>CM032231.1:62002500-63345000 GCA_019009955.1 Riptortus pedestris
GATAAAATAATAGATTAAATTGTACTAATACTATTATTTTAGAATGAAATATTGATCTTTTGTGTATTTATAAAAATAGTTTTCATTTAAATACATTTCGGACTTCATTTATATTTCGTAGTAAAAAGAAATTATAATTCACGACTTACTACATTTTTCCATATTCTGCTAAATTATTAGCTAAGTGTTTTCAATCCTCCGAATGTCCACTAACACAAAGTGAAGTCCATTATAATCAAATAAATGAGCGCATCTTGAACGGTACTTACTCACTTAGCTGAAGAAATTAAATTTCACAAAGGGTTCCTTCATAATGTCTCCGGAGTGGATCGTTGTATCTACTGCAGGAGATATTTTCTTGAATACAATTGTTTTTTTTTAAATTATTGGATACAATTTCCGTTTTCACAGTTGGTCGACAAATGGCTAGAGATAACCAAAATGAAGAAAGTATGTAAACAAAATATAAAATAAAATTATTTATTAACGTCCACTTCTTGCAACTAAGGGTAATTGGGACAGGTTATCTACAGGTTACCACCCATTTCTAGCCAGGGTGGGACTAAGGATTTTATTTAATGAATTCCGTCACTAAATAAATTCCTTTGCCCAGGCGGGAATCGAACTCGCCACTCTAGGGTTACCATGTGAGATAAGGTCAACGCTTTGACTCACAAGGCTAACCTAAGCCTCAAAAATATAAAATCGGAACAAAAAAATTATTTGTGATATGAAATTTTACAGATGACAAGAAAATTTAAGAGAATGAAGAAAATAAAATCATTTATATTTAATACGCAATAAAACTAAACAGTACAGTAAGTAGAGTAAAAACTAAAGTAATTATTAATAGTTTCGAGCTTTAGGAATAAAGCAAAACAGTTTTGAATCTGGAGAAAAAAAAATGTTAATTAAATAAAAAATAGAGTGATTTTTCTGTGGGCCCACAAATGATATATAAATATATACATACATACATAGACACCAAGTAAAAAGTAAAATATTAGTATAATCAATTTCTCTATAGACAAATATGAACTTTTTCATTAATGATAACTATATGTTTCTATAAAATATGAGGATTTCGGAATAATTAATTATGGTAGGAAACTGACAAATTTCAAAAATTAATATATTTTAGTGTTTCTAAATGTTTTTATATAGAAGTATGAAAATCATTAATTAATCTTTTTAGCATTTATAAACATTCATTAAATAAATAAAAAAAACACCATATCGAATGCTGAATGAAAAATAAAAATAAAGTATTTCATATTCGTGCAGTATATAAATTACGATTATTTTCACAAGGTCGATGCAAGGAAAGAAAGCCAACACAGAAGAGTTAATTAAAACTTATTGAACTACAAAGAAATAAATGATTTTTTTACCCCTTCAATAGCCAAAATCTGATTAAATTAAAATTTGTATTAATGTATAGTCGTATAGCAGACGTAGTTCATTATTGCTTCGCACTTTTTTAATCAGAATTAAAAGTATACTGAAGACTGTAAATGTTTAGTAGTATGGTTAGAACAGAGGTTTAGTAGTATTGTAAAGATATATATATATATATATATATATATATATATATATATATATATATGTTATAAAAGTATATATTGATTGTTTAATCCAACTCTTATGATAATTTGGTGAACTCCTTTTTTATGCGTGTTTAAAATGGATTAGTAAATAAATATTATAATTGGGTTATGTTTTACAGTTTGTTATAGCTCTTGGGATGGGGATCTGATCATAAACATGTTTTAGAATGACCTATTTTCCGGTCTTTTTATTCGAAATTACTCGTTGATGGTTTAATCATTCATCTAAAATCATGGTTAGTTTTAGTGACGTTCGATATGGGCAATATGCAAAAGGAATAACTTAGAATTTTGCAGAATGGTGCAGGATTTGTAAGCATATGGGCAAATTTGACAACTTAACTTGTGTGTTTTAAAGGAGAGGCCTTGTGATTTATCAACATAGTATAGATAGCATAACATAGACGCGAGTTTTCTCAATAGGAATGGGTCTGGTCCGCATGTTTCGCAACAGCTCGTTGCGACATCTTCATTTATAGCCTTTCTTTGATGTCTCATTAACATGCATGCTTCTGGTTTAGTTACTTAGTTGTAGCTTCTATAAGAAAGATATCTACAGGAAGGGATTTGGGAAGAATTTCCGTGATAAATGCGGGCTAAATTATTTATTTTGTATAATTTTCTCTCTTTTTTTAAAGATAAACAGTGGAGTGACATTGGATAATGAAGTGTTAAATGTCGCATTGTATGAAGAAATGAGACAATTATTTCATTTTTTACATTTAATGATTATGTAAATTCACAATTCTGATGGACGATTTTAGAATACTTGTTGACATTAGTCTTATTTCTTCAGTCTTTATATTCAGATCTTGAAGGTATTGCGCAGTAGACTTGGGTACAATCCCTCTCGATCCATACAGTAACCCTTATATATATATATATATATATATATATATATATATATATATATATTAAAAATGGTTAAGCATTAAATATATACTGAAGTACTTAGTGTTTGTATGTGTGTCTATACAGTGTGCAATATACAAAAGAGTACCCTTCCCTGTGTCACGACCGTCAGGGACTAAGAAATGTCACCATTGATCTGAGCCAGGCTTTCGAAATAGCATTGACCTACTTCGGTGTAATCAAGCCACCTTTGCCCTGCCTACCTCTTTTCCTCCGTCTTCCGGTGGTTCAATGAAATACCTGTAAACTCATTCTGCCAATTTCTAATCTTACCTTATCACCAAATTCGAAAGGTTAACCATGAGATTCCATAGTTTGAGGGAGTGCCATATGCTGTTTGATGTCTCTAAAAATTATCATTTAGGCGCATTTTCTTAAACCAGTAATACATATCAGTTTTCGTTAGTAAAAACTCCATACAGGCATAAACCTATGACAAGTTCTCAAATTATCAATTTACCTGTCGTATTGGCATTCATGAGGGGGCTTACGGGAGGGAAGAGAGCCATCTGACCCTCAAAACCATTTTAAATTCACTGTAAAGTGATTCGCTCTTGCGTTGGTTTGTAAAGAAATATATTATCGGCTAAATGTGACCTCAAATCAATTTTCTTTGAAGGTGAAATGGCGGAAGGTCAATAGATGAAAAACACGTGAAATATTTTCTTCAAGTGACCGCCTCGGTGGTAACGTCTAATCTTTTTATAATAAGTGTACTACTCCTGAAGTGGCTTCATAGAGAACGCGAAACGTGCAGAGGAAGAATAAATCGGTGGAATATATTCACGTTCTTTTCATCTATTGACCTTTTGTCATTTACCCTTCAATAAATATATTATGTACCGTTAGGAAACATTAATTCCTTGGTAACGTCAAAATTTACTACTTAGGTCCTCTATTGCAATTGGGTAAGCACATCTTGCTTTAGGCTGACATTCGACTCGTGTGCTCCATTCTCGATATTGGACTGGCCAATGGAGAGATTTTGCAAAACGTGAATATTACACTGTAAGTCTGGCCAACAAGTTGTTTGTTTAAGCACAAGGCCTGTCGGCATTAACGTCCCACCATTAGGTGCTAGGTCATTTTGTAGAAGAGGCTTTTGAAGAAATGAAACATGTAGAAAGGATCTATCATAGTGAACAGAAGTGAGTATTTAACTTCAAAATGACTGGCTGTCAATATATTCATAACAGTGTTCCAATATGGAAGACCCCAAAGCTACCTAAAAACTGCCTTTTTTATGAAAAGTTTTAAAAGCTATTCATTCATTTCAAGGAAAATATGTCACCAAATAAAAATTACAGCATAAAAATTCAATTTTCTTGAACATAATTTCAGTTACAAACAAAAACGAGAAATAGGCACATTTTTGATTTTAAATAATGTATCTTTTGTAGACTTTCTATGGATGCTAACTCCATGTACATTTAGAAATACTGATGTGAGAGTATTTACTTATTTAGGTGTGTCGCAATTTTAGCGATTCATACTTCTCATTTTATAAAACTAAAACTTGGTATAGCCACCTTATAATAAAAGAAAAATATGTTAAAATATCTAGAGTCGTAGGTCACAAGGCACAGTTACATTTTCTCCAGTGTATATTAATGGTAGCAGATTTTAATTCTTTAAATTAAGTTTCGATAAACGTTTTAAATGTAGTTGAAAAGATTTGTCTGTTGGAGGTGTTTCATGATTGTCGCGATGTATGGGCTGTTGTCGTGTAGTTCTGATAGGTTGATAGGTAAAGTGTTGTCGGTTATTAGTCTGCAGTCTGTAAGTAAGTGTTTGATAGTTAGTTGTATATTGCACAGTGTACATAAAGGTGGTTCAGACCTAGTCATGAGGGGTTCCTGTGTTATCCGTGAATGGCCATGTCTCAACCGAGCAAGGACTACTTCTTCTCTTCTAGTGTCCCGATTACTTGACAGCCATTCACGAATAGTCTTTTATTTCACTTAGCTTTACTACATTCATTACCATTATTATAATAGTTATTGAATTCTTGTGTTATTTTTGAATGAATTGTATTCCTCTTTAAAGGCAGTTAGCTGTCTAAACATTGGTGAAACAAATGGAGTAATTGTGGTTCGATGAGCGTTGTTGCAGTATTTTTTTAGGAGAATGTCTCAATGGTTGTTTAACACGTTTAAGATTTCGTTGTTTGCCACATGTGTGCAAGGTTAGGGACAGCTGGACTGGGCTCACATATTGGAGTGCATTTGGGGGAAGTACTGAAACTAACCATTTCCGTGTTTTTTTCTTTTGCTCGAAACAACAAAACCAACGATGAAATATATTTAAATGCAGACTTTTAACTTCTGAACACAGTTCTTCATACAATAGTTTCCCTGGTCAATTAGAATGTCCTTTTTTAACTTATTTGCAGAGCATTTGTTGTATAAAGACGAGAAGGGGAGTATTGTGAAGGACTGCTTAAGCAAATCCCAAGTGAAGGCCTAGAGGAGCCCGGGAAGGCGGTACTAATCAAATGAAGAGCCCTGGCAGTCTTTGTGTTCAAGTCCCGGGCTTGAAGCAGGGACAAAGCAGTCTTCTTGTTATCTAAGTCCTTTATTCTCTCAAGCCCTTCCCCTGCTCTAACGCCCTGAATTTTCATACTAATTGAATAGGAGGGAGTTTTCAACCCCCTCCTTTTCCTTATTAAGTTTTCCAAATATAGGGAAGAGGAGAGGCGGAGAGAACCCAGGCAAGTTCTGCGCATGTAATGTACATACCCTACAGCTCATTCTTCGAATTGTCAAACGCGAAAATAAGTTGTCATTGTCTATGAAAATAATTAGAGTAAATTAATGACTTCAACTATATGAGAGAATCCTGGGCACGATATTAACCAAGCATTTTATTCATGCACGTTTATTGTAGCTTTACATATTATTTTTTCTATTAATTTATACAGGAGCAGCTGCAACTAGGAGATTTGGCAAAAAGTTTAACAATATTAAATAAAAAAAAATATAAAAAAATAACAAAAAACTGCACCAAAAAATTAAACACAATAAATAAACATTAAATAAAAGCAATACAGATAACAAATAAACATTAAACTAGTAATAAAGGCAACAAATGAAATGGTTTTATAAAAACGAAATTATGTTATTTCTATATACTAGTACATTTATATTATTGAAAACTGTTCAAAATTATATTAAGTTCCTCACTAAGTCCATATCAAGAAGGAGAGAAATTAAATTAAAAGAAATTTTTACATGTTATGTGGAGTCTCAAAGTATTCAATCATCCTGCAGTTAGTATGTGTTTAATGGTTAATATTTCATGGCTTAACCTGAATAGAGGTTCTGTTCTCGTCATGAGGTATGAGTGCGTTTAATGGGAGTGTCCTAACCTAAGTCTACTTAGTACAACTTCTTCTCATCTGCTGGATGGCCACTCGCTTATACATGCTTCATTTCTCGCAGATGATTTTCTGATGTTCTATACCAACATTTTTGCCGTTCATTTAATGTTGTCTGCAGTATTTGTAAATGGTCAGGGTTGGGTAGGGTCAGTATGTTAAATTCAGAAGATTGACTCCGGGTTGCATGTTTGGCGAGTCTGTCCACGTCGTTTATACGTCCAATGTTTTCATGTCCTGGAAATCACGTCACTGTCACTTTCCGAGAGGTGAGGATCCACCAAATACATAATTGGAGGAAATCAGTGGCCCAAGGTCCTAGGTGAGGCCGCATTGCTTGATGAGTCAGTTTGATGTATTTCGCACTGTACTGTGTTGGCGTTAGAGATCAAAGGAGACTATTTCTTTAATTATGTTGCACTACAATTGCCTAGCAATGCTGAGATGGCACCGGGAGAACGGATAGAGTCGCAGCTCCATCCAATGCCATCTTACCTTTTATTGTTTATTTCTAAGTCAAACTCCAATAAGTTGAAACGGGGTTTACACAAGGCTGAAAACAAGGAAGTACTAATAAGAAAAACAACAACTGTAAAGCATCAATAGTTTATCAAGATAATAAATAATAATAAAGGTTTATATTTTGAATTTTAGAATTCCCCCATTCCTATTGCTCATCCGATTTTCAGAGTCAATAACTAATATGATCTTTAGTATTGAATGAAATGGTTAAAAGAATGGCACATAACTAATTATGATTTTCTACCATAGAACTTAAAATCTTAATTGATGAACCCATCACACTACGTATCACCATGTTTCTCAAATCATAAAGGTCGCTCGAAGACAAACTTTGGTATTTATGCTTGGAATAAGACTTTCACATGTTAGATGATTGCTAAAGTGCAATGGCTTAAAAATTTGAGGTTTACCGAAGCCTGAAAATTGAAAAGAAAAAAAATAATACTAATATCTCGGTTATTATTCATGATAGAAAAAAATAGGAAATTAAATTTACAAAAATTTCGGTTCAATACATTTTTTTGAACGGAATCAAAATGAAGATATTTTGATTTTCAAAATATCCTCCTATAACCCCCCCCTCCCATTAGTCAGATTTCGGTATTTAACGAAGTTGATCTTTAGTATAATATAAAATAACATCGAGTTTGGTTATGATAAAAAAAATAGAAGTGCGACCGCTTGAGTGTTAACAGACCAATATATAAATCTATTTTAGTATTTACAGGCTGCTCCTGGAAATTGGTCTCGTGAACAGGTAAACCTGATTTTCAGGAGAGCGAACAAGGGAATAAGAGGGTCACAATGACATGCAGTGGTTTCCCATTGCCTTCTGCATCAGACCATCTAGCAATAAACGCATCATGTTCGAAAATTCCATTCACACCAGCAAGCGCATGAGTGGAGAAGATTCTATTCAAGGCCAGAGTTGTTAGATAGCCATCTCTCCTTAGCCTGCAGCCTGCATAAGCTGACTAATGATAGGCATCAGCCAGCAGACTACAATTTTAATATACTCTCCACTCTTGCTCCACTGAGAAGTTGTAAGTGATAATTTAGACAAGGAGGGGAATAAACATATATTTTAGTTTAGAATGGAATTGATTTACGTCGTATCCTGATTGATGTCCATTGGAAGAAATGTTTTTAAAATCGCGTCACGAGTACAACCTCCAAACCTGAGAGCCTGCCAGTAGGTCATACTCCATATTCATGGTTTCGACCCGGGCGTCATGTATTTATCATAATAAAGGAGAAGGGAGCGACCACCTGCCTGAGCCAACCCCCTCCCGGGACATCTGTGATGGCGGCACGCTTCTAGTAGCCGTTAATGGCGGGCCAAGAGACAGTCCCGCTAATTCCGACCAATCGGTGGCCTATGAAAGTGACTGTTTGTCCCGTGGTAGAAACCCAATTACAAATTAGTTTCTGAATTCCTGGACCGCCGTCGGTGGGGTTTTGAGGCTTTTTGCCGGGCCCCATTGCAATATAACAGGCATCTTCCCGCAATTACTTAGCCTATTCTACCGTAATAGGCTATCGGATACTACAAGTGATTAATGAAATTCACTGATTAATAGGCTCACCGACCAATGCTTCATCTGGATTACCCTTCAATGGAATTTTTATTTGAAAATAGCCCTTCAAAAGGTAGTTTATTTTCAACCTACACAATGGCAGCCTATGATAAATAACATTTTGTTTTATTTGATTATAATAGGTTAAAACAAATCGAGTAAAACGTTGAGAATTCTTATGAACAGTCTCTTATGAGAATTCCTATGAAGAATCTCTTATGAGAATTCTTATGAAGAATCTCTTATGAGAATTCATTAAATAAAAAATAAAATCTATTAAAATAAAAAACAAGCAACGAATGTTTTATTTGATTATAATAGGTTAAAACAAATATATATATTTGGGGTAGTGAGTTAATTCCAACTACGGAATGAATTTTCCCAAGTTATTTTTATTTTTAAGTTTTTCATGTATCAACCCTCAGAAAACTATTTGTCAGTGATCCGAGTGTGGGGAAAAAAATTCAAGTGAGTGGTCACTCCATCAGATTTTGCGTATAATCAGGATATGAAATAAACAAATGGAGACACACTTGAAGTATGGAAGGTAAGTGTGAGTCACGAAATTAAATTTTTGGTCAACCAAAATTATCTTGAATTGAGACTTCGGGGAGAGGGGGAGGGAGAATAGGAAGAACCTTGGTCGAATCAATTCTCTACCTCAAATGATAAAAAATGTTAACAGGGGGATTTATATATGCATTTGACTGTGTGTGTGTGTGTGTGTGTTTATATATATATATATCATTATAATGTTAATTAAGTACAACCATTTTCTTTCTAAAATTGACCTCCATGAAAAGGAGTACCGTTTATCTTCTACGTCAAGATGGCCTCTATGTGATTTTTTATCAATTTATTCCCATTTACCTAACCCTATTTGGTATGAAACATAGTCAGGTGGGATATTATTCGAATTTATCTCTAATTTGCTCATTGTTATAATTAAAGGCAAAGTTCTAAAGATTTTAAATAAAAATGAAACCTTACTATAAAAATTTAAAATCTTACAATAACTAAATAAAATTAAAATGCCTGAATGTTCCAGGTCCACCTTGACAGCCGGTGATGAATAAAAGAAAAATAGCATGGGGACATTGATCAGCTGTTTGATTTAGAATCAACATTGTTACATTTTTAATTTTTCGACTAACTCAAGATATTTTTATCATTTTATAAAGCTGTGGCTTCTTATTATTGAATTTGATTTTTGTGGAGTTAATAATATGTGCATTACCTTTATGTCTTCCCTTAAATAATCCTTCCCTTTTTTATAAATTTAACTCCGTCAGAAACAATTTTTATTTCATTTTTTAAGTTCATGGTCTGATAGATTCGTTTTATTTTAATTTTTCTTGAGGGGCAATAAGTTATAACACTTATTCGACAATTTATATTAGTCAGAGTAACTAAACACATTACAATATTTCTGTAATTTAAAAAAAGTGATTGGGTAAAAGAAATGCTTAAGTTCAAAGATAGGTAGAAACTTCACGTTTATAAATGATTTAGTCTATAAAGTATTTTAGGACTTCGAACCCATCATCAGTTCACTGCTATGATTAATTGGAGGACCAAGTGAGTTATCTGGCAAGCGAGAGAATAGGTCTGTGCACGACAATCAAATATCAGCGACCTTTGATTATGGATTTGTCAGTACATTTTGAAAGTACAGACGAAAATATCCATTAATCGGAGGCATTACCCATTTAAAAAAAAATTAATGGCTACCATATGCCGATCTCATTGGTACAAATTGTAGAGGTCATACATCGATGACCGTACATATATTCGTGGTACCGCTACTCAATTCAAGAGAATAGTTTTCGTAAACATAAAACCTTTTTATACCTAAAGAAAATTGCATAGTTAAATAAAGAAGAAACAAGAAAAATAAAGAACATTTTATTATATTTGCATGTTTTATTTCATGTAGTTTAAGGCACCTTCAACACCCAAGCATATTGACTCCATTTTTAGGAGTCGGCTTAGCTCCAAACATACTATCAAGATATTTTCCTGTTCTCACAACCACCAAGTTCCCAGGGATGGGCCAAATGGTTAGAGCATGTTTGGCACCGCTGTAGCCAAACCGAATTATAAAAATAGATCTCATCATATTCTTAAAACTCCTATATTAGCGCAGGCCTTACATCTCCAATTTTATTTCAAGATTCGACTCATACGTTTTTATATTCTTATTTTTATTTATATTTTTTAAATTTAATTTATTAATCTCGCTATTGTTCCAAGTTTCTAATTAATGATGATTATACATTTTGTTTTAGATCTTATCTTATTTTTATTTCCGCGTTTTGGTTGCAGTTTTGATTCATTTTGGTTTCGAAATATTAGCTGATTTCCCTTAAGCGCTATTGAGGTTGTATTCATTACGCGATTTTCGAAAAATTTCCCCAAATGCCCACCAATCCTATTCAGGAGATGACGAAAATGAAGGTCGTTCAAAACCATTTACGTACTTGTCTGTTAACGCTCTAGCGGTCGCAATTTTTGTTTAATCATTACGAAACGCGATATTTAAACTTTTTGTGTAAAAATAAAGCTCATGTTCGTTAACGGCTGAAATCGGACAGGGGGAGGGGAGGGTTTGAGGAGGGAATTCCAAAAATTCTTAATATCTTCGTAATTATGGCCCGGATCGAAATATTGTATAGAACCAATCTTATAGTAAATTTAATATTTATGGTACAAATATTGTTCTGTACGTTGTTTCACTATCTTGATTATTAACCGAGATATTTGTATTTTTTAGTTTTCGGCCTTCAATAGTCCCACACTCCTACTCATGTCATATTCGCATTAATCTGTTATATTATGAAGCCTATATACCAAATATTGTTGTCATATTTGAAGTTTTACGTTTTGAGATAAATGCGAATACGTTGGAAATCTGCTTAGTTAACGCAGCACCTGCCCGACTGTTTTTTTTTTAATATCGCGGTACCCATACATACGTATATATTAAGTAGTAAATTAACGTCTTATGTGGGGTAGTAATGCGGAATCAAGCGGATTAACTTTAAGTAACCACAATGATTAGTAGAATATCTTCAGTCAATAAAATGCTTCGGTAACCTTATCCCGATGAAACCAATTCCATAAATAAAGTTAGACTAAATCACTCAAACGAATAAGGCTCAAAACTCATCACGTCTCCCCCCTCAAGGGACTGATACAACAAAATACAATCTACTATATACTTTCTCCGTCTCTCTCTCTCTCTCGCCGGCTCTCTCTCTCTCTCGCTCTCTGTCTGAGGCTCTTCCAAGATCAAATTAGTTGGCATCAAAGGGATCGAGCCAAGAGCAGGGTGAATGTATAAGAAAGGTAAGACGCGAGTTGGGCAAAAGCGAGCCCGACGCCCCGCTGAAAACTCATTTCCCTCTACTCCTCAATTTCCTGCCGTTTTCTCCTTCCTTCTTTACTTGATTACTAATTAAGGACGGAGGTGGAGTGGGGGGAGCGGCGAGGGTGGGGGGAATCAAAGTGAAGCAGTCAAAGGCCCTCTCTAGGATTAGTTTTCTCCTCAACCCCTCACTCTCTCTTCCAGGGATCAATACTTCTCCTTCTTCTCTCCCTCCTCCCCATCTCACTGGCTCAAGAAAACCTTTTAGACCGCTTACACTTTTCCCCCAGCAAACCCCTAGGAAATCCGCTAAACACGCAAAATATTAACACTAATTGCATTCGTTCCCAAGTCCATTAAGACACGTTTTGAAAACAACTTGGCTATACAAATTTTTCTACTTTGATATAAAAGTAATTTTCCAGTTATCTGATTAAGCTGAGTAGATAACAGAGCTATCTTTTCATAAGATGACTGAAAGTTTAGCTATCCTCTTCTTAACCTGTCATCATTCTCTCTACTGGGCAGAGTACTACGTTACAGATAAAAAAAAAACTCTGGTATATATTTCTAATGATTCTCTTCACTACGTATATTTAATATTTTGTGTCCTTCCTATTAGGCAGTCTTTTTCTAAGGTCTTCAATGTGATCGGAATCGAGCAAACAGCCCGCGGTAGATTTGGTGCGTCCATGAAAGTGTTCAAAGCAATATGGAGGGCTTTACTAAAAAAATATTCTGTCTGAATTGTATCAAATAAAGCTAGAACAACATCTCCGTTGTGTGCATTGGAACTGCCATCGTCGTGAGTGTTAACTAACAAGGGGAGTGCACGGCCTTCCCCCCACCGATTTGAACGAATATATTTTTTTGTTTAGAATCTGATGAAAAAGTCTGTTAAAACGAGAGAACGTACTTCTCAAACGTTCATCTAAAAAAAATTGTTAAAGTTTCCTGAAAGACTTGAGCTGTTCCCAAGATGACTTTTCATGAAGTCCCACGTGGTTCAGGAGATAGCGTACTCTTTTTGTAGCCGGAAATCTCGAGATCAAAACTCGTAGGGAGCGACTATTTTTCTTTTTCTGGATTTGTTTTTCATTTTTTGCTTCTAGGTCGTTTATTTAATATTAATGAATAAATACAAATTTTTTTTTTTTAATTTTTAGCAATTATTATACAAGAAATATATTATTAATTGAAAACGTAAATATATAACAATTATCAACAATAACACAGATACATTATTTTATTTTACAATTAATAAAGGTATTTAAAATTTTCTAGCTGTAGACATAAAAATATTCTTGATGATAGAAATATACGTCAGTGATCCAATGCCAAGCATAATGAAAATATAGTTCTAATGTATAAAACTGTTAAAGAATATTTTTATGTCTAGAGCTAGAAAATTTTAAATATCTTTATTCATTGTAAAATAAAAAAGTCCGTCACGCAGGGGCTGCGTAAACTAAGCAGATTTCCCACGTGACATTTTCCAGTAGATAAATTTGCCCAATGACACCTGTAGTAGTCGAATAGTTATGGAAACGACCGCCAGAGTTCTCGGCGGAAATTCCCGAACATAGCCGACTCCTCCCGACGACACACTGAATACAAGTGCAAATAGTTCGGTTAATATTTAAGATACAGAATAAATGTATAAAAAAATATTTATAGTTAATTTAATTTGCAATAAGATTGATTCTATACCATTTTTCGAACCGACGCATAATAACGTAGATATTGTGAATTTTCAAAAATCCCCCCTCCCACTGGTCCGATTTCAGCCATTAACGAACTTGATCTTCCTTTTTACATAAAACGATTAAATTCCGGGATTGGTAACGATCAAACAAAAATTGACCGTTTGAGCGTTAACAGACAAATATATAATATATATATATAGTTTTGAACGGACCTCATTTTCGTCATCTCCTGGGTAGGATTGACATGGACATTGGAAGAAATTTTTCGAAAATCACGTCATGAGTACGACCTCAATAGCTGATTTACGTTAAAGGAAATCTGCTAATAATATAAAATAAATTGGTAAAGATAGATAAACCCGTTTAAAACTATTAATAAAGAATCTGCGTTATTGTTGATTTCAATTAATAATATATTTCTTGTATAATGTTAAATATATCCTTATACCAATTCAATTTTGGACAGAAACAGTGATTCTGTTGTAGTTTTACTGTACAGCACGACTCACCAAAGCTTTCTCTCTTGGCAGTATTAAAGATTTCTTAATAAAACGAGTCACGACTATAACTCTATAAATACAGCTTTTAAGCAAGCCTTTTCTAGTTGGCTTTAGTCGGCTGGTGTGAAATTATTAACTGGATAATAAAGTACTATTTCTACTATTAGTAACAATAATAATAAGAATAATACATGATTTTAAATGTACTTTGCTAATTCCCACAACAAATAAATGAGAATAAAGGATGAAGAGACCATAGCTCAATTTCGCAACGAACTAATTATAGATAATGATGGAAATTACCTAAACAATTCCTTCTGACGATTGACTAATATTATTATGAAGAGGACCACCAAGAGTTAGGGAGAGCTAGGAGGTTATTAGGACTCCTCCCTCCAGGCTACATCGAGACATATCGGTAGCCCGGGTTACACAGAATTTACATACAACTGTTATTTGTATTTCGTTTTCATATCCCAATAAAAATGAAGTCATTAGGAAAATTTTCAAATTTTGAACGACATATTGGAATATAATACGACATCTAATAATTTTGATTGTTGGAGAGGAGTACAGCTTAGTTTTTGAAACACTAAATTTCTTCATTTTCGCAAGGCTTCTCATATTTGGTCAACAAACTGACGCTGCAAATATCTTAAATTATCTTTGTTCAGAAATCACAGTTCTTCAATTTCACAAACCCTGCTTCCACATGATCTACGTCAGTCTTTTACGTCCTGCATACGCCGGGAAAACAATACAATAGAACATAGAACAATATTTACGAATCAAAAACATCTGATAATGGTAATAGCTCCACTGAAAATTGGTCTGTCTGAAAAAAAATAAATATTTTAGGCACAGATTTTACTGACATTTATAAAGCAAACAGGCATGCGTTACCTAGGGCGTTACGTTATCTAACGCAGAGCCAGTAAATAACTATTGACTTGTAGAAAATATAAGTGCTCTTGAGTAATGAAGTTTCAAGTTCATCTGGGACTTCACTACTAATTGTCCAAGAAGCAGTGATCCTGGTTTTCTTCAGAAATCATTGTAATTATTTTGATATTATGTTTTTAATGTTTTAAGAATAGTTTCTAAAAGATTTTTCAGAATAAATTAGTTCAGACTCCAAGGAATGACACCATAAAAGTACTGAGTGCTGTACAGAATCAAGCACTCTCAGTGATTCCTGGACCATACAACATTTTTTTAGCCGGCCTGTCGGGTTTCATTCTGTGTAAGCATGCGTTCTGCCCAACCTAAAGATCTATTTTCTAAAAGGTTAAGCCTGTTTTAATGAGGCAATTAAGTAGCTCCTCGGTTCTGGTAGATAGAAGACTCCACATGCTCACCTGAAGACGGTGACCCACTGAATCGCCGAATGAGATATCTAGCACAATTAACTGCTACTACAGTTTATAATACTATTTCAATAAAGATAAAGAAATGACAATAACAATAAAGGTAAATTTCATTTTTTCTTTGACTGTATTAGGTTCACCATGCAATCATTATTTGGCTAAAACTCTTGAAACACTTGAGTACTAAATGACCTTTAGTCTCTACAGAAAAAATGAGTTTTCAGAAAGCTCTGACTAAACTGCAACGTAAAGTACAGAATTGATAATGCCAAAGTAATGTGTTATTCGCCATTAAATGTCAAGAAAGAACGGCATTGGAAAATATTTAAATACTAGTAGTGGACAACAGCATTAAAAAGTTTAATTATAATTTTAGAATAGCTTAACTCCTCAAGAGCACTGTAGTAATTTTTCATTGAGAAATTACACCAGCTAAGCCTTCTAATATGATTTACAACTACCTGAGCCGTGCGAGCTACAGATCAAAAAATAATTTGGCCGGCCAAAGCCAACCTCATTAGCGTCAGACTATAAATCTTGAAGGAAGCGGAAAAAGGCCTGGAATCTGTTTTTAAGGGAGCAGGGGGAAATGGTTGTTTTAAATGGGCCTCCCCCCGCAAGCCTAATCTCCCCAGAGCGGCCAGTCCTCTAACAATAAAACTGTATAATTTATTCATTAGACTTTCCCAAAGCTCAGAGTTTTCGTTTATTTACGTTTAGGGAGGGAAAATGTTGGTATAATTGAAACCAATTTCCCGGCCGATTCGTTTTCGGTTTTCGTTTAAATTTACAATTGCCTTTTAAATCCGCCGTGGCCGATGGTTGCGGAAGCTTCCAAATGAAATAGTGGCTGCGGTGGATGCTGGCTGTGTTTTTAGGTTTTATGAGACCTCTCCCTACCCCGAACTTTTTGGCATCGGGTTGGGAAATTTATATTACTTTTAATGTCCCCTGATTTACGCTCATTGCAGTCCTGGTGGTTGTGGCAAGTCTGTATTTAACACAAGTCCCACCATGGTTAGCACAAGCCTATATCGCGGATCGCTATCGTTCTACGCTTGTTAACGAAATTTAACTACTCTTTTCCCATTTCAAATTATTCATTTAATTTACTACTGTTATTAGCGAGGAGCAAAAAATAGAACTTTTTTTTTCGCTACGCATTGCAGACTTTAAGGGATCTGAACCCAGCACCTAGAGGAGTTCGTGGTAAGAATTTTTTTGCATTGAACAACTGCAATTACACGTTCCTCCCCCTAAAACCAAGGACCTGGAATGGTTTGTCTAACTGGTTACATTTTATCCTGGTGTGATCGATGATAAGGTCAGTAGTGACTGCCTTGGAAGTAGGCAGGATTGGTGAGAATCCTTCATCACCGAGGTTCTTCTGACACCCATGTACTATCACCAGACACCCGCTGATCCACTTACGTCTCTCATATTTTTTTTATTTATTTATTTGGTGAGCTCCGCAACTTGGTGATGTCGCTCAGTATCATTTATTTTCAATTCCTTAAGTTTAAATGTTAAAATAAGGAAATAAAGAAAACTGTTTTCAAAATTACTAAAACTGTATAAAATATAGCTATATATATATATATATATATATATATATATATATATATATATAAAACTCAGGAATAAAATAAAACTACGAAACCGCTAACATAAAACTATAATTTTTGCGTCAAATCCTGGCTTGAAGGTGTTGATAGTCTCAGGCACAAGTATAAAAATGTATTATACAGCCTTGTTCGCAAAAAATCACAAATACGAATTAGTGCCATAATTTGAGGTAAAAAAGTAGCGAGATGAGTGGAGTAAGTGTGGTTTAAAGTTTGTGGTAAATGTTAATTGTCTTCAAGTGATTTAAGAGTGTGTTAGTATGTGGGCTACCTTCTGTCAATAGTTTGTACAAGTCGTTTGGTAAGTTGAAATGTTCACTTACTCTGCAGTCGGTCAGATGTTTAATGGACAGTACTGTGTTACAGTGAGTCCATGTAGGTCGATCTTCACGGTTTATGAGGTATGAATGTGTAAGCAGTGAATGTCCGACTCTAAGCCTAGTCAACAACACTTGATCTCGTCTGGTAAGATTTTCCAGAGATTTTCCTTCGTTTGGGTTGTCTAGGATTTCTCAGAGTTTGTTGTCATTTTGTAGCCAGTCGGTTATCCAGTCATTGAGTACTTGTGTTTTAATTACACGTTTCATATCTTGTGCAGTCAGCCTGTCAATGTCTATCATACTACTAGCGCATAGTTATGCGATTTCAAGATTCTCAGACCAATGCTGGAAGTACTAAATTTTATTTATTTCTAGCAATTGTACCAAAAGAAGTATACACTTTTAAGCTATATTCAGTTAATTAGAGAGCCAGTAATCGTATTGCCAAGTCCTGGATTGGTTGATCTGGTCATCTGAACTAATGTTTTTCATCTACAGGTCAGGGAGTGGTCGTTCATTTGTAAATTAGGACGGGTTAAGTACATAACACTGGACCGAACTCTATATTTCTATATTGAAATTCCATTCCTCCAGCCACCTTCCAGCATCATGGGGCAGTCTAGTAGCTAACTTTGATGCACTGAAAACGTCAAGCTGACCACTTGACCAATGTCACGTGACTCGCCTTGGCTCACCATGGATTCCTCCTCGAATATTTATTTTTGTTATATTTATAAATAGAGTTAAGTTCGTTATTCAAGTAGCTTCACAATTCCTCATTAATTTAGTTAGTGAGCTTAGTTAGAGATACTTGGAAGTAACTAGATTCTACCCCAACCTTAATTATGTCAGTCACTCCTAGTGTTGGACAAGCAAGTGTTGGATATCAAAACTGTAAGCACAATGACCGTTGGGAGTTTATTTAAATCAACTGAACGATTTCTCATTACCGTTTGCATTTACTCATGGTGATATTCTGTTGCCAGTATGCAGATTTCTCTATTGTAAAACTTCACATGGGAAATCTGCTTAGTTTACGCAGCCCCTGCGTGACGGACTTTTTTTTTTACAATTTGCAACTTAAAAATTGCGTGAAATGTAATTGATCTTTTGTTGTTGTGTTGTCTACACACAAAATTTTGAGTTGCAATTAGTAGTGGTGGGCGATCGAGAGACAACCATGTTCCGACACTGTCAACACTGCGGGCGTGTATATACTAGTTTTGTGTAAACATTGATCTTCCAGCTCGTATGCTTTACATTCTCCTGTATCTAACAGTTATCATTTTCTAACCAAGTCTCAATACAGTCATCAGCAATGCCTAACAGTTCAATTTTTCTTTTCGGAAATTACATTTAAAATTGATTTTAACTCTAGTTAGTGGGATCAAAGTCAGCAGTAGTTATGAACGCATTTCTATGACGTATTATAAAAATAAAATCGTTATTCCTATCACAATACTGAACGATCACTATCTCTCTTTTGATAAACTTTCGTACTCTATCCAATGTTCTTGATGAATGCCCATAAAACTAATTGAAAAACATCTCACTAATTATATGGAAGAAGTCATAACCCATTCAGAACTTCTAAACTCAACAATAAGATACCCCGAGAGCTAAAATTGTTTTATTTATTTATTTGTTTGTTTGGTGTCTCTCAATTATAACGATTTACACCCTTTGTCATGTAAACCAAATGGTAGAAATTACTCCAAATTATTGAATATACTCGTAGTTAATAAAAATTCATAGGTCCTGCTGGGCGATAACATTAGCGGAAACTGAAAAAGGAAATAAAAACTATTAAAACCAAGAAAATTATTGAACACAGAAAGTTATGAAAAGGAAACAGAACATGAATAACTGATAAAAAAACAAAAAAAACGAAACAAAACCGTAATGTTAAATTCGAAAAACAAAATATTTTAAAAAAGTTAATAAAAGTACAATTAGTAACAATTTATAAACAAGGATTTATTTAAAAGTATGTAAAATCTTATACAAGCATTCAGAATTTCACACACACACACACACACACACGTATAACCACTCACTCACCCACACATACGAATGTACACACAAGATAGTACAAAATGTAATTTTGTATTACATTGTGTCAAAATTAAACCTTTATGACTATATTTCTCTGGAAATATAGCTAAAAAGATACTTGAACTAAAATTAAGCCAACATATCACAGTTTATTGGACTTCAAGTGGACGTAAACTGAGCAGATTTCCAATACACCGGAATTACCATGGAAGACATGATCTCGTCTATTATGGTCTTTTCTCACCATTATAAGGACACCATATAAAAAATTAAATTTAAGCATGGCACATGTTGTGTAATAATACAGTAGCTTTACCAAAACCACAATGAGAAGTAATGGGCGTTTGAAGGCTGAAACATATACGAATAACCACTATATAATATGACTTTGGGAATAATGCATAATTGTAATACATTATCATATAAACATTTTTGGAACCAACACATGATATGGAGGTTAATTAAAGTTTTATATTTTTCCCATATCCTACCACTCTCTTGGCCTGTTCGATGTCGGTCTTGCCGAAGATAATTTTCTAATCTATTTGAAATATTCAAATATCGAGTTTGATAAGGATAAAAAAAGAAAATTTCTGGTGATTAGAGTTTCGACAGAAAAACATATGGCTGATTTCCCTTACGACGAATTTCTAGATAAACTATTATATTTAGTGGTATCATTAATTATGTAGAAAAATAAAAATGTCTTTTTACCCCCAGCATTTATAGCTCTTGCCAACTCTCCTAAGTGGGTTTTTCAAAAATTGTTATGAATAATTGTAATTAATTTAAAAGAGCATATTAAGTAAGTTAAAAAAATTATAATATTATTATCTTTTCTGAAATATAAAGCTTATCCGATTACCATATTCTTGTATTGTTAACGACTATGCAGAAATCCAGAAAGTGAAAGGAAGACACATGCTTATTATTATTTTATTATTGCTTGTTTTGTAAGGTTTTAGGGCGAAAAACTACTAGGTTATCATCGCCCTGTAGTATCTATAACTCATGTTTTGGTAACCTCATCCATATCGCCATTTTAACAATATAAACGAAGATACAAACAACTTGTAATTTAAATTTCTTCGAATAAATTCGTAGTTTACAAAAAATTAAACAATTTACCTAGATCTTTGAGGTTATCTCCATGGGCCACTTCTATGCCAATGGAAATATTTCATTTGTTTCTAATGTCTGTATACTTATGGCATTCCATTAATATGTGGTAGATAGTCAAGTCTGTGTTACACTTCCCACAAATTGGGGGTTGATCTTGGTTCATAAGATAACCATGCGTAAACCTTGTGTGCCCTATTAGGAGTCTTCCTAATACGACTCTCTTCTGTTGTTTCTTGTCAAATATTTCCATGGACGGATGGAGGTTTTAGTAGTTTTTAGTTTATTGTTCTGGGTTTTGTTCCACATTTGTTGCTAGTTTTTACCAATTTCTTCTTTGAGTGGTTGATAGAGGCTATTAGAAAAAGAAGGCTATTAGAAATTATTGATGCAGGTCATTAGAAAAAGGTTATTTGAAACTAAATTGATATATATTGATTAAAATAAATAATTTCTAGAGAACATACAACTTTCATTTTAATATCTCCACCTTTACCATTATACTTGCTCATACCCATACAGTTGGTAAGAAATGTGTACAATATTAGAAGAAGAGCAGAAGTCTGAAGAACCTATTTCGGGGGAACGAACTATACAATTGAGGATTTTAATTAAATTTTATCTTCAGGGTAGGTAATTAAGGTTAGACGGCACAGGAGGCGCTGAATACGGTAAGAGGCGAGCTGATTGACTGTAGCTCGCCTTGACAAATTACACTGGAAGGCACTGGAGGGTATGGCTGGAGGATGGCAAAGCCCCAAATCAAGAAGTCCCCCACCCCCACGCACCAGCCTCTGATGAATGTTTCTTATCCCATTTGTCTTGTACACGTCATTAGCGCGGGAAAATTCTCCCGCCAATTCTCTCCCCCGCCTTGAGAGAAGCGAGAGAACAAGAAGGGCTGGTTCATTATAATATATTCAGGAGGAGCTGTTCCCCCCGAAGAGATAACCCTCTTTCCAGGGAGATCCTCGCTCCCTGTTCCAGTAGGAGTCTTGCAAATGCAATTTTCAAAAGCTTCTCCATAAAGGAGGAAGTTTGCACAAGAGACTGACGTCCCCTCCCACCATTTCTCATCTGAACCCCCCCCCTCTTTTACCATCACAATTCACACTACCAGCCTCTGCCACTCCACTTTGCTCTTAGGCTCCAAGGATCAATTCACAAGCTCTGAACAAAAGGCTCTTCCATATTTAGATCTGAGAAGAGATTTTAAACTTATATAGGCGTTTGTTAAACATTTGCACCAACGGGAGAATGAAAATTGTGAATTGAAGAAATAGTGATAAAAAGCATGTCCCGTCAAAAGTATATTGTAGCATTGGATTATAGTCATTTGACTGATGCCAACGTGATTTTAGCTTACATAATGAAATTTAAAATGTAATACAGTTAAAGAATTGAGTCTATTAAATGTAGGCATATAGTGGAACAGATAATAAGGCCCGAGAGCTTATTCAAAAAATAAATATTATATTAATAATAATAAATCAAAAAAGCCTAACAATGAACTATTATATACAACAACAAACCATTATAAATATATACGACCCTTATATAACAATATTTATAAAAAAACTAACAAATCCATCAATAATTACATAAACAATTTGTATAAAGGTGTATTATATATGGAGAAAGAAACATATAAAGTTTATATGGACGCCAATAAATAAAATGCCAAACATTGATACTAACTATGGAAGTTATTTGTCGTATAAAAAAATGCCAATACAATAAATAAACATTTCACTCGAACAAATTTTACACATGATTATTTAGTTTCCTTTATGAAAACCTTTACTAAAAAGTATTTAAAAGCTACACGAATTAGCTCAATGATGCCATCAAATATATAAAAAGCTTTAATTATTTGACATATTGGATTGATCCAGTACCTGAGTAAAGCACAGCAGAATGAATACATTTTTGAAATAGATATGATTTCATAATTACAAATGAAATAAACAGAACAATACAGAATAAATTTGGTAATATTTTAATGAAGGAAACGAGAGCAGTTTAAAATTGGAAAGTAGTTTACATTTTTGTAATTCAATTCTAAATTTATATTAACCACTATATTTTATTAATACGTCATTCATTCTTCAACAAAACCAGAGTAGATATTTAGTGACATTTTTTTCACACCACTAATTCTCACTTAATTGTAAATGAAAATACATAAATGCAGTTTAAAATATGAAAACCGAGAGCTACTTTAAAACTTATCCTTCACTTGTGTCATGAGTTATAAAGTCCAAGTAAGGGTTGTCTGCGGCTAATATACCAAAAGTTCTTTTTAACTATTAACTTGAAATAAAATAAGTCAAGTAAGTTTGTATGCTAGAGATAACGAATCAACTTAAAATATTAGTGAAGATTTTTTTATCCCATGAAATGGTAGGTGACAATTACAGTTTTTACATCATAGACACATTGTTCCAATGAAAGTGTATTAGCTCTGGGCTGTAATTTTCTCCACTCCTTCATAGTTTAACAGCGATAACACTTTACGAGATTGGTATAAACTCTCTTTCCTCGATAGGCCTTCTCCGAGATACGTTGGGCGTGGGATGTTATCATTGGCACAAACTTTAATGTGTTTCTTAACTTGGCAGAGAGAACGTCAAAGTTGTGCCGACCTACCAACCCTAACTGCGGCTCGGGCAACTTTTGTTCTTGAATATATAAAATGGCTCCGACTGAGTCCTTGGGACCTGCTCCAAGTGGAAAGTTAGTCCTCAGATAAGTGTAAATTATTAACATGGCGTTATGTTTCGAAAGGGTTGGCTATGTCTAAAATGCCATTCCTAATCAAAGTCTAGTGCCCAGTAAATAGTAAAAACGACTCCAATAATTTAATAAGTTATTAATCGGAAACTTTCGAAGTTCAGTTTTAAATAGCACGTGCTTGGATCTTATCATCATTCAAAAGGGATAATGAAGCAACAGCATCATATCTCAGAATAGACAGAAATCAAATTCAAAAAAGTCTACCAAAACCAATATGAAGAAATGAAATATGCAAGATTATATTAATAATGCAAATTAGGAACAGTCACCCTTCATTCATTTATAACATTGTTTACAATTTTTGGCATAGTAGATTGCTACCTACTGTGGAGGTACCAAACATGAAAACCCAGTATAAAGCACTACAATTTCATCCGTATACAGAAGTTCCTTCTTTTCGAATTATCGTTACTAAACATTTTACTGTTCAGATCAAGTACAAAATAATCAGTAGCCTTAGATGTAAGATCAAGCAAGTAGGTATGTTCATTAATTGATTCAGTTGGTTTGTACACATGTATATGTTTATCCTAAAGGACGAAATTACGACAATTATTAGCATAAGTCCGTCACGCAGGGGCTACGTAAAATAAGGAGATTTCACACTTGAAGTTATACAATAGAGAAATCTCCATACGAGAGGCAAACAGTTACGGCCGAACTAGCTTTTGGCGGGAAGCTCACTCGTCCGCTATTAGCCCACATTTAATAAAAATGCAAATATCTCGGTTAATATTCAAAATAGAGAATAAATGTATAGAACAAAATTTATATTAAATTTAATTTGCAATAAGATTAATTCTATACAATTTCCGATCCATAGAATAGTAATGGAGATATTTAGAATTATAGACATCCAGACTGACCCCTAACCCCCCCCCCATTGGTCATATTTCAGCCATTAATGAACCCGACCTTTAGTTTTGCAATAAGATTGGTTCCATACAATTTTTTGATCCGACTTATGGTAACGGAGATATTTCGAATTTTCGAAAATACCCCCTCTAACCCCCCCCCTTCCTACTGGTCCGATTTCAGCCATTAACAAACTTGATCTGTCTTTTTGCATAAAAAGTTTAAATTTTGAGTTTGGTAATGATCAATCAAAAATTGTGACCGCTAGAGCGTTGACATATATATAATTTTTAACGGCCCTTATTTTCGTCATCTGGGTAGGATCGAGGGACATTTGAAAACATTTTTCAAAAATCGTGTCACGACCTCAATAGCTAATTTCCCTTAGGGGAAAACATCTAAAAACTACCATTTCCAGCCATTCATTTCCTATACTCATCACCAATTTTTTTTTTTATGTTTACTTATAAAATGTTTATCTATTTTGTTATTTGTCATTGTTTTTTCCGATATTTGTTATTATTACTTGTTGTTATCTATTTTACAATTGTTATTTAACTTAGTACAATTTTTGAAAGGGCAAATCACCTTCAATGTGATGTCCATAAATAAATAATAGATGTGAAGTCACCATTTACTCAACGATCAACCAACCCAGGACTTGGCAATACGATTACTGGTTCTCTAATTAACTGATTAGTGCTTAAAACTGTATACTAATTTTGGTACAATTGCTAGAAATAAATTCACCTATCATACGTGATGTTCTTTCAGTGTCAATTTGAAATAATGAAATCACCTTATACGACTACTTGGTAAAAATCGTAGCAACTGAAATCTTTATCTTTGAAACAAATTCTCGTCCAGGCATAGATGAGCTTTTCTTTCAGAGAACATAGGGAGATGGGTGTCAAAATGTTTAAACGGGGGTTTGACGGCGTATGAGTGACGACCCAGAGTGAATTTGAGAGAGATTGTGAAATTAGGAAGTCAGATGTGTTGACAGGGCATCACCATTTCGGAGATGGAGAACACCTCTTGAGTAACCTTCGGGTGGAAATTCCTTGCCACTTCTTGTTAAATATACCCTGTCATTTTACTGAAAGACTTTTCAAGAAAATGTGTGCAGTAGAAGTCGTAGTGAGCGATCTCGAAGCGAAGCTTGTGTTTTATCCATAAAAACTCTGTACGAAAGATGCACCAAGACGGTGATGAACTATGGAGAAATGATTTCGTTGGATTCCAGCAGGGGCAGATGTGGTTCAGCTGTTGCTTGAGTCATGACTGGAGGTGTTGAGAAGGAGTGCGGTCTACGATGCTAATCATGGAGTTGCTTCTCGTTTCGTCAATTGAGTTGTCTTCGACGAGTTTCTGAAGGAAACATAGATGAATGATTTGCCCCATAGAGAGATCGGATAGCAGTAACACCTTATGATCTTGAACAAACAAAAAAACAATTATGGTTATAATCATACATAGTAAAAAATAACAGCATTGATAAGCAATTATACATGTTATTTGTTCAATAAGAACTACAATGACGATTAATTATGCCAAAAAGTAAAAGATGCATTCATTATACATTTTGTGTATCAATTGTAATATTTGAGATTATTTTTGCTTTTGGTTATTTTTGCTAGGTCTCGGTACTGACCGCGGTATTTTCTAGCGACTTCTCGCCATCATGCTGCTAACTTATTAAGGGTATCTCAAATATGAATCATATTACCAGCATGTCAAGCGACACATTTGTACAGAATACATTAAAACGTGCAATGCCAGAAGGACTCAGTAACTATGACATGGACATTGGAAGTCTGCTAAAACACTTTTTTGATTTCATTAAGACATAAAAGCTTATAGTTATAGCGTATAACTTATGTCAAATATGTATGTATATATATATATATATATATATATATATATATATAATGAATTGGAAAAATGTTGTAAAAAATATATTAAAAAAAACAGAATTAAAAAAAGAAATACTGCTAATAATATAATATTATTTCATAAATCATCTCAACAATTCAGTAAGGAAACCGAGGTCAAGTGTACATTGTGTTTTAATGGATTTTATTAGGTTCAAGTCGTAAAGTTAGCTGATTTTCGTTAAACAAATTTAGCTATTGAGGTTATGTTCCTGATGAGATTTTTCATATAATCTGATAAACATTATGAAACACGAATGAAAAACATTAAGTCCATCAAAAGAGAAAGAAGTGTAATGACCAATCTAATTAGAAAATAATTCCTAGAATTTTTATTTTATATATATTTTAAGTAAAAGTTTAAAACAGAGTTTTAATTCTGTTATCGTAAATCCTAAGTTTTTTTGGCCTCCATGGAAATCCGCCCTTATTTTCGTATTATATTCAACTGTGAAGTTATCATATTTTGTTTTATTCCTAATTTGAATATGTTTTGGATCAGATGTTAGGATTTCGGATGTTTGGGAAGATCATATGTGTTGTGAGGTTATGCAATGTATGAGAAAACGTGATGTTAATATAATTAATTAATTATTTATTAACGTCCACTTTTTGCAACTAAGGCTAATTAGGACAGGTTATCTACAGGTTGCCACCCTTTTCTAGCCAGGGTTGGACTAAGGATTAATGAATTCCGTCACTAAATAAATTCCTTTGCCCAGGTCGTAAATCGAACTCGCCACTCTAGGATTACCACGTGAGATTAAAGGCAAAGCTTTAACTCACATGGCTAACCTGAGCCCCTGTTAATATAAGGTTTGTTGTTATATAAGTAGAAATTGTCTGTTCTAATACATATATGTTATTTGTTAACATAACAGAATACCACCCATATTGTTTACATCGTGCCTGTAGTAAGGGAGTTGAATGTGAAATGTTTTATATATTTGTCAAAACCGGTGCACCATTCCAATGAAGGAACTATGGTGTGTCAGTGTATAGCACCAGCAAGTCAGTTTTCTAGATTGATCCCATGCAAACCTTAACATATTATTGAAACACTCTTGTGTATTAAAAAAATTAATGAGCTCTGACGTTGATGAACTTTAAATGTTAAAGTTACTCATGATAATTCCAAGAGTTGTTGGTAGTCTAAAGAGAAAGTGGCTGAGAGAGGTTAAGTGAGAAGAAGTGCTCCTCTGGGGGAAACACACCCCCCCAAGATCTGTTGTAATTAAAACGTAGCTGGCTAATTAGAGAGAGAAGGCCAATTAGGGCTAAGTGTTCCCGCGCCAGGCAGTCTAATAAGAAAATCGCCCGGGAAACAATTACAGGAAAGAGTCTGGAGAGGAGAACATTACCGCCATCTGGAGTCCTGATTGGCAATTACTCCAATATTTCTACCTCGCAGCCGGCTCCCATTGGTAATTACACAAGTTTTGCTGGCTTACTCTCTCTCTCTCGCTCACTACTTGACGTGTTCTGTCGGCAACTCCTGCGATAAGTTTTAAATGATAATTAGAGAACTGTGATGGCTCCTACGCCGAATCTCAGGTTCCAAAGAAACATTCCCCTGCACAGCCCTTAGACGAACTAACTTGGAGCTTGCTAAGTTTGGAAATTAACGACTCTTTCATGCTACCTCGAGTAATTCGATGATATGTAATAACTTATACTCGGAGAATCGTAACTTTTACCCCCTCCATTAATGTATCATATTATCCTCCTGAAAGTGAAAAGCAACTTTTTATATCTCTATTCTCTAAACAACAATTAAAACCCTGAGCAACACTCATTTCAAATATTTTAAATAATTCATCCACCATGAATATTTTTTGTTCCATTAATATAATCTTTTCAGTTCAATTTTTAATTTATGAATTTTTTAAAAGCGGCTTTACCACATTTTACAAAATTCGTTTTACCATGTTTAGTACTCCAACATTTTAATACATTATGGGGATCTCTTTTAAAGTGATCTTTAGAAACATATGTTTTTGACTCGGGATTTGGGCTGGCTGGTGGAGGTCCATCATCAACGGAAGGATCAAAAGGTCAAACACACCTCCACTCTTAATGCTTCGTTTATTAAAGACAGAGTAGTTTCGGGGCGAACCGTCCCATCTTCAGTGCTCTGTGACACAACATTTACACTTTGAAAAAAAAAAAACATGTATCAACACAACCGCAACAACAAACATGTGGTTAGCCCCGAAAGTATTCTGCCTTTAATAAACGAAGCATTAAGAGTGGAGGTGTGTTTGACCATTTGGTTCTTCCGTTTATATGTTTTTGAATTATCCGCAGTGGCGCTGATTAAAAAATCAACTGAATTTTCCTTTTCCTGTCATACTCAGGTATATTCTTGTTCTCATTTGGTCTTACTTAGAAACCCCGATCAAAGTATATCACTTCTTGATCTATATATTTTTTTCATTCTTATATATACAGTTTATGAAATATTTTTAAAGAAATTTACTCTTTTATAAGTACGTCTCTAGCTATTCCTTGTGTAAGTTGTTGATATTTTTAATTACTTACGTTCACTTCATGCAACTATTGCAAATGGGACGGTTTGTCATGACCCAATTTCGAAAAATGGACTCAAATTTCCATTGATCCACTCAGGAAATGGCGAAAATGAGGTACGTTCAAAAGTGTATATTTGTCTGTTACTGTTACTCTAGCGGTCCAAATATTTGTTTGATCGTTACAAAACTCGATATTTAAAAGTATACGTGGCTTAGATAACAAAAGGGAAAATCAAAATCAAAATAAACATGAACATCAATAAAAAAGAAAATATACGTTATTATTTAATATACGTTAAACATTAACAATAATAGCAAAAAACGAAAATCATAACAAAAAATCAACAACAGTATTAAACATATAATGCATGAATGAAAATAACAAAACACCTCAACAACTGTAACAAGAAAGGAAATTGAATAAAACCTTTAGGGGAAACATTAAATCTAAGAGAAAAGAAGTACTGATGTGTAATTGAATATGAAACAAAAAAGTAGGAACCAAAAGAAATAAACAACAAATAGAAAATATTAAGTTAATAAATAAGACCTTGAATGTCTAAATAGTTGATTATTTAAAAAAAAGTGAGGAATAAATTTGATTAAAAGGAAAGATCAATAATATAAAATACTTTGTGCATACTGATTAAAGTAATGAATTATTCAATAATTCCATGTAAAAGCGTTCAAATTATTTTTTTAAAAAAACGAGGAAATAAAATATATCTCAGGAGCGGACATAAAAAGAAAAAGAAAATACTATATTTTTGAGTAAAAGTTCATAGTCTTGTGTGTATGTGTGGACTACCCTTCGTCAGTAAGTCGCGTGGTATTAGTAAGTTAATACGTTGATGGTGTAACAGTTAACAGTTATATAAACTCGTGGTTGAGTCTAGCTGTCACCTGCCCCCCCCCCGCGCTTTGAAATTTACTAATGATTCAGGAGTGAGTGCAAGCTAATGTCATCACAGCGTGCATAACCTGATCATCGAGGTTAGAAGAATCAAAAAGAACAAGGGAGTGCCTCGTGCGAAAAATCCCCAAAAACATTGTAAATTGTTGATAAACTTATTAGATTGGTTTGTTTTTTTTCTCTCTTATTATTCTACACACTACCCACACCAAAATGGCATTCAGTATGTATGTATGTTTTCGACTGTTAGGTGTACATTAAGAGCCTCTGTAGAGGAGTAGACAGCGCGTAAGTTTCATAAGAAATAGAATTATGTGGAGAAATAATTACATATTTCATTTCTAATGTAACGCAAGATATAATTAATTCCATGGAGAACAAGAGGCCGTGATTGGCCCAAGTCGGGGGTGTGGAGGGGAGAGAAGGTTTAAGCCTGGCGTTTAATTGTTGGCAATTCTTCTCCCACCCCCTAGAGAGCGCTCTCACCCTCTCCTTATTCTTTCCTTCCCTCCCACCCCTAACCCCCACCCCTTCTTATTCTTCCTCTCCCACTTAACCAGCCTGGGCACGTACCTCCCTCAACACACACACACACATAAGTCGGCCATTTGTAATTTCTATGCTAAAATCTCAGGGAAGCCCCTGAAAATCCCTTACTCAAGGGAAATGTTCTTCTCCTCCCAGTGCCCCCACTTCTCCCTACGTAGGTATACAACTGCCAGCAGTACTTACTCCCTCGCAATTTCTGACTCCTGCACCCTTACAAACATCCATTCTCATCGCATTCATTTGAATATTTAACGAAATTCTATGTTTGCTATTTACACTCATCTTTGTACGATATCATTGTAACTCTTCAGGATAAGAAAGATTTAATCTTCCTGCATTAAATCTTTACTTTTAACATCCTGGAGTGGCGACTCCAGTTTTATATAAAAAAAGAAATAGACCAAAACCTGTAAGACAATCACAACAGTAAGTGTAATATTGTAGCTGTCATAACCCTGTCCATTTGATAGACTAGGGAGTAGAAAGACAAGGCTGTGGTAATACCTAAATAAATTAGAAAAAGTCCGTCAGGTGATGCATAAATAAGCAGATTTCCCACGCAATTGTATTTATTTTAAAAAGAAAAATTTCAATGAGAACAATTTCGTATTTAAGTTTCAAATAAAATGTGTTTCAGTATATAACAGAGTATTTAGTTTATGTGACATGAGTAGTTTACTGAAGGCTGAAAACTAAAAAAAATGAAAATATCTCAGTTAATATTGAAATTATGTTGAATGTATATAACAACATTTATAGAACATTACATTTGGAATAAGGCAGATACCATACAGTTTTTCGATCCGACTCATAATAACTAAGATAATTCGAATTTTAAACATTTTCTGCCTCTGAACCTCCCCTTCCACTGGTCCGATTTCACTTGTTAACGAACTTGATATTTATTTTTACATAAAACGATTATATTTTCTATAAAAAGTGTATGTATATGTAAATATATAACATTTTGAACGGACCTCATTTTCGTCACCTACTATGCAGGATCGATTTGAAGAACATTTGAAGAAATTTTCGAAAATCGCGTTATGAGTACAACCTCAATAGCTGATTTCAGGGAAATCTGCTAAAATCGTTGAAAATAAGGGAGAATGATAATAAATAAACCAAAGTATTTTCCAGTGCTTTTGGTATTCTTGAAGAGACAATAATTAAAGGTTAAAGGATTCACGAATGTTAATTAATCAACTTAAAACAAAATATTAAAGTTATCTTATTATTTGTTATGTTAAAAATATTACTGTTGACATGATATTTTTATATAATAGTATCTTATGATACATACTTTGGAATTTGTATCATACTGAGTATGTACTGAGAATGTATTCCATATAAATCAGAGTGCGGTAGGTTGAAAACGTATAGAACATGTGGGCTCCTGAGATGCTTTTCAATCTACAGCAAACATTTAGTAATGGTATGATTAATTATATTCATACTTTTCAAATTGATATAAAATGCCTCTTAGATGCTGAGAGTCGAACCCAGGTCTGTCCAGTAGACATCTTGCCCAGTTCTCTGAAAATTAGACTGAGGAACCCGTAAGTAGAATTCTTCAATCGTAGCGAAAACCTCCAAATACGACGCTGGCCACAGATTATATTGGAGATAGGCAGATTGGTATCAACTAGCGGATTTCCTATCAAAAGAAAATACAGTGTCTTTTCAGGCCATGTAGCTTAAAGGTTTGAGTACTATATTAGAAATCCAAGATACCTTGGTTTGTCTACCAGAACAAAATGAAAGGAATAGTTCTCGGAAATTAAACATTATTTATTAACATTACATCCTACGCCAATTTAATTGTTTATTAATTACTAGCGGTGTCTTACTTACTAATAAAATACAGTTTTGGCCTATTTCATCAGTCACATTTTTTAATATAATTTTCATTGAAGTAAAATAAGTTTATAATTATCAAAGACATTTTTTTTTATCACACTCTTATTCATGGTGAAAATGGAATCAAGGACTATAAGCCAATTTACTACATTGTGATTAACCATTGTTGCTGAGTATAGTATGTTAATGCAAGAAAATTATTTATCCTTCAAGATAACTGAAAATTCATGTTAGCTTAATGAAAGAAGATTTATAACAAATTATAACTTGGTCCAAACTCAGGAGAGAGAATACCACTTAATATTTTAATGAATGTCTAAGAGGAATTTTCCCCCGATGGTTCAAGAATTCCAATATAGCCTGTTTCATATTAAGTTGAACTAACTTCTTGGGATCAATGGATTAGTTTATAAAATAATCTGCACCCAGGTCCGCCAAAGATGTTACAGAGTATTAGCGTTTCATTAAATGAAGTAATATGAGATACAAGAACATAGAAAGTTTTGTCATCAGACCAAAATAATAACTCAATAATGTTTAATTGGTTAAGTTTTATTACCTCATATTTAAGTAGTATATTAAATTTGAAAACTTTTAATTGCACCTATACGTCTTCAAATATCATATATAATATTCCCGCATTCAATAATTTGAGTAAAAAACCTACGCCTTGTAGTTGCTACCATTGTGTACTTTCAGAAGTTGCTCTTTTCATATTACTATACTCACCGAATTCCATAAGATGCTTGATGTCTTCAAAATAGAATTTTCTAGGCCTTCCTCTTCCACTATGCCCTAGAACCTTACCTTCAAATATATTTGTAATGACGTTGTGGTACCTTATGATATGCCCCAGAAAGTTTCACTCTCCTTTTTTCTACGGCCTTGATAAGACATTTGCTCTCACTTACCTCATTTTGAACTTCCACGTAGGATTTTGTTTGAGTCTAACTTGTTCTTGACATTCTACGCCAGATCCACATTTCCATTCCTTCCAATATATTATATTTCATTTTGTGGAGAGTCCAACTTTCGCTCCCGTAAAGCAGTACACTCCATACGAAAGACTTAGCAAACACTTTTTTTTATATCCATGCTCATATGCTTATTAGTTAAAATGCTTCTTTTGCTATGGAATGCTTCTTTATCAAGTGCTATTCTTCTTTTTAAACTGATCTAGAGCGTCCTTTAGGACTTGCAGCATTCTATTCATCTCTACTTTGAACTTTGCCACCAGTGTAATGCCATCTGCAAATCTGATTCGGTGAATGGATTTACCGTCAATCTGTATGCCTTCGGTTGTATCTTTAATTTTCGTTCTTTGAACATAATGAACAGATAAGGTGACGAGGGCAGTTCAAGAATCACATCCAAGGTTTTCTGGAAATTAATTTATTTTTACCGAAGATCTCGTCTTCCGCGAGTGTATATCCTGTTTCAATTTTCTCCCAGACGTTAGGGATGTTCTTATTTACGGCCAACATTTCTTCTGCTTTTCCTTGAAACGGAGTTTTCTTTTCTTCATATTTTAATGTTTCTAGGTTCCCTTTTTTAGAATATACTTTGATTTATTTTTTTTCAATCCAACTCTGCATTTGGCGATTTCTAATTAATGGCCACTATCTACTTCTGCTCCTGGATAACTATAGCCAGGGCCCCCGCTACCATACGGGCGCCATCCTTTAGGAGAGCTCACAAATAAATTTAGATTTCATTCTGTTTATTTCATTTTGATATTTTGGTCTACAAATAAATATGACTTTTAAAGTTCAGTTCTTTGCTTTATTTCAAGCACCTACCCACCATCAATAAAAAGATAATTCAAAATGCCTTAAGGGCGCCAAAATCCTTTTTGCACACAGGCGCCAGTAACCCTTACGGGGCCCCTGACTATAGCTTGTTTTATTTGAGTGCGGTATCTTTGTTTAACTTGAATCTAATCAATTTGAAATCGCTTTTTATCAGTTGGTTGGGGCTAAGTGTGTCCTCTTCTTTTTGGAACTTCATAAAACGTATTTGTTATCACGAAGTCACGACACTTCAACTTTTACAGCATTAAAATCTCCCATAATTAGAACATTCTCTTTTGTTGAGGTATTTAGTAATTCTTCTCTTTAGTCATATACTAGTTCGACTTTTTCATTCGAGTATTCCGATGTAGGTAAATAAATTTATCATTTATTTATCATGTATTACAACTAAATTGACAGGTTTAGAACTTACCTTAATCACGAGCAGCCGATCATTTCCCTGGTAGGCGTTTAGAAATTTACCTGATACTTTCTTATTTAAAATTAAAGCAAAACCATTCATACTTACCTCACCTCCGTTGTAGATCACCTTGAAATCATCTGAACAAGGTTCCTTCTTCTCCTGGCATCGAGAACTGCATAGTTTAGTACTGAATAGTATAGTCTATACCATACCTTTTAATCTGTTCTTTTACCTCTTATAACTTACCGACTTGCCGCAGTGTCCACACGCCCCAGGTTCCAATGTTGATTTCCCTGCAAGCTTTTCGTATGACGACCGGTGAAGCCTCGCCACTCCTCCTGCCGGACCTAGGTATACGAATCCCATGGTCGATAAGTATATCATTATTATTTGAAACTTCCATGGTGCTAAGGACGGGAGCGAATCCAGACAGTGGATTCCTGTTGCCTTCTGTCCTAGTCAGTGTTGCAAAATTTAGCCTTTGTGGCAAAGATACACAGCCAGTGCATATGTACGGCTCAGAAACAGTGGTCTCAATTACACATTTTTTTGAAAAATATTTTTACAATAATAAAGGCTCAACTGACCAGACTCAGAATTCAGCATATCATGTACAGTCTACCAACCATTCATTTCATCACTTTGGATCAATAGGTTCCCATGCAGAAGAAAGCTTAATTCAGCCCAATTACCGAATCCCATTAAGAATGATGTTCAAATGGAGTTGTCGGCACTCTCGAGCCTGGAGACTCTCTTAAATCTTCTTGTTTCCTAGCTCATGGACACCTATTTAGGAAGCGGTCTGGACATGTAAATTACTGTATTCTATGAATGGATGTGGCTGCACACAGTAATTTCTGCGCACTTATCATTCAAATCATACATATCAAGGGCTGACATCCTACACCCCTAAATAGTTCATATAAAGAACAAAATGTATATATGTATAAAACTTTCTTCAAAACAAAATTTATATATAAGATTTTTCTCTAATTTTATTTAAACTTGGTAGGAATATTTTTGACATTTCAGAACTTTAAGACTTATAACAAAAATTGAAAATGCTTCTATCTATGTGCTGTCCACAGTGAACAAAATTGTCTGTTTGAATGATTAAGTTCCTTTTTCGTTACGGTCACAACTGTTCCGCGAATAATGAAACTATTAAAACTAACCCTATTTCCACTGGGAGTAGCTTTTGCTGAATAATGCCCCAGCCTTTATACAATGGCATAGCCGATGCAATGGAAGCAATAAAAAGTTATAACCGTACCTCAAGAGAGGCAGTTATAAAGTTTGAAGTGCAGGGCAATTGGTTTGCGACTATCTCAGTCAGAAATTCTATTAAGGAAATGTTGGACGGAGTTATTGTCGAACCTAGGCGAAGACACAAATAGACAACAGTAAAACCGAAGTTAACTGAAAGCCCTGATCGAATTCAAACAAGTTTCTCTGGCAATACTTAAGTCTACTTCCTAAACTTTAGAGTATAATGTTAAATCAATTGGGTTATAGTTCTACGTGGAGGATTGTAAAAGTATACCCCCGAATACCAATAGCACAAAGAGTCATTTGCAAATTACTTAGCCGGTTAAAGAATATATGTTCAAGTATAAGTATTCACGATCACTTTTTCAGGAATGAGATGCATCCATGTTTGGTAAAAAAAGAGGTCAAAACCTCCACTGGATTCAACGCTTCATTGCAGAGTTAGAGTAACAAACAAAATAAAGAAAAAAATGTACTCAAAATATTATTTAACAACAGCATATAGTCACAAAAATTAAAATAGTTCAAATAACAATATTCTCCTACACCTCAAAAATCCCTCTTGCTCCCTAAAAGTGACTATATCAAGTAAAATAAATCTCACTATGTATAAATCTTATGTTTATGAAAATATCATAAAGCACCTACATCTTTAAATCGGCGCTGTGGGAACACACATCCTTTGGGCTTTCAGTGGTCTAGCTTTCATAGCCGGGTAGGCTGCCCCAGGGGTGAAGAATTTCTGACTAGATTTTCCTATTTTTGTTTTCTTCTGCATTTTGTGTATTATTTTATTTTGTTCTGAAGATGAGTATAGCTCTGTAATAAACAGTGTAATCTGTAATCTAGTCAAGGTGTTGACCTTTTTTTTTTCCAACCTTTGAATTCTTCAGTTCTTACTTTCTAGGAACTACAATCCACGAAGAACCTTCTCAAGCTTTCTTTGATAGTTTCCCTACGATCCTAAGCTACATCAATAATGGTTGAACAGCAGTCTCTAATCCTCGAACGGGTCATTAAAAAAACCCGCGATTACATTTTTAAAAAATATATTTCTGTGGTTTAGGTAGCACAGATGGAGTTAGGCTCATTATTCAAACAAGTTTATATTACTTCTTATGCTCCATTCGTGCCGTTCTTTTCCAGTTCTGAATCATGCTCCATAAAGTATTTCTTTTCTTTGTGAGAGCCTCGTTATACAATTCGAAGGGTCGAATCACTATTTTGCAAATCAATACTATTAGAGAAAGAGAAAGTAACGAAAGATCCCACTAATCTCAAATATTCTCAAACAGACTTATTAATCAATCTCCCATGGAAGATTATATTAATTCCGAATTACTTTTCATTTGGCCAAATGATGTTTATCTGGATGATATGGTAGATAAATTGGAGAGAATAGAGAAGTGAGTTGTTGATAGTCCATCAGATGAAAAGGTTGAAGGACCTGAATGATTTAAGGAAGTTGGTACCGAATTAGTTTAACCTAAATGTATCTTGAAAAGGGGGGTACTGAACGACGCCCCAAGAGAGCATAGGGGACGCAAGCTTACGTCAGAAAGATCCAGATTTCCTCACTTCCACTTTTTAGAAGAGAGTGAAAGGATACATTTCCAGATCGATGGAATTGTTTGATAATAAAGCTTTGTTTTGAACGGTTCTTGGGGAGGATTATCTGCCTTCTACATTGTATCTGGGAGGCAAAGGGGGAGAATTCTAAAGGGGGTATCTGCAGAGAATAGGTGTTATAAGGTAGAGGAGAAACACCTGAAGACGGTATAGCACGAAGACGTTATTAACGAGAAGGCCATTGCAGAGACAAAGCTCACCGATAAGGAGGAACGGCGCTATCTTAATTGTCGCTGGCGGGAAGGTTTGTTAGTTGGGGGGGCGCAAAAGGGGGAACGCCTCGGGGCCCAAGATAACCCGCTCCATTTATTCATCCCCCCATGACTAGCTCTAGCGCAACCCCCGGCTCCTCCTGTCTTAAGAACCAGATATCGCAACGTGCATTATCGATACGTCACAAAGGCCATCTCTATTGGCATCGAGATTTATTAAACTATTCCTCCCTTCACCTCCCTCCCTCTCTCTCTCTCTCTCTCTCTCTCTCTCGCACTCAATAATTCCTCCGTTTACTCACTCACTCTCTTCCTCTCTCCGTCTCGGTCGGAGACCCAATTAAACTTGCTCATGAGCTCAGTATGGTTCAAGTTCTGCGAAGTGGTTAACCTAGTGCTGTATAATTCTAAACTGTTCAATAAGTTATATATTTCATTTCAAATGTAGGACTGCCAATATTTATGATCTTGTTTGAACAATATTTTATTTATACCAATATTAATAGGATATACTCTTACATCGAAGTACTTTTTTAACGTCAATTTTGAAATATTGCAAGATCAATCTGTGGAAATAAACTAGTTCTATCCCCGCATAAGCACCCAGAATCAAAGTGCTTCAAACGTGCATTTGACAATCTACCTAACGTCTTCTCCACGACCCGAAGAATCTGAACAATGACTTATAAGAGGCAGTTCCTAATGCTTACCAGAATGAATACGTACAGGCATTGAGATATTATCAAGCAGAGTTTAAAGGGAAAACAACACACAAAGGATTCGAACACAGACAAGGTACGAAGGTGAATCAAATGAAAACCTTAAAAAGTGCTGTAAAGTTCAGGTTAAATTTTTAAGGTTTTCATTTGATTCACCCTCGTATATAAATTGTTCCTATATTACTACGGTTTCGCTGAAATCTAGCTGAAAAATAACTTGTCTTGCTGGTAGAAATATAAAAGAGCCTTACGCCTGGAAAAGATAATCAGTAGAGTAGTGGGTCTGTCCTTTCTAGTTTTATTCCTAACCTCCATCAACGACCAGTGAATAATAACTAACAACAACGGTCCCTCAGGCTTTGAGTTGTGCCTCAAGAAATAAATATATTCTAGCATACCGTACCCAAAAAGATCAGGTTAACCTCTTGGCATGCCAGAATTAACAAATACCTTCAATAAGTACTTGTCACACACGAGTCTTAGTTAACTGACGCAATGGTGGGAAACTATATGTTTCATGAAATCATCTACTTGGAGCTTTTCTATTAATCAGTTGTTTACCAGTTATATCTTACGTTAAATGAATGACACTGGTTCAAGATTTGAAAAACAAACATACAGTAGAACACTTGACTTTCAGATCTCATCCCGTAGAATGTAAAAGCCCGCAGATCTCAAAGAATCATGGAACGTCCTATCATGCAGCAAGTACGCAATGAAGACCGAAACGAATGGTCCTCATAGTGGTATTCCTCATGTTGTTCATATCGTTGCCAACATATATGTAATTATGTACTTATGAAATACAAAGAAAATGAGGACATTGCTGCTAAGGATTGGCGCAGTGAGAAAATCTAGAATCTACTGGGAGACGAAGCCGACTCCGACCAATCAGCTGTGAGTTTACATCTTAATCCTTGCAAAGGCGGCACCAGGCTATGTAAAATTGTGATTAGTGAAAAATAATTTAGCAAGAGTGTGAAAACCCTAAAGTTTGTATATTTAATTTTACAATCAAAAAGAACCCTAATAATAAACGTGTATTATTTTTGCAATAAACGTAACAATATTCTCCTTGTAAATGTATATAGTAACTTAATGACTTGGATAATAAAAATGTAAATGATGGTCATTAGTTACGTCATTCCAGAGAGAAAAGAAAACCTACTGAAAAACCAGGATCTTATCGTTTAATTATGCTAATTATTCGGAAACCTGTTGCAGATCTATAGAGCAATAGAACTCTCATCGACTGGGATTTTATGGACATGAATCTATTACATCCTTTTTCATCAAAGCCCCACCGTTCAGCGGTACTTACAGCATCTTCTACGAATCTCAGTAGTACTACTACCGGGTTAGAAATAGTATACCACCAGCATAGTACATTATTTTGAAATATCATGAGACGCATTCTTTCAGAAATATTAGACAACCTGAACACCTCTACAGCATCGATGTAACATTTCAGATTTAAGTAAATCTTGTTCTTGGCGTGTGAAGAGATGTAGAACATACCCTACTTACTTTATAATAGTAACTACTGGGGCTGCTAAAATTGTAAACCAAATCAAATCTTTATATAGACAGTGAATGGGTAGTGCTAGAGTGAGGGGGTATCTAAGTGTAACTTTGGCATATGAGAAAAATAAAACCAAATTATAATGAAAAAAATAAATAGAGGTGCTTATTAAATGCCGGTTGAGACATGAACGTAACAATTGTGGTTACTTTAACTTATTATAGCTTTGCATTAATAAACTATTTATTGGAATCAGACTGTTTACTTAAACCGAAAATTCAAGCTATCTTGACAGAAATGTTTCTGAGGTTGCATTTTGTAAAAAAAATAAATACCCATTTCGTGGTTCGAGAAGAACCCATTTTGCTGTTGAGAAATTATGGCTTAGGAAGAACGAAATATCGCCTTCCTCTCGAGTATAGAGGAAGAGGCTTATATTGCCCGAGTAGAACCCAGCTATCATCCCCTCGCTCCCGCAAGAGTATAAATTGCTTTAGTTTACTTTAATCGGCTTTATTCCGGTAATTTGAGTGAAGAGAGCGCTCCGGCAGGGGTGAGCAGCGTAGAAGACTGCGCACCTTGGCGTAGCAACCAACCCTTCTTTGGACCTAATCCTGTTGAAAACATTTTAAGTTGATACGGAGGCTAACTGGATTACAGCTTCAAGGAGGCGGAGTTAGTAGCACGGAAAAGGGGAAGGGAGGGCTTTATTTATGCGCCCTCGTCTTCAATTATCTACGCGTATGTGAGTTTCAATGTGGACATTTCAGGCTGAGATATGCAATAGACATCTTTGTATGGCTCACTCTCCTTTCCTTATATAAGATAAAAGCTTATAGGTTCATAATTCTAAATACCTATTTTCAATAATTTGTGTCATTCTTCCTTTTTGTTCCATTTTGTCTGCTAAGAGAATGTTCCGTCACTGTTAATGAAGACCCACCACTAATCTAACAAACTCTAACCAGACTAGTGTGCCAAGGCAGTGTTTGTTGGAAGTGAAGAATGTTTACTTGGAGAGAGAGAAAAAAACGTCCAATTCTTCACAATTTGTTTATTTCAGCACTAAGCACTTTCAAAGACTAATGTCTCCATCTTCAGAGCTCACATGAAAAACAATAACATTAATAAAAACTCTATCCATTGCAACAAGCATCAATCATATTAACATCAATAAATAAAACACAAGATACATATCTAACAATGAACATAATAAATGTACTTAAGTCAAATCTTAAAATAAATTACAGAGAGTGAGAGATCTATTAAGGTATAGGAATATGTTACTGACCTACTTGCATGCGCTCATTGGGAAAGACAGCAAGTGACTGGCTGGCGGGCGTGAGATACCATCGAGGTCCAATACCCCCACCATTGCAGACTTATAACCATCGGTCTTTTTGTTGAAAGAGCGACTACCAATAAGTTTCTTATTCAATGCAATCTCCAGACCCTCCAATGCACTTAGTTTTTTATCTTTCTTGGCCTCATGTAATAAACACATTTCATGGGCTCCTTCGCTATGGCCCTCTTGTTCTTGGTAGCAGAAAAATTCGGAATCTGAGCGATAACCATGTTCTCTACACCGGGTTCTTATCTTTCTTCCTGTTTTGCCGATGTAAGCTCCTTTGCATGTAGCACACACTAGTTTGTACACACCTGACCTGCCTTTTATATTGATAGGATCTTTAGCCCTGCATAGCATATCGCCCAGATTCAGTCCGCTCTTATATGCTACTCCCACTCCAATCTTTCTTAGTACGCATCCTATTTTCTCTGAGAGTTTTCCAAAATATGGAATAGCGCACCAACGGAGCTTCTTAGTATTTTCGGATTGTTTAAGGGCAAGTTTTTTGGACCTCCGTTCATAAATGCCATGAATGAGGGACGTTTCAAATCCATTAGTTTTGGCGACGTGTTTTATGAATTCGAATTCTCTTCGAACAAATTGTGAAGAATTGGACGTTTTTTCTCTCTCTCCAAGACTAGTGTGAAGTTACCTGAAGAAGAAGTCCAGAGTGGCGTAAAAAAATAGAAATATGCAAAAATAAATGGGACAGCAATTGCAGATAGCGTTGTAGACTGAAAAATAGAATCCATAATCTCTCTTCCGCTATTAACCACTACTCGCGAATTCTACCTCTATTTGAAATTTACAGACTTTAAGCATCTTAACATATGGTAAAGTAACATTATAATTTATATGTTGAACATATAAAGTATATTTTGGGGGTGAGGTTAGCCATGTGAGTTAAAGCGTTGGCCTTAATTTCACATAGTAAACCTAGAGTGGCGAGTTAGATTACCGCCTGGGCAATAGGAATTTATTTAGTGACGAAATCATTATATAAAGTTCGTAGTCAAACCCTGGTTCGAAAAGGGTGTTAACCTGTACATAACCCGTCCCAGTGAGACAAAGAAGCAAAAAGTGGACGATAATAAATAAAAATACTCCAAGGATTACATGTAAATTCAAATGTCACTCTAGGCGAATAATCTGATTTAATAGTGATGGGTTTTGCTTGCGCTCCGAACTATTCAGTCCCACACATTACAAACAGACATACCCATTTCTACTTATATTTTAGCAGATTTCCCTTAAGGGAAATCAGCTATTGAGGTTGTACTCATGACAAAATTTTCGAAATTTTTCTTCAAATGTCCATCGATCCTACCCAGGAGATGACGAAAATGAGGTCCGTTCAAAACTGTATATATATTGGTCTGTTACCACTCTAGCGGTCGCAATTATTGTTTAATCGTTACCAAACTCGATATTTAGTCGTTTTATGTAAAAAGAAAGATCAAGTTCGTTAACGGCTGAAATCGGACCAGGGGGAGGGGGGTTTAGAGGGGAGGTTTTTTGAAAATTCAAAATATCTCCGTTACCATACGTCGAATCAAAAAATTGTATAGAACTAATCTTATTGCAAATTTAAATTACTATAAATATTGTTCTATACATATATTCTCTATCTTGAATATTAACCGAGATATTTGTATTTTTATGTAATGTGGGCCGATAACGAACGTATAGAGAGACGGCTCTCCTATAAAGATTTCTCTAGTGTATAGCTTCACGTGGGAAATCTGTTTAGTTTATGCAGCCCCTGCGTGACGGACTTTTTTACCTTCACAAGTGTTTCATTTCGTGTATATTAAGGCGTGAGAGAAAGTAATGTGGACTCATAGGAAATGGATGATCTGAACCCAATTCTGATAAATGAGCTCGTGAAAAAAAGTTGTTTTCTTATGCATTAGGATTTTCCATGAAAAGTGTTATTAGGATTTTTTTTTACTTTTCGAAAGGGATATTAAAAAAAAATATAAAAAAAGTGATGAAATGACTTGAAACCCTATAATTCTACAGGACAAGATTTTTTTCACATTGGGCCCATCAGAACATTAAAATGCTTCAACAAAATTCGTAAAATTTAAATAAATCCTTTGTCTGATTATAAAAACATCCGTCACGCTGAGGCTGCATAAACTGAGCAGATTTTTCACGTGATGGTATAATACACGTGTGACCTCATCTCACCAGATATTCTTTATTTATATGTAAAAAAAAAAAAAAAAACCAAAAAGCAGTCAGGGGACTGCCGGTAGAAGTGAAAACTCCTTTAGCTTTGATCGCTCAATTTTGGCATTGCTGAGAAATTTTTTTACGAAGTCTTATTTTAAAAATATTTTTAGTTATTTATCAATAAGTAACAGTTATGTTCTATTTTACATGAAAAAATGAAATGACAAAAATAATAGTGATAAAAAAAAATGATGTACCACGAATATAAAATACTATACATAATTATTTCAGTTATTTTACATAAAAGAAAAAAATTACATTTCAGAATTATTACAAATGCTTTACAAAAATAAGTTAAGTACACTCAGAAAAATCAATTTCTATCCATAATTTCAACAAATCTTGCACCATCATCACTGCCAGCATCATCACCAATTTCTAAAACTGATACAATCGGTATATGGTAGCTAAAGTAGGATACAAACAGTTTTGATTCGAATTTATTTAAATATCGGAATTTATTTAAATATTCGAATTTATTTAAACTTCGGATTAAAATATCTATGAAAGTAAAAATGGTAGATATATAGTATCTGTGAACGAAATGATGCTTGTTTTGTCCTCTTTAAAATGGTATGCGAACGAAAACTCTAGCTAATTTGGTTCAGGAGTTATGAAGAAAAGAAACTCCTTTAGCATTGAGTTGAGTACAAGCGGTGGCGGTGGCGGTGTAGCGATATCATACTTTTTTCCTCTCCCGCAAATGCTTCCTTACGGGGTGCACAACGTGCCTAAAGAAGTTTTCACTTCAATTGTAAATGAACTATCAAATGATTAGGTTATAAAATACCATATGATTTTATTTCTAAACCTTAGTACTAGCGGTGGCGGTGGCAGTGTCGCGATTTCATACTTTTTTCCTCTCCCGCAAATGCTTCCTTACGGGGTGCACAACGTGCCTAAAGAAGTTTTCACTTCAAAAAAAATGATGAGTAGAAGGGGGAGGTTACCGATGGAAGAAAACAAGGAAGTACGAATAGTACGCTTAATACTAGAGCTATAAAAAAATGCATAAACAACAATTGTAGAACATCAATCGTGTACCCAAGATTTGTCCTATGCCATTTTACGATTCGACTCATAATTACAGAGACATTTTGAATTTTCGAATTCACCCCGTCACTATTTCAGGTCCGACTATTTCGGCCAATAACAAATATGATCTTCAGTGTTGACTGAGACAACCGAGTATGGTATACATAAAATAAGCATTTTCGAGTTAAGAACGAAAAATCATAATTGATGACGAATTTGTATGTATCTCAAAAAGTAGAAGTTCAATCGAAACAATATTTGGTAATTAAGCTCAAAATAAAGCGGTTCAGCATAAAACCGCTAATACTTGATATGACATGAGTAGTTGTGTGGGTTTACTGAAGGCTGAAATATAAATTTAATTATGTAAATGTAAGCCTTGACAATATATATATAGTTTTGAAGGTACCTAATTTAGTCATCTCCTGTGTAGAATAGGTGGACATTAGAAGAAAATTTTCGAAAATCGCGTCATGAGTACAAACCCCTTGAGGGTAATTTGATAAAACCAACTTTTCAGAGACGCGACTTCCCTAAGGCTGTCCATCCTGGGTGGTGTAATGGTTTAAAGTCACGTTAATTAATTATATAATGCCTTAACTACAATCAAAATTATCACAGGTATTATTGAGGCTATGTGGGTTCCGAAGCCCCGGTCGTACTCATAAACTTCCCTCAAGGAAAGTTCAAAATTTAAATTACCTTAATGGGTATTCTAATTTTCCTCCTTCTTCTTTAATGAATTTACTGGTTAATGAGCTTAGATCTTTAATATATATATTCCGAATTACTCATACAATGGGGCATTCCGTTTTCTATTTACCAGGTAGATTGCATGCATACACAAACACAGGCACGAACGCAGACCCACACAATATATAAATCAGTTCAAAAAAACGGCGTTTTACTCTTCTAATGAAATCAATGTGAAGGGTTTTTTGGGCACCGGGACAAGTTTCATTTAAGAGTTCGCCTTAGGTTCATTCGTTAAATACATATTAAACTAGCTAAACATTTAGCTTAGCAGAAGGGCGCTTATGAAAAATGAATTCTCGATTCACCTTCCCCCTCCCCGTGCTGTCATGGCCATAGCGAAAGGAGAGAAAATTTCCAGAGCACGTATAAAATAAACATGAAACTACTTGGGGTTGCACGGTACGTGCCCTCCTGCCCAGGGCAATTTGTTTTCATTTTACGATTATAACCTTCCCCGCCCCCCCTCAGGATACCCCCTTGAATTTAAAACGCCGGGTCTAGCTCTGCTAACTTCTCCTTGATAACCTTTTGGGGGGAGGCGGGGGAGGGGGGCGAAGCTGCTCCCATGCATTATTACTCCACTAGCTAGACTTATTCCCTGTGTCATCAGTTACCACAAAAGTTATGTAAATGAATTTAATATGTACCTCTTAACCTCAAGAGAAAGAATATATGAACTATAAAAAAGGTAAAATTATTATTATTACGTATTGCATCTGTCTTGTTCAATTGTTATTAGAAGGGCATTAGGTAGGGAAATATTTAATTCTCTTACTCAACATATTTATCGTATCTCTTCATATGAAATCTCATCATGGCACGGTTATACCTAAACTACCTTCCGCTCAGACGGCCAAGTCAATACTAACTAAAAATGTTTGAAAACAGATGTCTGCACAAATCAGCTGATTACACCGAAATCAGCTGATGTAATAAAGATTATTACGCACTTTTTCAATCAATTTACTCATGAAGTACGTAAATATTAGAATAGTTTAGATACACTATAAAAAATATAATTGTCATTCTAGTACTTAGATAATTTCCTTTCTTTTACTATTATTAAAGAAAGGAAAATATCTGTCTGCCTTTATGAGACGTCTTCTTTTTTACTTGTCGACGAGCTATAAGTGGCTCCTGCAAAACCTAATTAATTGACTTTTATTTGTATTAAATATAAAAGTCCCTTTGTGATTTTTTTTTAACAATCAAGATTTCTTTTGGATCATTGTTTAACCATGTGGCATTTATCATTACTAAGTTTACAGAACGTGCAAACCTTCCTAATCTAAAGCTTTTCATAAACCCTTGTAAACGTGATCTCTAGCATTGTTATGTTTGTATAACACGTACTATAAATGAGTTTGATGAGGATTTTGGTGAAACCACTTTCTATTTAGCTACTGTGATTTGGCCACATTCTAGACGAATGACATTTCTAACAAGATACATTTCATGATGAAAATGGCTTACATCCTGCTAAGAGTGTATGCATGTTAGCGTATTTCCAAATTATGATAGGATAATATATTCTTTAGAGAAATAGGTTATATATATCCATTGCATACCGTAGGATACATGCATACCTGTGGATTTATTGATTTAAACTCCCAAAAATGTAAATTTTATTAAAATTATCCCCAGATCCACTAGCACAGAGGAGTCACGTTGCAGTTAAAATAAAACAAACACACAGAGCAGAAATATAATTTATCCAGAGCAAACGGAGATTACAATAGATGGATGTAGCTAAGAACTAGACACGCTTTACGGCCTGAAAGGTAAGTAAGAGGGAGTATAATGTTATCAGGGCTGGGGTCTATCTTAACTAGCCCACTTGGAGACGGGGCACGTTCTGTTTATATAAAGATGATGATAGGGGAATAATTAGAGATAAGGGGCGACCATGCTCCGAGTATTTCCCGCGCTAATGTTTGTCTTTGTAGGATTCTACTCTGTAATCACCCGCCTTCCGAGTACCTTCCTTCAAGCCTGCCTCACCCCAACTGGATTCAACTACACTGTCGAGTTATAAATGCATATATCTGTGCCTCATAAACTTCCTCGTAGATCTCACTGACTTATGAAGATTGTAGGTTGCAGAAAACTCTTGGTTGGCACAAAATTCCACCCAGACTATTCCTAATTTTAAAATACTTTTATTTTATTGTAACTCCGAACTCGCAAGAGTTATTGCGCCTAGGTGGTCAAAATTCGAATTTCATTTCCCTTCCTTTTCTTTCGCAGTCCCTCTCTACAGAACCACGTCCTCTCCTAAGCCCTCCATCATCCTCGTCTATGTTGCATCTCTCCTATTTCTCTCTGTCCACGATCCTGTGACAAAAATAACAAAGACACAGTAGTATTTTGTTATAATCAATTTGATATATAAATACTTATCTCACTGACTTGTGTGCCCATATCAACATATGGAAATACTTCAACAAGTACTATAATATATTTCTTTATTTAGACCAGTAATTACTAAACATTTTAACCGATGTCATGTTGCAAAATAAAATGATTGCCAAGAGTTCTTCTCCCACATCGGAAATCATTTTGTAAAGTACTTATATAATTACCTACAACTAAGGCGATTTTAAACCAACTATTCAAAACTTTTAAACATGTTACACGTGAAAGAAGCTGGCCTGCAACTGCTGCATCTATCTGGTGGTTTTCCTGGTTTAAGAATTGGAACTACAAAGGACTGTTGCCATAATATAAGGAAATAAACCGTATTCAAAAAGTTTAAGAGAATTATTTTATTCGTTTTTGACAAATGTTTCATCATACTGGAGTAATTTCGAAAGGACCTGGGGGTTTTTCTTTTTGTTTGTCAAGAGCGCTGGAGAATTCAGAGTAAGAAAATGAAACATTCATGTTTGAATATATGTTTTCTGGATTAGTTATGGGCATTTCTTCTTCCTGCTGTTTTTTTATTTCCTTGAAGGATTTTGAGTAAGCCTCAGTAGAAGAAATATAACTAAAGTATTTCCCAAAGAAATCACATATTTCTTTTCGATCTAAAATATTCCCCATTGAATCTCTAATTATAAATATTGGCTCAACTCTTCCACGACCCTTGATTTTTCTAATTTTATCCCAGACCTCAGACGGAGGAGTGTTACAATTGAGTGAAGAAACGAAATCGTGCCAGCATTTCCCTTTTTTTTATTTTTATTTTTTTTTTTCAAATAATGCGTCTTACTTTACTTCAGATCTGTAAGTATAATTTGAAGTTCCTGGAATTTGGTATTTATTTGACTAGATGAATTTAGTTTTATTTTTTTAATTATACTGTATCAATTTGTTTTATTTTTTGTTGTGGTATCTTCTTTTACTGAAATTCTAAATGTTGAAGTTTTGCATTTCATTTAGTTGAACATTACTTTGTTTGTATTATCTTTTGTTCTATGTTATTTATTTATTTATCCTTTTTACCTAAGGCCACCAGACACCTGTAATAGTTATATAACTAAATACAGAATATTATTGATTGGTATTAATTTAATAACCCGTAAGTACCTTTTTCTTTCTTTAATAGATTGTTGACATTCTTCGTCTCGCCAAGTAACCGGCATCTTTTTAGACATTACGATAGTTTGCGGTATTTCAAGCTTTGCAGCTTTTATTATTGCATTATTAATTTTCTTTAAGGTGCTAATCTACGTCAGAGTCATTGGTGTTAATATTGCTATTGTCTACTTTCTTCTCAAATAAACTCCAGTCAGCTACTTTAATTTTCCAATTTATTTTCCTGTGCAATACCTCTTCTTTAATAGAAAGTCTTATTCTAATTGGACAATGATCACAGTCGTGAGTGTCATCTTCAAACCGCCCATTTTAAATCAGGAGATAATTGTGGTGAACATATTGAAAGATCGATACTAGTCATCTCTCGGTTTGATGAACTAATGAACGTTTTAGAACTATTGTTTAGGATGTTAAGGAAATTTACCTATATAAAAGTTCAACTTCTCTTCCTTTCAAATCAGTCAAGCTATTACCCCGTAACTGGCTGTGCGAGTTAAAATCTCCTAATAATAAAAGTGGCCTCGGTAATTGGGACACTGTGTTGCTGAGGTCGGGCCATATAAAATTATTGACTCCCACTATAGTTTTTAGCGTATTAACTCATTTATACTTACGACAAACGTTACTCTAAATAATAAAATAAACAACTTTTGTTATGTGCATATTTGCCGAACATCCAATGGGAAACGAAAATAAATAAAAAGGCTAAATAGCTGTTGTATTAATTTCTAACATCCTAAGGGACCAACCACGGAATCAAGATCAAATTTCGTATTTATTGATTTATGCAAACATTAGAGATGCGTTACATAATTGGGATGGAAATAATATTTATGCAAAAACAAGGTAGCTCATGAATATATCCTTTATAGTAAATATTAATAATGGAGAAATAGTGTTTAGTGTGCCTGAGCTTGGACTTGAAAAGGTTGTTTAGAGCTTTACAAACTAAGCACAATAATCAGTGCAGAATGCGAAGCACCTCGTATTTATGAGGCGCGAGAAATTTCTATTTAGATTGCGACGAGAGGGACAGGTCTGGGGGGTTAGGAGAATAGCGGCAAATTTCAGAGCCGCCCCTCGCTGACAAGAAACCCTTTTCGCCCTCTAACGTCGGAATGTCAACCCTAACAAAGACGCAAAGCCTGAGAAATAAGGGCCTTCCAGCCTGAAGGTCTCATCTGTTCCCAACGTCGGCAAGCTACGCCATTCTGACAATTAGAATCTCGTCAAGCGGGAGTGGCGCAGTTCTTGGACTGCCTCACATTCGCCGTCAGTCCGTTCTCCCTGATTAATCATCTCAAGTCTAGCTACAAAACCCTGAGCTGTCTCCTGGAGTTAGGGCCTTAAGTCGTCACTCCTAAGGCAGCGGACTCTAGAGAGAGGTTTTACTAATTCGATTTGCGGCCTCTTCTATCTCCCGCTCTGCTCCTCCAGCTGACAGCCAGTAATGAGCAACAAAATTTTACCCTGAGTCTCGTCGCATTTAGCATTTGATGCATCATGCTGTCCAAAAGGTCAACCATAATTGATCAGAGTTAGCTATAGTTGAACTGTGGGGGCAAATATATTACACATCCATCAGCAGTCTTATGCTCATCAATAATTTAATATCCTATATAATCCTAATTTATTTAGTTAATTAATTGCATTGGACCAATGTATTAAAAGCTGATAGCTTGTGCCCAAAGAAAAAAAAATCGACAGAAAAAATATACAAAACGTACAATTATTTCAAGCTGTAAAGGCTATATATAGGCCTTGATCTTTGTTGTTAGGGTCAATGACTGAAACAAGTAGAGGTTGATATAGATTGTGAACGAGTTGCAACTAGCAAAAGTGGCACATTCCTGAACTCCCCAGAGAGAAGACAATTGAATATTTACCCTAGTTAAATTACGCAAAAGCAAGCTGCAAATAAAATTCTTTATTCTCATCTTAGGGAAGCTGAATATATTGCATGGTTTCGTACAATGAAATGTGCGATTTTAATATTATTCAGTGAGATTATTAGTATAACATTCATCAAGCAGCCAGCAGATAATTCACAACTTATATTATAATATTCTAAATAGTGCAACTAGAGAAGTATATATTAACATTTTTAAATATTTAAGAAATAGTTTCAAACTTCGCGAATCTTGTCTGAGTTAACATTCTTAAATTTCTCTTCTTCTCTTAGTTGTTTTTTTTGTTAATTTAGTACTGTTATACCTATCTATTAGTAAATTCTTGTCAGTTATACTCAATTCTAGTTTGTAAAAATATGTTTATATGTAAGCTACTATCATAGAAAAACTAACCTCATTATATAAGGCCAACTCCCTTGTAAGCAATAAATAAAATAAAATAAATAAATAAATTAGTTTAATTTCTTCTAGGTATTTCTATATTGATTCAATATCAAATTACTGTTCCTAGTGATTAAGGTATATGATACCTACTTACGTACGTAGATATTGTCTGGAATTGAGAAGACTCTTCATGAATATTGCATATAAGTCAAATCAAAATATTTCTTTAAAACTACGTCTAAAATATATTGCATACATTGAAAATGCAGCTATACATCAAGCTTTGAGAAATTACAAACTTTATACTTAACTAAACTTTCTACTAAACACTGTAGTATTAGTAAAATCTGAGCATTACCACACATTATTCACCAACATCAATTAACCTTCTATAAATCATAGAAGTCTCAAACATGGAATTATACTTAGCCATAGAATCTAATACTATCTCATCTCTTGCTTCTAAAACACAGTTATAAGGAATACTATTTTAGGTCTTTATTGCTTTTAAGAACCTTCGCTCAGATCTCAAAACTTCGGTTTCTGGGATACTCGTAATCATTTCTCAAGCAATTACAACAGGGTATGTAATGGACAATATGGCTAACACGTAGTTCAAGGCCTTTGTGATTTTGCTTGATCTTAGTACTCTGGTTTGCGAGAAGAACGTGCGGCTTGCAATATTCTCGTTTTAAATATTAAATGACAGTGAAGACATAGCTAATAAAGGTTGCTCTACTGGTATCTTCCAAATATTTGAAATGTCTACCTTACATAAAGGTAAGCCGTCAAATGTCGAATTGTTTACCAAGATACATGCATTCTTTATTAATGCACTAAATATTTTTAATGAAATATTGCAACCAATCTCTAAGATCTGAGTCATCGCCTATGGCTAGTATTCGACAATGGGGACCATTCGAATTCGTCAGTTGAAAAGTTTATCAGGGAAGCCAAGTTTCATAATTATTTTTTTAAAAAAAAAACATGTTCTATAAGCTGAATCAAAAGTAATTGGAATAAAGGAATTTGCGCCGTGTAACTCTATATTCGGGGCTCCTAGAGTGTATGAACTCCGTTTGAATATATGATCCTACATGCTTCCTTCACTTCTGGAAGCCATACTTAGCTAAGAACTAGGCAATTAGCCAGGTTCTTGGTATAGCTTCATTCTGATTAACATTATGTGCTTACACATAGGTACATTTCACTGCTCCACTCAATTTTCACTCTCTTGCTCTTAAAGGATTTTATAGGATGACAAATTTCCTCAATATGTTCCACTGCAAGAGGTGAGGTGGAGGGGATTCCATACCAATATTGATGAAAATTGGCAATAAACAATAAGAAACGACTATAATTTTGAATGGTCGATGTAGAATGATCCGGGACTTAAAAAAGGCATAAGAAAGGTTTCGCAACTTTAGTGGCATCCTCAGACATCATCATGATGCAATCATCATTGCTGTTTGAGGTTGCCTCTTGTAAAGTCCAGACCTGGTGTTTCCTCCTTGGACCGACTCACTTCTCTAGCTCCAATCCATGCTTCGCTTCTCAAGTACTTCACAACCACTGTCTTCCCCGGCGATCCATGATCTTCCTCTTCGCTTCAGATATTTGAAAAGGGTCTCTTGGGCCTCCCGGGCAGTTCTTCCCTAATCCATTCTGAGATGTCCGAACCACTTTAGCTGTTGCTCCTCTAGGATAATCTCGACCGGTTTGATTACCAGGATAGCCCCTTTGGCGGTGTTCGGGATCATATTTCGTCAGGTTTTTCCTAGGCCTTTGTAAAGTTAACGTTTCTATATGGACTGGATTCATCTTTTGTGTTTTGAAGCGCAGATCCAAGATTCAGAAGAGTGTTAGATGATAGGGAGAAAAGTATAGAAATCTAATTTACAGCCATTTAAGTTTTCTTTCAGACCTCTCTTTTACTGAGAAAGCCTCTCCTGACCAAATAAAATATTCCTCTGCCCCGATTTTGGAGACACTTCTTCATCAACTTAACCATTTTCATTGAGGTTAGCGCCTAGATATTAGAATACCTGTTCTAATCTCTCTCCACATGCTCTCAGAATTCTCGAGGGTTTCAGACAGCCTCAGACATATATTCTGCTAGTAGAGATGGATAAACCAAGAAGAGCTGGAGTGACCTTCAGAAGCCATCTTGTCTTATTTCATTAACATTTTCCAACAGGCTTTGCTCCTAGATGTGACTAGTAACATCTATGGTATATAGTCATATAATTATTAGTACTAATTTTTTTTGGCGCGCTTCTATTGCACCTCAAATTTCCAAAGTGATAACCCGACTTATTTGATTGGAGGGAGTAATAAGATATGTGATAAGAAGGTAAGAAACTGTATTTCCTAGTTGCAAACAATCCCTACAGGATCTGCCTGGAGACGCTACAGTATACATTTAAAGCAGTCTTGGATTCAGACAGTTAAGTTGTCAGGAGAACAATAGTTTTTACCCTGGGGAGTTGGGAGGAGACAAAGGCGCCGCCGAGTGCTAGGCGGAGTGACGAAGCCAGGAACAAGTAGGCTGCATATAAATCCTGAATGGCCTCCAAGACAATCGTTAATTAGGTTTATTACGTCAGAGACAGGTATTGTTACCCTGGAGCACAATAGCCCTGCCTCCTTCAGCCGGTCCTAAGGAGGCTTGGATTATGAGGGGAACAATGGTGACTTCTATCATTTTAAAGGCGAAAGGAAACCCTGCCAGTACAGAAATGTAAAAAAGAGTAGGCATGTTCATAAATATACCAAGTGAAACTGAATCCATTTTTAGACCTACAACTGATTTTATTACAATCACCTACGCATAAAACGTTCAATGAGGATACGACTTCACCACAATTCTTAATCAATGTACAGCCCACATCAGATTCTAAAAGCACTAATAATCCTAAAAAAAATCTGGAAAACTGATTTCAATTGACAACTACTTTTTTCCCCTTATGGGAAATCAGCTATTGAGGTTGTACTCATGACAGAATTTTCGAAATTTTTCTTCAAATGTCCATCGATTCTACCTACTAGATGGCGAAAATGAGGTCCGTTCAAAACTGTATATATATATATATATATATATATATATATATATATATAAATATATTTGTCTGTTACCGCTCTAGCGGTCGCAATTTTTGTTTGCTCGTTACCAAACTCGATATTTCGTCGTTTTATGTAAAAAGAAAGATAAAGTTCGTTAATGGCTGAAATCGGACTAGTGGGAGGGGGGGGGTTTAGAGGGGAGGATTTTCAAAAATTCAAAATATCTCCGTTACTATACGTCAGATCCAAAAATTGTACAGAATCAATCTTATTGCAAATTAAATTTGCAATAAATATTGTTCTATACATTTATTCTCTATCTTCATTATTAACCGAGTTATTTGCATTTTTATTAAATCTGGGCGGGTGACTTTCCCGCCAAAAGCTAGTTTGGCCGTTTCCTTAACTGCTCGACTCTGATGAAATTTCTTCATTGTAAAACTTCACGTGGGAAATCTGCTTAGTTTACGCAGCCACTGCGTGACGGACTTTTGTATCAAAAGCCCCTGATCATGTGTCAGAAAACCCAGGCCTAAAAATTCCCGTGTGTTAAGACAGAGTGTATACGATCTAAGTATAATGTTGCTTACATGTTAATCAATTTGAGTCATTTGCAATACTAAACAGTACTTAAAATTCCACTATTATGGTAAGAGTGTCGAAAGTAGTAAGGATAAAGTCGTTTTTTCAATCATATTTTTCAAGTTTATTGGCTTTATATACATACTGGTTTACATTAGACACTTATAGCCACACAAAAATATAGTATGCATTATCAATTTAAAATGACTTATGCGAGTACTTAAATGTGATAATACGTTTGATCTCATTAATTGTTGCAGGACAAAACTAAATATCTGCATACATACATCCAAGAATTTACTACTATAACTACACATGTATAACTATACATTTAATGTAATTAATTTAAAAATGTTATATATTAATAAACGGAATAATTATTTTTCAGTTGAGAGCATTCATTGTCTGTTATAGAACGTATTAAAAGTTTTATTAAAAACCACTATTTAATTCTAGATAATCTAGAACTCTATTTGATGGTCATCAAACTACTTATAGGTTATTTAAAAATACGAAATAAAATAAAAATCACCAAAAATCATAAACTGGAAGCACGTGTGTTAAACTTTTCTTTCTAAGGAGCTTTAGTGAATATGTGGCGTCTATGGGTTTTGACGGTAGACCATGTGGTGTTTCCATTTATGTTTAAAAAGCAACTTAAATAAGTGTTGGCGAGCATGGTTCAGTTCCCAGGAACTAATGGTTCATGGGATTGGGATTTAAGGTAAAGGGGGTGAGTAGATCTCGTTGCGACTAAAGGAGGGAAGGCTTTTGAAAACGACATCTATAATTGATCTCAGAGAGCTGCTTTGACGAGAGCCATTGTGCTCAAAGCACAACTTTCTCAGCCCTTATTACCGCGGCTCCTCGCGCAACGCAACCGTATTCGACGCGCAATAATTTAACTTTCGCCCCACCGACAGAGAGAAGGCGGGCCTGCTAGCTGCTGAAGCTAGGCTTTCTCTGAGAATTGTTTTAGCGGCAAGGCGGAGTAATTTATGCTGAATGAGAGCTAATTTCCTCACATAAATAACAGGGCCTGGGTGTTGTGCCTCGGGAGAAGTGGGAGAGAAGAGGAGGGAGGTGGAGGAATGAGAAGATGGAGAAGAGAACTCGCGCGAACTTGCCCCGAATGGGATCCGTAACTTTATTACATGATTCATGATCTTGGAGTTAATTTTCATGCCGCGCGTTGCCATCCCCCAATCCCCCTTCTCGCCAGGCTTTTCGAGGAGAAGATGAAGACAAAGAGGTCTTAGAGAAGGACCGAGTTATTTCGCGAGGGTATTGTCTTGAGAACATCCATCAACTCAGGAACACAGGAAACTAAACTTTAATTTCACCCCTTCGGGGTTAACACAGGGAAACTTCCACTCTCCATCCATGATGATCATCTTGTGCATTAACGACCATCACTTTTCAAACTGATGAATAAAATAACTTTACTAGTTAAATTAGAATTTATATTATTTAATTTAATATTGGATCAAATACGTCTTACATACTTCAGTTTGTAGTACCACAATCCGAAGGTAGGCTCTAAAATGTAGATGTGTTTAGTTGTTAGTATGTGGTGCTCCAGTAGAGAAGATCAATTACGTGAAACATGGGAGCCAATAAAATCAATTATATTTTTTTTTGTGATAACGTTTTTGTCACAAACACCTAAGTTTAACGAGATAAATAAGGTCTAGATTTTTTAATTATTTATTATATTGTAGAAGAAAGGTACAGACGTTAAAAATATATGCCCAACACAGTTTCTGATCTAACGCATAAAAGCAACAAAATTAAATAAAAAATAATGTAAAAGGCGATTAATATAAACTTCAAAGTTCCACCCCTCTCGAACCTGTTGAATCACAATGGATTCTGGGCACTAAATTTCAAGTTCCAAGCTTTTGTTAGCACGGTGTCTTGGATCATTTCCATGGGTAGAAGGTTTCATAACTTGTTTTACCGCAAAAAAGACCAGTTTCACAAAAATAAAAACGTGTTGAGTCGACATGACACGATTGACAAAAATTAAAATATTGAAGACAAACATTTTTTTTTTCAAAAGATCCTTAAATATTGTTCACGGCTTACAGTCTTTGTCGAAGCAGACTGCTGATGAAAGTAACGTGGCTCTTATTTGGAAAAATCAAGAATATGTTAAATTTATTTATTCCAATGAAAGTATTCGACAAATTATTGGAATGTATGGAAGGCTAATTTAAAAAATATTGGATATTACTACAAATATGTTAGATCAGATATTTTATTCACATTCCGAAACAACTTTCCTCACTATCTTATTATTCAATTTTTTGTTGCCTAAATATTATGCAATCATTAAGATCATAAATCTATTTTTCTTCCATAAATTTCTGAAAAATAAATTTGAATTGGTTATAAAAATAGTTCCACGGAAAATTAAGACCTGATAAAATTATATGAAAGATTATATTCCTATAGACGCTGTTGAAAAAAATAAATAATTCTTATGCCTAAAGAGACCTGTAATAAATTTTAAAAAGACCTTGACATATGAATTTTATTGAAATATGTTGTTATTTGAGCACTTATTCACTCAAAGAGGTATTCAACTCCCATTCATCAACAACTTGTTTGCAAGAAGCCACCGTAGAGAATGGAAGATACGTGAATATCACTGTTTTGAAAGTAGATAACCATTTTTGTGGAAAACTTTGTCAAGAAATCGGTCTTTGAATGTGATCAAATGACACCAGAGTTCAATAAGACCTCAAAATAAATACCAGGTCCTCCTAAAGTAAAAGGTCGAATTTGATTAAACATCACAAAGCCGCAAATAAAGTTTATGATTTAATGGAAAATATTAACGCTTTATAACTGTAACTTTTATTGTGATTACTTTTGCAGAATAAACACTACAACAAATAAATCATACAATTAAAAACGCAATCAAACTCATACAATCAAAAGCATACAAGATTAATTCGAAGGGGTAGAGCTATGTTGATTGACCCCCTCGCCCCGACCTCTCTCTCTTTCTGTAACCGAGAAGGGCCAACCCATTTGAATTCGTAATACCGTCATGTAAAAACATGGCAGAAGGTGGGATGATGGTATATATTCTGACCAACTTCACTTTAATAATACATTTCCCCCTGGAGATCTTGTATCCGCTAGGGAAAATATACATATACCACCCCGCCCCCAGGTCCTTATATCGCGCCCCTCGCTGAATATTTCTCCATGATTCCTGAGTAGTTATTGCCGGAATAATTTTTAGCTCATGAACAAAAGCAAACAATCAAAATCTGATACACATACTGTATTCATAAAGCCCATTTTATTATTATAATTTCTTTTGACAATTTTGGATGAATTAATATGAACTATGATAAACCAATTATAAAAAACTCTTGGAAAGCCAATTATAATAAGACCTCCGCAATGTTGAACAGTTTTAACATATTTGCACAGTACTGTTAAGAAAGGATATGCTCTCTGAAAAGAAGAACTTTTCTAAATACAAAAAAAAAAAAAAAAAGTCCGTCACGCAGAGGCTGCGTAAAATAAGCAGATTTCCCACGTGAAGTTTTACAATAGAGAAATCTGCCTAATAACAACTGTAGTAGTAAGAAACCTCTAAACCTAAAACATTATTTAGGGCGTAATAACCCAGTAGTTTCTAACAGTTAACCTAACCTCTAAACCTATTCACGAGGGACGATAGTTATGGAAACGGCCGCCAGAGCTCTCGTCGGAAACTCCGAACATAGCCTATTGGTGACACGCAGAATACAAATGCAAATATCTCGGTTAATATTCAAGATAGAGAATTAATGTATAGAACAATATTTATAGTAACTTTAATTTGCAATAAGATTGGTTTTATACAATCTTTTGATCCGACGTATAGCAACGGAGATATTTCGAATTTTCGAAAATCCTCCCCTCTAAACCCCCCCTCCCACTGGTCCGATTTCAGCCGTTAACGAACTTGATCTTTCTTTTTACATAAAACGCTTAAATATGAAGTTTGGTAAGGATCAAACAAAAATTGCGACCGCTAGAGCGGTAACAGACAAATATATAGATAGATAGATAGATAGATAGATATACATATATATATATAGATATATATATATACAGTTTTGAACGGACCTCATTTTCGTCATCTACTAGGTAGGATCGATGGACATTTGAAGAAAAATGTCGAAAATTCCGTCATGAGTACAACCTCAATAGCTGATTTCCCTTAAGGGAAATCTGCTAATAGGCTTGGGTTTGGTTGATTTACTAAATCCAACTTGCTTTACATTATGACACTCCATGTCTTTGATAATCTTCCTTCTTATCAAATTCCCAAAGAATTATGGGTTCAGTAGGCGTCTCGTATTTTAAAAGTGAGCTAGTTGATTGTAATATGTACAGTAAATATATGGAGGAAGCTGGAAGTCAGAATATCCAAATAAAGAGTTCGAGAATAAAGTACAGTTTAATCACAATTGTACTTAATTGTGACTTTATTCATCAAACTCATAAAGTAAAAAAGTTGTAAGATAATGTAAAACTGTTGGATGTTGCGTCTCCATGGACGTTTAGATTACGGCGACTTCCTATGGGTAGTCTGTCCAACAAGTAATGTATAATAACGAAGAAATATAGAATTTCAAGTTCAAACCCCTTATCTCTACCCTATATCGACTAAAATAAAAACATAAACGAATTTTTGTGGTAGTACAAAAACAAAAATATGTAATCTAAAATATGTAGAATGTTGATAATATTTTATTTATGACAGTTGCTATTTTTGTTTATATAAGCAGAGTAGCGAATTTGTCTATAGTTATTGTGGAAGATTTTGTAAATTGACGGTAATCCTGTGATGACCTATATTTTGCACGTTTATCCTATTTTTGTTGTTTTTGCAACAAACATTTGAGGATGGCACGATTCTGCTGAAAAGCTCCGAAAAAAAAAAATCCTTCATTGGGGGAAGACTACACTAATCATATCCATAAATAACTAACCGCAAAAAAAAAAATCTGCTAATGTAAAAAAAAAAAAAACTAAATCCTGCAACTAGTTATTCAGAACACAGAACATATTTTTGTGGTTCCTCGCAGTTTATTTTAAAAAAAACAAAAAAAAACCCCGCTCAGTGCTTTCTGAAATTTACACTCTCATCATCAGAGCATAGGACGTGCCTAGAGAGAAGATAGATGAGTAACACAAATTCCTGAAAGCACTAAGTGTTTTTAAAAATAACGTGTGAGACCCACAAAACTGTGTTCTGATTAACCTGATTTATCACCCTCACCACCAGCAGAAAATAATAATGATTATTCCCGAATTTGTACATATGTATTGTAATAGCAATCATATTAAATATAAGAGATATTATAAAAATTCAGAAACAAGTTTCATGGGCAAGAATAAAAATAAATAAAAAAGCAAGTGACTTGAATGAAGGGAGTATTTAGGATGGCTGTTTAGAGAATGCTCATCGTTTAATAAATGTTTCTAGAGTTACAGGGCCTAAATGGAATAAGAGAGAGGGTCAGTGGTCAGTGGGTCCGAAGGGGAGTGTTTTTGCAGAAGCCTGTTGCTGGAGCATTAGCTCTAACCCCAATATCCCCTAAAAAAAGGGATAAAACCCCAGCCTACAACCCCAGCCGGGCATTTTTGTTAACACTCCTACTGAGTGTTGCCAACTCCACTACCACTTAGCCCAAGGGAGCTTTTAAATCCCACAGTTTTTCATCCCCTACCCCTCTAACCACTTGTTTCCACGTACCAAGTGCTACCGTTTTTTGTCCGCTTATTTTTTTTTCTTCTGACGTTTTTATTAACTAGATTAAAAGTGATAATCGCTTCTTTGTTTATGAATTTTAATTTGAAACTCGTTTACATTAATTTTTCAATGAAGGTATCTTGCATTTCTTGAAAACTGTTATTCTAACTATCCTGTTACAAATTTCTATGCAAGACATAAGACATTATAGTGATTCAATAATTACTTCAATTGTCACATCCTAATTTTCAGAGATTCAAATTGAGGGGAGGTCATCTAATAGAATATGGAAATATATCTTGATATATTAATTTTTAGGAGTACCATTTAAATACACACACGCATACACACACACACACACACACAAATATATATGTATATGTTGTACTTCAATATATATACTTCAAGATCTAAATATGAAGACTAAAGAAATAAGACAAATGTCAACCAATATTCTAAAAGCGTCCATCAGAATAGTGAATTTCCATTTATACCATAATAATATTTGATTTAAGCTGCTCCCTTAGCAATATCCAAAACAGAAAGGATATTTATATAAGGCTTAAAATGGAATTTTACCTTAAATAAGACAAATGAGGAGGCTGACCTTGATAGGTACCCTCAAAAAAGGGGCAGCCTTCCCCTCGGACGCCCGTGACGGAAAGCCAGGACAGAATAATTCACACTCCTTTGTGGAACAAATTTCACTCATTAATATTTGGACCAGCTCTAGAGGGATGCTCCAGACTCTGGACTGAGTAGAAAAGATCAAATTGTACCAAAGATGGTCAAATTTCTATGCATGTTCCCAATGTAAAACCACGGATTATTCGTGAACGAAGAATTTCGTCACACAAGATTTGTAAACAGAAATAAACGTAGGTTATGTTTGTGGGAGTGTGTAGTTAAGGATAAAAGTAAATGAAAAAAATATATCTTGTTTTATATGTCAAGGAAGTTGTTTTTTAACTGGATGCGAAAAGTTATTCAAGCTATCAACAACTGGATGACGAGATGCTGTCTAAGAGGAAAGAAAAAATATATCAAGTTATCAGCTATAAGAATAACTTATTGGTTACTCACGTGAATTACCAAAGAAATGATAATGATTCCAAGCAGGTCGACCAATCTCTAAGTATTGGTAATTTATCGTTCCCTAAAAGGTATTGATTGTACGAAAGTGTTATCCTTCAGCAAAACCTTATCTGAGTTCCATCAAAATAGTAGCTTTCAACTTTTCGGTACAAAACCCTAGGAGTAAGACAAACAAGTTTTATCTAATGGTTTAATATATAGTTTGACGATGACAAAATTATGTCTGTCTGGCTTTATAATGTTTAGTATAAAAAAATGATTAGTGTTTCCTTTAATAAGGTTTTTAGCAGATTTCCCTTAAGGTAAATCAGCTATTGAGGTCTTGCTCATGAAGCGATTTTCGAAACTTTTCTTCAAATGTCCATCGATCCTACCCAGGAGATGACGAAAATGAGGCCCGTTCAAAATTATATCTATCTATCTCTCTCTCTCTCTCTCTCTCTCTATATATATATATATATATATATATATATATATATATATATATATATATATATGTTTGTCTGTTAACGTTCTAGCGGTAGCAATTTTTATTTGATCGTTACCAAACTCGATATTTATACGTTGTATGCAAAAAGACAGATCAAAATCGTTAATGGCTGAAATTGGACCAGTGGGAGGGGGGATTTTCGGGATCAAAAGATTGTATAGAACCAATCTTATTGTGCATTAAATTTACTATAAATATTGTTCTATTTGTTCTATACATTTATTCTCTATCTTGAATATTAACCGAGATATATCCATTTTTATTAAATTTGGGCTGATAACGGATAACTGACGAGTTTCCAGCCAAAAGCTAGTTCGGCCCTTTGTCGTAACTGTTCGGCTCTCGTATGGAGATTTCTCTATTGTATAACTTCACGTTGGAAATCTACTTACTTTACGCAGCCCCTGCGTGACGGACTTATAATATGTATCTTAAAGTAGGCAAAAATTTCGTATTTTCCACAATTAATGATAAACGTAACATTGTGATTATTTATGTCCCTTGTCTTTGATGAAGATATACTAAACATTTTAAAAGGAAACGTTTAGAATTTATGAAATGAAAAAAAAATAATAAACTTCTCACCAAAAATGTTGCAGTACCATTTTGGAATTCTTCATTTAAGCAGATTTAAGAGAAATCAGTTATTGAGGTCGTACATATGATGCAATTTTCAAAAAAATGTCTTGTAATGCCCATCGATCCTACCTTGGCGATGACGAAAATGATGTCCTTTCAAAATTATATACATATCTGTAAGGGTCTAGCAGTAGTAATTTTTGATTTCTCGTTACCAAACTTCATATTATTTCAACCATTAACGAAACTGATCTTTATTTGTACGAAGTACGTTTACTTCGTAAAAATAAAGATCATTTTCATTAATTGTTGAAATCGGACATAAGAAGAGATGGGGTTGAGGGAGGGTTTTGAAAATTCGAAATTCTTCGTTATCAGTTCTCTGAGTTTGGTCGGATCTAAAAAGTATATAGAAGAAATCTTATTGTTATATAACTGTTTTTATATGCGTTTTTTTTCTCTATCTTGATTATTAATCCAGATTTTGCATGTTTTCCTCCTACTTCGCTCCTACTCAAGTGATATTAACAATAAGCTGTTATATTATGAAGCACTCTATTTGATCCCTAAGCACCAATTAATTATTGTTCTCATTGAACTTTTACTTTCAGAGATAAATGCAAATACGTGGTGCCACGTCAGAAATCTGCTTATTTAACTCAGCACCTGCCTGATGGACCTTTTATTATAGTCCCAAGCGGGATGTTTCTAAATCCTATGGCAGGGATTGCTGACCTTCAGCGAAATACCACCTACGGAATAACATTGGATGTTTTAATCAGCAGTCATTAATAATCTAAGGATTAAACTTTCAAGATCATATTATACTTAAATTCTCATAATGCTATGCCTAATAACTAATGTAGTTAAGAAATTTATATCCATTGCTATTTTATGTTTATGTGTAATTATAACATATCATTTCAATTCTTTTTCAATTTCTACCGTTATAAATATTACAAATTAGAGTATCACAGAACATTATTGATTATAGAACTCAGTAAGAGGATTGCCATTACTAACTAAGAATTTCATATTTTAATGACCCAACTTGCAGGACTCTGAACTTTGAATAACGACGTCGAGCATTAGCGTTCGGCGGAAGTTCGGGTAGCAGCCAACGATCCAGTCGCGAACAAGTCTCCCCGTTTTGGGAGTTGTTACGGATCAGCCGACCCGTAAATGATTAATCAACTCCCTGGGGGAAAATTAATTTCCTTTCATCGTCACCGCCTAATTTGTCAGTAAAATTTCCCCCCAGATCAACGTCTCGTATCACGATCGTAGGCAAGAAGTTGAGGCTATGTTGGGAGCCATTATGGAAGGAAGGTTTTCGCGGAGCCTGCAGACTTGTCGCTACATAATGAGACGAATATAATAGCTATCTGAAAGGAAGCATCAGGCAAGCCTCATTAACCATCTGCCTTCAAGGATTTAATATAGCTAATCGCTATTTAGTTATAGTCAGTTTATAAAACATTTTCAGGTGCTATAAAACAGGTGCTTAATGAAAAAAAGTAAATGTTTTAGGGAGACATTTAGGTTGAAGGATATTTAATACAAAGGCCTTTTTTCTCCTTTATCTCCTCACAGTAACCCTATAACAAGTTATTTCTTTGAGTACATTATCCCTTGCTACATGTATGATTATGTTTAAATATATTTTTATAATATATTCTATTTAATGTATATATATTATAATTATATATATCCTTAGTTCCACCCTGGCTAGAAAATCGTGGTAACCTGTAGTTAACCCATCCAAATTAGCCTTAGTAGCATAAAGTGGGCGTTAATAAATAAATAAAATAATGGGTTGTTAAAAAATATAAAATGAAATGATGAAATAAGCAATATAATTGCAAATAAAATGCATAAATGAAAATGGAAAAAAACCTAATTAAATAATCTTAAATTCAACCGATGTTACTGGGTTTTCTCTTCTTTAATTTGCGAGTCTTTGTAAGGCAAATATATTGAATTATAATTCTCATTCCTCATAACCAACTATATATTCTAATGTATTTTGCACTACATCCATACAAATGGTTTTGTTGGTGTTTTCATTGAGCTAGAGAATGGTATTTGCAAAGTCATATATATATATATATATACATCAAATTGTAAAGGAAGAATGATTGGAATGGTATTATTGTACAATATTGACAATTATCTGCCATGATTCAGACACCTGTCTTTCACAATATATAGTACGACAACATTCTTACAGTGTTGTTAGTAAGTGACATTGAGCGCTGACCACGATAATTTCCCTATTTATCTTCTTTTGAAACTAATGCGAAAAATCCTAAATCCTCAGAGGTAAGATTGTTTCTATAGTTATAAGGAAAGAGAACACTTTCAATTTATATTTAATGGTTATAATTATATTTCTTCGCAAGTTTATTTAAGTATTCAATTGCATATATAAAAAGTATCACTTTAACTTTTTCACCATAGAATGGAAATGGAGTTGTGTTTGTCTCGTCTGAAACTAAAATAAATTCGTAGGGCAGAAATCAAGAATCTGAATAAATTTTACTCTCTATGAAGTAATATTTTATTTATTTAGTTTATGCACCAAATCGATGGAGATTGGCAAGATCTCTGATTAGGGGGTAGTTAGAATAATATATTTATTCCTTCATGTACTTACCTTTGTTGTACTTTATTTTTGTGTTATGGAAAATATTCCTTAAATATCTGAGTGTTTCTCATATCCGTATTTTGTCTAAATGAATATAATAAAAGCTATCTCTTTTAAATCTTTTTAATAATGTTGTATACCTATTCTATTTTATACTGTATGTATTTGATGTTTATATGTTTTAGATAAGTTAGTATTTGTAGAATATATTGGCTGCTGTCAGTTAGTAGTTCTGTCATATCGTAGGGCATGTGAATGTTTTTTTCGTAGGATGAAGTAATAAATAAAAAAAAACTTGTATAAAAAATAAGTGGAATTTTCTCGAGTAATGATTCTACAAAAAAAAAAATGTCATGAGATTTTTTTTTTCTGAAACAGGTTTGACAGTGCATCCCCTCGTCGGGAGTAATGCACCCTCGATAGAATTGCAAGTCTCCCACCCCTAGGATGAATTAGCATACGCCCCCGTTGATCCAGCGATACTGGGGTGTATAGCCCTAGATAAAAATCCTAACACCTGCAAATCCCTCCCTCCCTACCGTCGCAACCGGTTTTCCTCGTGGGAAGCGGAACAGGAAAGCGCAAACTTTAGAAAAAAAAAAACGCTTCTTGAGGGAGTTTATAAGCGAGTGCACCCTTCGTTTTAGGTTCAGTCCAGTCCAGAACGTCAGCCTTGCTGAATCGGTCCACTCACATCTTCAAGAAGGTAATTGTAAATCTAATTATGAATTGTGAATGATTTATACTTATGCACCAATTCCAAAATATACATTTAATATGCATGAACACTAGGAAATGAAACTAATTTTTCACCTTTTTAAAACAAAGTTACTCCATCAAAATAATTCTCATTATATCACAACAGTGATTAATTATAAAAAATTTCATATTAAATATAGGCATTACCAATAACATAATTCCAAGGTTACAATTACCTTTTATCATTGTTCATAGATAGAATTATGTCTTTACTTTAAGTCCACTTAACTTAAATATACATGCATTCCCACAATTAGAGCAAAATATTAACGAGAATCGTATTTCAGGTACCGTTTTAAGTTGTGGATATACAAATAAACTGACCCTAGCGAATAATTGCATTTTAAAAAAAATGCTTAAACACAGCAATTTTATTAGTAAAAGTTGAAATCTCTCAACACATTTTAAAACAGGAAACTATAAGCTTACTTAACCATTCCTTTTACCTCATATTTACAAACCTAATTAAATTTAAATGTATTTGAAATTCATATTTTTGGGATTGGTCAGTTTTTTTTTTACAAACAGACGAAATTTATTAGAAGTAAAAATGTAGTATTGAAGTGCCTGAAAGCAATACTAAATCAAATTTTAACTCTTCTATGAAGTTAAAATAGACAAAACTTATTAACTAAGTTAGAACCATTTATATAAAATTGTGTCCGAATTGATTTGAACAGATAAATATTTTGAAGAAAACATTTAATACACATGTATATCATTTTTTTCTTATTGTAAATATATATTTCATTCAATTAGATAACACTAGTTAAGATTAAGTCATGTTATATTACATTTTATGTTTTTCACCAGGGGTGTATAGTTTGTGTAGCCGCTTCTTTTTATTAATATAGTAAGCACTGTTTTAATGTTTACTTGTATTTTATACTTATTTTGAGCTTATTTATCTCAAGAAAGCTCCATTTTAGACAAATTTACGAAATTAATTGAATCAGTTAAGTGCACGACGCAACATTTCAAAACGTTCTTCAAACAGAATCTACCTTCTGACAGAATGGCAAAAATAACGTCAATAATAGTTTATAGATTTTTAGGTCTGCTCATGTAAATATGAGTTGACACACTTTTGCCCAACTATTTTTTTCATCATTACTAAATCTCATACCAAAATGTTCTTCATTAAAGTAAAGGCTACTTTTATTGATGTTTGGGTCTGGCAATAAAGAATGGGAGAAAGAGATGAAAATAAAGATGGAGAATCTGTTAAATAAATAAATGATTAATGTTAAAAAACGTTCAATCTTAATCTATAAGTGTGTGTGTGTGTTCGTAAAAAACGATGTTTTTCGTATTTTTTTTTTAATTTTCATCCAAGTAAGCTCTGGAGCTCTAGCTTTCACTTGCATGATATTTTCAAACATCTCACCTGCCGGGGTGGGGGCGGGTTTGAGATATCATAGTTAACAGAGGTAAAAACTGCTAATTTTTTTATGGACTTTGAAAGTGGATCAAGAGTGCTTGTCGTGTTTGGTAGGAAAGGTGCTTAGGTTATCACCTGCCTGACGGACATTTTCTATTATATCATTGACTAGAGTAGATGAGATTGTAGTTTTCTAAGCGAGTTCTGTCATATGCAAATGAGGCAATAGTGAGCTCCAGGGAGAGGGGGTGGGAATATTTCTCAGGCATTGTGAACAGTATCAAGTTCAACAACTTGTTATCAACCCCTATTCAATATTGAGAAAAGAACAGGTTTCAGAATGTTCCTGTAACGCGCTTGCTTAGAAATGGCGTTTTATGTTCTCATTGATAGATATTTTTTCTAAACTTTGGGAAGTCCAAGTATTATTAAATTATCCATTAGATCCTTATTACATAGACTAAGAATAAAAGTAAACCAGGTTAAGATTTCTAAGAAAGCAAACCATTTTATAATAGTTTATTCTTGTGGACTTGTCCCTCTGCTCCTTAGCTGAGAATTTTGATACCATTCGTGATATTGAAAAACATGGTGGGTCATTATAATTGATGAGCATTTTAAACTGATATATAGGTTCAGACATATGTAGAAGAGTTGTGGTTTTCTTTCCATCACATATTTGAGTTTGATTGTCTGTATGTGGTTTTCTAAACGAGATCGTTTGGACTTAAAATGTTTTTAATGGTCTCCAATCACTGAGTTCCAACTCTGCCGTGGTTAAATGATTATTATTTGGATTATTCACTTTTTTTAAACCACCACCATGAACTAACCGCTTTTTTTTAAGGTTTTAGGGAATGGGTAAAATATGATTCCCTATAATATCATCTCCATCGTGTTTATTAGTTATTCTAATTAAGGTTAACCATATGAGTTAAAGCATTTTTTAATCTCACATGGTAGGCCTAGAGTGGCGAGCTCAATTCTCGCCTGGGCAATAGGAATTTATTTAGTGACGAACTCATTATATAAAATTATTAGTCCTATTCATGCTAGAAAAGGTTAGTAAACTGTAGATAGTCCGTCGTAATTAGTTGTACTAGTACAAAGTGGACGTTAATAAATAACAAAAAATTAAACTGTTAAATTAATACGCTATAAAAGTATCTAATATGCTGGGGGAGGGGAATTCCGAATTCTGCCATCCATAAATCGTTGCTATATGATAGGTATTTTATATACTGATGATGCCGTTTTTAAAGAATACTTAAATAATTCCAGTCCAACAACGTAATACAAAAAGTTTTTATTTCAGCATCAAGAAAACTCTTCAAATATTGTACTTAAGCATTAGTGGTCAAGTGGACAAATCAAATATAGCACCAATCAAATGAGTGTTTGTAGTTCTATTCAACAGTCTAAGAAATATTTTTATAAAATGATAACAGTCTAACAGAGAGTAGTGCCGACTGAGGCCCTTTGAGGGAAAAATGAATTCGGAATGCGTCGTTTTCTCGAAATTATATCTGAACAAGCGCTAAGGTTAATATGCCTTAATATTAATTCTGATCACCAGAGTAAAATTCAGCTACAACCTATAAATACCAAAATTTTGCTAAACAGTTATAAATTATATACTAGGTTTGAAATTGGATGTTTTTCAGGAACATCTGGTAGATCCTAGTTGTATAATTAAACACTAATCACGTACAACCAATAACAGCAAATAAAATGAAGTTCATTCTACCCCCTCCCCTAATATTTCTGTAATGGGACTGGAATGACGGCATGTATTGTTGATTTCGCGAATATGGTGCATTCGTCCCATCATGAACAGCCGGAGGGGAATCGGCAATTTATATTCTGAGTAGAAATTTAACTCATCGGTGGACATAAAAGGACGGCATCCTATTGGCGCGGCACTACTGTAAATAGTTTAAAGTGAAATAATGTTGGGCGCGTGATGGATGTGCATGGCCACACAGATGCGCCGGTTTTAGTTGGCCAACTAGGGGCAAGCAGTTGATGCGTTGTTCCCAATACGCTCCGACAGACCAGGCCTAATTCAAACATTCGAGTCAAGTATTGTTAACATGAAAACGGCTATCTATTTAACTACTTTACAATGTCGGTTTATTTAAGCCCTCACCACCATCGTTCACGTTGTTATTTCCTCTTCCGATTCCATTCTACGCGCTCTGCACTAGCCCGAAATCCTCTTTGATTTCGAATGCCTCCCTGCGGTTTGATTGGTGACTATAACTTTCACCAGTGCTCCAACAGCATTTGAATTAGGACAAGCAATGTTTCAAACGCGAACGTGCGTCTCTCCTGTTTGTCCAATTCTGAAATATCATTTGCTTTCGTTTCATAATGACTTCCGCCCGGTGTGTTGTTTTCTGTATCATTTCCCGCCTTGTAAAAACAAGCCAAATGCATCCTTCCTTCGATATGCTTCAAGAGCCCGTTTAAAACACTTCAAACCATTTTCCGTCCAATGTCAATCTAAACATATGCATGAAGCTTCATTTTTTTCGATAAAACTCTGTATAGAATCACATTCATTGTAACAAGTACAAAGAAAGTAGCATTTCTATATTTGTAGTTAAACTACGGTAGTGCAATTTTAAATGCTAAATAGCATTGTAGCATTGTACTTCCGTTTGATTTATTTCAGCCTATAGAGATTTTCCCACTTATCCGACAATCCTTACAGCCATCTTGGCTATTAAGGGTGTCAATTGATTACCCATCTCAATTAGCCGCAGTAGCATAAAGTGGACGTTAATAAATAACATATTTTTTTTTTTTATGATACGTAATTTATACTGGCTCATAAGGGCTTCCATTATCTTGACCATGAGATGTCCATGACATTCTTTTATTGTCACAAAATTCTTCCAATCTCTAGGGCGTGGAAATTGATTAATGCTCCCTTGTAAATGTCCTTTTTAATTTCAAACGAATTATCCGTTTTATCTCTAAACTCATTTGGCTAACTACGGGGTGTTACCTCTCTACGTATCTCGCATAACTCAGAAACAGTTAGCTATCAAATATTGAAATTCCTTGTTTGCAATTGTTCTAATGTTTAGTTGTGCGTCTCCTCTTTTGATTGAAATCGAGTAAGGGAGAGAGAGGGCTTAAAGGGACGCGAAAATTAAAAAAATGTATTTTTTTTCCGTAATAGACAAAGGTAATTTGTATAAAACCTTTTCCTTGTCATGAAAAGATCCATAAATTACATTCTAAGACATTTTTCGAGCCGACGCTTTGAATCGGAGATGTCAAGTAATATTTTTTTTCTGTGGGCTCAGATTAGCCGTACGAGATAAAGTGTTGGCCTTAATCTCACATGGTAAACCATGTAGTAGCGGGTGTACCATGGTGTACCATTGAGTAGCGAGTTCAAGGCTCGCCTGGACAAATTGGAGTTTATTTAGTGAAGAACTCAAATTTAATAAAATCCTAAGTTCCACCCTGGCTAGAAAAGGGTGGTAAGCTTTTAGATAACACGTCCTAATTAGCCATAGTTGCATAATGTGGGCGTTAATAAATAAATAAAAATGTCTTCTATTTATTTCAAAAGAAGTACAAAGGTGTCATGTGGTGTCCATTTTTTTAGTTGCTTAGCTTGTGTGTTGCGTGTGGTTTATAGTGGATTGTTCTTAGGGATACATAAAGTGCATTAAGACCATTTGTGATTATATTTTTTACAATGAAGACATCGCTTTATCTGGTACTATTCAGTTTGAACATAGATATGTACTAGATAGTACACGAAGGAAAAATTTGATTATAACAGTGGCAAGTTGGGTAATGCTTGTATGTGTGTGTTGGTGAGGAGAAGTAGAGGGAGAGAGAGGAGGCGAGGGAAGGGGGCAGTACTAACGGAGTACTAGGATAGTAGTTGTGTAGTTGCTAGTAGTTGGTGTGTACTAGTGTTGTAGCGGAGGGGACCAGAGCTAGTGGAGGGGGTAGCTGTCCGGCCATTGGCCAGCCAGTCGACTGCTCTGCCGATTGATCAGCACAGTCCGCTCCTGAGTCTCAGCCATGTAAGTATGACTCTCTCCTCCTCAGCCCTGTACAGCAGCACAGACACCTTCCCTGCTGCTCTGCTCCCAAAGAAAGAGAGGCCCGCTGCGGATGGCCCGCCCGCCGGCAATAGTTTTTCGGAAAGTGCCCCGCGCATGAGCGGCCTCCCACCCGCCACCCCCCACCGCTACGAAAGTATTGACTCTTTGCCCGAGTAAGGGGGAAGATCGTTTTTTAAAATCGATTCTCTCCGTTCCTTCTAACTTCTACCCCCTCCACCTCGCTCACTCTCATTCTATCGCTCTACTCACCATTTATCTTTCCTTCTCACTATTTGCAACTCACTACTACAACCTCTTAGCAAATAATAACAAATGATCTAAATCTACAAAAAAGTTAAACACCCTCCCCCTTTACGAATTACATTAAAATCCGCATCGTCAACCACAAAGCCCTCCCTCCACCAACATTCATTTCTGTGGGAATAAAATTCTAACCAAAACGGACCCCAACGGAGCAAAAATTGCATAACTCCTGCTCACAACAACAAGTTTTCACTAATTCAATTTTAACTGTACTGAAAAATTTGTAAAACTTACTTTAACACGTTCGTAGTTTTGAACAGCACTGTGCAAAAATTCTTCCTAATTTAAAAAGCCCTGATCAATGTCACTGCCTCCTAGATACTATAGTGTATAAGAATTGCTATTTATAAATTTATTTTATTTTTATATTTATTGTTAATATTTGTATTACAGTGAATACTCGTGCATGTATTAATTCATCTACTTCATTAATATATATACAAAACGTTTCTATGAAGAGTATACTTTATTCCTCATAATAAATAATGTAAACTATTTCATAGAAACTAAGAAGTTAAGTTGTAAAGAACAATAATACGATTATTTTTTATAATATTAGTTATTGGGATAATCGACATTCTGCAGGGGTTCATACCTAAAATTTAGTAATAACTTTAAAATTTACTTATGAAGTTCAACAACGATTTTAATTCTTTCATATATGGACCAGATTATTTGCGAGTAAATTGAACAGAAATGGAAAAATAATTGTAATAAATCATTAATTTTCTTAACAATTTTTCATGGCCAGTAAGTGGCATACATAGAAATATTTTTTAATACAATACTCATTAAAAAAACAATAAACTGTCTAACTAAGAGTTTATTTCAGATGGTTTAATCCGATTTTTGTTATTTGTAATTTCCAAAATCATTAGGTATAGATTATCAGGTATTCATACATAGTAAATTATGCATCATTTAATGAGCTAAACTAATTTCTGACGTTTTATTTAGCACATTTTAGATATATGTTTAGTTCCATTTGTTTAATTATTGTTCTTTTTTGGCTAAGAATGTTTTGGCAAATTTATGAGACAACTGAAATACTGCCGTAATAATTATCAGCTTCCAGGCAGGGCGACACCTGCATGAGTGTAAAACGAGTAATCCATTTTACACCCCAACATATGCATGTCTCTCTAATATATTTGAATTGATAGCACTAAATTGTCATTTCTATAATAACTTGTATAATTTGAATCAGTGCGTAACATTAATAACAGGAAATTGATGCAAGTACAATGAAAAAGAAAAATATAACTCCAAAGTTACATACTAACATCCGCTACTAAACGAGAAACACAAAATTAAAGTTGGGATTTATTAAATATGTTTCTAGTCACCACTCAAAACATATGTTTCCAAATATAAGGGAAAGATATTTCACATCTCATTCTCATTAGACGGAGCATTAGTTTTATGCTGCTTATGAGGCCGTTTCCACTGTTATTTAATAGCATTAGCAGATTACATTTTTTTATGAGAACTAATGCAACTAATATGTTAGCAAGAAATTAAATAATAAGAGGTCACATTGACCACATACTAAAAGAAAATATAGAATGTTCTTTTCCAGACTAACCACCATCTAATTAACGTTAATTAGTTTATTTGATTTTTTTAATTAGGAAGTATATCGATTATAGGTTTCAATTTTCATATGACAATTATTATTCAAAGATCAATACTTGGTTTTGAAAAAATAGGTTGATCGCGATGTATATATTGGACGTGAATATCTGCCATTATTATAATATGCCCAATAATTTGTTATATGAGCCTTTTCATCCAGGTAGAAAGACGGTAGATGGATTCGAATTTGGTGAAATAATTAATGAATAAATCCCCATTATTCTTATTTAGAGGAAGAAAAAAAAATGCAAGCTTTCTATAAGCGCGTAAGAGGTTAAACATTACGCCCCAGTTCGGACGCAGACCAATTCAAAAATTTTCGTAGCCATCTTTCTCAAGTAATACATACAGCGTCAGTGTTTTTTGAAGAGAGGTTAATCGTCGTTATTTATGATAAAGTAGATTACTCCGACTAAGTGGAAATTCCTTTATTTTTATGAGATGAAGGCCAAGAAAACGAGACAAAGCTTTTCTCTTTGAACCACATTGAATTTTACGTTGCGTTTGGAGGTGGGGGTTAAAATGAGTAGAAGTTGAAATTGAACAACTAGCGGCTATGTGAAACACTCACCCGGAATGAACATATGCTATCACTAATATGAAACATGTACAATCATATTATTATTATTATTATTTATTAACGTCCACTTTTTGCAACTGAGGCTAATTGGGACGGGTTATCTACAGGTTACCACCCTTTTCTAGCCAGGGTGGGATTTTTGGACGTTATTTAATGAATTTCGTCACTAAATAATTTCCTTTGCCCAGGCAAGAATCGAACTCGCCACTCTAGGTTTACCATGTGAGATAAAGGTCAACGCTTTAACTCGCATGGCTAACCTGAGCCCCTACAATCATATTAATAAACAATGAAAGTTATTATTTATGTGGGGATTAATGGTTAAAACTATTTATAATGGCCTAAACAATTTATTGTTAGAGGTTTCGATAAACAAATTCGTTGTCATCTCTAGGACTCCAGATGGGAGGGGTAACTACATCAATAATCGTTCAGAAGCCACAATGCGTTCATTTTAAATTGCTTAAAAATGCATTAAAAATAAAATAGTTCGATAAAATGTCTCAATTTTTCATAATAACATGAAAGAAAGAATTTCTTTGCCTAATTGAATTACATAAATTTCAATTATGTAATTACCACTAATAATTTCTGAGCGCCTTAAAACTAGTCGGTTAATTTGGAGAGATGATCTAAACTTGCAGCATTACCATAAAAGAGTGATCCGATGATAGAACAAACTTTAGTTTAACGATTAAAATTACTTTGAGAATTAAATTACCTTTACGATATTCACGTTATCATATAGGTATTATGATCTCTGAATTTGAACATTATTTATTAGATCTTCATCAGATTCAATTAGCTCAATGACTGCTTTTCTATATATAATTTACAAACATAGAAAAAAAAAAAACCTAAATATTAGGAGTGTCTTTATTTCCTTCTGGATATATTGAACCATACCTTAGAAAAAGGGACAAGAAAAAAAAACTGGGCACTCTCTCCAAGTGGTGCCATCATTGTTTGTTTTCGTTTAATAGTAGTAAACAATATGAAATCAAATGGGTGGTCATATCTTGTCACAATAAGGATACATCTGAAAATCCGTATGGCATTCCGAATTAATGAACAAGTATCATTGAATATTAACAAGCAATCAGAAGCGGCATTGTTTCTCTAATCTAAAATCTAGGAATTTCCGTTCGTATTACGGGTTAATCAATTAACTCATTCTCGTTAACAGAAAAACTAATGTACTATCGTATGAACTGTTGTCAAATTTTGTATGTGTATGAATAGGATATAGTCAACATAACCAATGAGCTGACTGCAGTTAAGGAAAAGAGAACCACTGGGTATTATTTTAATTTTTTTTTTTTTTTATGTCAATGAATAATATTTTATTTATTGGGTTTATAATAGCTAATTTTTAATATTGCATAATGTTTGAATATTAATTCTATATGGGATATAGAGTATGTAATGAAGAAGGGTATTGTACGGGAGGGTGTGGGGTGTGTTTCTGTGCAGTATTGATTCGCCAATAGCAGCCCATGCAATTCCCCCACCCCAGCCACAGCCCTCACTCACCCTCTACACATTTTATTTTAATTAACTCACTTTTAAAAGTGTTCATATTAATTATAAATGAATTTGACAAAGCGCCGATTAGGGCCGACGAAGCCAGAAGGATCTTTCCCGTGATTTGTGTACGACGTTAAGGAGATAGCGGTTTTTGTTTTTTTATTGAATTAATGTTGAGGCGTAACTTCCTTTTCATTTAATGATTGCACAATGGCGGACCATGATTTTGGGTGTGGCTGGGAACCTTCCACCAATGAGGAATTATTTAGACATATTTTGTTTTCATACTCCATTATCATCAACGTTATCAAATGAAATCCTGTCCCAAGATATAAAGAATATGTATTTTTAATGTTATAAATAAATATAATTATTTCCCTCCTGTAAGGAATTACTTACTTAACTGCCAGTTAAATTTACCTTCAATGCATTCAGTGAGCTGAGTAAACTATACACATTTTCCACTTTATTACTGAAATTATTCATGTATTTATATTTAATTTAAATTAAGACACAATGACAATACGAAAGATAACATTAAACAGCCAAGCGGATGTCACAAGACATCAAAGGACTATCTTGTCCATTTTTATTTATACATAACTACATAATAAAAAAAAACCAAACCGAATAATAAATTACAAATTATTATTTAATTATAATAGATTGAATTGAATAATTAATGATTGTTAATTATCTCATACATTTTAAATTTGCAGAGTTAATTTATAGTATAGGAACAATAATTATTGTTATTAAACCAGCCTTAAAACAATAGATAATTATATATCAGATATAATTGAATAACTGTCCTTTATTTTGCAGATTTTTCTGGGATGAATCGAAATTCAAAAAAGGATGCCCAACATTAATTTCAAGATGAACTACACATTTATGCAATTCAACAGCAACTTTCACTGCTAAATTTATAATCATGAGGTGAGCAATAAAAAAGTTTAAAACAATTATATATGAGTTATTATATTTATCTTATATATGGTTACAGTAAATGTAATTTTGATTTTATTTTATTTATGGTAATTTGATTTTCCATTGAAAGAGACAGACTATTAAAATTCCTTCCAGTCAAAGCTTCGCAGATGGCAGTGGATGTCCTGTTGTTTAAGAGATTAGTCAAGTTTAGTTGGCAACACCTTGGCTTCATTGCAGTTAGTTGGTGGGTGTGGGATATGTAGTTGATGTAAGATGATACCTAAAAACTTATTCAAGTGTATGTTTGGGTGGAAGGAAAATCGGTATTATTCCAGGATAGGTTGGAGAAGTGTTGAAATTGAGTTGAGTGTTTGCAAACTCGGAGGAGTTATATTCCTATCCACATAGAGGCAAGCTACCCGTAGGTTCGGCCCAAGCCAGTGAGCTTACTTTATATATGTGGGGAGCTCGAATCCCAAGTTGTAGAGTACTTAGAGCACAAAGGACCATCTAATTCAGACCAAGAAGTTCATTATACATTCAAGGGATGGAGGTTCCCGCGCCCGGGCTTTCTTAGCGTCTAATCAAAATTCAGGTAAATTTCTTGCCTTGAGGGTGGTGGCGCTGCCTGCCGGCGAAGGGGGAAGTCTCACTTGTTATTTCATCGAGCTACTGCTAGCTCCTCTCTCCTCAGCTCTGTTTAATCTCGCAAAGTTATTCAAAGGCCTCCTTTTAAACGTATGCAAAGCTCCCATCCCCCCCCCCAAGGCTCGACGGGACCCGAGAGAGAAAGGGAGAGAGGCGGGAGTTGAAGGCAAACAGGGAAGGCGCAGGTGCTCGAAGAGTTTAAATTGTAAGAACAACACCAAGTTTAATTGAAACATCAAGGCGAAGAAAGTGTGCTAGCTCTGAGCTGTGTGTTTGTAGGAACTCTGGCAGCCTTAGCCGAGGCTCGTTGGAAAATAGAGAAGTTGCTCCAAGACAAACAGCAGCTGCTGTATGAGGGTGGATTAGTGCTCTCACTTTGCCCAATCAGCAATCACAAACACTCTCCCGAAGAAAAACCGTCGACATTCTAGCTGTTCGCTATATCTCGTCAGCCTGAATTGCCACTTTTATATTAAAGGCGAACTCAATAGTATATGGATACCTGACATCAAATATTTTAGTTTTACCATGTCAGAGCTCCTAGACGATAAAGATTAATTTATACACTAGATTCTCAGGAGTTACTATAATAGTTTTTGCTAACGTAGTAATCTTACCTCACCACGTAAAGACAACACGTTGACTTTAAGGCATTACAGTTATATAAAACAATATATCAATTTTATGCAAAAAAATATTTTTTACCATGAAATGAGCTAGGAATGGATGACAAAGCGAGCCATAACAGCAAAGGTGACAATGCGTGTCCTTGCCTCAAGCCACAGATAAACCACACAGACATCACACTCACCGATCCAGATCTTACAAACCCTTTTATAATTGCTCTTGTCAATAATCTCTCTCTCTCTCTCTCTCTCTCTCTCTCTCTATATATATATATATATATATATATATATATATATATATATAAATAATACTTGAGTCATATTTTTATAAAGACATGTAATTTTCTTTAAGTGAGTACCACTGATCCTATGAAAATAAAGGATCTGTCTACATATTACCTGTTAGATTTACTGATGGGGACAGATTTTAGTACTTTGACTGAATCCATGAAATAAACAAATACAATTTGGTGCATATTAACAAGCCTGTATTTGACTGTTTAATTATAAAATAAATTTGTCAATAGAAAGTCAATGAAGTAGAATTTTGCACACAAAAGAAAGACAAATTATATGTACATAGAGAATGCTGAAAACGATCATTCGCCTGAAGGGGCTAAAGACTATATATTATATTTCACTTGTCAAAAGTGCACAACGGCCTTTGTCGACATAATAAATAATTTATTGTGTGGCTTTATTTACTGTTGTGATGAATAGCCGGAGAACTGCAATTGCACTTTAGCACTTGGCACATCAGGGAGAATTCACTTTAATTAAAACAACAACTCACCCATTAACCTGGCCGTTGGAATACATTAAACAACGGTTTGTTAAACCATTCACACAGTAACTCCACTACGGTAATTGATTGAACCTAGTAAATCCCACTATGAATGGTTTTACAGTTCCTATAAAATGAATGTGCTCAAGATAATATTATTCTTCTCATTATGTGCAAAGAATAGTAAACCATGTAAAAAGTCATGAGGTAGTCATAATCAAATTTTGTTCTTCATGGGTTTCTAGTATATTCATTACTCATAATTTATTTAGTCAAAGTGCTTCGCAACTGGCGATTAGCTCAGCACTCATGATTGCTGAGAGAAAAGTGGATATTAGAAATGATGCCCAATATTTTTATATATTAATAATCAAAGATAGTACTATATATTAGCAGTATAAAGTTCTTTCATTCAATGAAATTTGTAACTTGTATGGTTGATTGTAAAACAGAGCCGTGAATTATGGACAGCCAAATAGGTCAAATACTTATTATAGATTAGAAAAGCTACGTATTTGGAGGGCTTTTTTAGGGTTATAGCATTATTTTATTTCAATCCTTCCTCTCTTTCCTTCAAGATGCATTGATTAATACGAATTTTATTTATTTTTTTAATTCCAATACTGATTATATTAGTAATGTATTTATACCTCTGGCAAGAAAACATTGGGGCCAGGAGAAATTTCCCAGGAGAAATTAAATCTTCGTGATCTAATATTGGTAAAAATGCCAAATATATTGGTCACGATTTTAATAATTTATCTGTACAATGATTTTTAGATATTCTTATGACTCATGCATTTCATTTCTTAATCGTAATTTTGACAGTAAGCTTTAATTTTTATAAGTTAAATTTCTTAGTAATGGTTCAGTTTTTCCTATTTTTAATTTGCTGCAATCAATACAAATTTATTTCACAAGTTTTAGCCTGAAAATAAGTGACTCCCACAACTGATACTAGTATTTATGTACAACTAATGATATGAAAGTACATAGAAATATGGTATCTTAAGTGTTTCTTTACTTTTTTGAATAGTATTTTTCTTTTGCATCTATAGAATAATTTGCATTTATTACATTTTAGATTGAATTTTAAAATTTGTTATTGGTGCCCTTATAGGATTTATAATTAATTATGCAGGTTGTTAGAATTCATAAAGGAAATAAAAGGAATATTGTAGTGATAAGACATAAAAGCATGACTGATAATAGACAACTTGTTGCCTTGAGCCTTTAACACAGTTGATATTCGTAATCTGTTGCTAGCTAGTGCCTAGGCAAGATCGCTAACCACTTGCGGGTTTTGCGGTGGCCTTTTGAGGCTTGGTTTAATAAGAACCTTGGCTGGGCTCTTCCAATATACCAACCCTCCGGATATTTCTGCTCTATTTAATACCCGCCCTTTATCCCTGGCACCCTTGGCATCTAATAAGTCTGGGGAGTGGGGGAAGGGGATCTTACAACGAGGACCACAATATCTTACAGAGGGCTGATGGTGTCTTCAGCCACTGACTTTATTCCTCTTCGTTGCACCCTTAAAATTTAGTGTTTCATCAATAACCATAGAGCTGCATTAATTTTAAACGTTTAACCTTAGGAAAATATAAGGTTAATTTAACCTGAAGAAGGCAAAATAAAAACTTCTTAATGTCATTCACGCCTCAATGCATCTCAGGCTCGATAAGACTTTTGAAGTACAAAAAACTGTATGGGTACCAAATCTACAAAAAGATATTAGAATATAAATTCACTTACATTTATAATTAATGTTGCGCAGGGCAAGTTAAAACGTTAGCTCCTTTTCTCGTCCCATATTACTTTGTTAAGAAAGCATGTTGACGACATACCTAATGCTACTGACTTGTGAATCCTGGGTTTCAATAGAGTAGTCATGGCAAAAGTGTAGAAGTCGAGCTTCAACGAAAGTATTTGTGATAAACGCTAAAGGAAATGATAAAGGGAGAGTTATCTAAAATAAATAAATACATATAAGCAGGAAACCTTGGCCACGTTATGACTTAGGTAGTACTGTAAACCCCATTCATCAGGTCTTTCTAGTATTTCAATCCTTTGGCTTAACAATTATATCATTCCTAAAACTGTGAATATCTGAGTTGTCAAAAAGAAGTGGCGTGCTGAATATTTGTGACGCGCAAACCGTAGTAGAAACTTGAACGTGTTAAGTATTTTTAGGGATTTATTTTTTTTTTTTGTTTTTGTTTACATGTGTTTTTGCTTAAGTTTTTAAACTAATGACAGTAAAAACAAAATAGTTAAACTATTTTTTGGTGAGACTAATTTCCAGTTACGTGATTTTATTTAAAATAATAACCTTCACAGGTAGTATTTATTTCATCTACTGCAGATCCGACTTTCTTTAGCTTCATCTTTAACTCAGTCCAGATCATCTTCTATCTAAGAAAAGGCACTGGACCCACCGATAAAGTGAGGAAAATGCGGTTTTCCAGAGAAAACACTCTCAACAATCAACTCTCTGATAATTACACATACAATTAATTAATGTGTTACCATATATTCCCAGTATTGCTGCTCTCAGACCGGAATTATCCACTGACTCAATTGATCTGAGCCACCTCAATTAATGTAACATAAGCTTCCGTTGTGCCAAATAAGTAAGATGCTATTTTAGCCTCCCCTACGACGAGGGAGGGATAGCTCCGCCATGCCCTGGTTATTAGATATCTTGGAAGGACCTCCAGGGAGCGCCACCAACAACCGCCGAATTTAATTTGATGTATAAAATATGACTGGTAGAGTGGGGAAGAGGCGAGAGCGAGCCCAAGTTTTGAACTAACCCCCTTCAAGTTGGCTCCCAGTCAGGTAATATTAATTAATTTTAAACTTGAGGTGAGCCCAGGGCGATCCGAGGGTGTAGGGTTGGAGCGGAGAAAAGCAAAGAGCTCCTAAATTATGAAATACAAAACCTCATAATAAAGCGATGGTCTCATCCTGACGCAGGGCTGCCAATCCCAGTAATGCCTGTCCCTTGGGAAGAGCAATGATTTAAATTTTAGTTCTTAGTCATGGCTATCAACCTAATATTGTGCAACAGCTGATTGCAAAGAATAGAATTCTCTCTCACATAAGGACAATCAAAAATACATAACATTCTTTGTACGGCAAGAGTTGCAACTGTAATTCTTGAATTAGTTTATATGCCCAACCACTTCCTTCCTCATTGTGCAATGAACATTTGCCCTGTTTCCATACACACATTAGAAGAGTGCAAGTTCAGATATTTAAAAAAAAAATTATATTAGGTCATATGTCAATCCAGACAAAAGTCCATTGTAAAGTATAGTTTTTCCATCATCTGAAATAAGATTCGTTTGGAATGTATAGATAGAAAGCAAAATTACAACAAAAAAGAAAGAAATCAAATATATTTCTTGGAATTTTTTAAATTTAGAACTGGTATTCCACGCCTAATAAATACTGGGCGTCCATTTAAAAAACTGGTAAAGAAATAAACTTCTTAAGAAAATTGGGTAGGAACTAGAATTTCAAAAAATATGAATTTATATTTATACCTAGCTTTTTTTGTACCCCTCACTTCAGATATATATTCTTATTTGAGATTTATTATTCGTTAAAAATTTATATGTAAAGGAAACTTTTTATACGGGAAGAAGCCATGTACTGAATTGTTGCTTTAAATCCACAAGAACATTGGGAATATATTTGAAAAGAAGTAAAACCCCCTCAGTTCTACTCTGGCTAGCCTCTATATAACTGGTTCTCAATAGGTCTTGAGGAACAATTTGCAAGTAATTTTATTAGAGTTTCAATTTATAGTTAAACTATCCTGAGAAGTCATATACGTAACTGTTTTGTGTTTATGATTTCCGATTGGGGCTCATGGGTGAAGGACACCAATTACAGAATAAAAGAAAACTTTCAAGCCCATAATCTCATTTCCAATGCTCCTTTATACTTCATCATAATAGTCCGAGTTTCACTGCTTAACAGATACTAGCAGAAGTAAGGATTCCAAATAATTCTTTACTCAGTGAAGTTTTCCAACTTTTCATAGATTCTTTGAAAATGAAACTAATCTATATAAACACTTGAGCTAATAATGATCACATTCAAATATTTAAGTGAAGATAAACAAAGTTTGACTCCCCCACTAACGCAAATAATATTGATATGTTCGTTGGCAGTTCCAGGATGATTTAGTGGATTATGTGTGTCGCCTGAGTCGTAGAGTAAACTTTCTAAGTTCAGAAAATGAATATCAATTAAATAATTAAATAGCTCTTATTCAAGGGTATTATTAATTTCAAAAGATGCGGAAGAAAGATGGAAAATTCCCGAGAGGCATAACTGTATTTCAGTTTGAAACAAGTAACTTTTCCCCTTTAAATTCATGCGCCCATTAAAGTTAGTAAATTAGTTTGTGCCGGGGCTTATTAACTATTTCTCGCACGATAATCCTAGAGGGCTTAGCACCAAGGAGGATGAAAAATAGTCAAACTTTGTTGCAGGAGGGTCAGAACCGAAGGGGAAGCCTCTAGCGACGTGTTAATCTCCTCGCCGAGACCGAGGGGGGGCCGGGGTAAGAAACCCGGGAAGGAGGGGGTGCGAGAGAGATAGAGCGGGGGAGGGAGAAGAAGTAGAAGGGGCTGAGGAGTTGTGGAATATTTTAGCCCCCTCCCCCCTCAAGAAGACGAAGAAAAGAGCGGGTTGCTGGAAGAGGGCGTGGCTCTCACCCCGCCATTCCTTCCCCCTCCCCTAGGAGCCTTTTCAACTGTCCCCCAGATAGTGAGCCATGTCCGAAGTTTTCCCTCTTCGTCGCTGGCTTCTCTATGTTGCTCCCCTTCACAGTCAACATGAACTTTGCAAGGATGTTTCGTTGTCTGCCAATAGTGGGGCCTCATGGTCTCCCTTCCTGAAGGCCTACACAAACAAAACCGAAAAGGTTCCCAACAAGTCCCCAACTTCAGAACAGAAAGCGACAAGGCACCCTTATAAACATTTACAACAGAAAGTCTGAAGAATGAAATTGCCAGTTTCAATCAATAAACGTTGACAATACGGTTTTTGATCAACAAACTGCTTCATGAATGGCACAGCAAATGTAATGGTTATAAGATCTAACCTCATTTACGAGATTATCTGTGGTAAATTAATGGCTTATTTAGAGAGCCATTAATTTACCATTGTGGAAAGAAGAAGTGGTAAAAATGTTATGTTAAAATTCGAGATACACGTGAGACATTTTAGATTGGATTTATGATATATTAACTATGGTTTTAATTCTTCTAAACCATTAAACATAAAACACTTTATTCTTTCAGTTATGGGTCATTCTAGTACCCGGAATGTTAATTACTTGCCCTCCCTTCTAATAAAACTAAAATGATGTAACTTACTGTAACGTTAGTGTTAAGTAGTGCTGTCTGTTTTAGTGAACCAACGTGGTACCATTTACATGCAGGTAAAAAAGTCACGGAATTTTATAGAATATCTTAGGACTGTAGGAAGGTTAGTGTATGAGGGTTAGTAGTAGGAAGGCGAATAGTAGAAATGCTAATTGAAGAAGGAAGGTTAGTAGTAGAAAGGCTAATAGCAGTAGGAGGGATAGAAGTAGGAAGGGTAATAGTAGTAGGAGGGCTAGTAGTAGGAAGTCTAGTAGTAGGAAGGCTAGTAGTAGAAAGGCTAATAGCAGTAGGAATGCTAATAGTAGTAGTAAGGCTAATTGCAGTAGGAAGGCTAATAGTAGCAGGATGGCTAGTAGTAGAAAGGCTAACAGCAGTAGGAGGGTTAGTAGTAGGAAGGCTAAGAAGTAGAAAGGCTAATAAATAGTAGCAGGATGGCTAGTAGTAGAAAAGATAATTGCAGTAGGAAGGCTAATAGTAGTAGGAAGGCTAATAGTAGTAGGAAGGCTAATTGCAGTAGGAAGGCTAATAGTAGTAGGAAGGCTAAGAAGTAGAAAGGCTAATTGCAGTAGGAAGGCTAATAGTAGTAGGAGGGTTAGTAGTAGAAAGGCTAATTGCAGTAGGAGGGTTAGTAGTAGTAGGAGGGCTAAGTAGTAGAAAGGCTAATAGCAGTAGGAGGGTTAGTAGTAGTAAGGCTGATAGCTGTAAGAAGGCTAGTAGTAGTAGGAGGGCTAGTAGTAGAAAGGTAATAACAGTAGGAGGGATAGTAGTACAAGAACAGGGATTATATTAGGACTTAAAATAAGGGCTACTTTCTTTCGTTTATGTTTGCCACTGTTTCGACATAATATTTAGTTATAAGTTTTTAATACAACTTGACATCCTTCGAATGACCAATTCAGTCACAGAGATTTAGTACTCGTCAAATGAACACCTTCAATTTGGGATGGCTTGAAGTATTTTAAACAGACGTAAACTATAATAATAATTTATCCGTGATAAGTTATTTATTTTATTATTATTTAATTTATTTTGTTAGATATTAAAATACTCTATAATAAGGTCATTCCTAACGTAGGAAGGTTGAGGTATTTGCTTTGAGCAGAGTATAAAATATAATACGAAATGCATGAGTTATTTTAGATTTAGCTGGGGTTCATAAGTGGTTACAGGTTCTTCCGTGGTTACACTGTGGTGTCTGCTAACTCCCACGGCCTGAATAAAACATCGCAACTTGTGTAGTTGCTACAAATGGAGCAACGGCCAAATAATGTACTATCTATTCAAAGACGTTATAGCTTATGGCTCAAAAATTAAATATATTTACACACATTGCTCATTAATGTTTTGTGGAGAGTTAATGGAATCGTATTGAAACGAATTAAATTGCCCAAAGTAGCAAGAATTTCAGCTATTCCACCACACCTCTCTGCTCGCCAATAAGAAGAAAATCATGAGGTTTTTTAAGTAGGCTCTACTTCTGGTTGAATTTTTTAAGAATACATTTTCACTTTTAAAATGTAGATTTGACCCATATGAACTACCCAGATATTATATAAATTTCTGCTAGCCAGAATTTGTGGAGTAATCCAAACTAAAGTGTCACTTGCTCATGGCAATTAACTCTACGTACCGTGTAGAAAATGAAGGCGTGTTACATGGTTTCTGCTAAATATTTTATCTAAAAAAAATTAATTTATACATTGACAATAAACAGAAACTAATTACAATAAAACTCGATATATTATAAAGAATATTTACAGACGTTAATTATGATATGGTTGTGAAAACATTTTCGGGCACTGAAAATTGCAAATAACAAATTTGATTAAGCATTCAATTTTGTGCTTAATGAAAAGTGTATATACCTAAACTAACGGGGGAAAAAAACTCAGTGGACTATCTCAATATCAACTGAATATCAGCTTTTTGGTAAAAAAGCTCTACTATTTGTTTTCATTTGAAATGAAATTGACATAAATGATTCACTCTAAATGAGTGAAGATTAAACATTTTACATTCATAAATAAGGTCTGCCGGATTTCACAAAATTCTAAACGGTAATCAGACCAGATCAAGTCCGCATCGCTTAACAAATACAGACTAAATATTTTAAAGAGGATTTGCGCATCCTAACAAATAATGAGTATTAGCAATTTTGACCGTTCATCAGAAATCTTCCAATTAAATCCACTTTGTTCGGAGTGATTGAAGCTTCGGAAGGGCTTTTGTTTATATTCCGTGAAAGGGTACAAATGGAAGAGCAATCAGGCTCCGGTACACAGGAGCGTGAACACACGCATTCCCAATCAGCTGGCACCTGCAACAATGGTGCCAATGCATTTGGTGCTGCACCGTGGTGCAGGGCATTCAGCGACGCGCCATGGCCCTACTTATTGGGTCTCATTCAGCCGATAGCACGGCCGGCGGCCGATACACAGTATTGTCCGAGTCGATAATCGGATTTGCGGAAAATTGCTCCGAGCGCGTTGTGTTCGTCGTTAAGACTAAAAACGCCCACAACAATAAAAGGGTAAATGCTCACGGGAAAATCGTGTTCACTGCTTTTATTTCCAATCATATTTATTATCACTCCCAGGTTCGGTCGAGAAAGTTAAAATTTATTTCTACTCTAATGTATACATTGTACAACAATTGAGCAGTGTTAAAACTGCAAGCCAAATGTTTTTTTTATCGTTTCGCAATAAATAAAAAGAGAGTTTTAATTAAAACCACCATAATGTGGTAAAACAAGAAAATAACTGTCTAATATCGTAAATTTTCAATATGACCGGTCATTTGTTTATGATATACTCAGAAATCATTATATTATCAATGTAAAATCAAAGAGACCTGACACATTCTTGTTATTAAGTTGCTTCCTTATGCTCTATCACCGTAGTATTGTTTTAATAAAAAAAGTAAACGGCGGCAAAATTGGCTGTTTTTAATTCCTCCTTTTTGACAGGTTGAAGCACTGTCGCTCTAAATTATTAAGTAATTGAAAATGAAAATCTCCGACACTAAGCCAGGGTTTGTTTGGTGGGAGCTCAAACAGTCAGCTAGAAGCTTTCCAGGAAGCATCATTATGGAGTTTAAAAATTACCACTTAAGTAACTCCTCAATTAGGTCACGATGATGAGACATCTGAACCTAGTGCTTGAGGTGCTAGGTCTAAAAGGATCACTATCACTATTCCCTCCCTCTAAAGGGGTCTTCCCTTCCTCCAGAATTAATTCTTCTTCTGAATATTGCCATTATTTGATACTAATTTTAAATTTGGCTCATACAAGTTAATTAAATCAACTGCATCATTTGGTAATCTTTTTTTAAAAAAACGAAACAATTGAATAAAGGAATGACATAGTTTTTAAAAATAGACGATTTACTTTCCAGTATAATAATGTCCAACCTCCCTGCCCATTTCATAATATGTTTTTATACTCGTTATTCCTACACTATCTAGAATTTATATGTCGATATGCTTTTCTTTGTTTTTCTTTTACAAAATTTGTAACCAAATGCAAATTCCTATTATTGTATGAAGAGCATCTAAATATTTTGCACAATTATTGAATACTATAATAACTGTTAAATCGGGAATCTTTATTTGTCTTGACGTAATCTGAGGTTTTATAAATTTCAACAATTTAAATCCTCTATTAAAAATAAATTCCTTTGCTCTGCATGCATATGTTGAAACTTTATTACGAATAGTATGTAAAAATTAAGTAAACATAGCTATATTCGGTTTCAGGGAGAAGCTGTTGCTGCCACTGGCGAGAGTTGGAGTGCCGCCAGCCGTCAAACCGCAAGCGGAATTCACCCGACCTTCCAGCACATTAAATGTATTTCGGACTGCAAAAAAAAACTCGTCATCAACAACAAATTTCAACGGAAGCTCATCGACAAGACCTTCCTGGTTTTAAAAAGGATTATCAAGAATTATCGGCTAAAAGAAATATTGGTATAAAGGTTACGCCGTCAGCACAGTGAAGTACTCTTTTACAGAAATTCAAATTGGGGATACCAAAAACTATTTATATCTTTAAATTACGAATTTCATTGAGAAAGCTTCATACCAAAGAAAAATTAAATTTGATGAAAGTAATTTAAGAATTCATTATTGCTTTGAAAAATGTTGTATGAATTTATAAAATGGGTTTGAAGAACGGTGTCATTACCTAAATTCAAATCTTTATAGATTCAAATTATAAACTTAATAAATATTATGATATACAATTAAAATTAACATATCTGGTAAAACTCTTTATTAGAGTCATCAAATTTCGATTAATATTTAATTTCTCATTGTTATGACAGCTAAAGATCAAATGACAGTTTATATTATGATTTTAATTTCTAAGTAGCAGTAAAAATCGAGAAAAACAAATGGTACAAAGTGGAACGAACATCAATTATAACTCTGCCAAACTTAACTGTGATATTTTAATGTAGATATTTATTGAAAATTAAAGACTGTGATAATTTACCTTAGTTTCAATAAATTTTAAAAAGAAAAAAAAGAATCTTACTATTAATAGAAATAGTATTACAATACGTTTCACTACGTACCATTTGTTTTTTTTAATTCTCAAATGCAATTTAGGCTTTTTCATAAGCTATATTTTCAATAGACTTCCTGAAACACATTTTAGTACACTTTAAATAAGTATTACAGGTTCAATGAAGTAAGCTTCCATTAAAATGGATAAACTTGATTTTTAAGTATAAAGAAAACAAAAATCATCATATGTCATTGAGAAATTGTTGTTGAGTTGTTATTAAAACACAGAAAGGTGTTCAAAAAGAAACGACATTGGTAACTGATGTTAACACATTTTTCCTAGGTATATAAATATACTAACTATTAGAAAATATTGGAACTCAGAAAAACGAAATTTAATTTTCATGACGACGTAAAAAGCATATTTTATTTTTTTTTCTGAAAACTTAATTTATGACATTTAAATCAAAAAGAATGTTTTTCTCTTAGTAATAATATTGGTTGTATGAAATGCCTTCATTTGAGGAAATCAGCACTAATAAATAAAGTTTTCAAAATGAGACTAGTAATAGCAAAACAAAATATTTAATTATTTATATTCACATAATTTTAACATAAATAACTAATTCGTGAAATACTTTAATTTATTATAATGAAGAAGCAGATATTTTGCGAGTAAAGTTAATTTTTGTTTAACATAGAACACATTTGATAAGTTACTTACCCTCAATAAAATAGGTATTGACTGGGCAGAAGTCCAAGTTCGCCTGTTGCAGAGTTGGGTTTTCCTCAGGACCCAATATTATCTTCAATATTATTTCTAAAATTCAGATCCAATTATATGTAAAAAAATAAGTACTATTATTGAATAGGAAAGGAAATATGGGGGCATATAAATAATCCTTTTTCTACTATCGAGTCTCAGCTAACATGAGTAAATTCAGTATGTCCAACAGAAAAATATTTTAATAAACAAAAATGAATAATAATAACTAAAGTATTTAAAATTTTGCCAATTCTATGCTGTCTTTCCAGTCATTATTTTCAATGAATAAATATTAAGGGTTTAAATAAGCATACAATGAATGTCTCAAAAAGGAAGAGAATTTTTTTATCTATAATCTTGGTGAGGTGGAGTTTGAATTTCATAAAGGCTTTCAAAATTTGACATTGTTCATTCATAAATCAGAAAAATAAACAAAAACTGTTTCCGATTAAATATTAACTGATTAAATATATTTGTTGCAAGAAAAGCCAAATCAATAAATTAAAAAAAATAATCCCAAACAAGTACATATTGCACAGGCTATGGACCAAAAGTGTTCAAAAGACTTGCCATGTAAAATTTACTAAACATGCGACAGGAAACAAAATATTTTAAATATTTTTTTTTTTATATTTATCTACTTACTAACTTGTCCATTCAAAAAATATATTGACGAATTTAACTCTAATTTTTAAGATATTCTCTCTCTCAAAACCTAGGATAGTATTCCAATAATAAAAATCAGATATTAAAGACTTTCCTATAAATAAAGAACTGTAAAATAAAAAGTTAAATAAACTAACAAAAAAAAACTTTCGATGCAATGAAAAAAACTATTATTAGTTTTTACACTTATAATGTTTCGTTTTAGGATGCAAATAATATAATAGCAATGTTTCGAAAAAAAATATTAAAAATAAAAAGGTTTTTCTATGAAATTCAACATATTCTAAACGATAATCATAATTGTTTGTTCATAATTAATATGTTTCCTGTGGCATAATACTAACTAATATTGAACCAATTACGGTTACATTTAGAAATAAGTGTAATGAATGCTTCATAACTCCTCATCTACCTTTATGCCAATTCAAAGCACATTGTCAATTAAAATAATTGACAGGCGAATAAAGTGTATTTCTGTCTAAAGTCATTTAGAATATTTCAATTAAATGAAACGACATAACATGTGTTTTATGAATGTTTTAGGGCATTACAGACATGAATGGCTCCCAACGACTTATTATTAAATTTAACAAAGTTTTGAGAAGTGAAATTCGAGTGACATAATTCCCCGTCATGGCAGTCATATTTCAATTAATAAAATTATTATACTCCCCATCGGTAATCGTGCACCATCAGGCGTGAGTAGAGCCAAGTTAAAATATGAATTTACGTTCGCAATTACAGAAAATTGCTCTGACCTTAACAGCCCCTTTATTTGGAGCGACATTTTCTGACTCCAAAAATAACTTATAACAATAAATGATATAGCATTACATCAAACATGAAATGATGTGCGATTTCAATTTCCTGGACCTGAGAACAATTAATTATACGACTTCTGGCAAGGTAAATATTCCAAAATAACATTGAGGAATTTTTCCCCCTTTATGCGTGGATTAAAAACAATGTAAATATAATAATATGTGTACTATTCAGCCGATTTCAAATAGTCATGTTCATTTTAACAAAACAAATTGTAAATACAAATCAAGCAATATCTCTAAATTTAACAAATAGCATAAAAAAAAGACAGTTTTCTATCTAGAAACATGCCTCCTATTGTTCATAGAAACTTGTCCTGTAAGGGTTCATATTTAAGGCTGGGAGAGTAATATTCTTTTTTATATGGTTTTCGAATGAAAATGCATTTTGCAAAGTGTGCTACCTTTCAAAAGTTCTGCCACTTCTTTTATTTATACTTACTAATATTTCAAAGCTCCACTAAGTTTCTAAAAAATATTGATTATACTTCAACATTAAAACATTTTTATAGAAGTTTTCCGGACTTTTTTAACTTCTGTATTTTCAACTATTGCTAAAGTTCACAATGGCTTACCTTTCATGAGCACATAACATAGCCATTTTTTTTATAATTTGTTTTACTGGAATTAATATTTTTTGCGATTGCAATATTTCTTTAATAAAACTAAATTATTTATACTAGTGGGCTACTAGCAATTCAAGTAAACAATTTTTATCGGAGTTAACTAAAACAATATAATAAACAAGACCCGGTGGGTCTTCATAACCTATATAAATTATTGAGGCTAAATTATCAATTGGCACCTCAAAATTAGACAATTTATGACTTTTGCCACTGCAGCCATACACTGAGGAATCTGTATAGACATCGGGAAGATATAAACTACAAGTAATACAATTATTGGGCTGAAATAAATAAGAAATTATAAAATAACTTTGCTTACGTCGATCGAATAAAATATTTCCAAATGAAACGAAAGTCTCACTTGAGATATTAAAAGTTTGTATAAGCCTACAAAATTAAATAAAAAAAAAATTGGTGTCATTAAAATCAAGTTATCATTGTTATTCTTACTTCCATTATTTGGCAGTTAATACGTTTCTCAAGTAAATCCCTTTATTTCAAAGGGAAATTCCCACTTTTTCTTTCGTTATAAAGAATTGGACACAGTTATGCAGGAAGGGATCAATCCTCAGAACGATAAAGAAACCCAAAATTCAAAATCCAAAATACCTGTCTAAAAGGCAAACTCCCAGATACGTTTTCAAATTTTTGTAGATACATCCTGGTAACATATCTGATTGAAAATTGAATTTAAAACGTGCTGAAATGTAAAATTTCTTTTATGTATTTCTTTCTGCATAACCGTCTCCAATTTGTAGCCACCGCTCAAAGATTACGTCGTGTTTTTACACATCTAAATAATTATTTGATTTTTCCTTACTTAATGAAACAAACATTATCCAACTTTATTCCGTTATTAATTTTTTAATGTAATGGTCTGTCACATAGGACATGAGGAATTTAATAATAGGTTTCGTTACGAATGTATTACCTTTTGCCAAACCTAAAATATGAAGCAAAACTTACTAATAAAGAATAATTAACAAATATTTTAATTTTGATTTTTAAAGGAACTGAATTATAGTTCATTAAACTTGGCTTATGAGCTGGTTCAGAATAAAAAAAAATACTGGTACCTGATTCTATTAAATATTAACCATCCGCAAGTAAACTTATTTGATAAAACCAATATTTGGTGTAAAGAATACTTCCTCGGTCGTTGAGCTACAAGGAAACTAGTAAAAGTAAACAAAATTCTTTTCCTAAGCTATTTATAATAAAGAAGTGTTATTGGCAAAGCCGATAGAAAGGATTAAAGATTCATTTAAAGCTATGTAAACTTTGGCTGGTGCTTATATTCGACTTGCCCTTAAAATTGTTTTTTGAAGAGAAAAATACCAATATTTAGGCTAACAACAAGATAGATCGACGTATAGATATTGGGACATTCTAAAAGATTTGTTAAAAAGTTTTAAGTATTACATTTGGGTATATAACTTTGAATCTACTTTTTCTCATATACTCTTTAGTCTAAAATATTTTTATGTTATAAGGGAGTTTTATATTGAGTAGACGGTGATAAATAGGAAAATTAAGTAGATAGTAGGCAGTCTTATTTATCATGATATTGTCCATGGCAAGAGTCATTTATAAGATTTGAACAGGTGGGGAGGAGGAGAGAGAACCATTAATAACTTGGCCTAAGACCTTGGGGACTAGCGTTCTCGTCTCGGGTCTAAGGCGGCGGGTGTTTTTGCCAGCGACGGCCCAAAAGCAAATGATAAGGTGCCACGGAGTGGGGCAAGAAATTGCTTTCGGGCACTGCCATTTATTAAAAGCCGAGAAGCTCCGAGGGGGTAATTTTCTTACCCCACCCTTAACGGGCTCCCGGTCCTTTCACACACAATCCTCGGTCTTTTGACTAATGCCTACCCTCTTCTCTTCGTCTTCTCCTAACAACGCTCCGTCTCTGCCACTATAGTTTCTGCTGAACCTTTCGAACGGATCCTTTGTATCAGGGATGTGAGCAGAAATGGAAAACGTGAAAACTTATTTATATACCAAATCAACCTCTTTGTCAAAATGTGTAGCATAGAACAACCCCCATCCACTTTATACCTTTTGAAAATTATAAAAAACGTACAACGAATTATCTTGATAAGTTGTCTAAACGACAGGAGAAAAAGTGCCTTAATAAAGAATTTTTTCCCCCGATAAACGAAAATCAAAAGCCCACTTTTGAAGCTTACTGCTCAATCCCTTGGAACTAAATTTTACACTAACAAACTATATGTCACTGGTACACAAAACAGAAAACAAATCTATCTTAATTCATCGAACATCCTCCCCTCCCTCCCCCCTGGGATTCCATTTCATATTTGGCTTCATTAGGCAATTTCTGATAGCAGTTGGAAAAGAGAAAAAAATGTGTGTTCGGAATATAAAATACAATGTAAAAATATATAATTTCCACCTAAATTATATTTTGACATAGAATCAAAAGTACTGAACTTTATTGAAAGGTAACGTGCTTTGTGCTCCAATCTCAGCAGGCAAAAATTCATCACTCTTAAGATTACAATGTGGCTTACATTTCTTCAGGAAATGCAGTATTCTGCAAAAGATATCATCAAATGAAAGTAACAAAATATCAGTTTCTCATTATCATTGTCATTCTTCTTTTCCTATATTTCATGCTTTTTTGGATATAATCAAAATATCATAAATTTAAAAAAAAAATTATCTATATTGAAGAGTCATATCGCTTATAATTAAAAAATAACAAAATTAAATTCCTATTAAAATTTCCAAATTATTCACTCAAAAAAGATTATTTCTTATCCAGATTATTTCTTATTAGATTATATTGCACTATATCCTCCAATCACATAAAATATATGAAAATTATAAATTGCATATAATGATACACGCACAATGAGAAAAGTTTTAACAAAAAATAATCTCAATTCAAAGTAATTAGTTTCTACTTAATTTTAGACAAAAATAGTACTTGTTAAACAATAATTCTTGCTAAAAAACCGAATTAAATAAAAAAATTAAGCTAGATGAAACGTTGTCTGTATTTTGATGAAATACTAGTATTACTAAAATCTGAGGGAGATGTCAATTGCCCAGTCTTTGAACGGAAACATAATTATAAATTAAAGAAAAAATATATAAACTTTTAATATTTAATATATTATATGAGACAAAAAAACTTTTGGTATAAATTAATCTACGGAAAGAAGTATGCAAAGATTGACAGCAAAAATTAATTCGAAACAAATTAAGTAAAATGAGATGTTAGGCAGGCTTGGGAAATGCTTTTATGGAATAATAAAAATTAATTAATAATTGATAACAAATATAATGGACAAACAGACGCAATGTCATTCGACGTTCGATCTAGTCATTAGATCCTCAAAACAAAGCATTTGTTTCTTTGAGGTCACATTTCACATCCCAATATATCTTGGAACTTCTTGTTTTAGGATAAATTATTTTTATTACATCAGCCAGTCTGGGGAGAAACTTAAAATATTTACAGAGTTAGTAAATATTAAATTTTAAATATTTCAGTTCTTCCTATAAAACAAAAATAAAGATTTTGTATATGCACGCACATTACTTAAAATATAAATAATATAAAACTATTCAATTAAAAAAAAATGTTATTTAATATTTATAAAAACAATTGTCACCATCTAATCCAAACAAACAACCTTGAGAATAATTGACTAAATGCATTGATTTCATTCGAAAAGAAGTATTAGTTTATAGAATATTAATAATTAATTATTAACAAAAATTATACTTTTCTTAAATAAAGAGTAAGAATAAAAACAGAAAGTAATTGACATATTAAAACATTTGCAAAAAAAAAAAAAAATATTTCTAAGGGTATCTACTGTTTATTTGGATATTTGGTAGGAACATAATTCTCAAGGATGCACTTTAGATCCATTGAAAAATAGGAACCTATGTTTTTTTTATGAACTTTCGAAGTCCTTGACAGTTTTCCGTCTTCTTTGGCAAGCTATATTACTCCTATTTAAAAAAAAAAAAAAAATCTAATCAAAGGATAAATTACTGTTTTGGCGAGGGCAATAATTGCAGGAGGTTATATATCATAATTCATAGAGATAACTTACCCCTAAATACAATTTCTTGACATAAAATAAAATTTTAATATTAATAAATTTGTAGGAATGTTAATTTGACAAAAAAATAGTTTTTTTTTTACAAATAAATTTTTTTTTATTTTTTTTTTTACAAAAATATTAAATTCTCAAAAATAGTAAACATTAGTTTAAAATGAATAACAATCTGCTCAAAGGAAATCAAAAACATTAAATTTATAAAAAAATAATAATTGAAAACTTGAAAAAATAGGATTATAAGTCTGAATTATATTTCAAAATTTTAACTATTTTAATAGCCTGATTTTTGTTTCATCGGACAAAAAACATATTTTAATAAAAAATATCATATCAACAGATTTGAAGAAGAAAAAAAACATGTTTTGATTAAAATTTGCAAGAGGTTATTAGTTTATCTAAATAATGAAACTTATGTTTTTTAAGTAATCAGTAATTGATGCTACATAAAATTTTACTTTTACATTTAATATTATTCTACAGTGAACATTTTCAAATGGTTCATTCTAAATTTAAAAACCCTTTCTGGAGCTTAAAACAGAAATAATCTGACTACAGTTTTATAACTATTACGTCTCTTCTACATTTATGATTTCAAATTTAATTCTTAGTCTGTCTGTCTCGATATTCCATATTCCTTTTACCATATGTGGCTATAACTTTTCCAAATAATTCCAATAGCTATTACTGTATCCTTTGAGCTGAAGCAAATAATTATCCTGGCCTACGTTATGCTTAACAAAGGTTCACAGCTGAAGGCAAGTTCTGCTATCCTTTGCTGATGCTTTGGTACTCCTCATTATCGTTGAAGCCTTCGTTAATCAGGGGCCCTGAGCTTCTCAAAGTAACTCCCGTAGCCCCAAGTAGTTACCTGTTCTAAGATGAAAGCCTGCCCGAACACACAGACAGCTTGGCTCCATAGCTCAAAAGACTTGGCACACAGACCAAGTTGGGGTTCCATTAGTTCGAGTTACCAATTTATAATAACTTATAAAAAACAAAATTATGTTCAATATGAATTATTTAAAATTTAGCATTTGGCCAACGTTAAAAAATTAAATAACATAGAACAAACATGTTTATTAAAACGAACAACAAATCTAATTCCTGACTTAAGAATGAAAACCACCCCTTCTTCATGTTTAAGCAAACTCTAAAATTGGTTGCCAAGTAGGTAATATATTTTACTTAGAAGGAAAATGACTAAAAATAAATATAAAATAGTCTATTACCAATCAAAATCCAAATAGTATACCAACATTAACTAACTTTCTGAGTCTTCTTTTTATTCTTCAAAGAAAATTCTGTCTATATCAATTGTTTTGTGAAAAATATACGAAAAAATCAATTGAAAACAAAAATCTAGAAACTATTTCTATTGTGACCTATTAAACAACGTTTCAGCATTACAAAGACTCAATATTTATTTAAAAAATGATGTAAACAATTTGCTTTTGTAAAAAGAATGTTTAAGAACGTGGATTGATCAAAGATATAAAATTTACCTCTTTATATTTTTCAATATATATTAAAGCAGAACTTCTCATGCTTGTGCATGCAATTTCATTTTCGTATATATGAAACGTTTGTGGAATAGGGGCTCATATTCAATGAACATTTTTCAAAATTAATTGAAAGGAAGACTCAAAAACTACTTGTTAATGAAACTAATAATATTTGTAAAACTATAGTTAAGAATCTATATACATTATCTACATCAAACTTGCTTGGAGGACATTAAAATAGTAACAATTAATACTACAATATTTAAAAGTATTGTTGTAAACTATGAATCTAAAATTGCAGACAGATTTCAGAAATCAAGAAAATGAAATTTCGACTTTTCTCATACTATAAAACGTAACTCATTCATTGGTATTTAGGTACCTTAACCCACTGAAATAAAGAGAAAAAAAACTGTTCAGAAACCGGCAATATCAAATTTTATTATTCACAATGTGAGAGAATTCAAGTGGGCGGGAATCAGTCTGAACTCCAATGAAATTATTTAACTTTTTTTTTTTTTCCAAAACTCATGTATAAACGTTTATAGTTATTAAATTAACAAATTTACCCTATATTAACTATTTGCTATCAATATATACAAACATATATAACTAAAGTTGTGTTTCTAAAATATTGTTCAGTTTTCGATATAAAGACAAAATTAAAAGAAGAACCAAATTTTAAGATATCATCAATTTCTGTCACCTTATGAAAAACTTGTAAAATCAAATCAAAATTAACTATAAGACAAATTATCTAAATACTATATCTAAGACAACACTATATCTAAATTTCCTTTGTTTATTAATAATAAATGAATTAAAATTCGAAAAGTCAATACATTCTATAGTTATATTACTGAAGTAAGCTTAATTAAAAACAAGAAAAAATTGATTGAAATTCAAAATGTTTAAAAAGATTCAAATCGAAATGAATTTTTTAAAGGGTATTCTTATCTCCCTTCCAAAAGAGTTCTAATAACTAAATGGTTAAGTAATAAATCGGAGTTTAAAGATTTTAAAAATTCAATAGACAAAAAAACTTAAAGAATGAATGACTTGGGAGGAATAAAATCTTCGAAATACTGAGCTGAGGTAGGGTAGTTGTCTAAACAATGAGGAAGGGATGAAACGACAAATCTTGGGGAAGAGGGTGGCTCTGTCTTCATCTCCTTCTCAAGCAAACAATAATACCGCCAGGATTTCAAAAGACAAACAATCATTTTAAAATACATGAGCTGCCAACGGAAGCACAACCAGCTCATTCCCAGAGTCAACCATGCCTCCTCTCCCTCCGGGCAAATAATTACGTCCGAAGGCACTTCGCCAATAACAAGCCGTATACCTCTCACATAAATACCTGAAACTTAAATAAACATACATAAACTCTGGACTGAAAAACAGCAAAGCCGAGGTAATTGAGAATTTTACGAAATTATAACCCCTAAACAAGTACGAATTCAAGACATCATTAAAAATTTGCTAGGTATTAAAGAATCAATTTAGATTTAAATTAATGTAATACAGTTGGTTTTCCAACAATATATATTTCGTATTTCCATGGCTTACCTGAAAGGTGAACATCTTTTATCGTATCAAAAAATGGATAACTCAAATTCTTTTCTTGTGGCACTATAAGGCAATATTTCTTTGTCTCTAGAATATATAAACTAATAAATAAAATTGAAATAATCCATAACATTCTTATAAATCTTGTGGTTGAAAAATCAAAAATTCATTGCTACAAAAATTACAAGCAAATAGTTTAAAACTAGTTCAAGTAAATTCCAAAATTTCTAAACAAATTCTCGCAATACAACGAAGAAAACAAATGCGAATCTATTTTTTTTCAGCACCTTTTTCCCTAATTAAGAAAAAAAATATTCTGGACATTTCGGATTGCAATGCATGAATATGCCACACATAGGTAGATTATAAAATATTTAAAAGGATCATTTTACTTTCTGCATCAAAATGAAAAAAAAAAAACAAACAGAAAATTAATTTCCTAGTTCAAGTATAAATAAACGTAATAATTTATCAAATTATAATTCACCATGAAGTAGGCTCCGAGAGATGTGAATTTAAACAAAATTATAGCATTGAAAAATTGTTTTGTTTTCTTTGCTATTAAAATACTAATTACATTTATAATCAAGAGCAGGTCACAAAATCCAAATTACTATTATTAGTTTGTTTTATAAAACATTCTCATACCACATTTAATACCGACTAACTGTAAAGTAAGTAGGAGTAAAGGAACTCCTTAAAAAAAAATAATTATTTTTGCTAATTAATCTCGAAATTATACCAAAATTTTCATCATTTTGATTCTGGATATAGAAAGCCTATGTATGAGTGAAATATTATAAAGTTTCTGGAATAAAACACCGCAATTACATCATAATTAATTAAAGGCATGGTCGATGTTCCTTCGTACGTAAACAAGGTTTATTACACAGAAAATACTAATTTGTAACAAAAATAAAATACCACAATGAACGGGGAGACTCCAGGAAAATTTGAAAACGCCATGTCAACCACATACGAATTAATTATTTGGTGCAAACCTTATTCAGAATTCTCTCTACCTCGCGGCAGAAATACACAAATACACGCTCACACACAAACAACAGCCCTCTATATTCGAGCTATATTCAAATTAGAAACGGGAACGTTATTTATGTTAAATCAAAATTAATTTATGTTCCTTCTCTGGAGTTATTGTGAGCTTATAAACCTACATTCACATTTCAAAGGCAGAAGTGAATCTTGCATTAATATATAGCATAGGACTCACAACTGCCGTGTTACACTTCACAGTAACCACACTCAAGTATTGAAAACTAGATTAGGCATTTTTTATTGTAAATCCAAACACAATGGGAACCAAAATCTGGCCGGAAACAACTAATTCAGACTAAAAAATGTAACCCCCATTTCAGTTTGTAAACTAAATAATAATTAAATTTATATAGCTGGGACAAAATGAAATAGATTATTGAGGTGAGAGGGAAAAACAAGTAACAAAATTAATTTCTACAAGATATGTTCTGGTTTTATTCATCATATATGCAAATAAAAATTCTGTTTAACTCCAAACAAGATTAATTCAGAAGAATAAATTATGAATGATCAAAATTTACGTAATTTAAAATAGAGACATTTCGATAGCTGTAAAGATGTGTTGTAAAATTAGTATTCTTATAGTTTGACAATACGGCATCTAAAATAAAAACATTCATCGGTGGGGTTGAGATAGAATTGAGTAAAATTTGTCTAAAGCTATTTTGATTTTTTTTTGAAATTACGAATAAATTTAATTTTTTAAAAAAAAATTATTTATCAGTTTATATACTTTCATTTTACACATAAATTACTTTGGGCAAGTAACAAAAGTTATTTCAAAAACTTGGGAAAAGATGTAAAAACTCTGATGTCATTTTCTGTGGCTGAACCAAAGAGACAGGACATAAATTTTTAATGTCTTGTATTTGATGTATTTTCTCTTAATATTAAAATATAAAAATGGTTTCAATTATAATTGATGAGCGTAAATTTAGGATCGTAACGTAGCCTTATTTAATTCAAATTTTATCTCCGCTCTGCCCCTGATTATGAACATACATTTGAACAATTTTTAAAACAGTAATGGCCAATTGCCTAAAGAAAGTTTTTTTTATTTTGAAAAGTACATGTCTTCGGTTTTTATTCAAAAGTATGGCCTCCCAACTGTTATTGACCGATTTTCTAAAATAAACATTGTCAATTATTCCGTTCAAAATTAAATTTATTTTCTTCTAGTGCTTCAAGGAAAGAAAATGGAAAAAATCACTTTTGTTTTTAAATGCCTTTAAAATTAATTTCCACAGGGAATATAGAGTTGAGGAAACTCTTAGAAAATGCAAACTGGAAGGGTCACATTTAAATAGTGGAGTGGTTTACTTCTTGTGAGGGGGTTAGGAAATGGCATAGGAGAGCGGTCAAACTCTCCGGGTCCTCTCGAAATGTAAATTGGGGGGAGGTGGTTGGGGTGGGGGGAGTTGGCTCACTTTTTAATCAGAGTCCGGGGTTAGAGAGCTAACAAACCAAGCTGGAGGGTCAGGAAATCCAAGCCCGAGAAAAACCACCCCTCTTCTCTCTTAATTAGGCTTTTAGCTTTTAAAATACCACCCTTGCGCTATCCTTTTATCCCACGGAATTGTGAGCTCAACAAGTGGTTGGTGAAGAAGTGGAAAAAAACGAAACAAAAAAGCCACCTGTTATTACTCCCACCTTTTTGAAAACACTTACAAATGACCTGTTTTAGAACATCCTGTTTAGCTAATTCTATTGAGTCAAGACAAAAAATTAAATAAACTTAAAATCGATCAAAATTATAATCGAAGGATGTTTCATTTCAGAACAATTTCTGTACTGCTAGGCCATGATTACACCTAATGAAAATATGTAAAAAAATTACAAAGAAAAATAATTAATTTCTACAAACACTCCAAACTGCTTCACTTCAATAAACAGTAATCTTCCAAACTAAGAAATTGCACTTTCTCAAAAAAAAAATTGCAAAAAAGATACGGAATTATAATCTAATAAAAGAAAATACAAATAAAAACATGTATTTACTTGTTCTGGTTGACGAATATTTTATTTCGAATTTTTCTTTTCGTAGCCTTGAATTAATATAATATATGTGAGGGGAAAAAATTGATTAAGAAAAAGGGAAACCAATTTTTGATAGTTGTGATTCTCAAGCCTGAAAAAGTTTTCAAGATTATATATTAAAAAAACGCCATGAACAAAAATCTTGTCAAAAAATTGTCCATTCATATAACTGCGTATGCCTTGGTAAAATTAGAAAAATTTGGATTTTGAAAAAAAATATGTAGTCTAATGCGTATGTCAACACTTCATCTATTGGTATAAACTTTGGACAGATTAACTTACGGTGATTTTAATAATTACTTTATTACTTAAATTAACTTTTGCCGACAGTTATATCATAAATTTATAAATGTCTTATAAGACGTTAACTAAACCAAAATGAACGTCATGCAAAGACCAAACATGATTTTAACTAATTATAGAAAGGTTTTAAACATAAAAAGGCAAGCATACACAAGCATTTCCAACATATAAGATTGAAAATTAATCTAAAGATGAAACTCCACTGGTCAGCTATAACTGCAAAATCTCTAAATGTTTCAATCTAAACTCCGCATATAGTGAAAATCTGAATTTACGCTACAGGCAACCAATTAGCCAAAAGCACTCAAAACGATTTAATTAGAAATTTTGTTTTTATTCGTTTACATAAAATTACTGTTGGTTTCCAATTTTAATTTTTTTTAATTGTTGTACTGAATACTCAGTAAAATTTACCAATTTAAAAAGTGGAATAGATAGAAAAAAATTACACTTTAATAATGAAATATATATATATATATATATATATATATATATATATATATATATATATTTTAACGAAACTCAGAAAGTAAAAATCAATCTCTATAATAAATTATTCATTGGAAAACGAATAAAATTGTAAGAGCTATTCTAGGGTTATTTTTTTATTTATTTATTTTTAAATCTTTCTTAAATGAATATAATCATAAATATCATATATTATTACGCAGAATCAATCATTAACTTGTTACATCACAATTATAAAAGAATGTACAAAATATTAAAACCAAGAAAAAAAAAATATCCTCTTATAAATTAAATTAATTTTATCAAAACCTTGCAAGTTATAAAACAATTTTATTCAAGAAAAGAAATCAAAATTTTAAAATATCAAACTAAATTCAATATTTTGACTGAGCACTGACAAAATGTGATTTATCGTCAGTTCCACCCTGTTTCAATGGCAATAGCCAAAATGTATTGCAAAAAACAACTTGAAAAAAAGAAGCTTGAAATTTTTTCGTTCAATCTACCAATTTTTGGGTATAATTTTCATTTCAAAAAATAAAATTGATTAGTCACGAAAGGACGTTCTGGACCTTTTTATGATTAGAGTCTTGAAGAGAATCTGGCGCTATTAGTTATGAACCTAAATTACAATGGAAATTCTCTGAAGAAATTTACGTAAAATTAAATTTTAAAATAATTATATAATTACAACAATCATATTCAGATACCTAATTTGGCAGATACATTTTTAATTTACCCGAACAGATAGAAATTTCTTAATCGGCACATTATTGTATCTATAATTTATAAAATATGGAAAAATTAAATACAGTGTATTCTGAACATTTTATAATGAAAATCAATTGTATTTCATTGAGCTAAGAAATGTTCAAAAAATCTTAATCTATGAAGAGCATTAAATTTGAAATGATAAAGGAACTTTAACAAATTTTTAGATCCAATCCACATGGCTTAATCGTTATATGTGAACCATTAATGTGGGCATAATAAGAGTGGAGAAAATCAAAATCTCATTACGATTAAAGTTAGTTCATATTTATTTATAATTATTTTTCCAATCTGTCAGTTACCTTATTAAATACACTGTAAAAATACTGGAAACAGTTTACAAATCAATGTCTTCTTGAGCAAGGCATGGAAAGTAATTCTAAATTTGTCATGATTAACCTTTATTGGTTGTATATATTGCAGGAAGGGGATGAAATTAATGTTAACATAAAAAGGCTGAAGGTAATCGTACAAATATTTAAACATATTTGCCACGTTATTACCATGAAAATATATGTTTGTTTTTGAAAGAATCTAAACTATTTGGGGTCAAAATAGAATGTAAAATATTAAATCGGATATATAATTTCACCATTCATTAATAGTTCACATTGATAGTTATTTACGATTCATTGAAGTAAAAGAAAGGTTTACTGATAAGTTTAAATTTAATCACTCGGAAACCATTGGTTCACAGTTACATTAAATATAACAAGAATATGATTGAACTCAATTGAAATGGCATAAAAACATCAACAAATATTAAGATCTAATCTCATGAAAAGTTACACCACCCCATTCCATGATAACGAGTTATATATAAAATATTGATAAATATAGTCATTTATGAACAAATTAAAGTATAATAAATTAATTAACATTATCCTTACAGATATTGTGGCCATTACTGCAAATGTGAATCATTCAGTTAATACCTTTTCAAAATTCAGTCAAGTGAATAGAATAACTAAACATTATATAGGAGTAAAATTGCAAAAATTATAATTCACCCCCACTCTTTTTTTATAAATTGATTTCAAATTATTTTTATTCGTATATTCCATTTAGTGATTATATTGTCTAAAATCTTCTCCAGGCCTTTTGACTCTAACCAGTTTAAATTAGTTGTAATCTTATTTTTTATTAAGTGATGAAATTCCATTTTCTGAGTTTCGTGATAAAAAATTAATTCTCTTTGTCAATATCATTATTTTGGAAAAATAGGTATACAAATTATGAATCCATCCAAAGATTTCAACATTTGGATTTATTTTTCTTTTAAAATCCGTAACTGTTAAATTTAATTTGTTTTAAATAGGAAAGTTCATTAAAAGTTACCAATTTTTAAATTTTGTTTATGATGAAGTAAAACTACGCATAATAGTTTAAATGAAAGATAAATTGAATTATATGTGTCAAAAGAATAGAAATCATAAAACTTACGATCACGAGAGACAATTTACTGAATTACTTTGACTAAGTGGCTGGCAAGTAGAAGAACAGTTCTTTAAGAGTAAAAAAAGAGGGGGGGGGATCAAATACATCAACGCAACTGTTCAAGATGATATCGTAGATATCAAAACGTCTAAATCATTTTTAATAACAAATTCTAAAAATAATCCACTTCAGTATCATTTATCAACAAAACACATTGTTTATTAATAGTCATTAGGAACAAAGTAATTCTACATGGCAATATTGAAACACGTTGACAAAAAAATATTAAATTTTCACAAGCACTCCTGACTGTTTCACTTCAATATTCCATAACGTTCCAAAATTACGACATTGAGATTCCCCATTGAAACAAAATTAAGATGAAAAAATTCTTTTAAATTTATATGATTAGGTTGATATTCCAAAACAAAGTACAAGCATTTCTGAGACTCGTAGTTCTTAAACATTAAACATTTTTCAAATAAAGAATTTCTATTCCAGAACAAAAAAAGTGAATATAAAAAAGAACATAATGTAATTTTCTACAGTTTTAAAGGCTGTTTAAAATTCGTGTTTATTGTAAATTTGTTTTGAAATCTATTTTTCCTAAACATATATACACAGATGCCAAATTGAATTAAAAAATACAAGTTATTTTAAGAATTTGAGTCATTAGGAAATGTTCGTTGTTTCATTGAAATCCAAATTTATAGTAAACCAAAAATTCACACAACAGATTATTTTTTGCGTCTTTGGCGATTTAGTAACCAACGGTAGCAACCAATTCGAATATTACTGAACAAGTTTAAATAGGCACATTCCGAAAACGATAATTAAAAAAAACATTCATATTCCTCGTTCATTAATAAAAATATAGTTTAATATTTTAATAATAAACATGGGGAAATCTCAAATAAGGCAGTGCATTAGATTATTAAATATCCACTATTTTCATTCATGCAGTAGGAAAAAATGCATCATAAAAGTAAAAAAAAAAAAAAGGTGTGATATGATGAATTCAAAAAGTACTTTCCATTTCCAAAACTGGGGAAAACAATATTATCACACTTACGTCAAATATAAATGCAAAACAAAATCCACAAAAATTCTTGTCAAGGATATGTAATTTCCATTCCATGGTTCGGCATTTGAAAGCAGTAAATAAGTCCATCGTAAAAACTGGAACTCTTGAAGTTATTGTGTCAATTGATGGGTCACAAGCAGCAAAACAGTTGTTTTTTCATCCCTCCCTGTTTACATCGGGTTTCGAATTATAGCCTCAGAGAGGCCAATAAAGAAAGTTTTATAGGGTTCACAATACAATAAAGTGAAGATCATTTCGAAGTGGACCCCCTGAAGAAGTTTGGGGCCAAAACAAGTTCATTCCCACTGAAGTTCAACAGTAGTTGTTTTTGTACATAATCCGATTACGAGAAGGCTTCCGAATTTAATTCCTATAAGTTGGATACAAACGTTGAATAAATATAGACTCTGTAGACATTAAATAAAACAAATATTAAATAACAGTCTATGCATGTGTTAGTTCAAATGTCACGAAAAGTATATAAATAAAAATCTAACATATAAATTTAAAATAAATTTTATGTTTTGCAAGGGTTTTGGGACTTTACAGACATCTATATGAGTAATAAAATTACATATTTCATTTTTGAAATAAAAGTATTATAAAATTTCTTAAAGTGAATAACGGAACTCCAATCTTTCAAAATTTAATTAACTAACATGCATTATTAAAATTGGAAATACAATTAATAAAAGTATTTACGTACTTAGTGAGTCAATAATTGTTTAGATATAAATAAATCTTCTTAAAATGTTATTAAACAAAATGTGGAGGTGGACTTTTTAAATTCACGAGGACTTGCTTAAAGGGAGACAAAGCTAACAATTACAATGAACTGAATAAGGAAACAATTAATATAACTACCAAATTTTTTTTTAAAGCACTTGATCACTGTAGTTTACTTATCTTAACAGGCCAAAATATTTAAATAATAATGGTACAAAGTGAAAAAAAATGAAATAAAGCAATTCTCTGACCATTTAGATTCTACAACCACAAATTAACTTACACTAAATTTTATTGATGTTATGGGTGGAAAAAAATAATAGAATTTTAAGCATTTAAATATGTCTGCTCCTAAATTTATTTGGCCTACAAGAAAAAAAACGTCCAGGTTATTTAAAAATTCAAAAGCTATCGTTTTGTGTCACTCAAAAAAATAAAATGAATTCTCTTCAGGGGATTGAATCGACAAACAGAATCTTAGAAGTGCTATAGAATTTTTAATACCTATGCAAAAAAAATGTTTAGACATACAAAAAATGCATTTCTTTAATTTTAGTTCATTCAATCATTGAATTTTAATTGAAAAATATAAATAAAAAAAATGAATGCATATGGTTATAAGAAAGGCTATATTTCATCATTTGTAAAACACAAACGAAATTAATTTATTTAGATCATTACCTTGTGCAATCAAAATTCAGAAAATCTAAAATTCATAATATAAAAAAAGTGGAAACATAATATTGGCAGTGAAGACTAAATTCAGTTGAGATCACGTTTGTTAGAATGAATTCCAGGCTGCTAAGTAAACATATTTTCTTGTACTAACGGTTGTGCATAATAATTTATTTAGTGGAATACTTCAACATAAAGAAAAAAAAATTCCAATATCTTTATTTTAACTTTCCATTGATAGAAATTATATTTATCCCTCTACCCAACCAATAGAATATCATACATAAAATTCTGCTTTGAAACCAAAGGCATAATCAATATTTCAAAATTTACTAAATAATTATACAACATAACCTTTCTAGACACTATTCTTATAATTTAAATAAAATAATGACCTTGAAACCTATTTCATTTAAGATAAAATGTTGATTCATTAATTTATTATTGATCTTTACACAATGACATATTAATAACGATAAATATTTATGAAAGCTACAAAACTTAAAAACGTCTCTCACTTCATTATTAAAAATTCCTTTGAGTTTGGATTAGAAATAACAATATTATAATATGAGACTTCGTAAATAAAATATGATATAAATTTTAAAAATATATGTCCATTTCAAACCCTCCTCTTCCTGTTTTTCTGGTTTTGAAACAATAACATTTGTATGTTATAATTTCATTAAAACTTTTATGAGTAACATTTTTGTCCCAACTGACAATTAAATGAAGTATTCAATATTTTTAAAAGAACAAAAAATATGAAGAAATTGAACAAAAACACCCACTAAAACACGATTCAGAGAAAAAACACGCTTTTCTTAACCATTACATTCATTTATTGAATTATAAACATTTCCTGTCTTCAGCTATATGGGAGATAAGCAAAAATACGAATTTTATTTCCGTCCGACTTCAGACTAATCACAGGACATCAAAACAAAAAAAAGGAGAATTTATTTCTTAAAAAAAAATAAATGAAAGATTTCAGGTTCAAATACATATTTAAGATTTATAGGCATAAATCGTCCACTTTCCAATGAAACTGCTAAAGGAAATACACGAAAAGACTATTAAAAAAAAAGGTTTTCATAGAAGAGTCCTAGAATCTTTTTTATTACGTCAGTCATGTAACATATACACGCTTGACTAAAATTTAGTGGCAAAACATTGGACATAAATTAATGTTTTCTAGAACAAATTCAGATAAAATTATAGTTTTAGACAATAAGTTCACAACTAATAATAAGGGTAAACCTAAATTAATGTTTTGTAAAGTATATTCTTGTAAAATATAACAGTTAGGACGTCTAAATTAAAGTTGTCTATAGCAAATTATTGAAAACAACAAGCCAAAATTAAATTCTTCCCTCGTACATTCGTAAAAAACACACTTTAAAAAGCCAGAATTAATATGTTTCTATTGTATGTTCTTAAAATTTAGTTTTAATATCTCAAATTTAAAATTGTTCTATTGTATCTTCTGGAGGAATATTTTGAACAAAACTCAAGTAAGCGACAATCATATCATCAAAATTGGTTGAGGCGAGTCTTTATTATAATTGCATATTCTTTAAAACCGACAATGCGAGACTTAAATTAATCTTTTCCGTTGTATATTCCTGAATAATTGTTATAAAAAGCCAAAATTGAAGTTTTCAATCATATATTCTTGAATAATTGTTTCAAACAGTTAAAATTAAAGATATTTACAGCATGTTTTCGAAAGTAAACTCGACCAAAATTAAAGTATTCGACAATAGGTCTGTGAAAATAATTAGGGTAAGCCAAAATGAATTTTTTGTATACAATGTTCTAGAAAAACAGTTATGACGAGCCTAAATTAATGTTTTCTCTAGCTTATTCTTCAAAAATTATTACACCAGGCCAAAATTAAATCCCTCTATGGTACATACGTAAAAAATTGTTTCAAGAAGCCCAAATTAAAACGTTTCCATTGTAAGATCTTAAATTCTAGTTGCAATAACAAAAATATAAATTTGTTCTATTGTATGCTTGTGTGGAATATTTTGAACAAAACTCAAGTTTGCGACAATCATATCATGAAAAACGGTTAGGGCGAGCCTTCATTATATATATCCTTTAAAACCAACAAGATGATCCTTAAATTAAAGTTTACATTATATTCGAGTATAATTGTTATGAAAAACCAAAATTAAAGTTCATAATTATTTATTCTTGAATAACTGTTACAAAAAGCCAAAAATGAAGTATTCTAAAATGTGTTCTCTAAAACAAACTTGGTCAAAATTAGTTTTCGACAATATATTCACAAATTAGGACGAGCCTAAATTAAAGTTTGCTACAGCTTCATCTTGAAAAATTGTTACACCAGACCATAATTAAATTCTTGTATAATATATTCCGGAATAATTGTAATAAAAAGCCAAAATTAAAGTTTTCAATCATACATTCTTGATTAATTTTTACAAAAAACCAAAATTAAAGTTTTCAATAATACAGTTTTGAATAATAGTTATAAAAAGTCAAAATTAAAGTTTTCAATCATATATTCTTGAATAATTGTTATAAAAATCCAAAATTAAAGTTTTCAATCAAATATTTTTGAATAATTGTTACAAAAAGCGAAAATTAAAGTTTTCTACTACATGTTCATGAAAATAAATTTGAGCAATCTGAAATTTTGCGACAATAGGTTCGTGAAAAATAATTATTGTTAGCCTAAATTAATGATTTGTACACCACATTCTAGAAAAACAGTAAGAACAAGTCTAAATTAATGTTTTCTATAGCTTAATCTTGACTAAGTGTTTCACCGGACTAAAATTAAATTCTTCTATGGCACATTTCTAAAAAAAATAGTTACTAAAAGCCAAAATTAGTGTTTATAATCCTATATTCTTGAATAATTGTTATAAAAAGCCAAAATTAAAGTTCTCAATAGTATATTTGTCAAAAGTTGTTTTAAAAAAGCCAAAATTAAAGTTTTCAATAGTATATTCCTGAAAAATAGTTACAAAAAACCAAAATTAAAACGTTTGTATTATTTGCTCTTAAAATTTAATTGCAATAACCCAAATATAAAATTGTTCTATTGTATGCTATTATGGTATATTTAGAACAAAACTCAAGTCAGCGACAATCATTTTATCAGAAACTGTTATGGCGAGCCATTATTATAGTTGTATATTCTATCTTTATTATAGCTACATATTCTTTAAAACCAACAAGATGATCCTTAAATTAAAGTTTCCATTATATATTAGATTGAAATTAAAGTTTCCAATCAGTCATTCTTGAATAAGGTTTACAAAAAGCCAAAATTAAGTTCGTGTGAAGTATATTTGTGAAAAATAGTTTCAATAAACCAAAATTAAAATTTTTCAATTGAATGCTTTTAAAATCTAATTGCAATACGCCATATTTAAAATATATTTATTGTTCGTTCCTGAGAAATATTTAGAATAAAATTAAAGACTACAACAATCATTTGATCAAAAAAGGTTTTGGTGAGCCATTATTATAGTCGTAGATTCCTTCAAAATCGAGCATTGTATTAAAGTTTTCCACTGTATATTCTTGAATAATGTTTATAAAATTCTAAAACTAATGTTTTCTATCATTTATTCTTGAATAACTGTTTCAAAAAGCCAAAAATAAAGTTTTCTAAAATGTGCTCTCGAAAACAAACTTGGTCAAAATTAGTTTTCGACAATATATTCACAAATTAGGACGAGCCTAAATTAAAGTTTGCTACAGCTTTATCTTGAAAAAATGTTACACCAGACCATAATTAAATTCTTGTATAATATATTCCGGAATAGTAGTTTCAATAACCCAAAATTAAAACTTTTCTTTTGAATGTTCTTCAAATCTAGTTGCAATAAGCCAAATTTAAAATTGTTCTATTTTTGGTTCTTGAGTTATATTTAGATTAAAATTAAAGTCCGCCACAATCATTTCATCAAAAATAAGAGCGATCCTTTATTTTAGTTGTATATTCTTTCAAAACCATTAAGACGAACCATAAATTAACGTTTTCCAATATATGCTCTTGAATAATTGTTAAGAAAAAAAAAACCTAAATTAAATTTTTCTATCATATATTCTTGAATAAATGTTAAAAAAAGCCAAAATTAAAGTATTCCACAGCATGTTCTCGAAAACAAACCAGGACAAATTAATGTTTTAGACAATAGGTTCATGAAAAATAATAAGAGTAAGCCTAAATTAATGTTTTATACTCAATGTTCTAGGAAGACATTTAGAAGGAGCCTAAATTGAAGTTTTCTATAGCCTGTTCTTGAAAAATTGTTACACTAGGACAAAATTAAATTCGTCTATAGGTTTTTATTGAAAAGTATTTCCAATAAACCAAAATTAAAATTTTTCTACTGAATGCTCTTAAAATCTAGTTGCAATAAGCCATATTTAAAATAGATCTATTGTTGGTTCTTGAAAAATATTTAGAATAAAATTAAAGTTGACTATAGCAAATTATTGTAAAATCATTACAACAAGCCAAACTTAAATTATTCTATGGTACATTCGTAAAAAAAAAACTTTTATAAAGCCAAAATTAAAATATTTCCATTGCATATTCTTAAAATCTAGTTGTAATATCTGAAATTTAAAACTGTTATATTGTATTTTCTTGTGGAATATTTTGAACAAAACTCAAATCTACGACAATCAATCCATCAGACGGTTTGAACGAGCCGTTATTACAGTTGTATATTCTTTCAAAACCGTTAAGACGATTAAATTAAAGTTTTCCATTATACATTCTTGAAAAGTGTTACAAAAATCATAGTTTTCTTCCATATGTTCTGGAAAAAAATTGTTTAAAAATACACAAAAAAAATTTATAGTTTCTACAGAATCTTCTCGAAAACAAACTTGGCCAAAATTAAATCTTTCTACAATACGTTCATGAACTAGGACTAGCCTAAATTATAGTCTGCTATAGCATATAACTGAACAATTGTAACAACAAATTCAAAATTAAATTGTTTTATACTGCATTTGTCAAATGTAGTAACCATAAGCCAAAATTTCAATTTGCCCAGTGCTTGCTCTTGACTAAAAATTAGTTTCAATATGCCAAATTTGAAATTGTTCTATTGTACGCCCTATTGAAATATTTATAAAAAAATACCGTTTGGGACAATAATGTTTTACAAAAACAGTTAAAACGAGCATATTGTATATTGCATACTCATTGAAAACAATAAATTCGAGCTTTAAATTAAAGTTTTCAAACTATTTTCTTGAACCACCGTGGAAGCAAGCCAAAATTAAAATTTTCTATAACATATTCTAGATAAATACATTAAAAAAACAAAATCGAAATTTTCTACAGAATGTTCTCGAGAACAAGTAGGAATAAAATTAAAGTTTTCTACAATAAGTTGATGAAAAATAATAAGGCTAAGCCGAAATCTATGAATTGTATAGTATATTCCAGAAATACAGTTAAGACGAGCCCGAATGAAAGTATGCTATAGCTTATTCTAAAAAATCGTTACAACAAACCAAAATTAAATTGTTTTATACTACTTGGAGAAAGAGAAAAAAACGTCCAATTCTTCACAATTTAGCGCTGAAATAAACAAATTGTGAAGAATTGGACGTTTTTTTCTCTCTCTCCAAGTAAACATTCTTCACTTCCAACAAACACTGCCGTGTTTTAATACTACATTCGTAGTTTCAATAAGCGAAAATTTCTATTTCCCTATTGTCTGCACATAAAAATTAGATACAATATTTAGAACAAAACGTTTGCGATAATCTTTTAAAAATAGTTTGGGGGAGACTATACTAATTAATATTGTATATAATGCTTTCCATAAATATCTCTTCAACTAATGGTACAACAAGACAAAATTATAGTTGTTTATAACATATTCTAGAAAAATCGATTAAATGAACTAAAAATGTAGTTTTTAAAGTATATTTCCGAGACATTACTAGAACAAAATTAATACATTCGAAAATCAGTCCATGAATAAAAGTTAGAGCAAGCCTAAATAGAAGTTTCCAATTGCTTATTATTGAAAAACAATTAATACTGTTACAATAAGACAATTTTAATGTTTTCTTAAGTATATTCTTGAAAAATAGTTACAAAAAGCCAAAATTAAAGTTTTTAATAGTATATTCATGGAAAATAGTTGCAAAAAGCCAAAATTAAAGTTTTTAATAGTATATTCATGGAAAATAGTTGCAAAAAGCCAAAATTAAAGTTTTTAATAGTATATTCATGGAAAATAGTTGCAAAAAGCCAAAATTAAAGTTTTCAATAGTATATTCATGGAAAATATTTACAAAAAGCCAAAATTAAAGATTTCAATAGTAGAACCTTGAAAAATAGTTACAAAAGGCCAAAATTAAATTTTTCAATTTTGTATTCTTGAAAAATAGTAATGGACGCCAAAATTCAAGTTTTCAATAGTATATTCATAGAAAATATTTACAAAAAGCCAAAATTAAAGTTTTCAATAGTATATTCATGGAAAATAGTCACAAAAAGCCTAATTAAAGTTTTCAATATTGTATTCTTGAAAAATAGTAAAGGACGCCAAAATTCAAGTTGACAATAGTATATTCTTGAATAATATTTACAAAAAGCCAAAATTAAAGTTTTCAATAGTATATTCTTGAATAAATTTACAAAAAGCCAAAATTCAAGTTTTCAATAGTATATTCATGGAAAATATTTACAAAAAGCCAAAATTAAAGTTTTCAATACTGTATTCTTGAAAAATAGTAAAGAACGCCAAAATTCAAGTTTTCAATAGTATATTCTTGAATAATATATACAAAAAGCCAAAATTAAAGTTTTCAATAGTATACCCGTATTCATGGAAAATAGTCACAAAAAGCCTAAATTAAAGTTTTCAATACTGTATTCGTGAAAAATAGTAAAGAATGCCAAAATTCAAGTTTTCAATAGTATCTTCTTGAATAATATTTACAAAAAGCCAAAATTAAAGTTTTCAATAGTATACCCGTATTCATGGAAAATAGTTACAAAAAGCCTAAATTAAAGTTTTCAATACTGTATTCGTGAAAAATAGTATAGAACGCCAAAATTCAAGTTTTCAATGGTATATTCTTGAATAACATTTACAAAAAGCCTAAATTAAAGTTTTCAATACTGTATTCTTCAAAAAAAGTAAAGAACGCCAAAATTCAAGTTTTCAATAGTATATTCTTGAATAATATTTACAAAAAGCCAAAATTCAAGTTTTCAATAGTATATTCATGCAAAATAGTCTCAAAAAGCGTAAATTAAAGTTTTTAATAGTATATTCCCGAAAAATAGTTAAAAAAAGCCAAAAATAATGTTTTCAATAGTCTATTCTTGAAAAATATTTACTAAAAGCCAAAATTAAAGATTTCAATAGTACAATGTTGAAAAATAGTTACAAAACTCCAAAATTATTATTTATTTTCAATGGTATACTCTTGAAAAATAGTAACAAAAAGCCAAAATCAAAGTTTCAATAGTAATACTTGAAAAATAGTAACAGAAAAACATAATTGAAGATGTAAATAGTACAATATTGAAAAATAGTTAAAAAACCCAAAATTAAAGTTTTGAATAGTATATTCATCAAAAGTAGTAATAAAACGCCAAAATTAATGTTTTCTATATTACGATCATCAGAAGTATTTAGAAGAAATTAAAGTTTGCGACAATAATATTTTCAGAAATAGTTATGGCGAGACTAAAATAGAGTTTTGTAAAGGTTAAGGTTTGTAAATAATATTTTTCATTGTTATATTATTGTAAAAGAGGTGCAAAAACCCAAAATTGATGTTTGCGACAATAATCTTGAAAAATAGTTAGGTAACCTTATTTTGCCGTTTTGTTTTGTACATTTTTGAAAAAAAAAGTTAAGACTGGCGTAAATTAAATTGTTTATCATGTATTTTTGAGAAACATTTTCAGCAGAAAAAATGAATGTTTTCAATAATAAGCGCTTGAAAAACAGGGCAAAATTAATGCATTCGATAAAAAATTTTTGAAAATAGTTAGAGCAAGAATATATTGAAGTTTTGAAAAGCAGTTACAAGTTGAAATTAATGTTTTCCACAATAAGTTCAGACAAGTCTAAATTTTAATCACTAAATTGAAATATTTAAACTGAAGTCCAAATTGAATTCTTGGTGATATTTAATTCTTGGTGGTATTGAATTTTTGTAAAGCAGTTACAAGTCCAAAATAATGTTTTCCATAATAAGTTCAGACAAGTCTAAATTGTAATCTCAAAATTGAAATATTTGAACCCACTTCTAAATTGAATTCTTGTTGATATTGAAAAGCAGTTACAAGTCCAAAATAATGTTTTCCATAATAAGTTCAAACAAGTCTAAATTGTAATCTCAAAATTGAAATATTTAAACTTCTAAATTAAATTCTTGTTGATATTGAATAGCAGTTACAAGTCCAAAATAATGTTTTCCATAATAAGTTCAGACAAGTCTAAATTGTAATCTCAAAATTGAAATATTTGAACCCACTTCTAAATTGAATTCTTGTTTATATTTAATTCTTGTTGATATTGAAAAGCAGTTACAAGTCCAAAATAATGTTTTCCATAATAAGTTCAAACAAGTCTAAATTGTAATCTCAAAATTGAAATATTTAAACCCACTTCTAAATTAAATTCTTGTTGATATTGAATAGCAGTTACAAGTCCAAAATAATGTTTTCCATAATAAGTTCAGACAAGTCTAAATTGTAATCTCAAAATTGAAATATTTAAACCCACTTCTAAATTAAATTCTTGTTGATATTGAATAGCAGTTACAAGTCCAAAATAATGTTTTCCATAATAAGTTCAGACAAGTCTAAATTGTAATCTCAAAATTGAAATATTTGAACCCACTTCTAAATTGAATTCATTTTTATATTGAAAAGCAGTTACAAGTCCAAAATAATGTTTTCGATAATAAGTTCAGACAAGTCTAAATTGTAATCTCAAAATTGAAATATTTAAACCCACTTCTAAATTGAATTCTTGTTGATATTGAAAAGCAGTTACAAGTCCAAAATAATGTTTTCCATAATAAGTTCAGACAACTCTAAATTGTAATCTCAAAATTGAAATATTTAAACCCACTTCTAAATTGAATTCTTGTTGATATTGAAAAGCAGTTACAAGTCCAAAATAATGTTTTCCATAACAAGTTCAGACAAGTCTAAAGTGAAATCTCTAAATTTAAATATTTAAACTGAAGTCTAAATTGAATTCTTGTTGATATTGAAAAGCAGTTACAAGTCCAAAATAATGTTTTCCATAATAAGTTCAGACAAGTCTAAATTGTAATCTCAAAATTGAAATATTCAAACCCACTTTTAAATTGAATTCTTGTTGATATTGAAAAGCAGTTACAAGTCCAAACTAATGTTTTCCATAATAAGTTCAGACAACTCTAAATTGTAATCTCAAAATTGAAATATTTAAACCCACTTCTAAATTGAATTCTTGTTGATATTGAAAAGCAGTTACAAGTCCAAAATAATGTTTTCCATAATAAGTTCAGACAAGCCTAATGTGAAATCTCTAAATTTAAATATTTAAACTGAAGTCTAAATTAAATTCTTGTTGTATTTCCGGCGAGTGGCTAATTGGATGTTAGGGCATTCCTTATTCCGCGTGGATAGGCGTCAATCAGCCGAACTATTGTACTAGGCTCGGAAGACTCCCTTACTTCCTCCACTGCCTCACACGCCCTAATGGTTCTCTCAAAAACACCGCCACCTTTGTCGGCATCCTTCTCATAGCCACGTCTTCTGGGGCTCCACTCTTCTGTGAAAGCCACTTGGAGAGAGAGAGGATCAAGTCTAAAATTGGGGCTGCTCAACCTGAAACATTTCATCCAAGAATGGGACAATATAGGTATACAACTCCATGGCTCCAATAAATATTTTGTCGATGAAAAAAATCGGCAGTTTTGGAAATTAGCATAACTACAAAATAATTCTAGTGGTTACTCTCGTTGTTTCGCAAGTGCCATCACAAATGGGCAGCATTTTGCTCGAACATACACAAAGTAACAAAATTCAATCTAAAAAAAATAATTGATCGAACCAAAAGGGAACACTCAAGGATTCCCAGAACCTTCGAACCAATCTTTACATAACATTAATGTAACCCAATCTCACCATCACCCGAAATACATGCCATTTTGTAAATATATGGCTCTTTAATAGAACACATCCAACCTACTTATTAGTTCTTACTACATTTTTTAAAATTAAACAAGTTATTTTAAAATATTTAGAACAAAACTCAAGTCTGAGACAATCATTTCATCAAAAACGGTTATGGTTTATTAAACCTTTATTAAAGTTGTACATCCTTTAAAACCAACAAAACTATCCTTAAATTAAATTAAAGTTTCTATTATATATTCTTGGATAATTTGTTACAAAAATCCCAAATTAATGTTTTCAATCATATATTCTTGAATAATTATTACAAAAATCCCAAATTAAAGTTTTGAGCCATATATTCTTGAAATTCGTTACAAAAATCCCAAATTAATATTTTCAATTATATATTCTTGAATAATTATTACAAAAATCCCAAATTAAAGTTTTGAACAATATATTCTTGAAATTTGTTACATTAAGCCCAAATTAAAGTTCACAAGCATATATTCTTGAATAATTGTTCCAAAAGCCAAAATTAAAGTTCCCAATAGTATATTTGTCAAAAGTTGTTAAAAAAACGAAAATTAAATATTTTCTCTTGTTATATTATAGTAAAAGAGGTACAAAAACCCAAAATTGAAGTTTGCGATAATAATTATTTGAAAAATAGTTGGGCAACCTTATTTTGGGCATAAGTCTAGCTAACAATTAATTACAATCAGCTAAAATTTTAAATTGATCTTAAACTTGAATTGAATTTCAAAACGTCAAAACTATAATTTCCATTTATTTGAAATTGATGTTTAAAGGGTTGGTGGGATTTAACCAAATGTAACCCAAAACTGTTTTTATATCATAATCTGTTTCGAGAAATTGGCAAAAAACTAATTAATAAATAACTAAAATGTTGAAAGGAAAAAAAGGAAATATAAAAAAGGCACAGAGTTTGTTCCCATGAAAGCGAGTCTTGATCTGAAAAATATAGCACACTATTTATTTTAGTTAGTCCATAAATAACCAGACCAATTTTCTTTTAATAGCATGGAATATCTTCTCCAAATTCAAATCGATTTTAATTCTTAAGTAAACCATGCAACATAAATTAATAAAAAAGAAAATCCTAAACTCACACTAAATAAGTTCGGACTTCAAGTAATTTTGTCAAAAAAAAAAATATAACTATTATCTCAAGTACTAGGGCAATTCAAAAATTGTAATAATATAACAAGAGCAAAACTTGTTTAGAATAACTCCATTAATTAAGGAATATTATAAAATGAAAATTCAAATTAGATAAATTATAAATTTATTTCAAAAAAATAAATTGGTTGTTTACATTAGAATACAATAAATACTTTATCCAAGTTAGACTGAAGTAAAAGATAAATCTTAAATAAAATAAAAAGACATAATAGTGAGAGACAAATCTAAGTCGTAAATACTTAAAAACATACTTACTAGTACATACTGATAGTACATTTCAATGAGGAATACGAGCTTCAACTACCGGTCACTTAGCTATAAAGGTTAAAATAAAAACGTTCGTTTAAAATTCGATCAAAAACAATTTGGATCAGCTTAAACATTTAGACCTGTGAAAAATACAGAAATGCCAAAGACTTTCCACAGACCAAGGATGTGACAGTAAAGGTGAGGGAAGGCATTCGACTATAGTACATTCATGTGTCGTCAAAATTATTAATTAATTCGAAGAGACTAGAAGAATCTTTTCAAACCCAGCTCTATGAACCGTACAGACTGACTACATTAACACCAATAATTCTGCCAATAACTCTACAGTAGTGAAATTATTGTTGCAAAGTATTAGTCGTTTAAAAACTAATTCAAAATTTTTTTCCATCAGAAAAATGCAAATGAATTCCACGATTCTGATTAATGAGAAAATCTGAAAGAAATATATGGTAAAACAAAAATTAAATAAACAAGAATAATTAGAACCCCCATTCCTAATACAAAATTTGTATTTTACATTATCGTACGTTTCATCGTTACGTATAATAATTAATTGCTGAATCGGTATCTCATTAAGCAAGGACGTGTTGAAATTGCGATTTGGAACTAACAATTTGACCTATCAACAGGAAAATGAAGGCACTCTACAATGCCATTGGTTGGGCCAACAAAGTCTAATTAGCAACCCCCCCCCTTCCCCCTTCCAAACAATCAAGACAAATGAAATTCATACAGGAAAATTACAAATCTCTCAGTATAGTTCGATGAATCATTGCAAACGGGCCATTCACTCATAAAACTCTTAGGAACACAAGGAGGTTAATAAAATTTTATAAGCATCTTAAAAAGAGGACGTAAAAAAAGTGATAAAACAGCGGAATTCCATTAATAGGTTAACGATTACGTTCCTCAGAATACGATGAAGTCGCAGAAGTAAATAGTGAAGGTAGAAGAAATAGGACAAGTAACCGTCAATAGCGAAGTAAAAACAACACCAAACGAAATTGATGTAATTTGTTTTTCATTACACTTTTTTTTTATTTGGAGTTAAACGATCACAAATCAAAATGCGATTAAAATTGGGATTTTTTTCAGAGCAACATTCGCCAAGCCAATCTTTTATTTTAAGAAGAGTTATACAAACACCCACTAATATAGGGTAACAATTCCAACATTCCAGCTTTCCAGCCAAACATTAAACTAGCGAATCATTTTTTTTTTTAATATTTGAAATTAGGCAAACACCCACCAAAATACGATTAAAATCAGGCACTTTCAGACCAACATTGGACAAGCCAACCTTATTTTTAGTTTGAGTTAAATAAACACTCACCAAAATACGATTAAAATTGGGAACCTCCAGTGTAACATTGAACTATCCATTCTTTCTTTCATAATGGGATTAAACATACATCCTCCAAAATACAACGGAAATTGGGATCTTTTCAGAGCATCATTCAACTAGCCAATCTTTTTTTTTATATTAGGAGTTAAACAAACGCCCATCAAAATAAGATTAAAATAGGGAACCTTTCAGAATAACATTGAACTAGCCGATATTTATTGCTGTTTTTTTTTTATTTCTAGTTACTCAAACACTCACCAAATTACGATTAAAATTGGGAACCTCCAAAGTAACATTGAAGTATCCAATCTAAAAAGATCTAAGGGAAAACTCTTATTTCGACCTAAACAAACAGTAACTAACATTCGATTAAAATTGGGAACTTTCAGAGTAACATTGAAGTAGCCAACTTTTTTTTTTCTTTTTTTTTATTTTTTATTTCGACTTAAACAAACACAAACTAAAATACAATTGAAATTGGGAACATTGAACAAACTCATTTTGTTTTATTTGGAGATAAAAAAAACACCCACCAAAATAACATTAAAATCGGGAATCTTTCATAGTAACATTGAACTATCCAATCTTTTTTTGTATTTGGAGTTAAAGAAACAATCACCAAAAACGATCCAAATTGGGAACTTTCTGAGTAACATTGAAAGAGCCAAACTTTTTTTTTTATTTCAACAAACACAATCTAAAATACGGTTAAAATTGGGTCACTTTCCAAACAACATTGAAGTTGCCAATATTTTGGTTTTATTTCAAGTTAAAAAAAAATAAAAATAAAAAAATAAAAAACACCCAGCAAAATATGAGAATAATTTTGCCCTTTAAGAAACAACATTGAACAAGCTCATCTATTTTTTTTTTATTTTATTTTATTTTTTTTGAGCTTAACCTTCACTCACCAAAATACGATCCAAATTGGGAACTTTTCAGACTAACATTGAACTAACCAATCTTTGTTTTTTAATTAAATTTAAACAAACATCCACCTTAATGCGATCAAATTTGTGAACTTTTCAGAGTAACAATGAACAAACAATTTTTTTTTTTTTTATTTCAACTAAAACAAACACAGACCAAAATAAGATTAAAATTGGGGACCTTTCAGACCATTCTTTTATAATTGGAATTAAACAAACATCAAAAGTACGAGGCAATTTGGAAACTTTTCAGAACCATTTTTTTTTTGGAGTTAAACAAACACCCACCAAACTAAGATTAAAATTGGAAATCATTCAGAGTACCATTAAACTAGCCAATATTTTTGTTTTTTTATATTTTATTTCGAGATAAACAAGGATTCACCAAAACACGATCCAAATTGGGACTTTTCAGAGTAACATGGAACTAACCAATCATTCTTTTCTAATTGAATTTAATTAAAACATCCACCAAATTACAATTAAAAATGCGAACAAGCACATGTTTTTTTTAAAGTTAAACAAACACAGACCAAAACAAGATTACAAAGTGGATCTTTTCAGAGTAACATCGGACCAATCTTTATTTTATAATGGGATATAAAACATCCTCCAAAATACAAAGGAAATTGGCCAATATTTTTTTTAAATTGAATTTAAACAAACATCCACCTTAATACCATCAAATTAGCCAAAAATACGATTAAAATTTGGAATCATTCAGATCATTCTTTTGTAATTGGAAATAATCAAACATCCTCCAAACTACGAGCAACATTAAATTAGCCAATCATTTTATGTTATTTGGAGTTAAAAATACGCCCAATAAAATAAGATTACAATTGCGAACCTTTCAGAGTGACATTGAACTAGCCGATTTTTATTGCGTTTTTTTTTTTTCATTTCTAGTTAAACAAACACTCACCAAAATACGATTAAAATAGGGTACTTTCAAAGTAACATTGAACTGGCCAACCTTTTTTCTTTTCTTATTTCGACTTACACAAACACAATAAAAAATACGATTAAAATTGGGAATCTTTCATAGTCACAATGAACTATCCAATCTCTTTTTTTAATTAGTGGTAAACAAATACTCACCAAAAACGACCATAATTCGGAACTTTCAGAGATAACATTGAAAGAGCCAACTTTCTTTTTTCAACTTAAACAAACACAATCTAAAATACGGTTAAAAATGGGAACAATTCGGAGCAACATTGAACTATACAATCTATTCTTTTTTTGAGTTAAACATACATCCACCAATACAAGATTAAAATTGGGAATTCTCAGAGTAACATTGAACTAGTCACCCTTTTTTTGTTTCGACTTAAACAAACAATGTCAAATACGATTAAAATTGGGAACATTGAACTAAGGCATTTTTTTTATTTGGAGATAAAAAAAAAACATCCACCAAAATAAGATTAAAATTGGGAATCTTTCAGAGTAACATTGAAGTAGCCAACCTTTTTTTTTCTTTTCTTTCCTTTTTTTGTATTTTGACTTAAACAAACACAAAGAAAGTAAAATACGATTAAAATGGGCAACATTGAACTACGCATTTCTTTTATTTGAATATTAAAAAAAAACACCCACCAAAAACTATTAAAATTGGGAATCTTTCAGAGTAACATTGAACTATCCAATCTTTTCTTTTTTATTTGGAGTTAAACAAACACCCACCAAAAACTATTAAAATTGGGAATTTTCAGAGAAACATTGAACTAGCCTACCCTTTTTTTTTTTGTTTCGACTTAAACAAACAATCTAAAATAAGATTAAAATTGGGAACATTTCAGAGCAAAATTGAACTATCCAATCTTTTTTTTTTATTTGGAATTAATCATACAAGCACTAAAATAAGATTAAAATTGGGAATTTTCAGAGAAACATTGAACTATCCAATCTTTTTTTTTTATTTGGAATTAATCATACAAGCACTAAAATAAGATTAAAATTGGGAATTTTCAGAGTAACATTGAACTAGCCTACCCTTTTTTTTTGTTTCGACTTAAACAAACAATCTAAAATACGATTAAAATATGAAACATTTCAGAGCAAAATTGAACTATCCAATCTTTTTTTTTTACTTGGAGTTAATCATACAAGCACTAAAATAAGATTAAAATTGGGAATTTTCAGAGAAACATTGAAGTAGCCCTTTTTTTTCTATTTTTTTTTTTTGAACAAACACAAAGTAAAATACGATTAAAATGGAGAACATTTCAAAACAACATTGAACTATGCAATCTTTTTTTTTTTGAGTATACATATACATAAACATACACCCACCAAATTAAAATTGGAAACCTTTCAGAGTAACATTGAACTTGGCGACTTTTTTTTATTTCGACTCAAACAAACACAAAAAAAAATACGATTAAAATTGGGAACATTCAAAGAAACATTAAACTATACAATCTCTTATTTTATTTGGAGTTAAACAAACGCCCACCAAAAACAATTAAAATTTACATCCTTTCAGAGCAACATTGAACTAGCTCATCTGTTTTTTTTTGTTATTTTTATTTGGAGTTAAACAAACACCCATCAAAATGCTATTAAAATTGGGAACCTTCAGAGTAACATTCAGCTATCCAATCTTTTACATTATTTCGAATTAAACAAACACTCACCAAAAACGATTAAAATTTACATCCTTTCAGAGCAACATTGAACTAGCTCATCTGTTTTTCTTTGTTTTTTTTTTTTGTTTGGAGTTTTGTTTAACTCAACAATAAACGATCCAAATTGGGAAATTGTCATAGTAAATTTAAAAAAGCTCATCTTTTTTGTCATTTGGAAATTCACTAAAACACGATCAAAATTTTGAATTTTTCAGAGTTGTATTGAACTAACCAATCGTTCTTTTATTTGGAATGTAAAGAACATCCTTAAAATTGGGAACTTCACGCAGCATCATTCATCTAGCTAGTCTTTTTATACCGTTTGAATGACATTTCCTTGCATACTGATATAATATTAAACTTTACAATTACACATACTCACGAAAGATAGATTTAGCGTTCAACTCTCCTCAAAATATATCTATAAGAAAGTAAAAAATTTCGTTTTACAACAGAAAGTTCACGAAAAAATTGATTAGAATGAGTCTTTAAGTTCTAATTTCGAATAATTATGAAAGGGAATTACTATTGAATTATTATTATGGGTAACTTAATGAAAGAGTGGAAATATATTCTACATTCCATTATTCTAACGAAAATTAAAATGATTATAATAATCATATAGCTCTGAAAAGTTATCTAATTTACGTTAAATCTCACAATCATTTCGAATTAAGCAGAGATGCTTCAATTCAATCCTATTTCGACAACCCATATTAAGCAACTAAATTTTGAGGGGAACTTAATTTTTATTAACACTAAATATACAAGAGAGGAATGAATAAAAAATATTACTACCAAATCATGGGAAATAGAAGTTCTTTTATAGAAAGTTATAATTAAAAAATGACATTAAAATTACTGTAAATTAAAATAACTGAAAACATTATCTTGTCAATAATATTCTAAAGAAAATATTAAGATATTTCATAAATTCTAGAAAAAATGTGAAAAAAAAAATAAAATAAGATTTACTATTACACAAACCCTAACATTAATAAAAAAATTTGTAAGTATTATTTTTTTAAAATAGGTTAGAAAATATCACCCCAACCTAAATTCATAATTAAACTTTATTGATGGATGCCATTGAATAAATCAGTTTTCTTTCAGTTCTTCAGTTTTTTGGGCTAATGCAATTTCTTTTCTGTTTTTCGTGATGAAGGCTAAGATTTATTTTGTATTCATTTCGAAATTCAATACTTTCAGTTGTATGTTAGGAACACCCATATAAATTAAATATTAAAGACTTTGTAAAAAACTTAACGTCATTAAATGCACACTTTTTAAAGAAAAGATTATCATAATTTTTAACTTTAATAAATTAGTCTACATAATAAAAAAATATGACTAGCCATGTCACAATCCCTAAACTCAATAAAGAAAGCTAAAAAGAAGTGAAAATTTGCTTAATACTTTTTACAAATAAGTCTAAAAATGGCTCCAACGAAAATCATAAATTTACTTCATTGGTGGAAAATATTTAAAAACAATGGGCCCCAGTTTCCTTACAGATCAGAATACGCATTAAAAACAAAATCTATTCGTCAACTCCAAAATCTCATTCTTTTATCTTTTCAATCTTCATGACTGGCGAAGTTTTTTGATGAAATGCTATGTCTCATTTTGAATTCGGACTGAAATTCAATTTTAATCACACATCAGCAGTTAATAATTTTAAACGATGAAAAATTCACATGTTGTCTTACCAGGAGCAAGTGTTTCCAAAATAAAGAAAGTTCAAAGATATATAGTCCAAGTAAATAAAAAATAAATTAAGTTTAATGTTGGACATGTAAATGCAAAGACAAAAATTAACTTTATTAAATATTTAATTCCCAAGGAGAACACTACCATTATTTCTAAATTCTACAAAATTCCCTATTTCACAATTGCTTATTTCAGGAAGTTTATTTTAAAAACATATACACAATCAAAATTTATTAAATATCGATCTAATAAGTCTAAAAAATAGTGAGTCATATAAATTCACAGTTTTATGACAATGCTGGAAACTGTTACAAAATTACGGACACCAGATCCAAACGAATTGAATAATGTATCTCATTTCGAAATCAAATTTTTATGACTTCAAACAAAAAATGCAAAAAACAGTCATTATCTTCAGAAAATAAGGTTAGTGTCATAAAAATGAAATAAATGGAATTTAATTGTGAACTGGTAAACTCAATTGATACAAGTATCAGTGATGTACATGTGCTCTACATTCCTGTTAAATGAAGGCATTTAACTGATTTAATGAAGGAAGTCGTCTTAAATTGGAGGTACTCCATCTTGTTGAAGGGTGGGGAAGGAGTGAGGTTATATGCGCAAATGCGGCGCAATAAAAGTAATGAGATTTTTGGAAGTCCTGTCATTGCTAAATTTGGGAGCAGGTTGAGACCCAGGACTGGACTGACGGGCCCACTAGTACGTGCATATACTAACTCTGTTATCTTCTGCAGCTTTCATAATTTTTAATTTATGCACATCTTTATTTTTTGTTTTGAGCTAATGTAGAAATATATGTTATAACCATGTTTATATGTATTGAATTGAGAAAATTATACTTTGGGGTTCCTTTTTTTAAAAAAAAAAAAAAGTATCTATGCGAAAATTAAATCACAAAATCCATAATTACTTTTAAATAATTCAAATAAAAAAAAATAAAATTGGCATTGATAAACGTAGTGTTGTGAAAAAAATTAAAAACCAATTTTCAACATGAAATTTGTTATTTCTGGGCCTGTTCAAAATTGTTGTTTTAACCAAAAGTCTAACGTTTATTTTATTCATTGAGAACTGTTTCAAAAATATTAAACCTTGAAAGCAAAAAAATTATATGAAAATTAAAAATAATACTTTTATTAGTCCCAGGAATATCCGCGAATAATATTCATTGCGAAAATCTGGAAGTATTAAATTAATACGTTTTGGCCAATTTTGGTAGTTAATGAGTCCAATTTAATATTATCCACAGCCTCAATGGAACAGAGAAGCCTAACCTTCTGATTTTTCAACACAAAAAACCTAAAATTTCTCTCTTATATATGCCATAAAATATACTATTTTTTTAAGTAATAAATAAAGCTAAAACGATAATTTTATTATGTTTCTAAATATTTTTTTTTTGTTCAAGGTGAAATTTTCAATAATTTAGAAATTAAATATATAAACAAAAGTTATTAATATTGGAAAATTATAAATCAAATTCAATAACCAAAAATCACCTTTCTTATTGTTTATGCTTCTTTGAATCCAAGCCTCAAAAGGAGAGGCTAAATTATGGAATGAGTATTTATTTAGTTATATTCAAATTTAAATTTGTAAAGTTGCAGAAGAAATTATTCTTAATTGTTTTAAGGGAAATTACTTATTATTTACAAACCTTCAACTGTAATTATTATGAAATACCTGTTAACTGAATGATGTATTAGTTTATGAAAATTATCATTATTTTACTCAAAACTATAGTAAGTTAATCAAACGAATATGTAAGACTGATAAGTGAAAACTATGTACTCCAATGAAGGTGTATTACATTCATTCACAAACTCGGTGAAAAAGGTTTTTAATCTGTTCTTTTCTCTTCTGGCTGTGATTTTCAAACAATTTATTAATTTATATAAAATAAAATAGATATTTGAAAAGGACAAACAAAACATAAAATCAGTTCATCTATTTAACGGTTACTTTGACAATGAACGTAATAAACCTTCATAACTAAAATATACAAGTATATGCCGTACTAGCGAGCTCACAATCTTTTTTTTTTGCTTATTTACAATTATTTTTTTCAGTAACTTTTACAATGTAGAATCATTTCTACCTCATGTATAAACTCATAATGTAATATATTCTAAATTTGTTGAAATTTTTATTGTTAAAGCAATTAATTTATTGATTCCGATTCTTAAGGGACAATGAATGTCAACTCTACGATGCAATACACCCTTTATTATTACTATTTTTTCTTTATTAACTAATGAGAAAATATATTGTTTTCAAATATTACTATACTGCGAATGTTTTTATATTAATGAAACGTTGTGAATTGCATCGTGAGTACTTCAATCGTTGTCCGAAAAAAATGGAGGAAAAATATTGTGATTGGATAGACCCCTCTTGAGAATTAAGTGATTAGGCATTTAATATAACCAAATTGTAGAATTAGTTAAACTAGATAGTATAATTACTGTACAAGTTTAATTATAGCGATAATACAGTTTGTAGCTGCTAGAAACCCGGTGGCGCATTCTGTTGGAACCAATCTAAACTTACACCTACCTCGAACCGGCATCTCTTGTGATATCAGGAAATAATCTCCGTACCAATCTGTTGTACCAATAAATTGTGTTTCCGATACAAACGTTCACATTCAAATTGAATGTTAATTCATCAACAAAAAATGTCAAGAGGCACTTCCATCACAATATTTCTGCCTCCATACAAAAATAGTTCCTCGGTTTTGTTACAGGTTGATTACACTTAATGCATTAATTTCTGTCTACTGTTAAATGTATATTTTATTTTATTATATCAATACTTGTTGGCAGTGAAATATTTGGATTATAAATTGTTGTCAGGCTAATTGAAATCAATTGTTAAAATATTTAAGTTTAAAAATAAACTAAATCATAAGGCTGTTTAACTCTGTTTATAAAAAAAATATTGGATTGTATACAAATGATTTTTCAATACTTCGTAAAATTTATTTGAAAATGACTGTTATACCAATTACATTGTTCAATATAAATAAAATTATAGTTTGGCAATTATTGTATTATTTTCTTCTCCTTAATTTAATGTTTTAAAATATGATGAGATATAGACGTCGTTTAGATTTCACATTTGGAATGCCAAAAAGACGATAATATGAGAATAAGAATTATTATTATTATGTGAATCTGACTCAATATCTGTAATCATTAGTTGTTTATGAAAGATTAAGAATTCTAATAATAATATTTTCTGTTTTCAGTAGTATATAAGAAATTTGATCTGTGAAACGTACAATAATTCATATAATTTAAATCAATAATTAAAGTGTTAGTTTCAAGTGAACTATTTTAAAATTATTTCTTTTTTTTTTAAATTGACTTTGGAGAGATTTTTGTATGTAAAAATTATTTCCATATTATCATTTATTACACCTTCAGTATTCTAATGTTATAAAAATAAGAATTACTCTTGACTCTTTTTAAGCGGAATAGAACTTGGGTTCAAAGGAAGGAAAATTTATTATTTATGATTCCTTAAATAGTGACAGACAGGAGTCTTGAATTTAAGTTTAATATAAACCTTATTGTTCTCTGGAGCAATTTAAATATTAAAATATGATTTTTTGAGTTGCCCCATCGCTTTTGCCCATAAGTTAACAAAAGATGAAATTCATCATTTCTGAACTTTTTTTGCCAGTCAATGTAGGTATTAACTGTCAATTATCTACAGAGTACAAGTACGAGTATTAAAGCGAACACAAAAAATTAAATGAAAGCATTGGACACATATAGAGTTTATACCGATATTGTAGTTTATACAGTCCTCTGCTGATACAATTTTCTAGAGATGCTGATCATCTCACATGTAGATAGTCCTCCATTACAAACTCAGTTCTAACCGTTTGGTCCCCATACGAGTCGTTGTCCTTTCGATGGACTTCGATCCCTTAATACGCTTTTTATAGTAAGCAATTTTTGTACCCCCCCCCAAAAAAAAGAAACTTTAACCTTTTGAAAATACTAGAAAAATGTCCGTCAGCCGGGGCTACGTAAACTGAGCAGATACCCCACGTGCTTCTAACACACACTACTATATTTCACCAGTAAGCGACGCAACTTTCAAAAATGTCTCCGACGTTTTATGTTACAAGGAAATGCAAAAAATCAATAGATCCCGTCATTACATTTTCAACGCAAAGAAAAGATTGATATCTCTTTTTATTAAAAATAACTCATCTTCAACATCTGTAAGTGAAAACGAGGCATCCGCCTTCTGACATAGTTAAAGTGCAACTTCCAGTATCTCTATCTGTAAGAGGATTCAGCGCTGAAAGAGAAATTGATGCAAGAAGGAAATTTTACTCTTTAGAACTGTAAAATATAGAACTAGAGTCATTTATACGAAGGGCAATGAAATTTAAAAAAAAAACAACAAAAAACCAAAGCCATTCAAACAAAAAGAACCTACAAACAAGACTATTAAAATAAGGAGTCAACATCCCCGATTTATAGAGGAAGGACACTGTTAACAAACCAGGGCCTCGAAAGCTCTGAAATAAACATTTAAAACCTAGAAGAGGTTTTGACCTTTTTTATAACAATGGATGTATTAAATGACTATTCCTGGTGGAGCTCAAAGAGGAATTCAGCTTACTTATAATTTTAATTCATTTGCGATGTCACACAGAAACACTTGTAGATATGTAAAGTGTTTTTGTCGGTAAATATAAATTTCCTTGAAACTTACGCACAGTGGAAAAACTGGCCAATCTAGTAGCACTGGATTGCTCATTAATACTAGAAATGTCAATCTATACCCCATACAAATTTTAAGAGATTGATCATCAACCCAGCGTAAATAGTTTTATAGATTTTGATAAGGAGCGCCAACCAAACTGATAAGCTGTACAGGTGAGACAGCTTTCCGATTGAAAGGCGACACGCCTTGAGACATTTTTTATGTAAGACTTCACTGTCCTCCATATTGTCATATTTCCCGTCTCCTGTGCATTATGCATAGATTTGAATTATTAATGACCAAATATTAACATACATTTGAATTAATTTTTCCATGTGAGGTACCTGGTAGTTCATATTGGAAAGAATTGTTGACCATATCAATATTTCTACAGAAATGACTTGCTTCATACCTAGTTCCCGAAAAAATGTATAAAAAAAAAGTTACTCTAAAAAACAAAGTAAACAACTTTTGTTATGTGCACGTTTGTCGTAAAACAAATAGAAAATGAAATATCGCGACTTTTTATTTCAGGCCTCCCTTATAACCCCCACTCCCTTTCCAACCTAAAAATTTTAATATAGCTTATAATCATGGAAGAATTAATGCTAATTGACATACCGAGTTTTGTTAAGTTCGGTTCAATTATTAGTGCCCAATAAATTAGTTGACTCCCGCATTAGTTTATAGTGTATATCTCGTTTATACTGTGTTATAAGACAAAAGTGAAAATTACAAAAGTTACATCAAATAAAAAAATAAACTAATTTTGCCATGTGCATATTTGCAGAAAAACGAATAGAAAACGAAATACCGCTATTTTTAAATTCAGGCCTCCCTTACAACTCCCACTTCTGCCCGTCCCTAGAAATGTTGGGATGGCTTATTATAATGAAGGCGTTAGAGCTAATACACATACCGAGTTCAGTTTAGTTCGGTTAGGTCTTTTGTGCCAAATAAAATTGGTCACTTCCGCTATATGTTTTAGCGTATATCTCGTTTATAATTCGGTATATGAAAAAAGTGTATATAACAAAAGTTACTCTATGTAACAAAATAAATAACTTTTGTTATGTTCATATTTGCCGAAAAACCAATAGGAAACGAAATATCGTTATTTTTAATTTCAGGCCTCCTTTATAACCCCCAGAGAATATTAATATAGCCTAAAGTCTAAGTTAGGTTAGTGGTAATATACATACCAAGTTCATAAAATTCGGTTCAGCCGTTTATGGGTATATATATATATATATATATATATATATATATATATATATATATATAATTTTGAACGGAGCTCATTTTCGTCATCTCCTGGGTAGGATCGATGGACATATGAAGAATATTTTTGAAAAGCGCGTCATGAGTACGACCTCAATAGCTGATTTGTCTCAAGGGAAATCTGCTATTATAGCCAAAAACTTTCTTCGGAATTTTGGTGTATTAGTACTTATAATTATGTGTATTAGATATGACCGGTGTCTCAAAGTCTAGAAAAACACTTTTTCTCTTCTTAGACTTTTTTTCTCTTTTATATTCGTTACGCATCCCCTTTCACCGATGCCACCTTCAATTATAATGAAGGCATTTCTTCAATTAGGGAACATAAACGAAATGAGTTATAGATGTTTGGTAAGGGAATTGGTCACGGGTCAGATGATAGGGTACTCCCCTCGCCTCAGCTGTCACAGCTAACAAATCAGCCCATTCCCTGGCTAGATTGGATCTTGGTCACATAACTAAGAGAGCGATTCTCTGATCTACTTCGGAATTTGCGTCGTTAGTAGGCTTCATTTGAGTTTGGTGATTAGATTCGCCGCATCTCGAGCGATGCTACGAGCCATTTAAAGAAGTGATGTCGGTGCTTACGTGATAATGGTCGCCCTTTAGGTTTCGATCGCTCTAAGCCCTACCGCTTGCTGAACACGAGGAAACTATTTTATGCCTATCAGTAAGGCTTCAAGAATTCCTCTTAAGTAACAGGGTAAGAGGTCGTCATTCGAAGTATTTAACGAAATCGTATAGAATTAAATCCACTTACTAGACACTAGGTAAAAGTCAATAACTTTGTGTTATCTAATCAATCTTTAAGGAAGTAAACGACAAAAATCAATGAAACATAAAAAAATTACATGAACCCAACCCAATCATATATCAACATTTTAAAGGATATTTGATAATAATGAATGAAACACCACATTTTGGTTCTTTTAGGAATAGGATATACATCATACTGAACAAGTGGAAAATCCTAAGCTCATATGGACATTAAATTTCGGATTGCAAGGCACGTCAAAAAACCTATTAACTCCTTTTCTAAGTATGTATTCAGAAATGTTATAGAAATTATTGTTGTCAAACCTGTCGATGAAGACCGTCGTCACTCGTTGATGAACGAGTACAGCTGGCAAGCGCTTTCGATGCACCATCTTCAAGCCCGTTAAAAGTTTACTGAGATGCGACTATTCCCCGTATTAGGTCGTTTACGTGATTTGGATTAAACGTAAACAACCTAATAACGTAAACAACGTAACGATCTAATACGGGGAACAGAAGCATGAAACCTACTGACTAAAGGACAACTAACTCAGTACAACTTTTTGACGGGCTTGAAGATGGTGCCATCGCATCGAAAGTGCTTTCCAGCTGTACTTGACCATCAGCCAGTGACGACGGTCTCCATCGATAGGTATGACAACGGTATCATTTTTACTGCCGTTCCAACCCTTTATTTGTTATAAAAATTATTTGAAGGGTTTTTATGTTAAACAAATATATTCTGTGTCTAATAAATATGTTTAAATTTTATATTTTTCATACTCTATTTCTCCTCCCTCACGAATTTTCGTGCGTTTGATTAATTTGCTAAAGGGTATGTAGCCACATTAATTACTTAGAAAGATTATTAAATTTAGATAATAATTCAGAACAAGCCCTTCTAGGGTAAGAGGTGCTCCTAAACCAAAGACAACGTATATGAACGTTTACAGGTTATCAGAGGTTCAAATCAAGAAGATTTGTAGTTTGTCTCATTTCAACCACACTCAGGAATCGTTGATTTAAATAAATTGAACAGATTTCCAATAGGGCCGTACTACAAGCTATAGGCCCGTTAGTGTAATACATTATAAAGAAGGGAACAGTCAGTGAAGGTATTTCTCGAAAATCGCGTGTTTTAGAGCTTTATAAATACGAAAATGGCTGAATCACAGGACATGAGGAAAACAGGCAATCCTGTCGTTTTGGAGTTGAAGAAGTAGTCAATTCGTAAAACTAAATGAAAACTGAAAGGAAAATAACATGGAGCTGTCAAATTAAAGTGATTTAAGAAAAGCCAAAACGATTGAAGCAACCACAGACAAAAATTCTCAGCAGGTTCATTACACAAAATCATTCCCTGGGGGGAAAAAATAATTAAATCACCAATACTGCTTAGGCACATGGACGCAAAGAATAGTGAACAGCGACAAAGGAAAGCTGGATTTCTGTGATGTTTGTGGTATGAATAAGCTTCAGAAAGAATTTTGGAGCTATGAATGATCAGAGCAGATGCACAACTTTCCTCAATTAACTTCACATGAAATATGACATATAATATGAATAAGTTAAGTATTTCGCACCATTCTACAAGTTGAAAGAATGTAACCCAAAAGACCGCGCTATATGACACATATTCATGAATAAAAAAAAACAGAGACAGGACCAGACAGCGTTAATTTTACAACCTGGAAGTGGACGAGCTAAAGGAACCCAAACTTAAAATATACTCCTAAAGAATCAAGAAATCAAAGATTCGCTCATTTTTATTTTCAGCTGGTGGTGAGGGTAATGAATCAGGTTAATCAGAAACACTTTCGTGGCTCCTTACAATTTTTTTTTTATATTTTAACGCTTAGCGCTTTTGGGAATTACATTCCCATCCTCCGAGCGTAGGGACGTGCATATAGCGATGCAACTGGGCTGAACTTTTCTGATGCACTGTGCAAAGCGCTAAGCGTATGTAAAAATAAATTGTGAAGAGCCACAAAAGTTTTTCTGGTTAACCTAAACCAAAGATAGTTTTCATTTTCTGAAACGATTGCCATTGGAGTACAGACGAATGCAATTGTCCATTCATTATTCTCACTAATCAAAAGTCTTAATCTCTCAGTGTGTCCCTAACACCTCCCATGAGCCTACGGTGCAGAAGTATACAGTAAACCCTTCGAGAAAACAACCTCTACCAATCATATCCTTCAAATACACACACAAAACATCTATTCGAAGAACAAATTTTTAAACAAAATGTACTGAAACATATTCTTGGAAAACTGATCTTTGACTTAATTCTAAAAGTACTCTAAAACAAACCCGACTAATGAACAACATTACTAAAAACATTTTACTTCTTTACTAACAGGCAAGAAGTGAGACCTACTTATTTACACGGACGGATCCAAAAAGAACCAAAGAAGCAGCTTCAATTGTTGGCTCAGCTAGCTTTCAAATAAAGCTGCCAGATGAGACTAGCATATATACAACTGAGCTTGAAGCCCTGAAACTTGCGATAGACAACATACCTGAAACTCACGGACATCATAATTCGCACTGACTCTCTGAGCTCTTTACATTCATTGAAAAACATATTTAGTTCACATCCACTAATCTCTAACATATTTCCCAATATCCAAATATTAACTATGTACTGGTGCAAAAAATAAAAAAAAAAAGATTACTTTTTTTTTGCGGAAAGCTGGACCCATTTTTATGTTTCTACAGTTCCTAGACACCACCTTACTGAAGTAAGTTTAATTTTTGGACAACCCTATTGATAGACAGTTCAAATATAGCGGTTCCCAACATCTGTCGGCCCACACCAGGTCTCCATTAACTACCTATTGGTCCAGATAAGTACCACTATTATTATTTAAGCCAATAGTTGGTTGTTTGTCTCTTTGTTCTTTGTTTTCAGGCAGGCTAAAGACAAGGAAGCTCTTAGGATAAGCCAGTGAGTTACCATTACCTGTAGTGGTATCCCTGCCACCCCCTCGTGATGTACCTGCAGGTCAACGGTTGGTAGAGATAAATGCCAATATTGCTTTAGTGGTCCTGGAGTTAACACATCAGTGTTGTGCTATTAGGTTTTGTGAAATAGAATTTCGTTAGTCTAGAAGAAGTTCAAACTAACTATTCTTTTGCAAAGTCCCATTATTATTTTTTTAAACATAAAAATATACTTATACTGGTTGATCCCAAGCACAGTAGGGTAGTATTTTTCCTGTCTATTCAGTGATAATATTAATTATTTGAATTGTATGAATTATTATTTTCCAACTATTGTAGTATAATGTATATATTTTAAGCGATTTATTATTTCTGGAGAAACCGAAATTTGATGACTACAAGAGAATTTGGACTTATTATTGGATCGAAATCGTTTGATTTTTTTTTCATAAAGCTGTTCAAGCGTTCAGCATCCGGGACGAAGACTTTCATAGAATTAAATTGTTGACTTCATATTCAAACTATTTGCGAAATGAGGAAATAGCATCGAAAAAAATTAACTTTTGAAAATAAATTTTCTCCATAGCTGGAGGTAGGGGTCATTTCTACTCCTGACGAAGGAGAGGTTTTACCATCAAGAAGTTCGGGAAAAAGAAGGCGGCCAAAGAATAAATATGAAAAAGCTAAAGAAAGAACAAAAAATAAAATTTTAAAGATAGAAGTGCACATATTGAGGACACCTCAAGCGGGGAGAGTGCTCTATTCTAAGATAGAAAGGAGAGGGTATCGCTCAGGCTCAGCTTGTATTAGTTTATTTAGTAGTGACAGTTCTGGATCTTCTAAAACATTGCATTCTAAACGAGTGAAGAGTGAAACCATTTTCTCCTGACGATGCTTTAGCTCCTTTCAAAAGAGTGCAAAAAATCTTAAACTTTGCTAAGAACTGCAAGTAAACGAAAGGGAGTGGATATCTATACGAGCAACAATAAGTAGTTGAAAGCTAAAAAGCTAGCTTTTCTTCCGAATGTTACTAGTTCTAGTTCTACTACTAGTTCAGAAACTAGAAGCCCATTTCAGAGCACTATTCGATTTTGCCACCCAAAAAGACTTCAGTTTGTAAAGGAATCAAGAGAAGTTATTACAAGAGAAAAAATAATACATAGGTGAACAAAGAGCCAACCAGTAATCATTCACAATAGATAGTGGAAATGAATTTAATATGCAGTTAACTACGATCAATGGTAAAGTGCTGTGTGCTCTAACTGGAACAAGCACTCTGCAAGGAAAAAGAAAAAGGCTCTGCTTCTCGGTCAAAGTCTAAACTAATAAATGAGACAGCTCTGGAGTTTAGCATATCACCTCTACCAACCTATGTAAGATTTTTGAAATTCCCTTATTTCAGCGGCTTGGTAAGATATTTTCCTTCTCATAATAATTTAAGCATGGGGGCTCAGGTTAGCCATGTGAGTTAAAGCGTTGCCTTTAATCGCACATGGTAAACTTAGAGTGGTGAGTTCGATTCCCGCTAGGCCAAAGGAATTTTATTGACGGAATTCATTAAATAAAATCCTGAGTGCCACCTTGGCTAGAAAAGGGTGGTAACCTGTAGATAACCCGTCCCAGTTAGCCTTAGTTACAAAACGTGGACGTTAGTAAATAACATATAATTTAAGTATACCTTGTGATGCGATTCTCAATTAACATGTGTTTTCCACGAGTAAAAACAAAAAGCCATGGAGACAAAAACACAAAAGAGATTCTCTCAGTGAAACGAAAATATGGAAGGGCGTAATAACCATGGAGTTGATCGCCCCGACAACAATCTCATCATCTCAGTGAAACGATTAATCTGATTAAAATAAGAATAAATACAATTTTTAGTAATTAATCTGTATGGAAACAAATACTATCGTCATAATGTTGGTAAAATGATTGTAAAAGATGTTCCAATAAAGTATCAATTTTTTTTTGTCTGGTTATCAAATTGGGGTATCAACATTATTGAAGTTTTATCCAATTGTGCAATAAATAGTATCACGGAAAATGTAATTACAATTATCGCAGAACATTAGGCAACCATAAATGAAAGTAAGTGAAGACTCAAATGAAATGTTGGTGGGTACCAGTCATCAGAAAAGCATATTAAATGCAATCCATGTGGGAAGTTATAACAACACCTCCTAAAACACATCAGGAAATAGTCACATAAAGAGCTCTAAAACCACCAAAAAATGCTTCCTTACTTAGCACACTGAGTCTTCCATGACCTGGCATGCCTAATATTTCAAACTATTGCCATGATAAAATCACGAATAATAGGCGAGATTATTTTAAGTTTTACGTTTCTGTTTTTATATTTCATTCCCCACCAAGACTTGTAAAACAAGGAATAATGGAAAAGTTGTAATACAAACTAAGAAACTTCCACGTCCACTTAAGATAACACTCCTTATCGCACAAAAGTAAAGAGGATCGTGCAGGTCAGCTAACAAGGTTAAACAAAACCTTATAGCTTAAGTATGAGAGTAACTTTGGGCTTACATGATGTTTAGCCTCCTGTTGACTAAAATAAACCTTTGTTAAAGCCACCGTATGTTCTTGATGAAATTTGATGTATTCTCGGAAGACAAACGAGACGGCCGAGCTGTCACAGAGATGATGGATAGTTGGAGGCCCTTATGGGGAGCGACGAATTATTATTCAAAGGATACTTGTTAAGTACATGAGCCTAACACAGCATGTATAGCAACAGACTGGAAGAGTCTACAGAGCTGCTCCATTCATTAAAATATGGAGAGTCATCTTTAAATATTGCTACAGATTAAAAATTAGTAGCTGAAAATAGCAACACCAGTCGTCATCAGTCGTCTGCTTAAGTCATATTAAGATGTCGAATATCACATGGAAACGTCGGGAAACTATTTCTGATATTTGTCTCCAACAATTACAAATCAGGTTATAATCTGAGAGAGACCTCTACAAGTTGCGATGCTGATCCAAAGTAGTTCAATGCACCTCTTTCTTTGGAAACAATAAATTTGGATGAAATAATATTATGGTTATTCCAATTTAATTTTACTCCATTTTACAGGATTTTTCAAAAGCTTTGAAAACACCTACAATAATTCAAGTTTATCGAGTGTGAGATACATACATCTACCTTCTGCCCTCATGTTTTTCCTGTATCCTGCACACACACACACACACACACATATATATATATATATATTTAAAAGTTACCCTGAAGGAGGAAATTACGACAATCACTAGCAAAATTATCATTTTCAGCCATTCATTTCCTATTGACCATTCACCAACTATGCCCATCACCATTCTTTTTGTTCAATTATAAAATGTTTTATTTATTTTATTTTTGTTATTTGCCATTGTTTTTCGTTAATGTTACATGTTGTTATGCCTTATTTATTTCACTTTTGTTATTTCACCTTGTACAATTTTTGACTTTTGAAAAGGTAAGAAGAATAGATAGTCTCAATAAATTATTTATGAAACATTGACGAAGCAATTATGATGTTTGATGTTTCGGTTGGTCATACATATTCATACTGTCAGAAAAATAAGTTAGGATGCTTTAAATGTGTTCCCTGCCGTTATACAGCATGCCTCATTTAATCATACTGTATATGATATGTCATATGTGCCAAAGAAACATATAATTAATAGCACGCATTGTAAAAGTCAACGCCGTATAGGGAACGGAATAAGAATTTTGGAAAAAAGGTTCTTGAAATTGCTTTAATAGCTGCAACAAAATTATGAGGGTAAAAAAAGATTAGTGAAGCACATAGAAGTCTTTTAAGATCTGCCGGAAATTTTAGCTCATCCTTTGGGACTGGTAAATCTTTTCAAGATGGATTAACTGACTCTTCCTTTAACCAGGCGATATAACATATTGAAGGTTTGAAAGAAAACTTCTGAGTGACATGTTACAGATATTAGTACTTGAAAAAAAAAAAAAAACACCCCTCAAATCTCCATAGGAGTTGTGACTTCTGAGGGGTCACTTTTCACCACAGCAAGGTGTTCATGAACTAAATTAATTGAAACCTCTTTGTCTCTTAAATAAATTATTATTGTCGAAGTTCTGCCTTAATTATTCAATCATACCAGCTGATAATACCGTATCGTAGAAATGCTAGAATACTAATCTTCGATATTAAAAGATTCATTCCTCAGGGCCTTCATAAACTAAGCAGATTTCGCAAGCCGCCATCGCATATTTTATAATACTTTTTTCCTCGTAATAATAATTCGTATGTTTGTGGTTGTGGGAGTGCAGATCTGGGAAACAGGTCTTAATACCCCTAATTTCTTCCCACCAATTTCTTTATTAAAGCACTACTCGGAGTAATGGCCCCAAAGACGTGGGGCTAGCATCTATTATACAGCCCAGCACCTGATGATGTCAAGTTTGTGTCCAAAGGCCTTGTCCTTTAATAAAGAAATTGGCGGGACGACTTGCTGTTATGAAGACCTGTTCCCAAAGCCGTAATAAGCCACCGAATTAAAGAATGAAAATAACAAAAAAAATAAAAATCAGTCGTTCAAATATTTTAGTTAGATGAGAAATGTATAAAACAATTGTAGACACATTAAACTCGTAACAAGATTGTTTATGTACCATTTTTCAAACCGGCTCATAACAATGAGATATTTCGTTGTTTTCATTAACTTCATAAAAATGCAAATAATATTCAAGATAGAGAATAAATGTATATAACAATATTTATAGTAAATTTAATTTGCAATAAGATTGGTTCTATATAATTTTTCGATCCAATACATAATAAAGGAGATATTTTGAATTTTCGAAAATCGCCCCTCTAAACCCCACTCCCTCTAGTCCGATTTCAGCCATTAACGAACTTGATCTGTCTTTTTACATAAAACGGTTAAATATCGAGTTTCGTATTGATCAAACAAAAATTGCGACCGCTAGAGCGTTAACAGACAAATATATATATAATTTTGTACGGAACTCATTTTCGTCATCTCCTGGGTAGGATCGATGGATATTTGAAGAAATTTTTCGAAAATCGCGTCATGAGTACGACCCAATAGCTGATTTCCCTTCAGGGTAATCTGCTAAAACTATTTATTATAAAATGCTACAATTTTTAACAAACAACTTTTTTAGGGCTCAGGTAAGCCATGGGTAAAGGCGTTGGCCTTAATAGGGTGGAGTAGACAATGGGAATTCATTTAGTGACAAACTCACAAAACAAAATCATCAAAAATAGCCTTATTAGCGCGTCAATAAAGAATGTTACCTTTCAGAAAACACCAATTTAATAAAAAGTTCTACTTTAATATAGAAATATTCTATGAAGAGTATATACTCTTTATAGAATCGTAAACGGCTGAACCGAATTTTATGAAACATGGTATGTACATTACTACTAAAACATGTCAGATTTCTGGCTATATTAATATTCTCTGTGACGAACAGGAGTGGGGGTTATAAGGAAGGCCTGAAATTAAAAATAGCGATATTTCGTCTCCTATTGGTTTTTTGGCAAATATGCACATGGCAAAAATTGTTTATTTTGTTATTTAGAGTAACTTTTGTAATATACTCGTATACCCAAGTATAAATGAGTTATACGCTAAAAGCAATAATGGAAGTCAACAATTTTAAGTGGCACAAAAGACTCAACCGAACTAAACGAAATTCCGTATGTAATTTGGTATTAATACCTCCCTGATTATTAGGTATATTAAAATTTCGAGGTACGAACACGAGTAGGGATTATAAGGGAGGTGTGAAATATAAAATCGCGATATTTCGTAATCTATTCATTTTTCGGTAAACGTGCATAAAACAAAAGTTGTTTGTTTTGTTATTTAAAGTAACTTTTGTCATATGCACTTTTGCTGTATAACGAAGTATAAATGAGGTATACACGAAAAACTACAGAAGGGGTCAATAATGTTATAGGACACGAAAGACTAAATCAACGGAACTCCGTATCTTTGACTATAAGCTATATTAACATTTTTAGGAACGAACAGGAGTGGGAGTTGTTAGGGAGGCATGAAATGAAAAATCGTCATATTTCGTTTCCTATTGTTTTTTTTTTGTTTTGTTTTTTGCAAACATGCACATTACAGAAGATGTTTAATTTCGTATTTAGGATAACCTTTATTATATACATACAATTTTAACGTAATTTAGTATTTTAGTTGGTGGCGTAGCAACACGCGCAGGGTACAGCTAGTCTGTAATAAATATTCATCTGACACTGATTTCCACCACATAATATTAAATACAGAGTATTTGATAACACAACAACGCTTTAACTGTTAATAATTGTAGCGACATTAGCTAAATTGTAGCTGCGTTTTATAAGTTTATTTACTTTTTTTTAATTTATTTCTCCCTAAATAATAGTCCTTATAAAGGAGGAGTAAATTTTCTCTGGTTACCATATATGAACTTCATCTAACAAACATTTAACAAAATTGTTAATAGCAGATTAATACACACAAACTGCATTTGAAAAATATTATATATATATATATATATATATATATATATATATATATAGAAGAGCACAGGATAGTATTAAGAAATACGTTATATTTAGACGAAGCAAACCAAAGTAACTATGAATTTCTAAAAATAAAACAGTTAAAAAAATTAGATTAGGGTGTTAATTCATAAGTTTGTTATTTTCAGGACAGAAATTGCACTTTTAAGGGCATAACATGAAATATTTAATAAATAAATAAAATAAATTGAAGAATAAGAGATAATTACCTGACATAATTATTATTATTATTATTTTTATTTATTAACTTCCACTTTTTGCAACTCAGGCTAATCGGGACAGGCTATCTACAGGTTACCACCCTTTTCTAGCCAGGTTAAGACTAAAGATGTTATTTAATGAATTTCGTCACTAAATAACTCCCTTTACCCAGGCAAGAATCGAACTCGCCACTCTAGGATTACCATGTGAGATTAACTCACATGGCTAACCTGAGCCCCGACATAATTATTACTTATTTAATTTGTATTGTAGATTTATTTCTCAAAGCCCCATCGAATTAATATTTCGTCCTTATCGTACCTACCTTCTAAAAGATTTCGTACCCAAGGTTTTACAAGAAAATGAATTCTGGGATAGTTTTATTTTAGTGACAATTTATATATTTTATTGGATTTTAAAGAGTTTGTAAGTAAAATAAAATTACATTGCTAATACATTAATATTTAAAGAATCAAATCCTTACTGCTAAATTCGTAGATACTAGGTTTAATAATAATGTAAAATCACTCAATTTAATCTTTTTTGAAGTGAAAACCCCGTAAGGAAGCATTTGCGGGAGAGGAAAAAGTATGAAATCGCGACACCGCCACCGCCACCGCTAGTACTAAGGTTTAGAAATAAAATCATATGGTATTTTATAACCTAATCATTTGATAGTTTATTTACAATTGAAGTGAAAACTTCTTTAGGCACGTTGTGCACCCCGTAAGGAAGCATTTGCGGGAGAGGAAAAAAGTACGAAATCGCGACACCGCCACCGCCACCGCTAGTACTCAACTCAAAGCTAAAGGAGCTTCTTTTCTTCATAACTCCTGAACCAAATTAGCTAGAGTTTTCGTTCGCATACCATTTTAAAGAGGACAAAACCAGCATCATTTCGTTCACAGATACTATATATCTACCATTTTTACATTCATAGATATTTAATCCGAAGTTTAAATAAATTCGAATATTTAAATAAATTCGAATCAAAACTGTTTGTATCCTACTTTAGCTACCATATACCGATTGTATCAGTTTTAGAAATTAGTGATGATGCTGGCAGTGATGATGGTGCAAGAGTTGTTGAAATTATGGATAGAAATTGATTTTTCTGAGTGTACTTAACTTATTTTTGTAAAGCATTTGTAATAATTCTGAAATTTAATTTTTTTCTGTTATGTAAAATAACTGAAATAATTATGTATAGTATTTTATATTGATAAATAAAACAATTCGTGGTACATTATTTTTTTTTATCACTATTATTTTTGTCATTTCATTTTTTCAGGTAAAATAGAACATAACTGTTACTTATTGATAAATAACTAAAAATATTTTTAAAATAAGACTTCGTAAAAAAAATTTCTCAGCCATGCCAAAATTGAGCTATCAAAGCTAAAGGAGTTTTTACTTCTACCGGCAGTCCCCTGGATGCTTTTTCTTTTTTTCTAGAAGAAATACTTCTGTCAACAAAATCTGATTTTAGAACATCTAGGCGTACTTCAACGAAAATTATATCCACTATATTTCTTAAAAAAAAAAAAATAGCCTTTTTTAGTTCACAATAATCATTTTTGGAAAGACTTGCCTTTTTATGTTCACCAATAATTATTATAGCAGATTTCCCCTAAGGGAAATCAGCTATTGAGGTCTTACTCATGACGTGATTTTCAAAAAATGTCTTCAAATGTCCATCGATCCTACCTAAGAGATGACGAAAATGAGGTCCTTTCAAAATTATATATATATATATATATATATATATATATATATATATATATATATATATATATATATATATGTCTCTATATATATATATATATATATATATATATATATATATCTATATCTGTATCTATATATATATATATATATATATATCTATATATATATATATATATATCTGTAGATAACTAGCATATATATATATGTTAACGCTCTAGCGGTAGCAATTTTTGATGATCGTTACAAAACTCGATATTTAAAAAGAAAGATCCAGTTCGTTAATGGCTGAAATCGGACCAGCGGGAGGGGGGTTTAGAGGGGAGGATTTTCGAAAATTCGAAATATCTCCGTTACTATACGTCGGAACGAAAAATTGTATAGAATTAATCTTATTGTTAATTAAATTTAATATAAATATTGTTATATACATTTATTCTCTATCTTTAATATTAACCGAGATATTTGCGTTCTTATGAAAAGTGGACAGAACTTCGGCCGTTTTCGTAACTGTTCGGCTCTCGTTAAATTTCTCTATTGTAAAACTTCAAGTGAGAAATCTGCTTCGTTTACGCAGCCCTTGTGTGACGGACTTTTTTTTTTTTTTTGTGTTCAGTTATTGGACCAATATCTCCTTCAGAATGCATTTTTCCAGTCCAAAAAAGAATAATAAAGAAAAAGAAGCATTTACCCTGCGAAAAAAAAACTTAATGACAATTGGTTTATATCTGTTGAGTAAGGGCTGTTCCTCCCCTAATGCATTAGATACCCCCTTGGAGGAGAGGGCTGACTGTACCCCAGAACCAAGGGGGAGAACGACTTTCGAGGCTGAGTGTATCCCTCCATTTAGTACGGTGGCTGAAGGCAGATTGCAGCACCGACCGGTCCCCTCTGTACTACCCATTGTACCAGCTCATAACCCCAGGTCCCCACTAGGTATTTTAATAGGCACTTCAACCTGGCCAACAGGAATTCCTGCCTGGAAAACATTAATGTCTAAACCCGGAATTGCACAAAATTACTCTCAGGATACCGGAACTGAAGTACTTTTTACTCCTGCTTCTTGATTGAAAATGGGCCTCTCTTGACATCAGAACTATGATACATACAATCCCTTTGAGTTAAGAGTTCACAGGTCACAATATGATAGTTATCATTATACATAAAGTCCCTAGTTTATAAAATGAACCATAAAATTGGACATTTCCAGCATAATTACATTAGTTCTTTACCCTTCATGAGGTGATGAATTGAATAAAAAAAAAAACCCAATTGTAGATCTAAAATGCGTACAAACCCCTCCTTCCATTTTTATCGATTTTAAACTCGTTCTTTGTGTCATTAATCTTTAAATGCTTATCTACACCACAATAAATAAGTTGATTTCATAGAAATCAAGGAATTGACATGAAAAAGTAATTTTAATACAATCAATATATTGTAGGTTAATCAAAAGCAATTTTTTGTGGCTCCTCACAAATTATTTTATTTTTTTGTAAAAAAAAAAAAGCTTCGCTGCATAATTAAGGAATCTAAAAACTTTTTTTTGGACTACTTAAATATGGTGTCTTATTGTTTGTAGCTCTGAGGATGGGAATTTAATTCCCGTTTAAAAAAAAATATTTAAAATGCGAGGAACCACAAAAACGTGTTTCTGATTAACCTTATTCATCACCCTCTCCACCAGCTAAAAATAAGAATGGACAAAGTATTATATCTTAAATTATTCTTTATACATCTACAAGTCAACAAGTCAGTCATGGAGTAATTATTACTCATATTGGCATTTAAAAATTATGCAATAATATTAAAATTAACAGGAACATGTAAAAAGGGGGGGGGGAGTGCGCTACGCTGGGGCTGCGTGGAGTAAGCAGATTTCCCACGTTCTCTTATACACATTTGTGATCTAATCTCACCACATATTCTGTATTTATAAAAAAAAAAAAAAAAAATCCGAAGGGGCGAGGTTACTGAATCCCAAAAAAAGTAGGTATAACACGCTTCATACTCGAGTTACGAAAAAATGCGTATAACAACAATTGTACATAATCAATAGTTTACCAAGTTTGGGTCTATAATATTTAAGATCCGATTCATAATAATGGAAATATTTTAAATTTTCGAATTCACTTCCACCCTAAATCTCCACCATTCCAAGTTCAATTTTTGGCTAATAACAAATATTATTTAGTCTTGACCAAAGCAGTCAAATATTGAGAATACTAGAGATAAAGTAAACATTTTCGAGTAAAAAACGATAAAACTTAATTTTATTTGCATGCATCCCAGGAAGTAAAAGTTCGATTTACATATTTGGTATTTAATCTTGGAATAAAGTACTTCATGTTATAACAGCTTGTATTTAATATTTCAGGTGTAGAAAAGGAGGTTTGGTGAAGACTGAAAAATGCAAATATCTCGGTGTTTATTCAAGATAGGGAATAAATGTATATAACACTATTTATAGTAAATTTAATTTCCTATAAGATTTGTTCTTTCCACGATTTCAATTCGACGTATAATAACGGAGCTATTTCGAATTTTCAAAACTCCCTCCTCTAAACCCCCCCCCCTCCCACATTTCCGAGATCCGCCATTAACAAACTTGATCAATCTTTTTACATAAAATGATTAAATATCGAGGATAGAGACAATCAAACAAAAATTGCGACCGCTAGAGCGTTATCAGACAAATATATATACAATTTTGAACGGACCTAATTTTCGTCATCTCCTGGATACGACTGATGGACTTTTGAGGAAATTTTTCGAAAATCGCATCATGAGTACAATCTCAATAGCTGACTTCTCATAAGGGAAATCTGCTAAAAAAAATTGTAAAATGTCTTTTCTCGTATCAGTTTTTCATGTTTTTTTAATAAATTTTAGTTTTGAAAGTAAAATCTTAAATGATGACTTCATCACACAACGTATCTTCATGTATCTCAGTAACAGCTCAATGATAACAATACTTGGTGTTTAAGCTACCAATAAAGTGGTTCATGATATAACAGTTTATTGTTGTTATGATTCCTCCTGGCTGAAATTAACAAAAGCAAATATCTCGGTTAATATTCATGATAGCGAAAATATGTATATACCAACATTTATAGGTAGTAGAATTTTCAATAAGATTGATTCTATCTAGTTTTTCGATCCGACTCATAATAACGGACATATTTAGATTTTTTGAAAAACCGTCTCTCCGGCCCCATAGCTTAAAACAAGAAAGCAAGAATAAGTCACCTAATACTGGAGTTACGACTTAATGCATAGAACAACAATTGTAGATCATCAATAGTTTAACATGTTTTGTCCTATAACATTTTACAATCCCACTCATAATAACAGAAATATTTTGAATTTTCGAATCCCTCTTCTATGCTCCCTCTATTTTACTACCGATTTTTGCCAATAGCAAATATGAACTTTACTTATGACTAAAACAGTTAAATTTCAAGAAAGGTATAATTCCAAAACAAGAACGTAAAATCTTGATTGATGACGTTATTATATGATTTAGATGATAACAAAGACCTCATGAAAACAACATTGGCTATCTAAAATTAAAATAAAGTTGTTAATGATATAACTTCGTATTACTGTTCTGACATGAGTAAGAGTGGAGGTTTATTGAAGGCTAAAAACTGAAAATGCAACTTTCGCGGTCAGAAAAAATGTTTATAATAATATTCATAGAACATTTAATTTTCAATAGGATTGGTTCTATACAATTTTAGCAGATTTCCCTACAGGAAAATCAGCTATTGAGGTCGTATCCATTACGCAATTTTTGAAAAAAATTCTTTAAATGTCCATCGATAATGAAAATTAGATCTGTTCAAAAAAAGAGATATATATATGGACATATATAAAGGTATGTTTGTTAACGCTCTTGCGGTCACAATTTTTGTTTGATCGTTACCAAACTTAATATTTAATCGTTTTGTATACAGAGAAAAGTCAAGTTCGTTAAAGGCTGAAATCGAACCAGTGAAAGAAGATTTTGAAGAAGAGAGGAAATTGCGGAAAGTCGAAATATCTACGTTACTATAAGTCGGATCGAAATATTGTATAGAACCTATCCTATTGCAAATTGAATGATCTGTAGATGTTGATCAATATATATTTTCTGTATCATGAATATTGATCGAGATATTTAGATTTTATAGTTTTTGGATTTCAGTAAACGCCCACTCATGTGATACAGAAGAAGAAAGAAAATTAATTTGGACCAATACATAAGTATTATACATAATATCATGAAACACTTTATTCCATAGTTAAATACCGAATGACTAATGACTACTCATTATGACTAAGAACACAAAAATTTTAGTATATCAATCTGTTTTTTTTTTTTTTGGGGGGGGGGGGGGTTATTATTCTATACATTTATTTCTAACTCGAGTCTTAACAGGTAGCTCGAAAGGCCTTAAATTTCAGCCTGAAGACTCAGCAATAGCAGAACATTTTTGGGAAACCAACCAACTTATATTTAATGGTTAAGATGCTGGCAAAAGTACATACAAGGTAAGAAGCAAAAGGTTCATACAAGGCAAACGTTCATACAAGGTTGAGCATCGTACCAGAAGCAATCCAAATTGTGAAATTTCCTAACAACGGAAATGATGGCTAAAGATTGAGTAAACTTTGGAAGCCTATTATTCCACCTAGAAAGAAATACACATACAAACAAGGCATAATCACAAGGGAACCTGCGCCAGAGACAGTACCCAAAGAAATGGGATGCTCCTGTAACAAGACAGTTACATAGACCTGAATAAGAATTCTTCATTCTCAGAAGATTCTAGATGTATGTGTAGTGAAACGTCAGCTAGAAAGTGAGCACAATTCGAATCTAATATTATCAACAGTGGAAGTATATTTATTGCAGCATTTATATTTTTTGTATATATATTCATTTAGAAGCACCCGCCACTAGACAAGTTTGCACATACTTCAACTAAATATAACAAAAACGAAATTCAATGCAACGAAGCAGAACATTGTTGGGCAAGTTGAAATGATAGTAGTTACCCTTATTGCCATACTGTTTAAACTACAATAATAATTACTGTTCTGAATAAAGAAATACAATATAGGACTTCAACAAATGGGCACACAAGTCAGAGAGGTAAGTATTTATAAATCAAATTGATCATAACAAAATACTGCTGTGTTTTTGTTACTTGTTACAGGATCGGGAACAGAGAAAAATAGGATAGATGCAAAATAGGCGAGGATGACGGAGGGCTAAGGAATCGACGGGACCTCTGAAGAGTAGGACTACCAAAGAAAAGGAAGGATTACGAAAATGGAATTTTGACCACCTAGGAACAAATAACTCTAGAGAGTTCGGAGAATAATTACAATAAAATAAATAAATAAACCATAATAAACCTAGAAAGATGGCACGTAAAATTTTTAGAAGCAAGTTAGGTGGAGGTAGAATAACAAATCAGCTGGAGTTAGTTGGTACATAATTGAGTAGTAATCAAACTCAAAAAGGAAAATTTTACATTCTAACGTCGAGAAACTAATGAACCTATGTCCTGTCAAAATAATGCCTTTATTCGAATTCAGTTAAATAACAGTTGGAACATTTCGGAATCTGAACAAGGAGCAAATTGAGACATTAGGTACGATAAGTATTTCTAGGAAGCTGAAATTAAAAATGACTGAATAACTTCGTTTGTTAAAAAAACTGGAAAAAAGGATTCTTCTAAAATGAGACATTTCTAATAGGAGAATTCAGATTTATAGGAATATGCCAATCGTTTTCGTCTCTCTGCATCTTGAAAATTGTTTATGGGATGTTTAGAGCACAAAATATATACTTTTTGTTTGCAGAGATGATAACGGGGGACAAATTTGTAGAGAAACGTCATTGGTCATGATTATCTCTTCTGTATTGTCCAAGTCATGGCATTTCCTATCAACTTTTTGCTAGCCATGCTGCAAGCTTCTTCAGAACATCTAAGCTGAGAACCTTTATTAATACTGAAGAAAGCTGCCTTCACAAACGAAACGTTGATGCTATAGCCACAGTCAAGACCTTGGTAATCATGACATGGGCCTTGGAAGTCTGCAAAGAGTGTTAAGCATATTTCTCATATCTAGAGAATCCGCCTTTTCCAGCTATTCTTATCTCCTAACTGTTTAGCTGAAATTTTTTTTTAGCTTACGTATAATAACAGCATAGAGTTAATATAAAACTATACGAAAATGCTCACAAAGGGTTTCCTGTGGAAAAACTTTAGGATAACATACTTTTTCTCTTAAACGGCTTTGATTTAGTTGCAAATAGACCCATCATTTAATAACACAGTTTAATATTAAAATAAAGTACTGGGGTTTCAGAAGCAGGGAAAAGCTCTTCTTGAAAAAATAAAGAAATAATTACAAATATATAAAACCCAAAGCACATAAACTCAAATAGCCCAAATCAGAAATTCGCTTCGACGGTTAATAGGAAATATGAAAGGGGTTGGTTTTTTATTTTGCTATTATTCTTTCGTTTATTAATATCAGAAATTTTGACATACTATATATGTAAGTTATTTTTCCATAGCCCTGTCATTATACAAGGTCGTTAAAACAAAAATTAAGCTACATCTAATAACAGACAGTAATACAAGATTGCAATTAAAACACATGTAATTAACCGGTGTTGAAGTTTTATGGTGCCATCATCATCATTATGTTCCATTTCCAGCATCGCATCAGAACGTGATCTGCTGTGATGCTGGTGTAAAGTATCATAAAGCTTTGAAATCAGTTCATTCTTTTTGAAAGGCCCTGTATAATAACAAATACTTGATTAAAACACTGAAGTCTAAGTCAATGATAAAAGGTTCGTCAAGCAGGGACCGCGTAAACTACACAGATTTCCCACGCTACTGATCTCATTCCACTATATATTCTATACTTCTAAAGATTTTTTTTGAATTTTCGCTTTCCCCCTCTATTCTTGGTCCTATTTCAGCCATTAATGAATATAAACATAGAGGCTGAATGAAACGGGTGAATCACATGTATGACATAGACCAATAAATATGATCAAGTTAAAAATTAAAAATCTAAATTGATAGCTTTGTCCCACCATGTAATTGCATGTGTCTCACGTAATTATGGCCCGTTGAAACCAATATTTAGTATTTAAGCTACCAATAAACTGGTTCATAATATAACGACTTATTTTTAATAGGACATGAGTAGGAGTAGGGGCTTTTCTGAAGGCTGAAAAATGAAAATATCTGGGTTAATATACAAGACAAAGAAAAATTATAGATAACAACACTTATAGGGAAGTAAATTTCCAATAAGAGTGGGTCTACACAATTCTTTTATCCGACTTATAATAACAGGAAGCATTTTGAATTTCCAATCTCCCTCACTCTAACCCATCCACCAGCCGTAAACTAATTTCACCATTACTTTTACATAAAACGTTTAAATATATAATTAGATACCAATCAAAAAAAATATTTCGATCTCTAGAGCATTAACGGATATATATATATATATATATATATATATATATATATATATATATATATATATAATAGTAATTGAGTTATTTGAATTATATTATGTTGAAATTTACATAAAAATATTTATGAAATATATGGAAGTATAGCTTGAAAAGTAATGGTTATATGGGAAGCAAGATTTGGAGCTCCACTTGATTTCTGTGCACCTGATACAATTCTGACGTATGTTCGATGGGGTGGGCCGTGACTGCTCCTGTTTCGTTATTGGCCTACTTAAATCAAGCTAATATGACCAAATCTTCGTGTCATTCAATTTCCAGTAGTTTTCTACGGATGGTAGACCCATAATATATATATATATATATATATATATATATATATATATATATATATAGACACACACACACACACACACACACTTTCTGAGGAAACTTGTAAGACATCCTCCTTACCTCGCAGTTTATTTGGTAACTTTTTAAAAAAAATAATTTTACCTTTATTTTTGGAATATTTTGGTTTTTAATGATTTTTATTATTTTCATGTATTTGAGAAGGAGTGCATCATATATAACGTCTTTATTTCTTATTTAATTGGAAATTCAAACTCCAAATGGAAGGTTTCTGAATAACGTTTGAAATGTCAATAATTCTTTTTTTGTCTGGTCATATCCTTGTAACGTCTTGTCTATTTATATATACATATTTTGAGAATAGTTGCCTCACACCTCTCGAGAAGGCGTGTGCACACTTGTAACGCGTTGGGGGTTAAATAAATGTCTGTAAGTGACAGTAATAAAGAAATTACAATTTTGACCTATAATGGCTCAACTTTCAAGACAGTAAATAGATGGTCCGTTTACAATCCTACAGCGTATTTGTGTGTGGGTATTTAAATTTATGTTTTAATTTTATTAATTTGCAAATGAGTTAATTATGGGTTGTGACCCTGGGAACGGTTGCCTCATGACTCCAAGTAAGAGCTTTGAAGACATTCTTCGAAAATTATGCCTAAAGGAAAATTTTTAAAATATAAGTTTTGTACTTTCATACTTAGTTTGATAGTGAAGAAAGAAGTTCGTTCTGTATACTAATAGGATTCATTAAATTATTTATTAACGTCCACTTTTTGCAACTAAGGCTAATTGGAACGGGTTATCTACAGGCTACCACCCCTTTCTAGCCAGAGGATGACTAAGAATTTTATTTAATGAATTTCGTCACTAAGTAAATTCCTTTGCCCAGGCGGGAATCGAACTCGCCACTCTAGGTTATTATTCATTAATCATTTTTACCATGAAATTAGCTAATATCTGTTATACCAATGTTTAACTCATTGCTATAGTTTCTATATGCAAGGAAAGTCATCTATCATTATTTTTGGAAATAGGCCTGTAGAGTGGGGCTGAGGACCTACAAAGAAAATTTAATATATTCCACTAATATTCAAAAATTGTAGCTGCTAGAAGAATGCATGCAAAATTTAGATTTTAAGCTAGCTTTGGAATTATATTTTTTTGAAGGGATGATGAAGTATGGAGATACAAGGTTTAAATAAAAACTAACAGAAAGAAGTGAACTGTTTTTTATTTTGTTCATCCTTCATCCAATCCTTGAACCTTCTAGTAAAATGAGCACATATTTTTTAAAATGAATACTCTTCTCTTGAGGTAAATAATAACTAACATAAATAGTGTAGCTTTGTCAGGATTAAAGCTAATTAACTTTTTCTTCTGATTTATTAATCTTAATTCTATTTATCAGAACAAAAATACTCTTAGACAAAAACTATTGTTAAATATTTAAAAAGGTGAAAAATTAGCATACATCCCGTTAAGAAAGAATTAAATGATTCAACTTTTTTTAAATCTAAAATTCGGATTTGTCAAGTCAACTGGGGTGTCCTTCATTCATGTATTCTTGAACATCTTATTGTACCTCTAATCATTTTTAGCCACGATTTGCTTCTATTATTTCAACAGCTTCCTCGATTTTTTTCTGAGAAAAGTGTCGTAAATAGGTCGCAATATTAATTTTCGTAATTGCGTTTATGGATAACAACAGTGAATGATTTATGATGTCTTTAGTCTTCCCATTCTAGGATTTTGATTTTCCTTTTGTTTTTTGAGTTCCCTTTCGTTTTTTAAGTTCCATTTCCGTTTTTGAGTTCCAGTTCCGTTTTGTGTTTCATTCTGTTTTTTATATTAATTCCGTCTTTTGTGTTCTATCTCTTTTTTCTATTTCTGTTTTTTATTGCGTTTCTATTTCTGTATTGGTTTCATCCCTCCTTTTGTGTTTTCTCTTTGTTTTGTGATTCTTTTATGTTTTGTGTTCCTTTACTGGTTGCTCTTTCTTTTCTATTTTGTGTTCCATTTCTGTTTTTGTTGAATTTTGTTAATTTTTTTGTTTTGTTTTCTTATTTTTGTGTTTATTTTAGTGTCTTTTTTTAAGTTATGAAGCTTTTATTTTGAGCAACATCGCCAAAGCTGAGAGGCTCCAATAAATTAATAAAACTAAGTCACGAGACTATTTTAGCAGATTTCCTACATGGAAAATCAGCTATTGGGGTTCTATTTTGAACCGTCTAGTTGTGCATCTTCCCTTTTGAATGAAATGAAAAGAGAGTCATGTTAGAGGAGGGCGAAAATAAAAAGCAACAGATTTAGGGTTCGAATGATTTGTATGTTGTATTCTACTAATAGAAGAACAAGGAAGTCATATATATGGTGCAGACAAGAGATAAAATGAGTTTAACCATTCTATGCTCTACTATAGGAAAGAATATTTATTTAAACAGGAAAATTGATATTAGTGAGAATTTATCAAGTAATTTAATAAAAAGGCTGGGCTTTGCTAAGTGGTTTGGGGTGGTAAGTTAATGGCGCAGGACGGAGAAGGCGGGCTATCTGAATGGACTTTAGGTCTGGATTATCTCTTTCTGAGCAAACTTCCTTTCTGCCGAGGCAGACTCCCCCCGGGGCCTAAATTAGCTAAGCCATTAGGCTAATACTACCCCCACCCCCTGGAAAGAGGGAGGCCGAAGGAAGTACATGAGCCGTACCCGCGATAAAACACCGTAATCAAATATTGTCCTTTCCAGTGCTTTTGCTGCCCGAACTTGGGCCATTACCCCAGAGCCTGTAACCTCCCCACACACAGAACCTAATTAAGGCTTATAACTCCCCAGTTCTTCTTCTCGTCGGGGGCATTTCTCTTCTCGTTCGGCTGTTGCTTTTCCTTCGAGCCCTATTCCCTTTAAGTAATCATGAATAGAATGAAAATACCTCTTCCAACTAATGATGATTATTTAGACCTATGATTAATTATTTATTCCTCCCAATGCTACAGATTTTGGTGCCAGAACTAAAACTTTTTATGTGCTTTCTCTCAATAGTCAAATTTATAAACTAATAAAATAATGGCATATCAAATAATGTTATTGAGTTAAAATAAAGTGGAAGTCACTTGAGCAAAGGAACCAAAATTTAGGCGAATTAATTTCGCCAATTTTCGGATCAAATCTAGCTTCTTTAGAATCAAATGAAAGATTCTTAACTGAGTAAAACAAATTTTTAAAAAATCTGACGAGAGTACAACATGACTTTTTTATACTTCTATTAACTTAAATAAACAAAACTGTTTGTTCCACCATGTAAAATTATTACGTGTGAAAGTAATATACAATATCCGTTCTAATGCAGCTGGGAGGATAATTATTTGAACATACACTTCTAGTTGTAATGATAATGAAATCAGAATTGTTATAATAGAATAATTTATAGTAAACAGAAAAGAGATCTTAAATGATTTGATTTACCTGAGAGTAGGAAGGCGTGGGGATACTTCCTCTTTGGAATCTCCATTTCTTCTCACAACTGTTAAACTGATATCATAGATAGCTATATGAGCTATTAGCTACTCTTTACGATTATGAATACTTTAATGTTGTAAGTGTAAGCATAAAACTCTTGCATTTTAATAATGGGAGGATTCGAAGTGATGAGAAATTCTTTTATTTTAAGTAATTGTACAAATCTCAATTTATACATAGGTTTGTGTCAGCCGTATTTCTTTGAAAATGGACAAATACAGTTGTAATCACTTCTGTCCCACTTTTCCAGACACTGTTTTATGCTAACGCATCATGTGTGCGAGTTATAGTTATAAAAACAAGGTAAACTAGGGGTAAATAAAATAATATATATATATATATATATATATATATATATATATATAATAGTCTCTGGAGAGCTCAGATTAGCAAAAGATGGACTAAAATAATAATACGTTACTAATAAATCTGTCATATCTCTTAACCGTTTAAGCTGAGAGAAACGGCACTGAAGGATGAGAGAAGGGAAAGGGGTAAAAGACAACATTTTAAGGGAGATGAGGGATATCTCACCAATCCTCCGTTGAATAAACTGCAGATGTAAGCACAGACGATATGGGCATGTAGTCGCACCGGAGAAATTGAGCTCGTTTCGCTAAGGGGAACAGATTTCCATAGCAAAGGAGAGAAAGTACCTGCGAAAATAAAGAATCAAGACACATGGGCAGTGAAACAACGGCGAAAAGCCAAAGTACATAGTGGAAAAAGGGGTTTAGCTACGCTTCCGTTAGAGAGCGGGTCACGTGGTTCAAAGTTATTTTATAGACGTTTAGCAGAGAATCCATTTGATTGCCTCTAACACCGCTCTGTAACTTAAAAACTACAAAGAATTTTCTTATAGGTTTTTTCCTCCCAAAAACAGGAAAAGTATTCAAGAAATTCTATCACATAGGTTTTTATGTGTTGCATAGTATTTATGTTCATTAATTACAAACCTGTGTGTGTTATTTTTTAATTTAAGTATTGATAAAAAAAACTTAAATTTAAAAAAAATACAATGTTAACTATTCATTGTTACCACTTACTCTGGTAAGAGAAAAAATTCCCGAAGCTGTCAGAAGCAAAGTTGAAATAGGGAGTTTTTGTGGAAAGTATGAATGAGAAGAAATATTAAGCTTGGGAATTGATCAAGTATATAGTGCCGAAGGTTTTGGGGAATACAAAGAATCCTGACACCAAAAACATTGTTCAAGGGATGCTAGCAGCAAACGAAGCTCAAGGCTGCAGCATGAGCCTGACGGTCCAGTTTTTACACTCCCACATAGACTATTTTCCAGAAAACCTGGGAGCTTACGGTGAAGAACAGGGGGAGGGGATTCACCAGGATGTCTGTGATATCGAGAGATGGTACCAAGGAATATGGTATGTCACTATACTTGCAGACTACTGTTGGATGTTAAAGCGGGAATCTAAAGATGGAAATCGGAAAAGGACTCAGCGAAGAAAATAAGAAAAGGCTTCATAAAAAAACATGCATAAGTATAATATTGTAAATAATGTTGCATTGGTTGTAAAAATAATATTATGTTTGATAATTATGAATAAACGAATGCTTTTACCAATTTTTTGTGTTTGAATTTGCAAAAAAATATTATTTAATAGAAGAAATTGACATCAATTCTGAAGTCAGTGTATTCTAAAACATAATTCAGTAAAAAAATATATTTTTTTTTTTTTGCAAACCTGTATAATTATTCAACGTATTAATAATAATTGGAAATGTTTTAATTCGCAAAAAATGATGAACTGTCTGTTTTGTTTATACTTTTAGTAAATTGCAAAAAATGCGAATTGGTTTAGTTTCCATAAATAAATAATAAGTAAAACCTAAATAAATAAAAGTATGAACAGGAGGGGGGAGAGGAGTCAGTGCTGAGGAGGAGTACCTAGTTACTTTTTTACATTACTCAGTCAAAATATTACTGTTTACTGAACATATTTTGTACTATTAGGAATATAAAGTTTATACTACATTCATAAGAAAGAGTACTTATAATAGTGGTTATTAACTATATAAAATATCTAGCAGTTTGTACTTAGGTCTTTTGGAATCTAGAATGGGAAATAGCATCACAGATCAAATAGCATTCACTCAATTCAAACATACAAATTCCTGATCAGGTTTACTATTCAAGGTGAGAATAGATGTCCAAAAGTTTAATAAAATTAAATGAGCTTTAAGTAATACACTACCACTATCCCTTGGACTTTTATATCATAGAGGAAAGCCTCCAACTTATGTAATCAGTGCAGTTTATTGCAAAAAATCGTTCTAATTTCTTCCAAAACCTCCTTCTTTCAACCAATTGTGCCAAAATAGCCGTTTGTATGAATTTAGATAGGTAATTTCCGCTACGATTTTGAAGTATGTCCTTGAAGTTTTTACCTCGACATCCAGTTTGTTTGAGTTTGATAACTAAATTTCCATTTTACTTAAGATAAGACTTACCAAATGTTTGATACTTGCTTTTTTTCTTGATGAATGAATAAGATCACCGACAGTGCTCCAAGAAGTGGAACATACCCGTATGATGGGATGCTTGATTCTTAGAAACGTTACGGTGCTCAAAATGATACACAATGTCGTAGGAGTGCCAAATGAATAAATCAGTACATTGAATTTACTACATACACCTAACATAATGAAAATTAAAAATAATACGTATAAACTTTAGAATATAAAGTTAGAATTTATTTTTCAAAAAAAGACGTCACCTCAAAATTTGCACTCTTCTCGAAACGTAAAAGTTCAATGAGAAGAATATTTGGTATTTAGGCCTCAAATAATGTGCTTCATAATATAACAGATTATTTTTAATATGACATGAGTAGTAGTGGGGGTTTACTGAAGGCAGATAACTAAAAAATGCAAATATCTCGGTTAATAATCAAGATATTGAAAAAACGTACATAAAAAAATTTATAGAATATTATATTTACAGTGAAAATTGGTCCTATATAATTTTTTCGATCCGACTCATAATAATGTAGATATTTCTAATTTTCGAAATTCCTCCCTCTAAACTCCCCCCCCCACTGGACTTGATCTTTCTTTTCACATAAAACTACTAAATATTGAGTTTGGTAACGATTAACCAAAATTTATATATGGTTTTTTTTTAACGGACCTCAATTTCTTCATCTCCTGGGGTAGGATCGATGGGCATTGCAGAATGTTTTTGAAAATTGCGTCATTAGGATAACCTCAATAGTTGATTTCTCTTAAGGTAAATTTGGTAAAATGAATAGAAACGTTAGAGATACTGTATAGTTCTGTATGGTAATGTTAAACCTCTCTTATAGCTTTAAAATTATTGCAAACGCTTTGAGTATAATTTCTATATAAATGCTGTGTCTTATTAGCTTTAATCCAAGTTAGCGGATTAAGGGATGTTTCATTAAGAGCCCTTGCCATTCGTTACGGTCGCTTTGTAAAGGCTAATAAATACTAAAGGCTGAGCAGTTTCAAGGAGCCTTTAATTACAAGAAGGATACTTCCCCCTCAGCCTAAAGGCTTCTCTTTCCCCTAGCTCCCTCCGTGTCTCCTCCCTCTCTCTCTCCCTCCCTCCCTCTCTTACAACCTAATTAATAGCGGGCTTTTCCTCGAGCGCTTTTGACGTCACAGCCTCGCTAAGACAGCTCCAAGTGGAAGGAGGCTTTCTTGCGCACGACCCATTCCTCACCAAAACTGGGAGAGAGAAGGATCAGGAGGAGAGAGTACGAGAATAGCTTTTGTACATAGCAGACAGTTCTGTAATTGGAAGAGCTTTGTCTTGAAAGGAAGCCTTGGGCACGTCTTATTAAAGGCAAGAGAGGGGTTGTAGGTTGAGCAAGCGCCAAAAGCTCCACCCCACCCCCACCTTCAGGACTGGTCGACTTTGTTTCGTTAATTCGGACCAATAAGGAGGGAGGCCACGCCTTTTGTTGCTCCGCCTACTTGCTCTCCAAGGAAGCAGCTGAATAAGTACGCTCCTATCGTCTCCAAGAGAAAATCTTTACTTCATCCCCTCTTTACCAGCAACTAAAGTTAGAGGCCCCATTACCTTCACTTCTACCTTAGCAGTCTAACGCTCAGACTTAGTAGTTGAAGATGTAGCTTCCTTAAGGGACTATCACCATGAAATAATTATTGAAAATACTCACTTGCGCTTCTTGGCCACAGTCCATGTAAGCATCCAGGGACCGGCCACCGCCTTGAGACAATATTGTGGTGTGCGACGAGAAGCCAGAATTATAATAAAAAAGCCCTCAATTTCTCCCAAAGGAAGTCTTTTTTTTTTTTTACTTTAATTATTTTATTTTATTAAGAATATTACAGTCTGCATATAAATGCATTTGGTAATGGCAATGAACAATACAATCGTCCTCCATCACTCTAGACAGAAGCTACACCCCTTCACCACAATGAGAGGAGCAGCCTGCCTGGCAAGGAAGTCAAGAGCTAAGGAGGAATGGCACTTAATAAGAAAATAGCCACTGCTATCCCTTCACTTTACACTTCTATAGGAGATCTCTGGGCCATTGTCTCTTGAGGCGCCGTGGAGGGGAATAAGGACCAATACTGGAAAGGGCTAGGACTTCTGGGTTAGGATGATTGGATAGCCTGCTGTGGAATTTTCTGAATCCTAAGGGAAAAACTCACAATTACTTAATACCAAATCACGCTTTCCAGGCGGCCCGTTGTAGTTCGTTCAATGAACATAACCTCTTTAACTGAACGGGAGATACAAGGTTCACAATTCAGTACTCCTTTACCTTTGTTGTTGTTTCTGACCTTGAATGTGACTTTCATTTCCTTAGGGATCTTCTCTCAAACAGCAAAAAGTTTCGGATTAACTTCATTCCAGTCATACTTTACTTCAGTACGTAACAAATAGTTTCATAGAGTGATAAGGAAATAAGCAACTTTTATTTGCTAGTAAAGCTGTTGAGTCGAACTGTTTTCTTCATGGCTTAGAATTAGTGGCTTGAGCTAGAGAAGAAACATCGGAAAAGAGATTTAATTAAAATATGAAATTATGGAAAATACAAAATAAATAAAGTTCAAATAAACGCCTTGATAAGGAAGTTTAAAGGTTAAAATTCATCACTCTAAATGTAAATTTATACTGAGTTGAGACCCCGAAAAAGATCCTATGCGAAAACAATTCTAGGCATTACACTGAATCATGTGTTAAAACGGAAAAATCTTTCTTTAATATTTAGTTTCTCTATTTCTCCATCCAATAGTATTCCTGCCAAATACCTAAACATTAAGACAGTGAATTAATCCTTCTTCCATTTACTTTTGTCGGTAATTTTGAACATTGTGATCTTCTAAATTGAGACTTTCTAAAATTTAGAAATATATTTCCGGCAAAAAAAAAGGATCTTTATTATCAAACCTTATCTTTATCAAAGACCTTATTTTTAGCAATCTTTATTATCTTCTACCACTGCCAGATAATTTGCCTTCCTGGGCAACAACAATGGTAAAAACATACGGGGTAAATTTTTATCCTTTTTCCACTAAGACAATCCATAATTTTCTTAGATACTAACTAACCTTTAACACTATTCCTCCAAATCAATCTAACCATGAATCTCCACAGATAAATAAAGAAACTCAAATCATAATCAGCTTTAAACGAAATGGACATTTGTCAATAATATCTAATCTTTAACAACGTATGTAATGATATATATATATATATATATATATATATATATATAACAATATCCTAGATCATATTCCCCAATTATTAATAAATAAAATGGAGAATTAAAAGGTATTTAAAATATTCAAAGCCAAAAAAAAATCAATTACTTCTGGATAATAAATAAAAATCACCCCCAAACTATCTTTACCTTTATTTGCCAGATTTATTTTAATTTCCATAACACCGGTATAATGAGTATTTAAATTTTTTGAGTATTTTTTAAAATATGCACAATCTCCAGGTGCAGGTCCAGGATATCAACTTAGCTTCCAGAATTTTCGTCTTACCAGACTTGCATTCCTTGCGTAATACTTTTAAATTGTCAAATCCAAAATTGTGTTCTGCAACATTAGTGTCGTACCAAATCAGTCTTATTCGAATTAATGATTGCTGAAAAATATAATAAAAATTGCTTAGTTTGAGACCATAAGATCCTTTTTTTTCCCCCTGAAATACTTAAATTGGTCTCAGTAAGGGTTAGGTGCATTTATAAATATAGTTGAACTAAATTAAAAACTTTTTTATAAAATTAATTCAAAGTAAAATTACATTTTAGTCAAATAAATGTGAATTTAAATATTAATATAATGCCACGTGCAAATACTCAAAAATTAATGGGGCATTGATTACTTTCTTATGTCTGTTCATTTTATTTTACTTTTAAATGTGATACCACGTTACCTGAATATGTATTTAAATCTTTTGACTAAACGGATTTGTTATCTCAAAGCAGTCCTTTAGCTATATTTTCTTAAGAAGGATTTTAGTCAGTGTTTAGGATGCTATTGCATGCTAGTTTTATTCCAAATATGTTACACAACATTTATTATTCCAGTAGGTATTGCCTACACTAACTTCACGAGCCACGCAAAAAAGACTGGTTCTCAGACTTTTACCAAAGAAAAGGTATGATCTAAGTGACAATAAATAAATATAAAAAATTCTAGAAATAATGTTCGTAATGCAATTGAAGAGGTCTATGTAAAAATGGCTAATAACTGAAAACCTGATATTGAGATTTGGAACTTGTGCAACTTGAACTTCCAGTAATAAAATTAAGTTCAATTTTTGGTGATCTAATTTATGCAGAAATAAAAAAAAAATTCGTTAAAAATATTAAATAAACTCCTTTTAAATATTACCTTACATACGCCCTTTTTCGGGAGATGGCTGGAGTCATGTTTTTGATAAGCCCATTTTACATAGATATGTTTTCATACGCGCTTGTTGCATAGACATTGCACTTAAGATCTGATAATATTGAATATGAACTAAACTAAAAAACATTTACAGCTATATGTAGAAAGTTAGTTTTTTTAATCAAAAAAGTACTGTATAAGAAACGTTACTGTATGGGATCCTCTTTTCTCAGTGAAATTACTACCAGAAAGTATTTTTCCCTGAATGACATGAATGCGTTTCTCAGATATTGGGTAAAGGCTGAGTAAAAACTTGAATCAAACATTAATAGGAGTTCCGCTACATTCTACTGAATAGTTGCACTGTAATTCTCTGTGTTTTTGTGCTGGTACACAGTGAGAGGAAGCTCTATAAGGTATCCCGCAAGAAGTGAGTCTTGGTGTACTTTTACAACAATAAAAATGATCAAACAAATTCTCTTGCTCATTTGCAGTAACTTTAATTCGACAGTTTTATTTACTACTGTTGAATATCGAGATAAAGTTCACTATTCACTCGAAACTATTCACCCGAATATCGTTTATTCTTATTGTTTTTGCGGTCATGAAAAGATTCATTTTTCCTTTTTTTCTTCGAAGTTTTGAAAATACGTTCATCACTAATAACTTCTTCCTAATTTCATATTTTTAAAAAGGTCAGAAACATACAAAATTAGCTAAATACAACCTCACAATTTACACTCCACTGATTCAAACAAGCGGTAAAAGGTGCATTAATGAGATATAAACACGAAAATTCGTAAGGATATAAAAGAGACCACAAGGAATCTAAAAATGCCATCTCCGCATAAAAGGGCGTATACCGCCATACACCCTTTTTACACAGACATTAATTCATAAATAATAATACTCTAAGCAGTTATCATAAGCTACATATTTGTATAGAATGAGCATCAGTATCAGATTCAAATCCATGAGTTATAAATAAATGGTATTTAACTTCAATATTAAACTTATTTCCTTTACCAAAGTGCCATCTTATGAGCAAGAGGCAATTGAATAACAACTTGAAAGGTGACTTTGGTCACTTGGACCAGATGGCTTCCCAACCAGGCCCAGTGGTTCAAACCATAGCCCTTTAGACTAAAAGCGGACTTTTGGTCCATGATTTTATTATTTGTCTCACAGTAATAACAGCTTTCAATAAATAAATACCATGGATACCATCCATACTCCATGGATAAAGAACCCACTCTCCTCTCTGGATTCAGTACGGCGCTATGGGTATACACTAACGCACGACATCAAAGAACTAGAGTTTCCAGTTAGGAACGGGTTAGGCGTCAATAAATCCAACAACTTAAAAACATACAAATCCCAATTAATAAGGATTGTTAGTTGTATATAATTAGCTGTCTCATCTTCCAACCAGTTTGGGGTCATTCACTTACAGAAGAAAAAAAAATATTTTACTTAGTCATTTCTTCAAGGCATTGATGAGAATGTCTGGATTCGAGACATAGTGAATAATCTCAAACCTAATTAATTAAAAATAGCATATAATTTCTTTTAAAAGTTGAGAAACGTTTCGTCTAATTCTTCATACAAATTATTTATTGGAAACTCGAGTATAACTACTGTATTTCTCTGCAGATCTATATTTATTCTTGTTGGGTATTCCACTGCTGAGTAATAGTCAAGGAAGTACTTGTGGTATTTCATGCCAATAAGTTTCAGGCGTTGACTTTGCAATCGTAATCCAAGCAGTTTTCCCGTGCAATGAAATGAGACATTCTGATGATCACGACTCATTATATATTATCTATTTCTCCGACAGTATTTTTATTCTCACCCTTCCCCAAAGACGATTTCAGTCATTACCTAATATAATCTTTAGTTCTCCATGAAACGGTTCAATACCTACTTAATCAAATAAAAATCATGTCGTTTGGAAAGTAAAATCTTAAATGAGCATGTCACACCTAAAATCTTTACACACTCTAACATAATAAAACTTCAATGAAATCAATTTTCAGTATTCAAGCTTGAAATAAAGTGGTTAATAATATGGCACCCTACTGCTAATATGACAATAGTAGGGGTACAAGTGTACAGAAGGCTGAAAACTAAAAAAAATCAAATGTCTCAGGAAATATTAAAGATAGAGAAAAAATGTATTATAAATATTTATATCCTATAACAGAGATTTGAGTTAAAGAATTTGATCTTCAGATTTAGGTAACGAACAAACTAAAATTCAGACCGTTAGAGTTGAAACAGAAAAGTATATAAATAAATAATTTAGAACGGACCTCATAGTCTTCATTTCCTAGGTAGGATCTAAGGAGATTAAAAGGAATTTGTTGAAACTCAAACAGTCCCTATAGATGATTCCCTTAAATGGAAATCTCAAAAATGAATAGAAGATATTTCATCCGAATTTATAAAAGCTCGTTAGACAGGAGTTGTACACTTGAAGAGCATCGATAGTTTTAAAAGATTGGTTCTATTACATATTTTTGTCTGTAATCGTTGAATAATGGTAACATTACTAAATTAATAATATATTTCATATTCAGGGCGATAATTCATATTTTCATAATTGTGAAGCGTATAATAGTTATTTATTATACAAGTGACGAAAGTAGAATTTACAACTCTCGTGAAATTACCACACTCGCTTCGCTCGTGTGGGTAAACGTTTCACTCGACTTGTAAAATGATCTACTTTCGTCACTTGTATAATAAATAACTATTATACGCTTCACAATTATGAAAATATGAATTATCGCCCTGAATATGAAATATATTATTAATTGCTCCCTTTTTAACCCCCCTCCCCATTCGTCCTTCGGTTTCACGCATTAACTACAATAATATGACGTTTAGTGCGGAATAAAACAGTTTTGTATTATTTAAATTGAGTATGGTGGAGATAAAAAACATTTTCGAGTTAAGAACGGAAAATCTTAAATGACGTATCATACTATGTATGTAAATTGACCTCACCCAGCATAGTAAGATCAATAAAAAGAATATGTGGTATTTAAACTTCGAATACAGTGGTCCATGATATAACAGCTTATTGCTAACATGAGTAGGAGTAGGAGTTTACTAAAGACTGAAAACTAAAAAGTGCAAATACCTCGGTTAATATTCATGATACAGAAAATAAGAATTTAACAATTTTTATATGGAATATAATATAAATAATATACATAGAGATAGGTTCAATACAATTTTTCGATAGGACGTATACTAACGAGAGTATTTCGAATTTTCAAAATTCCCTCTCCTAAACCCGACTACCCCAAGCCGATTTTAACGAAACCTGGTCTTTAGTTTTAGATAAAACTTGATTTATCAAGTATGATTGGCAACCATTAGACAAACGATTTCGACCATTACAGCGGTAACAGAAAAATATATATAATTTTCAACTTACCTCAATAGCAGATTTCCTTTAAGGGAAATAAGCTATTGATGTTGTACTCATGACGAGGGTTTTTCTTGAATATCCATCGAACTTACCGAGTAGATGACGAAAATGAGGTCCGTTCGAAATTTTATATGTATATATGTGTGTGTATATATATATATATATATATATATATATATATATATACATATATACATATATATTGTTCTGTTTCGGCTCTAGCGGTAGCAATGTTTGTGTTATCGTTACCAAACTCAATATATAATCGTTTTATGTTGAAAGAAAGATCAAGTTCGTTAACGACTGAAATCGGATAATTGGGTGGGGGAGAGGGGTTTAGAGAGGAAGAATTTTGAAAATTTGAATTATCTCCGATATTATACTTCAAATCGATAAATTGTATAGAACTAATCTTATTATAAATTTAATATTTATTAATATATTATTTTCTTGGATATGACTATTAACCGAGATATTAGGAATTTTTAATTTTCAGCTCTTAATAAACACCTATTCCTACAGATCCAATATTAACATAAGCTGTTATAACATGAACCTCTTTAATCTAAGCTTAAATAAGAAATATTCTTTTCATGATACCTTTATTATGGGAGATACATAAACTCTTAACGTTGTACGGTGACGTCATTAAGTTAGATTTTACCTTCTTGTCTTGAAAATGCTCATTTGATCTGTAGCAGACTAGACCTTTAACTGTTTCATTCAACATTAAAGATCATATATGTTATTGGCAGAAATCGCACCAGGATTAAGGGTTTAGAGGGGGGAGGTATTGGAAATTTCCAAATATCTCCGTTATTATGAGTCGATTCGGAAATTGTTACTAGAACCAATCATGTTAAACAATAGATGTTCCACAATTGCTGTTCGATATATTTTTTCGTAACTCAAATATTAAGCGAGTAATAAGCACTTACTTTCTGGTTTTCAGTCAGAATATGTGGTGAGGTATCCCTAGTGTGTCAACACGGAGGAAATCAACTTACTCATGACGCGATTTTCGAAAAATTTCTTCAAATGCCCATCGATCATACCCTGTAGACGAAAATGAGGTCCGTTCAAAATTTTATATATATATATATATATATATATATATATATATATATATTTATATACACACACACACACACATATATATTTGTCTGTTAACGCTCTAGCGGTCGCACTTTTTGTTTGGTCGTTTACAAACTCGATATTTAATCGTTTTATGTACAAAGAAAGATCAAGTTCGTTAATAGCTGAAATCGGACTATTAGGAGGGGGGGGGTCGAAAATTCAAAATAACTCTGTTATTATGCATCGGATCCAAAAATGGTACAGAACCAATCTTATGGCAAATTAAATTTACTGTAGATAAAATTGTATACATATATTCTCTATCTTGAATATTAACCGAGATATTTGCATTTTTATTAAGTTCGTGCCTGATAAGAGTTGAGTTCGGTTGAAGTCGGTTCTATTCGGGACTTTCTGCCGAAAGCTAGTTAGGCCGTTTCCTTAACTGTTCGGCTCTCGTGAAATTGGTTCAGAGACTCGTTACTACTACTGTTATTAGTAAACAAATTTCTCTATTGTAAAACTTCACGTGGGAAATCTGCTTAGTTTACGCAGCCTCTGTGTGACGGATTTTTTCGTCATCACCTAGGTAGAGTAGTTGGAAATAACAACCTTAATAGCTGATTTTTCCTAGGGGAAACTCTGCTTAAATTGATTTTTAAATATTATCATTGACGTATTTAAGAAATGTCATTAGATTACATCTTACCGTGTTATATAATTTCATTATTGATCCAGAGTCTCTTTGCCGGACGAGCAGTTTAAGTTAAACGCATGAGAGTATCCACTTAAGAGCCGGGACAGCCTCGGGGTAAGGAGTTGGTGAGGATTGATAGACACTAACCCGATACCGGGGGCCTCTCGCTCTCAACGGGAGCTAATAATAATTCAGGGCGTCTACTCGCGTTATATTAGCTCTCGCGTGAATACATTAGGAAAGCGGCGAGAGAGAGAAGGGAATATCTGAGAAACTTGCTGATGGAGCCAGAACCTCCGTCTCCACTATTAAGGATCCAAGAGCCTCTTAGCATCTAACTTTCACCGCACCGTGTTTCACTCCATCACTCCAACTCTATAAACAAATCATGGGGCCTTTTAGTACCATTTAAATTTTATGCATTTTAAGCAGCGCGAAAATAACCAAATATTAGCGCCAGAAGGTTAATCACGTTAAATAAAATTCGGATAGTTTAAACAACTTCCATCTACATCCACAGAGGAAAAAGTCCATTACGCCAGGTGTTGTATAAACTAATAACCAGATTTCCCACGTGCCGGTATGACACGCTGCTGATCTTAAGCCACCATATGCTATCTATTCCTAACTATAAAGGTCCGTCACGCAGGGGCTGCGTAGACTAAGAAGATTTCCCACGTGAAGTTTTACAATAGAGAAATTTCACGAGAGTCGAACAGTTACGGAAACGGGCAAACTAGCTTTTGGCTGAAACTCACGACTATACCCGATCTCGTTTCGTCCTTTACAATTAATACAAATGCAAATATCTCGGCTAATATTCAAGATAGAGAATAATTGCATAAAAGAATATTTATAGTAAATTTAATTTGCAATAAGATTGATTCTATACAATTTTTGGATCCGACTTGTGGTACCGGAGAATTTTCGGACAATTTTCAAAAATTGCCTCTCTAACCCCCCCCCCCACTTGTTCGATTTCAGCTATTAACGAACTTGATCTCTTTTTTTACAAAAAACGATTAAATATCGAGTTTGGTACTGATCAAACTAAAATTGCGACCGCTAGAGCGTTAACAGACACACACCCACACACACACACACACACATATATATATATATATATATATATATATATATATATATATATATATATATAATTTTGAACGGACCTCAATTTCGTCAACTACTGGGTAGGATCGATGGACATTTGAAGAAACTTTTCGAAAATCGCGTCATGAGTACGACCTCAATAGCTGATTTCCCTTAAGGGAAATCTGCTAAAATCCGTTGAGTGGGATTTACTCAAAGCTGAAAAAACTAACAACTCTCTTAATATATGAGTTGCGAATTTATAAAGCACGAATTGTTTAACAAGGTTGGTCTTCAAGCTAAAAAAGGATTGTTGGGTATCGGCTAAGGAATGGTTTCTTAATTCTTCTTATAGAGAATTTTATTGGAAGTGCTTTACAGTTCGGGGACCATTGGTTTCCTTCTTCAGAGCTGACCTTCCATCTTTTTTGGTTTACAATAAAGTGGATCATGAAGTACCAGATCATTTTATAATATGACATGAGCAGAACTGGGCATTGCTGAATGGTGAAAACTAAAAAATGCACATATCTCCGTTAATAATCATGATAGGGAAATATATATAATAAAACAACATTCATAGAATATTACAATCGCAATGAAATTGTTTCTATAAAAACTTTAGACTCAACGTATTATAACGCTGATACTTCGAATCTTCGAAGATCCCCCCCCCTCCCAATGGTCCGATTCCAACCATTAAAGAAGTTTAAATATAGAGTTAGGTAACGATAAAAAAAAAATAGGAAAAATTTCAAAAATTGTGTCATGGGTAATACTCCAATAGTTTATTTTCCTAGAGGGAAATCTGGTAAAAGGCTGTCACATTTCTGTTACCTCAAAATCGGATTTCTCTTTGGTCACTCATACAAAGCCTAATGTAACTGCAACTTCAAATTTACGTTGGACGTGAGACTATTAAGGATATGACAAGGAGAGCATAGAAACGCGTTACTAAAGCCTTGCTGGTTATTGGAGGGAGATCGAAGTCGAATAAGGGCTGTATTTTCGTAGTATTTAAGACTTATGAAGAAGACTGGGAGAAGAAACATTGGCATATCACGACGACCATTTCCATAGCTTTAAAGGCACATAGAGCAAGAGGAAGGAACACAATTGACTGTGTGGTACACAAGAAGAAAAAGGTCCCGTTCAACGGTAAAACTAGCCTTGCTTGGTGGGCCTGCAGAACTTCAAGTATTAGTAGGGCTCCAGATTTGTATTTGAATAAACCTAAGTGTTCGTGCGTGAAAGTGGACATATAGTTGACTATAAATAAAAAATAAAGTATATATGCTACTAGTCATAAGCGCTATAGCTCTCGTTGACTTACAAAAATAGGATACTCTATGAGTTTAAATAACAAATAGGTTAGTAATATTTAATTAACTTTGTAATATATACAAAGTAACCAAACCAACACTAAATTTTACACTACCTAAAGGGCACAATAACTACGTTGTTGATTGTCCAAACAAACATTCTACCTACCTATCTATCTATGTATCTATCTATTTATTTATATATATATATATATATTAGTGGACGTTAATAAATAATAACTATCTATCTATTTATATATATATATATATATATATATATATATATATATAAATGTTTGTCTGTTGTATAGAGTCCCGTATAGAATCGTAAAGGGCTGAACCAAATTTTATGAAACTTGGTATATATATTTCTACTAACCCAACTTAGGCCATATTTTATATATATTGGCTTTAGGCTATAGTAATATTCTCTGAGACGAACAGGAGTGGGGGTTGTAAGGGAGGTCTGAAATTAAAAACAGCGATATTTCGTTTCCTATTGGTTTTTCAGCAAATATACACATAACAAAAGTTGTTTATTTTGTTATTTAGATTAACCTTTGTTATATTCACTTTTATCGTATACCAACGTATAAATGAGTTCTACACTAAAAACTAAAAAACAACAATTTTATACGGCACAAAAGACGCATCCGAACTAAATGAAACTCCGTATTTGATTTGTTATTAACCTACCTGATTATAAGCTATATTAAAAATTTGAGGTACGAACAGGAGTGAGGGTTACAGGGGAGGTCTAAAATATAAAATCGGAATATTTCGTAACATATTCATTTTTCGGCAAACATGCATATAACAAATGTTGTTTGTTTTGTTATGTCAAGCAACTTTTGTTATATGAACTTTTACCGTATAATGAAGTTTGAATGAGGTGTGCACGAAAAACTACAGAAGGGGTCAACAATGTTATAGGACTGTGTATAGGAAATCAACGAAACTCCGTATTTTTTACTAGAATAATATGATAATCTATGATTATGTTATATATATAAAAAAAGATACATGCACAGGAAACGGGTAATATAAAAATATTGTGTATTTTGTAGAATTAAGTACATAAAAAAATACTTACATTATAAACATATCCACAGTACGCCGGTCTTGTGTGTAAATCGAAAGCATTGAGACGGGAAAGTGTAAAAATATTATGAAGTAAAGGCCCCCAAATAAATACCATTATCACTTAGCCTAAAATGATTTCCCGGGCGAAGCCGAGTACCTTAACTGGTTAATGATAAAATTGGAAACATTGTATATCCCCTGAGTAGAATTAGTGATTACCTGATAACAGAAAACGAAAAATACAAATAACTTGCTTATTATACAAATTATAGAAACAGAATAGGTAATAACAATTCCCTTAATGGAAATCAGCTTAATAAGGTTGTATAGCCTTATTGTATGAGGCGATGTTCAAAAAATGTCATCAAATACTCATCAAAGGTACCTGGGAGGTGACGAAAATGATGTCCGTTCATAATTAAATATTATATATAGTTGTCTGTTCCCGGTACTCTAACGGTTGCAAGGTACCGGTGGTAGTTGCTAAACTCAATATATAGGCGTTTGAAGTCTGTTAAGGGTTGAAATCACAGAAGAGAGGGGTGTTTGAAAGGAGAAAAAATCCAAAATTCAAAATATCACTGTTATTCTGAGTCGGATCGAAAAATCATATATAACCAACCTTTTTTCAAAATTTAATTTTCACATATTGTTCTATATAAATCTTCTCTACCTTAAGTATTAATTCATATGTTTGGACTTTTTTTTTTCAAGCTATCCGTATTCAGCACTTTTGGTCATCGTACTTTAACAATAAAAATACCAAATATTGTTTTCGACAGAAATTTATTAGATGAGATACGTGCAAATGCGTTGTGTGATGCCGTTATCAATTAAGATTTTATTTCTTCACATGAAAATGTTAAATTGATCTAATCCAAACTTTATATTTAACCTTCATTCATCCCTCAAGATCAGATTCCAATGGTTGAAATTGGACAAGGAATACGAAGGGTGGCTCCAGAGGGAGGAGAATCCAAAACACATTTTTGAGGTGCTGGATGTTGAAGGAATTATTATCTCAGGAAAGAAAAAACGCCTCGTTCCTTCACTATTCTTTATTCGTTGTGACAGAGCGCTTTCAGAGCATACGCTCCATCATCAGTGCCCTGCTCTTCACAATGATGTGTTCCTGTCACATCATTGTGAAGAGCAGGGCACTGATGAAGGAGCGTATGCTCTGAAAGCACTCTGTCACAACGAATAAAGAATAGTGTAGGAACGAGGCGTTTTTTCTTACCTGAGAGAATCCAAAAAATCACTAGTTATTAGGAATCGGATTCAAAATGCTGAAGAACCAACATTGTTAAACTATTGTTTCTCTTTTGTAAAAGTCAGATATGAAGCCAGTTAGCCGGTCATTATTTTATTCAACCTTCACCCCCCCCCCTACTACTCATTCGATTAATATTTGGAAGTAGAGAATAGATTGTGAAATGAGATCACAGCAGTGACACTTACAAGCTCAAAGGAAATCTACTAAGTTTAGACACATCCTAGCCTGACGGACTTTTTACAAATTTCATATTTTTGCATAAAGTCACATGTCAGTTGAATATCGTTTGTTAATAACGTAATACACTTTTTTAGTAGATTTCCATTAAGGTATTGAGGTAGTACTAATGACGCGATTTTCGAAATATTTCTTCAAAAGTTCATCCTACCTCGGAGATTACGAAAATGAAGTCCACTAAAAATTGTGTGTGTATATATATTCTCTATCAGTCGTGCATATTGTTTTATCGTTACCAAACTCGTTATATAAGCGTTTTATGTCAAAAGAAAGATCAAGTTCGTTAATAACTGAAATTGAACTGGGGAGGGGGTTTAGATGGGAGAAATTTCGAAATTTTATTATAACAATATCTTAGTTATAATAAATCAGATCAAAAAAGTGTATATAAGCAATATTATTGAATATTTAATTGCCTTCAAATGGTGTTATATAAATATTTGCACTATCATGAATATTAACCTAGACATTTGGAATTTTTTGTTTTCAGCCTTCAGTAACCCCCTACTCGTACTTATGTCATATTAACAATAGGCTATTATATCATGAACTATTTTATTCTAAGCTTAAATACCAATTTTTGGTCTCATTGCTATCTTATTGAACTTGTACGTGTTTGAGATAAATGCAAATATGTGTGAAATTTCGTTAGTTAACGCAGCCCTTGCGTTGTCGGACCTCTTATTGTAAACTTCTCTAATGATCAAAACTTTCATCCTTGATAAATGCGAGAGTAACCCTTTCAAATGGTGAGTCATATATTGGTCTCATACAAAATGAGCCCTGGAGAGTATTTCCGTGTTAAGTCATGCTTAAGACTGGTAGATAGGAAGGAGCGGCGTGTAGGCGGCCATTGATCCGATGGGTGTGGTTGATGAGAGCACGAGTTAAAGGCCCTTCAAAGGTAAGGAAAGCCAAGGAGTTAGGATGGAAGGGAGACCTCCTGATAGGAATTCCTAAAGGGCTCCATCAGTAGCTGTCTTTGATCAGGCTCTCCTAAGATTGGATGCCAGCGCCACTGGTGGAGTGTGTGTGTACTAGCTTGGAGCCTTCGCTCCTGATTGCACCGCCCTTCCCAAAACTACACCTCCTTCCACGGTTTTAACTACATCACCTCCTCAGCCCATCTCTCTCTCCCTCCGCTCTCCCTCCTGCTTTCTCTTCCAAGTAGTTCTATTGGACATTCAAGCTAACTTTCAAGGGACGCAGTTGTTGATTAGCCTGCTCCAAGAGGAGTAAACTTCCAAAGCACGTTCAAAGGCATTAATGAGCCGCCCAATCAAATCTAAAGCAGATATTTAGGAAGTTTTATTATGCACAATTTTAGTGGGCTTAATAATCTCTTATTATCTTAGGCGTATATTAGCAAGGATTTAGGTTAGCAATTCAATTATGTTATTACATGCTTGTTGTAAATTAATAGCAAAGCTTTAATAGTCCCACTGGAATTGCCCTAAGTATTGTGGTGAAGGTTATGTTAAACATATGTTTGTTTATCTTTTATTAGTTCAGTTAATAAAGGTTACTTGTAGTGACAGCACGTTTGTTCGCTATTTTACATGGTGTCAGGTGTGGGGACATAACAGATTGGGGACGGATTGGGGTCCCTGTCCGTCATACCCAACCATTTCGGATAAAAATGGAAGTGGATTCGCACCTTTAAGTGGTGGAGACTCAGCGAAAACCCCCGACAGAGGAGCTGGGGGAGAGGAAGGAATACGTGAAGACATGGAGAATGAACACGAGGCTGAGGGGAATCATGGACAGGAAGATTCAGCGAAAGAAGACGACACAGAGGGGAATGTTGAAGATGGAGCAAGTCATAGTTCTGATAAAGGCTACACATCAAGATACGGGAGAAAAGTAAGACCTCCGAAGAGATTCAAGTAATCTTCCTGTTGGAGCGAGAAGGGAGGATGTGGTAAAGTTTATGTTAAACATATGTTCGTTTATCTTTATTAGTTCAGTTAATAAAGGTTGCTTGTGTTGACAGCACGTATGTTCGTTATTTTACAGTATACATGGCGAGTAAATTCTTCATCTTCTTCTAGGACTCAATGGTATGACTTTCGGATCCGAGAGTGAACAATCCCGGGAAGGATATCCGAAGCCGATGGCTATGGGGCGTTGATGGAAGATCAGAGCTAACCCACAGGAGACTCTTGCTGTCTTTCCCTATGAGTGCATGCAAGTAGCTCTGAAGATTGAGACAATAGTCTTCGAAGCGCTTAGCGCTGGAATAGAAAACTTGTGAAGAATTGGACGTCTTTTCCTCTCTCCAAGGACACAATATTTTTCACTCCCAACTACACTACTGTCGATCAGAACTAACGCTGAAAGAAAAGACTATTATCGCAAGTCAGATCTCGTCTATATTCTACTATGCAGAAAAATAATGGAAACCCACGCCACATCATGGTTACGAATGAAATATCGAGAGAGCTTATCAGGGGCAGAATCCTGAGGAAGGACTTGCAGATGACTCGATGTAAACTCATGGAGAATGGAAACTGAGATATTGGAGAACCTTGGCAGATCGCACCAAAAAAATGTATAATGTTGCAGAAAGACAGTTTCTACAAAAAGTGATGCACCAAATATTTAGGAATGGACTACAAAGTAAAAAGATGAAATCGAGCATAGGAATACATAATAAATTCTTCCTAAAATAACTTGATTGTGGGCAGAATGTTTAATTTATCCAAAGATTCGGAAACGGGCACTTCCGGGATCTGACATATAAAATGGAATGTGAAAAAAAGAAAACAAGCAAAAATGTATATAATACAAGAATAGATTCAGTTGCTTGTACGCGGAGGAAAAATGCACGTACATTCAAGATTGAGTATCACAAGTTGTCTCCAATCACTCACCAATCGTTTTAGGCTTACTCAGCTCACGAAAGAAATTTCGCCATCTTCAGAGCTACGAAATAAAACATGAAAACATTGAAATTATAGACAACTAAATTACTAACTGAAAGTTACACTATTTTTTAAAAAATAACAATATGTGTATACATACTCAAATGAATGCAACAATAGGATAAATGAGGCGTTGGGTCTATTAAATTAAAATTATACAAGATAAAATGAATTATAGTTATTTTTGGTTGTCATTTCAGATCTTGAAAATATTCAGGAAATATAACAGCTCAGGGTAAACCCCGAATTAGCAGTGAAGAAGGCTTTTAACATTTGCTGGGGAGCTGTATGGTTCAGTAGACATGAATGCTACCGCTCAGGATAAAAGGGAGAAAGCAAAAAAAGACTTGTAACATTTGCTGAAATCTTTATAGTGTAGTAGATACGAAAGCTGCCTAGGAAATTCATCAAAAGCGACAACAACGCCATCTGTTACCATTTAGATCAATCAATGGGTAACCCCCTGGGGCGTGCTGACCTCTAAGGGGTGTTTATGCAATTACTACCTGAGAGGGGATACTGGACTCCAAAGTGCAGATGGAAGAACAGGCTGATAAGAGAAGAGACCCATCCTAGTATGAGTGCAGTCTACATGTGTTGTCGCCTTTTTTTACTCAAAACCATGACCAGTTCCAGCCATGATGAGTAGACTAAAAGGACTTCCAGGAGGGAAATCAGAATAAAGGGAGCAAGGAGAAAGCCAGACACACCTGAGTATCACATTCAGCAGTATATCAACAAGTATCCCCTTTAAAGAAAGAGCAGTGAAAAAGGCTTGTAATATTTGCTGAAGATATGTATGGTATAGTTGACAGGAAAGCCACCGCACAGTGTGAACGGAAAGAGCAGTGAAGAAGGCTTGTAATATTTCCTGAAGATATGAGTGGTATAGTTGACAGGAAAGCCACCGCACAGTGTGAACGGAAAGAGCAGTGAAGAAGGCTTGTAATATTTGCTGAAGATATGAGTGGTATAGTTGACAGGAAAGCCACCGCACAGTGTGAACGGAAAGAGCAGTGAAGAAGGCTTGTAATATTTGCTGAAGATATGTCAGGTATAGTTGACAGGAAAGCCACCGCGCAGTGTGAACGGAAAGAGCAGTGAAGAAGGCTTGTAATATTTGCTGAAGATATGTGAGGTGTAGTTGACAGGAAAGGCACCGCACAGTGTGAACGGAAAGAGCAGTGAAGAAGGCTTGGGTACTTTCCTGTTATCTGGTACCTACGAAAAAATTCTTTCCTGTTATCTGGTACCTGCAAACTAACTTTTTTTTTGTCTTTCTCCACCCTGTTTATGTAGCTTGCTGAATGTTTTAAATCAGCTGTTTATAGGAACCAGCTGATATTTTGATTATTTGTTGCTTGGCATGTAGATTTTTGACTTGCCACGTACCGAGCTGTTTATAGGAACCAGCCGATATTTTGATTATTTGTTGCTTAGCATGAAGAGTTTTGACTAGCCACGTACCGAAGAGGAGCCCGTCGCGTTCCTCCAAGAAAAGGTTGTCTTGCCAGCCGAACGAATTTGTCTGAACAATCATAAGATGAAGCTTTACTTCAGCACAAGCATCTACTGGAAATGCAACGTCAACTCTTGCCGCAAGAAGGTCGCCATCCGTAACGGTAATTGGTTTGTGGGCTCACGCTTGTCATTCGCCACAGCCATCCGCTTCTTCTATTCCTGTTCGCTTCCTTCTATCAATGTTTGTTGTTATTGTTTGATTAATTTTTTCACAGGTACCAGATAACAGGAAAGAATTTTTTCGCAGGTACCAGATAACAGGAAAGTACCAAGGCTTGTAATATTTGCTGAAGATATGTGAGGTGTAGTTGACAGGAAAGCCACCGCACAGTGTGAACGGAAGGAGCATTGAAGAAGGCTTGTAATATTTGCTGAAGATATGTGTGGTATAGTTGACAGGAAAGCCTCCGCACAGTGTGAACGGAAAGAGCAGTGAAGAAGGCTTGTAATATTTGCTGAAGATATGTGTGGTATAGTTGACAGGAAAGCCACCGCACAGTGTGAACGGAAAGAGCAGTGAAGAAGGCTTGTAATATTTGCTGAAGATATGTGTGGTATAGTTGACAGGAAAGCCACCGCACAGTGTGAACGGAAAGAGCAGTGAAGAAGGCTTGTTATTCTGTGCTGAAGATATGTGTCGTGCATTAGACAGAAAAGAACTGCTTGGACTAAACGGAAAGAGCAGTAAAGAAGTCTTGTAATATTTGCTGAAGATATGTCTGGTGTAGTTGACAGGAAAGCCACCGCACAGTGTGAACGGAAAGAACAATGAAGACGGCTTGTAATATTTGCTGAAGATCTATGTTGTGTAGCAGAGAGAAAAGCCACCGCTCAGGATAAACGGAGACAGCAGTAAAGAAGGCTTGTAATATTTGCTGAAGATCTATGTTGTGTAACAGAGAGAAAAGCCACCGCTCAGGATAAACGGAGACAGCAGTAAAGAAGGCTTGTAATATTTGCTGAAGATCTATGTTGTGCAGCAGACAGAAAGCCACCGCCCAGGATAAACGGAGACAGCAGTAAGAAGGCTTGTAATATTTGCTGAAGATCTATGTTGTGCAGCAGACAGAAAAGCCACCCCTCAGGATAAACGGAGACAGCAGGAAAGAAGGCTTGTAATATTTGCTGAAGATATGAGTTGTGCAGCAGACAGAAAGCCACCGCTCAGGATAAACGGAGACAGCAGTAAAGAAGGCTTGTAATATTTGCTGAAGATCTATGTTGTGCAGCAGACAGAAAAGCCACCGCACAGGATAAACGGAGACAGCAGTAAGAACGCTTGTAATATTTGCTGAAGATCTATGTTGTGCAGCAGACAGAAAAGCCACCCCTCAGGATAAACGGAGACAGCAGTAAGAAGGCTTGTAATATTTGCTGAAGATCTATGTTGTGCAGCAGACAGAAAAGCCACCCCTCAGGATAAACGGAGACAGCAGTAAAGAAGGCTTGTAATATTTGCTGAAGATCTATGTTGTGCAGCAGACAGAAAGCCACCGCTCAGGATAAACGCAGACATCAGTAAAGAAGGCTTGTAATATTTGCTGAAGATCTATGTTGTGCAGCAGACAGAAAAGCCACCCCTCAGGATAAACGCAGACATCAGTAAAGAAGGCTTATAATATTTGCTAAAGATTTATGTTGTGCAGCAGACAGAAAAGAACCGCTTGGACTAAACGGAAAGAGCAGTGAAGAAGTCTGGTAATATTTGCTGAAGATATGTGCTGTGCAGTAGACTGGAAAGCCACCGCTCAGACTAAACGGAGAGAACAGTGAAGAAGGCTTGTAATATTTGCTGAAGATATGTGGTCTAGTAGACAGAAAAGGCACCGTACAGGATAAACGGAGAAAGGAGTGAAGAAGGCTTGTAATATTTGCTGGAGATATGTGGTCTAGTAGACAGAAAAGGCACCGTACAGGATAAACGGAGAAAGGAGTGAAGAAGGCTTGTAATATTTGCTGGAGATATGTGGCAAATTACATTTACAATAAATATTGTTACAGGATATTAACCGAGATATTTGCATTTGTATTCTGCGTGTGGTCACCCGTAGGCTATGTTCGGACTTTCCGCCGAGAGCTCTGGTGGCCGTTTCCATAACTATTCGTCCCTCGTGAATAGGTTTTGAGGTTAGGTTAACTGTGTTTTGGGGCTAGAAACTACTGGGTTATTACGCCCTAAATAATGTTTTAGGTTTAGAGGTTTCTTACTACTACAGTTGTTATTAAGCAGATTTCTCTATTGTAAAACTTCACGTGGGAAATCTGCTTAGTTTACGCAGCCCCTGCGTGACGGACTTTCGTGGAAGTCGCACGGGCGATCAGGCTATTCGACTCTAACGAGGTATCCTACATCTCTTTTCTAACTTCAATATCTCGTTAACATTGTTTTTTCTCATCTCATTTTCACCCTAGTTCCTCGAGTGGAAGCATTCAGGAGGGTTTTCACCACGGACTCTGCTAATTCTGATATAAGCTTTTTATCCATCAATTAGTTTTTTATTTAGGTGGTTTTATGGGTTTTAACTTCTTGACGTATGCTTAAGGTTTTTTTTTTTTATATTTTTTGGTTGACTATTAAATTTAATTTGACCTTTATCTCACATGGTAAACCTAGAGTGGCGAGTTCGATTCTCGCCTGGGCAAAGGAAATTATTTAGTGACGAAATTCATTAAATAACGTCCTAAAATCCCACCCTGGCTAGAAAAGGGTGGTAACCTGTAGATAACCCGTCCCGATTAGCCTAAGTTGCAAAAAGTGGGCGTTAATAAATAAATAATAATAATAATAAACTTCACTTTTTCTTGTTTACATTTTAGACATATGTGGAATATTTATTAGAAACATTGAGTGGCCATGATATGAATGGTATTCTTAAGGTTTTTGTTTTGTCAGCGGGGATGGATCTTGATCTCTGAATGTACACTCTGCATAATAAAGTAGCTGTAGAGGACAAGGCTTTTTATTGATCCTGATCAGTCGGGGGAGAACATACAAATACTTTATAAATTATTAAGGTAACAATTTAATAAAATTATTTAAGATAAATAAAAAATAATGGTACGCGGGATGTTTGTAAAACTTTTATTTCCTATTATTTTTTTTTCTCTCGTATTCAGAAATAGAGAATTAGACATATTAAACCTTTGTAGCACTATAAAATAATTAGCATAAAAAAATGACTAACTAGTAAAGTTGAAAATTAAGTTTCCTGATGATTATACCGTATAGGATTTTTTTTTTTGCAATACGTGTAATACTTGTATTTTTTTTAATTGTATTACCCCTATAAATTCTTCTACCAAGAGCCGTTCATCACTTTTAACATTATTTTTAGTTTAAAGGTTAAATAGAAAATATTAAACTATATATAAATATACAATATAATCTCAATGCTCCTGAACTTACAGTATATTTATTATTTTCTATTTCCAAGGGATCGGATATTTCGACATTCACTATGATAAACGACGATTTGAATCGAATTGTTATTTATTACCGTCCACTTTGTGTTCCTCTGCTAACTGGGACCGGTTACCAACAGATTACACCACCCTTTTCTAGCCAGGGTGTGACTAATTTTGTTTAAAGAGTTTGTCAATAAATAAATTCCTATTGCCCAGGTGTGACTAACCTCACATGGCTAACCAGATCTCCAAAGATTTGAAAGAATTCGATCATGTTAGTGACCTAATACCTTGTGCATTCCGTAGAGTAAATTCCCCCAAAAGACTCATTAACAGATTTCCCTGTGTATATATATAATACATATATTTGTATGTTAACGCTCTAGCGGTTGCAATTTTTGTTTGTTCGTTGCCAAACTCGATATTTTACGTTTTATATAATTACTAATTACGTTTTATATAAAAACAAAGATCAAGTTCGTTAACGGCTGACATCGAACCAGGGAGAAGGAAAGTTTTGAAGGGCGAAATTTCGAGAGTTCAAAATATCAACGTTACTATATGTTGGACCGAAAAATTGTATAGATCCAATATTATTTTAAGTGTAATGGTCTATAAATTTTATTGTATGTATGTTTTATATATCACCACTATTAACCGAGATATTGACGTGTTTTTTTTTAGATTTCAGCCTTCAGTAAACCCCCATTTCTACTCATGTTATGTTAACAATAAGCTGTTATATCATGAAGTCCTTTAGGTTAAGCTTAAATACTAAATGTTTGGCGCACGTGGAATTCTGCTTAGTTTACGTATCCCCAGCGTGACGGACATTTTTTACTCGAATGCCAAGCTCCTTAAGACGTTTAATTTCGGTGTTCTGTGTGTTTATTTATACGTTATATTTTGTAAGGTAATCAAATTGTATTTGGGAGATAAGGTAGAGTTTGATGGGAGCTAAGGTTTGTCGGAATGAAGGTAAGTTGGTTAGGAGTGGATTGGGGGTACTCCTTCCCCGAGGAACGGTCAGCCTAAGACGGCCCTCCTGGGAAGGAGATGAGCATCCAGCAGCTCCTATATATATGCAAATCTCCGGGCCATTGTCCGCAATAAGACGGATACCATTTCATTACTCAGGCCCTCCGCCTCGCTCGTACTCTGAATAGTCAATTCGAGGGGAAATATCCACGGCTCCTTGGTCATTTGTTCTCCAGCTGTCTGTCCGTCTCTCCGGGGAGAAGCCTTCCACGACTCCAACATCATTTCCTAAGCAATCCTCTCCAGGCCAAGGCAATGCTTCTTGCCTTTCGAGCCATAAATCAACGCTAAGGCCGCTGAGATAAGTCCATGATATAGAACCCTTTTAAAGAACATTCCTTAATAGCTGGAACGCACAGAACCACCACATGTCATAGAATTATACAATTTGGAGTAGAGGAATCGTATGTTTTTCACTACTGAATGACTGGCACACGGTTTAATACAAATAATAAAAACAAGCATTAAGTGATAGATTTTTTAATGCTGTTTCGGAATAAGCATACTTTAATTAGGTTCGGAATTTACATACTTTAAAATAATGTCTTGGAGATGAAGTCCTTTTTGTTGGATACAAATTTGGATCCTCTCCCGAAAGTTATGCATGGCTCTCACCGACATTTCATTCATGGAATTCTTCAGGTCATCGATTGGTGCGAGGCTTGTTCTTGTAGACTTATTATAAATATTCCTACAAAAAGAAGTCGCACATCGAAAACTCGGTTGAGCGTGTAAACATCATCATATATTGTTCCTAAAATAGTTCTCGACAACGAACACACGATGATCTACGCTCCGTAGCGACTGAAACTGCATTGTATGCGCAGTCTGCCAGCAATCATTCAAGGTCAATACTAGCAACGAATAATAAAAATTATTCTGATTCATTATAAATTACAGTCCTAGATATAGTAAATAAATTTCAATCAAACTAATATGTTATATTAACATATTGATATATTTCAGTAATTGTTTTTCTTTCCGGTGAGAGTCGGGTTGGCAGACCTGTTTGTTTACATTTCAGAAGCTTCTCCAGGAAGGGAAAGATTTCTTATTACCGTTTGTATATACTCACTTAATTTTCAGGGTGGTGTTGTGTTACTATTATGTAGATTTATCTATTATTAAACTTCACAATGGAAATCTGCTTAGTTTACGTGACGGACTTTTTTTACTTGCACTACTTTAAAGGATTTTTCTTTTGCAAAGGAGTTCATTTTATAAAATAATAGTTAGGCATAATGAATGCTACGGAAACCATGTAATACATATACTTACGTAAATAAGAAACTAAAAAGTCCGTCACGCAGGGGCTGCGTAAGCTAAGCAGATTTCCCTCGTGAAGTTTTACAATAGATAAATGTACATACTGGTAACACTTATAACCACCGTGAATATTAAGTGAATAAATAAAAACGCTTATAAGAAATCTTTTAGTCAATTTAGATGTGGACTTTTCTAATAAATAGAGCCTATTGTTACATTGTCTCACTAATAAACCTGTTGGTTGATGATTTTTTTCTATCTTCAATCTATAAAAATTGGAGAATTTGGGTAGAAAAATGAATTTATAGCACGGATTGTAGAAAATACAGTATTGGGCATAACACCCAGGAGATCCCGGTTCAATTCCCAATGAGTGCTAAAAATTGTTCTCTTTAATATTAAAAAAAAAATAAAGATTACATAAAAAGTATTATTTCCTATCGACTCCAGGAATTCTTATTTCACCTTATGAACACTACTGCAACCTTCTTTAAGTTGTGAATTTTTCATATTTTACATGGATAGTATTTAATATTTGGTTTATGTAGTGTTTACTTCTTCGACTTGAAACATTCTCTCATTGTATTATTTTTCTAGTTATCATGACAGCAGATCATGACATTAATTTTTGTCAGTCTCACAAAAATTTGAATTTTTGGAATTGTCTCAATGGTGATATTATTGAAAAATAGTGTGACGAAACAATGCTTTGAGTTATTCCTCAAATCATTCGAACTTCTCTTTAGCACACGTTAATACTGGTGTGCGTAATTTGTATTCCTTGGCCTTTGTAAATATTGTGACTGATTTTCAATCTGATTTTTTGTATCAGGCATTCGCTATGGACGCCTATCTTAAATGGTGTAGTTAACCTTTAGTCGAGCGTACCTGAAGTTAACCTGGAGGTTCCCGGTAAATCAGCAGCAAAAAGCGTACTTCAATTTAAGTCAAATAAAAATAGTTTTTGGAGGCAGTAAAACATGTTTTACTCCCTCACGTTCGTTTCCTACCATAAGTTCGAAATTACCCCTTTCCATTTCTTCCAGATCAAGGCTTTAAGTACAAAAAGCTGAAGACTACATCGTCTAAAGAACCAAAAGGTAAGGTAAATCAAACACAAGCTTTGTGGGCCTCTTACAGTTTAATTGTGAGTGCTCAGCGCTTTTAGTAGTCATTGTCAAAGCTTCAGCAGCGTTTCACTTCAATCACCATAAGATAATCTGAAATTCAGGAATAACAAAAAAAAAATTATATTTAAATATGTGAACAAGCTCACCCACAAATACATACATACATATATCTATTTTTTCTAAAAGAAAAATTTGGGAACTAACTATGAATGATTTATATTACAATGATTCATTGTACAAGATAATATAATTTCATTAAAACCAATTGAATTGGATGAGAGTGGAGTGAAAGGGAGAGTATTGGCTTGGAAATACCTGGCTTACAAATGACAATGCTTGACTGATGAACCCATACAAAAGGGTGGTTCGGTCCTGACAATATATCAATAATGTGCTATATTCAGCGGAGCAAACGGTGCCCCACCCCCGCTGCCGAGAAACAGGAGTTCTTAGCCAACTACCAGGAGACTCGCTCTCAGGAGATGGGAGGGGGTGGTTTCTAAGCAGCTTTCCCCACCTCTCCCCCGCCCCCCTTCACCCCATAGCGTCGAATCGCGGAGAAAATTAAGCGCATTACGGTGGCTCCACCTGGGAGACAACTTGGAGATCTAGTTATTGTTAGTTGAACGGGCTGAATGTGTCTCCATTAGGGGATTAATAATGCTCGCCCCTAACTCAGTTAGTCTTGGCTGGAAGTTTCTCCAGTTGCCACCGAATAATTCAGCCTGACACAAAAGGAGCAGGATGCTGGTAGAACGCCGGCAGTCGCTGGGCTTTGATGCATATTAAACTCTACCTACAGATGGAATGTTTAAGGTTAAAACCCGCAAGATGGATGGCACGTCTTGGAATCGCCTCCCAGAAAACGAATTACCATGAATTCTGATTTGTCCATTCCACTACCCGGAAGCTTTTAGACTCCGAATCGTAATAAGTTAGTTTAGATTTTACATTAGATGAACGGGCCATACTGGGTCTCTTCGGCAGTAAGGAGAATAGCATTATAATCCAAAGTATCCATTCTGTTTCTTAATTACACCAAGATCCTGAGGCAGCAGGGCTGATGCGTACAGAACTCTAGTCCGTTAATCACTCTGCAAAAGATACTTTTCAGATTATTTTCGGAGATGGTGACTCCTAGGAGAACAAGGAAGATGGTTAGTGACATTCTCATAAGCTATGATACCCTGCAAACTTTATAAATAGAATAGCGAAAGATTTTGAGTGAACTCATCAGCAGCTTTACACTCCAATATGATTCATCCTATTTAACCCTTGTCCAGATCGGGTTGGTTTAAAAAGCAAACTGCAAAGACTGTCCTGGGGTATATCCCGCTGAGACGAGGAAGTACTTATCAACAAACAAAACTAGCAGGACTTATCAATACGTAAAAAAGACCTTAAAGACAGTCCATTTTTATACACTTGAGGATAGTCATTCCTTCAACCTGAAGACCTTGAAATGATCCAGTGCGAAAAAGAAGGGACTTTCATAAAGCTGTACAAATAATAAGAGGTTAGAATTCCATCAATAATAAAAGTGTCTCAGGATACTACACCCCCCCCCCATGCAATTTTAACATAAATAACAAAGATAAAATATTCTGAGTCGCAACTATCTGAATAGATTTTTAAGGTCGCGTGACTAAACACACACGCACACACACACACACACTTGTTTAGGAGATACGGGTACTATACTCGAGTCCCTAGGCAAAAATTAAATGGACTTAAAAATATATATTACTAGCTCAGATACCCGGCTTCGCTCGGGAATTCATTTGAGGCTGAATGGTGATGGTATATTTTTGGCAAGGCTTTACTTTGCACAATATTTTGACATTTACCCGTTCCAGTGTTTAGGGTTAATACCCGTTGTTGGCATTTGTTAATAATAAAATTATTTTTTTATGTAAGACTTCACTGTCCTGCATATTGTCATATTTCCCGTCTCCTGTGCATTATGCGTAGATTTGAATTATTAAGGAGAAAATATTGACATACATTTGGCATAATTTTTTCAGGTCAGGTACCTGGTAGTTCATATCAAAACGAAGTGTTGAGCAAATTTCTCTAAATAACAAAATAAACAACTTTTATTATGTGCATATTTGCAGAAAATGCAATAGGAAACGAAATATCACTATTATTAATTTCAGGCCTTCCTTATAACCCCCACTCCTGCCCGTCCCTAGAAATGTTAGTATAGCTTATTATAATGAAGGCGTTAGTAGTAATTCACATGCCAAGTTTTGTTTAATTCGGTTGAGTCTTTTGTGCCAAATAAAATTGTGGACTCCCGCTTTAGTTTATAGCGGATAACTCATTTATGCTTCCGTATACGGCAAAAGTGCATATTACAAAAGTTACTCTAAATAACAAAATAAACAACTTTTGTTATGTGCATATTTGCTGAAAAAGCAATAGGAAACGAAATATCGCTATTTTTAATTTCAGGCCTTCGATATAACCCCCACTCCTGCCTGTCCCTAGAAACGTTAGTATGGCTTATTATAAGGAAGACATTAGTACTAATTCACATACCGAGTTTGGTTTAGCTCGGTTGAGTGTTTTGTGCCAAATAAAATTGTTGACTTCCGCAGTAGTTTTTAGCGTATAACTCATTTATACTTCCGTATACGGCAAAAACGCTTATAACAAAAGTTACTCTAAATAACAAAATAAACAACTTTTGTTATGTGCATATTTGCTGAAAAAGCAATAGGAAACGAAATATCGATATTTTTAATTGCAGGCCTCCCTTATAACCCCCACTCCTGTTCGACTTAGAGAATATCAATATAGCCTAAAGTCTAAGTTGGGCTAGTAGTAATATACATACCAAGTTTCATAAAATTCGGTTCAGCCGTTTATGCGTGAAAAGGTAACAAACAAACAAATAAACAAACAAACAGACACGAAAGAAACAAAATGCAGTTATGGTGTCTATGACATGTGAAACGAAAAGTTATCGTGAAATTTCAAGAAAAAAATCAATGTACAGACAGAGGTTACAATTTTATATATATATATATATATATATATATATATATATATATATATATAGATTATCCAGTACACGCTGTAGGTTTTCCTTTACTTGATTGTTGTTTTTGAATTACGTAATTGAATTCTAAGTTTACTATTAGTCATATTTATGTTTCAAGGCTTTGATAAATGTAATACATTTTTGAAAACGTTGGCCAATCTGTATTTTTAAATAACATTACCTCAATTGACCTATAACCACTAAGGAGATATGCTATATCAAATTGTTTTTTCTTATTTACTTTTTATTTTTTGATCCTTCTCTCTCCCCCCCTCTTGCACCTTAAGGCGGTTCAACCAATTTATAATCTTTAAATTTTTTATTAGATCTCTCTCTCTCTCTCTCTCTCTCTCTCTCTCTCTCTCTCTCTCTCTCTCTCTCTCTCTCTCTCTCTCTCTCTCTCTCTCTCTCTCTCTCTCGCTCCCCCCCCCCCACACACACACACAACAACAATTCTTTAATATCAAAAATGAATAAAGTTAGTAATAATAGAACAAAAATTATAAAGCAGTAGAGGAAAAAAATGAATGTATAAAGATGGAAAAACTAACATGAAAGAAAAATGAATAACCCCCGCCGCCCAAAAAAAAAAAATTAAAATATTCAAGAAACCAGATAACTGCTTACATGGTGCAGATAAGTACTCAATGGTGGTACTATTTTACCCCAAAAATCATTAGAGCCCGATTATGTCAGTAATAATTGATAATTCCGAAGTCTGTTGTATATTTCAAGTGGAAATTAATTTTTAATGCTATTATTATTTGCTAGCTTAATTACGATTTACAGTCAGAGTTTATTATATATATATTAGTGTAGACAAACTCGAATTAAGGTTACCCCATCACCTCCACATCACTTCAGAAAAGTCTAAAAAAGTCCGTCACCCAGGGGCTGCGTAAACTAAGCAGATTTCCCATGTGAAGTTTTATAATAGAGACATTTCACGAGAACCGAACAGTTACTGAAACGGCCGAACTAGCTAACCGGAAACTCAGGACTGCAAGTTAGCCGATCTCAACATGTTCATTACGGTCTATAAAATGCAATAGAATATCTCGGTTAATATTCAAGATAGAGAATAAATGTAAATAACAATATTTATAGTAAATTTAATTTTCAATAAGATTCGTTCTGTATCATTTTTCCATCCGACTTATAGGAACGGAGAAATTTAAAAATTCCGAAAGTCCCCCCCTCTAAACCCCCCCCCCTTCCACTGGTCCGATTTCAGCCATAACCGAACTTGACCTTTACTTTAACATAAAACGTTTAAATATCGAGTTTGGTAACGATCAAACAAAAATTGCGACCGCTAGAGCGTTAACAGACAAATATATATATAATTTTGAACGGACCTCATTTTCGTCATTAACTAGGTAGGATCGATAGACATTTGAAGAAAATTTTTGGAAATCGCGTCATGAGTACGACCTCAATAGCTGATTTCCCCTAAGGGAAATGTGCTAAATCGACCACCGAATGTTACTTTCATTTTTACTGTCATCTGTACTTATGTCAATGTTAGATATCACGAGAATATAAGTGAATGGGAAGTAGCAAACTATGAGACGGTATCTAATTAATCTGGGACAAATTGAGTGAGTCAGAATAAAAAAGTAAATACGTAAATACATATTTATAATCAAACATTTGATATTAAAATGATAACAGTGTTGAAATAAATTAAAAAGGTACATGACATATGTAAAGGGAAAAAGTCCATCAATTAATCATTTACCCTTTGTGCTCTCAAATCTTTTTGAGATCGAGTTCTGCTTGCGATTGACACCGGGACAAAAGCTCAATATTCAAAGAACGTCTAATCGATGACTCGGTATAATCGAGAATATGAATTTCAGCGTCTGATCTTAAAGCTGAGCACTATACAGAAGATGATATCCTCAGAGGATTGCTGGAAATAATTTATCTTCCTTGTTCTATCCGGAGGCTCCAGGGGGATCGTACCTTATTAAGCTAATTAGTTTGAAGCGTTCTTCGGCTGCTCCTGATACCTCTCTGATAATTGGTGTTCATTAAACCCCTTCCTCCCTGAGCTTCTCCGATTTCCCTCATCCCCCCACCCTTAAACCCGAGACTCTGCCTCTAAGGCGATTACCTAAAACCCGCCCATCTCTTCCCAGCAGCCTCAGCTCCAAAGATCCCTTATAGGAACCGGCATTAAATTCTATACCTTCATCACCTACCCGGCAAAAATCCCCTCCCAGAGTCTTGGAACTCAATTAGCAATTGCTGTCTGGTAAGAGACTTTCTTGAAGATGGTTTTTAATGTAATCATCTATATTCACAACTTCCGGAGGAGGAAATTCCTTTGAACATAGTTGAATACATTATGGGCCAAAACAAGGCAATAATTTGGTGGCAATGCTGTACCGTTAATCCAGTTCCACATTTCGTAGAATTATTACGAATACATTAATTAATAAAGCTAATCGGTATGTTTTTCGGATTATAAGAAACCAGGATAAGTCCACACAGAGAAAACTCCCAAACATTCTTATCTCAAAATCAAAAATACATTCCTTCACGTAGGTGCTGTGTATTCTTAACCAGATTCCTCAATTGCTGGTATGTTGATGTTGTCACCCACAGTTCGATTTTCTATAACTCCACTAGTAAGAACCTAATATAGGTTAAGTTTGAAAGTTAGTGATACAACTGCTGATAATTGAATATCTCATGAGTAGGAGTTGGGGTTAAATAACAGGCTAAGAGCAAAATATGGAAATAACTTCTCAAAGCTAACTCAAAAGAGTGGTAAATTTCAGACCTCTACATTTTAATGTCTAGATCTGCAGTAACAACAAGTCGAAAGTAATAAGCAACATTTAAAATTAAAATCCATTACCAATTCTATGATGATGACTTATTATCCGGTACCATCACGAGCCGGGTAAGGATTCCGTAGCAAGTACAGTGAATAGTACCTACCAACATACTTTTAGCCAGAATTTCCAGGTAGAGATGTGTGGTTATAAAGAATGGCTCATTATCAACCTTATCTATTCATATTATTTAGCTTAAAAAGTTTTTTTTTTGGATTTGAGCTGTCACAAAACACATAGTCAATGGCCCACCTATTTTCATCTATGTTTAAATGAATTCAAAGGGCCTGAAATTCAAGACATCCATATTTTCTAACTTCTAATAGTGTTGTTGGGTCATTTTCTAACATATAAATACATCATACGAACAAAATAAGTCTGAAAAAACAGTACACCTCAGTAGCTCACTTAGGCCAGAAATCGTTTTAATCAGTACTGGTACCATAGTGGTACAGAGCTTTCTCCCTCACTTATCTTCAATTGAGTATTTTCTCTATTTCAATGAGCCGTTAACACATTTTTTTAAAAGGCATACTTTAAATCGTATATCCAGTCTACATTGCATTGTAGACAAAACGGGACACAACTTTCACGTTTAGTTCCCATATGAAATAAATTATGGCCTGGGTAACTGTGCTAGAAATTAATTCTTCTTTTAATATTTTACTTTTCCTTCCTGAATAGGATTTTAAAAAAATTTAAATGGCACAGAATCGACAAACTAATCATAGCGACTGGGAATTAGACAATAATAATAGTAAATAATGGACCATTTTCTTTATTTATCAGTTTTACTTAGGGTTTACTTTTACTTACTTTGGGAAACGATATATATATATATATATATATATATATATATATATATATATATATATATATATATATATATATATATATACAGGGAAATCTGTTAATGAGTCTTTTGGGGGAATTTACTCTACGGAATGCACAAGGTATTAGGTCACTAACATGATCGAATTCTTTCAAATCTTTGGAGATCTGGTTAGCCATGTGAGTTAAGGCATCTCACTGGGTAAACCTCGAGTGAAGAGTTCGATTCACACCTGGGCAATAGGAATTTATTTATTGACAAACTAATAATAGTAGTAAATAATGGACCATTTTCTTTACTTATTAGTTTTACTTAGGGTTTACTTTTACTTACTTAGGGAAACGATATATATATATGTGTGTGTGTGTGTGTGTGTGTGTGTGTGTGTGTGTGTGTGTGTGTGTGTGTGTGTGTGTTTGTGTGTATTGTTTCAAGACGAATAAATAAATTACCTCTGAAGATGGAGACATTAAACTTTGAAAGCGCTTAGCGCTGAAATAAACAAATTGTGAAGAATTGGACGGGTTTTTTTTTCTCTCTCTCCAAATAAGTTAAAATTCCTAGAAATCAAACATTGATTTATTTAACGCACCTAGTTTACGTACAAATGGAATTTTATTGTAAAAAGCTAAAAATAAATACAAAACAAAACCGAACATAGCCCCTATACTTCCATGGTCCTGAAGAGAGCCAACCATTTGATATGAGTTTAAAATGATTCTAAACAAAATAAATACATTGATAACCGCGACCCACGGTGATGACTATAGACTCCCTTCCATGTAAATGTGATAAGAATAATTTTATAGCTTCGAAGAATTTTATTTGAAGGACTAGTGTGCAACAAATAAATTCGAGAAGAACGACCATTATAAATTTAAATTACCGTTTTTCACAAACACAATGACGTAAAATCATTTCCCAAATATCGAGATGCACTGATGGGTTTAAATATAAAACAATGGCGAACCATGTTTTCACTCATTGAGAATTATCGGATTATTTTTATCCCTGATTGAACATTGAACATTATCTGCCATTTTGCTGTCAGGAAAAGCCATTAAAGGCAGTTTATCATCATTGAATTCTCCACCATTATAATTTAATCACTACCCTGCTTTAGGTCTTTTAAACAAACCTCAGTTAAAACCATTGTAATGGAAACAGATTAAATTATTCACATAAAATACTAATTAGAAATATTTCATTACACGAGATTGGCTGTCCAATATACTTACACAAGTACATGTAAGTGCTTCTCTGAATTACACATTTTAAATTACTTAATAAGTCAGAGTGCGAGAATTATAATGATAGAAATTGGAGTGTGCTTTCAATTCTGGTAATTTCTATAATTTCCTGGAAGTTATTAAATCAAATGAAATGGAGGAGAAATCGCAAATTTAAACTACTTGTATTCCCTGTTATCTCCCTCACTCTCACTCTCTCTCTCTCTCTCTCTCTCTCTCTCTCTATATATATATATATATATATATATATATATATATATAGATCACGTTTATTTTAGAATACTGAAATAGTTACAGAGCCCAGGGAAATTGCAATTATATATTAGTTTTGGGAAGCTGCTTTTGGTGCAATATCAATGAACAGTTCATTCCAGAAAGAATACATCGCTGAGTCTGAATTGTCAATGACTTCTCTTTAGAATTAATAAGGGATTAGAATTAATAGAGATCTTACGAAGGTTAATGGAGACATCCATGAAACCCACTAAATTTATGAATAAGGTTTCACATTAAGCTCACTTCTTTATTAAAACTTAAATGATATCAATTGACCAAGTCACTGTATATAATTCATTAAAAACATAATGGCCACGGGGAGGAAAAAAGAATGTCCCTCAGGCAGGAGCTGCGTAAACTTAGCATCTTCCCAAAATGTCGTCCGTATGTTCTGTTTATCTAAGTCAAAAATTCGATGAGCAGTAGTAAGGGTGTAAGGTAGACCGAAAACAAGAAAATACTAATAACTCACTAAATATTGCAGTTACAAAAAAATGTGTATAACTACAATTGTAGAGCACCAATAGTTTATCAAAATTGGTTCTAAAAGATTTTTCTATCCTACTCATAATAATGGAAATATTTTGAATTTACGAATTTTCTTCACTGTAACCCCCCCCCCTCGATTCTACGATTGATTTCAATTATCAACGACTATGATCTCTAGTGTTGAATAAATAAATATAGAGTACGGTATAGATCAAAAGAAACTTTTTTGAGTCAAGAACGTAAAATCTTAATTTATGACGTCATCAGACGAATATTTGAATCTCACAACATGAAGGTTACAAACAGTATTTAGTACTTAAGCTTCGGATAAAGTGGATCATTATATATCAGCTATTATACGATATGAGTAGGAGTGGGGGTTTAGTCATTGCTGAAAACTTCAAAATGGACATGTCTCAATAAATATTCAAGATGAGGAAAAATTTGTAGAACAACATATATAGAAAGTAACAATTTCAATAACATTAGTCTTGAACAATTTTTTGATCCAAAGTATAATAAGGGAAATATTAAGAATTTTCGAAATCTCCCCCCCCCCCCCATCTTCTGATTCCAGCCATTAACGACTTGATTTTTAACAGGTATTAATAACAAGAAGTCTTCCCAACAATTTCATTATTAAAGCAAAAGGCCTTTAGGTACTATTGTCAGACTAACATCATGTGCTAACAAACAAACAAAAAACAAAAGTATCCAATACTTACATTTTTAAATGTTTTAACAAAGACAGAATTACATACTAACATCAGTTTTACAAAACAGTCCTATCATAAAAATATTAAAATTGAAGTCAAACATAAAACGAACATATTATAGTTTAATTAATTAAAAATAGAGTTAAAATCAAATAAAACATGAATCAAATTTTGAACATTATAGATCATTTATAAAAAAGTTTCTATAAATTAAAAATTATCCTACCTTAACTGTATATGCTACGGCTTCCAGCAACATACAAGGTATGACTTTATCTTTATTTTTGTACGATATGCTTATAAATCGAGTTTGGTAACATTAATAAAAATTACGACAGCTAGAGCGGTAAAAGACTATATATATATATATATATATATATATATATATATATATATATATATATATATATATATATATATATATATATTTGTATGTATAATTTGAACGGACCTCCTTTTCGATATCTACTTAGTAGATACGATGGGAATTTGAGAAAATTTCCCGAAAATCGCGTTATGACTAAAACTTCAATAGCAGGTTAGGGAAATCGGTACTTGTGTATTATACCCACTACATGCTAGTTAAAAAGTAGAGTGCGCCACTGTTTTAGGCCTTAAGTACTACGAATTCTCGCCGGCAAAGAGGTTATCTTTAGGTTTTGTTGCGTTTGCTGTTTATTTCTTGTGTGTTAGTGTTTCTTGTTTATTCCTTTAAAAATGCTTATTTGGGATTTGCCAAAAAGTGAAGAAGAGGCAGTGAAATATTTCCAGGAGAAAAATATTTTGCCTAAGCGTCGCAAGGGTTCTTAATCCCATAATATGAAACTTTATTGTGGGAAAAGGATATTTGGAATTGTAATAGAAGAGAGTGTGGTGAGTATTGGGCCTTCGGATTGGGAATTGGTTTGAAGGAATTAGTGAAATACTTTTGCTTTCGAATAAAATGTTTTATTGTTAAAAAGTGTGTTATATTTTATTTATCATTATAATTCCTTATAAGGTTATAATATAATTATAACCTCCTTTGCCGGCGAGCAATCGTAGTACTTAAGGCATAAAACAGCGGCGCACTCTACAATGTAACTAGCATGTGTTGGGTATAATACACAAGTGCCAAGTAATCTTCTAAGAAAAGAAAATATAATAATAATACTGACATAGAGAGGACATATTGGAATGGGAAATCAGTGTGGTAGTATAGGCCTAAATAAACCGGTAGGGTGTCGGCCATGCGGGGGATGATGTGTAGGGGGTGGCGGCCATCGAGCCACCAACTCCCGCCATTTTCATCCTCCTCATCTCCCTCAAGGACAATTCCACATTTTCCTAAACCCCCTAAATCTGTGACTAGGAAATGGGAAGGTAAGTAATTGTTAACACTATAAAATTTAACGCTTTATTTTTTATTACAATGAAGAAATGTATCTAGTGTTCAAATGTAATTTTCATTATACTGCGTCAAAAAACATGTGTTTTCAATACTAGGTTTGAGTCCGTAAAATAGCTCTTTTCCATTAATCAAAAGTTAACTGTATTCCAAAAGGCAATGCCAAACAAAGGTTTTAACATAAATAATAATCAAAATTGTACTATAAATATTAATGTAAATCTGTAATCTTTCTTCTATTATGGGTTAATAAACAGATGTTTTTTCCAAATAAAATAATGTGTCAATTTAATTTCTAATATAAGTACTTTTCTTCTATTATAGGTTAATAAACAGATGTTTTATTTCAAATAAAATAATGTGTCACTTTAATTTCTTATATTGTATCTTTAAATTATTAATGAAATATAAAAGGGTTTTAATGCACTCAAGTATGAGCAGTATAATGAAAAGTATTGTTCATAACACGTACCAAAAGTGTCCTTTCGGTACTCGGTCCAATTTCCAAGCTCGGCTTCGCCTCACTCGTAAAACTAGACTTCGCACCGAAAAGACCCACTTTTGGTACTAGTGATGAAAATAACTATTTTTTTAAAAAAAAATAAATAAAAAATCCTTTCACTGAATAAGCCGTCAAAAAATATTTTAAGCACTTTGGTTGGAACTCAACAATTTCATTCTGATATAGTGGTGGCTAATTATTTCCATGAACTGAAAAATCCCAAAACCAAATGAAATGAATAAAAAAAATTAATAATACATACTCAAAAATCAAAGAAGAAAGTAATATTACATATTAAAAGAAATGATGAAATATCCAAACCTTTACTTCTTCTCAGTCTTCTGAATTAATTTTCAATTTTCCCAAAAAACATTTTCCTTCGTATAACGTTTTCATGCAATTCAGTTTTATATTGTGACTTAACGATTGAAATTATTTAGTTTTTTTTTCTTTATTTGTATCGCATTTGACAGCAGTTTTTGAGAAATATATCTGTTAGGTTTCAGCTGCTGTAAACGTAACGAAATAGTTCATGAGTTCTCTTCTTTATACTCGGCTACTTTTTACATAATTATTTCAATTTCTGCATATGTTTATCTAGAGTTAATTTGAATGTATAAACGTCGATTTTTAAGAATTGAATAATGAAGTCTATTTACTAGCTACGCTTATGTACAAAGACGTCCAATCATTGTACATGGAAAATCAATGTGAGTCGTTAGGAGACATCCAATTATTATTAAATTTTTGTTTGGTCTATATAGTAATGAAAACATAAAAAAAAAGAAAAAAAAAAGGGAGCTATATAATTCTTGTAGAACGTACAAACGAACAAAAAAGGATGTGAAAATTGTAAATACTTCTCAGTATCCACACAGTGGTCACCTATTTATTGTGACAGGAACACATGTGTATATCTTATAGAAAAAAAGCTAATATAGCTTAATAGTAATGCCACTTCCTCTTATAGACCTCAATTATAAAATCCACATGAGATATCTTTTAGTATATTATGCATGGCCTAAGCATTATACAATTGTAGATATTGGTTGCAGACTATTTTTGGCATAATTCATTTCCAGAACAGGAAATTTGATTATAATTTTACAAATAGTCGTTCATTGGACCTGTCACTCCAGTAGTCAAGAAGGTTTAAAACAATTATTATGCTTTTGGTGATACTGAAATTAAATTAGATGGACTTTTTACTGAATAATTATAAAAAATATGTTTTTAAAAAAATAATTATTTGGAAAAGTATTTTGGGGTCACGTCAGCCACGTACGTTAGGGCGTTGGTCTTAACCTCACTCGATAAACCTTGAATCTTGAGTTCGATTTTCACCTTGGTAATAGAAATCCATATAAAAAAAAAAAAAAAAACCGTTAGTCCCACGGTAAGAAAAGGGTGATAACCTAAATATAACCAATCCCAATTAGCCTTAATGAATGCCGGAGGTTAATAAAAACATAACGAATGAAATGTATTTTGTTTTAAACAACGTTGGATTTTTTTTATCGACCAGTTCTATGAAAAACATAATTAATTGTGATTTTAGATTTATTAACACATAGTTCAATTGGATTTTTTTCTTACATTTGAGCTAAAACATTTCAGTCAATAATATTTCATTTACTGACTTTTTTAATTAACTTCTCTGAGTCCAATGTGACAGGTTCTCTACTATTTAGCAAACTTTTCTAGCCAGGGAGATCAGAGGTTGACAAATTATTAGTCAGTTCTCGTATAATATTTATTTAAATTTAACTTGGGAAAAAAATCATAATAAATAGCTCTTTCAGATATTTTTTCAAATACATAAATCATATATCTTGATATGCTGAATTGTAGAAAAAGGGGAATTATTTCTCAGTTTTAATCTGATAATATTTCACCCAAATGAAAAGAACCTCCTACCAAATCTTGAATTTTTATATTTTAACTTTTTATAAATTGTATAAATATTATATTACAATATCATAATTACAGATACTAGATTTCGTAATAATGATTCAGTAATGGACACCGTGCAGAAATATATTATTATTATACATTGGGGAAAACTCGAACAATAAATTTCATTACTTGGATTCCATTTCAGTATTCATGAGACCGAGTCATTGAGCACATATCCATTTATTTTGATGAAATACAATTCGTTTGCGTGATATTGGAGAGCATCAGAGTTTACACAGTAATATCCAATAAAATTGTAGAACATTATTTCGACACGAACTCCTGATAAATTAAGTGAATTCAACCGTGTTCAGCCAAAAAGCAACCTTCCGAATTATTGTACAGGCATTTCACGTCTAAAATCGAATCAACATGAATGTGAGCACAACCGAAATAGATAAATTATCAAAGCAGAAACATGTGTTTTACGTCAGAGAAGTTTCATTTCCGAATATGTTATTTAAATATGAGAATGATTTGAAAAATGTAAAATGTCAAAAGTAATTTAAACGAACAAAGAAACATATTTGAAGAAATCTATAAGTATGGCAATTCATCGCGAGAAATAATGAATTGGACAAAATATAGATATTGAGTTTCACTGTGATATGACTAATTAGATTTAAAAATTGGCCTACAACAGTTAAAGAAATAGGGAAATTAAGTCACTTTAAGCTTTGCGCTTTAATTTATCATTGAATGTTTAAGTAATTGGCGTTGCAGAAATTCGCTACAGTACTCGTTTTACCCAGTGCCTTTGCTTCAACCATAGATTAGTCCCAGATATTATCCAACCACCCCCAGCAAGGCGCTAGATGTAATATCAAAATTATTTTGGCCTACGGCGTGCCATTGTCCAAGTCTCCCTTTCTTAATACGCATATTACCTTTATTAACTATTACTAAAAATGAATTAATAATCACCTAAAGGAATTTATTTAGTGATGGAATTCATTAAATAAAATCTCTAGTCTCGCCCTGGCTAGAAAAGTGTGGTAACCTGTAGATAACCCGACCCAATTGGCCTTAGTTGCAAAAAGTGGACATTAATAAATAATTAAAATAAATTAGTAATTACTAAGGAGTTTAAACAAAAAATTGGAAAAGGAAAGAAATGGACAATTTTAATCAATTGCGCATAGCATTGAAATCCAGCATCTGAACTAATTACAAATGACATTTAATAAGAGCTCCTCTAATATTGCGAAATATGAAGTTATTAATTAATTATGGGAATACGAATAAAACTAAACATTCAGTAGGAAACATATTTAATTGGATTGGGGAAATTTAATTTCATGGAAAATTAAATCCTATATCTGCAATATGGGTATGTACATAATGAACCATTGTTGTTAACTCTCGATATATCCAGCCCTATAAATCCCATATTCCTAAATATTTAATAACTTTACTATCAAAATAACATTTCCCAAACAATAACCTGAAACCAAACCATGAGTTTCTAAATTGAAAATAAAAACTAAAGAACAGAAAAGTTATCTGTAATTTACAGATAAACGAAATCTTAAAAGTAATTAATGAATTCCACCAATGAATGAAGAATATGGATACTTCTCAAACATCTGCTATCATGGATACTGACTATTTCAACAGTTCATGAAGCATAAGACAATTATCTCGTAACCAATGGTATTAATAATAATTACGTAATTAGAAAATATAGGGTTTCAGCCCTCTTTAGTTATATAATTATAATACCTATAATTAGAGAGTAGAAGGTTTCCGTTGCTTTGGGTTTCACCTGTCAGTTTGGCGAATTTACTTGCTAGGGGTGAGACTTGGGCTTTTCTAAGATTGGTAAAATGATATTCTCAACACTTCACAAATTGAGCAATAATTCCCTCCTCATGAATTTATGTCTCGGTTGGTATTATACATTGAAGAATTATTATTGTGGAATCAAACATACATATGAAATGTGTGCCTATAAAAAAAAAGACAAATATTAAATTTCCTAGTTAAATAGCATTTAACAAGTTTTGAGGGTTTTTTTTCTGATCAGCAGATATTTATAGATTTAAAGTAAGAGCTTTCCTGGAGGCCATTTTCAGACCATTGGGCTAATGAATCTCGTAAACATATTAACAAGTCTCACGCATATCCCACAGAACACGGATAAAATAACGAAAATTGAATTGTTAAGAAAAATAGTTTCTTTGCTGATAGTAGGTAATATTTAAAATATGCAACGTTAGGGTTGAACTCAAAACTACGGTAATATATAAATACATTTTTTAAAAGCACAAATATATACGTATGAACATTTGCATGTATATGTGTATGAGTGTGTGTGTTTGTGAGTATGTATATATATATATATATATATATATATATATATATATATATACACAGACAGAGACAAAGAGCTAGTTTTCGAGAAACGAATCAATTTCTGTCAATTTATATTATGTGATGTGTAAAACGTTTCACAAAACAAAATAATAATACCATTCAATTTGGCAACTGTCCTACTTTAGTGAGATTCATTTAATTTCATTCATTTTAAATATAATTTCTGGAATTTCTGTTTACAAAGAATAATTAAAGTCTTCAGTTTCAAACAAGGTACGTTTTTTACAGTTAATGAAATATTTATCAATATTCCATTTGAAATTGCTCTATGGAAGTCAATGTGTCAAAAAAAAAATATTATTTACAAATGGATGGATTTATGAAATTCCAACAAATAACTGCCTAGAACTATTACAAGATAAATGAGTAGTAAATTTTAGTTTTGAGTTCACGACTGCTCCCAGAAAGGGGATATCTAATAGTGAGAAATTGGTCAACAACGTATTAACTATTAGGCAGAACTACAGAACTAAAATTATTAAAGAAAATTTTTATGTTTATCCTTGTTTAGTAGTGTCCTTTACACATAAAGAATAATTAAATAAATAAAGAATTGTGTTGTGCTAAAGGTAAATAGACTGCTTGAAGGCAAATGTAATCAGAGACTCTAAAATTCTTCAAAATTTGAATGAATAACATGAAGTGCAAAAATAAAGGGAAAATAAGCGTGGGGTTGTCGATATGGGAACACAATATGGCGCAAAGAAAAAAATGGCCGCTTCAATTATTGATTGACGCCTTCTGACTCGAACAACTGATCACATTTCCAACTGGAGAACCGTCCGGCCCCCGCTCCAGGAGCCTGGAAATTCAAGCTAAAATTTTTTCTCAAGTTTGGAAAGGAGACGCCATATTTTAATATTGCCTATTTTATATATTAAAAAACTTATTTTTGGCTGATGAGTTTTTGAAAATTGAATTCCAGAACATTTAGTGACACGCCATTCGTAGTTACTTGAAATTTTATTACATTTCGTTGCTGCTATTTCATACGATGATAAATATAATATTTTATCATTGTGTTAAGTAATCGAAAGTTTTTTTTGCATAACATTAGTTCCTGTTTTTTATTTGTTTATTTATGGTTTATTGAATATTCAACTTTAGTCTTCCAAACTATTTTCTTGATTTTCTCTCAACCCGACTAAGTTAGTAGTGTACAAAATTCTTAAAAATTTGAATTTTATGATCTCACCATGGAAAAGAAATTCTTTGCAAATTAGCCAATATGGATATACACTTGGACGTTACTAAAGAAATTTCCATAACACCTTTAGACAAGATTCGTATATCAAAAACCGCATTTTGGATGTAATGAGCTTAGATACGGTTTTAGAAAGCATAAAAAATCTAGTCCTATGTTGCGATGTCTAATAAATACATCTCTATTTGCACACCTCAGGAAAATGTGATTTTCTAGCGAATAGAAGAGATTTTATACGCGTATTGATTGTACTTATAGCCAAAATATACAATAAGGTTCTACCAGTATAAAATATAAAAATTTCTATTCTTAAGCCCTCATAGTTATTTAAATATATAGACTAATTGAAGCAAATATTAAATTGAAATATGAATTATTAGTAATTACGCAGAATGAAATAAAAAGTATTAACAAAGAATAAGAAACAAATCCCATGCAAAATAACTTACCTTCATTTCTATACATTTTTTTTATAAATGATTTCAATATATGTAAAAGGAAAAAATACAATGATTGCAACGGTGGATTTAAAATACTAAATTTTTGTTGTTCAAAATATTTGTATTTTTAACACTCCGAAAAGAGGACGTATAACGCTAACTAGATATATTTAAAAATAAATAAATAAAACTCTACACACATTTTCGACCGGGAAATTCTTGGTAGTAGACAAAAATCGATAACTCCTGTTGATTGAATATTATTGATATATGCCTTGGGTCCCCTTAAATAAATGATTAAAATTCGAATAAACATTTATCTTATAATTAATAAGGAAAAATCAAACCATTTGTTATAAAATTTGGAGAGATAATGAGTAATTAAATAATTTCATTGGAAATTTAGCATACCTATTAACTCTTTGGAAACTTAAAATACCAATTCAGTGTTCGAATTATTCCCAAATATATATATATATATATATATATATATATATATATATATACAGACACTTTGAGAAATTAGAATGTTAGAATTAAATTTAACAACGACATGTATCAGTTTAATTCAAATTTACAGCAGATTGATTTTACTGGATTTTATTTTGGAGAGGAGAAAATTTGTTTTTCCTATCATATCATATTTCAGAAAATATCGACTGCCGTGATTTAATATCTTGCCATGGAATACAGAGATGCGGAAATTAAAAAAAAATAGTTGTGCGCTGTTAAATTTAAAAGGAAGTATATCTAGAAATATCCCATTTCGCTCATTTCAATATAGACCGCATTGTACCCGATTTGGTTGGAACAGTGATTGATTCATCGAATTTCTTGGAGTTCATTTTAAGACCATTAACTAATTTTTTCTTTCAAGTTCTCTATTAACCGGGCCTAAACAAATAACTTTCCTTTGAGGTAAACAAAAATACATAATATGTAGGCTAAGTCCATGACGAACGAAAGCTCCCTTCTGCGAAGGCTGAGTCCGTCATGACGTCCATGGTCTCTCCAGTGATACTAAGGAACTGCCGACCTCGGGACAACTAAGGAACAGACTGAGAAATAGCTAGAAGAGAACTGATCGTCGAAGGTACCTCTAGTTCCCTGAGGCACAAGAACCCGTTCTTGCCTGCAGTTCTCCCCCGCCAGTCTTCAGTACTAGTTACCTGCAAGGGTCGTGGGACTGACCCTACTGACCTCAGACAGGGCACTCGGAATAATTTATCATAAATGAATTTTTGAACCCCAGAGCGTTTTTGTGTTCCTGTTGTCGTGTCCCGACACACGATATTATGCTGTATATCATGTACTGAGAACTACGTTATTATCAACTTGAAATAAAGTGCAATACAATTTTTGACCGTAGAAAAGGATATGCCAAATCATACCGTATCTGCTCATGATATTTCTTCATTACAGAAGACTAGCCAAAAAATAACTTTTATAGATGAATTTATTAAATTATTTATTAAACTCTTCTTCTTGCAACTAAGGCTAATTGGGGTGGGTTATCTACAGGTTACCACCCCTTTCTAGCCAGGGCGGACTAAGGATTTTATTTAATGAATTCCGTCACTAAATAAATTCCTATCGCCCAGAGGAGAATCAAACTTGCACCTCTAGGTTTATCAAGTGAGACTAAGGTCATCGCTTTACTGACATGGCTAACCTGAGCCCCATAGATGAATTTATGATAACGCCTGAAAAATTTATAACTCAATGTTAAGCTTCAGTTAAAGTCAAACATAATACAATTTTTTTAACATCAATCCTATAATAAAGACAACTTTTAGTAACCCACGCTCCCTCAGTGCACCTCAATTTACCAATGTGTCATTAGAACTAGGATTCACTGTTTCCCACTTTATGCGAATTGACTAGCATGCAAAGCGTATATTAATAAATAAAAATGAACTATTTTGACTTAACATAAAATGTTTCTAAACTGCTCAAAAGTGAATAGGGATATTGGCTGTTTTGTGGTATTGATGGGGCCTAGCATATTATTATTTTTTAATTATAAATATCATTAATATTTACTAGAAATTATTGTCTTTTTTCCCCCCTAAAAAGAAATTTAATTAAGATCGATTTAATTTAAATTAATAGGATAAGAAAAAATAACCAATATCCCTATTCATTTTTGAGCAGTATATTTCAAATTTACAATTTAAATCTGAATGACAGAATGTCACAAAGGCATTGTGAACCGCACATTTGCTGTGTGCAAACTGAAAATTTAAGACTATCCTTTGAGTTACAATAACTACTAACCCGAATAAAAAAACCCCAAATAAAAAAATTAAAGCATTAACACTTAGAATCATTTCAGTGTATTGTTCTGAAACAAAATTGTATTCTTAAAAACGACAATAAATTAATGTTAAAAAGTAGGAATATAAATCCACAGGAAATGACAAATGCACTGTACGGTTATAGTGAAGTCTGATACACAGTCTTTAAATTTAAATATCTATTGGTCTTCATTATTATTTGTGAATTATTGGTCTTCACTATTATTTATTGAACACTATTATTATGTTAACTATTGGTCCTTACTATTATTTTACACCGCTATATCTATTTGTCTTCGATGTTGTTTGTTTTTGTTAAGTGTTTGACATTTTAAGATTATTTTTGTTTCAAAAAGCATTGAATATGGAGATTATTTTTTCTACTAATAGTAACCTATAACTTCCTATTAGAAGTTATATATTTGAGTGTTCCATTGCCGCATGGCATATTATATGTATGATACTGTTTAAATACATTTATACAATATATACTGTTTAATAGGTTATCACCATATAATCAAATATAATAAAAAATTAAAAAATAAAATAAAAATATGATGAAATAATAAAATAAAAAAAGTTAAATAAAATTATGAAATAAGCAAGATAATTATAAATATAATTAATAAATGAAAATGAAAAAAAAAAAAAAAATGAAATGAAGTTGAACTCAACCAATGTTACGGTTTTTTTGTGATACCTATGTTACGCGGCTTTATGTTAAGATAGAGATAGTAGCTATATAGATACACTTGCCAAAGTTTTTTTTTGAAGAGAATTGGAACATGGTTATTCATCTGGATGTATTAGTTCTCTACCACTCAGCAGCATACCTACAAATATTGTTGGATTCATTACATTTCACATGTAATACCTACGTGTACTACTCATTACCTTTTATTTTGTTATTTCATGGACAACAAATATTCCAAATATGTTTTATAATGGGCCCCTTGGTTGTAGTTGTTGGGTGACTAGGTTAGACCCGTGGGAGAGCAGCTAGCCCCAGATGACCTGAGTGACCCCAAAAACTGGACCCCTCACTTTTTAATCCACATCCAACCCCTTTCCCTCCTAGTCCAAGCTCATATATTAAAAAGTACGTTGTCACTGACCGGTCTGTCCGCCTGATCAGTATTCCTTCCTTCCAGATACCAATATTCTAATGAAGGGTTAAACGTGGTCCCTACTCTCGGAATAATTCAATCCTAGGCTCATATCGGATGTGCAACAAGTTGAGCAACAGTCAAGATTTGTTTATCAAAATTTCTCAATACTACAGAAATTAAAATTGCTGGAAGCTAATTAAGACAGAAGTTTTATTTTTATTGGTTTTTCATAACAGATATTCATAAATTACAAAAGAAAGATTACATCATTCCACTGTATTTGTACTTATAAAGTTATGTAATTTTCCTTAAAGCTATAAATAGAAGAAAATCTGTAGTTTATATTTCCTGGAATTATTAAAATATAACATAAAAAACATGGGACAATAATTAAGAATACATATATTTATGGTATTCTTTGTCTTTGATATTCCTTTTATTTCTGAACTTTGAATTCCCTCAATACTTCTCGAGTTCCATTCTTTCATAGCTATTTGTTTTTTTCGTTTGATTCGCTTATATTGTGATGCTTTCATTCGTAATTGTAAATACATTTTTTAAATCTAAGTGACATGAGTGGTTCATAATTTGCATTACTGTAAAAGTATTGAAAACATCATAAACCAAATTTTTTTTTCTATTTCATTTAAGATGATTATAGAAGAATAATGTTAAATATTAATATTCTCAACAATCACCAACGACGAATTAACAGATAGCCTAAATAAAGAACGAAGAGAGAAAATTTAATTTTGGTCCAATACAAAATAAATACAAATATTTTTCGTTTTATTAAGATTAATAAAAGTGTTCACTACATAAATTTTGATTTATTTTTAGTCGAAATTAATATATATTGAAAGAATACATAATTTATTGATTTATAACATAAATAAAACTCAGATATAATAATAATAATATCATGAGAGTATTAGGAGGCCTTGCTCACGGCGACGCTGACGGAAGTCGATTTGCGCTTTCCTGGGTCATTTCTCAGTTCCAAACTCTTTCATCAGAGTTTATTGTAATTAGTATCACTTTTATATTCCAATCAGAAATATGTGAATGCCTCTGAGAGACAAAAATTATTCACAACTGGAAGATAAAACCGACTTCCTTTATAAAATAGTATATTTCGTACCAAGGGCCGAAAGTGGGCGTTTGCCGGCCCGAGATATTTTTTGACTGAGACGTAGTCGAGGTCATGAAAAGTTCGAGGGCCGGCAAAAGCCCTTTGGCCCGAGGCACGAACGCTATTTTTCACTATACTACAATAAATATGAATAAGATATAACATTAATCAAAAACAAGATTTTCTTTTGGTTAAGTGTACCTCTTTGTCAGAAGGTTATCTTGTGGTTATGGGGACATGATGAATGTTTAATGTATGGATTGTTTTACGTTATGTTATTATGTAAGTTAATAAAGAGAGATGAACATATGTGTGTTTCATTTAATACAACTGATATATTTCAAAATGCTATAAAAAGTTAGTTCGTTTATTTTTGATTTATAGAAATGTTAAAAGTACAGTTTTGGTTGTTTGAAAACATAATACCCTTTGAAGATTCTATTACTTGTTTTTTGTTTGACATATTCACACTTTTACTCGTAGTTGGATTGTTTCTGATTAAAATATCCTCTTGACAATCTTCAAAATAATCATCAATTGTAAAGAGAGACTGATTTTCATATTCAATAGTTCCAAAATCGATATTTGATGTCGAAGTCGATGACTCTTCACTTTACTAAACAGTCTGTTAGAAACTACCAATTTCTTTGTCACAGAGTCTTCAATGTAACCTTCGGCAGCTGTTGAAGCCATAATTACTAAATAGCTAAACAATAATACGAGCAAAACAAACTAATATAATGTATATAATGAAATGATTGAATTAAAATAATAAACAGCTGATTTTGCGGCCCTAGGGCAAAATATTCATTTTCGGCCCTAAGTGTAGCTTTCGGACCGCAAATTAGGTATGTAAAACAGGTGATTACATCGTAGTATGATGAAAATATATTTAAATTGAGTTATTTGTAAGGCACAATAATCAGAGCTCATAAATGTCCTCTTAGTAAGTTCTCAAGATCTGGGCTGGTGTTGACTTCTAAATAGAACATAATGAGTGCTGAGCTGTCATATTCAGCATTGCAAAGCAAGACAGCTTTTTTGAAGTCTGCCTGTTCAAAGCTCATTATAATAGCGTCAATAGTTAAAGATAATCTTTATCCATATCCGGCAAACTTGAACTGAAAACTTTAAGAGAGCATACATTATTGGTTAGCAAGGTTGTCCGTTTTTACAGGTGTAGGTATCTCGCTAAGTTGTCTACCCAGTCATTTTCTTCACTGATATCCGCTTTGTTTCCCACTCCAGAAGACGATATAATAAACTGTATTTTTTTATTTTTTCAAAAGAGCAATTCATTTAACAAAGGTTGTTATTTATCCACTTTGTGCTACTGAGGCTAATCGGGAAGCATTACCGCTCTGTTATAGCGAGGGTGGAGCTAAGGATTGTATATAAATAGCTTGTCTCTAAATAAATTCCTATTGCCTAGGTGAAAACTGAACTCACGACTCTTGGTCAGCCAAGTGAGATTTATTCAACTCCTTACCTCCTATGGCCAATCCGAGCTCCCATTTAAAAAATGTAAAGATATAACATCTCCTCCGGTGTAACACTTATGTATTTTTGGCAATCATAGGTTCCAAATATAATATACGTTATGTTTGTTAAAGCATAATTGATCGATCTTATTGAACACCTGGGGTTATGCAGCATCGAGCATATCTGTTACCTAAAGGATCGGCAGGTGAAATGGTTGATTTCCTCATTGAGGATATGGCATCATAAACCCAATCAGCATAGGTCGGATTTCGCTGTGCTTGAGAGAAATCCAAGCATTGTGGGCTGGGTGTTTTTAGTGATTCGATTTGATGACTTCTGCAAGCTTCCTTTCCACTATTTTCGTTTGCAGACAGTTCAGAAACCTTAAATGGCCAAATCTGTTGTGCCGTGAGCAGGTTTTTTTTTGCCTCAGGGTTCCAAGAATGTGTCTCCTTGGACTTGAAATGGCTATTCCTACGGTCGTTCAAGACTATTCATCACTTAAGCTGCATAAGACGCGCGTCGACCGAACTGCCAAATGTAAACGAATGGTTTCTTCGTCATCTATTAACAAGTTATCTTGCTCCCAGTTTTAGGACCAAGTAACCAAACAATGGAAGTGCATTTCTGGATTTTTCTCTTTTAGTGGTAAATAAATACGTTACAATCTGCAAGGCAGTTAACCACTGGTTTTGAATAACGTAGAAGATAGTTGGTTATCCGCTGAAGAAGTACTCAACCAATCAGAAGATGAATGTTTTTTTTGAGCTTGTAATTGCGGGCACCTTTGGTATTCTTCTTCAGAGCAGTGTAGTTTAACGGGAGGGCAGTGAAAAACAACCTCAGTGTACAGAAGTCAAATCTAAAAAGATTGTCATTTTAAGATGTGACCTTCTCTAGTAGGATACCAAAAAAGTCCGAAACTGAAAGCAAGTCATCTGGATGAGTGAGTATTTCTGAAGTCTATAACCAACTATCACCTACGTCAGACAAATAGGTTAGTAATAGAAATCAACCTAAAAAAAAACTCAATAGTTAAACAAGACCACAATAAACAAAGAGAAACTTTCTTTTGGTAATCAATTCTATAATAATTCCGTCTAACTAGACTTTGAGGGAGGACTCTCCGTCATTCTATCCCAAACTAAAGCTAATTTAATTAGAGACTATATCCGCACATAGGAAGGGAACAATCATGAAGGTCATTGAATGATTGAAGATATTGTGTCGCTGTGAAAGGGTCGAGAAGATACTTCCGATCCCTGAATGAAGGGGTCAGCGGTCAGCTGAAGGTCACACTGACCGCTATGAAGGTCACTCTCCCTTCTATCTATTTCTCTTGATACTATCATCTCTCTCTCTCTCTCTCTCTCTCTCTCTCTCTCTCTCTCTCTCTCTCTCTCTCTCTCTCTCTCTCTCTCTCTCTCTCTCTCCACACACACACTCTCTCTCTCTCACACTCTCTCTCTCTCCGTCTCTCCCGCGTACAGGCATTTGTAATAAAAATGAGGACATACTTTAAAATATAATTTTTGTCATAAGATTTACATGGCATGCAGTTGTAGATTCCAGAAGAGTACTTTACATAGTCAAACCATAAAAAAATAAAACTACCTGTCTGTGTTAAATGTTAGTAGAAATATTACTATTATTCTTAGACTATCGTATAGATTTGAATAATTCATAACTACAAACCATACTATTTACATAAGACGTTAGGGGTATAAAAGTGTAACTTCCCACCGATGTGTAACGTGATAAGAATGCCATAATACTTCTTGATCCAGTGTATTCTTCGTCTTGTGCCCGGTCTGCGCTGTTTTCTGTGAGTTTGAGATCAATTTTAAGTAGAATAACTGATATTTCAAGATATCGGCACTAAGAAGCTGGCAAATATCCAAAGATTCTTTTTTAACCAAAAAAGTTTAAACGGTTTTCTTAAAATCGTATTATTTAAAAAAAAAACTTGCGATTTTTAAACACTAACGGTCATAATGTTTATTTTTGGCGGAAGTCATATGCCCTCAGTAGTCAATGTATTCAATATAGCACTAAATGTTTCGTGAATTTTCGGTGCTCTCACACTCTAAAAAACAATAAACTCTGCAACGTAGCCTAAGCCGATATGCAAAGTGAGACATAGGACCTAGAGGTTGTGTTATTTTTTCTGAGGGTTCAAGTTCCTGATGATAGGAACCAGAGCGAGGTGAATCAGCTAAATTGGATAGTAAGGATATGTTAACTATTGTAGCCATTTATTATTTGATCTCTAGTCATAAAAAAATATTATTATTATTTATGCATTAAAAAATACTTCAGCCAGAATTATTACGATTTCTGTTACCCTATTTAATTAAGCAACATGCTAAACTTTAAGGTTGGTGATTGAGCAAGAATGTAATGGGCTAACAAATGGTGTCTCTATTCTGGTTATTTTTCGTACGAATTCCAGGCATAAATGAATAGTCGCTATTAGCTTCAACTAAAAATGTTATTTATTTTCATGTGTCTTTGCTACTGATCCACAGGACAACCACTTTTTTTCGGGAGGGAGGAGAGCTTAGGATTTTATTTAACGGGCTCATACCAAAATGGAAGCCAATGGTTTACCAAGTGAATTAGGGCCAACACCTTAACTCGCACGGTTTACAAGAGCACAAACTGTTATGAAAAATTATAACTCAAGAAAATTATGTTTACATTAATTTGGAGCTCGGATTAGCCCTGTGTGTCAAGGCCTTGGTCTTAATACCTACACTTGTAAAACATAGAGTCGTTCGCGAGAACATCACTGAATAAAATCATTATACCCGTCATTGCTTGAATAGGTGGTAACCTCAAATAATAACACATCAAAAATATTAGTATTTCACACATGAAATCTGAGTTAACTTAATTATGTATTTCAAACTCCATCATCAATAAAATAAGCATTTTTCTAATAACTGTAATTTAACTATATGTTTCTAGGTGAGTATAAATTATACTACCGGCGGTTTGACAAATTCAGTCGGTTATAACAATATCCAATGGAATAAAAATAGATTACAATTACTCGGGGAATCCAATATTAATTATTAATCAACAGAATCAATAGGAAAACCACGAGTGCTCGCTCTCTGCTGTAAAATTTATTTCACATTGTTCAGAATAAAATGAAAAATTTCTAATTAAACATTACCAACGTGGAGGGAGAGGTCCTGATTAATTTTGTATTTATCGAGGTCCTGCTTCATTATTTGAAAATTTCCCTTCACTTATTTACATTTATTCCCATTAACTCTGATATTTTATTAACCGGGTTGTAATTTTGAATTGATCATAACTCTCTCTCTCTCTCACTCCATCCTCTTACTCTCTCTTCCAAACTGAGTTTGCCTTTTTGTTTTGATGAGTTTTCCACTGTACACTTTCCAATCAAACTCAAATATCCACACATTAATAAAAATGCTAATTTCGTCCAACGGCAATTTGAATTAGCTCTTGAATCAAACATGCATTCGTATAATGAAATTCAGGCAGAATATTTTAGGGCGTGTAAGTATGGAAATATCACTAATTTATTAATCTACCATGAAAAAGGACAATGCTTAAATTTGTCGCCGTTTTAAAATTGAAATTTTAAAAACAAATCCATCAAGGGTCAAACCACATTGTAACAAATAATGTTCCTCTATTATTATAGCTTTAATATCATAGTCAAAGGCATCTAACCAAATGTATAGATAAAAAACAAACGGAATGTATAATGTTCATGGAAAAATTATATCCTCAATAAATATGTGAAATACGCGACCTAAAGCAGAAGAAACAAGTAATACGAAACGCGTACCGTCCGAACTGAGTAGTAGCGAAATTCATATTTGGGAAAAAACCATTACCAAAAGTTGCCAGGACAGACTTGATCAGAGTCTTGATCTTTTTATTTTGATGTGTCTTGATAAAAACAGTATTCGTCAAAATTTGTGAGTAAGTTTGTGATATGACCATTTCTCCAGAAATTCCGTATAATTTATCTTTGTAATTTGTAAACGCAACTTTGTCAGCTAACAAAATTGCTTTAGAGGAGGAGCGTTAAATGAGGGCGAAATCTGAAGTAGCAAATAATATCTATGTTGCTATTAGATAAGGAGATTATTTGTTAGATCATTTTTGTTTATCGGAATAAAAACTAAAAATTACGTTGTGTATCGTTTTATGATCGGATGCTTAGAAACCTAGATATTTAGGATACTTTTTTTCTATCTCCCATTATCCTCAACTAGGAAAGTGCCATGAAGTCAAACAAAATGCACATACTCTTCAATTCCTCCAAAATGCTAAAATACCTTATTATAATTTCAAAACTATTGTAAGAATTACATTATTGTCCCAGTATATCTAAGATTTCTAAAGGATATTGAAAGTGCTAAACGCAGAAATAAATTCTTTGAGTGCGTAGGTTCGGTGTGTTTAACATTTCTGTATCTTTATCATTCCCTTAAAAACCATTTCAGTTAATTTATTCTAGAATGCAACTGTACTATTACATTTCATAATGGAGTCGTGTATATAGAAGATCTTGGATTAAAAACAATTCTACTCTTCTCGCAAACTGACTAAAAAGACATTCCACATTTAAAAAAGAAGAAAACACATTAAAAGGTTCTCCAATACTGTTTGTTATTTCCAAGTTTTTCCTATTATTTGGGAGTGGTTGTACATGCCCCAGTTTGTGTTTTCAGAAAATATGAAGGCACAGAAAGATATATTTAAATTTCGACACTTTTGTGACAGAGTATACCGCCAGTAATTCATTACTTGTGCCACTACCAGTTTTCTTATTTAGTCTGTCATACAGCGTAAATAAATAGAGTGCTAAAGGTACAGCCACTGGCACAGTGTCAAGAGTCAGTAGCATAACTTACAGTTTTTTTTGTGTAGCCAAAACAGGCAGCACTGTCGTCTTTCCCGACTGGGTTTAATCCCAATTCCCAAAGGATTTGCTCGTTTTTATTTTTTTTAACGAAGTAAAAGTCATTGTAATTTATTTAATGTGTCAGGAAATGTCAGTTTCCAGGTTCCAACGGAATTTTCCGACCCACGCCTACTTTCGGCGCAGCGTCAGTAAGCATCTCGCATAACAAAAATCACTAAATCTTGAAGACTTGAAATTTCATATTTGTGAACGTCATTTTTTAACAAAATCGAAGAGGATGGGGGAGCTAGAAGAAGACAAATATAAAAAATTGTAAATTTCTCCATACCAATTAGTGGTAACGAATATTTGAATAGAACATTTTTTATTTATTTATTATAATACATTATTATTATATGTGTAAGTGTTTGATTTTGCTTATAAATTATGTTCTAGCCATTTTTTGATCAGACGGAATAGAACAGAGATATCGAATATCACTTTATAAAGAAATAATTTAGAATAAAATGCAATAAACATTTTATTCACACAAAAATATTATGTGGTGCTGTTATCCGATTTCTCTGAAATGCAAGCCCATAACTGATCATATTAAATGTTAAATGAAATTTTTCTATTTCATTTCAACTACTCACGCATATAAATTTTCAAAATGAAAAACTGAATCAAATCACAAGTATACATCCTGAATTTAGGTGTATTATTGTTTTATCTGTAAGTATATTTATTATAGAAGACGATAGTTAGCTGCGAGTAGTCAAATGGTTGGATGAATAGCTAAGAACGGCTAGGTGGTGACTAAAAGAAAAATAATCTTGTAGAAAGAAGTGTATTTGTTCAAGGACGTTTCGACTACTCTAGGCGGTCTTCTTCAGATAGTCAAATGTAGACCAATGAGACCGAATAGCTCACTAGTTGATACATAATCTATTCCACTAGCAATATTTGACTAGCTGAACGTAACTTCCATGTGAAGTTGAACCATCCTGGTAATAATAAGCACACTTCACAATAGTATTTTTTTTTGTCACCTGTAGCCGGTTCCGAATAGTTCATCCAACCATTTAAAAAATCTATTTGTTTATTCAAATCCACCAGACGTGCTCTAATGTCGTGCGTAACAACTTTATAATTATATAAAAGGAAAAAATAACATTGAACTTACCTTTTCATTCACTTGTACACAAAGCACTGCATAACTGGCCAAACAGTCTAAGGGGAGGGACTTGGTCCGTAGAAGAGACCTAAGGGTCAGTAATAGGTCAGCAGTCCCCTTAGGCCTGAGACTAGACCTTGAATAACATCAAGAGGTAGGTCTTCAGTATTGTGCCGACAGTGCATTAGCAAACGTGGACCCCTCTATCTGGTTTAGTTTGTGGTTATGTGTAGACACAATTTTAGTGATGTGTAGAAGTATTAGCTTTCTCGAATTCGACCTTTACTCAAGTCTCGGTTTGGTAATGAAATATTTTTATTTTTATTTTATAAAAGGAATTAAAAAAAAAAAATAAAAATTCATGTTTGTTTTGGTAGTAAGTTTATTAAATATGAATAGTTCAAATTCCATAACAACTCATAAATATTTTATAAATCACTAGGGTCTTAGAAACAATAGCGTACAGATATCAGAAATAATACGTACAATAACGTTCAGCTCTCAAGAGCACCTGAAGTATTAAACTTACTCTTTACAAAGCAATTCTGATTTTTTGAATTACTTAATATAAAAAAAGACTTAACTGAGTTCTCTAAAATAATATTTACATTTCTCAAGCAATGTTTACACTTTTAAACTATTAATATATACACAAACGAGTATAAAGTAATAATATTTAAAAAGAATAATAGTTCACTCAGAAAATAATTTATAAATAATAAAAATAGTTAATACTTAAAATTATGATAAATTAACCCGTAAACATTATAACTTTACAACACTGTAGTAACATTATTTATATTGTATGATTTCTGTAATTTAGAGTTCTAGATAAATTAATGATAGGAGATTGTTATAAATATTTTAAGAAAATTTAACTTTTTACCAAACTGAAAATAATCAAACAAGCCAAATATTGTATTGTACGTTCAATAAATATCTGACATCTTTAAACAATACTTAATTACAGTCACCGATATTTATGTGATATGATAAGATTTAGATCATTAAAATGGATTCAATCGGATAGTTTGGGCACAAATCCATGGTCTCATTAAATGTAAAATTCAATTTTAACTGAGTTACCGACATCAAAACTGTAACAATAAGTTGTAAATTCGTAATAAATATTACGTGGAATAGATTTAACAATGGTGCATGTGAACGGTAAAATATTTATGAAAATATGGCTCAGCAGTCTGCAATTAATTTGAATAACCGTTTTCAAATCTTAATTATTATCCTTTCTATGTTGACTGTTGTTACAAATAATTAGGGCAGCGACAATTGGTTTTTATTATATCAAATAAATTAATAATACTGTAACTTTAAACAAAATTAATGACATAAAATACAAACAAATATTTTCTCGTCGATGTTTCATTTATGACAATAATTGTCAAACAATTTATAACATGACAGGTATTCTAAAAATCTGTTAAATAACAAAATAGCGGCGTGTTTACATGATGTCGCTGAAATATTACAAACAAATACATAAATAACACATTCGTTTTTTCTTTATAACTGTCACAATTCATTGTAGCGTTTGTGTAATGTGTACATGAGTATTAGGCAACCTAGCTAATTACTGTTAAACATTTGGAACATGTGTTAATTCATTTAAATCTATCTATTTTTACTTAGTTTTTCGACAGTTATGTAACCGATATTATAGATTAATTCTTACCTCGAAAATATTAGAGAATTCATGTCTGCAGGCGTAAAAGGATCTGAAAAAAAAATAAACATCTTTAAATATAATTGAAGTCTGAAATCACACATTGGCTTTCTAATTTTATTTAATTACTCACTATTTTTTGAGGGGGAAAATAAAAAAAAACAATTCTATATTTTAGAATATTTCTTATTTCCTAACGTTTTCCATAACATATACTACATCAGAGTAAATTAATATTATTTTTTGGTTAGTTTACAGACCTTGTAGGTGAGTAGCCGTCGATGTCATTCCTGTGTCTATACCGGGAGAGATGTTTCAAGTACTCTACCTGTAACTAAGAAGCGATTTTCTATACTTTGTCTAACCATCTCATCTTCGGCCTCCCTCGTCTTCATCTGGTAGCATTGTTGCTTTATCTGTCCTTTACCGGGTGTCGTTAGGGCTAATTTTTATAGTAAATCCTTTACTTCTTATTTTTCACATTATATGAAATCTACTGTTTATTTTCTGATATTATCACTGTTTTCTTGTCTGTCTTCTTCAGAGCTCTAATTACTTCATTTTCGTTCTATTATAGCTCTAAAAACCATTAATGTTCACCCTCAGGGCTATGTCATCAATCCTCATTTCTGGGACCAATTCATCAGTAGGGGTTTGACTATGGAGTCTTAATAAAAGGCAAGTGAGATTTTCCTTAAAAATAAAAAAAAAAAAAACACTCAGCTTCTTCATGAAACAGAAGATGGTAAATTTGTTCGGGGAGCATTATTTTTAGCTGTACCATTTTATATATATAAAAAAAATTGAAAACGAACCAGTTTATCATTTAAGAAGGCAAAGTAAAACGCTCCATCTTAATTGTGAAGAGCACTGGGTTTCTAATATTTATTATTTAGAATAGGTTTCCAATATTTTGGTCTTTTGATTGTGAACAGTAATTATCTGCTGTTAAGAATACTCTTATTATCTGCCTATCCTATGAATGAATACAACCAGAGAAGCGAGAGGTAGCCTAACATTTTGTTATGACCCTAAAAATTAATATAAAAAAATAAAAGATATTAAGATTAGTAATTCAAATGAAATTAAATTATTTTATTATAAAATATTACACAGTAACTCTAATCTGTTTATTTATTATTCTTTGTACACGAACCAAATTTATTCGTGATAGCAAAAATCCTTTTTTCGACATATTTTTTGCTTCAAGAGAAGCTAAGAAAAATCAAATAGTTCATTTCGGAGCCAATGATAGTTGTATTTGTAATAATATATTTATTTATTAGGCGTACTTGGTATACGCTTACCCCTAGTAATTATAAAATAACGTCAACAAATATTTAGAAGGTGTGAAAATTACAAGGAAAAATTAGAATAAATAAAAAGCATAAAAGCCAGAATCTCCTAATTTTGCAGCCTTTTCTTCAACAAAAAGCTATTATTTTTTTTCTTATAATTAGTACCCATCATTTAAAATAATATTATATTATATATATTACATATGTCATAGAGTAGAAGGTCGCCTGTCAACAGAGGAGTACGGAAATGGGATTGAAATATAGAAAACATTATTATATTAAGATTATTAACAGTTCTCAACATAGACCACTCACAACTAAGAGGTAACCAATAAGAATTCGCAATTAGGAGTTGGAATATGTATTACTGAGGAATTCGAAATCCAGATCGGTCCCAATCTGGACATCACCGATTGGAGATCAACGATTCTTGTACTATACCAATTTTTTTACTGGGAAGTGCATTTACGATTTATATTTATGAACGAACTTCGGCTCTACTTTTTTTTTTATACATTACTTCTAAATAGTTCTAAAGTAAACCGTGACAAGTAAATTACGCGTTATCATATTTTTCTAGCCAGGCAGTGAATAGGGAATGTAATTAGTTCTTACTACATAAATTCCTGTTGTCCTCACGGGAATCAAACCCATCCCTCAAGGTTTACCAAAGTTCAACTCTGTAAGTCACAATGCTATACTCAATCGGCCCCTTTTGTCGTAATGAGTTACAATGGGTACATCATCAAGGCTTTTCAGAGCTGAATTAAACCTATAAATAAAATCGAAATAAAATTGATAAAATCAATAAATTTATAAATAACTCCATTAATAAATATTTTAAGGCTGAATGTAATAATAAATTAGTTAAAGAAAAGTCAGAGAAAATAATATTTTTTTCGTTTCCTACATTAAAATATTAGTCTCAGTGACAAGTGTAGCACAATAAAATTTTATTTTATAAGATTCATACAATAATTACAAACTATATTTATTTTTATATACGGGGTTGGGCTTCAGGAGCCGTCGATTTTGTTTTTAGCATTAAACAGATCTAATACACAGAAAATATTTTAGCTACTCCCTGCAGTTCTTAGATATTGTTAAGGGAGTGTCGGAGATGCTAAGGAGGTAGCTAAGATACCAGTAGAGCAGTTGCTAAGCATCAGTTCATTTGGATCGTAGATAGTGTTGTCAGTTTTCTTGGTGAAAATTTGCTCTGAGGGCCTGGGACTAAGGCACGTATAGATTATTCAAATATCTTCTTAAAATTCAGATGAGGAGCGGGGGGGAGGCGCTGTTAAGGAGCTCCAGGCTTGAGGAGGGAACCAATTTCCGACTTAATTAAATATGGAGGGAGGGAGTGGATTTATTTATCTTGTCGCTCCAAGTCTGAAGCGAGGAACGAAGGGCTGGTTGGAGGGGAGCGGAGGACGGTGGAGGGGGTAGAACAGGGGGTGGAGGGGAGCCGGGAAGGACCAATGGGAGAGCCGCTAGCCCCACCCTACACCCCAGGCCCCGCCCACTTCACCCCCTACCGAGATGCCTCCTTACAACCCCAGGCCTTGGAGGAAAAGTAGGTATTACCTATTCACTACCTTATATCCCCTAGGATGTGAGGGGTGACGTCACAAAGAAGGAGACCAAGACCCTAGAGATCCCCTCCAAGCACTAATTATCGATAATGGGTCTCTTATTTCTCTAATGAAGGCTTCGCTTAATTCGCCCTCCGTAAATATTACAAAGCTACAGGAGGCACGCGGATCAGTCCTACCAAGGAGATACAACACCAACGAGACTCTTAACTTAAATCATTCATGCTACAAGGAGAAACAAAGGATTATAGGGGTTTCCAATGGCCAAGTTCAAATTCAAGCCATTAACGCAAATTAAATTAAACTAATGATAATTGGAATACCAAGAACGTTAGAAGTCATTCAGTTAATTTAAAGCTTAACTTATCTAATTTCTTAAAATGGGTACTTGTACAATGGTAGCAAATGAAGAAGACCAATTAGGCTTAGTCCAATTACGGCACAATAAAACAACTTATTTAGCAATCAAATTTTAAAGACGCCGTCTCCGCAAAATTCTTTAGCCGTCCCTCAAATATGAGGATAAAACGGCATTCTGCTGTTTGGATACATTGACCGCCTAAATAATTACACTTTGATTGTACCGACAAAGCTTTAGAGCCTTTATCGTGAGTCCAATGAATGTCCACAAGAGTGTTAATAAAATAGTGTTTGTTTCTAAACTATAATCTCATATGTAAGGTCCTAATCTGATGGAATATATCAAGCTGTCTCTTTATTCATCGACTTAATCACTGCTGCTTCTAATAATCATTCTGCGTGGTCTGAAGAAGAATGTAACCTCCAATCCTAGTTATAAATAAAGGCTAATTAGAAGAGAAGAAGTAGTTTTAACGAGGTTAAGAATTGACGACCATTGACGACTGACTCACACTTACTTACTGGAGAAGAGGAACACTACTTCCAATAATGTAACTGTAGACTTACTGTAAAACATATACTTACTGACTGCCATTTAAGGACTCACATAGACCTACCATACACTTTGACTGAATTACTAAACCTTAGCCATAGACCGCGTATTACACTACTTGAAACATAACAACATTTTCAAAAAAATATAATGTAGGACAATACTGAAAATATTTGTAGAAATGAGCATATTTACGTAAATATAATAAAGTAGTTATAGGAATTTAACTGATTCGTCGCTAAATCGCCCCAGTCGCGAAATGCGATTATTGTAAAAATAAATAATAAAATAGTTACATATATTTCCCAAATGGGGACAAAACACTACTTTTAACATTAAGACGACGCTCAAGAAAAGTTAACATTAATACGAACCTTAAAAAAAAAAATAGCTTAAAAAATAAATACCTAAACACAGTAATTTACATTCCAAGAACGGTACCCTTCCGAGAAAAAAACAAAAAAAAACATCCTGCCTTTTTCTTCAACCATTTTCTTCATTGATGAACTAGATAGTGTTTAATTACATAGCATCAAATGATAGCTTATCATGTGAATATATTGTGTTCAAATCATTGGAAGTACAATCTATAATAATCGCTTCGGCGGGTGGTGCACGATGTCCTTTTTATACAGTTTCGGCAGATTTATTTTTTATTTAAAACTTCTAAAAATATTTTAAAGGCATTGAAAAATGTCCGTTCTCCAATTTGCCATAACGACATACAAAGTTCATTTACCTGAGGTCTTGTGCGATGAGTTAATAGGGTGAACATTCGCAGTAAAGCACATAGCATTTTTAGAACATCATATAGAGCATATAATATTAAATTTCAGTCTAGAATAATGTGAGGTACTCAATATTTATATTTCAATGATTAGGGAAGCAAAAATAAAATAGGAAGTTATAAATCTATAACAAGTTACTATGAAAAATAGTTTTAACTATTTTTAATTATTTAGTTAATGGGAAGTTGTGTAAGTGACAATGGAGATGTTAATTGAATTTGTGGTTTTATTAGGAAAATTCTCCCCTCTCTACCACTGCTTCTCAACCCTTCTGTAACTCCAATTCCACTTTAAATTAAATTAGTACCCATTCATTATCGATCTGCGAGACCCTTCATTAATGATTCACTAATAAACAGTAGGAGAAGAAGTCTCATCAATGACATATTTAAATTTATGCCTTCTGGATTATTTAAAAAAAAAAAATGTAATAAATAGTGGCCATTATAGAAAGCTTAACTGGAGAACAGACATTAAATGAATAAAAAGAAAAGCCAATAAGTAAGCTTTCGAATTAAAATAACAATAGGGAATTAAAATTAAATATACAAATACCTTTAATGGACCAACACGTTCTACTGGAAAATGACAGAATAAAAATGTTTTTAGGTTTTTACGACCGCGTTATGTTCAAATGAGTCCATATTGTAAAAAAAAAATATCACTACCTAAATAGCTGATTTTCACTAAATCTTGATCCTGCGATCACACGTAGACGAATTGGGATTAATTGTGCATTTTCTTTCAGAAAAAAGTACAAATATTTATTCAATTTATAATTATGAATCTAAACGAAGATAAACTAAAGAAATATTGATGGCAAGAGGTATACTAAGACCCCGTTTATGGACCAACTACTGCCCTGCCTTTTTTTTTATTTATTCCCGGAAGTAGTACTATAGCTAGTTATGACGGGTTATTACCCGGGTACAATACTTTTCTAGCCAGGTTGTGACGAAGGACTTTAATTAGTTTTACTATATAAATTCCTATTGCCCCCATGGGAACCGAACCATCGCTCGAATTTAGCCTTCTGGCTTTTTTTAAAAAAATGTAATAAATAGTAGCCATTATAGAAATCATGACTGGAGAACACAGATTAAATGAATAAAAAACGTCTAAATAAAAATTCTAAATTAAAATTGAATAACTAATGCATGAACACGTTCTACTGGAATACGGTAGAACAAAAAAATTGTTAGCTTTTTACGGCAGCGTAGCTCAAGCGCAGACAAATTGGGATTAATTGCCCATTGTATTTCAGAAAAAAAAGTACAAATATATAATCAACTTATAATTATAAATCTAAATGAAGATAACCTAAAAAAAAATATTCTTGTTGGTAAGAGGTATGTTAAGACCACATGGAAGTGGAATGATTTGGTTCTACATAAGAGAAATATTCATAAAATTATAACTGCCGATGGGGTTCTTTGGTCCGGTAATAAGATCCAAGAATAAGATGCTGCAATTTATTGATCCGCCATAACATGGTTAGGAGAGAGAAAATAGGAGGTCCCTCTTCCATCAAAGTTGGAAGCCCTACTTCTATCAGCGTGTGTATCAGCAGAACGGAAGATGGCATCCCTTTGACACGCCTGATTACCACCAGGGCAGGCGAGCGGGACTAATTCACTGAGAAAACGGAACCTAGATAAGGCATGATTAGAAACACCGTCGCTGATTGGTCCTTTCAGCTCTTCATCCTTTGGTTCATCCATAATTAATACTGAAACTGTCTCATCAGCATGGCAACGGCGGATCTAGTCCCATTAATCTTTACGTATAATCCCAGAGGCGCATCCTCCGACCGTCGGTGAATCGGCGGCATTGTACGTATGGCGGAGAACGAGAGGTCATCAGTCAACGACGGAGTCGATTGTCCCATTCTGTTATTCCTGGTTCGTAGGAACAAACTGACAAAGCCCTGCCAGCGCTGAGATTCAAGATTACCTGTTTTGATTAATACCAACCAGTCTCTTCATAAATCAATCTCTACAACTAGAATTAAGGTCAATCCACTCTCCCCTTATGATTTAATTATAGAAACCGTATCAAGAAAATAAAATTAACCCTTGTCAGATTTAAAAAATTTATTACTCACTTCAAACAGCTGTACGAAATACAAAATACTTCCTTTATCGAACAGACTTGTATTTCATCAAGTCCCGTGGATTTAGAGTATTCCTACTGAAAAACTTGCAAATGAAGCATTTCCAAAGCGGTAGTTTGTAGAATAAATATGTTCCTACTTTTCTACATCACCTTATTTTCCTGTTAATCTAACAAAAAAAAAGTCACTCTAAGTCAGTAAGTAACAGGAGGCCTGACTGAAATAGCCAACAAATTGTTCAGAGAACCGTTAAAAAAAAAATTTCCGGAAAGTAACTTAAAATAGATTAGACCCTGGGAATGGACAGTAAAGGCAATGAAGATGGGTGAAATAATGTTGACCTCCTATAGTTGTATTATTTGGAGTATCAGCAATCAACCTTACGGTTTAAGAGTCGCCATAAATATCTATTGAGTCCTGGCATCATATCATCAGTACTATTGAACGACAATGTTACTATCTGGAAGAGAAATGGACTCGGGGCTTTTCAGTTTCTGGCTAAACCATCGATGGATTCGTCTGATTGAAGAATTTTTCATCCAATCGTTATTCATTAAATCTCTCAAAGTGAAGAATAAAACAACGAATAAGGAAACAAAATTTAGTAAATATTATAAAATGAGCCTTTATTGTGGAACTAAGGAGTTAATTAGATAAAGTAAAGATTAATTATATTAATATAAGAAACCCTATTACTATAAAGCAGCTCACACAGTGAGTTGCTAAATCCATTTGTTGCTACTAAAATTTAAAAGCAAATATGAAATTATAAGAATGAAACGCAGTATTTAACTATTGAAAAAATATGAAAATATACATTGCAATTTTCCGATCTCACATGACTATTTAAAGCGTTTTGTTTAGGACGAACAACAATATCTTATATATACATACCTGTGCTTCTATGCATCTGGTCTAAACTTAAAATATATATTTTTTTATTTTTTGGTTTTCTCTTTTCCTTTTTTTTTTTCTCCTTTCGATACTTATATTTACATTTATATTATTTTTACCACCCTGATGTTTCTATATACAATATCCTTAGCTTCATATGAGCGTGGTATACCAATGAACCGTTTCAATCGTATTCTCCTCACCGTATACCCTATTACACGATTTTTCGGTTACTTTTTTTTTTTTTGCTGTTCGCTTTTTTGAGCAAAATTTAATAATGAGTAAATCGCCGGCGTTTCGGAACTCATTTAAAAAAATAAATAAAAAATATTTTCTGTATGCATAATAGTAACGAAATGTCAAATTCAAATACGCATCCACAAATTTGAAGAATTGATGTTTTACCCATCGAAGGAATTGAAATTACTTGTTTTGGTTCTTGGTTCAGGGGAAAAGCGGGTGTTTCAAGAAATTAATATGAAAGCTATAAAGAGTTCATTTCTGGCGACTTTTAATTCTTTCAATTTTTAATTTTAAAACTGGTTGATATTTTGTAACTTTAACTATAAACCCGTGAATTAAGTATACAGACAACAATTAAATGACGACTTATAACAAGCAAAAACGCTAGCTAATACACCTTCTATTTGCTTAATACGTGCCTAGAAGATTTTAGACTCACCCTTAATAGGTTATATTACACTGTAGATAATAGAAATATAAAAAGTTGTAATTCATTTATAAATAATACTTTTGAACAGTGGGAGGACTAACTAGTCGCTTTTCACGAAAAAGAACATTAGAAAAGTCAAATAATGATAATTATCTAATGTTGTGAACACATTTTTGACGGTTTTATTTATATTTAATTTTTATATTAAAGAATTCAGAACGTTTTAAAAATAAATGTACCTTTTTCCGAATGTATGTAAATTGATGTATAAGAAGTGTATTCTCATATTTCCAAGATTTTATTTGAATGTTATTTATTTTAACAATATCTGGTAAAGAAAGATATTAAAGGCTTCATTTATTCAATTAACATTTTTAAAAACTCGCGTTTTTAAATCTAAAAAAAGGAGTGGTTTATTAAAAATGAAAAACATACTGTTTCTGAAATGAAGCATATAATAATAATCTTTGTGTATTATTATGATTCAAAAACTTCAAATTCCAAAAGAATAATAATACTATTACATCCTTAAGTACTTACTTGAACTAGAAGTAAAGCGACCATTTGCACTGAATCTTTAACATGACTAAAGGCCACGGCTGAAGGAATTGGCAAAATAGATTAGAAAAAATTATAGAGATGAATTAATTTTTAGAAAATGATTATTCCTGCCACCAATGGCGACACTATCAATTTAGAATATTTTTTCAAAATAAAAATTTAACTTAGAATCTTTATAATATGTTTAAATTTTAAATGAATGTAGTTTTATTTATTAATTGGCTTTTATTCTCTCTTTTAATTGATTGTATTTCTTCTTCCAGTTACTTTGTTGGAAATTCCAAGATTCCAGAAGAAAGGATCAACAAGTAATAAGGACTCACATTTTCCGGCATTTACATCAGTGCAGAAAACCGTTATCATTTTAAAATAAATTATAATAATTTGATGGAAATTTATAGAAGGGGTAAGGTAGCTGTTACTATGTTCCCACAGATAAAAGGGTAAGGGTCACCACGGTCAGCTGTGTTCCCTGGACGTAACCCGTTCAGGGTTAACCTAGAAGGTCATACCTCCTGGGAAAAGAATGTACCCTCCTAGGAGATATAGTCCTGTTTTATGTGATCCAATTTTGAATTTTAAAGTTTATAGATGAGAACATACAAAGTCTGCCTTTATATGACACAAATTACAGGATTATTTTCTAGGTATTGTTGTAATTAAAGGAAATTCCTTATCATTTTGAATGATTGACTTAAAGCCGAAAGTCGAAGTATTTTATTACCGCAGTCCATGCAGGGCCAAGGCCTGCCACACAAGGCCGATGCCTGGCCAATTTCTTTATTCATTCAAGAACCTCTTAAATTGCTCAGGATCAATAACAAAAAAAAAAGCCCTGTCATTTACAAGTAGAACGTGTAGAGTACAAGCTATTTTTATTTATTTTGATTATTTGGTTCCTGTTCCCTCTAGCATCTCAGCAGAAATTCTTAAATCGCATACGATGCCAAGAAGGTACCTACTCCGGGTGAACAAAGAAGTCGTTTAGTTCTTTATAGCTTACGATAAATTGTTTAATTTTGGAAATTTCTGATCTTCGACAGATTAAAACTAACCCCTCTCAATTTGCCATTTAAGATATATTGTTATAATTTTTAATTGTTATTATTTTTTATAATGTTTTCATTTATTTTTTTTTTAAGGAGAACTTCATAAGTTGAGACAGCTAAGTGCTAATGTCCCGAGGCAAATTTCTTCAACTAAATAACAGTAATTCTCATACCAATTGATACTGATTGTAATGACATATCAATGAAATAACATGACAGTGTTATTGTATACCTATATGCTATTAATGTTAGTATTGCACGCAAGCGAAGCTGTTTGCTAAGAATGTTTACTTAAGTTGGCAATATTTAGATAAAGCAAGATCGAATCATTAATTTCTTCCTCAGTTTTTACAGTTGCTAATCGGGTATTTTGTATAAAGAACTTGAATTGGCTTCAATGACTTCAAGAAAAAAAAATTTCGGAAAATTCTTTTATTTAGGCATTGTCTAATTTACAACAAACATTCTGTCAGTCAATATGGATGGCAATAAATAATGAAAAACATGTCCAAAATTGACTGAACGAGGACTTTCATAGATGAAATAGATAAATTTACAAATGATTTCGCTATGCTAGTAAACAGTAATTTTCTAACATTACCTAAAAATCTATCACCGTATAAAGGGAGATACTAAGGAGGGGGGGTGCTAAGGAGATTTAGTATAACGAAGAAAAACGAAAAATGAATTCCAAATATCACAGGCGTGATGAGTTACAGTCGAAAAGGAGATAATTAACTTTTTCTATTCGTTTTAATTTGAATTGTACATATCACATTACAAAATGCATTTAATTTGGAGACTGTTATATTCAAAATAAAATAAATTCTATTCATTTTAATAATAATAAAGAAAACATTTTAAAATTAAATAAAGGGTTCAGCATCGGCAACTTTGTTAAGCAGTTCTACTCCCGTATGGACAAAGAGAATTTATTTATATATTTATTTTATTTATCCAAATCGTACCTTAAAAAAATGGGTTGCCGTAGATAACCAGTCAATATTAGCATCAGTTGTGTAAAATAGGTTTCAATAAAACCAAAAACAACTTAGATAAGTTAAAATAAAATATGCTGAAAGAGTCACCCTAAACCTGAAAGAATTGTTATCATTATATAACCTCTTTGCAAAAACTCAAACAAAAATTCCTTCAAATGTCCATCGATCCGATCTAGGAGATGACAAAAATGAGGTCTGTTCAAAATTATATATCTATATATATGTCTATTAATGCTCTAGCGGTCGGAATTTGTGTCTGATCAGTACCAAACTCGATATCTAAACGGTCCATATAAAAATCAAGATCAATTTCGTTAACGGTTAAAATCGAAACAGTGGGGGGGGGGGTTTAGACGGGAATGTCGACAATTAGAAATATCTCGGTTGTTATGTGTCGGATCGAAAAAGTGTATAGAATCAATCTTATTGCAAATGTAATGTTCTATAAATGTTGTTATGTACATGTTTACATTATCATGATTATTAGGCGAGATGTCGCATTTTCGTTAGTTTTTTTCTTACAGTAAACCCACATTTCAACTCATGTCATATTAACAATAAGCTGCTATAATATGAAATACATTATTTGGGACCTAAATTCTCAGTATATTGTTCTCATTGAACTTTTACCTATTGAGATAAATGCAAATATTTGACGCACGTGGGAAATCTGCTTAGTTAACGCAGACCCTTTGTGACGGACTTTATTATATTTTCTATGTAAATACATTTGCCTTGTTCTTGCTTGTAATAAATAAAGTAGTTCTGTTCTTATAATGTCATTCCTCAATTTAGGATCCACAGGAAACCTTTTGATTTACATGGTCTTCAAATGTCAATGGAAGGCCTTCTCGAATTGTGAGCCTTCGCGGTTGTTGCCTAGTCACATGAGAATTGTGTGACACGAGTGAGTCACAATGCCTTGATAAGGGGAATGTAATAAAGAGACGCGGGTCACAGGTGTCGGAAATTTTAGATAAGAATGCGGTGTCTATTTCCACACCATCTCAAGAAGTCAATATATCTGAATAGCACATCATTTCAAAGGTCATATGTGACATTTCAATTATTTTGAATCGATCAAGAGTTGTTCCCTACTCCTTTCACCCAAGTACATAATTAGGGCAACGGTTATTTATCGGAACTACATAATATTTGTTGTTTCTTTAGAGTGTAAGATGGTTCGAAAAACTTTTTATCTAGTGAAAAGATATGCGGCGAAGTATGTAACTGAATATACATCCTCCCTCAATTGAATAAAATTAAATAAATAATTAATTAATTGTAATACCTAATACTAATACATTTCCTTAAACCATTGATTTACTCAACGAAAATTCATTATATTAGGACATTTCCCTTAAGAGAATATATTTTAATTAAGAACAATTGAGTTCAAATATTAAAAAAATTAAAAAGAACCTGAAATTCTAAAACCTTACAGACTGCTCACCATTTACACATTATGACATATACTATCAACAAGAACAGTAGTTATAAAAAAATTACATATAGGTATTTCAATATTATAATAAGTATTATTTTTGTAATTTTTCAATATAAATGTTCTAATTGAGTTTTCAATTTTATCATGTGTTATAACTTCTTTCTTTAAGCTAGGTGATTGAGGAACAAGTTAATCTGATGCGTAAGTGAAAACACACCTAGATTGGTGTATTATTAACTTCGATTCAGTTTTACTTCAGTTGAAAAAATAAAACTAACATTATTATTATTATGATGGGGGAGGTTTATACTCAGTGAAAACTGGAGTAAAATCCATATCGGAGGAAAATCCAACCGAAATGGAGTTTGTGAGTGTGACATATTAAGGGGAATTTAAAACTTTTCGCACGATTCTAGCAGTATCAAGAAGTACCCCTTGCTGTGCTTCTTTTATAATTGCTGTTGGCAGATTAAAATTCTTGGTGCCTGCTATCGTTGTTTTTGGCACTGGTCCATTTGAACTTACTATAATAGGCGTAACTATGGCAGATTTCAGTTTGTATACCTCTTTAAGCTCGATAGCCAATTCTTGATATTTTCTTAACCTTTCGGTATGGGATTTTCGAATATTCTCATCATTGGGCACTGCAATGTCAATAATATCAGCAGTCAGGATCAATAAGAAGGCCAAGTCCTCTACAGTTTTTTAAAAACTGTAGAGGACTTGGCCTTCTTATTGATCCTGATCAATTGATTCCTCTACCATCCAGCATATTCCAGAGATACCAGAAATATCAGCAGTCTTATTGATCTTGTCAATAATGAGAATATAATATTATTATTATTATTATTATTATTATCATCTGTTGTAGTTGTCAGTCACTCAGGTTGAAATGAAACTACTTCAGCTAGCCGACGTTTCTGGACAATTTATTACCATTTGGTACCAAGTACAACTGAGGAGTACAAAATCTGAGTACTGCAATTGAGTCAAAGAAATGCCCATAATATAAAATAAAAACGCTCTTTTGGAAAGAAGAGCCAGACATTGTATATGAACGAAATGAGACCATAGAATGACACCTTTCAAAAAAAGTTCTCCAGAACCATGACCAAAAGTATTCGAAGGGGCTTACCGTACCACCACTACATAAGCTTAATTGATCATATGAATGCATGTAGTGTGATCCCTGATATGCTTTTCACAGAAAGATAATGACAATATTCAACTTACAAGAGGAAGGACAGGTCACATTCCATAGACCAAATAGCTTCGTAGGCGTTTTAAATCTGGAGTTTGGTTATCTTAAGCTAACATTTGGAAACTGTGGGACGTTTCCTGTACAAATTCTAGAACTTTATTAAAATCTATCCTTGTTTTCTATAAGGTTTGTATAGTAATGTCAGATTACAAAAATAACTACAGCTGACAGTTTTAACTGGAATACCAATAGCACAGGAAATGCTTTTGATGTGTCTATCGTTTTCTTTGGGTTTTTGACATGGCGTTATCTGGATCTATCATTTCCATCTGTCATACGAACAATCATCAAAACAAACAACAGAAACTAAGTTATAAATAGATAATACTAGTTTGGGATCCTATTGAGCTGCTAAATATTAATACAACTTTCTGATGGGTGTATTCTGAGTTATTTGGAGTTTAGTATCGTGCAAAGATGAATATATTCTGTATGCCTACTATATTTACACTAAATGCTTCATAAAACCATAATTCTTTTAAGGAAAAATAAATGGAAGCCATTTCAAATATGGTATTAGCCTATGGAATTAGATCCTCCCTAAAAGTTACAAATTTATAGGAAGAAAACCATGACTACTACTTGTAAATATCTAATTATTCATACTAACTTAAGGATATTTTAGCTATTTCCATAGTCAATATATGGTTTCTTTTAAATGTTAAGAAGTCACCAAGTTAAATATATATGAAAAACACAGAGAATGCTAGGATTAATTATAAGAATTTTTGTATTAACAAATATAAATAAAAGTTTCAGAATAAACTGGATAACTATCAATGGTTGATAGAAGAAATAAAATGTTTTTTTTTTTTCCTATACGTCTTATTAGTTTATCACATCATTACTTACTTCATTAGAAATTGAAATCATAGTGAATTACAAATTAGTTAAAAAAAATGGATGCAAATATTTAATACCGAAGAATTAAGAAGCCGTGAGTACAGAATTAGAGTAAAATAAATTTGACTCAACCCCCGATAAACAAGAGACCCTTTACAAACAGCTGATTTCTAAATTGACAGCAAAATTGTCAGTCCTTCACATTTATTTTTACCTCCTAATCGGCATTCAGAAATTTTTATCGTTTATCTAAAGAGTAATTGATCGTGAAAAACTTCAATGCAAGAGGAGCCTACAAAAGCGATTTTTAAAATTTTCGTTTACATATGTTAAGTCCCTTTCTCTAAGCCCCTAATGAGTATAATCGGGCAACTACACTGTACAGGGACAAGATAAAATAAATATGAATGTATAAACACAAGGCAGGAATAATAGTTAAGTTTTAGTACATTTTTCCGTGCACCAATTAGAGCTAGTTTTTAGTTTTGAGTGGCCTGAAGAACTCAGTTTGCAAAAGGTTGCCTACAAAAACATTATATAGGAATGCAACATCTCTTTTATTGGAAATTGTTTGAGACTCTATGATTTATAATGCAACAATAATAGTCATTTATTATTTTTAAACAAATAATAAACTGTAAATTTTCCTGTGGATGTTTTACAAGACTTTTCGACGTTCCAAACAAGTTCCCGGTTCCCTTGAGCTAACCTAACAAACCAAAAATCACTGATAAGTAAGAAATCCTGCAAATTCATTTGATAACATGACTTAAATAATCTGAAACTGGCTATTGGAATTTTTAGCCCAGTGAACAGTGATCCTGCAGCTGACGATTCTAATAATATGTGCTCAGGATTTAAAAGAAATAAATTAATTGATTAATTCCAGGTGCATCACTGCAGTGGAGGAACAGGGGATTCCAGAGAATTCACTAGGATGAGTATAGTATAAGATATTAGTTCTAAATTGACTCAAGAAGGTAAGTTCGTAATCTGAATATGATAAGATAATCTCTTCTCCTATGTATGTATGAGCACAAGAGTGATCTCCGGTACCTTTAGTAATGTTGTCATACCAGAGCCTGGCATCGTCATGAGTAGAACCTCAATAGCTGATTTCCATTAAGGAATTCATTTTTGGAGAGACGTGTTTTATTTAAAATTCTTTTAAGGTTTGCAGCAAGTATATAAGACAATTTATATAATAAAATTTGTAGAAGATAGAATGAATACTTACAGATGATAGTCAGAGCCGCAGGTTGAACAAAATACTTCAGGAAACAACAATGGAGACAGGTTATTTTACCTCTCCTCCTACCCTTATTAGGTGATTATTGAGATGATATTAGGTCAAATATTTACCAAAGAGACCAGAAAAGCCCTTGGTTAAGCTTATAATTGGTCATAATAAAAAGACACTGTATAAAAGTTAATGAAAGGCTTCCTCAAGCAGACTGGCCATGGCCTTTGGGGAATGGGTAAGCAGGCTAGCTAAAGTATTGAACCAAAGAAGTAGCAATACTCATATTTCATGTGCCTCTCTCCCACTGCCTTAGAATTAATTTTATATATTTTTTCACAAGTACATTAATTTTCTAGCTATTTTGCACCAACGATAATGACATTTTTATTGGTACCTATTATAACAACTTTAGAAAGATAAGTCATTAGAATTGTGAATTGTGACTTCTATAAGTATTTGTCAACTAAAACAAACTTGGCTTTTTACATTTCTCAATAGTAGAATAGGGTCATTATGGAATTACAATGTTTACCTACTTATTTGCAACTCTTGCAACTTATTTTAATGAGAATATAACACAATTGACTTTTATTAATCATAATAACATATGATATTTAACTATATTCATATTCTTCAAGATACATATATTTATAAAATCTGTCATCTTACACTCTCATCACCTGCCACTCTCTAAGTAATCCTGGACGGTTCAAGGAAAATGCATTTATATACTACTCTAATCTTGGATGTTAATAATATAATTGAGCATTAATAATTTTATCTGTTTTATCTGAGTTTGTTTTTATTTTTAAAGAAAAAAGTGTCACATATAATATCTTTTGGTTAGTGTGTGGTCGTCAAAAAAAAAAAAAACAATTAAACCGGTTGCTCTCCAGTTATAAAGTTCATACAAAGACCAAATAGAATGAAAAAAAACTTCCTTACATATAATTAAGAGTGTAGCAGTTGTAGCTTTCAACAAAGACTCGATTTTTCGGGTATCCAACTGGAGTTGATATTCAGATCATAGCCAAAGCCTGTGGTTATCATATTTTTTCGTCCAATGTTATTACACTTACGAAATTACTGTGCTAAATAAGTGTTTACCAGTTGGGCAACGGTATATTTCCCATTTCACTATTGAGGTGCGTGTAGGCTTTTCATGATATTTAAATCATTCCCAGGAAACCATTGAATTTAAGTAGAGTATCCATTTTGAAGAGCTATAACTTCTAAGAAGTACTTGTTACCCTACGGTAAGGTTGTGCAGGTTGCTTATAAGCAAAAAACAACATTTTGCGTAACGAATTCCTGGAAGACAGTTATTGCCACAATATTTGGGCAAATAATCCAATAAATTCCAACAAGCTATGCACAGAATGTCCTATGAGAGACCCCAACTACTATGCCTAGCCTTAAAGCCCGGCCGATAACGGCGTTAGCCATGGCTCCCCTCGCCGGAATAGCAAGGGTAAACCATAAGACAGGAATGCTGTAGACTCCCTTATGAATGCCTGTTTCCTGGGAGGAAATCCTCTTTAATAACAGTGTTTTCCCAGAGGAGGGCCTAGGAATCCAGGATGGCATCCAGGGAAAATCTCGGAGGGTTTTAGGCTGTAGCACACACTCTAATCCTCGGCTCACTTTGGGTTCCCCCAGGGGCTTGCCTTAGGTCCATTTATTCTCTAATTGTATTCCGCTCCTTACTGCCTTCGCCCTCTGGAGGAATTGCTAGTAATTAACTTTAAAACTCCTTCCCCTCTTCGCACACACTTCTCTTTCAATTTCCAGAGATTTAGGGAGGGGTAGGGCTCCCTAAATATTGGGATGTCTGGCCTTACCATAGAATTACTTCCAAGCGGAATAAATAATTAAAACACAAATGAAACAGCTACAACATTAACTTTTCATAAAGGCTTGTGGCCAACTCGGTAATTACTTACAGCTATGATAAAATAACGATTGGTAAAGCACACACGGTTTTACTCTATATGAAGGCTGAACATAAAACTTCAATTTCAATTACCATTCTTATTTTTAGCAACCATTGGCGATTCTTCTAGGATATTATTATTAAGTCAACAAATTATATGTTTACTTGACTACATGTTGAAGTGAACCTTGTTTCTCACTTGAAAAATTTTAGAGCAGTATAATGATGATTCAAGTTGACAGTAGAGTTTTACCATGTACATGAATATGCCCATATATATATATTCATGGAACTTGTTTGGCAAACTAGTATGCATAAATGTTGAAGGAAAGGGGCTACTTCTGTCTTCCAAATTAAAGAATTCAAGAATTATTAATATTGTGGTTTTCCCCGAAATTGACTTTCTGATTTTTTTTTTAAAGTAATGTATGGATATTATGTATTTACCACGGTCCCGAAAATATTAATGTTTAATGTAAGTCTTGAATGGCCAAATTTGAAGGAGTCGAATAATGTTCTCATCACTGCTATTATTCCGATGCTTCGATGGTTATACTAATATCTAGTCCTTTGCTTTCCTGTGGAGACTATTAATCGCCTGCATGTGTAATATAAGTGAATGTATTTTATAATTATATTAGAACAAATTGTTAATTCTTGGTTAGTTAACTTATGATATACCGATTGACGTATAATTAAAAGCTTGTAGCTTGTAGAATGATTTTAGCAGATCAGGGAAATCAGCTATTGAGATCGTACTCATGACGCGACTTTTGACAAATTTCCTCAAATGTCCATCGATCCTACCCAGGAGATGACGAAAATGAGGTCCGTTCAAAATTATATATATATATGTGTGTGTGTTAACGCTCTAGCGGTCGCAATTTTTGTTTGATCGTTACCAAACTTCATATTTCATGTAAAAAGAAAGATCATGTTCGTTAACGGCAGAAATCGGACCAGTTATTACGGACCGTTATTATGCGTCGGATCGAAAAATTGTATAGAATCAATCTTATTGCAAATTACATTTACTATAAATATTTTTTTTATACATTTATTCTGTATCTTGAATATTAACCGAGATATTTGCATTTGTATTGTGTGTGTGGTCGGCAGGAGTCGGCTATGTTCGGGACTATCCGCCGAGAGCTAGTGCGGCAGTTTCCGTAACTATTCGTCCCTCATGAATAGGTCTAGAGATACCTTACTACTACTGTAGTTATTAGGCAGATTTCTCTATTGTAAAACTTCACGTGGGAAATCTGCTTAGTTTACGTAGCTCCTGAGTGGCGGACTTTTTTTGATTTTCGGAAGATTTCATAATTTTCAAGATCTTCATAGTCTGCGGCGAAGATACATGTTTTCTTTTCTATTGTAAAGTCAAGTATGCCAATGAAGTATCTAATGAATACATGCATTCCCGAAACTTCAAATGCCATTATACTGCTAAAGGGTTCTGAAAATGAACACAGATAATCATTTTGGAATTTCACTACCTATATATACATATATATGAATGATTGTTACTTGCTATATATACAAAAGGAGATAAGGCGTGGAAGCAGGAGAATCTTGTTCACCCCAAAGTGCCGCTGATGCGTTAAATCAGTTCTTGAAGGTGCTGACCTGCGTCTGCGGTCTACTCCTCCTAGAAGAGCTAGTTTAGCAACTCTAGGAACATTCTGTACGAGTGAGCAGAATTTCCAAGGAGCAGCCTGCTGGGAGGCTTGTAAATTTGAACAAGCGGAATGCTTTACACTCTGAGATCGAGCGAGCGAGTGAGAGAGAGGGAGAGAGAGAGAGAGAGAGAGAGAGAGAGAGAGAGAGAGAGAGAGAGAGAGAGAGAGAGAGAGAGAGAGAGAGAGAGAGAGAGTTAGTAGGAATCTTGGAGAGTGAGAGGCAGAATCCGAAGCTAGCCTTACAAGTTGCTCAAGTTAACCTGACAGCAACTAGGAACCATTATCCAAGATCACCACAGGCCCGCCACCTCCTTTACCTTCTCAACTAAAGCAAGATTTACTGGGACAACAAGAAATGCTCAAGTCCTTCGGCTAAACCTGCTACCGCGGCAGGATACCTTAGAATTTTAATGAATTCAATCGCATTAGCTGCCATTTCAGTTGAAATCTTTTTTGTACATTAATCATACATGAAACGATTAAAAAACAGGTTCTTTAACGTTTCACTGTCATTTCACACTTCAGTAATGTCACTTGAAGACATATACTCCAACAATCCTCATTGAATCAATCATTGAAATTTTTAAAAATAGTCATGCACTAAAAAAAAACATGTTGCTATTTTTTGGTTACCCGGTCATGTGGATATAGCTGTGGGCCATAAAAGATACTACTGACGAAATTTACTTTCTGGACGTAACTTACCTGATTGCTGATTGGAATAATTTATGGTATAACTCTGACAAAAAAAAAAAAAAATCGAACTCGCTAAATTGAACTTCAAGTAATAGACACTCGTACTCACAAGCCTACGTACAGGACACACTAGACTAACACATTCATATCTAATGAGCAGGGAAGATGAACCTATATGTCGCTATTGCAACAGGACGTTGGCTGTAAAATACATATATTAACTGATTTTACACAAGTAATAACATAGCCATGACCCATGAAATTTTTGTGAACTACTAGGCCACACTAGGCAATTTGGAGACAATGCGTTTAAGTATTATTATTTATTAACGTCCACTTTTTGCTACTATGGCTAATTGGGACGGGCTATCTAAAGGTTACTACCCTTTTCTAGACAAGGTGGGACTATGGCTTTTATTTAATGAGTTCGTTACTAAATAAATTCCTATTTCCCAGGCGGGAATCGAACTCGCCACTCTAGGTTTACCATGTGAGATTAAAACCAACACTTTAACTTGCATGACCCCAAGCTAACTCCAGCGATTACCGTTTTTTCAACAACAATATTTCTCCAGTTTTCTTTTTTTCTTAGAGAATTGCAACTTCCAGAAGGGAGAGATCACTTTAAGCACCGCTTATCAAGAGTATCGTGTCGTGATAAACTAACAAAACCCAGAAAGAGATATATACATATATAAATATCTATCTATCTATCTATCTATCTATATATATATATATATATATATATATATATATATATATATATATATAAGGGTTAACCGAAGACTATATGTGTAATTTCCTTCTGTAAAATAGAATTTACTTTAATTAAATAAAAATAGAAACAATTTAACTGCGAAAATATATAAATGTATATTCACATAATAGTTATTTTAAGTATACTTACTATGTATAAATGTATATATTCAATTTTATATACTGAACATGCAACAATTGTGTTAACTATTATTAACTATACTGGATACTTACAATAATTACTAAAAATTACGGTATCAAATGATGGATTTTACCAACAAAAAAATAACCTTTATGAAACACACAACTATTAGTGTAATTAATTTGAATCATAAAGGGAGTATTGGTACTATATTTATCTATAGGTAGCAAATGTAGCTCGATCTTGAAGGAATTATTTACTGGCTTCATACTTCGTGTCATTGACAGTTTGAATTATGAATGAGTTTGAGTGAGATACTATAGAGAGGTGACATTTTGAAGGTATTAAAATGTCGCCTATTGTAGAGTATAATCTGACAGAAACTCATTAATAAGTTCATTTAATTTCCTATTACTAAGTGATGGTGTATTTTATCTGAAATATCAATAGAACTAACCGTATAAAGTTTACTATTCAGGAATATGAGTAAAGGCGCGTTGCAGTACGCCAAACGACGTCATTGATAACATTTCTTATCAATAACGGACAAATCTCGCTATGAATGGTCTATTAGTAATGAGCGATACCCTTTAGGCTAAAGAGGCGAAGTGCTTGCGGTGAAGGTCTGCGGCATTGGAAGCCAAACAGCGGGAGCGGGTCTTGACCAAGAAGCCATAGGGCTCTGACGAGAGTGTACTGACCATTCAGACAGAGACACAATAAGGGCGGATCGATCTAAGCTCTAATTAGAACTGACCCCCTTCCGATAGTCACTGACCTACTACAACTAGAACCCCCCCCCACTCACTCCTAAGCCGTCGACTGACCACCGTCCACTTCCAAGTCCCCATTCATGAAATAGTCATAACATTCTCCTACTACTACTCCCCTAGAAACTGTGAATGAGGGCCCTTGAAGACGTAAGCAATGCTACTAGTAGTATACTGGCCCCTCAGACACCTAAACAAACTTTGCAAGGCTTCACTTGCTTGTCTGCTTCAACTTGGTCATTATTTAGTTGCATGCTCTGGTTGATGGGGCTTCATCTTCAGCAGGATTTGAGTTAAATAAATAAAATTAATTATAATAAAATCCCAACCCTCAACACAAAAATAACACATTGAGTTTTAAGGGATGATAATAGTGATAGATAAGTTGAGTCACCTATATTGATCTGTATTCTGTCAAATATTGGTGATCGCTTTATCGTAGCATTGATTTTGTAGTTTAGAAACCTAAATTAAAAACTACATGCAAATACCCCAGGAAATATCACAGCTAGGTCTGTAGAGAAAATTCAATAATTACTCACCGAAAAATATAATAAATTAACTGAATTATTAAAACATGAACAAAAACCAAGTTGAAAAAGATTTATTTTACTTTGGTTTAGTTACTTCATATTTTCATTAAATCTTGGATATCTGAAATTAAAGCCTATGTGCCGTTGGGAGTAGTTTCGTATATGGGTTGGTATTCTAAAGTCAGTTCCCTATAAGTGTGAATTCAGTGTTGTATGGAATTTGAAATTTTAGATCTCTTAGCTTCAAATATAATAATTATGCTTATAATATTTATTTTTCATTAGGCAACTACTGCCACTTGAGACCTGTTACCTACTGATAATCCCCACCGCAAAGAGGTAAAGAGAATTTATAGTTACTCATATTGATTAATCACTTGTCAATTAATTCTTTTCACCATGGAGGAAATCTAGATTGCGTAGTAGGTTGGGATCGCAGAAATTAATTAAAAGTTAATACAAAAAAAAAAATCAATTTTTTACTAGTGTAGATTTTATAGCGATTTCCGACATGACAGGCTCTACGGGGTCCAATGCGAAATTGTACAATACGAGGGGTTTACAATATCTGATAACACAGGTAACATAATCCAATGTAGAAGCACCCCCCCCCCCTCCCAGTAACATAATGTACAATTCGTGTATTGGGGAACACTTTCCATTGGAACCACATGTGTATTTGGGAAACCACATGTGTCACAAGGTTTTATAAATTAAATCTTAATATAATGGTTTGAAAAATTGATTGGTGATTTTAATATTATTGATGGTTTAAAAATAATCATGCAATTAAAAAATAATAATGTTTATGAATATAATAAACAATAAATTAAAATGAAACGTTTGCATGGTATGAAAAAGGCTTTGCTGAGGTTCTGTATGACTTAACCATATTAAACAAATTGTGACGTTTAAGTTCCTGTAAATTTTATTTGAATAAAGAAGTAGCAATATTTGGTCAGTAATGCCAACAGAATTGGGAATTTATCAAGCAGACCACTTTTTCTACTGCCGAATCCCTCTGGCTTCCAAGCTGTTGAGACAAATATTTTTATTTATTAGTTAGTGCCTACTCATAAATCAAGGCAATAATAACATTAATAAACAAGAAACCGCGATTGTATTTTCTGCTTCTTGTATTTGCATTTGCCTTTGGGATGTATAAGGACCACGACTCGGTAAGCCCGGCACTAGAGCCAAGACATAATACCATGACTACCCGAGGAAGCCGATTGGAAAAACGGTGAAATATCGTGGACTACCACAGAAATGAAAAGATACGCCGTACCTGACAACCGTAACAATGCTATTATTCATTTTGGACACATAACGTTAAAATATTTTTCCCTCATCAAAAACGTTAAGAAGCATGAATTATTTGAGTCAGCAATTCCGTGGTTCTTTAAAATTGCATAATTAACAGAATATGTCTAGGAAAATTCTAGCTAGTCGTATATCTTCAATTATTACACCTTCAATACTCTTTTTAGACTTTAATTCAATTTACCAGTCACCTGTTTTCATGTTATAGCAGATTATGCTGAAGATAGGTCAAAGATGATTATGATTTTAGGTTCATTAATTTATTAAGAATTTCGTCGCCATAAAAACGACAGTAAATTGAGTTTTATGCTTTGAAACTAATTAAGGTGACATCTTTGGAAAGTAATTTACATAGGATTTTGCAAGGGGGGAAGGAGGTGGCGCAGATGTTGATGGAAGGAGGGTTCTCATCAACCATGTTGTTGTAGGAGGCTGTGTTAGTAAGGGGGCGGTTTCTTGAGGGGGTGTGACTACGCATCTCATCTGGAACCACTCAAACAAAGTAGGGAGAGGGGAGGAGCGGTGCTCTCGCAAGCAGCCGGCGTTGGGCCGGGCCGGAAAGTAGGGGAGAGAGAGTGAGAGAGAGAGAGAGAGAGAGAGATAGAGAGAGAGAGAGAGAGAGAGAGAGAGAGAGAGGAAGATTGAGGGGGGAGAGAGAGGGGGGGATCAAGAATCCGTAATGAGGTAACTTGGGAAGGCCTCTGGGATCTTCTTATCTGGAGGCCAAGGCTTGCATAATTCACACACAACTAATATTGGCCCAGCTCAAACTTATAAACTCCGAAATCCATTACCTCCCCCCTCGCCGGGTGAAAGGAGGTCGGGAACTGGCTGTAATAGCAAAAGTTGAGGAGCGCCCCATACCACCAGCCACCGCTAGCAACGAATAGTTGGAGGATCCTCCCCTAATATCAGAGCCCGCTAAGACCGAGCCCGGAGCACAAGTTCGAAATTAGTTTTTGCGGGGAGGAAGCTTCTACAGAACTGTAATAGCGCCGCTCCTCTCGTCCTTCATATTATGTGGGGCCTCCCCTTCCTTCTGCTCCAACTTAAATAAACTCTGATATTCAACTTAGCACTGTACATTACGTGCTGCACAAACTGAGTCACTTTCGCCCGACACGTATTGACTCGTCTTCTAACAATAATTTCTTAGAATTCATAAAATCTTATCTCACATTGGGTGGGGATCGCCAGTCACAATGAATCATTTGACGAACCTGTCAAGAGAATAGGCAAATCTTCGCCTAGACTCGGTTCTGAATTAATATCAAACTTTTAGACAATGTCATTTAACATTAGTTGTACACTTGAATAAACAATAAGAAAAAAGTCATTATTGGAAGCATAAAACAAGCACAAATCCCAAGAGCTAGTATATGACAGACTAATGATCTATTTCTCTCATAGTGCCATTCCGATGTAAATAGGAATCGAAATATCAGGTAAATATCAGATGTTTAATAACTTTACAACAAGATTGGTAGCATGCGTTTCGAATGTTCGAATGACATCTCCACCCCTCTAAACCCGTCTTTCTCTGGTCCGATTTCAGTCATTGACGAATTTCATCTTTAATTTTGCAGAAAACCTTTAAATATTATTAACAGAGATTAATAACGGTCAAACAAAAATTTCGAGCGTTAATCTCCTAAATAGGATTGGTGGGCATTAGAAAAGGTTTTTCAAAAATCACGACATGAGTACAGTCTCAACTAAGGAAAATGTCTTTAAGCGCAATCTTTTAAAAAATAGAAAGGAAAGGTAAATATGACGATTTTACTTGAGACAATTTTTGACCATTTTAAATAAAGTATCTATATTTTAACATAATTATTTTTAAGATGATTCTGAACAAACAGCAAAAATAATTATCCTGTTAAGTTACATATAATAGTTCAGGATATTTTTAATGAGAAACGAAAAGTTTAATTTCGGATACCCCTACAAAGTGGTTTCTACGTTAGGATATATAAATGTTTCATGTCAATTCATGCCCAAAAAAATTGCAAGCTTTTCATTCAACATCCACTTGCGATGGTCGAAACTTTGCCGGTTGCAGGTTTATAAGTTGGCTGTTTCGTGCAAAAGTCTCGCACAAAGAAGATATACTAAGGAGGAAGTAGCTAGAAAATGAAAACGCCAGGCAACCACGGAGACAGGCAAAACATGTCGTAAGCAAGAAAATGATTGGATGATAAACTACTTAATGAAGTTGTGTATTAAACATAATTATTTGAGCAACTTAATAGCTAAAAATATAAGTAAAAAAATGTATTGTACATTGAAATAATTCTGTTTCCATACATTGATATTATATATAAATAAGTGGCCCTAATATGTGGCTGGAAAATTTTTAATACATAAATGATAAAATAAAAAAAAAAAACTATATATTGAAGCACAATAATAGTGTTTTATCCATCAATAGTACATCGCTACAAAAATATCGCTGTATTTTCTATCTTAAAAATTTCTTTCTTATTACGGGTTTCACTTAAAAAATAATGACCACTCTCGTGTTCAGATTTGGAAAATAATTGAGACATGGTATAGAAAAGATATACTTACTAAGAAAATTGTATAAAAATTTCACGCAGGGAAGTTGATTTTTTTGTTTACAATAAACGGGAAGGCAGCCCATATGCAAACTGCATACGAGTGACTAAATGTGGTTATTAAAGCTAGTCCGACTAAGTAACTAAAAATCCACTGACCGTACGCAATTTTTGACTTCCTTGAATGAAACATTGTATTTAAAATAACTCAACTTTGTGTTTTTTTTAAAATATTTTTTCTGATAAAACAAAGATTGGATACATAGTTCCTGAATACCTAATAGTAACGGATAAATTTGATAATTTTTGTTCCGACCCACCAAACCCCTTCTTGCAACTCGTTTACCCGGTTCGCCTCTCAACGGGCTGAATCTAAAAACTGACAACTAAAAAAAAAAATTATTCAGAGTCATATGGTTTTTGTCGCTAATGGACATTACAAAATGATGTTGCAATGATGAAAAGAATAGCCTTGCGTCAAATGGTAATGGGCGTACATCCATATGGCAAAATTAAAAAAAAATGTTTTTTGGACTCAGATTTTAGAAATGAAATTTCACAAGATAGATATAATATTTTCATAGTTTAGTTTGATATTCCAAGAGAAGAAATGTAGCTTTAAAGAATAGGGCATCTCCCTATTGAAAAACTTCGTAATTTTTTTTTTATTTTAAAGCCTAGCTGAATTTAACTAATACTTTTTTTGGTTAATTCCCTTGGATGACGTTTGAGTTGGGTATACAGTACACCCGTTTTAAATGAGTTCTCAGTTTATATTTACACACTACAACAAAATCTCACTGAGAAATAGTTCGTGCCGAATGTTATTTTGTGTCACCCAGAAAACATAAGGGATGGCGCAGCTAGCTGGTAATGGCACAATATTTTTCCTGTGATATGAACCACCGGAATGGAGACAGATGACACCGTCGGTGGGTCTAATTAGAAAATTCGATAGGAAATATGATTCATTAGTGTGATAAATTCCATTTAGGAAGGACGCGGCAATAATAAAACCTCATTAACCACACGGGACACTAATTTCGGCCAATTTTATCACCGCATCTCTAACACTGAGAGCAGAATAAGCTGAGTAAAATTTTAAATCAGATTTCCCAGTAATCGGATGAAATTTAAATTTTGTATAACCTACTGACAGTTGTGTAATAGGGTATATTACTTGAAAATTGATAGGGTTGATAGAAATAATTAAATCCCTTTTAAATTAGTCCGAATTACACTTATTACTTTGTAACTAACCGGAAGCAACGAATTCAATTAGAATCTAATTATGAATACAAAACAACTATCTCTTTGCATGATTAAATACCCAGCATGACAAATTTTGTAATATTTAAAATATAGTAACACCAACTAAATAGCATTATAATAACTACATTAACTATTAAAATAAAAAAAGTAATTCTTATCACACTGAATGACAGGCTGATATGAAATTAAAAATTCTAAACATCATATTCTACTCGAATAGTATGATTATGTGAATTTACGTTTACCGTAGTTTACAAAAATTAAATAGAATGAGGTATTGATTAAATCCAGACTACAAAAGCCATTATAAATATCATAAAATAATCATTAAAATAAATACTTATCATTATTTAATTTTTATATTAAAATCTATTTTATTACATTAATATTAATTGGTACAGATAACGCTAAATGTCATCACTCCAGTTTTAAATCATTTATCCATATAATATTGTAAACATGGTAAATATGGAAAAATTCATCGCTAGTATGTTTCAAACATTTATTTTCGAAGTTGAGAACGAGTAAAAGTTGAGAAAGTATTACAACAGTAACAAAACAAATACATTAGCAATTCTAAATTAATGTATTTAACAACAACAATAACAACCCCCCCCCAATAGTAAATCTATTATTTAAAAAATATTTTGTTTAATAAGGAAAAAGTTTTAAGAAAGTTTCTTTAAATGTTTTACTTGACATTTCAAAAAATTAGTGACCACATTCTAAAATATAAGTATAAAAATAATACTCATTCCATAATATAAATCGTTTAAATTGAAGATGCGCATATTAAGGAAATACCTTTCGTATTGGTTGTTTTCATTAGTCCTTTCAGTAGTTCAAAAAGTACTTGAAAGTCATAAATACTTTTAGATAAGAGGCCTAACTTTGATGAGTGTAACACTTGTAAATATTTATAAGTATTTCAAATTGACTTAAGTTAGTAAAAAAATAAGCCTAAGTATTAAAACTTCAAAATTTTAATATGTAAATACTTAGTTAATGTTGTATTTTTATTTATCCATTTGTGGAATGTTTATATATATAAGAATTTTACATATGTCAGATAAATAATTATTTTATTAATTGTAAAGTTATCCTACTGTTTCTCATCCATGAAATAATAATTCCGATCGCTAGAACAACTAACCAGGAAAATAATAAAAAAAAATTATGTTATATTAATATTATAATATAAGAATAAAATATAATAGAACAAGAATACACAAAATTTACTATTATATATTTTATATGAAACAAATAATGAGTCGAAAATTACGAATAGTTTAAATATTAAATAAGGATAAAAAGCGTACTACATTCGTTCAATTTAAAACAAAAGATTGAATAAATCCCTAAAATATTAAAAAAAACATTAAATAAGATGTTTAGACTTCAACAAAAAAACGCCGTAACTATAATTAAAGCAGAGCAGTTCACGTTCTTTTGGCCTCATAAATAAGTTTCTATATAAAAATGTTAAAATTCTTAACTACAATTGTTAAAGGACAACGATTAATAATAAGACGAAATGATAAATATTTTATTATAAAAAAATATATATGTTTCCGAAAATAAAATATAAATTCTGAAAGAATAAAGGACAATGTATCATTGCATACCTTAATAATTATTTCAGTGAACAGCAGAGTGTTCATGGAACAACTTGTCATGTTAAATTTTGGACAATCACAATTAAAATATAAAAACCTCACAAACTAGTATTAATAATTTAACCCGGAATCCTAATTTTAGGTACTGAATTGTGCTCTAAGCAAAATCTCTGGAAGCTCACTTAATTCCTCACTTGAAAGATGAGTCATGAAAGGTGGTTTGTTATAGGGTAACATGGTCCAGTATATATCCAGCATAACTTCAGTGGAGATCCGACGAAAACCAGGTTCGGAAAAACAGCTCTACCCTTCGATTCTGTATAGCAGACTGAAAGGATTTTCAAAAGTAAGTATGGCGGATTAAAACTCAGGGTGGGACCCTCGGAAGGGTCGAGGGAAGGGTTGAAAAGAACCAGCCCTTGTGGTGGGGGTGGAAGGTTTTTTCCCCGATGCCATTGGCCGAGCAAGGGGTGGCACAGGGGTGGGAGGACATACAGCGGTAAATAACCCCGCTGGACGAGTGTTGCTGGCACACCCCAACAGGACAGTATTTCAGGAATACTCGGTTCCCCGCAACCAGGCTCTGTTCGTAATGAGAGAGTCCTGTCGTTTGTCTAGCGGTATCGAAGCCCTGCTCGCCGATAGTCCGCGAATATACCCCATTTACCACCGATAATGCGAGAACAGAACCGCAGGCGATCCCCGCTGTTTGCCCTTAAATCAAATCAATAAGAAGAAAAAAAATAGATAAAAAATAAATAAGGCCTGCGGTATAAGAAGTCATTTCCAATTTTTAATAATTGACTAGTTTTTAGAACAAAATCCCATTAGCCATAGTAGCAAACATTGGGCGTAAATAAATGTATAAATCTTTTTATCTTTTTTTTTTTAAACGATCCGAACACCTGCTCGGGACTTGAGGCTATGAGTGGTATAAACCACCAATCCAACGTTTCATTGGAGGAAAAATTCAAGCATTTCTTCCACCAAATATTTTGGCACATGTTCTCAATTTCCTCAAAATTAATAATGATTGCTGACAATGTATCTGCACATTGAGATACATAAAAAAGAAAGTATTTCCTTCATTCTCGTTAAGTATTTCATTTGTTAAAAAAATGCTTAGTGAATGAACTAAATTTAATGATAAACTCTTTCCATCGTTTTTTAATGTAATTTACACAAGAAGTCTATATGCAGATAAAATATATTTTAAGACTTTCATTCTCGGAAATCAGCAACAGACTTTGTATTCATAATACGATATTTGACATTATTCTTCAAATAGCCATAGACCAACCCAGCAGATGAAAAACAAGTGTAATAAAGTACACAAGTATATATTCGCATATATATATTTATTTAACTGTGTGTGTGATTGTGTTTTAGTATATATACAGGCATTCGCCTGTTAACGTTGCAACGGCAGCAAATTCTTTTTGAACTTTAACAAACTTAATTTATCAACTTCTTAAATGAATAAAATAGGATAAGAAGGAATGGAGTAAAGATATTGATAAAATGACTAAAAGTGGCTAGCATCTTTTTCCTGTTGAGTTGAAATATCCGGTATAATTAATCTTTTCGATAACGTAATGAACAAAAAATGTTTCCTTATTCAAAGTTTTTTGTATGTAGGGATTTTGAGCCCAGGGTCATTCAGTACATCACTAAGTACCTCAAATCTGACATAAATTGTAAGCCTCTTTTTGCTAAGGGTCTAACTAAGGGAGAAATAGAGAATATGATGATGTTTGAACACGTAGAAAATCTACTTCCTGTTAGTAGCCCCAGCGAGTCATTCGACAGGCATTAAAGCTGTGTCCTTGCTTCTTTCGTCTACACAAATATTGGCCAGCATTAACTACCACCACTGATAGATTTGACTGTATATGATCTTTAAAAAATAATATTTTGGGAAATAACATTTGTGTTTGTGAATAATTTGAATATATTTATATATATATACACACACACACACACAAACATATATCCTTAACCTCATCCTTATATATACTCTTTTATTTATATATGAAGGATTTTCAATTTAACTTCTATACCTTTTCTGTCTTTACCCATGGAAATGGAGTTAGTTATTTGTGTGGTTCTATTTTTTTGCAAATTTATTATAAACTGTAAGGATGCAGTGACTCAATAAGTATCTATGTGTTCATGCCGTAAAATTATTCTTAATATTGTTAAATGTGTACTTTATTTCCAGAAAGAGAGTTTTACGTTTTACAGCACGGAAGGGTTGTATTTTATATAATCGTCAAATTCCAAATATTTAAATAACTCCTAATTTAGCAAGCTTGAGAACTAAACTCCATCAGGGGCTCAGGTTAGCCATGTGAGTTAAAAGCGTTAACCTTAATCTCATATGGTAACTAGAGGGGTGACTCTGGATTTGTGTTGGAGTCTCGCCGGAGATGTTGGCTCAATAGAGACCAACTCTAGAGCACTGATGATGGGACGGTTCGCCCCGAAAGTACTTTGCATGTAACAAAGAAGTATTAAGAGTGGAGGTGTTTGACCTTTTTGATCCTTCCGTTCTAGAGGGGTGAGTTCGATTCCAGCCTGGGCTATGGAATTTATTTAGTGACGAAATTCATTAAAGAAAATCCTTAATCCCACCCTGGATAGAAAAGGGTGGTAACCCGTAGATAATCCGCCTTAGTTGCAAAAAGTGGACGTTAATAAATAATTTAATATAATTTAAACTCCATCAATTGCCTTTTTTTTTTATTAAAAAAAGACACTGTCCAAGCTTCATGGAAATTCCCCATGATCATTTACGTAACTGAGAAATTACTATTTGTCATGGTCTCTAAGAAAGAAAAGAGCTGAATTACCAAAATTAGTTCCTGTGGTAAACGTTATTCAATCTGTAGTTCTAGAAAATAACTTACCACGTTAAACGTTGTTTGATGATAACAGTTATATAGTGTCAAGTGTAAAATAGCATAGTAAAATAAGAAATCATTGTTGGTTGTATATTTCTTCTGTTATCGGACTATCAAACTCGTGACTAATTCAAAGCAAAAAGTTTCACTATATTTCCATGTTGGATTCGAAGATCAGGAAAAGTGATGTTTAGCACTTGGAGCATGCTCTGTTTACTATAAAAAGAGACGGAAAAACTATGCACGGGTAGTTGGAATGTCAACAATGTTACTAACTGAAGCTTGCAAAAAGAAAGCAAATGTTGAGTGAAGTTTAGAGAATGTAAAACCTTCCGAAACATATCAAATATTATTATTATAATTTATTTACATCGGAGTTGGTTGACATGAGTTAGATGGAGGTGAGTCTCAAATTAAGCCTATCAAATAATTCAATCGTGGAAGGACACTTTATTTATACATTTGAAAAGAAATATATTAAAGAAACAGCCGCCGAAACTTGCAGAACTTATTTAATCATTTCCGTTTAAATAATGTTAAATCTTTCAATAACAATCTGAAGGCATGATTGTTTTCTCGCTCTCTCTCTCTCTCTCTCTCTCTCTCTCTCTCTCTCTCTCTCTCTCTCTCGCACATACACACACACACACACACTCTCCAAGAAATATTGATATTGCATCTACTATTGGAACTGAACTATTACTAATACACGTCTCTAGTCTTAAATCAAGAAGACATCGATATCGCGGTCAGCTTCGGTTATCCAGTAGACATTAATTTATAGCGCCTCATGCTCCAGATAACTATTCAAGATATATAATTGGTTCCAGATAGAAGGGCATATATTATCTAGATTACTCACTTCAAGTTTCAATGATGGCAGCCAAAATTTGAAGATAAATATTCTAGAATAGGTAATTTTTATTTATTTTACTTCTAAATATTGCTATTCTTTTTTTTTCTACATACTATTATGGTACTTCATATATGTATATACAAAACAAGCTGCCCTACTTCTGGAGGGTTCCCCTCAGGGACAGCCTCCTAATCTGCCCAATTGGGTAATGTTAAAAAAAGATCTCTTTTTTAAAAATATTTTTTTAAAACAAGAAATTTGTATTAAATTTTGATGGACCATGTGGAAAGGAGTGCAGCTTTGCATCTTGCCTTTATTTATATAAATGATAATTTATAATTCTTGGCAAATGCTTTATAACGACTGTAGATAAATTCTGGAGGTCCTTTATACATATATTGTAACCCTATGAGAAGTTATTTATTTGAGTACATGTTTCTTTGCCACATGGCATATTACATGTGAGATTATTTTTAAATACATTTTTACTGTATATACTATTTAATGGGTTATTATCATAAATCAAATGTAATGAAAATGATAATGATAATGAGAGCGGTGTCTCGATGTTGTACGGCTCCGTATGACCTCCAACTGAATCAACGGTACATAATTCAAGCTTCGACTTTATCTTGGAGGAGGATGACTCTCCTCCCGCTCCAGTCAGAAAAGGAAGGCCAAGGAGTACGCAACAACGCATGAAATTGACTAAGGACATGCATATTGCAGTTACTACCGAGCCGTACTACCAAGTCACAAAATGTGACACTGAAAAAACGGGATATACGTACTAGACGCAGCAGTACTGGAATGAGCTCTATCCTCGGATTATAATAATAATAAGAATAAATTAAAATAAAATAATGAAATAATTAAAAATAAAATTAATAGATAATTAAAAATAAAATTAATGAATGAAAATAAAAAATAAATAAATACCCGTAAAGTTAAACTCAACCGATGTTACGGTCTTTCTCTTCATTAATTTGCGAGTCTATGTAAGGTAAATATATTGAATTATAATTCTCTATCCTCACAATCAACTTTATATTCTAATGTATTTTTGCTACATCCATATCTATTCTTTTTATAAACTTCCTTGATAAATGAGTCCTTCATTATATTTTTAAGAAAATATATGAGGTGGTTCTAGCCAATTACCTCCTTCGCGTGTGTGTGTTTTCAAACTGATTAATATGATAACAAAAAGGGAAAAAAATGCTCTGCTAAAAGAGGTGAAGTGAACACATTCTGAAATAAATTAAATCAAAGTAACTATTTTTGTTCAATCACCATATACTTCACTTTCGAGAGTGTTCAGACAATATTAATGTAACTAAGTAACTAACCAATTTTAAATAAGTAATTACTTCATTTTTAATCAAACTAATTATACTATAAATTCAATTATGTTTACCATTGATGAATTTAATTTTCGATTTGTAAAATATATGTTGTCATGAGCTGTGTTATTTATTTATGAAGTCAATAGTGACTGAATGGACGGCCGCATTCATCAGAATTATAGAAGTGGGGACGATGATTTTACGCCGCCTCGGGATTGGACATTCAAAGTTAACGTATGGGCAATAAATGGCTAAATTGGGAGATACAATTTGTAAAACCTGTAACGATGCACTCCCCATAAAACATTACTGTCGACCTTGACATACCAAATGGCATTAAAAAACTACTGAGTGATCAATAGCAGTCAGTATTTATCCAAAGTAATCAGACATTTGCGCATCACGGGATTATACTTGTAAGCTCATTTGAAGCCAATGTACCGGAGAAAGAATTGAAACGCAGCTAGTTATATTACATGGTTACGGTAAAAAACATGTGTTCGAACATTTGACTAAATAAAAGAAGATTTAATCGGAATTATTAAACTCTAAACATTGCGAACCCCTATGTCCAGTTGGGTTAGTCATAAATGATAGTGTAGACCAACCATACTCAAAGTGTGCTCTGCGGAACCCTAAGGTTCCTGTGGGGGCTCCACAAGAATTTAAAAAAAAGTAATCCAAACACCTCTCTCTCTGATTGTCTGTTCCACGACACCTGCGCTCGGACGACACTTTGAAGCGTCCTATCCAAAATGAATTCGTGGATTCAAAATCCCATTTTACCCAACTTGCAATATCCCGAAACTATATCCAACGAGATGTATGAATCTTTTTTCGAAATGTCAAGAATGGAGTCACTGTTCAAAACGACGCCTCTTAACGATTTTTGGTGCAGAATCCGTGATGAATATCTAATACTTGCACATACATTTTTGTTTTATTCTAGGATTCCGTCAAGTAATTTGCTCTCCAAAAGAAGAGACGAAATTGTACTTACACGTCTACGCACAGGACACACTAGACTAACGCATTCATTTCTAATGAGCAGACAAGATGAACCTATATGTCGCTAGAACGCTGACTGTACAACACATACTAACTGACTGCACAGAAGTAAAAACGTACCCATGGCCCACAAATATATGCTATATACTGATAGCCGACAGTAGCCAATTTATAGATGATGTTTTCAAGTGTTTTAGTATGAATGGATTAATTGATGACCTCCTTCCAGTTTAACTATTTATAGTTTTTCTTTTAGCTCTCTCTCTCTCTCTCTCTCTCTCTCTCTCTCTCTCTCTCTCTCTCTCTCTCCCTCTCTCTCTCCCTCCCTCCCTCTCTCTCTCTCGCTCTCTCTCTCTCTCTCTCTCTCTTCTCTCCCCCCCTTTTTTTTGGGGGGGGGGTGTTCTTCATATTGAAAATGTACTAACATTTTATATTTAGTACCATCCATTATATTTATTTAGTACATTCGTAAAACTTAGCTTTGTAAAAATTTTAATATTTATTATATTCAAACATGTTAAAAGATGAATCGCCATTGTAGCGACATCTCAAATAAATAATAATATAATATTAAACTTTAAAACGCCTGTATAATTACGTGTAACTCAGCAAATGATTTCATTTATGCTTTGAAAGGTGAATATTACTAATAATGGGGACAGAATAATTAAATATATTATCATCTTTTAATCTAATATGATAAGGGGCACTAGCAAGAGGATATAGTGGACACTACTGGGAGGGTACCTTCATGATGTGCTCAGGTATGCTCAGGTACCATAGGAGCCGATGGCTAGCGCCCTTCCTGACCTCTGGGGTCAGCCGAAGCCGGTTTCAAAAAAAGTTGATCGGTGGGAATCTCCGGGGACTCACACATTTCCATCAGATCCAGGGTCAGAGGTCGGGGATAACCCCAATGATAATCAGAGAGTATGCAAAGCCACCGGTCGAAACTGTTATCGGACGTACGGGCATTTTAATCAGTCCATTCACCCAGGTGAAAAAACCGGTTGCTAGAGCATGTTGTAATGTGATAATGGGTATTCTTTTTCCAATATATTCAGTACGAATTGAATAAAATATGTGGTCATCTGCTATCTCTGTGGGAATTGTTCGGGGGCTGTGAATAGGATGAATGAGATTCTAACTAGCTGACATACAATGATACGATTCAGAATTCATTCTCAATTTAACTCTTTTTCCATTCATGATTTGTGCTATTATAATTGAGCAATGTTTCTACCTTATTGAAGGTCACAAAATGTATCCAGTAAAATGAGAAATCTGCTTAGTTCACTGAATTTTCTAATAAATTGCGTTAATAATTTGATTAACGAGGGTGAGCAATAATGACTTCTCCGTAACTTGTGACATCATGCGAGTTTAGGGCGTTGGTCATAATATCCCATGGCAGACCTAGAGTGGCGGGTTCGAATCCCGCCCTGGGATGTAGAAATTTATTTAGTAACAACCTCATTAAATAAACTCCTTGGGCCCACCCTGGTTAGAAAAGGATGGTAACCTGTAGATAACCCGTCCCGATTAGCCTAGTTGCATAAAGTGGATGTAAAAAAAAAAAAAAAAATGTGAAATTCAGTGGCGGCTCGCGTATAGGCACTGTGGAACTGCAGCACCCCCAATTTCCACTTGAAATTATCTACAATATTTAATATAATGAGCCTTTTTCTTTAATTCTTTATTTATACTTGTATAATATATAATCCTTAAGCTTAATGCAGTAACCATCCCCCAGTTTGTGAAAAAAGATACAAAAATCTTTGTATGGAACTGTTAGCTTCACAGTTCCAGCGGCGAGGTGTTTGGCTGTTGTGAGTATGAGAGAGAGCACGGTCGTTCCAGCAGTGCCGACTCTGGCGTGCTTATATTTTATACATGTTTGTTTTCTTTAACACAATTTTAAAATAAGGGTTAAACATTTTCTGGAGCAGCACCCCACTAATTTTAGCTACGAGCCACCACTGGTGAAATTACATCAATTGGACGTCAGTCTAGGTCCAAGGATCACTGAAGAATGAAAACTAGCGTTAATAAAATAGATAGATGACAATGATTTTGAGGTTATAAATTGCGCATACATAATTCATACAAATATTTATTTAACTGTAATAATAATTAGGACAGTAGTTCCTTACAAAATATTACACATTTTAAAAAAACAAAATCAGTATGAATAGCATTAAGTGCAAAATACAATCGTAACATTTGCTAATAGAAATATGTGTCAGCGTTTTATTTACAAATGTAAATAAGTATTATTTGGGGTGTTAATTAAAAATAAAATTAATGCCTTTTTAAATTTAGGTTTTTCCTTTTTTTTCATTTGAGGACTTTCCGACCTGGCTAGTCCGGCACTGACTGCAACCTAAAGACAGTAGCGGTGGTGACCGTCCTAGAGAAGGCTGGCGAAGAATTACCGACAATTGGTTTTGCTAAAGTAGTAAAAAGTCGGTCACGGAGGTGCTACGTTAACTAATCACATTTCCGTGTGCGTCACGTCATTTATCATAAAACGTAAAAGTTCAACGAGAACCATATTTCGTATTTAACTACTTAAATTTAAATGTTTGGGTATTTTTTACTTTACGGCCGCAAATCTATTTTCATATGAACACATGATTCTTTGCACACTGAAATCATTACCTGTTACTAACGTGATTTATTTCCCAAACCCAAAAAAAGGTCTTATAACCTCTACATTCTAATCAAAACAAACCAAAATAGATTATTAATTCAATATGTTTATTAAAAAATAACAAATATGTAACACAGGCACATTTTTATTTTATTTTCAGATTTCTGGAGACCAGTACTCTCTAATATGGTTCATTATTGATTCAAAATAATCTTCATTCTCATATCTTCTACGCCAAATAAATTCTCACAAATAAGAATCAATCATACTTCTGTGGGTGCCACATTCACGTTTATTTCTACGTTTTAAACTTGACCACAGAGATTCCACTCTTTGGGTATGAACACTAGTGGTGATATCCACGAAATGTTTGGAATGGTCTACGGTGAAATGTTTATACCTCATTCCTCGGACTTTTCTGAGGCCTTTATAAGACTTCCAACAATCTGAATATATGGTAGTTCCTGGAAGAACTGAAGCTTTTATACATGCAGTCAACATTTCAGCAGTTCTATTAGGGACAGCATACAAGAAACACTCCCGTGTTTCCCTACAGACTCCTCCCCACTGATGAGGATAACTTCTTCCAACGTTGTATTTCCTTCTTGTGAAACATGTTTCATCTATTTCTACTGTCAAACCTTCTCCTCCGATTAACACTGGATTATTTAAAATGTCATTAGCACAAACCTCCCGGAGCATATTCTTCCAACCCGTCGCAGTTCTTGAGCTTATTCCTAGTTCCTTACGACAAAATGTTACGGTTGTATATTCATTAGCCCAACCATAAATGAATAATAAACTTTTTGTTAATGTTAAATGTGTCTTTTCAAACCATGTTCCACTAAAAACACTTGCATTATTGCGGCATTGTGATCGATGGCATCTCCAACGAGGACAATTTCCTTTCGTATAATTTCGCTCATATAATTTCATTTCATGTCCTTGTGGGCATTTCCTTTCCTTTTGTAGGATTCCAAATCGCTGATAAACACGTATCACTTGATTTTCATCATGAAATACGTGTGCTAGTTTGATCAAATTCATTTTTATTCCGGAAAGAAAGCAAACGACGAATCTATAACCTGAACCGTGTATAACTGAATTTAGAACGGTTACTGCAGTAGTAACAAGTGATATCAACAGAATCATGTGTTTCTATTCAAATTTTATTTGCGGCCGTAAAGTAAAAAAGACCCAAATGTTTCATTACATAGTATTGTTTATGTGACATGAGTACGAGTAGGGGGTTTAGAAAACTAAAAAATACAAATATCTCAGTTAATATTGAAGTTTTTGCACAAGACATATGTAGAAAATATATTCTATACATTTTCTCGATCCGGCTCATAAGAACCGATTTAATTCGGATTTCCAAAATTCTCCCCTCAAGAAAAACCTGCTAAAAGCCACTGCAAGTCATAAGGGCAGAAAATTGGTGTTTTATAAATTCTGTCCAATTCTCTTAGTTATAGGAAAAATGAAAGTATATATGTATGTGTTTATATATATATTTACAAATCCTCAACTCCAATGGGCTCAGCACAAAAATCTTCAAAATGTCAGACGTGATCCATTTTGAGCGTCAAGTGGATTAGAGATTGGCACTGGGTAGATTGATTAGAGAGAGGATATCAAGAGGCTGAGGAAATGATAGTCTTGGCTATAATCTAGTCAGGAAGTAAAGGAGGGATCGACCAAATGTGGGTCGAGGAGCTACCCTTAGTTAGTTCCGATAAGATCATCCAGCTCGTTAGACCAACACCTCTCGACTTAACTTCAAAGCAAGCCCGGCTCGGGAATTAGCAGGCGAGTTATGGCCGCGCAGAAAACGGCCGGCAACTACAATATTACTAACACGTCTCGTCTATCTTTCAATCTCGGGACGGAAACCAGGAGGCACAGTAAGGAAACCTATGCTAATCATTTCCCAGTATTAGAATGAAGAATTGTTTCAGAAATGCAATGTAGCATACTAAAAGTCCGTCACGCAGGGGCTGCGTAAACTAAGCAGATTTCCCACGTGAAGTTTGACAATAGAGAAATCTGCCTAATAACAACTGTAGTAAGAAGAAACGTCCAAATCTATTCACGAGGGACGATTAGTTACGGAAACGGCCGCCAGAGCTCTCGGCGGAAAGTCCGAACATAGCCGACTCCTGTCGACCACACGCTGAATACAAATGCAAATATCTCGGTTAATATTCAAGATACAGAATAAATGTATAGACCAATGTTTACAGTAAATTTAATTTGCGATAAGATTGATTCCGTACAATTTTACGATCCGACGTATAGTAACGGAGATATTTCGAATGTTCGAAAATCCTCCCCTCCCACTGGTCCGATTTCAACAGTTAACGAACTTGATCTTTCTTTTTACATAAAACGACTAAATATCGAGTTTGGTAACGATCAAACAAAAATTGCGACCGCTAGAGTGGTAACAGACATATATATATATATATATATATATATATATATATATATATATATATATATATATATATATATATATATATACAGTTTTGAACGGACCTCATTTTCGTCATCTACTAGGTAGGATCGATGGACATTTGAAGAAAAATGTCGAAAATTCCGTCATGAGTACAACCTCAATAGCTGATTTCCCGTAAGGGAAATCTGCTAAAGCCAAAATATAGTAGGGGCTAAAAAAATGCTTAAAAGGAAAAAATATAGTATAATATTTTTAATTATTTTATATTTTTCTAACAATATTAATATAACAGAGATAGTCACGTATTTGGGAAGTGCGAGGTAGATCAAGGAAGCCGACAGAGGCTCCAGTTCGTTCGAGTCCTGTTCTGGAAGGGCCTGGGCCGTCCCTTTGATGTTTGCCGCCACTCTATATAAGACACCCTGACCGACCCTATTTTAATTTTAGTTAGTTTTCGGCTGCCTCCAAGTGCTCATCAAGTGCGTTCAGTGCTAAAGTGCGACTTAGTTGCAGTGCGGTAAAGTGCTTTTATGTGAAGAACAGTGTTGTGCCGCGACTCTGTAAGTAGCAGTATAGTGTTGTGTTTGAGACAGTGAAGTGCCCTATTGCTTTTGTGAACTTCAGTGATCGCGAGTGAGTTATTGGACTGTGTAATAACAAGAACAGTGGGAAAAAAACAAAAAAAAACAAAACAAGAACAGTGAAGCTATCAGTACAGACTGAGTAGTAGCTAAGAATAATTCACTAAGTGTGTAGTGCATTGTTAAATAAATTTGTGCAGTGATAAAAACTGGGAAACTTGTGTGTGTGTTTAATTTTGCAATCCAAAAGAACTCTAATAAACAACGTTTATTACTGATTTTGTAATAAAACGTAACAATATATTATAAAAAGTAATACATTACAAAATGAACAAGGTTCGGTGACAATTTTTTTATAGATGACTTATAACAACGGTGATCTTATAAATATTCGCCTTCACCACTCCAGATTGAAAGTGTCATGCTTTTTGCTTTTAATAATGATTTTATATCATTCGTAGGAAATATAAACTGTGATACACTAACAAGATAAACATTGTAATAAATTTCACATAAAGGATATTTAATCTCCTAAATTTTAAAATATTTGGAACTCATTCCAGGACCTCCATGTTTCATGGGGAATGTATGTCGAATTGATTTCTATCTGCGGAAAACTCCAATTACGAATCACTTCAGTCCTCGCTTGAGAGAGGCTAAATATTATTATTATTATTATTATTATTTATTAACGTCTACTTTTTGCAACTCAGGCTAATCCGGACGGGTTATCTACAGGTTACCACCCTTCTCTAGCCAGGGTGAGATTTTAGGATGTTATTTAATGAATTTTGTCACTAAATAATCTCCTTTGTCCAGGCGAGAATCGAACTCGCCACTCTAGGTTCACCATGTGAGATAAAGGTCAACGCTTTAACTCGCATGGCCAACCTGAGCCCCAAAATATATAAATATCACTAAGCTATATATATATATATATATATATATATATATATATATATATATATATACTTTTACACTACACAATTATTAACAGGGCATGGCTCAATTAACGTGCATCTAAACAGATTTCAACTGACTAATAACCTACTGTGCCCAAGCAATTTTACTACTCAACAGACTTACACCCATCTCGTACATGACTGCAGACTGCTTTAAAACGAAAGGTACCTTTTAAAAGAGACAGTTATAAAAATAGCAAATCAATGGCCTGTTGAGGATAGATTTTTATTTTATAAATGCAGTAAAGCACGCAGGAAATTTGCAGAAGTGTTATACCAGAAAATATGTTAGTGGAATAACTGATATGGGTAAATTGATAATGTACTATTATTAAATATTCTATTTTCACTTTTTCATAATTTGAAGTTTTGTGTAGTAATGTTCTTATTTATATATTTCAGTTACCTTTAATTATTTATATAAATCTTTTAAAAAAATTAATATAAACTATTTGTTAGTAATCTCCATATACAAGTAATGCACTCAATGTAAGGAGGAACAATGTAGGAAATAAACACTGGAGGGCTACTTCATTTAGGAAATATATATGTTTCATAATACTGTTACATATTTTAACTCTTCAATTGCATATTGTTTTTGAAGAAATAATTTGTAATATGGGCACTCCGTAGTAAGTAAAATCCAATGACAGGACGACAACGGGAGATAATGTAAAAATATACTCCCTTATTTCAGTTTCTTAGAAATGAGGAAACAGGCGTCATTTAAGCACCTCCTAGGTAGAATCGATGGAGATTTACAGGAATTTTTAGAAAATCACTTCATGATTACAAAATTCAGAGCAGATTCTTCTTAAGGGTAGTATATACTAAAGCCCATAGCTGCTTCGAGCACTGTGTTTTTAATGGGTGGACATTCTAAGACTTTTGCAAAAGAAACAGAACATATCAGAAATGAGACAATTCCTCGGAGCAGAGTAACACCGGATGAGTAATATTGCGAAAAGAATGAGAAGAGATTGAAATTAAATTATAAATATGTCACATTTCTATTTCTTCTTAAAATGGAAACATTTCTTGGTCTTTAATAAAAATATTCTTCAAGTTAGTTTTTTTTCCGCTCTCATTTCCTTTATTAATTAGAAATAATAATTCATGTTCCATGGACGGTCAATATCCTAGTATTTATTATTCGTTGGAAAGTTTGGTATTTATTATGAGAGAAATTCTAGGAATATATATATTTCGTTTTCATAAACAGAAAATAATTTATGTAGTCTTGGACCAATTTCGGTTGAATTCTTAATTTATCAAACAGTGCGTGCTGCATTCATTTCGCCCAGTCTAAATATGATATTAATTCCGTTCGAAGCTCGTTAGTGATTTTTCAGTCCATCTCCGGTTTGGAATTCATAAATTGAGCAAATAATGTCTCATTAATTATGTGTGGGGTAGAAAAGGTTTTTCCTCGTAATTTTGTATATTTACGCGAGAGAAGAGAATTTTCATTTAGGATTTTATGAACCTACATGTTGAATAATGAATTATACATTTCAATCAGGAATGCAGAGCTCTCCAACATTCAATTTTAGGAAGTATTTATTTCCTCCCAATTAATCATAAATGAGGCAATACTGATCAACTCTGAACTCAGGATATAATGAAATTATGAAAAAGATATGTATTGAATAAAATTAGTGTATTAAATTTCACATACTACAGGAGAATATTTATCTCTTAATTTTATATGTTTATTAAAATAAGTAATATTTTTACTATCAAACTATCAAGTCGTAGTGATGATAGTTTGCAATTAAAATTATTTCATATTATGATGGGAATTTTCATTCGAAGTTGAGTCCATTAAAACGTATAAATCTAGATCGAATTTTATTATTTACGGAAACATTAATTTTATTGACAATGGGTTAACGATTTTTAAAACTAATAAGAACCTTAGTCCCCGTAGTGCTTTCCTTTTCCAAGGAAACGTGCAAGTGTAGGAAGTGCTGCAAACCATGCAGTAGGGGACATTTGGGGTCTTTTTTACTTAACACATGCCAGTGATTTAACTCATTATTATATCAATAACAGTGAAGATTTTTTGTTAACAATTGTTTATTTAAATATAACCAAGGTTTCTAGTAAACATGAATATAACCATAAATGAAATTAATAACATTTTTCATTGTGGAGGCCAATAGTTTCTCATTGATTCCAATATACATTCAAAAATGTCCCTATTTTCATATCTTCTCCTATATATAAATTCACAAAGATATGAATCAAACAAAGTTCTTCTAGTTCCATTTTCATATCTTCTCCTATATATAAATTCACATGCGTATATGAATAGTAAACATTTCCTTAATGAAATTTTACAATGTTTAAACCATGTACCATTAAGCGCAGCAACGTATTGCCTACAACTTCTCATATTGCATTGATAAAATGGCGATCTAGTTTTGCTGAAATAAATCTTCATATAATGTCCTTTTTTACACTTTCTCTTTCTGTGAAGTACTCCATACTTCTGTAAATATTGAAAAGCTTTTTCTTCGGAATAGATCAACTTATTAAGTTTTAAAAGATTCATAATAAAAAATAAACACTCCCTAAACTTTTAACCTGAAAGTATACTGAAGATAAATGATCACATGGTAGTAGGCGTATCTAATATCAAATGATATGTTATCGTGATCACCTTTTACTTAGAAAATTAACTGGCATGTGTTAAGTAAAAAAGACCCGACATTTGCATTATCCAAGTGTCTTGCAAACATCTGTACTAATTTTATTTGTCGACTGACTGCATAGCCCATCGTAATATTAATTTAGTTATTCCTACGACTACTTATCATGTTCAGGGTAGTGTAGTTGTATCAGCCGAGTTCGTGCTAAGTGATCTGAAGAAGACAACTTGTAGTTGTTGAAAGCGCTAAATAAGTTTTAGCAGATTTCCCTTCAGGAAAATCGGCTATTGAGGTCGTACTCATGATGCGATTTTCGAAACGTTTCTTCAAATGTCCATCAATCCTACCTAGGAGATGACGAAAATGTGGTCCGTTCAAAATTATGAATATATGACTCTTACCGCTTTAGCAATAGAAATTGTTGTTTTATCTTTACCAAACTGCAATATATAAGCCTTTTTATGTAAAAATAAAGATCAAGTTCGTAATAGGCAAAAATCGGACGGGGTGAAGTGGTTTTTTTTAAATAAATTGGAAATTTCTCTCTTATTAAACGTCGAATCGAAAAGGTGTGTAGAACTAGAATCTAAATGTAACTTTAATTATCTATAAATGTTGTTATATACATATTTATTCTAAGATTAATATTAACCGAGATAATTAGAATTTTTAGTTTTCATCCTCCTACTGATGTCATATCAACAATAAGCTGTTCTAACATGAACCTCATCATATTTACACCTCTCGCATAACACAAAAGTGGCTAGCTTGAGAATATTAAAATTTCATTTTTGGGATTTTCGGAACGTCTAGTTAACAGGTTGTACTCATACAATATATATATATATATATATATATATATATATATATATATATATATATATATATATAGGTACAAATATGTATCTATTTATTTGTCTGTTACAGCCCTAGGTGTCAATTTTGTTTTAATCGTTACCATACTCGATATTTAATAGTTTTATGTAAAAAAAAAGACTAAGTTCGTTAATGGCTGAAATCCGACCAGTGGCAGGGGGTTTAGAGGCGAGGAATTTTGGAAATTCTTAATATCTCCGTTATTAAGCATCGGATCGAAGAATCGTATAGAATCAATCTTATTGCAAATGTAATGTTCTATAAATTTTAACATGCATGTATTTTCTCTACATTGATTATTAAACGAGATATTTGAATTTTATAGTTTTCGGTCGACAGGAAACCCACCCTCCTACTCATGACATATTAACAATTAGCAGTTGTATTATGAAGCGCATTATTTAAAGCATAAATGCCAAATATGGTTCTTATTGAACTTTTAATTTCTGAGATAAATGTAAATATGTGGCACACGTGTGAAACCTGCTTAGTTTACGCAGCCCTTCGTGACGAACGTTTTACCATGAAGAGATCTATAAATTATTTTCAAAGACATTTTTTTAATACCATGTATTCGTGCGGAGATATCGTATATTATTTGAAATAATTTTAAAATAAATAAAAAACTGCTAAAATGTCAATTCTTTAACTCAGTAAGAATTTAAGAAAGACGTGGTTTGCCCACATCAAATTTTTTTAAGCTGAGCCAATTTAACTTCAAACGCTGATAAGCGAAATTTGGTAAAATGTTGACTAAAAGGGGATCGAAAAAAAAAAAATTATATTTATCCTTACTTTACTGTAACCTTTGGTTTACTACTTTGCCCCCAAGAACTTTGGCTGGCCCGACAAAGCGAACATCAGAGGCGAGACATTCCTTTGGGCTTTATTTTCAAAGGGGCAAGATGAGGGGACCCATGCCGACAAAAACAGGCCCTCCCTTCCACCCCTTAGCTACACCTGTTTATTGGATTTTAATAACAAGGAAATGGCAATTTCACTCAGACAGGGAGTTGTAATTTGCCCTGTGGCCGGGGTAAGGGGTCTTTTCTTGTTCAACAGGGGGATGGCGCCCTGAACACTTGTAGCTCCAAATATTATATACTATACTAGGGAAAATGCATACAAATATTTGCTTCCTTTTCTTGACAAAAACGCTAAAAATTTCCTTTTTTCTCAATCGATAATACAAATAAAAAATGTTACCCGCTCAATTTTATAAGAAAGAGTAGTCCTTCAACATAAGTATAATATATAACTCCTCATTTGGACTCCTACATGTTTTCCTTTAATAATTTAGATATAATATTAATTGTTATTTATTTAAAGATACCAAAAATCAAAGGTGATTGCCGTAAGTTAGTTATGTTAATTACTAATTTAAGAATTATCTCTAGAAATTGATTATGGATAAAAGCAAATTAAAGTTCACTTATTGCTGTTGGGGATGGGTTATCAACAAGTTACCTCTTTTTTCTACGTCATGTTGCATCTTTGCTTCATTTATTCATCACTCAGTGTAAACGAAAAAAAATTATACAAACCGACTGCGGAGTTACGGTTCTATGACAAAGTCTCAAGAGCTAGTCAATAAATAGGAACCAAAATATTTCTATTGAAATATATTGTATTGGTGCAATATTACTTGTGTGGTTAGAAAAATGGTCACGAGACCAATTAGAATTGAATGTAGGTTAGGAAAATGCCAAGTTCAGTCGTCAAGATCTCAGCCATTTTGTAATTAAAAATCTAGCATTTCCGAAGCATCAATCAAAAATATTTTAAGTAACGTATTAAAAAAACGGCACCCATTTTTTATTACGATAATGAGCGGGGAGGGGCTCCAATTGAAAATACATTTCACGTAGAGAGTTGACGTGAAAGGGGGTATCGAATCGTATTGTACGCGATAAAATGCGTAAACAACAATTATAAACCATTAACATTTTCAGAAGACTGGTTCTATAACGTTTTACGATTCGACTCATTATAATGGAGATATTATGAATTTTCGAATTTCCCCTTCTCTAAACATCTATACCCTTGGTCCGATTTCTGCCGTTAACTAATAATTAATAATCTATTAGTATTATTTAAGATATAATAAATAATAATTTACAATTATTATTTAAGATATAATAAATAATAATCTATTAGTATTATTTAAGATATAATAAATAATAATCTACTATTATTATTTAAGATATACTAAATAATAATTTACAATTATTATTTAAGATATAATAAATAATGATCTATTTTTATTATTAAAGATATAATAAATAATAATCTATTAGTATTATTTAAGATATAATAAATAATAATTTACAATTATTATTTAAGATATAATAAATAATAATCTATTAGTATTATTTAAGATATAATAAATAATAATCTACTATTATTATTTAAGATATAATAAATAATAATTTACAATTATTATTTAAGATATAATAAATAATAATCTATTAGTATTATTTAAGATATAATAAATAATAATTTACAATTATTATTTAAGATATAATAAATAATAATCTATTAGTATTATTTAAGATATAATAAATAATAATTTACAATTATTATTTAAGATATAATAAATAATAATCTATTAGTATTATTTAAGATATAATAAATAATAATCTACTATTATTATTTAAGATTTAATAAATAATAATTTACAATTATTATTTAAGATATAATAAATAATAATCTATTTTTATTATTAAAGACATAATAAATAATAATCACTATTATTATTTAAGATATAAAAACTAATAATCTATTATTAATATTTAAGATATAATAAATAATAATCTACTATTATTATTTAAGATATAAAAAATAATAATCTATTATTAATATTTAAGATATAATAAATAATAATCTACTACTATTATTAAAGATATAAAAAATAATAATCTATTATTATTATTTAAGATATAAAAAAATATAATCTATTTTTATAATTTAAGATATAAGAAATAATAATCTACTATTATTATTTAAGATATAAAAAATAATAATCTATTATTAATATTTAAGATATAATAAATAATAATCTACTACTATTATTAAAGATATAAAAAATAATAATCTATTATTATTATTATTTAAGATATAAAAAATTATAATCTATTATTATTATTTAAGATATAAAAAATTATAATCTATTTTTATAATTTAAGATATAAGAAATAGTAATCTACTATTATTATTTAAGTTATAAAAAATATTAATCTATTATTAATATTTAAGACATAATAAATTTAAGACATAATCTACTATTATTATTTAAGATTAAGAAAAAATGTTTAAAACTGCATTCATAGGACATTAAATATGCAGTAAAATTGGTTCTATAAAATTTTTCCACCCGGCGAACAATAACGGATGATTTTTTTTTCAAAATTCCCCTCCTCTCTAACCCCCCCCCCCCGGTCCAAGGAACTGGATCTTTAGTTTTAAATAAAACGATTAAAATATTGCGTTTTGAAATGATCAAACAAAAATTGCGACTGCCAGAGCAGTAACATGCATATGTGCATATACATACATATAGTTTTGAACGGACCTCATTTTCGTCCTCTCGATCGGATCGATGGATTACCAAAGGTATTCTGCGACAAATGGAAGATGGGCTCATAATTTAAGTAAGGTTTCATAGTTAAGCAGGGGCTGCGTTAACTAAGCAGATTTCCCACTTGTGCCACGTATTTGCATTTGTCTCATGACGTAACAGTTCAATGAGAACAATATTTGTTATTTAGGCTTCAAATAAAATGCTCCATAATATAACAGCGTATTGTTGATATGACATCAGTAGGAGTGGGGGTTTACTAAAGGCCGAATACTAATAACCGCGAATATCTCGGTTAATATTAAATATAATGGAAAAAATGTACATAACAACATTTATAGAAAATTACATTTGCAATAAGATTGGTTTTACACAATTTTTCGATTCGAGAAATAATAACGGAGATATTAAGAATTTGCGTAACGCCCTCCCTCAGGCCGATTTCAGCCGTTAACGAACTTGATCTTTCTTTTTACATAAAACACTTATATATAGTTTCGTAACAATTAAACAAAAATTACGACAGCTAGACTAGCGGTAAAAGGCAAATATATAAGGGGACCTCATTTTCGTCATCTCAGGTAGGATCCATGGACATTTTTTGAAAATCGAGTCATGAGTACATGAAATTTCAGGGTGTACTTAGTAAATTTTTCTAGGTAATACTCAGCTTCAGTTTCCTTCACAGTGTACTATTTTTCTTCAAAAATAGATTTCCCTTGAAGAGAAATCCTGAATATGGAAACCATCCATTTAGCCAATTTTAGAGGTGAGGTTGGAATAAACCTATTATCACGGAGTAGTTAGCTCATTGGATTTAGTGCTAGACTAAACCGCAAAGGACTAAGATCTATTCTCTTTGAAATTCATCCCTTCCTTTTCCAATACTAAGGAAAGCTTTTCAGCCAATTACTGGAAATTAGAGATCAGTTGTCCTGTTATCTACAATATATAATATAATTCCTGAACTTGCAATAGTCAGGCGTGATTGGTACAATCAAACGCGTTTTAGTAGGTATTGAGGTCGTACTCATGACGCGAGTTTCGAAAAATTTCTTCAAATATCCATCGTTCCTACCCAGAAGATGACGAAAACGAGGTCCGTTCAAAATTATATCTATATATCTATATATATTTATTTATATATATATATATATATATATATTTGTGTGTTAACGCTCTAGCGGTCGCAATTCTTGTTTGATCTTTACCAAACTCGGAATTTAATCGTTTTATGTAAAAAGGAAGATCAAGTTCGTTAATGGCTGAAATCGGACCAGTGGGAGGGGGGGGGGTTTAAAGGGGGGATTTTTGAAAATTCAAAATATCTCCGTTATTATGCGTCGGATCGAAAAATTGTATAGAATAAATCTTATTGCAAATTAAATTTACTATAAATATTGTTCTATTTATTTATTCTGTATCTTGAATATTAACCGAGATATTTGCATTTGTATTCTGCGTGTGGTCACCAGTAGGCTATGTTCGAACTTTCCGGCGAGAGCTCTGGCGGCCGTTTCTATAACTATTTGTCCCTCGTGAATAGGTTTAGAGGTTAGGTCAACTGTTTTTTGGGGCTAGAAACTACTGGGTTGTTACGCCCTAAATAATGTTTTAGGTTTAGAGGTTTCTTACTACTACAGTTGTTATTAGGCAGATTTCCCTATTGTAAAACTTCACGTGGGAAATCTGCTTAGTTTACGCAGCCCCTGCGTGACGGACTTTTTTATTAATATATCAAACTCCTCCGAGAAATATTCCTCCTGATAAAAAGTCTATAATATCATCTTGGGGTTTTAATTCCACTTGTCCAATGTCATCAATTGTTGATGTCAGTCTTTCTCTATGCTGCCAAAAGGGTGGTAACGTGTAGATAACCCGTCTCGATTAGCCTTAGTTGCATAAAGTGGAAGTTAATAAATAATAATAATAATCAAATCTATGGCTGTTAAGTAATTTCAGCTCGTGCATAAAGATACGAAGAGGTTAAAGTGACGTATAAAGACACCAAATACTTTTAGAGATAATTTTAGTACAGTTATAACATTAAACATGAGTATATGCAATCACCTAATTTGAAGAAGGTTTCCTTGGGTGAAAAGGAAGACGGTTTTCCAGACAATGCCAGACGAAACATTCACGTAAATAAATAAGTTTCCCTCATAAATTTCAGGGAATGCGAAATGAAATAGGTACATGGAGAAAACGTTCCCTTAAATGGTGAAGATTTTCCAATGTCCGCTTATTCAAAATTGAAATGCCTGTATCCTGATCAGATGTTTGAACTGTTTCCAAACAAAACAGGAACTAACACCAGAAAATTTAGCAAATTCTTCAAGTACTATCATATTACAAGCTGAAACAAAAAGTCCGTCACGCAGGGCTTCGTAAACTAAGCAGATTCCTCACGTGAAGTTTTACAATATAGAAATCTCCATACGAGAGCCGAACTCGTCCGTTATCCATTATCCGCCCCGATTTCATAAAAATACAAATACCTCGGTTAACATTCAAGATAGAGAATAAATGTATATAACAATATTTATAGTAAATTTAATTTGCAATAAGATTGATTCTATACAATATTTCGATCCGACGTATAGTAACGGAATTTTAGAAAATCCTCCCCTCTAAACTCCCCCTCCCACTGGTCCGATTTCAGCCATTAACGAACTTTATCTGTCTTTTTACATAAAACAACTAAATATCGAGTTTGGTACCGATCAAAGATAAATTGCGACCGCTAGAGCGGCAACAAACAATATATATATATATATATATACAATATATACAGTTTTGAACGGACTTCATTTTCGTCATCTACTAGGTAGGATCGATGGACATTTGAAGGAAAATTCCGTCATGAGTACAACCTCAATAGCTGATTTCCCTTAAGGGAAATCTGCTAAAATGGCTACAAACAAACAATAAACTCCTACAAATTAAAACCACAAGTGTGCAACATAGCACCTTATACACAGAGAGAAGAAGTAATTTTAAGAATGTTATGCATAGTATACGCATTGGTTTTTACAATAAAAAACATACTGACAAACGATATCATTTACAGATACCCCTCGGCATACATAAACTACTTACTGTTGTAGCCCATACAGGTTTACCATCATTCAACACTTAATAGATCCACATAAACTTTTAAATAATAAATATTTTAATAAAATATATGTTCAAAATAAATTTTGCGCCTTAAAATTAATTTTTCAATCTCCTAATGTGTGTGTGGGTGTGAGTGTGTGTGTGTGTGTGTGGGTGTGGGTGTGTGTGTGTGTGTGTGTGTGTGTGTGTGTGTGTGTGTGTGTGTGAATGTGTTCGTGAACCAGTGAGTATACTGCGTAAGTTAATACGCGAGACAGTTGAATGTAAATAATGATCTATATTTATATATCTTATCATTTTGTAAATTAATTAATTTACTCATTAATTTATTTTAATGGGGTTCAGGTTAGCCATGTGAGTTTAAGCTTTGCTTTTAATTTCACAAGGTAAACCTAGAATGGAGAGTTCGATTCCCGCCTGGACAAAGGCATTTATTTAGTGACGGAATTCATTAAATAAATTCCTGAGTTCACCCTGGCTAGAAAAGGCTGGTAACCTGTAGATAATCCGTCCCAATTAGTCTAATTTATTTTAGCAGATTTCCCTTAAGGCAAATCAGCTATTGAGGTTGTACTCATGACGGTATTTTAGAAATATTTCTTCAAATGTCCGTCGTTCCTACCTAGTAGATGACGAAAATGAAGTCTGTTCAAAACTGTGTGTGTGTATATATATATATATATATATGTGTGTATATATATATATATATATATATATATATATATATATATATGTCTGTAACAGCTATAGCGATCGCAATATTTGTTTGATCAGTACCAAACTCGATATTTATTCGTTTTATGTAAAAAGAAAGATCAAGTTCGTTAACGGCTGAAATCGGACCAGGGGAGGGGGGGGGTTAAAGGGGAGGATTTTCAAAAATACTTAATATTATTAATTATAAATTAACCGAGATATTTGCATTTTTATGAAGTCTGTGGTCGGGTATAGTTCGGATTAGATCGGCCATTTCCGTCAGTACTCGGCTCAGGTGGAAGCTTCTTCTAACCTTACCTGTCGTTTCTAACCTTACCTTACCTTCACTACTTTGTGAGATTTATGCAAATACGTTCTGTTCATTCGCCCCCCTTCTTTAGTTCTTGGACTACTAAAATTTGAGTTATTAAAATATAAATTAATATTACAATTCAGAAGCCGTTTCAGTTGGGAATTTATTTTAATTAACTGAAAGATTTCTCATTACCGTTTGTATTTAATCATGGTAGTATTGTGTTACCAGTATGCAGATTTCTCTATTGTAAAACTTCACCTGGGAAATCCGCTTAGTTTGCGTAGCCCCTGCGTGGCGGACTTTTATTATTTTAATCAATTAAAAATTATAAACTTTTAATCACACATATATATATATATATATATATATATATATATATATATATATATATATATATATATATATCGGTTAATATTCAAGATAGAGATAAACAAATTTGTATAACAACATTTATAGGACATTATATTAAAAATATTTTTAATACCTTATATATTTAAAAATTAAACATCGCGATTGATAAAGAATAAGCAAAAATTGTGACCACTAGAGCGGTAACAAATAAGTGTATATGCATATATGTATATATGTATGTGTATATATATATAATATATAATGTGTGTGTGCTCTGTGTGTGGTATTTTGCCACCCGAACGGAACTCATATTTTTCATAAGCTCCTATTAATGATTGATAGACATTTGAGGAAATTGTTCAATAATGACGTCATGAGTACAATCACAATAGTTAATGTCCCTTTCGGAAAATCATATAACATGGAAAAGTCATAATCATTTTGGATTCATGATTTTCCGTTCCCTTATCACTTTGGATCTGTTCACTTCGAGTCCTTAGGGTTTTGTCCGTTGAGAGCACATTACACTCCAGTGAATACGTTTTCTCCTTCAGCCGTTGTTTACCTTTCATTCATTTGTTGGTCATTTCTTCTTCATCCAGTGATTTCACCATAGTGGTTCGTACTGTACAGTAACCAAAATTAACGATTAACAACAAACCAATGACCTAACGAAACATATTTGATATGAATAGCAGCCAACGGGTCAAGGGTTTTATAAGAACCACTATTTTATTTTCTTCCACTTTTATTATAACTGTACACGTTTCGCTTTCTTTAATTCCATGCCTCACCAGGAGTACAATCCTTGCTACTAAAAGCGGAGTCAGCACATAGCCTAGAAAACCTTTCTGTTGACCGGCTTCGTAAATGTTGATAAGGTACAACCTGATACAAAATGCACAAACGATACATGGTTACAATCGATATTGCCAAAATATTCTTGGAATGGATGTTTGCATCTTTAATAAAATATCCTATGGAGTTTTGTCAATATTTCATACAAATTTAACTGCCTATCAAAATTATAAAAACTTTAGGTATTTTGTAAAGATATATTTTAACAATATCGATTATAACCGTTTATCGGATTCATGGTATCATTTGGAACAAGGTTGTGTCTTCTAATCTTATGCTAGTGCGCGAAGTATAAACGATATTTGTATGTGTGTTTAATTGGAGGTTAGGCAACGAATTTAAATTGGGAACGGACCGTTTAATCTTAGGCCAACTCGACAAGGCCTTCAATGGCAAATATTACTTTCTGAATAGTCAGTCTTATAAAGAATGCCACAATAATAATATTGATATATACAATATATAACAATATTATTAACGCGCATTGTTTACAGGAATAAATGTTTTAAAATAAGTACTGGCTCGCAAATTCCTAATCACCCCAATAATCGGAAGGGCAGTTTATAGCAAAAAAAAAAATTGTCAGTCACGCAGGGGCTGCATAAACTAAGCAGATTTCCCACCTGAAGTATTACAATAGAGAAATTTCACGAGAGCCAAACAGTTACGAAAACGGCGGAGCTAGCTTTCGTCCGTTACCTGACCACATTTAATACAAGTGCAAATATCTCGGTTAATATTCAAAATAGAGAATAAATGTATATAACAATATTTATAGTAAATTTAATTTGCAATAAGATTGATTCTATACAAGCTTTCGATCCGACGTATAGTAACGGAGATATTTCGAATTTTTGAAAGTCCTCCCCTCTTAACCCCCCCCCACTGGTCCTATTTCAGCCATTAACGAACTTGATCGGTCTTTGTACTTACAACGACTAAATATTTAGTGTGGTAACGATTAAACAATAATTGCGACCGCTAGAGCGGTAACAGACAAATATATATATATATGTATATATATATATATATAATATATATATATATATTTGTATGAACGGACCTCATTTTCGTATGAATTTGAAAATCGCGTCACGAGTACCTACAACCTCAATAGCTGATTTCCCTAAAGGGAAATATGCTAATAATAAATGCTTTTGATGAAGTATGTGTCAAAAATGGTTTTACAACTACAGAGACTTGTCAAACATGCATGCATTCTTATGTATATTTGTTATTGTAATATACACTTTGTCAGTGGATTCACAATTTTCCAGTAAACATTGAATCATCCCATTATTTATTCTGCATGCTTAGGTTAAGAGCTACTATATCTCACACAAGAGTTATCGTGATTTTCAAAATTCTGCAAAACTCAAATATAGAGATAATGGTACAAATTTTCAAGGTGAATTTCTACTAATTGCGCATACAACTAATGAACAGAATTGTCCCATTGATTTGGTCGACGAAGCAATAATTAAGCGAATCACAAACAAAACAGCCCTAATCGAATAGACGCCAGAGGGTTGCAATCCTTGAAATCCCATGGCCTCAAAAACAATACCAGATGAAAACAGCTAAAATCCCCAATGAATCAACACCACTTTCCACTCTCGTTTCGGTGGTATTTGTTTTGTTTCGCGTTCGTTCGGACACTTTTCCTCTCTGTCTCTCTCTCGAAAATCCAGGACCACAGCAGATAAATGAATGCCGGGCAACAATCGCAAGTGGAAATATAACACAGATGGAAAACAGCGGATATCGCTGGGGCTGAGAGCGAGCACGGCTTTAATGGGCCAAAACACAAAGTGTGTGTTTTATTGCTAGTAGATGTGTTTGTCGGAGAGAGAGAGAGAGAACCGGGGGTTTTACGGATGAGCAGATCCCATAATAAATAACCTTTATCGCTAACACTTATGTTGGACAAACATTGGTGTGAGAGTCGCCATCAAAAATCACTCGCCGGTTCTATCTCTCTTTTCGCCCACTAAACAACCATATTTCCAAGCTCCATTTCCTCTTGCGCGGTGCTTGTCACAATTCCGGCTCACAAAATAGGATTTTCATTTGGACGGGCTTATCTCAACGCTGCTATGAACAACACTACCCTAAATTAGCCCACCTGCTGTAAGCTCAGTAATACCCTCCGTGTGTTTATTTACCTGCCGAAAATTCGAAAACAAATCTGTTTAGGGAGATCCCAATACGTTATTTTTACGAATGGGAACTCCTCTATAATGACTAGCATTAAGTCAAAGTAATTTTACTGCTCCTAATTGTCGTATTGCATAATAAATACATTGCAAAATTGAAACTTCGTTTGTAAATGGAAAATCTCAATTGGATACTGAAATGTTATGTTCACACATTGTAATTGTTATCTGAGTTATATCTTAAAGTAGCAAGCAATAGGCAGACATTGAGATTTGAAAGAGAAAGCTTTAGATACGTTTCAGAGTAATATATTACATTTATTAAAGTCTGAAATACATACAAATATTTTAATAGCCAGTATACACTTTAAAACATAACATTAAACATTTATACAGAGTTATAGTATTATGGGGAGAGAGTCTGATGGGTCTAGTGGTAAAGACTGGGCAAATATGATAGAAGTTCCAGACTCAAACCAAAATATATGAATAATATTGAACGACCACGTTTACTTCATGAATTTGGTAGGATCGATGGACGTTTATAGAAATTTTTTGAAAATCAAATAGAGATTGCAATCTCAAAAACGGATTTCCATTATGAAAAATCTTAAAAATTTCTAAAAGAGTTTATTGAAAAGTCCTTCACTATCCATAAGAAATTCATGCTAATATTAAGCAAGTTATTCCTGTTTTTCAGTCTTTATTAAACCCAGTCTACTACTGATAGGGTTTTTATTAAGAAATTACGTGGCGAGAAGAGGTCAGTAGTGTGTTATACAAGCACGTGGGAAATCTGCTTAGATTACGCAGCCCATGCGGGACGGACTTTTACATAACTCTAATAGTAACCAAGTTATTCCTGTTTTTCAGTCATCATTAAACCCCGTCCTCTACTCATCGGATTTTTATTAAGAAATTATGTGATGAGAAGAGGTTTGTAGCGTCTTATGCAAGCGAGTGAGAAATCTGCTTAGGTTACGCAGCCCATGCGGGACGGACCTTGATACCTTATTCCAACCGGATAATAGACTATTGGTAGTTCGTCGCTCATCATTCATCTTCATTGTTGTGTAGGAATCGGACAAAGTGCGGATATAGTTGAATGTAGTCAGCGAGGCCTCCATTATGCGGCACCGTAATCAGTGTTGAAGGTGGACACTGATCGGCATAATGAGGTTGTAACGTACGTCGGGACATGGATTGGAACGGGCCTAATTCTCTATAAATATATCCCGATTGAAATTGATTTGCCTTCCTGATTCAAAACCGGTCGCCCCCCTCCCCCCGCCTAATAATGACTCCATATTGAGTAGGATGTGCATATAGGAGGTAATCAGCTGCGCATCCAATTAGCAATTAAGTTCATAATGAGTTGGGTGCATGTTCCGTGCTTTGGCCCGCGAGGAAATGAAGGAAGCTCATTACATGCGGTATTTATAAATGCGCTTTACACGAGTAATTAAAGCTAGATTGCCCAATGGACCGAACCGATTATTTATATCTAATAAAGTCCTCTCCGTGGATCATTATTTAGTATTACGCCAATAACTAACCGCCTTAGTCAGTAGTTTGAAATTTTTTTAAAAAAATACGTCTGTTACGCAAGGGGATGTGCAAACAATGCAAGTTTTCTACATGCTGGACTGATACAATACTAATCTTCATTTTTAATTAAAAATTCGAAGAGTAGGAATGGGAATTTACCGAAGTCTGAAAACAAGAAAGAACGAATAACTCCCATAATATTTGAGTTACGAAAACATTTGTAGAACAACATTTCTATAGCATTAATGTTATAACAAGACTTATCCTAACATTTTTCGATGAACTCAATATAACGGAGATATTTTGAATTTTCGAATCCCCTCCTTCCTAAGCCTTTCCTATTCCTAGTCCGATTTCAGCCAATAACGATTTATGAGTATTAATGTGCTGATACCAAATTAGTTGAACATTTTTTTCTAGTTCAGAACTTAAAATCTTATCTCACGGAGTAAAAGGTCAATGATATCAGTATCCGGGGTATTTGAGCTTTGAATAACGTAGTTCATAATATAACACCTTATTGTTGATAAGGCATGAGTAAGAGTAAGGGGTTTACTCAAGGGTTGTAACTAAAACATGCAAATATCTCTGTTAATATTCATAATACAGTAGGGACCCGATTAACCGAGTCGATCGGGACCGCTGTTACCTCGGTTAATCGAAATTCTCGGTTAATCGGAACCTACTAATACCAGCTGAAAATGTAAGGTTTTTAGAATAAAAGCTAGTAGCTACCTATAAGTTTAAGAATTACATTCATATTTACATTTTTTAATAATAAATAAATAATAGAATTACAATGTATTAATTATAAAATAACTTCGGACACAAAAAAAAAAAAAAAATTAATATAAAATCGGAAAACTATTTTGATTTAAAAAAATCATTTATTGTTGTTTGTTTTAAACAACTGCTTCTATCAGCAGCTGCAGTGTCTCTCCACTTCCTTAACATCATCAGTTCATATGAAGGCACATCACCTCTGCCTTCTAAATAGAGTAGTGACCTGTCAAGTAGGTTGAAACCCTCCTCATGGCTTACTTTCGTTGGGATAGATACCTCTTCTCCTTCAAGCTCTTCTTCGTTAGTTGTTTTCATTATTTCATTAATGATTTCCTCTTCCGTTAGGGCCGCTGATCTCTTTAATGATTCTTCATTGACCCAATCCGTAACTTCGAAGTCCATTACATCTTGGGAGTTAAGATCTTCTAACAAAGAGCACAACTCCAGATTTGTTGGTGGCAGTTTTTTTTTCGTCAAGAAAATTTTTGACGTGTGGTACAAAATTATGTTTGAACCAATGCTCGAAAATTTCAGCACTCATCCACGCAGGTTTTTGATGTTTATAAACAACCGGCAGGTTATTAAAATTGATGTGTTTGAGGGCTCTAGGTTTGGCTGATTTTCCGATTAAAACTAACTTAGTTTATCCTCTCCACTTGCATTCGCGCAAACCTAAACAGTGACCCTATCTTTAACACCCTTGAAACCACTAACAGATTTTTCCATATTCGTCGCTAGAGTTTCTTGGGGCAACACTTTATACCACAAACCGGTCACATCAGTATTGTAAATTTGGTCCGCGCATAGATTATGGGACTTTACTAATAAAGAAAAACTATTAATAATAAATCTGGTCGCAGATTCCGTGTCTGCTGAAAGTTTTTCGACGGAAATGGCGAGTGCTCTTATGCCGCGTGTCTGTTTTTAAAACGACTTAGCAAACCTTTACTCGCCTCAAATTTCTCTATAGGCGAATTTAATTTTAAATTAAGAGACAATGCTTTCTCTTGAATTATTGGACCACTTACCGGGAATCCTTGCTCTCTTGCCTGGCAAAACCACAGTAAAAGGGCTTCTTCTAGAAGCTCACACGATGACTTCTACAATGTAGATCTGCAGTTAGAAGCCTCCTTAGATGCACTTTGATAAGCATAGTTTTCAATTTGCTTCCAATATTTCAATTTGTTTCCAATTTCCTCCTCCAGTCACCGACAGTATTTTCACCGACACCATAATCCTGAGCAACTTTTTTTAAAGACTCGCCTTTGTCCAAGCGATGAATTGCTTCTAATTTTTTTTCAAGCGAAATAACCACTCTTTTACGTTTTTTAGCCGGGTTGTGACAAGTAGAGATGTAAATACAATATTCCCGGAACAGGGGAAGGAGGGTTGGACGTGCTAGAGATGCATTTCTCAAAAGGCAATTAACGACTGTCTTATATCTTCCTTTTAAAAAAACCGCTTGCTTTAAACCTGCATCCGGCCTATGTTTTTTTGGGTTTTTTAAATGTTGATAATCAATTTCAATGGTTACCCACAACTACTTTTTTTTTTTTTTTTTTTTTTTTTTTAAATGTTTGGCACCTCGGTTAATCGGGACCTCGGTTAATCGAACCTCGGTTAATCGGGTCCATACTGTACATAAAAAGTCCGTCTAAGCAGATTTTCCACGTGCATTATGTATATGCATTTATCTCAAAACGTAAAAGTTCAATGTGAAGAATATTTGTTATGTAGGCTTCAAATAAAGTGCTTCAGAATATAATAGCATATTGTTAATACGCCATGAGTAGGAACGGGGGCTAACTGAAGGCCTAAAGCTATAAAATCCAAATATCTCGGTTAATAATCAAGATACTGAAAAACTGTACATTACAACATTTATAGAACATTACATTTGAAATAAGATTGGTTCTATCGATTTTTTCGATCTGACGCGGTTGTTTTTTTGTTTTTTTATAACGGAGATTTTAGAAATTCTCCACCTTTGAACCGCTCTTCCCCTGGTCCGATTTCCGCCATTAACGCACGTGATCATTCTTTTTAAGTAAATCGCTTACATATGAAGTTTGGTAACTATAAGACCAAAATTGCAAAGGCTAGAGCTGTAACAGACAAAATACACACACACACACACACACACAGACATATATATATATATATATATATATATATATATATATACACACACAAAATTTTGAACGGACAACATATAGCAGATTTCCCTGAAGGGAAATCAGCTATTGAGTTTGTGCTCATGACGGAATTTTCGAAATTTTTCTTCAAATGTCCATCGATCCTACCCAGGAGATGACGAAAATGAGGTCCGTTCAAAACTGTATATATATATATATATATATATATAGATCTATCCATCTATATATTTGTCTGTTACCGCTCTAGCGGTCGCAATTGTTGTTTGATCGTTACCAAACTCAATATTTAACCGTTTTATGCAAGGATTTTCCAAAATTCAAAATATCTCCGTTACTATACGTCGGACCGAAAAATGAACAGAATCAATCTTATTGCAAATTAAATTTACTATAAATATTGTTATATACATTTTTTTTCTATCTTTAATATTAACCGAGATATTTGCATTTGTATTCTGCGTGTGGTCACCAGTAGGCTATGTTCGTACTTTCCGCCGAGAGCTCTGGCGGCCGTTTCTATAACTATTCGTCCCTCGTGAATAGGTTTAGAGGTTAGGTTAACTGTTTTTTGGGGCTAGAAACTACTGGGTTATTACGCCCTAAATAATGTTTTAGGTTTAGATTTCTTACTTTACTTCACGTGGGAAATCTGCTTAGTTTACGCAGCCCCTGCGGACACTTTTTCGTCATCACCTGGTAGGATCGATGGACATTTATAGAACATTAAATAAGATAAGTTTGTACGAAACGACGTGTAATAAAGCATGTATATAATTTTAAACGGACCTCATTTTAGCAGATTTCCCTTAAAAATTTCCTCAAATGTCCATCGATCCTACCCAGGAAAACGACGAAAATGAGGTCCGTTCAAAATTATATCTATCTATCTATATATATATAAATATATATATATATATATATATATATATATATATATGTATATATATATATTTGTCTGTTAACGCTCTAGCGGTCGCAATTTTTGTTTGATCGTTACCAAACTTCATATTTAATCGTTTTATGTAAAACTAAAGATCAAGTTCGTAAATGGCTGAAATCAGGCCAGTAGGATGGGGGTTTAGAGTGGAGGATTTTTGAAAATTTGAAATATCTCCATTATTATGCGTCGGATCGAAAACTTGTATAGAATCAATCTTATTGCAAATTAAATTTACTATAAATATTGTATTATACATTTATTCTGTATCTTGAATATTAACTGAGATATTTGCATTTTTATGCATGTGTGTGGTCGGCAGGAGTCGGCTATGTGAACGTCCCTCGTGAATAGGTTTAGAGATTCCTTACTATTACTGTTGTTATTAGGCAGATTTCTCTATTGTAAAACACCACGTGGGAAATCTGCTTAGGTTACGCAGCCCCTGCGTGACAGACTTTTTCGTCATGTCCTAGGTAGACTCGATGGACATTTGTGGAAGTATTTTAGAAAACGCTTATGAGTACAACTTCAATGGCTGATACCCTTAAGGGAAATCGCCTAAAAGATATGCATAATGATTATTTCTGGGAATAATTGAATTGATTTTGTTTTATAATTAATTCCAATGCTTTATATCGTTGTTTACACGCTTGCGAATTGCATTTATTATATATGATTATTTGTGATTTTAATAAATTATTGTACTTATCGGTCTCTATAGTCTAAAGTCCGCACTAAGCAGAATTTCCACGTGCTGGAATGTGACAACTTGTTGGTCTCCTTTCATTTATTCTCTATTTATCCCGCAAAAAGAAACAGAATTGAACATGCATTAAAATGTTGGCTGGACATCACATGCTAAGTAACTGGGGACCTAAGTAAAAAGTCCATCACTCAGGGCCTGCATAAACTAAGATTTTCCCCGTGAAGTTTAGTAATAGATAAATCTACATATTGGTAGCACAACACCACCGTGAATAAATACAAACGGAAATAAGAAATGTTTCATCCAATTTCAATAACCAGACGACAGGAAGCGTTTGGTTAGAAATGTAAACCGCCTCACACCGGAAAGAAAAACAATTACTGAAATATATCAGTAATATATACATAAATATACATTTTGTTTCATTCGTGTCTGTTTGTTTGTTTGTTTTTACCTTTTCACGCATAAACGGCGGAACCGAATTTTATGAAACTTGGTATGTATATTACTACTAGCCCAACTTAGACTTTAGGCTATATTAATATTCTCTAAGACAAACCGGAGTGGGGGTTATAAGGGAGGCCTGAAAATAAAAATAGCGAAATTTCGTTACCTATGGCTTATTCAGCAAATATGCACATAACAAAAGATGATTATTTAGTAAAATAGAGTAACTTTTGTTATATGCACTTTTGCCGTATACGGACGTATAAATGCGTTATACGCTAAAAACTATAGCGGGAGTCCACAATTTTATTTGGCTCTAAAGACTCAACATAATTAAACCAAACTCGGTATGTTTATTAGCACTAGCTCATTCATTATAATAAGACGTAACAACATTTCTAGTGACGGTCAGAAGTGGGGGTTGTAAGGAAGGCCTGAAATTAAAAATACCGATATTTCATTTCCTATTGGTTTTCCGGCAAAAATGCACATATCAAAAGGTGTTTATGTTGTTATTTAGATGAACTTTTGTCATATACACTTTCGTCGTATACCGAAGTATAAATGCGTTATAAGCTAAAAATGATAGCGGGAGTCAACAATTTTATTTGGGACACAAGAGACTCAACCGAAATGAATGAATTTCGGTATGTGTATTGACACTAATGCCTTCATTATAACAATCCATTCCATCATTTCTAGGGATGGGCAGGAGTGGGGGTTGTAAGGGGGACCATAAATTAAAAATAGCGGTATTTCGTTTTCTATTGTTTTCTCTGCAAATATGCACATGACAAAAGTTGTTTAGTTTGTTATTTAAAGTAACTTTTGTTGTATAACAAATTATAAACGAGATATACAAAACGGGAGTCAACTATTTTATTGGACACCAATGGTTGAACCGATTCCAACAAAACTAGCAATAATTCTTACATTGTTATAAGCTATATTAAAATGTTTAGGTTATAACGGGAGAGGGTCTTATAAGGGAGGCCTGATAAAAATTCGTGATATTTCATTTTCTATACCATACCAACCACGGTTACTAACCCTAAACACCGAAAAGGGGAAATGTCAAAATATTGTGCAAAGTAAAGTCTTGCCGAAAAAATACCATCATCATTCCGGCTCAAATGAATTCCCGGACGAAGCCGGGCATCTGATCTAGTATATATATATATATATATATATATATATATATATATATATATATATATATATATATTTCAACGAACCTCATTTTCGTCATTTGGGTAGGATCAATAGACATTTGAAGAGATTTTTCGAGAATCGCGTCATGAGTAGGTCCTCAATAGTTGATTTCTCTTAAGGGAAGTCTGCTAAAAGCGCATTACAAGGGAAAGGTACAGGCTCCTATTTTTTTTGGTGAACATGAAGCCAAATTTGCAATAAACTAATTCAATCATTTCATTTCATTATACATAGAATCAAAAACAAATATATGTAAGCAAAGGATACTTTTATTAAGACGACAATATTTTATAAAAGAGGAATTGTATTTCCACATGTATATAAGAAATGTATTGTGTTGACATTTATATTCACGCATAGAATGTAAACGACCATTTAAATCAAACAATGCAAAATTGAATATAATTTCATATATATGGATAAATGGAAATACGTGAAGTATCAATCTTATTGCAAATTGATTGTTCTATGTATATTTTTGGTATCCTGAATTTGTACCGAGATATTTGGATTATGTAGTTTTCGGTACTCAGTAAACCCTGCTCATTTCGTAATCACTATAAGTTGTTATATCATGAACCACTTCATTGTATGGTTGAATACAAAATATGTTTTCCATTGAACATTTACTTTGTGCAAATACATTATGTGATGATGACATGCAAATAAATTATGTGATGATGACATGCAAATACATTATGTGATGATGACATGCAAATACATTATGTGATGATGACATGCAAATACATTATGTGATGATGACATGCAAATACATTATGTGATGATGACATGCAAATACTTTATGTGATGATGACATGCAAATACATTATGTGATGATGACATGCAAATACATTATGTGATGATGACATGCAAATACATTATGTGATGATGACATGCAAATACATTATGTGATGATGACATGCAAATACATTATGTGATAATGACAAGCAAATACATTATGTGATGATGACATGCAAATACATTATGTGATGATGACATGCAAATACATTATGTGATGATGACATGCAAATACATTATGTGATGATGACATGCAAATACTTTATGTGATGATGACATGCAAATACATTATGTGATGATGACATGCAAATACATTATGTGATGATGACATGCAAATACATTATGTGATGATGACATGCAAATACATTATGTGATGATGACATGCAAATACATTATGTGATGATGACATGCAAATACATTATGTGATGATGACATGCAAATACATTATGTGATAATGACATGCAAATACATTATGTGATGATGACATGCAAATACATTATGTGATGATGACATGCAAATACATTATGTGATGATGACATGCAAATACATTATGTGATGATGACATGCAAATACTTTATGTGATGATGACATGCAAATACATTATGTGATGATGACATGCAAATACATTATGTGATGATGACATGCAAATACATTATGTGATGATGACATGCAAATACATTATGTGATGATGACATGCAAATACTTTATGTGATGATGACATGCAAATACATTATGTGATGATGACATGCAAATACATTATGTGATGATGACATGCAAATACATTATGTGATGATGACATGCAAATACGTTTTGTGATGATGTTATGCAAATACGTATGTGATGATATCATCAAATCAAATTTTTCATTATTTACTCGAAAATATGAAGTTGATTTTTACCATACTCGATACCTAACCGTTTCATGCAACTCTAAAGATCGTATTTGTTATTGGCTCAAATCTGACCTGGAATAGTAGTAGTTAGAGGGGGGGAGGGTCACCCGAAAATTTACAATATAAACGTTATTCTGAGTCGGATATGTATATTTAATAGAACCAATCTTGTTCAACAATTGTTGTTCTATGCGTTCTGTTGTAACTCAAGTATTAAGCGAGTTATTTGTACTTTCTTGCTTTCTGCCTTGAGTTAACGCACCCCCTTTTCAACTCACCAGTTTTTACGTATAAACAGAGAATATGTGGTGAGATGGCGAGTAAGTGTGCTATACCAGTACGTGGGAAATTTTTTTAGTTTGCGAAGCACCTGCGTGATGGACTATTTTACATAGAAATAGAGACTTTGCGGTGAGATGGGGAAATCTTAGTTTGTGCAGGCCCTGAGTGACGGACTTTTTACTTAAGTCCCCAAGTTACTTAGCATGTGATGTCTACCCAACATTTTAATGCATGTTCAATTTTGTTTCTTTCTGCGGAATAAATAGAGAATATATGAAAGGAGACCAACAAGTTGTCACATTCCAGCACGTGGAAATTCTGCTTAGTTTACGCAGCACCTGCGTGGCGGACTTTATCTTAATTACACTCCATGTATGAACATTTGGTTGATTCTTATTTTCTTCGAAAGTACGCATATAGGACCTTTTAGTCATATTGCATTTCTTAAGCCATTCTTTTTGAAGCCATGATTTTTCCCCTGTTAGCAGATTTCCCTTAAGGGAAATCAGCTATTGAGGGTGTACTCATGACGCTACTTTCGAAAATTGTCTTCAAATGTCTATCGATTCTACCCAGGAGATGACGAAAATGAAGTCCGTTCAAAATTATATATATATTTGTCTGTTTACACTCTAGCGATCACCATTTTAAAAAGATAGATTAAGTTCCTTAATGGATGAAATCAGACTTGTGGGAGAGGGGTTTTGAAGGGAGGATTTTCGACAATTCTAAATATCTCCGTTACTATAAGTCGGATCAGAAAATTATACAAAAAACACTCTTATTGCAAATTAAATTTACTATAAATATTGTTATATACATTTATTCTCTATAATGAATATTAACCGAGATAATTGCATTCTTAGTTTTCGGCCATTTGCAAACCCCCACTTCTACTCATGTTACATGAACAATACTCTGTTATGCAATAAACTATATTATTCGAAGCTTAAATACCAAATATTGTTTTCAAGACACCTTTATTATACGAGATAAGTGCAAATATGTTATGGTGACCTCCCCTCTCCCCTTCTTAAGTTCTTGGACTACTTAAATTTGATTGATTGATATAAAAATTACTCTGACCCATTATAAATTACAGTAATAGATATAGTAAATAGTGTTCAATAAAATTAATATGTTATATCCTACTATATTTCATTCATTATTTTTCTTTCCTGTGAGTAGTCGGTACACATGTTTGTTTACGTTTCTGGTGATTCCCGTCTGGAGGTTTCTTATTATCATTCGTATTTAATCAATTGATGTTGACTGTGCTATTGTGTTATCAGGATGTAGATTTTTCTATTACTAAATATAAGAGTGAAATCTGCTTAGTTTACGCAGGCCTTGCGTGACCGACTTGTATGTATTGTTATGAACCCTGTAAAATAAATGCCCTATGTTCCAATGCCATGGAAACAAGTAATTTTGTTTTGCCTTTTATTTTTTTTTATCGGGGATAAATTCATTATTTGAATTTTACAGAATAAACTATGAAAATTCATTTGGCATACTTGTGAAAATAATTTTGCCTCAGACAGACAAAAATATAACTATTCAGAACCATGAGATGCACTGGAAAGTATAAAACCAAAAAAAAAAATTATTACTTAAGTTTTACGGGGAAGTTCTTGGTTTTCGTCTACTGGAGATTCCTTAAGGGTTCCTGAATCACTTAATCAATCATAATATGAATACTCATCAATTTATTTTTGTTCATCACAGTTTATTTGTTGGGTATTCATTATTTTTTGACCATTCCGCCAGCATCATGCTTTTTTTTAAAAAAATAAAACAGCTGTTGGCAGAGTTAAAGCAAAGTGAGAAAATGACTTAAGACTGTATCTGTTATTTCATTAAATATCAGCTATTCATTAATTAAACTCTTGAGGAATTTCAATTACTTTCTTCGTGCGGTGGCTAAAATTCCTAGTTCGCCCGCTTGGTGGCGTTCCATCGCATTCTCTACTTAATTGCTTTTACCTTTACGCTCGCTTCAACGTGGGGTGGTGCTGAAAATGAAATTGTGAATGTCGCTCACAGTGAGAGTTATTATCAACGTATTAAGCTTTCCCGTTATTCCAACTACATAATACCTCCTCACATATTTTCAAGAAGTAATGTAACACTCGAATGTTATTCCAGAAGAATAAAATAAGAAATGTTTAAAATATTATTTAAGAAAAGTGTTCATCTTGACACACAAGACGCAGATTCCTACGAATACATCTATTATAATCTTCAAAAAATTACAATTTTCAGGAAAATACAGTATAAAACGCTAATCCTTCTCAGTAATGTAATTTTTGAAAAGAATAGAAAAAAACGTTCTTCACGCAGGGGCTGCGTAAACTAAGCAGACTTCCCTCGTGATGTTTAACAATAGATAAGTCTACATATTAGTAACACAATAGCACCGCCAACATCAAGTGAATAAATACAAATGATAATAAGAAACCTCCAGACGGGAAGCACCTGATACATAAACAAACAGGTGTGTCAATTTCTCACAGGAAAGAAAAACAATTACTGAAATATATCAGAATATAACATATTAATTTTTTGAAAACTATTTACTATATCTAGTTCTGTAATTTATAATGGATCAGAATAATGTTTATCACAATCAATCAAATTTTAGTAGTCCAAGAACTTAAGAAGGGAAGAGGGGAGGTCACCATAACATATTTGTATTTATCTCATATAATAAAGGTCTCTTGAAAATAATATATGATATTTATGCTGCGAATAAGGTGGTTTATTACATAACAGAATATTATTTATGTAACATGAGTAGAAGTGGGGTTTTGCCGAAGGCTGAAACTGAAAAATGCAAATATCTCGGTTAATATTCAAGACCGAGAATAAATGTATATAACAATATGTATAGTACATTTAATTTGCAATACAATTAGTTCTATACAACTTTTTTATCCGACGAACCCCCTCTAAACTCCCCTCCTACTGGTCCGATTCAGCCATTAATGAACTTGATCTGCCTTTTTGCATAAAACATTTAAATATCAAGTTATTTATCTATATATATATATATATATATATATATATATATATATATATATATAATTTTGAACGGACCTCATTTTCGTCATCTCCTGGGTAGGATCGATGGACATTTGAAGAAATGTTTCGAAAATCGCGTCATGAGTACAATCTCAATAACTGCACATGGGTTGCGTAAACTAAGCAGGTTTCCCACGTGTAGGTGTAACACACTTGTGATCTCCTGTCACCATATTTCACGGTCGGCAAGTGCACTCCCTGTCATCCTCTCCTGGAAGGGACAGCGTCAAGAAGGTCTGCATGGGAGTTAGCCACGCTCGGGGTCTCTTGTAGTGCCTCTGACTGGACGACGATAGGATGTCTGCGGAGATCCTACAGCATTTGAACGGTTTGGGAGCTGCAGGTAGCAGTTGGCAACGTCAGGAGGAACCTCCTTGCGGATTTTGTGATTCCATATTAGGATTAGAGTCCCCAGTAAAGGTGTCATATTATACGAGAAGATACTCGAAGAAAGGCTTCCAGGAATGACTTTTTATTTGGTTGTGTATTGTTTTATTACAGTAGGTTTATTTTTGTTTTGTTTGAAAGTAGTGTTTTTATTTTATGGTGAAATCAATTCCTGTATATTGTTTGATTTAGTACTAAGTTCTCTATAGCCCTTGGGCGTAGCTGGGCATTTGGCCCAGTCATGGACCGCATTCTAGGGGTTCGGGTACCCCTTGCGTCAAGCAGCGATTGACTTTAAGTAGTGTAATTGTACGAATTGTAATTGTTTTTCTTTTAATTTTGTAAATACTGAAATAAATTATTAATACTATATATATGTGCGGAGAGTGAGGAAGTGAAGAAAAGGAATGAAGGAGAGAAAAATAGGAGGAACAAAATGTTAAAATATAAAGTAACTGATTATTAAATTATGAGATGACAATTATACGGATTAAAACTGAAAAGAAAGAGTAAAATACGTAATCATGTATATCTTCAATACTATACAACTGATCAAAAAATGTCAAAAGGCCAAATTTAATATAGCAGTTAAGCATGTACTTCAATTCTTGTTCGACACGTTATTCCATAACATTTATTCCGTATTATTCATGTTATTTCTTTTTCAGAATTCGATTAACCCATTCTCCTACCCAATGGTTTTCATTTTAGACGACTTGAGTCACTAAACGCCTCATTTCCAACTAATATTACAAGTACAGTTTATATAAACTACGAGATGCGATGACATTATCACATCATTATGTCAGCAAATGTAATATTCAGCAAATTGTTGATTTATATGTTCTTCTTCTATCCCGAATATAATTTTTTTTTTTTATAATAACCAAATATATCACACATATACAGGTATACATTTTCAATGTGACGTCACGAATGAACTACCTATGCTGTATAGGCCTCAATTTTTGTTTAGCTTATTTCCCTCAAATGAAATCAGTTATTGAGGTTGTACTCATGACGCGATAATCCAAGAATTGCGTCAAATGTCTATCGTTCACATCTAAAGGCGTAGGGAGGTGGTGGGCCCATCGCCCAGTGGTTCATTGGCGTTCCCCGGTTGACAATTGCATTTAGTCATTGGACCTCCAGGTTGGAGGCCACTGACACTCATACAGTACACAATATATATCACACTACATACACCCCCATACTACAGACGAAGGTCAATTACAGTACACAGCCTAGGGCTACTTCCCCTAGGTTTCACATCCAAGTCAAGGCGAAGGAGGAAGCTCGTGCTAAAGACTGAATGGTACACGGTGTAAAAATGATGTGAGACGAACAACCCACTTGGGGCACCAGGCGACAACGCATTGTAAGTAGCCTTCCACAGGCATAGGGACTCATGGGAACAAAAATGGTGACAAATAAAAATTCCAAAATTGAATCTTCGGATTCAAATAGTTCAGAGACGACGAGACATCCATCAGTTGCCAAGCTGATGGAGCAGCTTGAAAAAGAGAACCCAGAGGAGAAAGATGAGATGTCTGAACCTTCAACTCAGCCTCAAACTCAATAACGAGGTTATCGATGACTAATGATCCAATGTAACCAGGATTCAAAGGAGGAACTACCTGCGTCGAAGAAGAGAGGTTAGGTTAGGGGTTACTGAAAACCCCTCACAAGGTACAAGTAGCCTAAAACCAGAGGAGAAAGGGGGTAAAATAACAAGAGATGTCTCAAATTTTGCTCCCTCACCAAAAAGGTGGCAAGGAACAGAGTCAGGCTGGACAAGCCTCAATCAGGTCCTTAAATGCCCTAAGGCAGCCCATTTATAAGCAGACTATCCAAGATGACAACTAAAGGAGCCTCTCATCATGGAGCTAATGGCCAAACTGGTGGAGATGATGGGACATATCGGACCAGAAGAGAAGACGAGTTTTTCTCTGGATTTAATATAAGAGCAGGGGATAGTGGTCCTCAACTGTGGGGATGACAGATTCAAAAATTGGCTGATGGAAACATTCAAAAAGGTGTCTCCCTGGAAGTAGACACCAATAAAGTCATGCGCCTCCAAGCAATTGGAGGGTTTAAGAAGAGTGGGGGAATTATGCCAAACTCATTGGCTGGAATTAAAGCTGGACTGGACAACATCAAAGGTCAGAAAAAGGACCTCGATATCCGGCAGTGGACGATACAATCAGAAGGAGCAAAGACTCACCCCGAAAGAATATACTTTGTGGCCTCCATTCCGACTTTAAGATTATTGAAAAGAGGCATTTCAGAATCAATCATGGATTCCATACGATTGAAATTAAGGCCCTGAAAGGGGAAATAACAAACAAGGAGATGACCTCCGAAAGGGAGATAGATATGTAGATAGGATCTGTTGTGGATGTGGATCCGGAGGTTGCGACACCGGATCCGAGAACGGAGGGATCGACTGCTGCAAAGCCCGATGCAGTTGTCGAGTTGCCACCTGAATCAACCAATACAAGGTTTCGAAACATGTGCGCTAGTATATGGAGGATTGAGGCACACCGTGGGCAGCAGAGTGACTTCTCCGGAATTGCCTCTAGTGGGAGGGCTACAATGTTAATCTCAAATAGTGGAACCGAACCCCCGGATCCTCCATCAAGCTAAAAAAATGATAAGGCTGCTTGTCATCAATCATTGTAAAGCAGCCTCAAGTGCAATGCAGCAATATGTGGTGAGTAATGATATTGATATTATATTAATTCTAGACACTTGGGTTAATAGCAATAAGATTGCAGGGTTAGGGATTAAGGGTTATAAGAGATATAACTACGAGTACGCGTATAATTCCAGATCCTGCATCTTAGCCAGAACGGAGGTAGACCGTTTTACTTTATGGTATATATGTTCTAGGGACCCAGTAGCAGTCATTATAAGCATCAAAGGGAAGGGTATGATGGTTTGCTCCACATACCTTTCTGGAGATGAATATTTACCACCAAAAAGATTGGAAAAAATAGTGAAGGCGGCAGGGATTTGCAGAAAAATAGCATTGGTATGAATGGACGCCATTGCACGTCATCTGTTGTGGGGAAGTACAGACACCACCAAAAGATCTGAGGAATTATGATGTTTCATTGTAGCTAATAAATTTTAGATACTCAATGTACGGAATAAACCTACATTTGAGGACAAAACCAGGCAGGAGGTGATGGATTTAACTATATGTGTTGGTGGGGGTAACAACTATAAGGTATTTGACGGGAATGTGTCATTGGAGTTTTCAGGATCTGGCCATAAAAATGTTAGAATCAACATTTGGGATAGATTCGATCTCTAGTCTATCGTACAGGGATCCTAGGAATGCTGTCTGGGAGAAATTCAAAGCGGAGGTTAGATCCGAAATGAGGTACAGTCCGACCACATCTAACCCTTTAGAGATAGAAGTATTAAATGGTGCAATCACTTCAGCCATCGGGCATTTGAGAATAGCCTCAAGTTAACCAGCAAGAGAACCAACAGAAAGAATCACTGGTGGAGCAAGCGGCTAGAGGGCACGAGAACCCAGGTTAGAAGACTCTTTAATAATAGAGCCTTCCTAAATGAAATGGAAGTTGGGTAGAGTATAATAAAGCTCTGACAGAATACAATAACCAACTGAAAAGATCAAAAAGAAACTCTTGGAACTTCTGCCAAGAGATAGAGAGATACAATACAGGCGCAAGGCTACATAAAATGGTGAGAAGGCTCAGTAGCAGCTGGGAACTAGTTGTACCGACTGGGAATACCAGTAATACAGAGCAGGCTCTGAAGTTATTGATGCAATTTGGAAATGAAATCCGAAGTAAATTAGATGCCCTGGGTTGAAAAGAACTGCAACTGGAAAGTGGCTAAAAAGGTCATAAGTGCAGGTGCAATGAAATGGGCTATCAACAGCTTTAAACCATTCAAGGCACCAAGGCAGTCTGGCAAGAGGTTACATACCAATCAAATAGAGGTATCTATGAAATTCCTATATACCCAAACCAGGAAAACCTTCATATCAGGATTCTAAGGCATAAACACGAATATGTCTGTCGTCAATCCTATTGAAGGCAATAGAGAAAATAGTATACAGACATATTAGAGCACTAAGATCAAAGAAGGCCTAAAGCACCAGCATGCTTCTAAGGCTTGTAGATCATTCGAGACAGCTGCGTGCACAGTCGTCACGGAGGTGAAGGAAACTCTACAAATAAGGAAATAGCACTTGGAGCATTCCTTGACACAGAGTGGGTATAAATGCCCAACTGGTACGATAAATAAGATCTAATCGACTTCCAGGTAGATCGACATGACAGCAAATGGATAGTTAATTTCCTGTATGGAAAAGAGTGGAAGAAGGGAAGTGCATAATCAGAGCCAGGCCAGTGAAAGAATGGCCACAGGTTGAAATACTATGTCCATTGATGTGGAGCCTTGTGGTGAACCCTCTACTGGAAGATTTAAATAGACAAGGCTTTTAGAAGATCCGAATGTCGGAAAATATTGGGAAGATACCGGAACTTAATATGCCATCGGATATATTGACAGAGAATCTCGTATTTGAGAAAAGGTTTAAGATGGGCTCTTCTAATTAAAAACAGGCAGATTTCAACAACCAAATGGACTGAATGTTATACGGATGGTTCCAAGACGAAAAAGTAAACCGGGGAAGGAGTGTGGTATAAGGCGGCCGGAAAATGCCTAACGAAGGGATTGATTGCCTTGGGACCCACTACATCAGTTTTTCAAGCCAAAATCTTTGTTTCGGCAGTAGCTCATCAATTAGCTAAACATGAAGTGGTGGGAAAGATTGTTAATATTTAGACTGAAAGTCGGGTTGCCTTTACAGCGCATGCAAGACTAGCAATAAATACCAGGATTGTGGAGGAGTATGTTATGAGGCTGGAACAATTAGGAAGGGTCAAGGGGGGGGGGCAATGTATTGGGTACCAGGACACCAGAGAATCGCAGGAAAGGAAAATGCAGATGGACAGTAGAGGGTCAAGTGTAACCCACATCGGAACATTACCGTTTATAGGAGTATCTTCTTCATTACTTAGGAACTCCATTAAGAATGTGGCCAGAAAGGAATTCAAAAAAAGTATGGAAAAGACACAAGGTTACCCATTCGTAGGCGTAGAAGCAGGTAAATTTACCTTAGACTGACTAGGAAGCAACTCAGAGATGTAGTGGGGGTGCTCTTGGGGCACTGGGAGATGAATAAACACATGTTTAACTTCAAACTCAGTGAAAAAATATATATAGGTGTCATAGAGAATAGAAGGAGACTCTTAAGGACATTGTTCTTGAATGAGGAATGCTAGAGAATTTATTACTCAGATACTTAGAGATGCTGAGGCAATTAAGGAGGATGCCACAGGTAAGATAAACCTTGACTTCATAAGGAATTTAAATCCATTCGGAATGGAGGTGTAAGGCTAGCACAGTATGACCTCAAGGACTGCAGTATCCTCCCTAGAAATAAAGGAGGACAGCAACAAGTAATCTAGTTATTTATCGATCACATCTAGAAGAAGAAGAAAATGATTTATATATATATATATATATATATATATATATATATATATATATATATTTATATATATATGTATATGTATATAGGGGAGAGTAAGGAAGCAAACCGGGTATCTACTCTTAGCCATTGTGTGTACTGCAGTCGGGCTGATAACGGAGGAACTACAATCCACCTTTGAAGAAGAAGCTACGGCCATTACACCAAATCGTTAGTCGTGCTTGTTTTGTGTCTGTGACAATAATTCAATTTTCGTGGAACCTTCTAATGATTTTGGTTGGAAAGGTTTTTGATTGTACTGCGCTTCTATTTTAATTAGAATACATGCATGTAGTTCCCTTAATACATGTTTTGATTGCCTTTATTTTTGCACTAAGTAATTGTCTTTAGCGTTTGGTATGCCCGAATGTCTTATTTAAACTTTACGCGCGGGGTGAAACCGGGTAGCAGCTATGACACGATTCTCGAAACATGAAAAGTATAATTTTACCTAATTTTGTTTAACTATTTCACTGTAAAAACATGTACAATGACAAACAATATGATAAATCTTCCATCTATGAATTCCCTTTTTGAAATATATAATTGTTTTGAAACAGCTAAAAAGATTAATGTTTTTTATTTGTTTATATTTTTTCAATTGTTCCCAAAAGGCAAAAGGGGGTTTGTTTTAATGCATCAAACAACATTTTTTTATTTTTTTAAAAAAAACATTAATTTGAATAATAATCTTTACATTTTTATTTTCCCCACAAGAAAAACATGTGTACCCGATTTTACCCTACTAGTGGGATAAAACCGGGCAAAATGATTTTTTACAAAAAGAGTAGAGTAAAACTTCTTTAAAGATTTAGATTTTGTTTTTGAAACTGTAGGTACGTTAACAGATAACAGATAAGAGTTCTTTTGGATTGCAAAATTAGACACATAAGTTTCACAGTTTTTATCACTGCACAATTTATTTAACAATGCACAATACACTTCGTTAATTATTCTTAATTACTACACTGAAATTTTTTAAACTTGCACTGATAGCGTCACTGTTCTTCAGATTACACAGCCCAATAACTCACTCGCGATCATTGAAGTTCACAACAAAAAAAATACAGCACTGCACTAATTTCCGCGAAGTTAACAGCACTGCACTGTCTTAAACACGGCACTATACTGCTCTGCACAGAGTCATGGCACAACACACCTCTTCACATGAAAACACTTTACCGCACTGCACTGTCACACTGATGATCACTTAAAGACAGCTGAGAACAAACTAACTGTCGGGTGAGCTGTATGCTATTTATAGAGAAGCGGCAACATCATAGCCGAATTGTCTGGACTCTTCGAGGTCTGGACTGGTAGGGACTAGGACGGGCGCGACCATTTGGTGGCACAACTTTGAACTCCTCCATATTCCCCAAATACGTGACTATCTCTGTTTAATTTTTGATGTATTTCATTTTAGCATCAATATTTTTGTTTAGTGTTTGTGAAAAAACAAATAGGAAATGAAATACTCTATTTATTATTTACATACAAAGAACGTGCGTTCCCTTACAACTCGCACTCCTGTTCGTCTTTAAAAATATAAGTGAAAGGGCTTGGTCCATTGAAATTTCTAAATTTTCCTAAAGGAAAACTCTGAAGGTGATTAAGAAAAGCCCTACATGAACAAAACTGACAAGGATTACACCCCCAGCTTCCCAGAACAGCCCTCTCTGTAAATAGGGAGAACGGAGAACAAATGGCTCCATTTAATATTTTACTAGGGCTGAAAGTTGTTCCTACAGCTCGGCTTTATCCGATTATTTCAGAGTCTTTACATCCCCCTACATCCCTCACCCTAACCCAGTTACCCTGTAATTAATTACAAGTAATGGACCTTTTACAAATTGATAATCGTGCCAGGGAAATGAGCTCTTATTTCTCATGTGAATACTTCACTCACACTTACTTACTTTGTAAAATATTACCTGTGTATTTATGTTTTCCTTCTCCATTTAAGTTCAACCAAACTAAGTTTTCTAACCTACCTTTCGGGGCTTTCAAGCTTATTTACAACACTCGAAAGCTCCATATGGCGTGCTCATAAATGAGGTAAGACCTCACTCCCCCGCAGTACCAAATAAGAAACTGAGATAGAATAAATGAAACTGGTAGGATTAAAACCAGTAATATATATGCATATCAATAAAGTAACACACACATATCTATATATATATATATATATATATATATATATATATATATATATATATATATATATATATAAAATTGTAACCTCTGTCTGTACATTGATTTTTTCCCCGAAATTTCACGATAACTTTTCGTTTCACATGTCATAGACACCATAACTGCATTTTGTTTCTTTGGTGTCTGTTTGTTTGTTTGTTTGTTTATTTGTTTGTTTGTTTGTTACCTTTTCACGCATAAACGGCTGAACCGAATTTTATGAAACTTGGTATGTATATTACAACTAACCCAACTTAGACTTTAGGCTATATTAATATCCTCTGAGACAAACAGGAGTGGGGGTTATAACGGAGGCCTGAAATTAAAAATAGCGATATTTCGTTACCTATTGCTTTTTCAGCAAATATGCCCATAACAAAAGTTGTTTATTTTGTAATTTAAAGTAACTTTTGTTATATGCACTTTTGCCGTATACGGAAGTATAAATGAGTTATACGCTAAAAACTATAGCGGAAGTCCACAATTTTACTTGGCACAAAAGACTCAACCGAACTAAACCAAACTCGGTATGTGAATTAGTATTAACGACTTCCTTATAATAAGCCATTCTAACATTTCTAGGGACGGGCAGGAGTGGGGGTTATAAGGGAGGCTTGAAATTAAAAATAGCGATATTTCGTTTCTTATTGCTTTTTCAGCAAATATGTACATGACAAAAGTTGTTTATTTTGTTATTTAGAGAAACTTTTTTTATATACACTATCGTCGTATACCGAAGTATAAAGGCGTTATACGCTAAAAATTATAGCGGGAGACAACAATTTTATTTGGTTCAAAAGACTCAACCGAACTAAACCAAACTTGGTATGTGAATTAGTACTAACGCCTTCCTTATAATAAGCCATACTAACATTTCTAGGGACGGGCAGGAGTGGGGGTTATAAGGGAGGTCTGAAATTAAAAATAGTGATATTTCGTTTCCTATTGGGGTTTCGGCAAATATGTACATAACAAAAGTTGTATACTTTCTTATTTAGAGAAACTTTTGTTATATACAATATCGTCGTATACCGAAGTATAAAGGCGTTATACGCTAAAAATTATAGCGGGAGTCAACAATTTTATTTGGCACAAAAGACTCAACTGAACTAAATAAAACACTCGGTATGTGTATTAGCACTAACGCCTTCCTTATAATAAGCCATACTAACATTTCTAGGAACGGGCAGGAGTGGGGGTTATAAGGGAGGCCTGAATTTACAATATTTTTATTAAGAAATCCACAGAAACGACGGGTATTAGCCCTAAACACTGGGACGGGTAAATGTCAAAATATTGTGTAAAGGAAAGCCTTGCCAAAAAAATACCATCACCATTCAGCCTCAAATCAATCCCCGGGCGAAGCCGGGTATCTGAGCTAGTATATATATATATAGTTAAAAATTCCTATTAAACCAATTTAACAATTTACAGAAATGTATGAATAATAATTCTGTATCTAAAAAAAAAAGTCCGTCACGCAGGGGCTGCGTAAACTAAGCAATTTCCCACATGAACTTTTACAATAGAGAAATCTACATACCGGCAACACAACACCATCATGAATATGGGGGGGGGGGCATCAACAGAACGTATTTGCATATATCTCAACACGTAAAAGGTTAGAAGGCAAGAACGGAGAAAGGTTATGTTACACGAGTTCCGAACAGTTACGGAAACGACGGAACTAATCGGGGAACTTCCGACAATAGCCGCACACACACTTAGTAAAAATGTAAATATCTCGGTTAATATTCAAGATAGAGAATAAACGTATATAACAAAATTCATAGTAAATTTAATTTTCATCAAGATTGGTTCCAATTTTTCGATCCGACGTACAGTAACGGAGATATTTCGAGTTTTCAAAAAAAAAAAAAAACCCTCTAAACCCCACTGGTCGATCCGATTTCAGCCGTTAACGAACTTGATCTTTCCTTTTACATAAAACGATTAAATGCCGAGTTTGGTGACGATTAAACAAAATTGCGATCGCTAGAGTGTTAACAGACAAATATATATATATATATATATATATATAAATATATATATATATATATATATAATTTTGAACGGACCTCATTTTCGTCTCCTGATCAATGGACATTTGAAGAACATTTTCGAAAATCGCTTCATGAGCACGACCTCAATAGCTGATTTCAAAGTATTCACACCACTAATATCCCCACATGTAATTTAAAACTAAATAAAATAGTAATAAAACTCACACACACACAACTGTGTATATATATATATATATATATATATATATATATATATATATATATATATATATATATATATATATATATATATATATATATATATATATATGAAGGGGCAGGGGGAAAAAAGATGAAAGTCACTTTTTCGTCGATTTTAAGATATTAGCGCTACCAAGGGGCTATGAAGGAGTAATATCATCTGGTAGAACAACAAGGGGAAAAAATGATGAGAATCGACCGAAATGTGCATGAAAAGATTCGGGGTAAGGGGGAAAATAGATGAATGTCACAAGTGATATTTTGCGATTCCTGTGCTGGGCAGAATAAAAATTATACCCTAATTCGTTACCCTCATCATTTAGTGCCTGAAGTGAATTTTCCCCATTCATACCTCGAATGTGATAAAAACCTGATTTTCATCAACCAGCAGACTTAGGTTGAGTTGCCCGATGAATGGAGGGATGTTATAAGAAATAGCAGAGAGAGGCCGTCGCCCTTTGCTCTGATCAACTGCCAGCAAGAACTTTTCAAGACATGGACAGAATTCTTGAATCCTATGTACTTGAAAAGTTGTCCCTTTCCCACTAGGCCCGTGCGTTGTTTAAAGGTCATGAATGAACATCCTTCAAAACTTTTTCATCGAAATACTTTTTCTGGTTGTTACATTGACGCTGAAATCCTTTGGAAACCACCCAAAAGGGGGAAAATGCAAGAAAACGTCCTGCTCCATGTAGACCTTTAACTAACCTGTATGATGGACCATTGCCGATTTCTCAACCAAAGTTCAACGATTTGCAACAACAACAAAAATTTTGGTTAACCCTGCTGCGAAGGCGTTCTTTGAGAATTTGCCCAGCATAAATCCAGCAGCTGTTCACGATGACAGCGAAGATGTATACTTGGATTACCCAGATGAATAAATTTTCATAAAATGTTTTGTTCATTGTCAGTGAAATATAAGTTGTTCATTAAGTTATTTTTTTATCATTTCACCTAGGAGCTACATGGAACTGCATATATTGATTACTAATATCTTTTAGGAATTGATTCACTAAAAAAAAAAAAGATATGATTATATTACAAAAGGAGTTAATAGAAATCAAACTTTTTTTTTCATTTTTCTCGAAATCACTTTTTGGTCACTTTCATCTTTTTTCCCCCTGACCCTTCATATATATATATATATATATATATATATATATATATATATATATATATAAACTTCTCTACGAAGGACTGATTCCCAAATACTGATGTACAAGCCTTTCAGAAACAGTAATTTGTTTTACCCACAAAACACGCTATGAAAAGGGATCTCAGGTTCGAACCATAGCTATTACTCCAAATATCCCTCCACTTCTACTTGCGCAAGTACCTCCAAACCATACCACTAAATGGCTCCGTAACCTCTAGAACACCCATCAATTTTTTAGATTTATTTTCCTGACCAAGTACTGACAACCTTAATACTAATTTTGACCAGTGACTGACGTACAATGTCAAGCACAAAAGATGGTGAGAGATCTCACAACAAGACGTGCCTGATGAAAGAGCCAATTTCCCAGGATAAAAACCATATTCAATGAAAGTACAACACTTTCAGCTAACGAAACAGTCTCATGCCAACGAACATCACCAAAGATTATGATGACCGAACTAAATGGAGACCAAAAGGTCTAAAAAACTCCTAAAATTTCCTTCAACAGTACTATTCCGACCAAACAAAAACCCAAAACACTCACCACAAATAATATATAAAACTAGAAGAATCCACTTTTGTTAGCTCTATCAACTCTTACTAAAACCACAAAAGTCAAATATCAGAGACAAACTATCATATTTCGCGAATTCCAGTCAAGGAATTTCGCTAATTTCCGACCAACCTATCTGAAGTACTACACGACAAAAAAGTTATGACACCTCAAAATCGCTTATATTGCGATACGCCTAAATAAATAAAGGCAAAAATATACAAGGGCATTGAAAATTCCGAATATCTCCATTATTACTAGCCTGGTCGAAATCTTTCAAATAACCAATAATATTCCAAATGTAATTTTCTACAATTATTATTCTATATATATTTTCTTTAACTTGAATATTAATCGAGTTATATGTCTTTATTAAGCTACACAAAGGATTATTACCCTTTACAAGAAAGTTTCACCTTCATGGAAGAACGTGATTTGAGAAAACCAGCGTTTCATTCCAGCACGTGGGAAATCTGCTTATCTTACACAGCACATAAGTGGCATGTTCATCATGAGATGAAGAACTGTCATGTCGGCACTAGTAAATAAAAAACCATCAAGCAGGGCTGCCGTCAAACAGTTTTCACCAGTGATGGTATAACATATTTGAGTCTTCTCTCCTCTCACCACACATACATACATAATGCCTATTTCTATGTAAAAAAAAACTAATGAATGAAGGGGGGGGGGTTACTGGAGGCAGAAAACAAGAAAGCTCGAATAACTCGCTTAATACTTGAGTTACGAGAAAATGTATAGAACAGTAATTGTTGGAAATCAATAGTTTAACAACATTGGTTATATAGCATTTTACGGTCTGACTTATAATAACTGAGGTATATTGAAATTTCGAATTCCACTCCCCCTCTAAACCACCAAGATTCAAGATACCACCGACTTCAGCCTATAACAAATATGACCTTTAGTTCCAACTGATATGGCTAAATATGGAGTATGGTAGAGATCAAGTAAACATTTTCGAAATAAAAACGTAAAATCTTAATTGATGATGTCATCAAGGAACGAATTTGCATGTATCTCGCATAATAAAGGTCTTTTAGAAACAATATTTGCTATTTAAGCTTAGAACAAAGTGGTTCATGATATAACAGCTTATTGCTAATATGACATGGAGTACGGGGTTTACTGAAGGATGAAAACTAAAAAAAATCCAAATATCTCGGTTCATATTCATATAAGAGAAAACGTGTATTTATCAAAATTTATAGACAATTACATTTAGAATAAGATTGGTTCTATACACTTTTTGATCGGACGTACAGTAACGGAGATATTTTGATTTTTTGAAATTTCCCCCCTTAAAACCCATCACTCCCACTGGTCCGACTTCAGCCGTTAACACACTTGGTCTTTGTTTTTATATAAAACGATTATATATCGAGTTTGGTAACGAAAAGACAAAAATTGAGACCGCTAAAGCGGTAACAGACAAATATATAAATAAATTAATATATATATTTATATAATTTTGAGCGGGCCACATTTTCGTCATCCTGTTGATTCTTTGTTTAATCCCGTTATCCAGTATTTTTTCAGTCACTCTTGTCGCCTATTACCTGTTACTATAGCAATCAAGTATTGCTATAGTAACATGCTATCAAGAAGACCACTCGCTTCGACCATAGTAAAGTTATTGCTATAATACTAACTATGTGGTTTCTGATTTCCTTCGCGAGTGTCCCATGTCTCTCTGACTCCAAGCACCTTGTACACAAACCGTTCTACACTTTCTTAAAGAGTAATCGCCGAAGCCCATGTCACGCATACAACAGGTTTATGTATGGTGTTAAAGGTTCTTAGTTTCAGGAACCGTGAAGAATTTATCTTGTTTTTACCAAGAAGAAGATAATTATGTTATCGTATTTACGGAATTGATCATTAGCAGAGGTCTAGTTAATCACTTTCCAGACACAACAGTTCTTGAGGGACATAGGCCCCTACCACAACCCTTTGGACCATTTGTGGTAGTTCAAGTGGGGCTACTGAAATGCCGATGTCAATCTCCACAAGTCCCACTTGTAGACATTAGGCTACTGGCCTATCTATTTACCTACTACATCGAGATCAACCATAGCATTTTCTTCGGTTTACGTCTTACATCTTTCGAATTGTTCCAAATCCAGCAGTCTCACCTTTTTGTTTGATTATAGCTCAGGAAAATTTGGTAGATGGTTTCCCCCCACCAAACAATTCCCTGTGTGTGCCAATGCACTATGGTGATTCTCTTAATTGAGTGTACCTATTCCTTTAGCAATTTATATCAGCAAATCTACGAGTTTCTGGTACGCTTTATTGTCAAGTATAGTTGCTTGTGCAAGGAATGTAACCACCCATTTCTATTGTGCACCCTCATTCACGTGGAATCACTCTACTAAGTTCTCCTGGAAACCCATGTTCTCCCATTATTTTTTAAAAAAAGGTTAATGCATCTGTTCAAAGGTAAATATGATGTTTCGTCTCCGTCTGTCAAGCGCTATAAGGGTAGAGCACTTAATGCAGCTGGAGAGATTTTCACAATTCTTTCAAACCTTCAACTTCCGTGCCTTTGTCATCTTAAAGAAGAGAATCGCATCATCTGGCCATAAATGGTACGGTTATTCATAATCAGACATTCAACATTCCCCACTCCACTAATTGTTCACTGGATCGAACGGATTCAAAACTGACTTCTATCTTATTATTTTTAACAAACCACTAAACACTCAGAAGAAAAACTCTTGTGGTATCCGAACCAACCCAGAAGATAAATTTCCCGGATAGTTTGCCGACCGTTTCCAAAAGAGCCCAGCAATGCTTTACAAAACTCCGAGGGAGCCTAGAAAGTGAAGCAAAGCTGTGAGCTTTAAAACGCCAATTCAAACTTTGTTTCCCTTAGGTTTATCCGATTAGCTTCCGGCTCGGGTGGCACCCTCCACCACTAATTATTTCAGCCGAGGAACAGCCTGTGAAAAAGGAGTTTCCCAAACTCTACCCTCCCGGCAATTCACTACAAGTATTTAAAGCAAATTTCCCGGATTGAAGGGAACAAAGACCTCTGCCCAACTTGAAATAATATGAATTATTTGAGTGGGAAAATTCTTGTCGTTACGTTGATAGGTTCCAATTTACTCAAGTAAAAGCAATACCGTTTGGGCTCAAATATTATATAATAAAATGAAAACCCTATTACACTTGTTGATTGTTTAGTACAATTTCTGGTAAGATATCCAGAACACGGGAACCATCCCTTAACAGTTATTTCTATATTGTAGAAGGCATAGATTTAATATTAGGAGTTGTAATTAGTGAATTGTTCACCATTTATTTCTATATGTTAAGGAGAGCTGTGTGTTAATTTATTTTTCATTTATGATAGGTAATATTATTTTTTCTCGGAATAATAGATAAAGAATTATTTCTGAAAAAAAAATCGAATAGGTTATTCAAAAGATATTTCCTGGTATGAGTGAACAAAAACCTCTGATCAACTTCAAATAGTATAAAGTAAGAAGATGAATGATGTTAAACTCTCTTAAAAACAAAAACTATAGCGTACTGGATGAAATAATGTGTAGTTACATACGTATGAGCGTTAACGGGCAACCAAAGGTCCAATGTCTCCATTTGTGAAGTTAGAGGAGAATGTGAAAGTGTAAAGTATATAGAATGCTAATGGAAATTACCCAAAATTCTTAGTTGGAGTACAAGAGATTTAACAAAATAGAAAAATAAGTCTGATATACAAGAATGAAATGGTTAGGGGTGGTTAGAGGTAGATTTTCTGGAGTTAACTCGTACGAAGGTACTTGACACTGTCTATAACTCTAAAGGATACAATTACGGTAATGATTTTGAATACTGCCTTAATTCACTAGTTCAAGACCAAATTAAATTAAGTCCCACAGAAATAATTTTGAAAAAAAAAATGGGGAAATATTCATGGTACAGATAATTGAAGCTATTTTTAAAACGTTCCTTATTAGAATAGTTAAGAATGATCTAGTACATCTGGAAGCACAGTATCTTCAATATCATGATAGATCAGATTCATACAAAAGAACGAATGCTATCAAATAAATTTACTATTTTGCAATCTTGATTTTGCTAAACTATTATTTATTACTAAATAATGGGCTTCATGAGCATTGAGACTAACCACCCAGATTTATTAAGTGGCAAATAAACTATACAATGTAGGTAGAAATACATTATTGAATAAAACAAAAAATAATATGATAACTAATTGATAAGGTACATGATAAGGCAGGTTTCACTAGAAAAATTAATAAAACTGTTTTTATTGGTTTAAAAAAAAATCCCAAGTCATGATTACGTTTGATTGAATAAAGATTCAATTGAATCACTTCTTCAATCAGAGAAACATGTTTTCATTTGAATGAATGCAAAGGTGGTTTCTCTTATATGGTTTCTCTTATATGAAAACACCTTACGCAGTGAAGCTTTTAAGTAAACGTGATGAAATATTGAGAAGTGTACCTATTCGTTTAGAATATAAAATACTTCACTAAACTGCATACAAAAAAATAAATAAATAAATAAAAAACTTGCTGGAGGAAGCAACGAATTAATTGAGACTATATGTTTCAGAATACCCATCCAAACAGTTTTTTTTTATGAGATCATGTCAAAGAGATTGCTGAAGGTTTTGAATCATCTTAGAAGATTCTCATGTGGACATGCACTCTCTGTCTGTAATTAAATAAAATAAATAACAAGTTTGGTTGCATCTTATTTGAATGTATTATACGGCACTCCTTTCTAATCCATCGGATCGAAAAATGACATAAAACTTAATTTATAGGCCGTCTTATAGTAACCAAAAAAAGCCCTATGCAAATGTTTTGTATATTTAACACATAAGCGGAGAAATTGTTTATTTTCGCCCAAATCTAAACTTCTTGCCTTAGTTCATTTCGATCAAAAGGGTAGGTACACAACTAGACGTTCAGCAATCCCAATAAGAATTTTAAACATTCTAAAGCTAGCCAGTTACTTTAGCCTGATTTAGTAATGTAAACAGTCTTTCAACATTTTAAATGGAGATTAAAACATTCTATGGTTAGACGTTTTTGAGTTATGCAATATACGTTCTTATAAGCGTAGAGATGCGCTTAAATTACTCAAAATGGATTCTGGGAGGTTTAAAATGGAGAATTCTTTCAAAATTTGAAAACCGATTTGCGCAATTATACTCCTTCTTTTACTTCTTACTAGGGATTTAAAATCCAATACAAGGAATTTAATGTCCAATACAACTATCTCCTTTAAATCTGGACTTTTCAGTCTATATTAAATACATAGTATATGCAAATGAGCAAGTAATTGCTGATTATCCTTCAGAAATACCAGAGGTAGGTCTGACTTGATTAAAATAAAGCCTATTGCTTCTTTGTTTATTTTCACTATTGATAACATTCAAATAAACATGGGGAAAATGTATTAAACACCTTCATTAGGGGTGAGATCATATCTCGAAAGATTATGCTCTGTTCAAAACAAATACCATTCAAATCTTCAATTTTTCTGCATATCTCCGACTGACAGTTTTTATTCTTGAATATCAATAACAATAAAATTTGAATTTTTACCTAATAAATATCCATTATAAACAAGACATCTAGATTTCTAAAAACTTTTCGTTTTTCACTGGTAGCATTTGTTCGATTTGATGTCCACACCAAAGAAAAACAACTATTGTACTAATAACAATAATAACTAATGTGTAATAATAATCCTAGAAAAGCAAGATGTTAAATTCAAAAATAATAAAGCAAATTGAAGAGTTCTTCTTACCAAATCAACACTAAATAACTAAAAACACATAATGACTATAAACGAAAAGCTCTTCAAAACTAGCAAAGTTAACTAAAAAAGTAGGGGAAAATGGTGGGAAAAATAATATTTCTCCATAAGATTAGTATTTTAAGTAAGTTCTTATAGTTTAATTTTTATGAAATGATCTTAGTTTATATTTTCAATTCAAAAATATTATAAGTAAATATTAAAGGTAACATTCAAATGAACGCTGCCAAACAAAAATTTTTAATGGGTTCTTAATAATTAAGAAATTAAATTCAAATTAAATTTGAAGTTCTTATCATGTAAGCTATATGTGTTATGAGACTGGCATCTGATTAGGAAATTATATGAACTTTTACAGGCCCAACAAAAACAAAAATTCGCCTAATCTTTTTGCAAAAGTAAAACAAAAAGAAATCAAAAGCAAAAAACATCAAAATCTTCATTCCTCATTTCATTTCTAAACTTTTGAAAATGAAATGCCACTTTAGTTTCTATTTGTTCAACAACTAGGTTAAAGAACATTTTTTAATAATTTAAATTTTATTATTAAATCAAGTAAGCTCATCGCTTTCCCGCAAAGACTACCTTCAATACTTCAGGTGACACTCTTAAAGACGGCTATTAACTTCTTCTCTATTTAGTTCATTTGAAAGTATACTTTACATCATTAAACAATTATACCTAATAAAAGTAGTTTAATAGCAGGATTTATCCGATTTTCTTTACTTTTATATGTAAAAAGAAATATTAAAATAGTCATTTTCATTAAATAATTCTTCAATCCCAAATGGTGAATTCTGTAGTTAATTAATTAATTAAACCATTTTTAAAAATAATAAGTTATTAAAAGAGCATTTTTTCAAGCAATTATTTTTAATACCAATTTCCAAAGAGGAAAACTTATCAAAATCATTTGAGAAATTAAAAAAAAAATCTTTTAGTGTCCAGTATTTTAAAATTAAATAAAAATTAGGAGGATTTGGTGATTAATTAATTTTCATGCAAAAAGAAGTACATCCATTTAGTGAGAAAGCTCCTTTCTAGGCTGGCGATCTCTACCGGTTACCTTCTCCTTTACCACCTTCCCCAGCCACACAGATTATCAGCGAGGTGGTAAACAAAAAAATGTGGATAGCCATCTGTCGTCGAAGCGGGGGTGCTGACTGAAGACTGGTTTTATACACCTGCTCCTAAAAAAGGCAGAAAGTAGGGGGGAGGGAGGTGTGGGGAGGAGAAGGTGGAACAAAGAAAGGAAAGAAGAGAAGACCAAAGTGGAAGGCAGGATAACAGTGTTGCCAAATTTAAAAGGCCCCACCCCTTTTTTCTCCACCTCTCCCCTCAACGTCCTGCGCCCGACCCTTGACAAAATGCGCATTTTTTTGCCGACGGACGGACTCCCCCTGGGGCGCGGCGCGCATGTTCCCCGAGCATTCCCTCGGAAAAGAGGGGAAAAATTCATCCCCACCCCGAGGGGCTCGGGGTTTTTCGAACTTTTCAACCAGTGGTGGGGGAGGAAAAATGGGAAACAGCGTCGTTTTTTTTTAGCCACGCTAGGGTGGGGGAGTAGGGGAAGCAAACCTCCCTCTCCCTGAAAAACTTGGGCCAGTTATTTGGTGAGAGGTAGCCGTGTGAGACTTTTTCCCTTGTGATCCCTAAGCCTTCTTAATCCCCAACATTGCTCGGGAGAGGCGGAATTATCACAAATAGGGCGCGAAACCAATTTCTACTCCCGCCAATCCTTTATCACCTACTGATAACACCTCTACCGGCCACCCTCTAATTTTCTCTATATAATTGGCTGCTCGCATCAAATGTATTAAATTCATTCTTCAAATTCTTTTATAGTATACTTATATGTAATTTTAAATGTCGTCTAGTCAGGATCCTATTAAACAATTTTTTTTAAACCATGTTAATGAAATAAACAAATCATTTACAAATCAATGTTTGATATCAATAATTCAAAATTAATATTCATTGATATTTATTGTCAACTTGTTAAGACCAATGACCATTTACGTAATTTATATTTTATCAAAAGTGTGATATTAGTGTAGTGAAAATACCCCAATAGCAGTAAATGGATATTCATTTCTTTAGGTAAGATTTACAATTCGTCAGTCGTTTATTCTTTATTTCGATTTATCTTTTTTTGTTTGAATTTTAATTATTTTATTTGTTTGGAAAAAGTTGATACTGCATTGTTTTGAGTTATTGCTTGATATAGCTGTAAAAATTCCTGTTGATTCTTTTTTCTAATTAATATATTTTTGATTTTTTTTGTAATAAAATGATTAATAATTTCTATATTTTTTAATGATCATTGTATATTTTGATTTCTTTATTTTTTTAATGTTTTATGTTTTTATTAGATAGTCAATAACCCTTCGGGGAAAGCCTATAATGAGTGAACCACAAGTTGTTTTCTAAATTCCTAGTATGTAAACAATATTGTTTATCAGTACTTTATTTTGTATCTTATCTAATCGTGTATGTTTTAATTTTTGTAAACTATTATTTTCACTTTACGTTTTATAACAAAGGATAAATTCATTCATAGATAGTTTTTGTGAACAAGAGGCAATAAGAATGGTATTATGTTTCTTTATAATTTATAAAGGGGCTATAGAAATTATTTAAGGGATAGGAAATAAGATCTCTAAAAAGGTACATTAATAAATAAATTAGAATGAACGTTCAAACGTAAATATTTTTTTTTAATTGCCGTAAATAACAGTTGTATTAGTATAAATAAGTCAATTTCCATCTTACAATATTACCTTTTTAGTGAAAGAAATAAAAATTGTACTTTAAGATTCATGAAATTATAATACGACATATAAACTTTTTCGTAAAATATAGTTTTTATCAACACAAAAACGTATGCATAGTAAAGTAAGTGAATGACATAAGAGAGAGAGAGAGAGAATAAGGTCTATTTGTTATTTGATTTTCATATACTTAATCCTATATTCCAAAATTTTTTTTTTCAGAATTATTCTTCATATTTTAACACATTTTTTATATATAAAATATTGAGCTGTGGTTGGCACATTTGAATACTATTTCGTCTTTAATATTTTGAATATTAAATCTTTATATTTTGAAGAATTTTTATTGTCAAATCATAATAGCAATTTTATTGCTATGCTTATGTAAAATAGATTATTGATACTCCTAAAGTTAATAAGAATCCTATAATGTGAATATGTTTATATGAATAAATTTGAACTTATGTGTGAGCCTATAAATTATTATAATTTATGGATAATTTCATTTTAAATAATTATCTTATTTAATGATTCTTAAAAAAAGTTATTTTTGATATTTTTTTGCTACTTCTATTTGTGAATTAAATATCCGTTCTAGAGAAGAACTTGTAGAAATACATATTTTATAAAATTACTATATTATCTTATATGTTATATATGACAAAATGTTTAGAAGACGAAATTCGTAACTACTTATTCCAATTATGTCTTAAATTATAATTATAATACATTTAGGAAACATTTTAATTTAAAACTTAAAAGTTGAATAAAGATACTAGAATTTTAAAACTTACTGATTCAACTAAGGCTAATTTTTTTTATTATTTCATCGTAGTTTTACAAATAGTGGGCCTTTGGATTATAACCGTGTTTCTTTGGCTTGCAAAAATATTTTTAATTTGAAATTTAAAATAAAATAATACCATATAAGCAAATTATCATTTTTGCTGAATAGCACAGATGGGGATAATTAAAAAGCACATTTCATTAGAGATTATACCAATGGCATTTTAATAATTACTAATAGAGCAGCAAAGAAAAAATATTTTATTTAATTTTTTTATGGTAAGCGCTTCTTCATCGTATCACAAATACCATGATTACAATCATAAACATTTTATTAAAAATATTAAGAAATGAACTTTTATTCATACTTAAGAAAAATATTTTAAAACTGAAATATAATATTAATGACAAAAAAAGCCTTCTGTTTACATGTAAGTAATAAATTGAAATAATAAAATATTTATATCTTTCGCTGATGTTTTATAAGAAATAAAAATGATACTAAAGTTATCATTTAATATTTTTTTTTAAGAAATTATATCTTCAAAAAATAAAATTTTGAAAAAGAAGTCTATTGGTAGAATCAATGAATTATATATAATAGAAATATTAAACATAGAATATTGTGACAAAACACACACTCATAAACAAAACTTTAATCATCGTAAAAAAAAGCCCTTATAATAAATAATTTAAAAAGAGATATGAGAAAATAAAATATAGATAATATTACATAGTTATCCAAGTATATAAAATTCATGTTTTAAACTAATTGCTTAATAAGAAAAATTACTTCGGTATTTGTCATTAATCAGTAGCTGTATATCATAAATTGCTTATTAATATTTTTTTTAAGTATATCACAATATTAACCTCACAGAAAAAACTGTCTACTGTCCGTCCACAGCTATTAACGGGAATTTTCTTGTGACTCACTTGCCGATAACTAGGATAACCACATTATTGTAAGTTACAAAATATTTAAGCCACCGCAATGCATGATACTCCTATTAAGTCAGTCTGAAAGAATGTTTATAATATACTGAATAAACTATGCTCTCATATATGGTAGTATATTTAATCAACTCGGGTTCCTGGGATATTTTCTGTATGCACATCACCTGAAAAAGCATATCAGTGCAATTCGTCAGGATTTTGCTCAGATAGAAATTATATTATACAACGGAGGAAATACATTTAAATTTCTCTTATCACTGATATCGTGTGAGATATTATTACTTTAGTTGTCTTCTTAAAAGATTCCATTATAGAATTTGCATAACAAAGCATTTTTTCATAGATATTGTATACCTTTTTCATAAAAAAATAAATTTATTAGGCACTTCACACCGAGACAGCAGGATCCATTCAATTTAATTATTTTTTATTTTAATTTAAAGACCAATTTTATTAAACATTTTATGAAATTAATAAACTCAAGTAGTTAATGAATTTTAGGTATTTTATATAAGATGAAAAGCTGAAAATTAACTAAAATTCTCATTTTAAAAGGCCACCCCAGCAGAGCTGACGGAGCGCTGTGATAGGGGTAATATCAGAGGGAGGGACGAGGGATGTCCCCCCTCATATAAACTGGTTATTTATCAAAACAAACATGCCCTTCACGTAATTAGACACTAAAAAGCCAGTAAACCACCTGCCCCAATAACTCGTCCGTCTGTCTGTCACCCCGACTACGCATCAACGCTCTTCAACTAAATTCAGTTCAAAGCCCATTTATATGTATATATTGGAACGTTTGCACTGCGTTGCTTTAATATGCAGTGAATATTTTACAAATATGGGTTAACTCGTATTGCAAAGGTTCAATTTGTTCTCTGTATTTATTACCAGAATATTTCACACACTTCTGAGTCGCTGTTCAAAGGAATCAGGTAAATTTCGATTTTCTAATCTGAACGAAGTTATCATTTTTTTTCAGTACCTGATCTCATTTTCACTAGTTTCGACAAGTCGTCTGTACATATATAGGTATCTCGCTTATTTAAAAAATGGCTAGTCCTGGAATGATAGAATGTTATAATTATGAATGACCAATTTCTACTCCCGCCAATCCTTTATCACCTACTGATAACACCTCTACCGGCCACCCTCTAATTTTCTCTATATAATTGGCTGCTCGCATCAAATGTATTAAATTCATTCTTTAAATTCTTTTATTTTATTCTTATATGTAATTTTAAATGTCGAGACTACTCAGGATCTTATTAAACAATTTTTTTTTAAACCATGCTAATAAAATAAATAAATCATTAACAAGTCAATGCTTGATATCAATAATTCAAAATTAATATTCATTAATCTTGTTAAGACCAACCATCATTTAACTAATTTACATTTTCTCAAAATTGAAATATTAGTGTAGTGCAAATACCACCATAACAGTAAATGGATATTCATTACTTTAGGTAAGATTTACACTTCGTCAGTCGTTTATTCCTTATTTTGATTTACCTTATTTCGCTTGAATTGTATTTGTTTAGCAAATGTTGATAATGCATTGTTTTGAGTTATTGCTTGATTTTGATGTAATAAATCCTGTTGATTATTTTTCCAATTTACATATTTTTGAATTTTTTGAAATTAAATGATTAATAATTTCTATCTTCTATATTAGTCTAATAGTGCACCTCTTCTTCTCACCAAAATCGACTGAAGGGGGAGGGGTTTACAGAAGGCGGAAATAAAAGTTTCTCAAATTTCTTCCTACATATTAGAGGTAGAAAATATTTATATTTTTCGTTTTTCATGAAATGGTCTGTAAATTTTGTTCTGCGGCATTTTCCGATCCGATGCATTGGAACGGAGATATTCTGTATGGCTTTAAAATTAAATAATTTTAAGTGAACTGCAACCAAACATTTTGTTTATTTTATTTAATAGGAGTACAAAGGAGTCATTTGACATTCATACTGGATTTCTTTAAAGTAATAAAGTACAGGATCTGATGGTCTAAATTTCAACATTAAAAAAATTGAAAACATTGCTATTCGGGTGCAATACCAGAGAGTGTGAAACTACGTGAAAAAATTAATTTAAATAATAGTGAAACAATTATGAATTTTAGGAAAAATAATATTACCTAAAATCATTGATAGAGAAACTAAGGAAGTTTAAAAATAATAATACATTCCGAGTACATCATTTACTTTATACTTTGAAAAAATCTGAGCACATAGCAAAAACGATAATTTAAAAGCCTTTAAGGATTCAGTATTTCAACAATATAACGATAAGAGACATAAATTAGTTATTCTAATCTATAACATTCTTATTTTTTCTTAACCAAAAATTATAATTATATCCTTGAATTACTGTTGAAATAATCCAAATAAGTAATTCAACGGCTAACCACCAATCTATTTCTAAAAAATAAACATGTATTGTGCTTGGATTTATTCCCAAAAATAGAACAGACACCATTCAACCAAGACTTTATCATACCTCCAAGTAAAGTAACTGGCGAATGAATTCCAGAAAATCTCTTTTCTGGTAAGAAATAATTTTCTGACTCAATTTTCTTTTTGTAATTATGTCTCATTAAAGTTTTTGTTTAAGCTATCCTCACTGTAATTTAAACATTAAAGTCAATAGTAATCATTTAAAATATTTTTAGAATCTACAAAACCCCCTCCCCCCCAAATGCAGTTTCAATGTTCCTTGTCTTCAGCCTTATGATGGACAAGGGATCTCTCCGTTCCCCCTACAGAAGCTATTGGTTCTGATGTAAGTGAAAACAAAGTCTTACCACCAGTATATTCAATCTACTAACAACTAAAATAACAAACTAAAACAATCGGTTAACTTTTTTATATATAAAATATTTAAACAAACATATAAAACACACTGTTATCCGTCATTCATGGGCTAAAATAAATACGAAAATAAGAAAAATAAACATATCCTCTCTCAAATTCAAACAATACTTCCAAAAACTTTATATACATAATGACAACATTTTACTATAGAAAAAACTATTCCGAAATCATTCTGCTATTTGTATATAGATTTTTTAATTATCTAGCGAGCACATTAAGTAATGTATGTTTTAGGTTCAAATCAAAAAGGATGGACAATTATATTCCCAAGAAGCTTATATCTTATTAATAGGAGTATATCCTTATTAAGGACCTTATGTCTTTGGATACTAATGACACAAATATATTTGTAAAATATATTAACAATGTGCATGTGTGTTTAAATACTAATAAGTGTGTTTAATGTGAATATTAAATTCTTTTTAGCCGTTTTCGCAGTATAAAACGGGCGAAAGTATAGCCAAGAGTAGTTCAAAGCTAGTAGGCATTAGTATGAGTGAGTTAAAATTGTAAAAATAAAAAATCTGATGTGGTCACTTTGCACTCTTACAAATTTAAACAAACAAAATGATTGGTTGCACTTCATTTAAAACTATTTCATTAGGAAAATGATATGATAACTCCGTCAAATGCAACGGATCGAAAAATATTAAACATGATTTATGGATATTTTAAAGATAAAAAAGAAATGTATCATCAATTTTTTTCATCTCTAATAGGTACGGAGAAATTAGTAATTTTTTTTAGCTCAAATTGAACCCCCTTCCCTCAGTCGATTATGATCCAAAGTGAAGGAGCACAACTGAATGTTGTAAAAATCTCAAATATGAAATTCCGAAATTCCATATCTATAGCCTTAGTCAAAATGGGTTCAGAGAATATCAAAACCGATAACTCTGATGAAACGTGGAAACCGAAATGTTTCACGAATACAATACTTCCTTACTCTGTATAATGAAGAAAAACATATTTACAGCAAATATTTTACTAGGATGTAAGAAGTAAGTAAATATCTCATCCCCGTGAATGGTATCATAGCCACCAACTTGTAAGATAATAACTTTCACCCATATATTCATAATTTCAGTGTTACTTCGACAACTACCGGAATAATAGATCAAGAATTTAGTCGTGTTTTATATTTTAAGTTGTAAAGTATTTCATATTTCTTTATTTGATTTTAATCTTGTAATTGCTAGAGAGTGGAATTTTAGCAGATTTCCCTTGAGGGAAATCAGCTATTGAGGTCGTACTCATGACGCGATTTTCGAAATTTTTCTTCAAATGTCAATCGATCCTAGCCAGGAGATGACGAAAATGAGGTCCGTTCAAAACTGTATATATATATATATATATATATATATATATATATATATATATATATATATATATATATATATTTGTCTGTTACCGCTCTAGCGGTCGTAATTTTTGTCTTATCGTTACCAAACTTGATATATAATAGTTTTATACAAAAAGAAAGATCAAGTTCTTTCACGGCTGAAATCAGACCAGGCGGAGGAGGGGTTTAGAGGTGAGAATTTCGAAAATTCTTAATATCTCCGTTATTATGCGTCGGATAGAAAAATTGTATTCAACCAATCTTATTGCACATGTAACTTTCTATAAAGTACATTCTATATACATTTCTTCATACGTTTCTATATGTACATTTTTTTCATTATTAACTAAGATATTTGCATTTGCTAGTTTTCGGTCTTCAATAATGTCATTTCGGTGCAACCAATCATTTTGTTTGTAATGCCCCTCTCCTACTCATCTCATATTAACAATATTTTTTTATGTTATGAAGCACTTTATTTGAAGCTTAAATACCAAATATTGTTCTCATTGAACTTTTACGTTTTGACATAAATGCACATACGTTTCGCACGTGGGAAATTTGCTTAGTTATCGCAGCCCCTGCGTGACGGACTTTTATTTGTGTAAGTCTATTGAAATTCAATTTTTGGGATACCAAAATCATCTTTCCATCGAAACACATTGTGAAATATTGAAGAAATAAGTATTTGATTGAGTGTGCTTATATATTTCTCTCAGACTTTATATACTTCTCTCATTTTGATAAACTAAATATTCAAAAACTGTCATTCAACTTTTAGAGTAAAATTTAATAGTAAACAACCCACGTTAATGGGAACCCAAGTGACTTCCTTTGTATTTCCGTTCATTTGAAAGTGTTATAAGATGTCTCCGCTTGAATGCATCGTATCGAATAATGTCTCTCGTGTTTAGAGGGAAATTTTGAAATATCTCATTTATTATAAGTCGGACCGAAAAACTATATAGAACTATTCTTATTGCAAATTCAATGTCCAATAAATGTTGTTATATATGTTTTTTCCATATCTTGATTATTAACCGAGATATTTGCATTTTAGTCAAGTTCGTTAATGGCTGAAATCCCACCATTGGGAGAAGTGGTTTAGAGAGGGGGGGGGAATTTCGAAAATTCTTAACATCGCCGTTAATATGCGCCGGATTGAAAAATTGTATAGAACCAACCTTATTGCAAATGTAATGTTCTAGAATAGTTATTTATTATACAAGTGACGAAAGTAGATCAATTTACAACTCGAGTGAAACGTTTACCCACACGAGCGAAGCGAGTGTGGTAATTTCACGAGAGTTGTAAATTCTACTTTCGTCACGAGTGTAATATTAAATTTTTTCTGTAATCGAGTAATACATGATCAGATCTAACCAGAATATGAACAAAATTAGGATGTTGTGAAGATTATGTATGTTGTTGGTAGGTTATAGGCATGGTTGTGAAAGGTTATAAGCATAGTTATAAAACAACTAGTGATGATTGTGAAGTAGTGCAGTTATAAACAAGTGCAGGTTATAAACAAGGAAGGTAATTATTATTATATTTAAATTTTAAAATATATTGATTATTTCCACCAATAATTCATTCACATTTCAATTTATTTTGTTAAAATAAATTCTTACAATGTTAAGAAACATTTAAAACCATTTAATTTCCAACTTCAGATTATTTTTTAATTTATACTTATTACTAATTAAGAAGGCGATTCACTTTCTTCACTCTATTGCAAAATGTTTCACTTTCTTCACTCATTTCAGTTTAGTAATGTTATCATTATTCAAAGATTACAGAAAACGGTTGTTATGTACGTTTGTTCACTATCTTCATTATTAACCGAGATATTTGCATTTTTTAATTGTCGGCCTTCAGTAAAACCCCACTTCTACTCATGTCATATTAAACATAAGCTGTTATGTTATGAAGCACTTTATTTTAAGCCTAAATACCAAATATAGTTCTCATTGAACTCTTACTTTTTGAGATAAATGCAAATACGTGGCACACGTGGGAAAACTGCTTAGTTAGCATAGCCCCTGACGGACTTTCTTTAGTTTTCAACCTCCAATAAGCCCCCACTTTTACACATGTCATATTAAAATTAAGCTGTTATATCATGGATCGGTTTATTTGAAACTTAAATGTGAAATATTGTCTTCATGGAACTTTTACTTTGTGAGATATATGCAAATACGTAGTGTGATGTTGTAATCAATTGACGATTTTCCGGTTATGACTCGAAAATATTTATTTGATCCCTTTCAAACGCAATATTTAACCGTTTCACTTCATCAACGATAAAGTTCATATTTTTTAATGGCTGAGATCGAACCAGGAATGGAGGCGGGCGGGTTTAGTGATGGGAATTGAAATATTGAAAATATCTGCGTTATTGTGAGCCAAAAATTGTATAGTACATGTTGAATAGTTGAGGCTTTACAATTATTGTTGTATGCATTTTCTCGTAACTCAAATGTTAAACGAGTTATTAGTAGGTACTTTCTTGTTTTAGTCTACAATAAACCCCCACTACCACTCATTGAATATTGACTAAGAAACAGAGTATTTACGGTGAAACGACATTATTAGTGTGTCTCTTCAGCACGTCGGAAATCTTCTAAGTTTACGAAGCCCTTGCATGACGGATTTTAGAATTAAAAAATAGGGTTTGGTCGTGATACCCATTTACACTATAAACTCTTATAGTGCATACTCTCTACCTCAAAGGATAGAGTAAATTGTCGTAATTTTCATAATAATTTTGAAGCCTTCTCGTCTTGTAACCATAATTGTCCGGCATTCATGAAGACATAATGGGATAGGAAGCTATCATTATACTGCCCATTATAGCCTTAATTATATGAGAAATTTCGGAAGCATTAACAGTTCTGATTAAAACTCCATCGACCACAAGTGATGTGGTTAAAAGTGATTTAATCGGCTTTTGCAGTACTTTAATATTAATTAAAATGATACCAGGATAAACTTGAGCCTAACCTATGCGATTACTTTCATAATCCCAAATATTGATCCGAAATATTTCTCAATGACTTACATAATTACAGAGCATGTCTATGGATAATATTTACAATGGTCAGTACAAATTTTCTCCAATTGTTCAAAAACTGTAATTATTTTTTTCATACCGGAATTTTTCTTTTAATTTGCATTTTGTATTTCTTTTGTACAATCACATCAACGTTCTTCAATAATTAGAGCATACGATCTAAAAACTACACTTTTAATTATAATTTCCGTATACTTGATTTTTTTTTTTAATAAAATTTAAAGCGTTTCCCTTATTAAATGGCAACTTGCAAAGGGTCTAGTAGACATGTCCTTCACGTCCGTGTCCTATTTCATAATATTATTAGAATTTACGAACACAGATTTGGAGCACAGATTCCACCATTTGGAGATTTTTTTGTGATTAATCAGCTCATTTTATATTAAGTAAATTTTTTTTCTATACCTTCCAAGATAGGTTTGTTAATGAAATTTAACTGATGTAGAGTAAATTTGACGTGGGGTTTGTGGGTGCCTTAACAGTAAAACAAAACATTAAGCATTTTTAATTATTATGTCAATCAATTCTGCCCAGAAAAAAAATATGAAATTCTTTAAAACTAATATAAAAAAATTATTTAAATTTCAGTTTTTGCCTTTCCGTATTTGCATGTATCTAAAAAAAAAGTCCCTTGAAAAAGAATTTGCGATTCCAGCATAAATAAGACATTTAATTATATCTTGGATTACTGTTAACGTGCGATGACTAAAAGGAGTGGCTTATTAAAGTCTGAAAAATAAAAAAATCAAATATTTTGGTTAATACTCCAGATAAAAAAAAGGTGTACAGAACAACCCTTATAGCAAAATAAATTTGAAACCAGACTGGTTATATACAACTTTTCGGTCAGACTCATATCAAAGGAGATATTTGGAATTTTCTATCTCCCCTTCTCTGATGTCCGATTTCAACAGTGATTTTTAGTTCTACATTAAACGCTTATATATCGAATATGGTGACGAACAAACAAAATGTGGTGGAGTGATTGTGTTAGAGATAGAACAGTGTTATGTAATTAGAGCGAGAAGCGGGGGACAAGGCAAAAAGGAGACTGCTGACGAATGCGCTACTGGAAATTGGGGCGCATTGTGTCGTTAGGATTGAGAGACAGTGAGCAGTCTTCCTATGCTAGTATTACAGTGCCTTCTGCTTGCCTTGGCCCCCAGCGGTATGTCTGTTATAATATAATTAGTGTTAAGTTTTAGTTTATGTTGTAAGGTGTAGTATAGGTATGTGTGTGTGTATATATCTGTATAACATAGATATAGTATAGTAGATAAGTCAGCTTCTATGTATATATTTTATAAATATATCTGTGTACCAACCAGCCATGTGTGTGCCTTACCGAGTAGCCAACATGACACAAAACATTTTTAATATATAAAAACATACATTAATAATATATATATATATATATATATATATATATATATATATATATATAAAATTTGAGGCATTTGTTCAGAAATCTTGTCATGAGTACACATATATGTATACATGTTTTGGAAAGACTTTATTCTTCACCCCTGAATGTATATATTAAGAAAAAATCAACAGGCGTCATTTCGTTCATCTCCTTAGGATCGGTGGGCTAAAAGGGCATCATAAATTCCTGATTTGCTTTAAGGGAAATCAGCTGACAACGTGACTGGGGGTTTGAACGTACCTCCCCTCCTCTTCTCCCTACACATTTTCGGCACTTTTAGCATTCTCACGTCTGTAGCTGTAGTTATACAGTATAGAGTCTGGAGAGGAAGAACTAGCGAGACAAGGGACAAATAGGGACAGATTTCCAAAAATAAACCATTTCCAGCGTTATTGGCCCCTTCCGGGCAGAGGGGAAGAGAAGGAGGGTAGACTGCAGGAGGAGGATAATGGGAGGCAAAGGTAAAAGAGGGAAAGATCCTCCAGGGACACATTCGTCCTTTCGGAAGGGAAGCTGATTTAACACTTGATTCGGAGGGTGGATCAAATGCCACTGTCCACGTGGTGGAGGGGAAGGTTCCACGTGGTGTAGGGGTGGGTTCACGTGGTCAAGGGGATAGCCCTTGTTAAGGGAGGCTTTATATCCCCCCACTTCTTCTTATGCCTTCCTTTGTTTCACTACAATACTCCCTTCCGAAAATGGTTGGGTGATAACAGCAGCATTTCTTTGATTACAATGGGGCTCAAAGCTTGTCGGAAAGATCCTCTGATTCTCAAGCTAGAGGATGCCCTCGAGAAACGCACTTCAAAATTAGACAAATCGATTTTCATTTGCTACAAAAAAAATAATTATAGCTTATTCAAGATTGGCCTCTCTCAATTTAGTAAGAGATAAATCTCCCCAGGAAGACCGGTACACTCTGAAAAATTCCAAAAGTTGTTTAAACTATTTCAATTTAAACAATTTTTTGCTTTGGGGGCTGCTTATCCTCTATTCACACGTGTCTCTGATTGTGTGGTACATATCTTCAGAAATCTCAACTATGAAAATGGAGACAATAGTCTTCGAAAGCGCTTAGCGTTGAAAAAAAACTTGAGAAGAATTGTACGTATTCTATTCTCCAAGTACACCACAATTTTCTTCACTTCCAAAAAAACTACTGAGAAATAATAAGGCTGGTCAGGCTTCAGTTGGAGTATCAACATACCACACAATCCGAGACAGCACCTTCAGAAAAATCTCAACTCTGAAGATGGAGACAACAGTCTTCGAAAGCGATCAGCGTTGAAATAAAAAAACAAAGAATTGGACGTTTTCTTTTCTCTAAGTACACAATATTCTTCACTTCCAACAACACTATTGTGAAATAACCGAATTTAGAGCAAGTATTTGTTCTTCGAGTGGTGGGGACCTTACCTTCAAATATGTTTGTTATGGAGTCGATGTGCCTTATTTTATGATCAAGAAGTTTCACCCTTATTTTTGGGGCTATGGCTATGACATGATTTTTGCGTACTCTTACTTCATTCTCGTTGGATTTGATTAAGCCCTACATGTTCTGGTGATTCTGTTCTCGTTCTCTCAAATCCACATTTCTATTGCTTCCAATCTATTATATTCCCTTTTGAGAAGATTTGTACTTTCACACCCGTAAAGCAGTACATTCCGTATGAAAGACTTAGCAAACATTTTTTTTGGTATCCAGTTACAATATAAGTTAAAATACTCCTTCTGCTTTGGAGAGGTTTTATAGCAAGTACTATTCTTCTAGTGACTCTCAGCGTTTCAAGGAATAGCAGGAGAAGGTTTGGCCAAACAGGCTTAAAGCTCCCTGCAGACGGGACCTTAGATAAAAAGAAACTAATTCCTAAAAAACCTTTGATGGCGGATTCTCGAACAGATAAATCAAAGGAACAAACATAAAAACTCAAATGCTTTGCCACAACTGACAAAAGCCTTAAGTGTAAGAGCATAGAAGAAAAGGTAAAATGGACTACAGAAATTGCAAAAGAGGTTGATAAAGACACCAAACTGGGAAGACCCTAAATTAAGGTTGGCATAGTGAATAACAAAAATGGCCAAATACTATTTTATAAAATTGTAATATGAGGCCATTGGAGAGAATATATAGAAGAACTCCACAGCGATTCTGTTACTACTGTTGACGAAGTACTAGATAAAATATCAAATGCAGATTAATGTAACATAGGCCATACCATTTTGATGGAGGTATTTAACCACGCACTTTTTTGTATTCTGGGATCGCTAGATCTGTTTTGGGACCATATTAATATTTTCAAAAGAGTAAGTAAAAGCAAATTAGTTCCTTGTCGTTTAAAATAAAAAATAGCTACGAGAGGTAAAATAGTACTCTGGAGATATTCATGTGGTATGTATGTTTTTCAAAAAGGGTAGCATGACTAGAATCTTCTATTAGAGTGAGTATGATAAACTAAAAATAATGGATTTTATATTATTTATTACCTCAGAAGATACTGTGAACTATATTCACTACCATTATATATACATATACAAGTTTTAGGCTGCTAGATTATTCATAAGTTGTTACTTAATATTAAAGGACTGTAGAAATTAGGACAACCATAATATGCCCAATAAACATTTAATAAGGTCAGTCCAATGTTGTAGACTAACAACAAACAAATTTTATTCAAATGAACAGAATAAGGGGCTGAGAGAGAGAGAGTTGGCCGCTATGAACTTGCCCGAATCCGTCCCAGGTGCGATGAATACAGTGCCCAGGCGTGTAATAATCTCCACCGAGCAAATAATGAACAATACGGCAGTGATTTAGACTATAGCTACATCTCCTGGCAAATTGGTGCCTGTAGTACCACCCTCTACGAATAATGTGGCTTACAAATTACACACCTCCCGAACGGTGGATAAAAGTCTCCTAAATCGTTTTATTGACGTCCCAATCTCTATCTGACAACGTTGGACCTGTCAAGTACAAAAATATATCTCTTCCAAGTAATTTTCGTAAAGCGCCCATGACAGTCAATTAATGCCTCGTTAGTGTCATTATCTACATCGAGTATTTTCAAACGCTAATCCTCTTTTCAAAATTCCCGAAACAAACCCATCAAAAACAAGGATTTGGATATCATTAATCAGTTGCCCAATTTTCCAACTAATCCACTTTGTATCCTTTCAAGCCTTCAATTATTCAGAATGTGAAACTGACGTTACATCATGTAAAAGTGAATATATACGAAATGGCATAAATATTAATACTCTGAAAGCCTAAACTCTGGATTAAAGAGACACATGTACCACCGATTCCACAAATAAATGAGTTACAAACAACAGCTTGTTTAATTAACGTATTTTAATCTCGAAACATTCATGTCAAATATGAATGTCAAAATATTCAATAAGATATAGAAACAAAAAAAAGGCAAAGATATAAATTCATTTTTCAAACTATGAGCTCAAAGGTACAATGAATCTCTGATAAGGAATACTATATTTATATTAGCAGATTTCCCTTAAGGGAAATCAGCTATTGAGGTCGTACTCATGATGCGAGTTTCGAAAAATTTCTTCAAATGTCCATCGATCCTACCCAGGAGATGGCGAAAATGAGATCCGTTCAAAATTATATATATATATATATATATATATATATATATATATATATATATATATATATATATATATATTTGTCTGTTAACGCTCTAGCGGTCGCAATTTTTATTTGATCTTTACCAAACTCGGAATTTAATCGTTTTATGTAAAAAGGAAGATCAAGTTCGTTAATGGCTGAAATCGGACCAGTGGGAGGGGGGGTTTAGAGGGGGGATTTTTGAAAATTCGAAATATCTCCGTTACTATACGTCGGACCGAAAAATTGTACAGTATCAATCTTATTGCAAATTAAATTTACTATAAATATTGTTCTATACATTTATTCTGTATCTTGAATATTAACCGAGATATTTGCATTTGTATTCTGCGTGTGGTCACCAGTAGGCTATATTCGGACTTTCCGCCGAGAGCTCTGGCGGCCGTTTCTATAACTATTCGTCCCTCGTGAATAGGTTTAGAGGTTAGGTTAACTGTTTTTTGGGGCTAGAAACTACTGGGTTATTACGTCCTAAATAATGTTTTAGGTTTAGAGGTTTCTTACTACTACAGTTGTTATTAGGCAGATTTCTCTGTTGTAAAACTTCTCGTGGGAAATCTGATTAGTTTACGCAGCCCCTGCGTGACGGACTTTTTTTTATATAAATAGGCTATATTTATTTTACACAATACATTTACATTAAGTTAGGCATGTTAAATAATTGAGAATTTATTTTCCTCCATACCACAAGGATTAATAATAAACAATTTTGAGATAAAATTTAAATTGACTCAAAAGAAAACTCTAAAAATTATACACGTATAAACGTAATAACTCCTTTCGCACATTCGTATCTACGACTAGAAACTGAAGAATCTTTCAACAGCTGTGTATGATATGAAGAATGTGTATATCATGAAGAAAAATATTTGGAATCTCGAATATGATCAAAAAACGTAAATATCTGCATAAAATGTACTGTAGAGCTGATATAAAAATCGATTTGTGTGGACCAAGAGTCGTATAAGAAAGAAAGTCCTTCTGTTCATTAAATATTTTTTCCATCAGCATGCATCTTCCATAAGAAATGGGTCGAGAAAATAAGGAGATATGGGGAAATAATACACGGATCGTCAAAGTTTGACATTCAGTTCTCTATTTATTTCAATCCTAACCAAAAAAAGAAAAGTAAACATGCTCAGAAAGTAAATATGGAGATGAGGGCTAATGTAAGAACCGCATTCGTAGAGTGGGGGTTTACTAGAAGCTGAAACCCAAAAAGTCCTAGGGGCTGCGTAAACTAATTTCCCTCAAGAAGTTTAACAATAGATATATCTCTACATACTGGTAACACAATACCACCACGAATATTAAATGAATAAATAAAAACAGTAATTAGAAAAATTCCAGTACATTTTAACAACTTCCCGAAAGGGGAAAGCGTATGAAATGTAAACAAACAGGTCCACCAATCGCTCACCGGAAAGAAAAACAATTACTAAAATTTATCAGAATATAACAAATTAATTTGAAAACTGTTAAATATATCTAATACTTAATTTATAATAAATCAGGATAATATTTACCTGAATCTAAGACGGGGGGAGGGGGGGTTAACAGAACATAATTGCAAGTACCTTGCGTATATTAAAGGCCTCTTGAAAACAATATATGGTACATAAGCTTCGAATAGAATGGTTTATTTTATTACAGATTATTGTTTACGTAACATGAGCAAAAGAGGGTTTTCGCTGAAGGCTGGAAACCGAAAAATGCAAATATTTCGGTTAATATTCCAGTTAGAGAATACATGTATATAACCATATTTGTAGTACATTTAATTTGCAATACGATTGTTTCTATACTCTTTTTCGATCCGACGTATTGTAAAGCAGATATTTCAAATTTTCAAAATTCTCCCCTTCATAATTTACTAAAAACGATTAAGTATTAAGTATCGACTTTGGTAACGATTAAACAAAACTTGCGTCCGCTGAGCGTTAACACACACACACACACACACACACACACACACACACACACACACACACACACACACACACACACACACACACACACACACACACACACACACACACACACACACACACACACACACACACACACACACACACACACACACACACACACACACACACACACACACACACACACACACACACACACACACACACATCATTTCCGTCATCTCTTAGATAGGATCGATGGCCACTTGAAGAAAAATTTCGAAAATTATATATAGAACGAACAGGACACTCCTTTGTCAATGAAAATGTTTAGGTAAAAGAAACAAGAAAATAATGAATTTACATTGAACCCTTGCCAAACCCACACTATTCGTTGTCAGATTTGGCCCATTAAAGAAATAGATATTCTGTATTTCATTATTAATTTTATTATTTACTAACGTTCCCTTTTTCAACTATAATTAATTGGGAGGTGTTTTCTACAGGCTACCACCCTTTTCTAGCCAGGGCGGGACTAAGGATTTTATTTAATGAGTTCTTCACTAAATAAATTTGAATTTCCCCAAGCAGGAACTCACCACTTTAGGTTTGCCATATGGGATTGAGGCCTACGCCTTAACTTGCATGGCTAACCCGAGCCCCTCAGTTTTACATCAAACTTTCAAAAATAGAACTCGGTAAACATAAATAAAGTTTTCGGCGGCTAAAGAGTAATCAGACGCATACACGCACACATATATATATATATATATATATATATATACATATAAACAGCCCTCATTTTCTTTATTTGCTAATGAATATATCTAACACAATATTCGAACAAATATCCTCTTTTGTGTATAAGCACAGTAACTGATTTTAATCAAGCAAATTTAGTTAGTAAATATAAAACATTAGTTTTTATGATGATATAAGTATGTGTATTTATCAACTCGCACTTGAGCTCTTTATTAACTGAGGTGAGCTCTTGGAATTCCGAGAATTTTTTGGAGGGTTTGGAAAATATCCTCAATAAAAAATATTATTTGATTAAATCTTTATTTTATATGGAGTAGTCTACTTTTATTATGGAAAGTTAATTAATCAAACAGAGAGGAAGTAGCATTGCTTAAATTAGAGCTCCTCACTGAAGCAGAACTAATTTAGGAGAGTGGATACAAAAAGACAAGTGTCCAATCCATGAATTCCAAATGCAGAGAGGAAGAGAAGCCTATGCAAACCAAACTGTATCAAATAAATGGATTTTGAGCTGTTCCAACTGAGGTGCTTCTTCCAAAATTTACCAATAAAACAAAATAATTGTTAGCCAGGCCAGTAAATAAAAAAAAAAAAAGAAAAAAAAAAAGAACTTCATTTTTCAAGTCTCTAAATTATTGCGTGCTAAATGTTTCCTCTTTATGACATATTTTATGAATCTAAATTATTAAACTCAAATGAAGTAATAAAAAAGGCCCTTGATATTGTACGATCACATTTAGAATGTTTTCTGGAAACAATTCTTTACCTTAATAGTCATACCTAATTTCGCAAAATCTTTCTATATGTTAATGGATTTTCCTTCTTTTTGAGAAATCAACTATTGAGTTTGTCCTTATAGTCGAAATTCCCTTGGAGTCAATCAATTTTATATGTAAGGACGGTTTAAGGAATCAAATACACACGCGCACACATACATATTTTGTTTGCGAGTATGTGTCTGTCTGTTGACGCTCTACCAGTCGTCATACACTCAACCGCAAAAAAAAACAGGACACTTCATTTTCGTCGTATTAAAAGCTAATTTTCAGCAATTTTCTTTAAATGGGTATTCTAGTTATTACAGAGAATTTAGAGTCTAAGTCCATTGAACTAATCCCTTCAGAATTAGTAAACAATTAGATAAAACTCAGATTAGATTTATTTGTCGTGAAGTTGATCTATTCTAAACTGTAAGTAGTTTTTCGCACATTTAAACATCTTTAATTATTAAACAAACATTTTCTTTAATGTTTTATTTTTATTTCGGTCCAGAATAATGGGTCTTTCAAACTTAGATGAAAGGCCGGAGCTTACGTTACATTGCCGAAACGCTTGGGGTAGCGAAGTCTACCATTCACTGTAATAAAAATGAAGAATAATTTTTTTTTAAATGTGTTAATTTATCTTTTTATTTTTTTTTTATTTTGTATTTTTGTGTAAATAATCAATAAAAATTATTCACTTTTGGCAGATTTGGTTTAAATAACCTATAGATTAACCAAGTATTTTAATTAAAAAAATTAATATACATATATATTAAGTATTTAACAAAATTATAAGACTAAATCTAAGTGTCCGGTTTTTTTTGCGGTTGAGTGTATTTGGCTCACTAATGGATGAAATCGGAACAAGAGAAATGGGAGTTGAGAAAAGAGGAAAAATAAAATTCAAATTGTGTTATGAATCAATTGGAAAAATGTTATATAATCTTGTTCTAAATACAATATTCAGCAATTCTTGTTTTGAATATTTCCCCATAAGACAAAAAGTCCATCACGCAGGGGTTGTGAAAACTAAGCAGATTGCTCACGTGTGTCACACATTTGCATTTATCACAAAAATTAAAAGTTCAATGAGAACAATATTTAGTATTTATGCTTCAAATAATGTGCTTCCTAATACAACGGTTTAATGTTAACCCTTCACAGGCAAGGCTGGGTCGCCGGTGACCCAGAGGTTGGTAAAAATAATATTCTGAGTAAAGTAATGGAAGGAGGGGAGGGGGAGTGCATGGTACCCCTCCCCTCCTTCCGAGAGTTGATGAAAAAGAAATTGAGAATCTGCCTGGACCCAGCACTTCAAGCCGTCGGTGTGCTTTTTGTGAAAAAACAAGAGATCGTAAGGGTACATCAAACTGCGCTCATTGTAATCGCAGCCTATGTACTGAGCATAGGCTAAGTATTTGTTCTCGATGCATTACCAGAGTCTCACCTGAAGAAGATGAAGAAATAGAAGATTGTTAGATTGTTCTGAGTTTGAAGTATTAGTGAACTTTCATCACTAAGAGTTTATTCCCTTTTTTTGATTTTTTATCCCTCATATTTTCTTATTCTTTTTTCCGTAGAGTATTTTTTTATATATATTTTTTCTGTAAGAGTTTAAACTATTCATTTTGATCTGGAAAGTTTTTGACTGTTCAGAGTAGGAACAATTATTGCTGGACTGCCGGATGGATGGATAACTAACTGAAAATTATTAATTCACTAAGATTTTATTAAATTTTCTCGTCTTTTATAGCTGGAAATTTCTTATTTTTTCTCTTCTAGGAGTTTACTCGTTTAATTTTTATCTTTTATCCTATACGGATACCAAAGGTACCAAACGTCTGGAACTCTACGTTCCTACTAATTTAAGTATACTTCCTACTAATGTAAGTTTTTGTATTTTTATCATATTATGTATATTGCTAAATAAAATAAATTTTTCAAACTATACATTCTTTTTTTATATAAAAAAAAACAACAACAACTGGAATATTTTTGTTAAAATGAAAAAAATGTGCTATAAATATGACTGGGTCACCCGTGACCCAGCTTGCCTGCAATGTAATTTTCATATTCCTTGTCTGTGAAGGGTTAATATGACATGAGTAGGAGGGAGATTTTACTGAAGGCCGAAAACTATAAAATGTAAATATCTAGTTAATAATCAAGATAGTCAACATGCGCACATTTCCATCATTTATAGAACATTACATTTGCAATAAGATAAGTTCCATACAATTTTTCGATTCGAAGCATAATAACGGATTTATTAAGGATTTTCGAAATTCCTCCTCTCTAAACTTCCTTCCACTGGTCGGGTTTCAGCCATTAACGAACTTGATATTTATTTTTACATAAACCGATTAAATATCGGGTTTGGTAACGATTAAACCAAAATTGCGACCGCTAAAGCGGTAACAGACAAATATAAATATATATTATACTAGCTCAGATACCCGGCTTCGCCCGACAATTGATTTGAGGCTGGATGGTGATAACATTTTTTTGGCAAGGCCTTACTTTGCACACTATTTTGACATTTACCCGTCTCAGTGTTTAGGGTTGTTAGCCTTTGTTAATAATAAAATTAATTTTTTATGTAAGTCTTCTCTGTCCTCCATATTGTCATATTTCCCGTCTCCCGTGCATTAAGCATAGATTTCAGTTTTTAAGGACTAAATATTAACGTAGATTTGAATTAATTTTTCCAGATGAGGTACCTCATAAATCAAATTAGAATAAATTGTTGAGCATATCAATATTTCTAGGCGAATTACGAGCTCCACACATTGTGAGAAATGTATAAAACAAAAGTAAATCAAAATAACAAAGTAAACAACTTTTGATATGTGCATGTTTCTCGAAAAACAGATAGACAATGAAATATTGCGAATTTTTATTTCAGGCCTCCCTTATAACCGCCACTCCCGTAACCTAAAAATGTTAATATAGCTTATAATCATGGAAGAATTAATGCTAATTGACATACCGAGTTTTGTTAAGTTCGGTTCAATCGTTAGCACCCAATAAAATAGTTGACTCCCGCTTTAGTTAATAGTGTATATCTCGTTTATACTTTGTTAAAAGACAAAAATGAATATCAAAAGTTACTCTAAATAACAAAATAAACAACTTTTGATATGTTCATATTTGCCGAAAAACGAATAGAAAACGAAATATCGCCATTTTTAAATTCAGACCTCCCCCCTCCTGCCCGTCCCTAGAAATGTTGGTATGGCTTGTTATAATGAAGGCGTTAGTGCTAATACACATACCGAGTTTCATTTAGTTCGGTTGAGTCTTTTGTGCCAAATAATATTGTTGACTCCCGCTATAGTTATTAGCGTATAACTCATTTAAACTTCGGACTACGACGAAAGTATATATCACAAATGTTACTCTAAATAACAAAATAAACAACTTGCAAAATGTGCATATTTGTCAAAAAACCAATAGGAAACGAAATATCGCTATTTTTAATTTCAGGCCTCCGTTATAAACCCCACTCCTATTCCTCTCAGAGAAATTTAATATAGCCTAAAGTCTAAGTTGGGTCAGTAGTAATATAACATATCAAGCTTCATAAAATTCGGTTCAGCCGTTTATGCGTAAAAAGGTAACAAACAAACAAATAAACAAACAAACACACACACCAAAGAAACAAAATGCAGTTATGGTGTCTATGACATGTGAAACGAAAAGTTATCGTGAAATTTCGAGAAATAAATCAATGTACAGACAGAGGTTACAATTTTATATATACATATATAGATTATATATATAATATTTTGAACGAACCTCATTTTCGTCATCTACTAGGTAGGATTGATGGACATTGAAGGAATGTTTCGGAAATCTCGTAATGAGAACAATCTCAAAAGCTGATTTCCCTTAAAGGAAATCTGCTAAAATTTTCCGATCTATTTGTACTATTCAGTTTTCAGACTCAATAAAGAAAATTCTCGTATTCATCTCACATTGATAATAGGCTGATAGCACAAAGCGTCTTATCCCAAGGCTTACTTAAGTAGTAAGTATTACTTATTATCGAGTTTTTATTGTGTGGGACACAAATGAATGTACGAAGTGACGTCCTTAATTAACATTCGAGATTAATATTTGTCCTAGCGGTCCCAATTCGGTTTTTAATCAACTTGCCACCAACCACTTCATGAAAATCTGACCACGAATAGGGGATGTTAAGGCAAGGGGTAAATTTTCCAAAATTTCTTCGTTATTATGAGTCGCGCCAAAAATGTTATGTAACTTATAGTATTGAAAATTAACATGCCTATTACCTTTTTTATTTAAAAAAATCATTAAATTATGCTATTTATTATGAATTTTTCACCAATGCATTGGAACTTGGAAATCGCACATGAATTTCAAATGAAATAATTTTAAATTATATGCAACAAATAATTTAGAACATTCAATTAAATACCAGGATCACATGTGGTGTCCATATAACCTTTTTTTGTGGTTTACTATTATTAGCGTGTATGTATGCATGTACGACATACATCGACTTGCTGAACATTTATTCATATGGTATTCAAGAGTCATATTTTCGATAAACAATTATAAGGCCCGGCAATTTCCATCGATGATTTTAGAGAAATTTCGGAGGATACCAGGCTATTAGTGAGAAGAGATGAATAACTCTAGCATTCTTTGGTTCCACCTGTACTATTCATGGGTTAGCCTAATTGTTGGGTCATCTCTCCGCATTGGTTAACCCGAATTAGAGAATTATATATATTATCTCTAGAATATGCTGGATGGTAGAGGAACCAATTGATAAGGACCAATAAAAAGGCCAAAAAACAGTAGAGGACATAGCCTTCTTATTGATCCTTATTAATTATATATTAATTAAAGAGCACAAACTAACAAGAAAAAATCCGTCACGCAGGGGCTACGTCAACTAAGAAGGTTTCCAACTTGCTGGAATGACTTATTAATGATCTCTTCTCATCTTATATTTTCTTTTTCTAAGTAAAAGTCATTTTAGTGGGAATTGGCTTGAGGCTGAAAACAAGTAAAACGATTAACTCCCTTAATATTTGAGCTACGAAAAAATGGATAAGACAAAATTTGTAGAACATAGTAGCTTAACAAGATTGGATCTTTAATATATTTCCATTAAACTCACAATAACAAGGATATTTTGAACTCCCCTCTCAGCCTGATCCGAATTGTGCCATTAGGGTTGAGCAAAACGGTTATAATATCGAGTATTGTATGGATCAAAAAAATCTTTACCTGTCGAGGAAGTAGAATCTTATTTGGTGACGTCAATACACAATATATTTTCTTGTATTTCACATATTAAAGGTCCTTATCAACAATTGCTATTTCAGCTTAGAATAAGAATAAGAAGGAATCTGGTTAGCCATGTGGGTTAAAGCATTGGCCTTAATCTCACATCGTAAACCTAGAGTGGAGAGTTCGATTCTCGTTGGGAAATGGGAATTAAATTAGTGACGAGCTCATTAATCCAAATTAGCCATAGCAACAAAAAGTTGATGTTAAATAATAATAATAATTATAATACGGCCTTTTATGATATATTGGCTTATAGTTTAGGTCAGATTAATAAAACCTGAAAATTAAATAATGCTTTCTCGGTTTACATTAGAGGTTGACAAAAATAGAATTAAAAAAAAACATTTAAAAAAATCCAATTAGCAATCACATTGAGTATATAACATTTTTTGATCCGACTCATAATAGCGGAAATATTTGGAATTTTCGATTCCTCCTCTACTCCCGTCCGATTTCAGCTAACGAACACGATCATTTGTGTGTGTGTGTAAATATATATATATATATATATATATATATATATATATATATATATATATATATATATATAGTGAGGGGGAGGGAGATGAAGACACCCCCACCCCTCCCTATCCATCCTCTTCATCTCTATACTCGAAAACTCCGAAAATCTTCCGGAATCCTTAACACACACACACACACACACACAGATATATATATATTTAAAATTCTGAACGGACTTCATTTTGTAATCTCTTAGGTAGGATAAACGGAAATTTGAAGAAAGTATTCAAAAATTGCCTCAAGTAGACCACACAATTAGTGATTTCCCTCATCGGAAATTTACTAAGAAAAAAAAAACAGAAGTTCTTAAGATTTTTGGAGAGAGTCCTTTTATTTTCAAATAGGGGCTCCTAGCGAGCTAGGGTCACGAACATTAAGGGATCAACAGGAAGAGCTGAAGTAGGAGCTTGAGGAGGAAGAAGCGTTTGGGGTTTGAATGAAGAAGAGAGCGGGAAGGGGTTGAGAAGGAGAGAACAGTCTATTGATTGCAGGGCCCTACAAGGTGGAGGGGTATCTAAGGCGAGGCTCTGGGGGGGGGGGGAGAGAAGAGAAGCTTTATTGAACACGTATTTGTAAGGTGTTCTCCTCGTTGCCTTGGTAACCCGCCGTAGAGAAGATCCCACCATCACAGACTTCAGTCCTTAACAAATCCCAAGTAGCCGACCCTCGTCGGGCGAAGAATAGACACCGAGCTGGGGGATTAATGGGATTTGAGAAAGGGTCCAGCGGTAAGCCCTGTCCACTAACTGCTCGGACCCCTTCCTTCTAATTTCCACCTTTGGCAAAAACCATGAAGGGAAGGGCCCTTGCTATAAGGTACAGTCGAGGATTACCACACAAAGTCGACGAAATTCATCTAGGGGGCACCTAACGAATAACACGTAGAATGAAATGTGGGTGCCAAGACACAAATCCAACTCAAGGGCGGGGGTTTGCCTCGAAATCCTGAAAGCCTCAAAATTTCATTGAAAAAAAGTTAATTAAGTATTTTTACCACTTATTCAAGAATCGGGTTGGTCTTCTACTTTACTTCACCTCTCTGCCCCAAAGGTCTTTTCGTCAAAGTCTAAAGCACTAAATTGTTGGGCCTAACCAGATGAAGAGAAACGGCATTGTGTATCATGACGGTCTCCGATGAGCTACCGAACATTTGCGTTTTCGATTTTGACAAAGAAATGCTGAACCATAAAACCTGAGTGGAGTAGAAGAACATTTGGACCAGCGAAGAAGTCTTTACGAACCCATATAATTGGTTATCTTGACGATTTGTTCATATTTTATTCAGGGTTTGACAGTAAAACTGTATACCTATAATAAAACTTTCATCCACTGATAAAAATTGTATTCGAGGAATAATTTGTGTTTAGAAAAGAGGCATAGGGCACTTTATTAATCTCTGGGCAGGGGACAACAAGAAACATGAAGTGTGATGTCACAAATTCTAATAACTTTATACCAGCTGTTTTATTTTCTATATATTATGTTTTGAAGAAGAAATAATTGAATAAAAGCTGACTGATTACCAAATAATGAATAGTACATAATTACTCCTTGTACATAGAGTTTGATAACGATCAAACAACTATTGCGACCAGTAGAGCGGTAACAGGTACTCAATTGTAGGCAGTAGAGACTGGTAACCAGTTGACAACTTGTTCCGTTGAGTCGCGTTAGTACTATAAAGTAAATGTTAGTTAAATATATGTTAATCCGAATCTTCTTTATTGAAGAATTACTGACTATTGTGCTATGTATTATCTAAATAAAATTAATAAATCTCTAAACTTTTTTCATTTGTAGCGGCGACTCACTCATGACTGATTCGCTATAAAAAAGACGCAGGTAACCTCGTCTAGAAAAATTCCATGTTTTAAATATAGTGGGAAAAAAGTTATTACAAGTGCCAGTGCTCCGGTTATGCGTGTTAGCTGCGACGGATTAATGTGGCTGCTGAAACGTCTCTCTGTAAATAAACGTTTTGTTGTTCCGTGTAAATATTTCCTCACCAAGACTAAATTATTGTTTTTAAAATACAAGTGCAAGTGAATCAGGACTATTTATTTTTCCCCAGTCCACGAAAGTGGTGTCGCCGACGTTTTCTCTACGCCACGTGAGTAGTAACTTTTTTTTATCACGCCTAATTCAGATATTCACATTTTTACAATGGACGGGGAAACTTCCTCCAGGTTAGACTGTGCCAAAGTGGTCACAGTAGGTCGAAGCTACTTTGGCTACTACTATCAAAGCCCAGCTTCCGGCTTTTTGTAAAAACGACCAAGATATTGTCTTCCTCCATAGCGAAACTGTTTTCATGTATGGCATTGGAAATCCAATTAGGCATTTCAGATTCGTTGTCTTGCAACTAGACTGGGAAGCTGTGAGGAATCTTAGACTTGGTGAGGTCTTCTCCAGTAGAGAACGCGTATGAAATTCTAAAGGGCAGAACAATGAGGATTTTCGGAGAATCAGATAACGTCAGAACGCAACGTATCAGAAAGCAATAAAATCATTAGCGCCTGAAAGATCGGAAGCCATCGCATTTTCCGCGTGATATTCAACAGTTAGGAGGAAGAATGGTTACGGAGGACCTGTCTAAACGTATGCCATACAGAAGATAGAGGAAAAAATTGCTGTTCTGGAAATTCGAGAATGACTGCAAGCAGCGACAGGAGCATCGACCTTCCAAACCTCACACCAGGAGTAGGTTGTGCTTTTACCATGATAGATTCTGAACCAAGTGTCAATACCCTTGCAATTGGAAGCCCTCTACCCCAGGAAACAGGACCCGAGAAACTAGATACGCAAAACCCGTTGCTCCGAACTCCCGCCGCCGATTATTTGTAGTAGTTTGCCAGTCCCGAAGCCGAAACCTGGTAGACACTAGAGCTGCACTCTCAGTGTCTTCAGCGAAGAAGAGAAAAACACAACCGCAACTCCATCATATGGGGATCATCTCCTCACATTGGATTTGGGCCTAGCGGTTCACCATAGCAGATGTAGGACATCTCATAATTGGGTCAGACCTTCTTTATCATTACCAAATAATGGTCGATTTAGCGATTAGTCAGCTGGTAGATACAACAACGGTTTTCTCTAGGACGACCAGCAAATGTCGCGGTGTCTGTCATTTACTCCGTCCCCAGTAGTAAATAGTAGACCAAACTGCTAAAGAAATACAGCTCCATCACTTGTCCCACGAATTACATGAATAAGCCGCCTCATTCCACCTTTCATTACATCTAAACACGCGGCATACCGGCAACCGCGTACACTACCTCCTGACCGGTACGTGGCCGCGTAACGGGAATTTTACAGATGATTGCGGTGAGTATCCTGTCATCCTTCTTACAGTCCTTAATAATCTTCCTTAATCCGTTACATATCGTGCTAAAAAAAGACAGAGTGACTAGACCCTGTGGGTATTACCGGTGCTCGAGTGAGAAAACAATCTCCGACCGCCACGCCATCCAAATATCGCCGGCTTTAATACAAATCTGCACGAAAGAGGATATTAAGTAAGTTGGATCTGACTGGGCTTACTACTAGATCCCCATAGCCGAGGGAATCGCCGAGCCGTGATTACTCTTTCTGGCCTGATAAGATTTCTTCGAAGGTGCTTAGGACTACTTATCGCGGCGCAGACATTCCACTGCTTCCTAGATAATGTCCTACGGGGACTGGACGTTGTCTTTCCTTTCCTTATACAGAGGCATACGGTTTCACCTCCCGGAAAGTTCCCATTGGCGACCGGTTTGCACACTGACGTTATTAGCCCCCTCCCTCTTCGGGTACCATACTCCACTGTTTGGCCATGGTGGACAGATTTATCAGATAACCGAAAGCACAGCCGATTGACGACATAGCCTCGTCTACCTGTCCTCCAGCCCAGATTCCTACATGGATTCCGCGCTTTGGAGTTCCAGTTCGAATAATGACTGACTAGGGAACACAATTCGAATCCGACCTCTTCTTGCAACTCTCAACAACCTTTGGTTCCAGGCAGGCATTAGGGAGTTTAATGTATTTCCTTTAAGCGCAAATCACATAATCGGTAACACACAATTTTTTTAAACCACTCGTAATATGTTCATTAATCGAATCGACATTTCAATACGTTTATCCCCCCCCCTAAAACCACATTACGATTTGAGGCGTTAAAGACTTGATCCAAAGGTTTAGATTTTCGTTTAATATGGAGTATAGTAAAGTTTAACGAAAATTACTTCCACTGGAGAGGTAACAAACATACGTATAGGTAATTTTGAAACCGCCACACTTTGATCGCTCCTACTAGTAAGATCGATGAAAATCTGAAGGAGTTTTCAAAAATCCCGTCACGCGTATAACCTCACTACATCTTGACTAAATGTGTTGCAAATTAATCGATTTAAGCGATTTATTTTAACTCCCAAAACTACTAACAAAACTCATTTAATCGTCAATTGAAAACTGAGACCCATATTAGGAATACTCGATGTGGAATAAGTTCCATAATTGACTCCAGTATCAAAATAAAACACTTCAAACATTTTTATTTCAGGAAATTGGGCTTCCTCCCTAGTGATAAACAGACGGTAAGTGAAACGTATTAAATGACGTGTTCCACCGTTCCTTGGGTATGCTGAACGTCTACAGAAAGTACATTTCACGCACCCATCATGCCCATTCCCTACTAAATCGTCTTCTTCCCAACACCAAGAAGCGGGACGAACATTCATCGCGTGGACCGACGAAGCCAGGAGAGAGCAAGTGTCGCCTGTCAGATGCAGTGAAGCTTGCATATCCTGCTGGTTCTGGCGAGCTTTCCTTTGTCTTCGACGCATCCTGCCACGGGATTGGTGCACCTCTTGATCAGCGTGAGGACGGAGTACGGAGATCCTTGGGATATTCTCCCAGTGCCTTTCCCCGATGCAGCAGAATTATGCTACTTATGACCGGACAGCTCCTCGCGATTTATGGGACAGTAAAGCACCTCCACCCTTTTGTCAAAGGCCTCAACTTTTTCATAATAACAGACCACAAGCCCATGACGCATGCTTTTGCTCAGCGATCCTCTCCTTGTCACACTAGGCACCATGGCTTAATCAGCTAGTTTACGACGGTCATAAGATATTGGTCAGGTAGCGAGAATGTCGCAGATGCTCTCTGGCGCATTGAAGAGGGGATCGAACGCTCTGACCGAGGCGCGGCGAAAGTACCAAGCATCCAGGAGCTGAAGAAGAACACTTCGATCCAGCTCAAGCTCATGTCAATGGCCGGAACTGAGTTCAGGCTACTCTGTGAGACCTGAATGACGACTACAAGATCCTAAATCCCTCCAGATTTCAGGCGCACCACTTTCAACCGTCCGCGTGACCTGAACCATGCAGGTATCATGGCTACGAAGAAACTCATCTCCTAACGATATTTTTGGCACAGAATGAACTCCGACATATGCAGCTGGTGGAAGTCCTGTGCCTACTGCCAGAGGCCACAGGTTCATCGTCATCCGATGACATCCCATGGTACATTCAAACCTGTAGGCCAATTTAACCACGTCCATTTGGACATCTTTGGACCAATGTTGCCATCGGAGGGGTTGTGATATCTTCTTAGTATGGTGTGCCAGACGACCCGTTGGCCAGAAGCCGAACCTATCCCCGATAACCTCCTCCAGCCTGAACCATCACCCAGCAGTTCTACGGCAGGTGGATTTCATAGTTTGGAGCACCTCAACTCTTAAAACGGGGCAAGGCAGACAGTTTTATGTAGAGCTGTTCTGGAGGTTGAGTGCACTTACGGGAATCAGCAAGCAGTGGACTACGGCGTACCATCCTCCGCACTCATGGCTTGTTGACAAAAAGGACTCAGGTCCTTTCCACCGTACAACTTGGTCTGCTATCAACGTCCCGTGAGGACATGGGTGCTAGTGTCGCTAAGGCCGTTTATGGCCAGCCACTCTGCCTAGCCGGAGATTTCCTCGGAGCACGGGATTTCCCCGACACCTGTTTCACTGTTAAGGTTCTGAAGAACGATTTCGCAAGACTGAAACCCATTGAATCACCCACTGGGAAGACATTTTGGCACACGCACCTAGCCACCTACTCTCATATCTTTCTCCGCGAAGTTTCGGTCCGGAAAACTCTCGTCCAACCTTATTCTGGGCCTCCTAAGGTTATAGAGGGGAGAATTTTCACGTTACTCGTCAGTGACATGGAACATCTACATTGACCATGCCCAGTCAGCCTACCTGTTGGAGGAACAATGCTGCAACACACTTTCGTGGCACATCAACTTCCCCTAGAACCACCACAGATAAGCAAGCAGTTCTCACGGAATCCTAACACAGGCCTACAGCATACCAAAAACGGAGAGACACCCCCCAGGGTCACCTGATTGATACATAACTAGCCTGGACCACCCGGTGAAGGTGTCATTCTTCCATCCGTGCCCCCGTTACTAGGGGGGGGGGGTGATGTAGCGGCAACATCACGTTGTTGCCATGGTAACATAATGAACGTTTTGAATACGAATGTTTTGTCAGTCTCATCTTTAGTTTCAATCTCAAGTGGCTGCTAACAACAAATGATGAGTTCTGCGAAATGAATTCCTTTTTTTTACTCTAGTACATAAATTGTTTTAACAAAATGTAAACATATATATTTCCCAAGTAAATAACAATTGGTTTTGTGTTTTAAACGTTCGTTTTCCATATACTTAACGAAAAACGTTAAAACATTGTGCAGCTACCAACTTCACTTTTTAAAAAAGGTTTGTTTGCTAAATAAACAAATTTATACACTAAACTAATTATAAAACCTATGAGGCGGGACGTCTGGATGAGTCACGCGTAGACCGGCGGCTGGCAAAGGAGACCGAAAGAGACACCAGCACCCCAATGGCTGGAGACAGACTGATTTGGGGGGGGGAGGAGGACCTATATATACATCATACACAAGGACATGTGATAAGGACGAGGAAGGAGGAAGGTTTATTTAACATATTTCGTTGATAAACGTATGTGGTGGCACTACTTGTTCTCATGCCAGTATTCCTTTCCTTGTATATTCCCACCGAAATCACTATTTTACCCATAACTAATCGCAAAGAGATATTGGAAGACCTTAGATATTAGGTAGCTTCTTAACTAGAAACAGATTAAAGATCTCACAGCTCTACAATACCAAACGAAATATTCATCAGTATGTTCAATGAAAAATAACCAACTGAATATCAAATGAAAATGTACATTTAACACTCACAGACTAATAAATACACATAGCTTTGAAAACAATAATAACAAACATTATTATCATTGAGTCGACTATGTGTAAATAATATGTATTTTAAAATTATATCCTTCCAGAAAGACCTGTCAAAAATTCATCTTACAAGATAAAATTTTCTTTCATAGCCAAGACATAAAACAATAAACATTAGAAAACGGTAATTTGTTACTTCAGTAGCATTTATGTAATATTTTCTATGGAGTAAAGCAAACATGGGGAGTAATAGCGAAACAGAAACTATTATGATCTATCGTTAGAACAAAGAACAATACAGAATTGTTGTTTGTTAACAGAGTAACAACTCATCATATATTGAAACAATGAACAAATTTCCGACTATTCACGATAAAGACAAATAGCCATACTGCTAACAATTGTTTACATATATTTAGAAATTCAACAATTTGTGAACAATCCTCACAGATGATAGACATGCTCTGTATTAAAATATGACGGAAAACGTAATTTCGCTTCTCTCTTTGTTTCAAATGTTATTTGATTTAAGTGTTTCAATTCAATTTCATAACATTACTAAACCTTAAGAGAAACCATTTCATCAGGGTTGCCAAAGGTATACGGCATTCATTGAAATGAAATATTAAAGTAAATTTGGTAACTGTTAATAATGATAATAATCAATTACATATAATTAAATACATTATTCTTGGAGTGGATTCATGCAACAAGGTTCAAGAAATAAAATGTCTGTCAATAACAGGTGCTGCCTAAATTAAAGCAGATTTTCCACAAGGCAGAACTAAACATAAAGTACATCATACCATATTGCAATTTCTATTTTTCCCATAGACCATATGAAAACAATATCAAATAATAATTTAGAGACAGAAAAAAAATGTATTTATTGTATTAAAATCCAGGAGTTTTATGCATCATAATAGCTAAGTAATCTTAAACACAATGAAAAGCTAATCGCTTAAACAAATCAGTGTAATGTAAGGTTAGCAGTGAGAAGACAGACTGCCAATTTATTAGGGTTTTGACACAAATATAAAAATAAATACATATGATACACAATTAATATTTTGAAATGCAAACACCTCCATACATGAACTAGGGCTCCCTAACCCCAATAATGTCCCAAAGGGACATTATCAAGAAAGAAGAAACACCCCAAGAAGTAGTTCTGCCCATCTACTTGCCAAAAAAAAGTTCGTCACGCAGGGGCTGCGTAAACAATGCAGATTTCCATGGAAAAGTTTAACAATAGATAAATCTACATTGTGCTAACACAACACCACAGTGGATATTAACTGAATAAATAGAAACAGTAATAAGAAATCTTTCAGCCTCCGACGGGAAGCGTCTGAAATGCAAACAAACAGGTATACCAACCTCTCACTAGAAAGCAAAACAATTAATGAAATATATCAGAATAGAGCATATTAATTTTATTTAAAGCTTTTCGCTGTATCTAGTATTGTAATTTATAATGAATCAGAATGAATTTTATCTTAATCAGATTTTAGTAGTTCAAAAAATTAAACGTGGGGGTGGGGGTTCATATTTGCATGTATCCCTTATTATAAAGGTCCCTTGAAAAAAAAAAAAAAAATCGATATTTGGTATTTATGCTTCGAATAATGTGATTTATTGTTTATGTAACATGAGTAGAAGTGGGGGTTTGCTAAGGGCTGAAAATTTAAAATATCTCGGTTAATATTGAAGATACAGAAAATATGTATTGAACACACTTTATAGATATTTTAATCTCTCTCTCTCTCTCTATATATATATATATATAAAGGTACCCACGGTTTGTACATTGATCTTTTTTTCTCGAAATCGTTTCACATGTCACAGACACCATAACTGCATTTTGTTTCTTTCGTGTGTGTTTGTTTGTTTTTTACCTTTTCACGCATAAACGGCTGAACCGAATTTTATGAAACTTGGTATGTATATTACTACTAACCCAACTTAGACATTAGGCTATATTAATATTCTCTCAGACGAACAGGAGCGGGGGTTATAAAGGAGGCCTGAAATTGAAAATAGCAATATTTCGTTTCCTATTGAGTTTTCGGTAAATATTAACGTAACAAAAGTTGTTTATTTTGATATTTAGAGTGACTTTTGTAATATACACTTTTGTCGTATACCGAGGTACAAATGAGTTATAAGCTAAAAATTATAGCGGGAGTCATTAATTTTATTGGGCTCAAAAGACTCAACCGAACTAAATAAAACTCGGTATGTTTATTAGTGTTGACGCCTTAATTATCATAAGCCATACCAACATTTCTAGGGACGAGCAGGAGTGGGGTTTTAAGGGAGGCCTGAAATTAACAGTAGTGATATTTCGTTTCCTATTCGTTTTTCGACAAACATGCACATGACAAAAGTTGTTTATTTTGTTATTTTCAGTAACTTCCGTTATATTCACTTTTGTCATATAGAAAAGTATAAACGAGATATACACAATTATGTTGGGCACTAACGATTGAACCGAACTTAGCAAAACTCGGAGTGTGAATTAGCATTAATTCTTCCATGATTATAAGCTATATTAAAAATTTTAGGTTCAAAGGGGATAGGGGATTATAAGAGAGGCTGAAATGAAAAACTCGCTTTTAATATTTTCTATTTGTTTTTCGGCAAACGTGCACATAACAAAAGTTGTTTACTTTGTTATTTAGAGTAACTTTTGTGTGCATTGACTTTTGTCGTAAAATGAAGTAAACACGGGATATATGCTAAACGGGAGTCAATAATTATATTAGTACTTATTTAAGGGGTTTTAATAAATGAATATTATGACAAATGATGTTATGTTTTCGTCTTATATGATAGTTCAAAGTATGATTCGGATTAGTGAGGTTATAACCTTCGTCAACCCTCCTCATTTATTTATTTTTCCTAGCAAATAACTTTGTTATTTATTTCCAATAGAAATATTAACTATAAAAGCATTTTAATTATTTAATTTGTATAATGTACCTAGATGTTATTGAAACAAATATGTAATATAATAACAATTAAACGTTAATGGTAATGTCATTATGACAAAAAACAATATGCGTTTAAACTCGATATGATATTTTCAGGGTACCACTATTATTTAATTCCATCCGGTAGATAAATTATAAAATAATGTTTTGCATCAATAATATAAGTAGAAGAATGTTGAGAAGTCTCCTGCGTGAGCGGAAGATGACGGGAGCCTTACCAGTTAATTGAGTTTACTTATTTCCCGTCTGGCATTACTGGAAGCGATTTCCAGTGAGATTCACTATTACAAATATAATCTTACGTGCAAAACATTGCGTATACTATGTGAGCTCGGATTGGCTTTTGAAAAGAAATATGTTTATTATAGATGATATTTAATTGTAATCTAAATGCTACCCATGATTATGGTTTGAACTATTGAAAAACGGTTAGTCAAAAAGTGTAGAGGGATAGATTAGGAACACATTTTCATTTATCCTTCAAAAATAAAATTTCTATTCTATTAATCCCCAAAAGTTACCCTTCAGGGTTGGCTACTTCGGAAAATCATTACGCCGTGGAGGGAAGTGTAATTGTACACATTGAAGTCTTACTATCAAAATACCATCATTAGTCAGTCGAGAATGATTTCCCGCGCATCGCCGGGAACCTTAGCTAGTTAGCAATAAGATTGATTCTATACAAGTTTCCGATCCGACGTATAGTAATGGAGATATTTTGAATTTTCGAAATTCGCCCTTAAACCCTTCTTCCCTCCCACTGGTCCGATTTCAGCCCTTAACGAACTTGATCTTTCATTATACAAAAACGTTTAAATAGGAGTTTGGTAACGATCAAAGAAAAATTGCTATATATATATATATATATATATATATATATATATATATACACACACACACACACACACACACATGAGTTTGAACGGACCTCATTTTCGTCATCTCCATGGTAGGATCGATGGACATATGAAGAAAGTTTTTGGAAGATCACGTCATGAGTAAGACCTCAATAACTGATTTGCCCTAAGGGAAATCTGCTAAAACAAAAACCATAATACATAATTAACATAATACACTACATTAAAATATCATAAGGGATCGCAAATCCCACCACACTTCCTAACCCTGGAAAACGTTCGCCAAGTGGATTCCTTCTTCAGTCTCAATCAATGCCTTGTCTACCATTCCATGCCATCCATTCCTCGCTGCAAACACCTTGCTGCCCAGGGACCACGAAGATCCAGGATGCTCACCCACTGCCTTGCAGTACTGCTCATGCCCAAATTCTATAATCCGAGGGCACTCTTCTTAAACCAGACACCTTGTAATACACGGGGTCACTGGGAGTACTCATTCCATGCTTGGCTTAACTTCTCCGAGATTGGCAGCTCCAGTCTGTCGTACTTATCCTTTTTCCTCTGAAAAATGTCCGATAAAGGTCCTGCTGCGGTAACGACATTGACATTTATAATTGCCACTTCACAACTACGTCTGTCTACGAGATTGTTCTCCCCTTCACAACTATGTCTGGCCGAAATATTCCAACAGGGGTTACAAAGAAGTTCTCGCACTAGGTACGCCATCCCTGCAATATACGTAATACCATACCTTACAAAGCGAACGACTTCATTATTCCGACGAATTCGAAGTCTCTTGGTAGCAATACGGTTGCCTAAATCATGAGCAGCAGTTTCCAAAGCTCCACAGTCAGATCGGCACATGGCTATCCCGCTTTCCACCAGAAGTCCTAACACGAGTAAGAATATACCCTCGTACTATCTTAGTAAAGGCCATAAAATGTCTTACGGCCAAACCCTCTGCTACTGCTCTTAAAAGATTCCATGCTGTCCACCGACCCACCCCCCCCCCCACTTAATCACGCCTCATCTCAAGCGATACCCCTCTGTTATCCAACTCATACTGTAATTTCTCCAACCTCCAGGTTCGAAATAACAGTGCGAGCCAAGCAAGAAATCCCCAGATCACCGTCACGCCAAAAAGCATGAATAAATGCACTACGAGATATGTAAGGAGATGCACCCGCATAAGTACTGAAGCCCTTATGCTTATATCCACCCGGCGGAAGTCAACTGGGATAGGTTCTCCTAGCACCAACCCATGAAAGCATAGGGCAAAACGTAGGTCTTCAGAGCAAGTAATTTCTGCTGCGGTTTCAATGATGCCCTGTCAAGATTAGGTAATATAGTCCTCCAGTCAGGTACCTTTGCCCCCCCACCCCCAGCTACGTGAAGGGAGATAGGAAAGCCAAGGTAGACCCAAACACCATCAACTCTAAAGGCCTGAACAGGATGTCTTGAGATCCTCAGCACAGACGCCGGACACACCTTGACAACCCTCCGCTGTCCCAAGGGTCTAATCTCCAGCCTGACACACTTCTCTGGATTTACCTCCAAACCCCAAACCTGAAGCGCCACTTCCACTTGATATGAGGCAACGTTGAGACCTTGTTCTAAGGATGCTACAAGGATAAGTCATATGCATAAACTACAATTCATACCCTGAAGGTGCCGAGAAGGAACCCAACTCAAGCCTCAATTACACCACGTCCAGGCAGAATGTCCCTCGAATGCCATCCATTAACTTAATCCACATCCAAAATAGGAGCCCAGTAGAACACCAATTCATCAACAATATGAATGGCTTCCGGCCTACTCTTGCCTAGGATCATAGCTACGACCGCTTTCTTATCCTTCCTCCACAGGTTTAGGATCCTTGCGTAATCCACTCGCCATGGATTTCGCCGTTGGATGTGCTCATCCCGCTCCAAAGGAGTGTCAATGTTTCCACGACCATTGGTACAATCCTGCTCTCGAACATGATATTTCCCAATCCACCGACCCAGCGCATCAGCGTCATCGGATTTTAATAAAAGTGATAAAAGCATTTTGGCATACTCATGACCATAGTTGCCGATAACAGTGCTTATTTCACATTTAGTGAGGTTAAATAGATTTGCGGACTATATGAAATCGATCACGTGACGACTCCAGCTTATCATCCGTAATCAAATGGACAAGGTGAAAAATGTGTAGGGACAATGAAAAGTACTACGTAAAAATGTGTTCGGCTAAGTCGGATATATCATTAGATGAAAATTTGAGTAATTTTATTTTCAAATATCGAGTATCACCTCACACGTGTACCGATCTTTCTCCATCTGAAATATTTATAGGGAGGAGACTCAGATGTCTGATGGATTTTCTATACCCTATCAAAAAGAACCATACAAAAAAATAGTGCTGGGAGAAGAAGGGGATCATTTAAGAGGAAAGATGTTGCAGATCATATGTCTTGTAGATCATATGTTTGCTAGGATATATTTGATGAGAAAAATGAGGTCAATAAAAGTGTTTGTGGTTAAAAAGTAGGAAGAGTCTAAGCAAAAAACCGCTAAAATACATAGAGCATCATTTATAGGAAATTAAATGCAAAATAAGACTTATTATATAAAGGTTTTCGAATTGTCTCATAATTTTTGAACTCCTGACTTAGACCATTTTTTTTTTGCGGTTGTCATTACAGACCTTTGAGATCATTAGTCGTCCGAACGCAAGATTCAAGGGATTTGTACATAATCAGAGTTTTATGTAGTGCGTCATCAACTCGACATACAACCAAGAGGACCTGGAATGAATTTTCTCCAGTCTGACGGTAGGGTCCAGTGGTCAACCACTCTGGTCGGGGTCTGATGGAGTCCTAACCGTTAGTCATCATGAGGTCCTGTCAGACATATACACTCGCTAGACTCCCGCTAATCCCCTAGCGAGCTCTGGTAGTGAATTCCTGAAGGTGGGTTATGGAATTTATTAAAATAAGAAAGAAAAAAAAAATATGCAGTGTAGAAGGTAAAACGTACCTAACATACGTGAATATATCTCACATAATCGACTATTTGATACTACATTGGAATAGAACTTTTCATGAAACATTTTATATTTCTTAAAATACAGGAAATACCTAATTCTAATATGAGGTGAGAAGCAGTGAAGGTAAATATACTGTGTGTGACAACTAAAATCTGTAAATAACTCCGTCAATAGTCTAGATAAAGAGCAATTGCATATAAAACTATTAATAGAAAATTAAATTTGCAACAAGGTTATTTATACAAAAGTTGTCGATCCGTGTCATAATAAAGGAACAATGTCAATTTTTCTCTAAACCCCGATAAGGATACAGTTTGTTAACGGCTAAAATCGGGACATTAGGACGGGGGGAGGGAACTTCAAAAGATCGGAATATCTCCGTCACTATGCGTTATTGTAAAAGGGTCAATCTTATAACAAATGTAATGTTTTATAAATATTGTTACGTACATTTTTTCATTATCTTTTATTTATACCGAGATATTTACATTTTTTTAGTTTTAGTTTAGTAGACCCCCAATCTTACTCTTGTCATATTAGCAACAAGCTGTTATGTTATGAAGCACTTTATTTCAAGACTAAATAACAATTATTAATCTCATTGAACTTTTACATTTAATCTGAGATAAATGCAAATACGTGACGAACGTGGGAAATCAGCTTATTTAACGCAGCCCCTGCGTGACAGATTTTTAGCAGATTTCCCTCAAGGGAAATCAGCTATTGAGGTCGTACTCATGACGCGATATTCGAAAACTGTCTTCAAATGTCCATCGATCCTACGTGACGAAAATGAGGTCCGTTCAAAAATGCATACACACACACACACACACACACACACACACACACATATATATATATATATATATATATATATATATATATATATATATGTATGTATGTATATTTAGAGAGGGAGAGAGAGAGAGAGAGAGAGAGAGAGAGAGAGAGAGAGAGAGAGAGAGAGAGAGATCTTTATATATGTCTGTTACAGGTCTAACAATCGCAATTTTTGTTTGACCGTTACCAATCTCGATATTTAATCGTTTTATGTGAAAAGAAAGAACAAGTTCGTTAATGGCTGAAATCGGAAAAGTAGGAGGGGAAGTTTAGAAGGGGGAACTCCAAAAATTCATAATATCTCCGTTATTATGCGTCGGATAGAAGAATTGTATAGAAACAATCTCATTGCAAAAATTTAATATTCTATAAATGTTGTTATGTACGTATTTTCATTATCTTGATTATTAACCAAGACCTTTTCATTCTTTTAGTTCTCGGTTTTCATTAAACCCTCTCTCTTACTCAAGTGATGTTAACTATAAGCCGTTATATTATGAAGCACATTATTTGAAGCATAAATACCAAATATAGCTCTCATTGAACTTTTTGTCTTGAGATAAATGTAAATTCGTGGCACACGAGGAAACCCGGCTTAGTTTACGCAGTTCTTGCGTGACGGACTTTTTTATGAATCGGGTAGAAAAATGTTAAACTTGGATAGAACTAATCTTATTTAACCTTTGTTATTCTACTATTGGTATTCAGTAAATTTTTCTACTAATAAAATATTGAAGAAGTTACTCGTACTTTCTGGTGCTTATGTACACCCCCACTTCTTATCGCATTTCTACTTAGAGAAATAAAGAATTTATGGTGAGACGAGGTCCCTAGTGTGTCTCCCAGAACGTGAGAAATCTGCTTTGTTTACGGAGCCTACGCGTGACGAACTTTTTAACTCCAAGTTCAATTCAGGCTGTGTAAATATTTCTTTGTTACTTGTCACGCTGTAGTAATTATTTTTTAACATATAGTGTATAATATTGAAATGAATATCCTCGAAATGTTCTTACTGGAAAATGGTTATTTTATCTATACCATACTCCATATTTAACCGTGTCATTTTACACTATGGAACATATTCGGAAATGGCTGAAATCAGACTAGGCTGGAGCTTTAGAAGGAGGGGAATTTGAAAGTTTAAAATATCTCCGCTATTATGATTGATTAGGAACGTTTTGTGTAGAACGAATCATGCTAAACTATTGATAGTCTATAATTGTTGTACAGTTCATTTATTTGCAACTTATATATTAAATGACTTATGTACTTTCGTGTTTTCGGTTTCACTACCCCCCCCCCCCAGTGATGGATTTACGCCTAGGCTCGTGAGGCCTGGGCCCAGGGCGGCAAAAGTTCAAAAATGCCAAAATTTCAGAGGCAAAAAAAAAATGAAGACAATCATTTTCAAAAAATGGTTCAGATTAGTTCTTATAAAAAATGTTCTATAGAATATATTATAATTCATTAATTTACTTCTCAATCTGTATGGGTAAGATGGTAATTTTTTAATAGATTAATTATAGTCTTTGTCGAGTAATGTTCTTTACTTTCTGTTCCTTTAGTGAGATTAACCTCACGTGTATAACGCGTTTTGAAATTACTAAATCTGAATAACTTCTCAACTTGTTTTTAGTGTGAAATAATAATAATATTGTCTATTGAAGCTCAACTAGTCCAAGAAATTAGTTATGACGATATAATCGACATTTTTGCACGAACCAAAGCCATGGAAAAAAAAATTTAAAATTGATTCATGTTAAAAAAAATATTTATTATTTATCTGTCTGAAGTTTATAACTTATTTATGTGTAATGTTTATTGGTTATATTTAAAAAATTATGTTTCAATAAATAAAGTGATTTTAAAATAAAAATATTGGATCAAAATTAATGAAATTCATTTAAATGAACTTTATTATCAAAAAGGGCGGCGCATCGAACGGGGCCTAAGGCGGCAGAAGCCTAAATCCTAGCCTGCCCCCCCCCCCCTTCCTCCTTCTACTGGTCGATTTTTTTACAAAGAAATAGTGAATATGTGGTGAGATGATATCACAAGTGTGTTATATCAACAGGTGGGAACTCCTGTGTGACGGGACTTTTTTCATTCGGACTCATATATATATATATCTATATATATATATATATATATATAGATATTGTAGAGAGAAGATAAAAAGCCAATGAGTTATAAAAATTAGAATTGTAAACATTATACTCGAAAAATTGAAGAGTAGTTACATCACTGTAGCATCATCACTGTAGACAAGGTACTAGAGCTGAAGTCGATAGAAGAATATCACTTGCTAAACAACCCTCCCAAAGCAAAAGAAGAATTTTTACTAATAAGCATATAAGCATGGAGAACATGCTTACCAATTCTGCTTTACCGGAGCAAAAATTAGAATATTCACAAATGGGAGTATAATAGATTGGAAGCAATAGAAAACTGGATCTAGTGCAAAATCACTTGAAAAAGTTGGACTAAAAAAATTTCACTGTGGAAGTTCTAAATGAGGTAAGTGAAAGCAAAAGTCTTATCAAGACCAACGAAAAAAGGACAGTGACACTTCGTGGGCATATCATAAGGCACACCGATTTCATCTGAAATATATTTCAAGAGGTCCTTGGGCCAAGGGCAAAAGGAGGGCCTAGAAAATCCTATTTTGAGAACATCAACCATCCTACAGATTTCGGTGTAGTATGAAAAGATCAGCTTCTGAAAGAGTATAATGGTTACAACTTAAAGGTGTTGCCTTTATATCATTTATATATATACATATATATGTATATATATATATATATAATATATATATAATTTTGAACTGACCTTATTTCCGCCATCTCCTAGATAGGCTCGATGGAAATATTTTCGATCATATCGCTATGAGAAGATATACAATAATTGATTTCCCTTACAATCCTTGAGGAAGATCTCTCTGTACTGTCAACCGTAATAGCAACAAGTCCAACAGGGGCTGTGTAAACTAAGCAGATTTTCCACGTGAAGTTTTACATTAGATAAATCTGCATACTGGTAACACTTAACACCACCTTGAAGTGAGAAGAGAATGAATACAAACGGTAATGAGAAATCTTTCAGTTAATTTTAATAAACTCCCAACGGAAAGTGTCTGAAATTTAAACAAACGGCCCAACCAACCTCTCAAAGCTGAATAGAGACACAGAAATATTCTTCAGCGCAAAGAAAAACAATTACTGAAATATATCTGAATATAACATATTAAATTTATTGAAAACTATTTACTATATCCAATACTGTAATTTGTAATGAATAGGAATAATTTTTATCTCCATCACTCAAATTTTAGTAATTCAAAAACTAAAGACGGGAGGCGATCAACAAAAATATTTGCACGTATCTCGTGTAATATAGGTCTCTTTCTTCGAGAAATGTTTCGTATTTAAGATACTAATAAAGTTGTTTATTATATAACAGTATATTGTTTATGAGCAGAAGTGGGGGTTTGCTGAGGGCTGAAAACTAAAAAATACAAATATCTCGGTTAATATTCAAGACAGAGAATACATGTATATAACAATATTTATAGTATATTCAATTTGCAATAAGACTTCTTCTTTTTCGATCTGAAGTATAATAACGAAGATATTTCGAATTTTCCAAATTCCCCACTAAACCCAATCCCTCTCCCCAGTCCGTTGTCAGCTGTTAACAAACTTGACCTTTAGTTTTACATAAAACGTTTAAATGTCGAGTTTACAGATAGTAGTAACAAATAAGTATATATATATATATATATATATATATATATATATATATTATATAAAATTGTAACCTATGTCTGTACAATGATTTTTTCGCGAATTTTCACGATAACTTTTCGTTTCACATGTCATAGACACCTTAACTGCATTTTGTTTCTTTCGTGTATGTTTGTTTGTTTGTTTGTTTATTTGTTACCTTTTCACGCATAAACGACTAACCGAATTTTATGAAACTTTGTATGTATATTACTACTAACCCAACTTAGACTTTAGGCTATATTAATATTCTCTGAGACGAACAGGAGTGGGGGTTATAAGGGAAGCCAGAAATTAAAAATAACGATATTTCGTTTCCTATTGGTTTTTCGGCAAATATGAACATAGCAAAAGTTGTTTATTTTGTTATTTAGAGTAACGTTTGGTATATACACTTTTTTCGTATACCGAATTATAAACGAGATATACGCTAAAACCTATAGCGGATGTGAATAATTTTATTTGGGACAAAAGACCCAACCGAAATAAATAAAACTTAGTATGTGTATTTGCACTAACGCTTCCATTATAACAAGCCATACCAACATTTCTAGGGACGAGCAGGAGTGGGGGTTGTAAGGGAGGCCTGAATTTAAAAATCGCGGTATTTCGTTTTCTATGGGGTTTTTGGCAAATATGAACATAACAAAAGTTGTTTATTTTGTTATTTAGAGTAACTTTTGTAATATTCATTTTTGTCATGTAACAAAGTATAAACGAGACATACACTATAAACTAAAGCGGGAGTCAACTATTTCATTGGGCACTAACGATTAAACCGAACTTAAAAAAACTCAGTATGTCAATTAGCATTAATTCTTCCTTGATTATAAGCTAAATTAAAATTTTTAGGTTAGAACGGGAGTGGGGGTTATAAGGGAGGCCTGAAGTAAAAATTGTTGATATTTCATTGTCTATTTGTTTTTCGACAATCATGCACATAACAAAAGTTGTTTACTTTGTTATTTAGAGTAACTTTTGTTTTATACATTTTTTGTGAACGATGTATGAAGCAAAAAATTTGCTTAGAAATATTGATACGCTCAACAATTCTATCCAATATGAACTACCAGGTACCTGTCATGGAAAAAGTAATTCAAATCTATGTTAATATTTAGTCCATAATAACTGAAATCTATGCATAATGCACAAGAGACGAGAAATATGACAATTTGGAAGCCAGTGAAGACTTACATAAAAAATTAATTTTATTATTAACAAATGCCAACAACGGGTATTAACCCTAAACACTGAGGCGGGTAAATGTCAAAATATTGTGCAAATTAAAGCCTTGCCAAAAAAATACCATCACCATTCAGCATCAAATCAATTCCCGGGCGAAGCCGGGTATCTGAGCTAGTATGTATATATATATATATATATATACACACATACATATATATATATATACACATACATATATATATATATATATATATATATATATATATATATATGATTTTGAACGGACCTCATATTCGTCATCTACTAGGTAGGATTGATAGACATTTCTGAAAATCTTTCAAAAATGCGTCATGAGTACGACCTCAATAGCTGATTTCCCTTAAGGCAAATCTGATAATAGGGGTGTGTAAACTATGCAGATTCCAATGTCACACTCATTTTATCTTACTATTTCAAGTAAATAGCTGATTTTCCTTGAGGGAAATATGCTAATAATAATCTAATGGATTGACTGCTGATTTGCTGATGGCTGAAAGCATGAAAGTACTAATAACTCACTCAATACTTGCATTACGAGAAACTTTATAGAACAATATTTTAACAAGATCGGTCCTGTAATATTTTTCGACCCAACTTATAATAAGGGAGATATTTTGAATTTACAAAATTCCCCTCTCTATTCATGGCCAGGATTCAGCCATTAATAAGTATGATGAGTAAAACGTTTAAATATCGAGTATGGTAAAGATGGTAATGATGACTTCATCGCAGATCGTATTTGCAAGTAACTAACTAATCATACACACAATATCGAATTACAGCAAAATGGTAATATAATTCTTTTCGATCCAACCTATTAAAGAACATATTTGCCAATCTGGTTGAAAGTAAAAAAGACATTTTTATTTTCTTATATCCCCCCCCCTTCCACAATATTTTCCAACAGTCTGATGAAAATAATATATAGTATTTCATTTTGAAAAAATACAATTGTTGATATTGTTGCCTTAATTCTAATGTGAGATGAGTGAGTAGGAGTCAATTTTAATAACGATTAATACTTATTATTCGTAAAAACAACGACGATATATATATATATATATATATATATATATATATATATATATATATATATATGTATATATTATATACATATCTTTATATATATAATTCTACTGTACGTGTGTATGTCACTGAACTCCTCCTAAACGGCTGGACCGATTTAAATGAATTTTTTTGTACGCGTTTGGGTGATGCTCTGGATGGTTTAGCGTCACAAATCAGCTCGGCAGATGGAGCAGGAGTGGGGGTAGTAAGGAAGGCCTAAAATTAAAAATAGCAATATTTCGTTTCCTATTGGTTTTTCGACAAATATAAACAGGATAAAAGTTGTTTATTTTGTTATCTAGAAAAATTAAAGTGGGATCCAATAATTTTGTTGGGCACTTACGATTGAGCCCAACTTAACAATACACTATATGTAAATTAGCACTAATTCTTCCATGGTGATAAGCTATATTAAATAGTTTAGGTAACTATAGAAATATATATATATATATATATATATATATATATATATATATATATATTAAATAGGTTAGGTAACTGTAGAACACTAAAATCGAAACCATATTGGTAATAACATTTTTCGGAGAGACTCATGATAATGGAGATTTGTGATTTTTCTTTGTTTTATCCCTGTAAAATTTCTCAACCTCTTCCAGGTATAATTTTAGCTATTAAATGCCTTGAACATTAGTTTTACACTAAACTCTTATTATTATTATTTATTAACGTCCATGTTTTGCTATTATGGCTAATTGGGACGGCATATCTACATGTTACTACTAACCTTTTCTATCAAGAGTGTGAGTGCGGGTTTTTTTTTTAATGAGTTCGTCATTAAATAAATTCCCCTTGCCCATGCGAGACTCAAACTCGCCACGCTTTAACTCACACACGAGCCCATCCCCGACCCCCCACTAGTTTCTTAAATTTCGAGTTTGGCAAACAATTTGTTTTGACTAGAACGTTAAAGGTAATCTAAAATTAAAATAGAAGTATGTAAGCCGCATTCACAATTTTTTTTGTATATCATCTCATCATCAATGTTTTTCATTTTTTCCTAATCTCTCTTAATACACCATACATTTTTTTTGACAACTCGGCGTGTTCTATCCTTTCGATTTTGCCTAACCATTAAGATCTGCATTTCTCTGTAGAATATATCAGAACAAGGTTCAACATCTGTGTTGGGCAATCTGGGTTTATCTCTTCTATAGAGCATTTTCATCTGATCTTCCTCTAAACCCATTTTTGAGGTGCTGAATGGCGAAGGAATCTTTTCTCTTCTCTTCTAAGGCTTTGCCACCAGACACTTGAATGCAATCGGATAAGATTTACTCGCCAAAAACAGCAGAAATACCTACATCCATGAACATAGAAGTCCTCATAAATTTTGTTATAAGTCACTTATTCTAGGTCACACAGAACTTGTACTTTAATAGTGTTAATTCATCAAAACAACAAATACTGGACATAGTCCTGACATCAACCACCGTATCATTAGCATACGCCCTGATCATGCAAAACAGCACCATGCTACTCAGGCCTATTACTTATGGAAACAATAATAGCTTGAACAATGGCTTCCTAATAAAAATGCTAAGTTTACCTTCCAATTATAAAAAAAATGCAAAGTTTTGAAAACTTTTTTGGACAGTCGGATGCAGAAGGCAACGGGAAAACACAGCATGTCTTCATTCCTTTGTTCGTTCAGGTAGAGGGGGGGGGAGTAGTATTTTACTAAGTGTCGGCTTCATTAAATAAATCGTCCCACCAGACTAAAAAGAGTGGTAGCTACTTGATAACGAGTCCCAATTAATCGTGCTAAAATAAAATAAACACTTTTTACTTCAAATCTGTGTTTATTATAAATCGCTTGTGGCAAAGTGCCTCTAAGAATGAGTTTTCATGACTAGAAGATATAAAATAGTCCCGACATTTTATTCCACACGTGTAGTTAATAGGCTTGGTTGAATGATAAAAAAAAATATTCCTTTAAAAAAAATAGATCGTTACGTTGTAAACTAAAAATGATTTTGCTGTAAGGAGGAGGTAATTGAAAGTATACAGAGATCGCTAAATGTATTATAGTTTAAAAAGTAAATATATATACTAACTTTTTTAATCTATAAATAATAAAAAATGAAAAATAAATTCATTTTTTTAAAGATTTTTTAATTTTTTTTTTGTTAATAAAGAAGAGGTATAAAGTAAGGAGGACTAATATAAGATGCTGGGTTGAGAGAGAAGGGTTATAAGGTGGCGAGGTTTTAAGGGGTGAGGCCGCTATCGAGCGGTTCCTTCGCCCCACCCCTTCTGGGCCTCTAACGATTTCGTTGGGGGGCCCCACAGCGTCTCGAAGGCAGCCATCTTGGCCGCGTGTGAAGATGACAGGTGACGTCAGGTCTCCATGGCAACCGCGGCGTCACTTAGCAACACCACCCTTCTCTCTTCGCAAGGAGCCCTCTTCCTGCATCAATATTATCACGGGAAAGGGTGTCGAGGGAGGGAGGGGGACCATCTTCCTCGCTCTCTGCCTCCTTGGAGTTTATTCTGGAGAAAACCTCCCTCCTCCTACCACCCCTTCTCTCTCTCCTCTCTCTCTCTCTCTCTCTCTCTCTCTCTCTCTCTCTCTCTCTCTCTCTCTCTCTCTCTGCCCCCCCCCGTTCGCCTTGATATAAGGATCTTGCGCGCGCAACGTGTAAATTGATAGGGCCTGAGGCAATCAAAGAGGCCCTAATGGCCCTGCAGGAAGAGCGACCTCAAGACGTTGACACCTTGGCTAATATGCCTCTAGGAGAAAGTGATCTAACGGCAGGAAAGACGGAGGTCTTTGATGAAGTGATAACCTGGTTATGCTTTGAACATGGTAAGGGTCCACCTTCGCCACCTCTCAAGGGCGAAAACCAGGCATCGTTTCATCGGATAAACCAGAAATGTCTCCATATTCATTAACTAATCAAGCCAGATCACCGCCTAAAACTAAAAAAAAAAATGTCTGTCTACGGGTGGATGCATAAAACAGACAGATTCCACTAACAGGGCATGACATCATAATCACATTCTCTTCTTTATCCTTTGAAAGATTCCTAGGTTACACAGGACTATTCCGCAATAAATCCAATCCTGAGGTCCAACTGCTGTTCAGAAAACCCAACTCTCACCTACAAAACTCCATAAACGCCTGTGTCTTCCTTGTCCAAAAATGTGGAAGCCCAAGGATGGGGGTGATGTCAGTGTCTTCTGCCCTCATATTGTCATTTAGTCCATGGTCACTGCTTCCTTATCTCTACTGCACACAGCTGTCATATGGATGTGAGTTTCCTGAGGAGCTTCACTAAGAACTAGCTCACCCTAAGAAACTTTTCTAGCCTTGGACCACTTAAGCCAAATTTATTTCAATTGCCTAATTGAATACATTATGTTGGTCAATTTAATTTACAAAAATAAATAAATAAGCCAGGGCTTATAAATTAAAACTGGGTCAACGACGACACCACCAACTGCTCACCTGCAGGAACCCGAAGACACCCATCACTTCCTCGCCGTTTGTCCCATTCTCGGAGTGTTCTTCTTGCAGCATTTTGTCGAATTACTCTGAACAGAGATCAAGTAATAGTTATCCTGAACGGAGGAGATTACATTAACTTGTATGGATATCTGAAGAGCGCTGGCAGAAATCACAGATTCCTATGTTTTGAGATTAATTTAGTTTCATAACGATCCGTTCAAGCTTTAGCAGACCCCACACAAACACATTTTCAACAATTGGAGTTGTAGGACAATTGAAGAAACTTTTGAACGATATTGTTATAGAATAGCTGTTATCCCACGTGGAAAATGTGCTAAATAATAATAACATTCCCCCCAAACAAAAAATCAGTATTCACTATATACTTTTTCTAACCTCATTTAATACTTTCACTGAACATATAAGCCATATAGTGATGGAATTCACTAAATAAAAAGTAAAAAGCCTTTGTCCCACCCTTACTAGAAAAGGGTAGTAACCTGTAGATAACCCGTCCCAATTAGCCCAAGTTGCATAAAGTGGACCTTTATAAATAATAATAACCCATATTCATTTAATTAAAAAAATCAAGAAAAATCATCCTTTATTAAAATCAAAAATCCCCAGGACGGTCAGTTTCAACTACCCATGTGAGGACAGTTACAATGAACATAAGAGGGAAACGAGCATTTCAGAAATGGATAGCCCCTGAAGAAGTTGTATGTAAAACACGAAACATGTAGGGCTGTATGAATTAAGTTTGAGCGAGAAAATTGTTATTGGTGACGATTGCCATAAAACTATGAAAAATATATAAATATTGTTAAATACATTTATTCTCTATCTTCACTGTGTGGCTCAGGTTAACCCTGTGAGTTAAAGCGTTGCCTTTAATCTCACATGGTAATCCTAAAGTGGCGAATTCGATTCCCGCCTGGCAAAGGAATTTATTTAGTGACGGAAGGCATTAAATAAAATTCTCAATCCCACCCTGGCTAGAAACGGGTAATTACCAGGATACAGCCCGTCCCAATTAGCCTTAGTTGCAAAAAGTGGACGTTAATAAATTATTTTAAAAAATATCTTCAATACTAACCGAGATATTTGGATTTTTCAGTTTTCAGCCTTCAGATTACTACTCATGTCATATTATTATTAAGCTGTTATATCATGAACCACTTCTTTTCAAGATTAAATGCCAAATATTGTTTTCATTGAACTCCTACATTGTGAGATTTATGCAAATACGTTCTGTTGACCCATCCGCCTTCTTTTGTTCTTAAACTACTAAAATTTTATTGATTACAACAAAAATGATCCTGATTCATTATAAATTACAGTATTAGGTATAATACATCGTTTTCAATAAAATTAATTTTTTATATTCCGATACATTTTAGTAATTGTTTTTCTTTCTGGGGGAGAATATTCCTATCTATCTGTTCAGCTCTGAGCAGTTGGCAGACCTGTTTCTTTACATTTCAGACTCTTTCTGTTGAAAGGATTTTAAAATTGATTGAAAGAATTTTCATTACCGTATGTGTTTATTCAATTAATATTCATAGTGGTGCCTACATCTTGGTAACACTTTCCAATATGTAGATTTCTCTATTGTAAAACTTCACGTGGGAAATCAGCTTAGTTTACGCAGCTCCTGCTTGATGGACTTTTTAGGTTTCCTTTTGCATTTTGGCAGATTTCTCTTAAGAGAAATAAATTATTGAGATTGTACTGTTGAGGAAAAATGTCCTAAAAATGTCAATCTATTCTACGTAGGAGATGATGAAAATGAGTCAATTCGAAATTTTCTTTAAATATAGATACATATATATATTGCAATGCTTGTCTGTTATCCATTTTTTTTATATTACCAAACTCAATATATAAGCGTTTCATGTAAAACTAAGGATCAAGTTTGTTAACGGCTGAAATCGGTCTGGGGAGGAGAGGGGATTTAGAGGGGAATATGGAAAATTTGAAATATCTCCGTTATTATACGACAGTTCGAAAAAGTGCATAGAACAAAACTTATTGCAAATTAAATGTTGAATGAATGTCGTTATTTGCATTTTTCACTATCTTGATTATTAACCAAGACATTTTCATTCTTTTAGTTATTGGCTTTCAGTAAAGCCCCAGTCCAACTCAAGTCATATTAACAGTAGCCTGTTATGTCTTGAAGCAATTTATTTGAATCTTAAATACAATGTTTTAGATAAATACAAATAAGTGGCGTAATTGGGAAATCTGCTTAGTTTCCTCAGCCCCCAAGTTACGGACTTATAGTTAAAGACCAATCTCCATTTAGAAGGAGGGAAAATTTGAAAAGCCCTCCACGCAGGTGGCAGCGTAAACTAAGCAGATTTCTCACTTGCTGTTAAGAAATACTAGTGATCTTATCTCACTGCCTATTCGGACTAAAAACAAGAAAAGTCCGTCACGCAGGGGCTGCGTAAACTAAGATTTCCCACGTGAAGATTTACAATAGAGAAATATCACGAGAGTTGAGCAGTTAAGGAAACCGACGAACTAGCATTTGGCGGGAAAGTCATCCGTCTGTTAGGCGACCAGATTTAATAACAATGCAAATATCTCGGTTAATATTCAAGATAGAGAATAAATGTATATAACAATATTTATAGTAAATTTGCAATAAGATTGATTCTGTACAATTTTGTGATCCGACGTATAGTAACGGAGACATTTCGAATTTTTGAAAATCCTCCCCTCTAAACCCCCCCCCTCCCACTGGTCCGATTTCAGCCGTTAACAAACTTGATCTTTCTTTTTACACACAACGACTAAATATATATATATATATATATATATATATATATATATATATATATATATATATATATATACTAGCTCAGATACCCGGCTTCGCCCGGGAATCGGTTTGAGGGTGAATGGTGATGGAATTTTTTTGGCAAGGCTCTACTTTGCACAAAATTTTGACATTTACCCGTCCCAGTGTTTAGGGTTTATACCCGTCGTTCACATTTGTTAATAATAAAATTAATTTTTTATGTAAAACTTCACATATTGTCGTATTTCCCGTCCTTACAACCCCCACTCCTGCCCGTCCCTAGAAATGTTGATATGACTTGTTATAATGAAAGCGTTAGTGTGAATACACATACCGAGGTTTATTTATTTCGGTTGGGTCTTTTGTCCCAAATAAAATTGTTCGCGTGTGGTGTTAGCGTATATCTCGTTTATAATTCGCTTAACGAAAAAAGTGTACATAAAAAAAGTTACTCTAAATAACAAAATAAACAACTTTTGTTATGTTCCTATTTGCCGAAAAACCAGTAGGAAACGAAATATCGCTATTTTTAATTTCTGGCCTCCCTTATAACCCCCACTCCTGCCCGTCCCTAGAAATGTTAGGATAGTCTATTATAAGGAAGCCGTTAGTGCTATTTCACATACCGAGTTTTATTTAGTTCGGTTGGGTCTTATGTCCCAAATAAAATTGTTCACTTCCGGTATAGGTTTTAGCGTATATCTCGTTTATAACTCGGTATACGACAAAAGTGTATATAACAAAGGTTACTCTAAAAAACAAAATAAACAACTTTTTTTATCTTCATATTTGCCAAAAAACCAATAGAAAACGAAATATCGCTATTTTTAATTTCAGGCCTCCCTTATAACCCCCACTCCTGTTCGTCTCAGAGAATATTAGTATAGCCTAAAGTCTAAGTTGGGCTGGTAGTAATATATATACCAAGTTTCATAAAATTCGGTTCAGCCGTTTGTGCGTGAAAAGGTAACAAACAAACAAACAAACAAATAAACAAACAAACAAACAAACCAACAACAACAACAATATATATATAAAATTGTAAATCTGTCTGTACATTGATTTTTTTCGCGAAATTTCACGATAATTTTTCGTTCACATGTCATAGACACCATAACTGCATTTTGTTTCTTTCGTGTATGTTTGTTTGTTTGTTTGTTACCTTTTCACGCATAAACGGCTGAACCGAATTTTATGAAACTTGGTATTTATATTACTACTAGCCCAACTTAGACTTTAGGCTATACTAATATTCTCTGAGACGAACAGGAGTGGGGGTTATAAGAGAGGCCTGAAATTAAAAATAGGGATATTTCGTTTCCTATTGATTTTTCGACAAATATGCACATAACAAATGTTGTTTATTTTGTTATTTAGAGTAACTTTTGTTATATACACTTTTTTTGTATAGTGAATTATAAACGAGATATAGACTAAAACCTATAGCGGAAGTGAACAATTTTATTTGGCACAAAAGACTGAACCGAACTAAATAAAACTCGGTATGTGTATTAGCACTAGCGCCTTCATTATAATAAGCTATACCAACATTTCTAGGGACAGGCAGAAGTGGGGGTTATGAGGGAGGCCTGAAATTAAAAATGGTGATATTTTGTTTCCTATTGGTTTTTCGGCAAAAATGCACATAACTAAAGCTGTTTATTTTGTTATTTAGATCAATTTTTGTCATATACACTTTCGCCGTATACCGACGTATAAATGCGTTATACGCTAAAAATGGTAGCCGGAGTCAACAATTTTATTTGGCACACAAGAGACTCAACCGAACTGAATAAAACTCGGTATTTGTATTAGCACTAACGCCTTCATTATCATAAGCCATACCAACATTTCTAGGAACGGGCAGAAGTAGGGGTTGTAAGAGAGGCCTGAAATCTGCTAATAGCGGTATTTTGTTTTCTATTGGTTTTTCTGCAAATATTCACATGATAAAAGTTGTTTAGTTTGTTATTTAAAGTAACTTTTGTTATATTTACTTTTGTTGTATAAAAAATTATAAACGAGATATACACTAAAAGGTAAAGCGGGAGTCAACTATTTTATTGGACACCAATGGTTGAACCGATTCCAACAAAACTCAGAATATATAAATTAGCATTAATTCTTACATGGTAATAACCTATATTAAAATGTTTATGTTATAACGGGAGTGGGGGTTATAAGGGAGGCCTGAAATAAAAATTCGCGATATTTCATTTTCTATTCCAAACCAACCACGGGTACTAACCCTAAACACTGAAACGGGGAAATGTCAAAATATTGTGCAAAGTAAAGTCTTGCCGAAAAAATACCATCATCATTCCGGCTCAAATGACTTCCCGGGCGAAGCCGCGTACCTTAGCTAGTATACATATAAAATTGTAACCTCTGTCTGTACATTGATTTTTTTCACGAAATTTCACGATAACTTTTCATGTCACATGTCATAGACACCATAACTGCATTTTGTTTCTTTGGTGTCTGTTTGTTTGTTTGTTTGTTACCTTTTCACGCATAAACGGCTGAACCGAATTCTATGAAACTTGGTATGTATATTACTACTAGCCCAACTTAGACTTTAGATTTGAGACAAAAGACCCAACCGAAATAAATAACTCTCGGTATATGTATTAGCAGTAACGCTTTCATTATAACAAGCCATACCAAAATTTCTAGGAACGGACAGAAGTGGGGGTTATAAGGAAAGCCAGAAAATAAAAATAGCGATATTTCGTTTCCCATTGGTTTTTCGGCAAATATGAACATAACAAAAGTTGTTTATTTTATTATTTAGAGTATCTTTTGTTATATACACGTTTTTCGTATAACGAATTATAAACAAGATATACGCTAAAACCTATAGCGGAAGTGAACAATTTTATTTGGGACAAGAGACCCAACCGAAATAAATAAAACTCAGTATGTGTATTAGCACTAACGCTTTAATTATAACAAGTCATACCAATATTTCTAGAGACGGGCAGGAGTGGGGGTTGTAAGGGAGGCCTGAATTTAAAAATCGCGGTATTTCGTTTTCTATTCGTTTTTCGGCAAATATGAACATAACAAAAGTTGTTTATTTTGTTATTTAGAGTAACTTTTATCAATTAATTTTTGTCTTTTAACAAAGTATAAACGAGATATACTTTATAAACTAAAGTGGGAGTCAACTATTTCATTGGGCGCTAACGATTAAACCGAACTTAAAAAAACTCAGTATGTCAATTAGCATTAATTCTTCCATGATTATAAGCTATATTAAAATTTTTAGGTTAGAACGGGAGTGGGGGATATAAGGGAGGCCTGAAATAAAAATTCGCGATATTTCATTGTCTATTTGTTTTTCGACAAACATGCACATAACAAAAGTTGTTTACTTTGTTATTTAGATTAACTTTTGTTTTATACATTTCTCCAGGAACAATGTGTGGAGCAAGTTATTTGCGTAGAAATATTGATAAGCTCAACTATTCATTCCAATTTGAACTACGAGGTACCTCACCTGGAAAAATTAATTCAAATCTATGTTAATATTTTGTCCTTAATAACTGAAATCTATGTATAATGCACAAGGGACGGGAAATATGACAATTTGGAGGACAGTGAAGACTTACATAAAACATTAATTTTATTATTAACAGATTGCCTACAACGGGTATTAACCCTAAACACTGGGACGGGTAAATGTCAAAATATTGTGCAAATTAAAGCCTTGCCAAGAAAATACCATCACCATTCAGCCTCAAATCAATTCCCGAGCGAAGCCGGGTATCTGAGCGAAGCTGGGTATATATATATATATATATATATATATATATATATATATATATATATACAGTTTTGAAAGGACCTCATTTTCGTCATCTACTAGGTAGAATCGATGGACATTTGAAGAAATATTTCGAAAATTCCGTCATGAATACAACCTCAATAGCTGATTTTCCTTGAGGGAAATGTGCTAAAATAATAATTACTCGCTTGATATCTGAGTTACGAAAAAATGCATAGAAGAACAATTGTAGTGCATACCAGTTTAACAACATGGGTTCTGTAAGCTCTTACTCTCCTACTCATAATTACAGATATATTTTGAATTTTCGATTAGCCCCCCTCTCTACAAACCACCATTTATTCCTGGTCAAATTTCAGTGAATAAAAAATATCTTTAGGGAAGATTGAAAAGGTAAAATATCGAGTACTGCATAGATCAAATAAACATTTTCGAGACAAGAATGTAAAATCTTAATTGATGGCGTAATCGCACAACGAATTTGCACGTATCTCGAATTATAAAGGTCTCTTGAAAAGAATATTTGGTATTTAAGCTTAGAAGAAAAAAGTTCATACTGCCCGATTCATAAAAAGTCCGCAGGGGGTGCGTAAAATAAGCTGATTTCCCACGTGCGTCACGTATTTGCATTTATCTCAGATTAAACGTAAAAGTTCAATGAGAATAATAATTGTTATTTAGTCTTCAAATAAAGTGCTTCATAATATAACAAGCTTAATGTTAATATGACTCGAGTAGGATTGGGGGCTTTACTTACGGTTGAAAATTAAAAAATCCAAATATCTTGGTTAATATTTATGATAGGTAACATATGTATAGAACAGCATTTACAGCTATTTAAATTTGCAGTAAGACTGATTATATACAATTTTTCGATCCCACTTGCCAAATAACTCAAAACCCAAAATGCAAATATCTCAGTTAATAATCAAGATGGTGAAAGAATGTACATAACAACATTTATAGAACATTAAATTTGCAATAAGAATGGTTCTGGTACGTTTTCGATCCGACGCATAATAACGGAGATATAAAGAATTTTCGAAATTCTTCCCCTCTAATCCCCCCTCCCCCTGGTCCGATTTCAGCCGTTAACGAACTTGATCTGTCTTTTTGTATAAAAGAAAGAAAGAAGAAGTTTGGCAACGATAAAAAAATCAAGTTTGGTAACGATAATTTTTTTTAAAAAAATTGCGACCACTAGAGCAGATATATGTATGTATACAGTTTTGAACATACCTCATTTTCGATATTTCCTGAGTAGGATCGATGGACATTTGAACAAAAAATTTCGAAAATTGTGTCATGAGTACTACCTCAATAGCTGATTTCCCTTGAGGGAAATCTGCTAAAAGTATTAATCTTGTTAAGCATGTAATACTCTACAATAGTTGTTCTATACATATTTTGTAACTTGTGAATGTGTGTACAATTCTTAATACGGAAATACTAAAGTATAGATGCTGAGATGGATTACCCGTGAGTCATTACAGCGTTTGGGAAATCTGCTTGCAACCCCTGCATAACGGACTTTAAGAGCCGAAACCTATATTTCAAATTCATACAGACCTCGGCCCTTGTCGAGAGGATTAATAGCCAAAATTGATAGAATCGATTTTATGAGTAATAGTAAGGTAAGTAAGATAGAGAGGGCTAAGTGGTGGAGTAGAGAGAGCGAGTTAGGTACATTGAGCCTCTAGAGTTATGCTCCGCCATTTATTAGGTTAAGTAGATCCGAACAGGGCCGCGGGTAATAAAGTGAAATTATACGAGAGCTGGGGAGGGTATATAAGACGGAGGAGGATCCTCCTTTGTAATTAATAGAGCCAGGAGGAGGGAGGTAATATCTTAGTCGGGGAGGCCCAGAACAAGGCGTCCTGGCACGTCTTACCGCCTCGGGCCTCCAAATGCTGAATAACAGATTACCAGCTTCATTTAATATGGAAATCTCGGCGAGGGAGAGAGGTTTTACATCTCTCTCCGGAGGATGTCTGAGGAGGAAAACGAGTGAGTCTTTCGAGTTACCGAGAACCCTTCCTGGGCGGTAAACTGGAGTCAGTGCTTGAATTCTCAACCATCAAAAGTCAAGAAGTTCACGGAACGGTTTCGAAGCTCATTAAACAAAGCTAGGATATGCTCGCTAACAATATAGCTTGCTGAGTTGTCTAAGTAAATTTCAAGAGTATACATTTCACAGAGTTCTCAAACGTTGTGAGTATAAGGGCAGCGCATCAATTCTACATTACCAAGGAAATTTCTTTAATTTGTTGGAATTAATTAACTGGAATTAAAAAGTATAAACTGCTCTGGCTTGTGCTTTCCTATAGGTTTACTAATATATTTATTTGATGAGGTCTGTAACGAGGGGATGTCAATCAGTATCATTTATTTTTATTAAGAAATTTAAAAGATAAAATGAAGAGAAATGTCTACAAAGTTATTAAAAAATAAAATAAAATAAAGCTACAAAAAATTGAGGCAAAATATTATATTAATGTTATGTAATACAATAAATTAAGGGATTAAATCCTGGAAAGATGAGGACATGGAATAAAGAATCAGAAGGCACAAGTTAAACATTTATATTACACACTTATTCACACAGATGAACTAGTAATATAGTTGGAGTGAAATAAATAAAACGTAGAGTAGGGGAGGTTTAAAGTGTCATGTAAATGCCAATCGTATTCAAGAGATTTAATAGTGTATTAATATGTGGGCTAACTTCTGTTAATAGTTCATAAGTCGTCTGGTATGTTCAGATCGGCTCAAGGCAAAATACTGACCCGGGCAAACAATCGTTTTGTCGCCCCCCCCCTAAAAAAGGGGGGTCCGGGGCCCTCCCCCGGAAATTTGTTCAAAATAGGGTTAGAATACTGAGTTTTGAGGCATCTTAAGTGGTAGTTGTCAATCAAAATATTATCATATTTTCAAGTGAAAAGGTAAGATGACTGAAAAAGTATGTAGGCCATCACCTTTTTGCATACATTATAGTAGGCTATACGTAATACATTGGGTGTTTTTGAGTTAGCTTATATTAAAAAAGTTTATAAAAGAAATTTACGCAAGAGAATACAAAATATTAACTTTATAAAATCGAAAACGAAATTTTTCACTACTTGGGCGTTTGGTCGCCCCCCTGGCTGCGTCGCCCCGGGCAGTCGCCCGGGTTGCCCGACCCTTAAGCCTCCCCTGTATTCAGATGATCACATAGTCTGCAGATAGTGAGATGTTTAATGATCAGTACAGTGTTACAGTGAATGTTGGTCGATTTTTTAGTTTATGATGTATGAATATGTAAGAATTGGACGTAGGATTCTAAGCCTAGCCAGTACGACTTGATCTCCTCTGTTATGGTTTCGCTTTGTCTGGGGTGTCTAGGATTTCTGGTAGTTTGTAACCAGTCGGTTGTCCAGACATTGAGTGCGTGTGTTTTATTACACGTTTCATGTCGTGTATAGTCAACCTGTCGATGTCCACAGTTCTTTATCTTGTCACTAATTTAGCTTGTCTGTCGATGCCAGTACTTTGTTTTATGTCTGTATGTTCCGGTAGCCACATCATAGCTATGTTATAACTGTGTAGGCTGCGGAGGTAGGTGTAAATTTATGTAATAAGTGGGTTCGAATTGTAATGATTTCCTTGGAGAGTACAAACTAAGACAACCGGTGCACTGCAGTATTTGGGCTTGGGGGATTACTCTAGTTTTGATAGAGCTAGAATTACAGCCTGAAGTTTGGCTGAATATATACAAGCTTTATCATGCACTCGGACTATATACCCTGCATTTCCAATAGCTGCTGCCACACAAGTCCCCAATTCAGTTTTTGAAGGCATTTTTCTTCAAATGTCCATCGATCCTACCAACCAGATGACGAAAACGAGGTCCGTTAAAAATTGTATATATATATATATATATATATATATATATATATATATATATATATATATATATATTGCATAATGGATTAAGCAGGATGGATCCTGAATATACAACCACAATTAAGGTGTGATTGAAAAATAATAGTTATTGAGTCTTGGACTTATATCCTCCATTATAGGATTAACTTGGATCCCTTGTCCTTAAGTTTCTCTAATAAGATGCAATAATATCTTGACGAGTTTTGGTCACGTGTCCAAGACTCAAAATGAATACACGATAATGCTTAGGGAAATGGAAGTAAAATCGTAACCAAACCATCAAAACACTTTCAAGCAAGTGGATGTGATTACATACCATTAGAATTCTGGTGTCAAGATAAAACAATTGAGTTTAATCTCTTTATTATCTTTTTGTCTGTTGCGAATGTAGAAGATATAGCTTCTTTAAATTATTAAAGTAGTATTTATCTTCCTTCTTTTACCTTCCAAATTTAAAAATTGTTTTAATAAAATTTATATCTTTAAATCTACTAAACTAAAAAAAACAACAACAAAAGTCCGTCACGCAGGGGCTGCGTAAACCAAGCAGATTTCCCACGTGAAGTTTTACAATAGAGAAATCTGCCTAATAATAACAGTAGTAATAAGGAATCTCTAAATCTATTCTCGAGGGACGTATTGTTGCGAAAACGGCCGCACTAGCTCTCAGCGGAAAGTCCCGAACATAGCCGACTCCTGCCGACTACACACACAATACAAATGCAAATATCTCGGTTAGTATTCAAGATAGAAAATAAATGTATAGAACAATATTTATAGTAAATTTAATTTGAAATAAGATTGAGTCTATACAATTTTTCGATCCGACGCATAATAACGGAGATATTTCGAATTTTATATATATATATATATATATATATATATATATATATATATATATATATATATAATTTTGAACGGACCTCATTTACGTCATCTCCTGGGTAGGATCGATGGACATTTGAGGAAATTTTTCAAAACTCGCGTCATGAGTACGACCTCAATAGCTGATTTCCCTTAAGGAAAATCTACTAAAACAATCTGTGAAATAAAGAAATTTGTCTATACACCCCAATAAATAATCTTTACTTTTATTAACTGAACATATGATCGTAATCAAATGTATGTTCAAATAAAATACACCACATCTTCTCTTCTCGCACCAAATGGAATATTACTTAAATCTCGTTGGTGGTCTTACTCTTCTCCTGTATCTTGTTGCGTAGTCTTCAACATCATTCCCCTTAGCTTCGACAACTGATATTGGCTTTGTATCTATCCTAAAGTGTAGGACATGGCAACCATTGTATAACAGCAGGATAGTAGAAAGGTCAACACGAATACGTCTTGAAACGCTTTGTCCTATGTAATAGAGCTAAGACAGTAATCGTGGTTAATTTGACTCACTTTTCCCTTTCTTCACGTTTTGAGCCTCAGAAAAGACTAAAGTGGTTCTTAAGGCCACATCGACAATAGGTTATACCATGTGCAGGACAATGTTCCAAAGAATGGTTCCTCTGAGACCCACACCTAGAATAGCAGGACGTAACATTGGAATAATTGGTTTCGATTACCTGCTTTTCTCGATGCTCGATTTCCTAGCCTTACTTCCATAACTTTCCCCAGAATCCCTGTCAAAAGAATTGTATTTGAGAGTTCATCATTTCTGACTGTCTAACCATCTCTTTGGCTTTAGCAAGGCTCAGCCCTTCCTGAATCTGAAGATGTCTCGACAGCCGATGATCCCGAATACCTGGAACAAGCTTCAGCAGTATCATATCCTCATGATATTTTCGACTCCCCCAAACAATGCAAGGCTCGAATCTCTCCGACATTTTATGTAGGTCATTAATAAACCTATTTGCTCTTTCATCAGCTAATTTACCTCTTTTTAAGAAAACAGTGATAATATATATTTTCTTAATAGAAACATATTCATTAAACAACGGCATCACATGAGGTTCTAGCTTCGATATTTATTCCAATAGATGTTACCAGCTCCTTCCATCAGCGTTCCATACAGTAAAGTAACATATTACTCTGTTGATCTTGGGATTTAGCAGGTAGACCAGTCGCCGAAAGGAAGATGCCAAACCGCTTCATCCAGGCATTACATGACTGCGGATCTTGCTACAGCATATATATCTGTAGGCTTTAGTTGGTAAGGAGCGTCCTTTTTGAAGCCAGCCTCATGATGTGTGACAGTAAGGAGGACAGAATGTCTTTCAACATATCTGGTAAAATCGACATCACCTTTGTCAGTTTACACCTCACACCGTGTTAAATAAAGAAATTTGCATGCAACCTCAACAAGTAACTTTTACTAACTGAACTTATAATCATAATCAAACCTATGTTCAAATGACATTTCCCTATACTATCTCTCCTAAACCAGTAAAATTGAATGAGGAGGCTAAGATAATAAAATGGGTTGATCAAATACCAAGAAAACCCCTCCTAACTAAGGAAGTGAGTAATATTGTTGCGAAAATTAAATATACGAAGTTTTCTTCTCAAGTGTTCATATGTGCGTTTGGTGCTACAGTGCGACTTAGTGCAGTGCGGTAAAGTGTTTTTATAAGAAGAACAGTGTTTTGCCGTGACAGTAAGTAACAGTTTAGTGCCGTGTTTAAGATAGTGCAGTGCCGCGAAGTAGAGGACAGTGCACTGCCGTCTTTTGGTGTACTTCAGTGGCCGTGAGTGAATTAATGGACTGTGTAATCTGAAGAACAGTGACGCTATCAGTGTATTCTGTGAGTAGTAATGAAGAACAATTACCAAGTGTATTGTGCATTGTGAAATAAATTGTGCAGTGATAAAAACTGTGAAACTTGTGAGTATTTAATTTTGCAATCCAAAAGCTCTCTTATTAACAACGTTTATTACTGGTTTTGGTAATGAAAACGTAACAATATTAATTCACCGTCCTAATTCTCGTTTGACCTATCTTTGCATTTATAAAGAACAATGAGGGGCCATAATGTTCATGGGCTTGAAGGAACGAAGTGCAGGAAGGTGACAAATGAGGTATATCATAAGGATTTGTCCATTAATAAGACTCAGAGGTACGAGAGTTTGGACTAGTTTCAGGCGAAGAGTTTTCACAGAATTTTCTTGAGGAAATAATTTTAGTTAAAGGTCCTATTTAGTGGTGATTAAACTTTCGAAAACCGGAATTAATAACCCCCAACGTGGTCCAATATTGGGACAATTATTAAGCTCAGCTGATATTTTCAAAAGTAATGTAATAAAAAGTGGTAACAAAAAAGTAATATGGAATTAATTGGTCTGAGAGGGAATATCATGGATCGCAAAAGCCAAATTAAAAATAAATATGATCACTAAAGTTTATTTAAATATTCACTGATATGATCACTAAAGTAAGTTCCAATATTCAGGGTTGGATCACTTCTTTCTAAGTTTATAAAAAGAAGGCTCAGAAACTCCTGGACTATTTGGACGTGTATGTGACGTAAATATGTCTTAGCTGAATACATGCTCTGCAGGACCCCTTCCAATATCAGCCGTTCCTTGTAATTCCTGCCCATATCAGCAACACATATTGCAGAAACGAAAAACCTACTTAATATTGAAACATTATTCTTGACAATCATGACGTTGTAAACTAAACTTCAGGACTGAATGGGCTCGGTAAACTTGGACAAGGCAGGACAGGAGAATGTGCCCTTTTAGTTATATTGGCGAACTGAGCAAAGGTAAAGTTTGAAAAGTGAATGTGAAGTGTTAGGACAGGTACAACCTCTGAAAGCAAATCCTGACCTTTGCTGAGGTTCCAAGAAGTACAATACGCTGTATGTAGGCAAAACATATTTTTCTTCTTTTTTTTTTGAATGCATGTATATAAGGTATATAGACATTAATTATTTGTTTTGAGGTTATATCTTAATACTTACGGAATTCTCGCCTTTAAATAACAGATTATAGAAAAATAAAATAATTGAACTCCTCTAAAACATTAATTTGGCCCAAGTTGTAAATCGTTGGGGCTAACAAAATCTAGCATTAAAATAAGCCTATAATAGCCCAACCTGAATATAGACGGTATTAATTAAATACGACTCGAACAAAGGGAAATTCTGAAATGCATATAATGCAAATGAAGCAACAGCTATTGATAATTCTCATATTCTGACGAAAGCTATACAACAACGATAAGATACCATTTTGTCAGATTTATATTAATGATTTCAGTGAAATAGTTCAAATTGTTGTATCAAAATGAGAAACGGTAACTTCACTGTTCAGAACTTAACATTCCTGTAACTTCAATGTTCGCTGTTCTATTTAATTAGCTTAGAAATAGTTGGATCATCGTTTTAACGAGATAATGCATAGACTTAGGAGAGCATCCAAACCGAAATTATTTCATTAAAATATGAAGCATTATTAAGCATAAATTTCCTTCTTTTTAACGTTTTCTTCGAACTTAGAGGATGGCGAGAAAATTAGATGATCTCGCATAAATATATTGTAAGCATAACAAAATAAAATAAATCAGATATTATTGGTAAAATGCAATAAATTCTATCTATCAATGCTTATTATTTTTAAACTTAACTTATTACATTCGAAGTTCTATCCATCATCATTTCAGCTGAGTGCCGTGAACTCTTCCAAGATCAGACTTACAGGAGTCAATAAAATACTTATCACGCACTTAATTTATAGACGTACTGATAATGATTGGTTAATGGAGATTTTAAAGTGAAGATCCTGACTGACTTTTATTTTTATATTGTCTAAAAAGATTTTTTTTTTAAATTATATACCTCACATTGTATCTATAACATTTTCATCCACCTATTCAATAGCAAATGATTCTGGAAGACAAATCTGACAATTGTAGAAAATTAAATGTTTAACAAAACTGGTTGAATAACATTTTTCGATCACTCATGATAATTGAGGTATTTCTAGTTATTGTGTTACCACCTCCCTCCAATTATATTACCTCCTCTCAATTCATTGTCCATATTCAGCCTTTGCGAATAGGATTATTATTATTTATTAACGCCTACTTTTTGCAACTCAGGCTAATTGGGACGGGTTATCTACAGGTTACCACCCTTTTCTAGCCAGGGGATTTTAGGATGTTATTTAATGAATTTCATTATTTAATAATTTCCATTGCCCATGCGAGAATCGAACTCGCCACTCTAGGTTTACCATGTGAGATTAAGGTCAACTCTTTAACTCGCATGGCTAACCTGAGCCCCCTAGGATTATTAGTGACTGAAAAGATTAAATATCGAATATAGAATACATCAAATAATAATTTTCGAGCTCAACACATAATTTATTTGCATGTGTCTCACACAGTAAAGGTAAATTAAAGGAAATCTTGGAATAAGATGATTAATAATATATTCCCTACAGTGAATGCGTGGGTTTACTAAACGATGAAAATGAAATTCATTGAGAAAAAATGCATAGAAAAATATTTAGAGACAATTAGATTTTTACCAAACTGATTCTAAACTTTATTCAATCCGGCTTAGAAGAACGGAGATTGTATTGAATTTTTAAATTCCCCCTAAAAATCCCGATCACTTTTCAGTCTTGATATTTCAATAATGAACTTGAACGATTAGATATCGAGTTTGGTAACGATCGAACAAAAATCCGCTAGAGCGGAAGAAGGCCAGTATTTATATATTCAGGGTGACCCATCTTCCCGTGCCACCCTCCTTAAAATCTCTAATTATTTTAATTCAAGTTTGAGACTTGGCGTGCCATAATTGAGACCCCTCAAGAATCCTTTCAGTCCATATTCAACCTCATAACCTTCTCCAGCGACCATAACTTTGGGATTTCCTATGGAATGCCCTACTTTTTACGGATTCTTGTAGAAAATAAAATTCTAAAACGACTTTATACCGGTGATTTTCTCGATTTGACGCATCTTTTAGCAGTAAAATGCACATATCTTTATTTCAGAAACGGCACATTTTATTGTAAAATGCTGCGACATAAAATTTGTAGACAACAAAATTATCGTTGAAACAGATCTAGGGGAGAAGGGATGGGTTCTGAAATTTAAAAAAAAAAATAAAATAATATTGAAACAATTTCTTGAATGAATCCAAAAAAGGTTTACTTTTAAAAACATCAACATAACAAAACTCGTTCTTAGAATTTATTTATTTAAAACTAATTACGTATTTATTTATAAAAGGAATACCTTTTCCACCATTTAGCTTATTGTAAATGGTGATAAATTCAATTTCAGTAGCAGAAATACACAGTGCCAAAAATAATTAAGAGTTAAAGTAGGTTAAAAAATATTAAGAGCCGATGAAAACAATTTTTCGTATTTATGCTTGGTATAAAACGTGTCTTTCTTGTAAGTTGGGGTGCTAACACACCAATATAAATATGTATAAATTCAAAAAGATCTTATTTTAGTCATTTACTCGGTAGGATAGGGGAACTTCTAGTAGAAATGTGTCGAAAAGTGCGTCTTGAAAACAATCTCAACAGGTGATTTTCGTTAGAGGAAATCTGCTAATAGTAACGTGTAAGGGAGTGGACAGAGGTAGTTTGTTGGGTCTCTATTAGTGGTCAGTATATTGTAATCAAATAACGATTAAACTGATCCCTCAAGTTGGTCCTTGTTGATACCGCGACCTCCGCAAACCAACCTCTGCCTTAACCTTCTCAACTCGGGCTTCGGATCATCCAGTTAATGTAGAACGGCATCCAAACACCAGTTCATTAAAACGTAAAGCTTGTTACGCATACATTTTCAGATCATTTCCATAAAGGAAATTCAGCTATAGGGGTTGTACTCATTCCACGGCTTTAAAACAACATCCTCAAATGTCCACATGGTCCTGCCTAGATGACGGAAATGAGGTCCGTTTAGGATTATATATATATATATATATATATATATATATATATATATATATATACATATATATAAAATATGTGTGTGCAATTGCCTGCCGCTCTAGCAGTCGCAAGTTTTTTTTTTTTTTTTATTGCTACCAAACTCGATATAAATTATTATTTATTAACGTCCCCTTTTGCAACTCTGGCTACTTGGGACGGGTTATCTACAGGTTACCACTCTTTTCTAGCGAGGGTGGAATTTTAGGTTGTTATTTAATGAATTTCGTCACTAAATAATTTCCTTTGCCCAGGCGAGAATGGAACTCGCCACTCTAGGTTTGTCATGTGAGATAAAGGTCAACGATTTAACTCACATGGCTAACCTGAATCTCACTTGATATAAAGAGTTTCATGTAAAGTTCTAGTTCATTAATGGGAGTCGGCCAGAAAAATTGTATATAGCTCATCTTGTTGTGTTTGAACTTTTTTAATTGTTAGCTTTTCGTAAATCCCCACTTTTAGTCATCGATCGTTAACAATAAGCCAAATATTAGTAATAATATATTATGAAACGTCCATCATATTCAAAAATATCATATTCGTTAATGTCTGAAATCAGACCCAAAATAGGGAATGGATTAAGGAGGGGAATTCGTAAATTTAAAATATTTCCGATATTATTAGTCGGACCGAAGTATATTAATGCAATTTTGTTAAACTGTTGGTGTTCTACAATTATTGATCTATACGTTTTCTCATAAATGGTATTTTTTCTGGTAATTGGAGTTATGCTTACTTGTTGGGAGTTATACTTTCCTATTTTCTGCATTCAGGAAACACCCACCTTTATTCATCGGATTGCTACTTAGAAATAGAAAATACATTTAGAGATGAGATAGCCAGTATGTCCTCGCAAAAAAATCTGCTTAGTTTACCCCCTTTAGCTTATCTGCTTAGCCCTTGCTTGGCAGACTTTTATATTTGAAATGGTATTACATTTTAGCAGATTTCCCTTTAGGGAAATCAGCTATTGAGGTCGTACTCATGACGCGATTTTCGAAAAATTTCTTCAAATGTCCATCGATCCTACCCAGGAGATTACGAAAATGAGGTCCGTTCAAAATTATATATATATTTGTCTGTTAACGCTTTAGTGGTCGCAGTTTTTGTTTAATCGTTACGAAACTCGGTACTTAACCGTTTTGTGTAAAAAGACAGATCAAGTTCGTTAATGGCTGAAATCGGACCAGAGGAAGGGATGGGGGGGGGTTAGAGGGGGGGATTTTCGAAAATTCGAAATATCTCCGTTTTTATGCATTGGATCGAAACATTGTATAGAATCAATCTTATTGCAAATTAAATTTATTATAAATATTGTTATACAGATTTATTCTCTATCTTGAATATTAACCGAGATATTTGCATTTTTATGAAGTCTCTGGGACACGTGGTCGGGTATGGTTCGGATTAGTTCGGCCGTTTTGTAACTACCGGGCTCAGGTGGAAGCTTCTTCTAACCTTACCTGTCGTCTCTAACCTTACCTTGCCTTCGTTACTTTGTGAGATTTATGCAAATACGTTCTGTTCATCCGCCCCCCACCCCTTCTTTAGTTCTTGGACTACTAAAATTTGAGTTATTAAACTATAAATTATTCTTACAATTCAGAAGCCGTTTCAGTTGGGAATTTATTTTAATTAACTGAAAGATTTCTCATTGCCGTTTGTATTTACTCATGGTGGTGTTGTGTTACCAGTATGCAGATTTCTCTATTGTAAAACTTCACATGGGAAATTTGCTTAGTTTACGCAGCCCCTGCGTGACGGACTTTTTTGTTTATTGTTATTGCTATTTATTAAAAACTACTTGTTTCTACTATGGCTAATAGGGATGGGTTATCTACAGGTTACCACCCTTTTCTAGCCGGAGTGGGACTAAGAATTATTTATTTAGTGAGTTCGACACTAATTGAATTCCAATTACCTGGAGGAGCATGAGATTAAAGGCACGCTTTAACTCACATGGCCAACCTGAGCCCCTATGTTTGTTTAGGCTACCTTCAAAAGCTATTTGCTTACTTTATGAAGAACGAGCTCATAAATCATTCTTCGTGAAAGAGTTTTTGTAAATGCTAAAAATGTAGTTTGGTGGACTTGTTTTTTATTTCCGTTTAACACTACACATATCCCTTCTTATAAATGCAGTATTGGAATATTTGGTATTGCCAATTATATTTCCATAACTTAGCTTTTTGAAGTCATAGAAAAAGAACCTAAGAATACCTAGTACTTCAATGAAGTGCTGATTATGTTATAAATAAACACTTCTCATATAATTTTGAGAAGTGAATATAGTGGATGTTTTCGTTTTCATGGATAGGGGACAGTATACCAGAAAAAAAAGTGATATTTTTTTTTTAATTTATTGTTATATTATGTATAAAACTATATAAATTTATATTATCACACAAGCAAAATTCTTAGGTATTAATTATATGAATAATTATCATGAATATGAACAATAAATATAGAAGGGAAACTGATCTTGACTAACAGAATAAAATTTAAACTCTCTTTCAGGCCTTACCCTAACCAGCTAGTCGAGTCTGTTTTTTTTAATTTCGTTTAGTCAAGTTATTATTTGTTCATATAGATTACTTGTTTCTGATGTTTCCTATTTTCTTGTCTTTTATTTTTCATCATCAAATTATTGGGGGAATGAAAGATACTCCCCCCCCCTATTTATTATAACCACCCTGCCTCCTCTATGCACATGTATCTTACCCTAAACCATTTCGTATGAATGAATATTTAAATCCGCTGTTCCTAGGATTCTTGAATTACCATCAAAATAACCAATGGTTACCAGGAGCCTGAAACCAAATTTTTAAATTCATATACAAAAAACGTTCTAGAGATGACAAATATATTTTACCAACAATGAACTATAATGAAATTATTGCAGAAGTTCGTTTTGGCAGCAAAATAATCTTTCACTCATAGTTAGAAAATCAGAATCACATTTTGAGATTATGTTGTACGAACATTCAAGGTAGTTGTTACAAAAATAGTAAAATACCCATAACAACCTTGGCCCATTTTTAAGAGCAGAAGTAATGGAGCATTTGTTCAGCTCAGATGGAAAGATTCCATATTCAAGGAGGCTGTAGCGTTGGAATTAATTTCCAGATGTAGTTTCGATACACAAATGTATTAGCTGTAGTCTGTCTATACATTTGTTATAGGTTTATAAAATAATTACGTAGCGTTTATTAATATTTCAATTTAATCCTCTCTGTGCTAATAGAACCTTGTTTACTTGGTCAATAATGTTTACATATTTTAAAAAAGGATTAGTTAAGGTGCTATTAAGTGTCAGTTTCAACTCTCAAGTTCTCAAAAAAAAAAGTGATGAAAATTCATTTTCGTCATTTAATGATTTTTTTTTATTTCCCAAATGGAAAATCCATACGGTTTGGCTGGGATGTGGTCCCCCACACACCCTATTCACCCGAACTTGCCCCTAGAAATTTTCACTTATCTCGGACCCTTCAAAACTCTCTTATCAGGGAACCACTTTAATTCGACCGAGGACTGCAAAACGCACAAAGAGGAATTCATTATACCAAAATCTGAGAAGTTCTGGGTGGGCGGATTAAAATCATTACCTGAAAGATGGCAAAATGGGACATATATGTAATTGATTTAAAATATTTACAAGAATCTGAAGTTTTTTGAAATTGCCAGTAAATAAATGCTTTTACAACCCAGCAATAGTTGATGCCATTTAACATGTATATACATAAATTAAATGATAGTGGTGCATTGAAAGCTAATTCTGAAAGCGTTTACTCGCATAATTTTCTGTCTATGGTCTGTTTTCTTCAACACCTTATTAACACTTTCGTTCCATGCACAAGGTGTCATATGATAATAGGTAGTTTAGCTGGCGACATCAGCCCCTTCATCACTCTTAGCCTATAGCAGAAATGTTAATATGCCGGCTACATAGAGAGGAGAGCCTGTTCGTACGAAAACAACTTGTCGCTACCTTTGTAGCCCATGTCCTAGAAACATAGGTACATATCCTATTTCCCTAGATGCCGTCCTCTATCGTTTTATGCGATGGAACAGTGTTTACAAGTACCCTTTGTCAGCTGTGTGTATTACTAGTACATTCTATAGTTCCCCTGGCATCCCAGAGTACAGCAACAGCGGCCCGGGCTAACACACATCCAAATGGCCAACAATGTTATTCGTCCATACTCTGACAAACCAACTTGTGAACTAGACAATTTAAATGCATCAGAGTTAACTCTTGTAAACCGTGTATTTCTAGCGGTCAGGCCAACTGTGTGTTGTTAATTTGCATTGAAAACAGACGAATTAATTAAATAAATACCAAATAAACTGTAAATTGAAGCGTACAAACTGAATAGAACAACACACATTGTTCCCGGTGAGTAACGTTTACTGGTCCGAATTTAAATGCCTTTGTGACACGGGGAGTCTATTTGTTCCGCTGAGAGCATTAACGTGTTATTTATATAGCCCCGACATCCATGAGTGGTTCAATACCTTTTTCCCAGATACTTGTGGAATCTACTTCAATAGGTAGATTTATGACATGGACATATATATAAATATTTACCTCTTAGTTCTTTCAAATTTTAGAAAAGCAATATCTAGAGCGATAGAGAATGGATAGAGTAAGTTGGAAAAAGTTTTACTCAACCAGATTCCAATAACTGAAACAATGATTGGTTTCATTCTTGACGACTTTTCGTCAGACGAATACTGATAAAACTTGAAAACATATTCTACATATACTCATTTGAAGTTGTTAAGTAAAAACTTATATGTCCCTCAGGCTACAAACATATACAAAACAAGATGATTCTAGCAACACTTCTTCATTCTTTTTTCTATTAAGGGTCAACACTGCAATTTTTATTATATTAGATCTATAGGGGATTACCGAGAAAAGCATGTTTCAAACACGAAACGCAAGTCAAAAACATGCGTTTCCCAGTAATCACCCGTTATAAAAAACAATAGTTATGGTAACTAGATAATTTATTTAGTCATACATTAATAATTTAAACAGCGACTTTTTATTGAAAATCAATCACTACCCTCTCTAAAAATAGACCGGGTATCACAATTCTTCCTCTAAAAACTAAAAAATAAAACAAATAATAATCGAGTTATTTATTGAAACTCTTCGTTTCAGCACAAATAAGTTCTAAATAAATTATTCAAAAGACAATGTGAAGAAAATCTCGAACAAATAAATGTTGGATTAATTCATTCTGCCAACTAAACCACATTGTTATAAAATATTCATTAAATATAAAAATCAAGATAATAAAATGAATGAATTAAAGTGAAAAAGTAAAATAAAACACTTTAATGAATATTAACTAAATAAATCAATGTGTTTTTGTGGGTGGTTTTTTTTTGGGGGGGGAGGAGAGGTGGTTAAGTAAAATAAATTATTTAAATGTGTATCTAGATCTACAGTAAGTGCATAATATGCCCCCACTTAAACACATTGCAGAACTTCTTCTGACGGTATTACCCTTCGTACAATTTCACTAGGTTGGCAGCATATTTTATGCCACCATGAATGAACTTGTTTGACTAACTTTTTGTGCAATCCCCTTGTCCTATTCTCGTGAGTTCCCCCTAACTCAAATATGGACGGAATTATTAGTATATTTTATTTGCCATCTCAGGAAATACTCTATGATATTCTTGAGATATGTAATTAAAGCTACAATACGCCTCACTTTCGTATTACTTTTCAAATCTTGTACATTTAGTATTCTTACTACGGTGAGAAATAGAGGATAGAATGCAAGATTAAGTCAACTCCACCTCTAGCGAAATCTGCTTAGTTCATGCATCCAAAGCATGAGGTATTTTTTTTAATTTTTGATTTATAAGTTGCCCATACAAAAGAAATTTATTTACTGCACGCATCAGCCCGCTGGACCACGCCTTTCGTCTTCCAGGGGAGGAGATCTCAAAAGAAGAAAACCTTAGGTTTTTGACCTGGGTCAAAAAATCAATTTTATTAGAAATGTAATTTTCTATAAATGTTGTTGTCTGCATTTGGTCTTGATCTGGATATTTAGTAACTCAGTTAGTCAAAGTGAAATTAGGAGTGAGAAGTTTAATATACAGAAATATCTCCGTTAATGTTTCAAATCAAGACCAAATGCAGAGAACAACATTTATAGAAAATTACATTTCTAATAAAATTGGTTTCTCGACCCAGGTCAAAAGAACTATTGTAAGATATTACAACTTTTGGGGTTTCTTCTTCTGTGATCTCCTCCCCATTGTTTGTTTACAGCCAAATAAAGTAAAATTTTAATTAATGACATCTCACCAAACCAGTTGGTCTTTCGATTCTGGGTTACATGGGCTTCTCAATACAAGAGAAATAGACAACAGGTGGTGAATTGAGACGATCAGCGATTTATATACCACCTTATAGGAAATCTGTTTCAATAACGCTGCCCCTGCATCTTATGTGTTTATATGTTTTTTTGTAAATAACATTTACCTTTCAAAATTTGACATACAATGCGTTCTTGAGTAACAGAAAATTTTCTCATTCCTAGAGAGGGTTGAAGAATGTTGTCGTGTGTGTAGTTAGTTATTCAAGAGGCAGCATTACCCCCCCCCCCCATCTCCTGTTCATTCTATTGTATGGTTGATTTAATAGTAATTTATTTAGAACATATTTTAGTTTATAAGTTTTACCTTGGATGTTTATATGTATATATTTTCAACTTTTTCATACTTTCACATGCCCTTTTAATTTACTTATATTATTTATTTATATTACATGTTTTTACATGAATGTATTTGTTCTGTCACAGAGCATTGAGGAAGGGGTGGTTCTCCCCGAAAGTACTTTGCATTTAATAAAAGAATTGCTACGAGTGGAGGTGGTTTGACCATTCTTATCCTTCCGTTGATAATGTCCAGCAGGGTAAGCTCAGGTTCGGTAGCCAAGTCTAGAACTGCTAATATTTCCATTGAGATAGCCTAGCCAAAGAGGAGAAACAACTGGACCATATCTTGGGCAATATATATAAGTAAGAGGAATGGCCCTGAGGTCCGGGGTAAGAATATCTCGCTCCAAACTAAGATTTCTCGGAGGGTTCGGCCATATTAAAGCAGTATTATAGGGCCATTAGAGGGAATTATCGCCCCGTTATTGTGGCTGCCTCCCCAAGATTTAGGATCGGGGAATGCTCAGGCTCTGCTTGCGCAAACTCTAACTAATTAACGAGTGTCTTTAGTTAACCGGCTTAGTTTTGACAAACGTTCGCCCGCAAGGGAATCCCAGGAATCTTCGGCCGCCATCCGAGAAGGAGGGTGGAATTTCTGATTCATAGCCTCGCTCCTGTTCCACTCTTCGTCCAACACGCTATGGCCTTACAAACTTCTGCAGCACCTCTCCTCCTTGGTCCTACAACTATTTACAAATTTGGGCCAGCAACCCCAGGCGACAAATAATCTTCTGTAATATGAGGATCCCTCCTCTTGGGACTTCGAAGGTTGGGACTTTGGTATTCTTAGTTGGTTAGAGTTAACACAGGATAGAATTAATTAAAAATAAATCTTTGACTTAATTACCGTATAGCTGTAGATGTTCTGTAAAAAGTGCATATACCATATGTTTACGTCTTATTTGGAATGCAGCAGAAACATTGACATCTACAACCTGGCAGACAGGTATGTTTTTTCAATGCATTTTTTGTTTTAGTAGATTCCCCTTGGGGAAATCAGCTATTGAGGTCGTATTCGATTTTCGACAAATTTCTTCAAATGCCAATCGATCCTACCCAGGAGATGACGAAAATGAGGTCCGTTCACAGTTATATATACATATATATTTGTCTGTTAACGCTTTAGCAGACGCAATTTTTCTTTGGTCGTTACTAAACTCGATATTTAATCGTCTTATGAAAAAGAAAGATCATGTTAGTTAATGGCTGAGATCGGACCAGTGGGAGGGGGGGGGTTAGAGGGAGGATTTTCAAAAATTCGAAATATCTCCGTTATTATACGTCAGATCGAAAAACGTATATAGAACTAATCTTATTGCAAATTAAATGTACTATAAATATGGTTATATACATTTATTCTCTATCTTGAATATCAATTGAGAGATTTGCATTTTTATTAAGTTTGTGTGGATAACAGAAGAGATGTGATCAGCTCGTGTCGCAAGTTGCCGGTTTAGTTCGGCTGTTTCCATAACTATTCGGTTCTGTAACCAGTCTGCAGATTTATCTATTGTAAAACCACGTGGGAAATCTGCTGAGTTCACGCAGCCACTGTGTGAAGGATTTTATTTTAATATACTTTTAAGTCTTCTGATTTTGAAGTGCATACGTCTTTGAAGCTGGATTATTCTATACTACAGAGAGCTTTCAGGGTATACGCTCCATCATCAGTGCCCTCTTCAAAAGGAAGCTACTGGAATCAAGGATTCCCTGTTCCTTGACTTCACCCTCTTTATGATCGGAGTTGTTGGAAAATAAGATAACTTCATCTGTCAGGGATTCTTACATGCCGCCAACATTAACGAATTCTTCTGGAATCTAGAATTCCTTCATGACTAAAAGGTTGCGATCACCAGATTGGTTTACTTCTTTCATTTCCTCCGTCGACTTCATCCTGTTAGGATCGTTTGTTATTAAAGAAAACCACTTTAGAGAAGTGAACTTTTTTCCAGCCTTTATCTTTTCCACTGTCATCATCAATGGCTAAATGAATTTTCTTTCCAAGAGCGACTTGGGAAAACGATGTAAACGCTTCTACAGTTTTTGCAACTAAATAGGTTAAGGGTACACTAGCCAGAAATAGTCGATTGAAAAGCAAACAAACAACACTAAAAAAAACATCGGAACCAAGAAAACAATTAAACGTGTCAGAGGTGAGTTTGATCATTTTGTCTAACATTTTTTGTGTGTTGTGCAAAGTCCATTAGGTTTCTTCCATTTAAACGGGTGTGTGCGCGTGTATCTATATATATATATATAAAATTGTAACCTCTGTCTGTACATTGATTTTTTTCGCGAAATTTCACGATAACTTTTTGTTTCACATGCCATAGACACCATATCTGCATTTTGTTTCTTTCGTGTATGTTTGTTTGTTTGTTTGTTTGTTACCTTTTCACGCATAAACGGCTGAACCGAATTTTATGAAACTTGGTATGTATATTACTACTAACTCAACTTAGACTTTAGGCTATATTAATTTTCTCTGAGACGAACAGGAGTGGGGGTTATAAGGGAAGCCTGAAATTAAAAATAGCGATATTTCGTTTTCTATTGGTTTTACGGTAAATATGCAAATAACAAAAGTTGTTTATTTTGTTATTTAGAGTAACTTTTTTTATATACACTTTTGTCCTATACCGAAGTTTAAATGCGTTATACGCTAAAAATTATAGCGGGAATCAACAATATTATTTGCCAAAAAAGACTCAACCGAACTAAATAAAACTCGGTATGTGTATTAGCAGTGAGGCCTTCATTATAATAAGCCATACCAACATTTCTATGGAGGGGCAGGAGTGGGGGTTATAAGGGAAGCCTGAAATTAAAAATAGCGATATTTCGTTTCCTATTGGCTTCTCCGCAAATATAAACGTAACAAAAGTTGTTTATTTTGTTATTTGGAGTAACCTTTGTTATATACACTTTTGTCGTATACCTAAGTATAAATGAGTTATACGTTAAAACTTTAGCGGGCACTAACGGCTGAACCGAACTTAACAAAACTCGGTATGTCAATTAGCATTAATTCTTCCATGATAATAAGTAAAATAAAAATTTTTAGGTCCGAACGGGAGGGGGGTTAAAAGGGAGGCCTGAAATAAAAATTCACCATATTTACATGTATAAGAGACGGGAAATATAAAAATATCGAAAACTGTGAAGAATTATCGAACAAATAATTCTATTATTAGCAAATCACCGGCAACGACGGGTATCAATCCTAAACACTGGGACGGGTAAATGTCAAAATATTGTGCAATGTAAAGCCTGCTAAAAAATACCATCACCATTCAGCCTCAAATGAATTCCCGGGCGAAGCCGGGTATCTGAGCTAGTATATAAATATATATATATATATATATATATATATATATCTATATATATATAAAATTGTAACCTCTGTCTGTACATTGATTTTTTTCGCAAAATTTCACGATAACTTTTCGTTTCACATGTCCTAGACACCATAACTGCAATTTGTTTCTTTGGTGTCTGTTTGTTTGTTTGTTTGTTTATTTGTTTGTTTGTTTGTTTGTTTGTTACCTTTTCACGCATAAACGGCTGAACCGAATTTTATGAAACTTGGTATGTATATTAGTACTAACCCAACTTAGACTTTAGGCTATATTAAAATTCTCTGAGATGAACAGGAGTGGGGGTTATAAGGGAGGCCCGAAATTAAAAATAGCGATATTTCGTTTCCTATTGGTTTTTCGTCAAATATGAACATAACAAAAGTTGTTTATTTTGTTATTTAGAGTAACTTTTGTTATATACACTTTTTTCATATACCGGTTTATAAACGAGATATACGCTAAAACCTACAGCGGAAGTAAATAATTTTATTTGGGACAAAAGACCCACCGAAATAAATAAAACTCGGTATGTGTATTAGCACTAACGCTTTCATTATAACAAGCTACACCAACATTTCTAGGAACGGGCAGGAGTGGGGGTTGTAAGGGAGGCCTGAATTTAAAAATAGCGGTATTTCGATTTCTATTCGTTTTTCGGCAAATATGAACATTGCAAGAGTTGTTTATTTTGTTATTTAGAGTAACTTTTGTAATATAAATTTTTTTCGTATACCGAATTATAAACGAGATATACGTTAAAACATATAGCGGAAGTGAACAATTTTATTTGGGACAAAAGACCCAACCGATCTAAATAAAACTCGGTATGTGTATTAGCACTAATGTATTCATTATAATAAGCCACACCAACATTTCTAGGGACGGGCAGTAGTGGGGGTTGTAAGAAAGGCCTGAATTTAAAAATAGCGGTATTTCGTTTTCTATTGGTTTTTCTGCAAATATGCACATAACAAAAGATGTTTATTTTGTTATTTAAAGTAACTTTTGTTATATACACTTTTTTCGTATACCGAATTATAAACGAGATATACAGTAAAACTAAAGTATTTTGCGTAGAAATATTGATATGCTCAACAATTCTGTCCAATATGAACTACCAGGTACCTCACCTGGAAAAATTAATTCAAATCTATGTTAATATTTTGTCCTTAAAAGCTGAAATCTATGCATAATATGCACGAGACGGGAAATATGACAATTTGGAGGACAATGAAGTCTTACAAAAAAAACAACGACGGTTATGAACCCTAAACACTGGGACGGGGAAATGACAAAATATTATGAAAAGTAAAGCCTTGCCAAAAAAATACCATCACCATTCAGCCTCAAATGAATTCCCAGGCGAAGCCGGGTATCTGAGCTAGTATATATATATATATATATACATATATATATAAAATTGTAACCTCTGTCTGTACATTGATCTTTTTCGCGAAATTTCACGAAAACTTTTCGTTCCACATGTCATAGACACCACTGCATTTTTTTTCTTTCGTGTGTGTTTGTTTGTTTATTTGTTTGTTACCTTTTCACGCATAATCGGCTGAACCGAATTTTATGAAACTTGGTATGTACATTACTACTAAACCAACTTAGACTTTAGGCTATATTAATTTTCTCTGAGACGAACAGGAGTGGGGGTTATAAGGGAGGCCTGAAATTAAAAATAGCGATATTTCGTTTCGTATTGGTTTTTCGGTAAATATGCACATAACAAAAGTTGTTTATTTTGTTATTTAGAGTAACTTTTGTTATATAGACTTTCGACGTATACCGAAGTGTAAATGCGTTATACACTAACAATTATAGCGGGAGTCAACAATATTATTTGGCACAAAAGACTAAACCGAACTAATTAAAACTTGGTATGTGTATTAGCACTAACGCATTCATTATAATAAGCCATACTAACATTTCTAGGGACGGGCAGGAGTGGGGGGTTATAAGGGAGACCTGAAATTAAAAATAGTGATATTTTGTTTCGTATTGGGGGTTTCGGCAAATATGCTCATAACAAAAGTTGTTTATTTTGTTATTTAGAGAAATTTGCTCAACAATTCTTTTCAATATGAACTACCAGGTACCTCACCGGGAAAAACTAATTCAAATGTATGTTAATATTTTGTCCTTAATAATTCAAATCTATGCATAATGCACAGAAAACGGGAAATATGACAATATGGAGGGCAGTGAAGTCTTACATAAAAAAATAATTTTATTATTAACAAATCCACAGAAACGACGAGTATTAACCCTAAACTCTGGGACGGGTAAATGTCAAAATATTGTGCAAAGTAAAGCCTTGCAAAAAAAAAAATACCATCACTATTCAGTCTCAAATGAATTCCCGAGCGAAGCCGGGTATCTGAGCTAGTATATATATGTATATATATATATATATATATGTATATATATATATATGTATATATATATATATATATATATATATAAAACGAATATATGTATATATATTTGAGATTTGGAAGATACTGCTGTAATTTGATCAAAAATCGTTTGATTATGTTTTCATATATCCCGGAGCAAAGAATATCAGTTCTGCAAGGGATTAATATTAAAAATCTATGGAACAGAGAAGATTTAATGACGCTATAAAAGTTTTATACCTCCTAAAAAAATAATTTTCTTTTATTAAAAGAAAAACAATACATTTTGGGTCGGTTTTATAGCTATTAAAAGATTCTTACGCTCAACAAATCACATTAATTTTTACAAAAAAAAAAAAAATTCACTCACCATCTAATTAATTAAATGAGTTTTTCAGTCAATGATTACAATCATGCTTACTGAAAACATTAAACTAATAATTATACTCCATTTGCGTAATGTCAACAAAACAAATCGTCAAATTCAATTTTATTTATCCCCTAATGTCCAGTAGCATCAGCTCAGTGTGCGCCAACAGCGTATTCCAAAAGTCCCTAGTAAAGGCTATAAGAAATAAATTGTTGTTTATCAGTCTTGTGATAGATGTTCACCATTTTGGTCCAATTTATATCAAGAGTATTGAAGATCTATGAATGATAAGACAGGGATTTTGAATTAGATTTGAACTGTTTATAAGGGGGTTAAGTGGTGCCGAAGCAATATTAATTGCAGATAAGGGACAGCAGGTAGTTGTAAGCCCAGAGACGAGGGACAGCCGATAGAGGCGCTCCAGCCTCCTCATTCAAACTTTTCTTATTAATAATTCTCCAGGGTTAGCTAAGTCCCCAACTTATACCAACAATAATTAATAAAATGATCCACCAGCCTGGAATATCCTTCAATTAAAACTTTGGAAACCTCCTACCCCTCCTCCCACCCTCGGGAAGGCTCGTCCTGAGAAGTTCGCCGAGGAAGGAGGGGGAGGACGGGTAGGCGGGGTCTAATTAAAATATGCCATAACTTGGGGGGGGGGGGGTTTCTGAGGGGGTTTGTTAGACAATATGACGTGACGCGGCCATGTTGGAAAGTTTGGGCGAAGGGGGGGAGAGAAGCCGGCTCACTTGAGACACATGTCGCATACTCAACTCTCACTTCCAACTTATCCCTTACTCCGGGGTTGCTGCTCTACAGCTCTTTCCTGTGTCTGAATCTCTCTGCAAAATAACCCTTCCTGGACTGGGTCATAAAGGTGGCAAAGTTGTCCACTGCTGTGGCTTGGCAGGTAACATCACTAAGGCCAAGTATAGCCGCCAAGTGTACCTTCTCTTGGGTGACAGACTAAAAGGTTTTATTTATGTACATATGCGTTGGATAATGGCCTTTTTGCCAATATTATTGGTCACTAACATTTTACTTTAAACCCCAATTTGGGGACATTTGGGACTAGCAAATTCATACTACATTGTTATAAACATGCACATCATATTCTTAGTGGACTACCCTAAATATGGACGAACTCAGTACCCTGGCATCTAATATGTAATATGTATGATACATATGTGTAATATATATACATACATATATGTAATATATATGTGAACAGACTTAGGACCCTGGCAAAGCATATACAATGGACTTGCTTATTGTGGATGGACTTATTATCCTCGCATATTACATACTACCAACTTGCTTATTCTGAAGGGACTTAGTACTCTGGCATAGAGTATACAATGGACTTGCTGATTGTGAACGAACTTAGTACCCAGACATCTAATATGTAATGGAGTGCGCTATATGTGAACAGACTTAGGATCCTGGCAAAGCATATACAATGGACTTGCTTATTGTGGATGGACTTATTATCCTCGCATATTACATACTACCAACTTGCTTATTCTGAAGGGACTTAGTACTCTGGCATAGAGTATACAATGGACTTGCTGATTGTGAACGAACTTAGTACCCTAACATCTAATATGTAATGGAGTGCGCTATATGTGAACAGACTTAGGATCCTGGCAAAGCATATACAATGGACTTGCTGATTGTGAACATACTTAGGACACTGGCAAAGCATATACAATGGACTTGCTGATTGTGAACAGACTTAGGACACTGGCGTAGAATATACCATGGTCTTGCTTATTGTGGATGGACTTATTATCCTGGCATAATATATATATATATATATATATATATATATATATATATATATATATAATGAATTACCCTTTATTTGAACAGACTTATTTCCCTTGGCATATTACATACTACCAACTTGCTTATTCTGAAGGGACTTAGTACTCTGGCATAGAGTATACAATGGACTTGCTGATTGTGAACGAACTGCGAACCCTGCCACCTCATGTGTAATGAACTACCCTAAATATGAACGAACTTAGTACCCTGACATCTAATATGTAACGGACTGCTCTATTTGTGAGCAGACTTAGGACCCAGGCACAGCATTTACAAGAGACTTGCTTATTGTGGATGGACTTATTATCCTGGCTTAATATATATAATGGATTACACTATATGTGAACAGACTTTTGCCAATGGCATCTTACATACTATCAACTTGCTTATTTTGAAGGGACTTAGTACTCTGGCATAATATATACAATGGATGGTGAACGAACTTAGTATCCTGACATCTCATATGTAATAGACTGTCCAATATGTGAACACACTTAGGACCCTTGCATCTTATATACAACGGACTTGCTCATTGTGTGAATGGGCTTAGTACTCTGACGTCTCATTCAGAAATCAATGATTCCATACTGAGAAATTGTTCCAATGAGGCATCACAAAACGTTGGTCATAGCTAAATGAGGTTTCACATAAACACGTTGTCATCCATTGGAGTCTTAGAAGAAGACAGGAATTTATATTGTAAAGACTTGCCAATAATACTGATCCATATCATCCCATAATTAATTGAAAATGTTGGTTATTTATAGTATTGTCCAAGCCGGTGAGGATCAATAGAATATGGAACATATGAAGTAATGTGAAGAAGTGTAGAAGAGTACCCGATGAAGTGATGTAATCATTTCCTTTCACATATGGTTGGGATATAAAGTGGCTTTAGTTTAAGGGGTAACATGACAAATTATTATTTCCAAGTTAATGGTCCGTCGAGAAACCAAGATTTAACTGCACGACAAGGGAGATTTAGATTCAGGTTCGAGATGTCATTACATTCTAGTAGGTATTCCTCAATATACAAAAAAAAAAAAAAAAAAGAAATCAGGCACGCTGGCGCTACGTAAACTAAAGAGATTTGAGGAGATATTTCGACTTTTCCGAATTTCTTCCTTCTAAATCCCTCCATTTCAGAGATTAAAGGACTTAAATTTTAATTTTGCATAAAACGTTTAAACATTGAGCTAGATAACGATCAAACAAACATTGCGACTGCTAAAAAATTAAAAGACAGATCATAAACACACAGACACACGAACATACATAAAGTTTTGAAAGAGCCTCATTTTCGTCATCTCCTGGGAAGGATCGATGGACAACTGAAGACATTCTTAGGAAAACGCGTCATGATTGGATCTTCAATAGCTGATTGCCTTAAGGGGAATTACTGACAGTCTCGGCACCAGTTCTATAAATTTCACTCCTACTGATAGTCATCTGGTATCGACAAGAATTACTCAATCAATCAAAAAGATGAGTATACTTTGAATGCGTACTGTTTCGAACTCCTATGGTATCCTTCTTCAGTTCAACAAGGTTGCAGAGATAGCTAGTAGATGCTGAATCACTCGTTGAAGGAAACACCCAGCATACCAACATAGCCTTAGCAGTATAAAGCTAAGGTTTATTTTATAAACGCATTTTACTTACATTTTATATATATACATATATATATATATATATATATATATATATATATATATATAAGAAAACTTTCTAAGCTGCAGTTTTGAACAGGTTATATATAAGTCCTTTCATTGTAATTGAACTACAATATAACCATCTTCGGGTAATATATTATCTCCTTCCTTTCTCTAATTCCTCGATGCCCTGAAGAAGGTTACCAAAAAACTCCGAGTCCAAAACATACTCATCTTTCAGCAAATTTCCCTTAAGGTAAATCAGCTATTGAGGTTGTACTGATTACGAGATTTCCGAAACACTTCCTCAAATGTCCATCGATCCTACCCAGGAGATGACGAAAATGAGGTAAGTCCATAACTATTTTGAAGGGCGCCCCCCCACCCTTCTAATCATCGGTGTTAGCAGATTTCCCTTAAGGTAAATCAGCTATGGAGGTCGTACTCATGACGCGAAAAATTTTTTACATGCTCAAGTGTGTGTGTGTGTGTGTGTGTGAACTTTTTATAAATGTTATTCTACACAAGTATATTTTTATTCTGACTATAAACATATATTTTGGAATTTCTTAATTTTCAGCTACCAGTAAACGTTTCTAATAATTTAACAATAGATGAATATATCATGAAGCATCTTATTCCAAGCTTAAATACCAAATTTTTTTTCAACAGATCTTTACTAAATGACATACATACAAATACGTTGTGTGATGGCGGCATAAATTATTGGATTATTTCTTGAGTGGAAAATATTTATTTGATCTAAACCATATTTAATATTTATCCAATTCATTCAACAGGGAAGGGGCCTAGTTAGGGAAATACAAAAATTCAAAATGTCTCCGTTATTGCGAATCGGATCGAAAAATGTTGTATGACTAATATTGTTAAACTATTGAAGCTCTACAATTGTTTCTATACATTTTTTCGTATCTCGAATACTAAGCGAGTTGTTCGTATTTACTTGGTTTCAGCCTTCAATAATCACCCACTTCTACTCATAGGATTTTTTATTCATAAATACGGAATATGTGGTGAGATGAGATCAGTAGTGTGTCATACGATCACGTGGGAAATTGCTGAGTTTACGCAGCCTCTGGGAGACGGGCTTTTTCACTATAAGAACCCCATTTAGAGTAATACCATCCTCTTCCAAAACTTGTGGAATTTAGAAAATCTCAATTCATTAATCTTTTGCCCCTGTTTTAGCAGATTTCCCTTAAGGTCGTACTCATGACGCGATTTATGAAAAATTTCTTCAAATGTCCTTCGATCCTACCCAGGAGATGAAGAAAATATTATATTTATATATATATATATATATATATATATAAATATATATATATATATATATATATAGTTATACAGTTGTCTGTTAACGCTCTAGCGGTCGCAATTTTTGTTTGATCGTTACCAAACTCGATATTTAAACGTTTTATGCAAAAAGACAGATCAAGTTCGTTAATGGCTGAAATCGGACCAGAGGGAGGGGGGGGGGGTTAGAGGGGGGATTTTCGAAAATTCGAAATATCTCCGTTACCATACGTCGGATCAAAAAATTGTATAGAATCAATCAAATTAAATTTACTATAAATATTGCTCTATACATTTATTCTCTATCTTGAATATTAACCATGATATTTGCATTTTATTAAGTGTGGGCCGGTAACGGACGAGTGAGTTTCACGCCAAAAGCTAGTTCGGCCCTTTGCCGTAACTGTTCGGCTCTCGTATGGAGATTTCTCTATTGTATAACTCCACGTGGGAAATCTGCTTAGTTTACGCAGCCCCTGCGTGACGGACTTTTTATATATTTTTCCATTCATAGTCGCCAGTGCCTATCGTTAATAGCAGTTGTTACTACTAGCCAACAGTTCGTACTTCTATTGACGGCCCCTACCCCCATTCCTCCATTAGTAAAGAATCAATGAAAGTAAGACTTGAAATTTAACCCCCCCCCCCCATGGAATATTTTATCGTAGATTATTGCGAAATTTAATGGGTATGATTGGGGTTTAACAAACGAGGAAAAATAGCCCTGCAATTGTCTGAAACCATTTTTAAAAAAACTTGAACAAGAACCCCCTTCTAAAAAAAACCCTCTCTGACCCCTCTCCCCTCCCTCAATCCCCCTTGTCCGATTTCAGCCATTAATGAACTTGATCTTTCTTTTTGCATATACCTATTAAATATCGAATTTAGTAACAATCAAACAAAAATTGCGACCTCTAGAGCGATAACTAACAAACACACACACACACACACACACATATATATATATATATATATATATATATATATATATATATATAAACAAAAATATATATATATTGTTATATAAGACTGTAAACAAAAAAAAATCATACACCACCATTAGTATTCTGATTTGAGAAAACTGTAAATATAAAGCAACAATTGCAGCACATTCCATTACCCACTAGATTTGTTATATAACATTTTTTTATATGATCCATTGTAGATATTTATGATTTTATAATTTACCTTCTCCCTAAAATCACACTTTCTCTGGTCTGATTATGGTTATTACCACACTTGACTTTTATTTTACGCTGCACTGGTGTTAGATTCAAAATCTAGAGACTGATACTTAGCTGTGCGGTTACTCGACTTCATGGTTGGACTGTTATCACCTGTTTTTATTTACTTAAAAAAAATCAAACTTTTTTTTAACCACATCATACCAACTTCAGATACATCTAAATGACTTTATAACTGCCTTAAGTATAATTAATGTGGTTTCAAAAATGAAAGTTGACTGTCCCTTACTGATAAATGCTAAACAAACGCATAAAAATTAATGGCATCTCAGTAAAATGGTTTAGGAGATTTCATTAATATATAGTTTGATTGGGTATTATAATATAAAGCTGTATTTTAGATTTTAAAAATAATGTTGGCCTTTATTTAGAATTATAGTGTTACTTATGTCTATAAAACATTATCTTATATCAACCCCATGTGTTGAATTTCACTAAAATAAATCTATATTTTTCCATTCAATTTATTAAACATGCAGATAAAATTATGAGTACCATTATATTTTTATAAATAGAAATGAAAAATATTATCTGAACCACATATGAAGGGCCAAGTTCTGCTCTGCTGCTACTGAAATGGTTGCAGGCTCATGTAACTACAAGATAACTATCTTGCTCGTCTTTTGCTGTATTGCGGTAAAATTAAAACCAAAAACCACTACTTCTTCATAATAATTATTCAATTGTCCCAGGATACTGATTAGGCAACGAGGAATTTGAAAGATTAAAATAACACATTCCTTTGATGCTATGCATTCACTAAGATTTTCCAAATACAAATTTTATGAATGGAAATTCTTGAACAAAAGGCTTAAAAGAAACAAACCTGAACACTGACCATTTTTGTGTTTAAAAATATACATATAATATACAAAATGTTTTTATTCAGTTCTCAGAAAAAAAAACATCACTCATGAAGTTATATAACTCAACTATTAAATCAGAATAATTTTAATGAAAATTTATTTTAAAAACAATTGTCTGCCAAGGAAAGAATGACAGGCCTTAATAAACTATTATTAGTAATTTCTGTAGTAATGTTACTATTTCTTTGATCATTATTTATTAACTAGTATATCATATTTTTTTATCTGCCAAAAATAAGTATTACATTCTAAATTATTTCAAAACAAAAAAAAATAACATATAATTATTTAGAATATGGCTCTCTTATAAACACTATTACATGAACCAAAAATATTCCAATATAGTAGTATGTATTCAATGCCTATTCTTAAATAATGTAAATTATAAACAGATCAAAAATTAATTTGTGACTGGATTTATTAAACAAGAACACATAAATAAATCATAAAAAAAACATTATTTTGCATTCACTGTGGCTTAAATCAATTAAATTTCTCCTACCATTTCACCTGAAGAGAGAAAAAAAAGCACAAAAATACTTTCTAAATACAACGGAAACATCTTCAAGGTACAAGGTATTGTAGTTCTTGTAAAAATACACACTGCAAATGTGTGTCCACATCACTCATATTAATCTTATTAGCTGTTTAATCCAGATTATGAAACTCAGTAGTGATTTATTCACTTCTTTTGTATATAATTCAATAAGCAAGAATACATTTATTTGCATAAGGTCCTACCAGAGGCATTCTCAAAATGATGGTCAAAAGCATGATTTGGGGGAGGGGAACAGCTATCCCACCCCATTTTGAAGTAATCCCAATAATTTACAAACAATTAGAAAATATAATATTAAAGCAACAGCACATTTTTTTGATTTATTTGATTCTTCATTAATAATGCCCACTTTAGCCCTGCCTCCCTTCCCACCACCCCAGGACTCTTAGACCTTACCCTCCTAACTAAAGGGCAAAAATTACATTGATGGTGGTTTGATTTATTTCAGTGTCAATTTATTTCTAGATGACCAAAAAAAAAAAAAAAAAAAAAAAATAAGAGGAATTTATCCTAGGTTTAATTATGTTAATAACAATGAAATACCTATTTGAATATAAAATTCCAAAAACCTACTGGTATACAAAAAGATAAAAGTGTAATATAAATATAGTAAAATATCATGTCTCTATTTTAAGGCATAATTCCTTTTTCTTTTTTTTTACTAAAAAATAAATAAGGTATTCAAAGGAAAGGAAGATTATAAAAGCGAAATTAAACTTATTAAGTTGATTGTTGCTTAAACCAGTATTTCTAATTGTTTCAGTTCTTAAATAGGATGTGTAGAATGCGCCACCCTACAAAAGGCCAAGCCTAGTTGCAAATGGAGCTAATAGATAGCGCCACAACCAGGAAAATTCCTGTTTACATGGAGGTTATACTACATGCTAGCTCCTTCAAATAAATGTTCCAAATTGAATATTTCATTGAATTAAATCAAGAACTATACTTTGTCATCTAGTAGGGAGTCTTAATATGGTTGAGGAAGATACTCATACAAGATATGTCCTCAAAGGTGAGACTCAAAATTAATCCAAAATAAATATAAATGAAATCTGGATCTAATGACAAATACAGTTTAGGAAGTTTTAATTAGAAATCTTATATTTCCTGTTCTAAATGATGTGGGTTAATTTAAGTTCTAAAACATAATTATCATACAGTTAAAATAATTTCTTGCAATATTAAAGAGAACAAAACTGTAAGAACTAAAAAAGTATAATAGTCATCGGTTTGCTTTGACAATTAAAATTATCCCAGGGCTCAGGTTAGACATGTGAGTTATAAAGTGTTGGCCTTAATTTCACATAGTGAACCTAGAGAGGCAAGTTAGATTTCCACCTGGGCAATAAGAATTTATGTAGTGGCGAACACTTTAAATAAAATCCTTAGTCCCACCCTGGCTAGAAAAGGGTGGTAACCTGTAGATAACCTGTTCCAATTAGCTATCGTAGCTAAAAGGGGGCATTAATAAATAACAATAAAATTATTCTGAGCATAAAAAATAATTTTAGTAATTAAAGTGTAGGTATGTAGGTAAATTTTCTAATTGGATCATAATGTCAATATCAACTTTTGGAAGAATTGGTAAAGTTGAAGAAAATATATTAGTTTTAATTTTAAGTTCATTTTTTATATACTTGTTCTTTTTATTATGAGAGTTCCACACTATCTCCCTAACTTCTTGGTTGGTTTTTTTTTTTTAAAAAAAGGGTGCTCTGCCGTGGTTGTCCCGACAGTTGCCCTTGTACTGAACGCTCTAGTTTCATTATACGGGGGTTTTGTGAATTGAGATGGGTGTAATGGAACGAAGGGTCGTGGATTACCGGCAACTGGAAGTACCGGGTTGGTTGTAAGGGATAGGAGAAAACAAAAGAAGAGGGGATAGGGATGGTAGGAGAGGAGATCAGCAAGAAAAGAAGAAATCTATAACTAAAGATAAAAGATAGGGTCCGTCGCAAGCAAGTCTTTTTAGCCTACCCAAAAATAAAATTATTTTATACATTCTTGAGGAGGTTGACTTTCTTATATTAGCTATAGCTCAGAGCAACTTACAATAGCGAGAATGAATGTTTTCTCCTAAAACTAATTAATAAAAAGATAACAGGACAAATGTTATCCTTGGAAGAACATAACCATGCTGCGTTTAAAAAACTAGCTTTTGATAAACTATTATTTTAGACTTTAATTTTTTTCTCTGAGATAATAAAATAATATTTCTTCTTGCAGTCCACTATTTACTCAAAATATCTCATTCATGGATAAAAAACACATTTATCTCAATTTTTGTTACAAAAAATGTTTTTGAAAAAAAGTACTTATTTTTTTTTTGCAATTTCTTTCATTTGTGATTTGTTCTAATATTGATTTCTTCAAGAAATATTTTTGATTTCCTAAATTTTTAGAAAAGACAATTAGCAGCATAGGTTAATTAGCCACTAATCATAACTCAGTTGTTAATGAAGTGTAAAGCCATGAAATCTTTCAGATTAATATTTTCCCAGCCATATTTTACTCACTTCTTTTCACAAGTATCCCATAGTCAGTGGTGACTAATATTTGTTCCTTTGTATTTTGTATAAATTTTTTCAGGATGTTCTTTTTGTAATCTATAAAGTACACACTAAATTAAAAAAAAATATTTATAATAATTAATGCACATAGAGAAAATAAGTAATGTGTATTCTTTTTATTATATAAAATATTTTATTTTAAGGTAAAATAGAGAATGTGAAGAACCTTTTCCATTTGTTGAAATGTGTCAATTTCAAGGACATAGCAGTGATATTTGCAAGTTCAGAAGGAATTAAAGTGGTCGTAGAAGATTCAAAATGTGTTCAAGCCTCAGCCTTTATTGGCTCCGATATTTTTCAGGTATTTTCAAAAAAATAAATAAATATATATTTCATAGTTTTAATTTGTATTAACTTCATAGATTATAAACAATCTCGATATATATAATATCTGAGTACTACATCTGAGTTAGTGAGCCTAGAGCCTTGGGTTCAATTTCTCTGGCGCCAGTAGGAATTTATTTAGTGTAGTAGAGGAGCTAACTCTTGCACTTGGTTAATTGTAAAATGCATTGCATTGAAAGAACCATTTTATGCATTTGTACATTCATCTTTATTAACATTGAGCCGTGTTCAGTTTTCATAGGTATGGGAATTTATTTGATGACAGACTTGTCTGATTAAATCCTTAACCCAGACCAGAAAGGGATGGTAACTTTTAGAACTCAACCCGATTAACTGTAGAAAAATATAGTTAACTCAAATTTAAAAAAAGACTGATAAGGCTTATATTGCATTTACTGGAAAGATAAATGAAAATAATTTGTCACTAGGAGTCACATCATGCCAATAAGTCTTGAATATTGAGGTCAACAATTCCATTTAAATCTAATCCGAAAATTAAGGAGGAATTCTGGTCCTCCATGATAATGACCACTGAATATTTGTTAGCCTAAATTAATACCTAGTACCAGTTCTCCTTTTTTTTGTTCAAATTTATTGCTTAATAATTTATATGAATATATAGTTTGGTGCAACTGGCCTTTACGCTTTTTGCTGAATGTTCATACATACTCATTTGCTATAGAAGTACATTGAATGAAAAATCTAGTTTGCCCCATATACATTTTACATTGGGAATAAACATCTGTTTTTGTAATTTTAATAATAATGTTCACATTTTTTACTCCTTTTCTTCCTCAAATATTTGCCCCAATTTTTATCAAATAGTAGTTTTGTGCCAGAGAGCAAGATATTTTTTTTCTTTTTGGGGTGGAAATGGTTAGAAAAAATATATTAATTTGTAGTTTTGCAGCTAGAAATAACATTAATAATAACTTGAACTTCAGAAAATAAAACAATAACAAGTTTTAAAACAAATTAAGAGAAAGGAAGACACTTATATAGATATCTGTGTGGTCAGGTGTGAGACCCCTTTAGATGAGGGCATCTGACAGAATGGTCTGTTATATCTGTAGTTATTGGGAGTGACAAATTTGAAAGAGATAAAGAACATAAAAGTTGCATTATCTAACAATAGAAGTAATCCAGAGAATGGAACTGATGTGTCATTTCAACTAAATGGCTTAAAGATGTCATGACAAATGTACACTGAAAAATATGAAGTGTCTGCTCATTTTACATTCCTATATCACAACCCCTGACATTTTAAAATTGGGTCATCTTAACAGTACAAGAGGTAAATAAAAAAATTGAACAAGCAAAACAATATAGTTCCTACCAATATGAAGTATTTGATCAAAAGTATATACAAGTGAAATATTGAGCTATTTTATTTGCAAAAATGTATTATTATTATATTGAATTAATATATCATCTATTTTACTAATTTATACTTTAAAATTCAGGAGGAGAGAGCCTACTCTATTATTCTTTTTGCCAGAGGAAATTTTTGTCTGATTTCCTGTGTCAGTTTGAGGGTATTTTCAAATTTATTTTTCACAACAAGTCCTCATTTTTCAAGGATCTTATGCAAATATGGCCAGCATCTATGTCTAAACACCGTATAACCCAGTATCTCACACTGATTAAATCATTGAAGGTGTATGTTGCATCAAATACTTCACTCTGTTCATATTGAGACTCTGTAAACTTAAGTACACCACTTATAAAATCTATTAGAGAGGAAACTTGTTTCTCAAAGACAAGCAAAAAAATGACTCAAGCCTCAAAATATTAAGGAAAATCAATGAGACTGACAATATCAATCAATATTTCACTGGTCTAACACATTTGTTAGTATTAAATGATTCAAATTATTTTGGAAAAATAATTTTACCACTTCTGAGGTTCACATTTGGATGAAACCTATTGGAAAATGATTAGGAAGAATTGTCTTATAGAAATCAGAAATAAACCAAATATCTGTTTCCCCCAAATTATGTTTTGATACCTATGAAGCAGTTAAACCTTATCAGGTTTTGGTTGTCTAAGAGTTGCCACTTTATCAGTCCAGGCTGGTACTGAGAATTTTATTTTGTGTTTGACTAAATAAATTCACATGCCAATACAGGTATCACACCCATGACTCAAAAGTTTAACAAGTGTAACAAGACAAGTACCTCAACATTCATGACTACACCTAAGGAGGATGAGCTCCTTCTTATCTTACCATCTTATGTAGATGTCTATAGTTTCTTAGTGTGGTGGGTCATAATCAACAGTATGCTCTGGCTGTGTTGCAGGGTAAATTAGAAAAAAAATGCATAATGCTTTAAAGGCAGATAGAATATTGGTTGTCATTTGCCAAGATCTGATTTAATCAATGGGATTGCAGGAGTTCACCCTGGAAGAGGATTTGGCTTCATTCCGTCTGGATATTACTGTACTATTGGAGTGCCTAAGTATGTTTGACACTGCGAGTGGTCAGACATCCCTCGACCTATACTACCAGGGCTATGGGTTCCCGCTTCGATTAGTACTCATCGAGGAGGAGGTTGTTATTGATTGTTCTATTAAAACTATGGAAGCTCTTGAAATTCTACACTTTGAACCACCAGGTAACATTAGATAATTATTTGAGTGCTTTATATAAAATGATTCTAACAGGTTTAAAACATTTCAGAAATAAGAAATGTTCAGCTACTTTGCAGATAAGTGCAACTTTGTTCCTGTGGCTCCTTATCACCCAGAATCTGATTAAACTATAAACTCTTTTATAATTAGGTTTTGATTAAAGCAAGCCTCTCTATTACTTCATATTTAATTCTATCCTAAGTACTTCCTGAGCTCTGCCTCCATTATCACTCCCCAATTTTTCAAAAAGAAGCAGTCTACATTCGCATAGTGGAGTTACAACGTAACCTTGGTAGTGGCCTCTTGTCTTTGATATATATCGGCATTGATGATGAGAGTCAGTGTTCTCCATGTACTTTGATACGCTATTCTACTAATATACATTGAAGAAAAGACTCTTTAAGATTCAGGTTCTTGATGTCAAAATTTTAAGGAGTTCTTTCAAATTCATTTCTGAGTATTTTGAGTGCTAAGAATATGTTATATGTTTTGCTTTTGTGATTGGAGGAAGTATTTTTAGTTTAAAAATATTTTCTCGAAATTAAAGGAGGATTATAAATTTATTTTCTTTTATCAGATTTAAATTTATTCTCCAACCCAGTTCAAAAGCTATGGCCAAACAAATTAATCTTATTATGGTAGATATAAATCCCTTATACTATATTTTATTGATTTTTCGGACAAAGAAACACTGTCAGTAAATAATTTTTTTTGTATGAAAGAAACATTTTTTTCTTTTTGATTTTTACAAAAAAAATCTCACATTTAAATAATTGAACTAATAATAAAACCTTGCTTTCCTCTTTATTACTTAGGGCTGCTCAGGTTTTAAATGTTTGTGAAGGCATTGGTCTTAATACACTTGGGTTACTTTGAGCCTTGGGTTCAATTTCTGCATGTAAGGAGATTTATTTAGTCAAAGACTCTCTAAATATAATTCACAGTCCCACCATGACTAGAAAAGAGTGGCAATAATATCTAGGAAACCCATCCCAATTACCCTTAGTTTACTGTAAGCTTTATTTTTTAATGAAAACATATTTATTGTATAAAGGTGAAAATGTTCACAACAAGATGATCGCAGATGGCTCAGGCTTGAAGGACCTTCTCTCTGATCTGGACTCTGGCTCAGAATACATTGACATTCATATGTCTGAATCATCGCCTAACTTTCTTATTCGGACGGAAAGCACTGCAGGCCGTTGTGAAGCTAGTGTTGACAAAGATGCTGAATGGGTTGAAGAGTTCTCCTCCAAAGGCCCTTCAACAAGCAGGTTCAAATATTCTCAAGTTAAGCCTGCCCTAAAGACAATCCAGATAGCCCAAAAGGTTTCTATTCAACTCTCAGATGAAGGATTCTTGTTCATGCAGTTTGTCATACTTACCGAAAGCAAGCAACTTTGCTATATAGAATACTATTGTACACCAGTTATACTGGATGATGAAGAAGAAGCAAAAAATAATTCTGAAAAGTTTTGAAAGTGAAGGATATAAAAAAAATTTTTCTCTGAAACTGGAGACTGAAATATCATCATGTAACTATTCCTCTTTCCTAGTTTAAAAGATTATATATGTATATATATATATATATATATATATACAACTAATAAATTAGAAATAATAATAAAGGACACATTAAGACATCACTAAATAAGCCATTATATAATAAGTTCATGTTACAATAATTAGCACTAGTTTGTGATGTCATAAGATATAATTAAGGATGTCAAAAGTACAACCAAGAAGTGTTCATCGAGCCATAGAAGTACTAGACGGGAGAAAGTTATTCTTATGGGACTCAGTATAGGCCACACATATCTGTGATGCAAATATACACTTAATGACAAGGACAGACATCACTACATGTAGATGCTGCATGATGCAGTTTTTGTTTTGAAATATGTAGTAATATTGGAATTATATCTTGAAACAAATATGAATTGCTACAAAATACGTGAGCACAAATGTAACAAGGCAGTATAAAAAATTATTGATTAACATTCATTATCTTTCATATATGGTGAGCAGTTCAGCTTTTCAGAAATGCTCTCATTATTATATGATAATCAATTGTGAAAACATCCATAGCCTTGTAATTTTGTTCTTGCATAGAGACAACAAAATTAATTCAATGAAAGAAATTAATTTTTAGAGGAGTGGATTTATAAGTTCCTATATTGTGGTGAACTTAATATCACAACATATTATTAAATGTAATTAATAGTACTCTAAAATTATGAATAATAACTTCATTTTGTTCGTAATACATTCTTTTTATATTTTATTTAAATATAGGAAACATAAACACTGCTATATTTTTTTGTTTGTATTGTGTTATTTTTTTTAATAAGGTTCATTGAACACCTCATAGCATGTAAATATATAATACATCATATTATTTTTTACTGTATTGTTAGTATGTTATAAAATAAATACACCATTTATATGATTCTGTGTTTAGTTTTATCTAATAAAAGAAAATTGAGGGAACTTAATTTTAAATAAATGTTTGTGCTTTTTTATAATGAGCATTGTTATTTTTTATATTTAGTTTTATATTTTTTACACGAATAAATATTTTTACCTTTTTAATACTTTATCATTTCCCTGGTCAGCTAGCAAATTGCCATTCATATAGAAAATAAATAAATACATTATTAATTACTGTATTAGATCATTTTATTTTGTATTAATGGTAATTCATAAAATCACTTAATAATAATAAATACTAATAGTGATAATTTATGTATGAACAAATATTTGTAATTTTTTAATTTATAAATGACAATGGAGGATGGTTTTCAAATAACTAGTTCTCATTACAAAACCTCTGAAAGAAATAAGGTCTCATTGAATTTATATTTTCTACTCAGGATTCAGCATTTATAGAATATAAAAAATGGTTAACTATTTGCACGAAACAAAACTTGATTTGATTTCATAAGGATACTTGCATATTTATTTTCATAAAATAATAATATGAAAACAAAGTGCATGTTCACTGGGTAATGAGTCCTTAGCTGGGCACGAATTTTCAGTTTTGGTCATCCCTACTTCCCTCACTCTAGATTAACTACAGAATATTAGTACACTATAAAAACAGCAAAATAAATAAATAAAATTCCTTCTTAATTGTCTTAATTAATGCAATAATATGTCTCTACTCTCAGACACGTACGTTGAAGATACTAATAAACCACCATCCAGAGGCTGAGTAAACTGAGCAAGATTCCCATGTAACATATTATAATTCACATCACTTGTTCATGTATCATGAGTAGGAATTTTAAAAAATCCCCTAACGCTACAGTGTGGGAGGAGTTTGAAATTTATTTCCAGCACTTGACTGGCCAATGGATTATGTCAGTGGACTTATACATGACACTTTCAATTCTTTAGTAATTGCCTGCCATTTCCAGTAATAAGTATTATAGAGATGATAACTATATTATTCAGTAAATATTATAGCTTTGTGTTATAACAAAGTGCATGGAACAGCAATAGGAGTAAGCAATTCATCAACAAGGTTGCACAATATCATTGTTTGAATGGCAAATGCGTGAATGGTTTCATATTGCCCTCACTGTATCTCCATTTGTCCTGGCCTGGTTTCAGTTATTAACAAAGCAAAGGCCTTAGTTTCACGCGCATATACATACGCTTAGTCTCAATTTTTGTCACATTCTGGATATGATAAATGAGCATTTTAAGAATATTTTGAAATATAATTTTCTGAGGACAATTTCATTAGCTCATTTTTCTTACTGACGGGAATCGGTACTGTGAGAGGTGTGCACGTGAGTGTGGTGTCTGTGTGTTACTCACCATTTTGGGTGATTAACCATTGAATGTTCCCAATTTCATCATACTTTAAAAAAATTTCCTTTGAAATTTTGAAAGTCACATTACTCTTTTATTAAACCAAGGGCATTAATGGATTTATTTTTTGACTTAAGAGTTTGCCCAGAGCCCTATTTGTTATTGGTGGTAAAGTACAAAGTACAGAAAGTTTCACAATTTAATTGAGTCACTCTAATAATATTAATGAAGTTGGCGATATTATGGCCAGCATTTTGGTTCTGCTATTTAAGCATCAATAAATGTTTTTCATGTCATTAAGTTAAATATAAATTCAGCTTATAATTCAAATGCTTCTGTATAAATTAGTTTCAACTGTACTGTTAATATTGAAACTTTATAATAACTAACAATATATTTAAAAATTAAATAATTAATAATTTTTTTTTTGATAAATCACATAATGCTATATTAAATCAAAATGTAACTTTAAAGATGAAATGTATAAATAAAATAGAGAGAACTATATAAGCAATTACTAAGAGTATCAACATTTTTAAAAATAGTTTTAGGAAAAGTTTAAGATATAATCTAGACAAAACTTCCATTCTTGGTTCAAAATGCTATTCAAATAAATATTTGTTCTCTAATTTGTAGTAAATATTTTTAGGAATTGGTTTTCATAACTAGTTGTATAAATTCCTGTATGTCTTTAATATGATAGCTGAATTGTAATAGAAAACATTTCACAGCAATATAATTTCTTTTTCAATTTAAAAATGTTCACCCCCCTAGTCAGTATGTGTTACAAGAGATGCAGACCAGGGCACCAGCCACTATTTTTGATCATCCTATGTTGTCAGCAGTTTTTATCCTCCAATTGCTGTCTCCAAGCCTCTCCTAGTCCTTCCCCAATTAATTCTTCAACTTCAGCAAGACCTGCCTTTCCACCTTATCTATTAAACGTTCTTTTTGGTACCTCATATTCAAGTTCAAAAATATTTACAATAACACTAAAAAAAAAAAAAAATGATTTATCTAGCAGGATCCATAAAGAGGTATACATTAAATTATCATGAATTTCATTATTTATTTTCTAATCATAATATTTCATTTTGAATTTAAAATGTTAAATTACGGAAATTATACTTATTAATGATTAACAAATTAGTCTTATTTTTTGAGATTCTTTAATTGAGGCTGTGTATTATGAAAAAAGGACTAATACAATATTTTTTTTAAAAAAAAAGTTAACTGGTAAAAAGTTTAGATGGAGGTGCTGGGATTTGAACCCAGGACTTTCAGCATGCGAAGCAGACACTCTACCACTGAGTTACACCCCCTAGTTAGTGATAGTATGCTTATCTTGCCTGTTACACATAACCCAACAATTTTAACCATTTTCACTATTTTATGTTATCCAATCTTAAATAATATCCATTCATCTTTTAAACCACAATTCAATATTGTTGGAATAAATAAAATTTCTAAAAAATCATGATTTTGTATTTTATTAAATTAAGTACTTTTTTTTTAGCCTACCAAAATAAAATAACGTATTTTTTTTTTAATTATTTGCGTTTTATTAACTTAAGAATCATAAAAGCTTTCCAAAAATCAAAGCCGTATTTTCTTAGAAACATTTTAACGATTCAGTCCATAATTTTAAAGTTCGATTTTTATTAGCAGATTTGCATTAAGGAAAATCAGGTTTTAGTGCCTAATTATGAAATATTGTTTCAAATATCAACAATTATCAATGAGCTCTACTCCTACTAATGAGATTTCCACCTTAAAAACTGTATCACTTAGCGTCTCGTTTCAAAGTTCTCATGCCAAATTTCAAGTCGTTGTGAGATGATATCAGAGCTTCATTGGTTACGATATTGCCTCTGCAGAAGGTTAGAACATAGTAGCAAAACGTGGACGTTAATAGATAACAATAATGACATCATTCTAGTTTTGCCTACGTACAATACAGCACTGTTTTCTAGCAGCTACCTAGAATGGAGTACTAGCCACTGAACGTCTACCATTTCTTAATTATGGTGTTTTTTGGGTGCTTTCTTAAAAACCGTAAAAAATGTTGCGGTGGTTGACCATGTGACAATGCTTATTGAGAAACATTTACATTGATGATATACCATGGGATGAGAAGGAAAAGAGTTGTTTGAACAAAATATCTCTATTTGCTAGTGTGACCAATCAGTAATTTAAATTCACTGAACAACTCATACAGCTTTCAGCTTTGGTTAAATACAGATTTTACTAAGGCAGAAACAAATGATAGAATGTACTCCTTACGTAATCAGTGCTGGAATAACATACAGAAGAGCTCATCAGCCTGGCATTCTAGCACGTGGGAATCTCTTTTTCGCTCATAACCATTCTTTCGAGCTAATTAGATTGCTGGCTTTTTAATTGTTCTTGGATACATTCATTATGTTTGTGGTCCGAGTTTTAACATTGATAAAACATAAAACGCCTTCACATTGAGATGGGAGAAGTATGGGATGCAACTCATTATCTCTCTCTGTAATCGAATCCCTCTGAGGATAAATCAAGTTGAAGCTGAAGTACAACTGGTGAACTGGGCCTAAGTGTTGAAAGAAATTTCTAATAATTCGCAGACATCAATTGTATCCAAAACAAAGGTTTGCAGGTAAAAGGGTATGTTCGGACAAAGCGGTGCTTTGCATAATTAAGAAGAATGGTCCGATCAGCGAATCAGAAATTCCAAATGAGCTTCTCAGCCCTGGAGAATGAATGGACGATGTTCCTGTTTCCAATGAATCACGATAATTGCATTATGGCGTGCATTAACTAGGAATCTGAGCGTTGTTGGTTCGTCCGTCAGACGAGTATAGATCAGAACGAATGGACGAAAATCTAGTACGTGCAAATACCGCATTTTGATTGCCTTTAACGTACTCCCAGCTCAACCTCGGTGGGAGCTCAATTACAGACTTCCATTAAGTCATCAACAGTCACAAAGTAATGCCACAGCAATAAATTAAGATTGCCCAAGTTTGTATTTTAGATTTGAAAATATCCTATAAAACATTTCTCAGGATATAGGTGCTAGTTTTGTATCAGTTATCCTCTAGTTTGAGACAATAGTTGGATGCCCCTAATATACCAAGCGCTTTTGAACCGTTTACCAGGAGCTTGAAGCTAGTCATAAAAGACCTAAGGCCAACAAGGTATTTACTGACATCAGTGAGAGGAAGTCTCAACGCATACCCAATAGTTCAGGTTATACATATTTTAGTGGCCAACCCACTATTTGATAACTTGGAGTCTCGGGTTCGATTTCTAGGTGAGAAAAAAATACGTTTAGTGACGAACTCACAAACTGACCCCCATACTGGGTTGTAAACCGTGGCTAATCATGCTCGCTTAACTTACTTATAATTTGTTTGATGGGCTCCGCAACGTAGGGATGTTTCTCAGAGTCTTTTATCTATTCATTTATAAATTTTAAATGTTAAAATCAAGAAAAATGTCTACTAATTTATTGAAAACAAAATAAAATATAGCAAAATAAAATTTAGGAAGCGTTAAATTAAAACAATGTAAAACTATAAATTTTGAAATAGATAATGGAATGGAGAAGTCCAAGGCAAAAGTTTAAAAATGTATTTTACACTCTTGCTCATACAAAGCTTAGTTTAGATGAATACATTGAAAGTTAATTATGAAACAAAATATATAAGAAAAATATTGCCTATTTGATGCCACAATTTTTTAATTAAAACATCATCATTTCTGAGTTAAGAACTTCCAGAAGAATGTACCTGCAAATGGAGTGTCATATCTGAGAATCTGGTTAAATACTAGCCTTTTGATACCATCATCAAACCATTATTTTGAGTCACGACGTCTTGCAACAAGTATGAATAAAAATATATAACATATTACATTTTTAATGCTCAACTAATATATATATATATATATATATATATATATATATATATATAAATTATTATTGGAAAGGAAATAAAGTTACCACATCACTCATAAATTCTTTTATTTAGAGAATCTACTTTTGACACACTATTCTTCACTTCTTCCCTACATTAGCAGGGTGTAGACACTTTAATTTTATTTATTGTTTTTTTATTAATTTATTCTTTTTTTTATTTCCCTTTCCTTTTTTTTATTTATTCATTTTTTTGGGGGGTTTTCTATTTTCCTTATTTTTTTTCTTTCTTTTTTTAATTTATTCTCTCGTCGATACTTATATTTTCATTTATATTATTTCCCCACCCTGATGTTTCCATATACACTATTTTTTGTTTCATATAAAACTGGTAAGCCAATGTACCGTATCAGAAACCACTGTATGCCATGGTTCACTCCTTTTCCGTTTCTTTCTCTTTTTTTTTTTTGCTATTCGGTTTTTGGTGCGCAATTGGGGTTACGGAACTCATTTAAATAAATAAATACTTTTGAAACTTCTGTCTCGTGCTCAGAACTCCGTGCCACGGGAAATAAAATTAATTTCTATGTAATTCATTCATTCCTAAATCCAAATTTTAATTTGAAAAATTCGAAAACGATAGTTTAACTGCGGAACTCATTTATTCGTCTGACAGATAGGTTCCGACATTTGAAGATATTTTTTTTCGATTTAAAATCGCAACAGCTGATTTTCTTTAAGGTACAAATATGTGAAACCCAGCATACCCACTAAAACAAAAATCCATTGAACTAAACTAATTGTATATATTAAAAAATCCACTAAAACCCAATAAGCATTAATCTTATTAATGAAATAAATGTTTAAAAAAGGAAAATTTGTTTCATATATATATACATTTCTTTTAAAGAAAACCTGATTGTGTTATTAACATATTCATCTGAATAGAAAAGCAACAGTTAATACTAGATATTATGAAATGACTAGTTTTGCTGTGTTTTTTTTTTTTTTTTTTAATAATGTGTTTAAAATTATAATAAGTAATTTAAACACCTATTAAAATTTGGTGTGTTAATGTTCATTGATAAAGAAAACCTCATGTATTCAGTTATTCAAATTCTAGGTGGCTACAGTTGCAGGAAGAAGAATGAATGAATGGTCGCAGCGGGATGCGATGGTCACAGCACAAACGCATTGTTTATTTCGGGCCAGTTTGGCTCGCACGACCGAGCGCATTCGGTCCAAGGTGTTGGCCTTACTTGAAACGAACCAGTGCACATCAAAGCCACGCAGATGGGGGTCAACTCTCCAACTGGTAACTAAGCCATTGTATTATTTCATACCTCTTGCCAATAGGTAACTTATTGTCGTTACCTCTAGTACCTATACATACTCCTTCCCAACACTCGTTTTAACTGATTTCTCTTAAGGGAAATCACCTGTTGCGGTTGTAATCATGAGAATCATTTTTCGAAAAATAATTATTATTATTTATTTATGGACATCACATCAAAGGTGATTTGCCCTTTCAAAAATAACAAATGTGAAATAGATAACAAGAAGTAACAATAACAAATACCAAAAAACAAAGAAAAATAACAAAAGTGAACTAGATAAACATTTTATAAGTAAAAAAAAGTCCGTCACGCAAGGGCTGCGTAAACTAAGCAGATTTCCCACGTGAAGTTATACAATAGAGAAATCTCCATACGAGAGCCGAACAGTTGCGGCAAAGGGCGAACTAGCTTTTAGCGGGAAACAGTCATCCGTTTCGGCCCAAATTTAATAAAAATGCAAATATCTCGGTTAATATTCAAGAGAGAGAATAATTGTACAGAACAATATTTATAGTAAATTTAATTTGCAATAAGATATACAATTCAAGATACAACGAGATTTATACAATACAATTTATACAAATATACAATTTTTTGATCCGACGTATGGTAACGGAGATATTTTGAATTTTCGAAAATCTCCCCTCTAACCCCCCTCCTACTGGTCCGATTTCAGCCATTGACGAACTTGATCTGTTTTTTTGCATAAAACGTTTAAATATCGAGTTTGGTAACGATCAAACAAAAATTGCGACCTCTAGAGCGTTAGCAGACAAATATATATATGTACTTTTGAATGGACCTCATTTTCGTCATCTTCTGGGTAGGATTGATGGACATTTGGAGAAAATTTTAAAAATCGCGTCATGAGTACGAACCTCAACAGCTGATTTCCCTTAAGGGAAATCTGCTAAAAAAACCCTTATATATCTCCTGATCCTACCTAGAAAATGAGGTCCCTGGAATATGATGGATGGTAGAGGAACTTACTGGATGGTAGAGGTAGTTGTTGTACACTGCTATAATCAGCAGGCACTGACGATGGAGCGTTGACTCCGAAAGTGCACTTTGCATAAAATTAAAAACAATAGTGGAGGACAAGGCCTTTTTATTGATCCTTATAAAATGAGGTCCGTTCAAATTTTATATACATTGGTGCGAGAACGTCCAAGCGGTCGCAATTTTCGTTTCGATACGAAACTCGATATTTATAAGTTCTATAGGGGGCTCAGTTTAGCTATATGAGTCTAGGCGTTGGCCTTAATATCACTTGGTAAATATAAAGTGTGAGTTCGATTCTCACCTGGGCAATAGGAGTGTATTTAGAGACGAACTCTTTATCCATTTAATAAAGTAACACAACATTGTCGATCTACTCTCGCACTTATTAAAATACATGGTCCCCGGTTAGAAAAGGTGTGTTACCTGTAAGTAAACCAACCCGTTTAACATTCTAGCTTAAAGTGGACGTTGATAAACAATACATTCATTTTCTATATGAAACTAAACTAAAACTTGTGAATGGCTCAATCGGACAAAGAAGAGGGGGGTTAGAGGTGAGGTAATCGAAAATTCGAAATATCTCCCTTATTATGAGTCAGATCAAAAAAATTGTATAAGGATCAATCTTGATGGAAACTTTATTTTCTATAAACCTTTTTTTTATTTATATTGATCTGGGTGTGTGTATATGTCTATATATATATATATATATATATATATATATATATATAAAATCAGTATGAAATACTGTTATTTAATATACTTCCAGGATGAATTAAGTTGGTGTGTACGATATAATTGGTAAAACAATACTGAACGTTTTGCAATTGTCGAAATGTAAGGAAAGGTTTGCCCTAGGAGTCGGAGAGAGGTTAGCAGGTTGCGCCCCCTTCCAGCCGTTATCTCATGGTTTTCCCTAAAAACTCTTCTCTTGATACTACGGCTGACATTTCCCGACTGCAAAAATGGTTCAGGATTAATGCAGAAAAAAATGAAAATATGCTTGGTTCAGAAAAAAGATTGGAAAAAGTTGGATTTTCGGATTTTTTTCATCATGATTGGGGGGGGGGAGCGGGACCACTGTGCAACTTCTAAGAACAGAGCTACTTTGTAATTTCGAAATTTCCCCCTCTAAGCGATTTGATTTTAGCCATTATCGAACTTGATTATTAGTTTTACATAAAACATTAACAGACAAGTCATCATGAACTGAGTGCGCCTTGTAGTTCTACCATTGTGTTCTTTAGAAGCTGCTCTTTACATATTACTATACCCCCCCCCTAAATCCATAAGATGTTTGATGTCTTAAAAATAGGATTTTCTAGGCCTCCATCTTCACCTATGCCCAAAAACCTTGTTTTCAAATATTTTTGTAATGATGTCGTTGTGCTTTATGTGCCAAGAAGTTAACAGACCCGCATGTGTTTGTATATATATATATATATATATATATATATATATATATATATTTAACGGACCTCGCTTTCGCCATCTCCTGGGGTAGGTTCGATAGACATTTGAAGAAAGTTTTAGAAAATCGCGTCATGATTACAACTCAATAGCTGATTTTCTTTAAGGGGATCTGATAAAACCAGTGTTGGCATCGCACTTAGTATAAGAATATATCTTCGTCTCACACCTCCCCCTTTCTCCGAATTCTGCCGGTAATGAACTTGATCTTTCTTTTTACATAAAGCTGTTAAATATGGATATCCTTATTTGATGTAGGTCGGTCACATAGGTGGAAATGAAACTAAATGTGCTTTAGTTTCTTTAAGAGCTTTAAAGAAAAATAATAATAAATAACAGTACAGGATAACTTTTACCCCAACAGAAGACTTCTGGCCTAAGGAATGATTTATAGAACACCAAGCCAAGGTGTCTTTATGCAATGGAAACAGTATCAGCTGGTTTCTAAGGGTGCAGGATGGTTATTAAAGTGGAGTAAGTAATATTTTCGCTTTTATTGGAATAAAAGTTATTAAAACACCGGAGGCCCCATTAAAACTCAAATAAAACAAATTTTAAAGAACTGGTTAGCGAAAAATCTTCTGAAAGGCCGAGCTCCTGTCTCAGCGGATAAATGTAGGAGGTCCAACTCTAAACATTAATTATTTACTTTATTAATGATTTTGCCCTCCGAACTGGGGGGGGGGGGGTAGCGCCACCCCCTTGCCCGGTTTCCGAAGTTAAATTCTCCCTAGAGGGAGAGAATTAAAGTTTGGCAAAATGAGAAGGGTCTTAAGGGGCCCAACGAAGTGAGGGGGGGGGCGATCCTCTACTGTCATTCTATAGATTTTTCCAGACTTTTTGTCTTCCCTGGAGTGAGAGAGAGAGAGAGGGGGAGGGGTTTGAGTGGGGGTAACGAAAAACTTTTAATTGGACGAACTGTCTGAGGCGACGGGAGGGGGCTGGGGATTGGCTGGATAGACTGGGATTAAAAATAGGTGTGACCCTTCTCTTTCGACAGATACTAATCCCTCTTGCTACAGGAATATTTAACTCCTTATCTCTTTTTGAAGCTCATCGCTTATTGAAACAACATTGCAAAAGTCTTTCACAATTTAACTTTCCGTTGAATCATTTTCCCTGGAAATCAGTGATGGTATAAATGGCAAGACTAGCTCGAATGAAATACAATAAGTTCTCCGGTTCAATGGAGAAGGCTTTTCTTCCTCCATGTCTGCTTGCCTCTATTGTCCAGTGTTCTAAGGGAGGAAAAATAATTGGTTCGAGTGATTATTACTTCTACCAGAGTTTACTCTATTAAATAGCGCGTGAAACAATATAACCGAGTTATAGAAATGTTGTGAAAAGGCTTGAAGTGAGTAAGACATAAATCAGACTTTGTAAGCTTCGTAAGTTCCATAGACTAGTATACTGGGAGGCTCTCCTGGACATAGAGCTATGAAGGACTAGCGGGATCTCTACGACCTTCTGTGGAAGGTGCTGCTATGAAGAGCGTGAAGAGTTACAACACTCCTCTTACAGGTGGTAATATATGTTAATACATGTACATGGAACAAATACTTCGGCAAATTAATGTGTATGGCAAATAGAAAACATCTTGACGCCCACATAAGATTTTTTCCCGTTTGCCATGCACCTCAATTTACTGGTCCACTGCTGAAGTATTATTTGTTCTACGGTGTCTAACATGGATTACCTGCTGTGAGAGCAGTGTTGTAACTCTTAGCGGTCTTCATAGCAGCATCTCCCGCGCGGCAGGAACAAATACTTCAGCAGTGGACCAGCAAATTGAAGTGCATGGCAAACAGACATGTGGGCAGCACATGACTTTCTTATACTCCTATACAATTATTATTTATTTACGTCCACTTTGGCTACTATGGCTAATTGGGACGGGTTATCTACAGTTTACCACCCTTATCCACTAACTTGTCGTTGCTTATAAAAGTATTTGTTATGTTAGACTTCACTATCCACAATATTTCCCCTCGCCTGTGTATTTATCTTTTTACAAAACATCATGGACCATATTATTCGTCCATTTTTGAGGTGCTGGATGGTGAAGGAATTATTATCTCAGGTAAGAAAAGAAAGGCCTTGTTCCTTCACAGTTGTTTATTCTACGTGACAGCGCTCTTTCAGGGCATACGCTTCATCATCAATGTCCTCTTCACAAAGATGTTACTGAAACCAAGGATTCCCTTTGACTCCGGAGAAAGGTTCCAGTGAGAAAGAGTTGTGCTGGTCCACTGCTGTTCCTGCCACGTTAGAAGTGCTGCTATACACAATTAGTTACAGCACTGCTCCCACACCAGGTGATCCACATTAGACACCGTAGAACAAATACCTTAGCAGTGGACCAGCAAATTGAAGTGCATAGCAAACAGACAAAAATCTTATGTGGGCACTACATGGCTTCCTTGTACTCCTATACAATTATTATTTATTTACGTCCACTTTTTGCTACTATGGCTAATTGGGACGGGTTATCTACTGGTTACCACCGTTGTCTAACGACGGTGGGACTAAGAATTTCATTTAATGAGTTCGTCACTAAATAATTTCGCAGTTGGGAATCGAGTTCGCAACTCTAGGTTTAGCATGTAAGATTAAGGCCAACGCTATAACTCACATGGCTAACCTGAGCACCCCCCCCCTCCTGTACAATTAAATAGCTAAACTTTTTGGCTGCATTTCATTTAAAATTATTTCATTTGAAAGTGATTCACGGTTCTCTGTTCCAATGCACCGGATTGAAAAATGCCATAGAACATAGTTTGTAGATCTTTTTATGATAAGAAAATAAGGTCCTAACAAATTTTTTGAATCTTCTATACGAAAAAAGAAGAAGAAGGAAAATTTGATTATTTTTTTTTATCTTGACCCCCCCCCTTTAACGGTTTGACTGCCCATTCCGCCTCGGGGCGTGAAGCGCGGCGAAGAGGGGATGCCCGTCACGCCAAAGGGCGGGAACGGTTCATACCGCGTTCCACGAGTTAGTGTGACTCGCATCTGCCTGAGAGCGTTGTATCGCACGGGCGTCGCGCCAAATTTCAAATTTTGCTAACGCTCTCGGGCATGATGGGTACCTAAGATGGAAATTCCTTCCTAGGTGCCCGTCACTTCCCAAAGGAGTAATTTTTATTTCCTCCCTTTTTTAACCCCCACATTAGATTAGTAACAAATATCATTGTTTTTTTTTAAAATATTTATGCATATTTCAAGTCAAATAACACGAAAAATATAACGGGCCTCCAACCAAATTCACTTATTTTTGTGGGCTGTCAAACTGTTAAATCTTTTCTCCCCCTTAGTCGGCTTCAAGAAAACAAGAGGTGCAAAACTAGACGTGTACGTACATAAGGCCAGACATCAGGCCGGATGTGTTCAACATGGGTTCAAGAAGTCTCAAAACAGATTATTCTGTTGAAATTTGAAAACCGATCGTTTTATCGATTGCAACATATTTCTTACTCCGTACAACGAAGTGAAACGTTGGTTACATGACGATATTAGAGAAGAAGCCTCATCCTCGAAAATGATTAGTTAGGGGAGTCATAGTCATATTTCTAAGGACACAAAATACATTGATGAGTCTTGAGAACTAGGGAATAAATACTGGGGAAACCGCAACATTCGCAGACTAGAGAACTTACCAATGATGACCAATTTGAAGATGATACCGCGTAGCGTATACTGAAATTAGCTGTCAAAGAGAAGAAGGGAACGATGGAAGAGATAGCTGTCACTTTGTTCTAAGAAATTAAAGAAGTCGAATTTGGAGAAGCCTAAACGGTTGGATAAGTTATAATGTCAGAGAAACAGGGAGACCTAGAAATTTATTTTTGATGACATCAAACCTCTCATGGATTTCAGTGGGTAACAGAAAAGTGAAAGGAGGAACTCCCGAATGTACCCAATGGTTGGCACAAAGAGAAGCCTTTAGATCATGATGAAACGATTGGATAGAAAATTAAAGACATCGTGGAGTGATGAAACTGCATGGATGACGAAAGAGAATTTTGGCAAATGACTATGGATAATCAAGTTTTTTATATATAATAACTACGTAGCCAAGGAACCCGGCTTCGCTCGGGAAATCATTTGAGACGGAAAGATTTTATTTTGTTTTTGGCAATGCTTCTATGAGTAGAACTGCTCTTCCCGTCTAGGCACACTTTTCCCCGTAAGGGTCCCTTGGGTGACTTATGGAAAACAATTTTTAGGTTTGAAGAATAAATGAAAATAAGTCTCTAATCATTCCCTCTCCACTGTTTGACACACCGTGAATAGTTCAAATCATAATCATGGATAGCATTTATTACAAAAGTTATTTTAAATAACAAAATAAACAATTGTGTCATGTGCATATACGCAGAAAAACCAATAGAAAACGAAATACCTCTATTTTTAATTTCAGGCCTCCTTTACCACCCCCACTCCTGCCGGTCCCTAGAAATGTTAGTATAGCTTATTATAATAAAGGCGTTAGTTCTAGTTGAGTCTCTGGTGCCAAAGAAAATTTTTGACTCCCGCTATAATTTTTAGCATATGACACCTTTATACTTCGGTATACGACGATATTGTATATAACAAGACTAATACACATACCTAGTTTTATTTAGTTAGGTTTAGTTTTTTGTGCCAAATAAAATTGTTCACTTCCACTATAGGTTTTAGCGTATATCTCGTTTATAATTCGGTATACGAATATATATACATATATAACAAAAGTTACTCTAAATAACAAAATAAACAACTCTGTTATGTTTACATTTGACAAAAAAACAATAGGAAACGAAATATCGCTATTTTTAATTTCAGGCCTCCCTTATAACCCCCACTCCTGTACGTCTCAGAGAATATTAATATAGCCTAAAGTCTAAGTTGAGTTAGTAGTAATATACATACCAAGTTTCATTGAATTCGTTTCAGCCGTTTATACGTGAAAAGGTAACAAACAAACAAACAGACACAAAGAAAAAAAATGCAGTTATGGTGTCTATGACATGTGAAACGAAAAGTTATCGAGAAACTTCAATGTACAGACAAAGGTTACAATTTTATATATACAGGGTGTCCCCAAACCAAACGGCCAAACTTCAGGGATCGATAGAGGATCGAAAAACTAAGAAAAAACGTCCTCTGGCATATGCCTCGTTTTCGCTTCGTTTTTGAGAAAATCACAAAAAACTGAAAATAGTTGTCCAAAAAGTGTATTTTTTTTTTAATAATGTATTTAAATTACAAAAAAATATTGGCTTTTTGAGTAAGCTTAATTTTTTAATTTACGAGGAGTAAATTTAGAAAACATGAATATTCTCACGCTTTCCTAATCAATAAAACGTCTAGGTTGAGTGTTTAAACTTAAAAAGAAAGGATTAAAATGTTTACTATCATTTTAATCCTTTTTGGGGGGAATTCAGCCTCGCATTCTCACTTTAGTGGTGTTGCTAGTACTGTTCAGTGAAGTCAACAAATATGGCTAGATTTACCAACGCTGAATACGCGGACATAGTCTACGTCTATGGATTCTGCGATGGCAATGCACGTCAGGCAGTTCTGGAATATCGCAGACGGTTTCCTGACTGAGAAACCCCACACAGAGGTGTTTTTACCAGCACTTTCAGAAGGCTTCGAGAGACTGGGTCCTTCTCATGTAATCATCGTGGAAACCGTATGCAGGCTCCGATGGAAGCCGACCTGAGGCGGAGGGAGAGGATACTGAGGCACTTCAATACCAACCCTGGCACAAGCGTCCGGAGAGCTGCTTCAGTTCTAAGCATACCAAAGACAACCATTTGGCGCACATTAAGGGCTGACCGCAGGCATGCTTACCATGTACAAAATGTACAAAATTTAATACCCGCCGATTAAATTTTTGTAATTGGTACAAAGAACAATTGCAAAACGATGTAAACTTAAGTTCGAAAGTAATCTGGACGGACGAAGCGACTTTTACACGTGCGGGCATATTCAATCAAAGAAACTACCACCTTTGGGCACATGAAAATCCCCGCGCTCTTAGAGAATTTCACTACCAGCATGAGTTTTCTGTAAACGTGTGGGTCGGTCTTTGTTATAATCGCATAATAGGTCCCGTATTTTTACCTGCTCGACTTCACGCTGAAAGTTATCATCTATTTCTGGAGAATGACTTACGGGCACTTTTGGAAGATATCCCTTTGGAAACAAGGCTTGAGAGCTGGTTTCAACTCGATAGTTGTCCTGCACATTACGGAAGGGTCGTACGAGACTGGTTGGACATCAACTACCCAGGTCGCTGGATAGGACGAGGTGGCCGGTGCCTTGGCCTCCCCGGTCTCCGGACCTCACGCCACTAGATTTCTTCGTGTGGGGATACGTGAAAGAAAATGTCTACCGAGAGCCCGTCCGCACAATGGATGACCTCATCGAGCGCATCAGAATGGTTTGCAACCAGCTCACCGCAGAACAATGTTTAGATGCAGTGCGATCTGTGAGTACGCGATGTGATGCGTGTATTTCAGCGAGAGGCCAGCACTTCAAACAACATTTACGTTGACGCTTTAGAAATTAACGATGTAATTTTAGAGAAGGTAAAACCTTCAAAATTTTCAGGGGTTTTTTTTCTCACTAAGGTAGACCCATATAAAAACTGAAACATTTATGTTTTCCAAGTAAGAATATTTAATTATTTTATTAATTTTCTAAATTTTTAATCTTTTTTTATTTTTTAATCTTCAGTTATTGTTCATAATGTTATCTACTTTAAATAGGTAATTTTTTTTATACTATGAATATTTGAATAAAAAAGTATTTATTATTTTTTCTTAATAAAAAATAATTTTTTTTTTCAATTACCTTTCTGTTAGTATAAGATTAGAATACAATAATTGTATTGAAATAACATTTATTGCTAAAATTCATTCAAGGAATAAAATCCGCTCTTCCATTGGCCTTAACTAGTTTTTGCACAACTATTTTTAGTTTTTTGTGATTTTCTCGAAAACGAAGCGAAAACGAGGCATATGCCAGAGGACTTTTTGTTTTAGTTTTTCGATCCTCTATCGATCCCTAAAGTTTGGCCGTTTGGTTTGGGGACACCCTGTATATATAGATTTGGTCATATGAAATCCTTTTCTCTCACAATAGATGATATTAACAGTACTATTTAATGATTGTTTAGAGCTAGGATTTTCGACGATACTACACAGAAGCGAAAGTAATCAAGAGGGGTCGCGATGGAAAGATAACCACTAATATATATATATATAGTTGTGGTGTCATAGATAGCCCAGTCGCCAAAACATTTACTTGAATACAGACAATCTGTAAAGATCCTGAAATCAGTATATTCAGAAATAAGAATCACGATCGAAAGCTGTGAAACGAAGAAATTATCTATAGCAGTTTAAAAAAAATAATACAATTACGACACTTCTAGAAAAAAAAATTTTGTTCGGAAAGATAGTAGAAATAAGGCAAGAGAAATATTGATATTATAAATAGAGCCATAAAAAGTATTAAAGGAAAATATCAAGAAGATTCTCATGTCGGCGAGCAAATCATCTATATATATATATATATATATTATATATATATATATATATATATATATATATATATATTTATACAGGGTGGGGCAAAAGGTATGAATCGGTTTTAAAGGGATGTAAAACAAAAACAACTCAACTTACCAAAATTATCATTGTAATTAATAAATCAGTACATAAACTACTTTTTTATACTAAGTTTTAAATATGGTATCTGAAAGATGATGGCCGTTAACAGCGATACACTCTTGAAGGCGATTTCTGAAGTTTTCGTCAGCTCTTCTGCACATTTCGATGGGTATTGCCGTAACTTCCTCCCTGATTCTGTCCTTAAGTTCTTCCAGGGTATTTGGACGATGTTTAAAATCCTTTTCCTGTAGGTATCCACAAAGGAAAAAGTCACAAATGCTCAAATCTGGTGAGCGCGCAGGCCTCTCCACGTCACCCCTCGCGGACAGTTGCCTCAATTTCTCCATTGAAATCCTAGCAGTGTCGGATGTTGCTCCGTCCTGTTGGAACCAAATGTCCCCCAGATTAGTCGCTTCACTGAATTCTTCCAGCTGAGGTTCAAAAAACTCTTCTAACATTGTCACATAACGCTCAGCAGTGACAGTGATGGTTCGCCCATTTTCCTCAAAAAAGTAAGGACCAATAATCCCGAACTGGGATACTGCGCACCATACAGTCACTTTAGGGGAGTGAAGTGGCCTCTGGTGAATTTCCCTTGGGTTTTCATTAGCCCAATATCGAAAATTCTAGAAAAAGTGCAGTCTGAAGGCCCTCTGAGTGGCGATAACAGAACGGCCATTTTCAAAAAACGTCTTCACAGCGAATCCACGATGCTTTCCCGTCCAAGGCATGGTTGCTACTGAAAACTAGACCCTCCCACGCCTTTAGCGAGGCCCAGCCCACCTTCCCCCCACCACCACAAGCTGAGCGCCAGCCAGACAAAACCGTATCATACCTTTTGCCCCACCCTGTATATATATATCATGTTTTGAAAAAAGATACTTACACAGGAGACGGGAAATATTGTGGATAATGAAGCCTTATAACAAATACTTTTATCAGCAGCAAATCCCGAGCAACGCCGGCTGTATATGTATGTTCTATGTATATGAGTATATATAAGAAGAAAATAGATGCATATTTGACTAGAACGTGATCGAATCTGTTGTTACCATTTTTTTTAAAGTCGTATTTGTAGATATATCTCCTTTATCTGATGCAATAGCTGGTGTTCCATGTCTCAACCTTTTTCTTTTATTCTTTTAATTTGAAGATTTTTTGGAGCCATTTAAATGAGCTACACCTATTCAATACATATTACCTTCCTTCTTTTAGCAAATTTCCATTAAGAGCTATTGCGGTTGTAGCTATAGAAATTTTTTTATATTATTATTAAATTATATATATATATATATATATATATATATATATATATATATATGGGGGTTAGCGTGGCAGAGTGGTTAGAGCACTGGATTTTAAAGTCAAAGGTGTCAAGTTCGAGTACTGGCTGGCCCCTACTTCCCAGGACGGCTGGTCCCCACAGGAAGTTAGACCATTACCCCCCCTCATATAGGGGAGGCCTACAGGTTGAAACGCGCCTGTAAAAAGGCTTATATATATATATATATATATATATATATATATATATAAGCCTTTTTACAGAGAGAGAGAGAGAGAGAGAGAGAGATTTATATACATACTAGCTCTGATACCCGGCTTCGCCCGGGAATTCATTTGAGGCTGGATGGTGATGGTATTTTTTTTGGCAAGGCTTTTGCACAATATTTTGACATTTACCCTTCCCAGTGTTTAGGGTTAATACCCGTCGTATCTGTGGATTTGTTAATAATAGAATTAATTTTTTATGTAAGACTTCACTGTCCTCCATATTGTCATATTTCCCGTTTCCTGTGCATTATGCATAAATTTAAATTATTAACAACAAAATATTATAATAATATATTATAATTTGAATTAATTTTTCCAGGTGAGGTACCTGGTAGTTCATATTGAAAAGAATTGTTGAGAAAATTTCTCTAAATAACAAAATAAACAACGTTTGGTATGTGCATAATTGCCGAAAATGCATTAGGAAACGAAATATTGCTATTTTTAATTTTAGCCTCCCTTATAACCCCCACTCCTGTTCGTCTCAGAGAATATTAACATAGCCTAAACTCTAAGTTGGGTTAGTAGTAATAAACATACAGAGTTTCATAAAATTCGGTTCAGCCATTTATGCCTTGAAAAGGTAACAAACAAACAAATAAACAAACAAACAGACACCAAAGAAACAAAATGCAGTTATGGTGTCTATGACATGTGAAACGAAAAGTTATCATGAAATTTCTCGAAAAAAATCAACTTACAGACAGAGGTTACAATTTTATATATATACTAGCTCAGATACCCGGCTTCGCCCGGGAATTCATTTGAGGCTGAATAGTGATGGTATTTTTTTTGGCAAGGCTTTACTTTGCACAATATTTTGACATTTACCCGTCCCAGTGTTTAGGGTTTGTACCCATCGTTGCTGTGGATTTTTAATAATAAAATTAATTTTTTATGTAAGACTTCAGTGTCCTCCATATTGTCATATTTCCCGTCTCCTGTGCATTATGCATAGCTTTGAATTATATAGGTCAAAATAATAACATTGATTTGAATTAATTTTTCCAGGTACTTGGTAGTTCATGTTGTAAAGAATTGTTGAGCAAACCAATATTTCTAAGCAAATTACTTGCTTCATACATTATTTCCGAAATAAATGTATAAAAAAAAAAGTTACTCTAAATAACAAAGTAAACAACTTGTGTTATGTGCATGTTTGTCGAAAATCAAATTGTCAATGAAATATTGAGAATTTTTATTTCAGGCCTCGCTTATAACCCCCACTCCCGTTTGTACGTAAAAGTAGTAATATAGCATATAATCGTGGAAGAATTAATGCTAATTGACATACCGAGTTTTGTTAAGATCGGTCCAATCGTTAGTGCCCAATAAAATTTTTGGTTCCCGCTAAAGTTTTAGTGTATCTCATTTATACTTTGTTATAAGAACCAAGTGAATATCACAAAAGTTACTTTAAATAAAAAAATTAACTACTTATGCCATGTGCATTTACAGAAAAACCAATAGAAAACGAAATACCGCTATTTTTAAATTCTGCCTCCCTTACAACCCCCACTCCTGCCCGTCCCTAGAAAAGTTGATAAGGCTTATGATAATTAAGGCGTTAGTGATAATAATACACATACTGAGTTTTATTTATTTTGGTTTAGTCCTTTGTGCCAGATAATATTTTTGACTCCCGCTATAATGTTTAGCGTATAACGCATTTACACATCGGTATACGACGATAGTGTATATAACAAAAGTTACTCTAAATAACTAGATAAACAACTTTTGTTATGTGCATATTTGTCGAAAAACCAATAGGAAACGAAATATCGCTATTTTTAATTTCAGGCCTCCCTTATAACCCCCACTCCTGTCCTCAGAGAAAATTAATATAGCCTAAAGTATAAGTTGGGTTAGTAGTTAATGTACATACCAAGTTTCATAAAATTCGGTTAAGCCGTTTATGCGTGAAAAGGTAACAAACAAACAAACAAACAAACAGACACGAAAGAAACAAAATGCAGTTATGGTGTCTATGACATGTGAAACGAAAAGTTATCGTGAAATTTCGCTAAAAAAATCAATGTACAGATAGAGGTTACAATTTGATATATATATATATATATATATATATATATATATATATATATATATACTAGCTCAGATACCCGGCTTCGCCCGGGAATTCATTTGAGGCTGGATGGCGATTGTATTTTTTTTGGCAAGGCTTTACTTTGCACAATATTTTGACATTTACCCTTCCCAGTGTTTAGGGTTTATACCCGTCGTTGCTGTGGATTTGTTAATAATAAAATTAATTTTTTATGTAAGACTTCACTGTCCTCCATATTGTCATATTTCCCGTTTCCTGTGCATTATGCATAGACTTAAATTATTAAGGACAAAATATTATAATAATATATTATAATTAGAATTAATTATTCCAGGTGAGGTACGTGGTAGTTCATATTGAAAAGAATTGTTGAGCCAATTTCTCTAAATAACAAAATAAACAACTTTTGATATGTGCATATTTGCCGAAACCCCAATAGGAAACGAAATATCACTACTTTTAATTTCAGGTCTCCCTTATAACCCCCACTCCTGCCCGTCCCTAGAAATGTTAGTATGGCTTATTATAAGGAATGCGTTAGTGCTAATACACATACTGAGTTTTATTTATTTCGGTTGGGTCTTTTGTCCCAAATAAAATTGTTCACTTCCGCTATAGGTTTTAGCGTATATCTCGTTTATAATTCAGTATACGAAAAAAGTGTATATAACAAAAGTCACTCTAAATAACAAAATAAACAACTTTTGTTATGTTCACATTTGCCGAAAAACCAATAGGAAACGAAATATCGCTATTTTTAATTTCTGGCATCCCTTATAACCCCCACTCCTGCCCGTCCCTAGCAATGTTGGTATGGCTTGTTATAAGGAAATTGTTAGTGCTAATACATATACCGAGTTTTATTTATTTCGGTTGGGTCTTTTGTCCCAAATAAAATTGTTCACTTCCTCTACAGGTTTTAGCGTATATCCCGTTTATAATTCGGTATACGAAAAAAGTGTATATAACAAAAGTTACTCTAAATAACAAAATAAACAATTTTTGTTATGTTCATATATGCCGAAAAACCAATAGGAAACGAAATATCGCTATTTTTAATTTCAGGCTTCCCTTATAACCCCCACTCATATTCGTCTCAGAGGATATTAATATAGCCTAAAGTCTAAGTTGCGTTAGTAGTAATATACATACCAAGGTTCATAAATTTCGGTTCAGCCGTTTATGCGTGAAAAGGTAACAAACAAACAAACAAACAAATAAACAAACAAACAAACAAACAGACACCAAAGAAACAAAATGCAGTTATGGTGTCTATGACATGTGAAACGAAAAGTTATCGTGAAATTTCGCGAAAAAAATCAATGTACAGACAGAGGTTACAATTTTATATATATACTAGCTAAGATACCCGGCTTCGCTCGGGAAATCATTTAAGGCTGAATGATGATAGTATTTTTTTGGGCAAGGCTTCAATGTTTACAACTACACCTCCCGTTGGCGCGCAATGTTTTGCAGTGAGGGTCAGGCAGGCTACTTATAAATGAGAAATTTCATATTTGTAGAATTAATAAAAATGTGTTCCTAATCTATCCCTTGCCACTTTTTAACTCATCTTTTTGAATACTTCAAACCATAATCATGGATAGTATTTATTACAATTAAATATCGTCTATAATGAAACTTATTTCCTGTCAAAAACCAATCCGAGCACATATAGTTTAAGCATAGATTAGCACGTAAGGTTATATTCATAATAGTAGATCTTAGTGGTAATCACTTCCCGTAATGCCCAGCATTTCAAAGGAAATTAGTAAACTCAATTAACTCTATTAGCCTCCGTCTATTTCCGCTCTCGCATTAGAGCTATCAACACTCTTCTCCTTAAATTATTAATTCAAAATATTATTGTAATAATTTATCTACCTTATGGAATTAAATAATAGTGTTACCCTAAAAATAATTTCAATTATATTCAAAAACCTAGTCGAGGGGAAGAGATCGTAGCCGTCCCTGCAACCTAAGTAATACTTTAAACAATCTTATCGAGTTTAAGAGCATTTTGTCTTTTGCCATAATGACATTAACGTTTAATTGTTATGATAGTACATATTTGTTTCAATAACATGAAGATATCGGAAATAAGATAGTATATAACCAAAATCAAAGAGTTTGATTCCCTACTACTTCCCCTATCACTCCTTGAGGAAATTCAGCACGATTTTTTTTTAAAATAATACATTATACAAATTAAATAATGGAAATGCTCTTATAGTTTAAATTTCTATTGGAAATTAATAACAAAGTTATTTCCTAGGGAAAATAAATAAATGAGGCGAAGGGTGAGGGGGATTTATAATCTCACTAATCCGAATCATACTTAGTACTAAATAATCGAAATAGATAAGGCTAAAACATAACATCATTTGTCATAATATGCCTATATTAAAAACACTTAAATAAGTACTAATAAAATCGTCGACTCCCGCTATAGATTTAGCTTATATCCCGTATTTACTTCATTTTACGACATAAATGAAAGAAACAAAAGTTGCTCTAAATAACAAAGTAAAGAACTTTTGTTATGTGCACCTTTGCCGAAAAACAAATAGAAAATGAAATATCGTGAATTTTTACTTCAGGCCTCCCTTATAACTCCCACTCCCGTTCGAACCTAAAAATTTTAATATAGATTATAATCATGGGAGAATTAATGCTAATTGACATACCGAGTTTTGTTAAGTTCGGTTCAATCGTTAGCGCCCAATAAAATAGTTGACTCCCGCTTTAGTTTATAGTATATATCTCGTTTATACTTCGTTAAAAGTCAAAAATTAATATCACAAAAGTTACTCTAAATAACAAAATAAATAACTTTTGTTAGGTTCATATTTGCCGAAAAACGAATAGAAAACGAAATACCTATATTTTAAATTCAGGCCTCCCTTTCAACCCCCACTCCTGCCCGTCCCTAGAAATGTTAGTATGGCTTATTATAATGAAAGCGTTAGTACTAATACACATACCGAGTTTTATTCATTTCGGTAGGGTCTTTCGTCTCAAATAAAATTGTTCACATTCGTTATAGGTTTTTGCGTATATCTCGTTTATAATTCGGTATACGAAAAAAAGGTATATAACAAAAGTTACTCTAAATAACAAAATAAACAACTTTTGTTATGTGCATAATTGCCGAAAAACCAATAGGAATCGAAATATCGCTATTTTTAATTTCAGGCTTTCCTTATAACCCCCACTCCTGTTCGTCTCAGAGGATATTAATATAGCCTAAAGTCTAAGTTGGGTTAGTAGTAATATACATACCAAGTTTCATAAAATTCGGTTCAGCCGTTTATGCGTGAAAAGGTAACAAACAAACAAACAAACAAATAAACAAACAAACAAATAAACAAACAAACAAACAAACAGACACCAAAGAAACAAAATGCAGTTATGGTGTCTATGACATGTGAAACGAAAAGTTATCGTGAAATTTCGCGAAAAAAATCAATGTACAGACAGAGGTTACAATTTTATATATATATAGATATATATATATATATATATATATATATATATAAAATTGTAACCTCTGTCTGTACATTGATTTTTTCGCGAAATTTCACGATAACTTTTCGTTTCACATGTCACAGACACCAAAACTGCATTTTGTTTCTTTCGTGTATGTTTGTTTGTTTGTTTGTTTGTTTGTTTGTTTGTTTGTTACCTTTTCACGCATAAACGGCTGAACCGAATTTTATGAAACTTGGTATGTATATTACTACTAGCCCAACTTAGACTTTAGGCTATATTATTATTCTCTAAGACAAACAGGAGTGGGGGTTATAAGGGAAGCCAGAAATTAAAAATAGCGATATTTCGTTTCCTATTGGTTTTTCGGCAAATATGCACATATCAAAAGTTATTTATTTTGTTATTTAGAGTAACATTTGTTATATACACTTTTTTCGTATACCGAATAATAAACGAGATATACGCTAAAATCTATAGCGGAAGTGAACAATTTTATTTGGGACAATAGACCCAACCGAAATAAATAAAACTCGGTATGTCGATTAGCACTAACGCTTTCATTATAACAAACCATATCAACATTTCTAGGCACGGGCAGGCGTGGGGGTTATAAGGGAAGCCTGAAATTAAATATAGCGATATTTCGTTTCCTATTGGTTTTTCGGCAAATATGCACATATCAAAAGTTATTTATTTTGTTATTTAGAGTAACATTTGTTATATACACTTTTTTCGTATACCGAATAATAAACGAGATATACGCTAAAATCTATAGCGGAAGTGAACAATTTTATTTGGGACAATAGACCCAACCGAAATAAATAAAACTCGGTATGTCGATTAGCACTAACGCTTTCATTATAACAAACCATATCAACATTTCTAGGCACGGGCAGGAGTGGGGGTTATAAGGGAAGCCTGAAATTAAATATAGCGATATTTCGTTTCCTATTGTTTTTTCGGCAAATATGAACATGACGATAAACAAGAACATTTCAATTGTATGAAGCATTTTAAAAACAAGTAGCTGTTTCATGAGGAGCAAAGTATATTACTTCCCCCCCCCCCTTCCTCTGTCTTTCACTGGAACATTAATTAATCGGAAGTAAGTAATTTCATCCTTTAATGTGTTTAAAACATCAATTAATTCACAAAAAAACGAAAGTATTTAAACATACATAATTAGAATTGAAAATAGAATCTGAATATAAGGTAATGTTAGCGGAATTGAGAGTTAGCCGTTAGTCATGTTCTGTTGGTTAACCTGGAGCGTCAGGGACGGGTGGGGAGACCTTCCTGTAATCTAGAACCTTTCTCACTCCCTCTTTCTTTCCTCAGTTGTTTTACACACTTTTTTCGTATACCGTATTATAAACGAGATATACGCTAAAACCTATAGCGGAAGTGTATTTTGTTATTTAGAGTAAATTTTGTTATATACACTTTTTTAGTATACCGAATTATAAACGAGATATATGCTAAAACGTATAGCGGAAGTGAACAATTTTATTTGGGACAAAAGACCCAGCCGAAATAAATAAAACTCGGTATGTGTATTAGCACTAACGCTTTCCTTATAATAAGCCATACTAACATTTCTAGGGACGGGCAAGAGTGGGGGTTTGTAAGGGAGGCCTGAAATTAATAATGGTGATATTTCGTTTCATTACAATATTTTGTGCTTAATAACTGAGATCTATGCATAATGCACAGGAGACGGGAAATATGACAATTTGGAGGACAGTGAAGACTTACATAAAAAATTAATTTTATTATTAACAAATGCCAACAACGGGTGTTAATCCTAAATAGTGGGACGGGTAAAGGTGTAAATATTGTGCAAACTAAAGCCTTGCCAAAAAAATACCATCACCATTCAGCCTCAAATGAATTCCCGAGCGAAGCCGGGTATCTGAGCTAGTATATATATATATATATATCAATAGATATAGATATATAGATTTGTCTGTTAACGCTAGGTCTCAATTTTTGTTTGATCGTTACCAAACTCGATATTTAATTTTTTTTATGTAAAAAGGAGGTGGGATTGGGGGAGGGGCTTAGAGTTTTAACAACGGCTAACGGCTTTGATGCTAAAAAAAATGTTGTTACACTTAGAACATGCATATACAGACAGCTAAGGTAGCCGGCGTTGCTCGGGATTTGCTGCTGATAAAAGTATTTGTTATAAGGCTTATGTAAGGCTTCACTTTCAACAATATTTCCCGTCTCCTGTGTAAGTATCTTTTTTCAAAACATGATATATATATATATATATATATATATATATATATATATATATATATATATATATTTCACTATCTTGATTATTAACGGAGATATTTGTATTTTTGTTTAATTGTGAGCCTTCAGTAAACCTCCACTCTGTGAATGTCATAGAAAATAATAAGCTGCTATATCATGAACCTCATTATTTGAAGCCTTAATACCAAATATTGTCTTCATTGAACTTTCACTAAATACATTATACAATGACGACATTCATTAAAATATTTCGTTCTTTGTGCGGGAATGTTTTTTTCGTTGTATACCTTACTCCATATTTAATGGTTTCAGTCAACACATCATATTCGTTATTAATTGAATTCGGGGATGGAATAGTGGGCTTTAGTGGGGGGGGGGGGTGGGTATTCTTAAATTCAAAATATCTCTATTATTATGAGTCGGGCCGAAAAAAAGTTATTGAACCAATCTTGTGGTTAGACATATTCGCTGTGCTGAATTTTCTTCTTCTCCAATCTGGCTTCCTGTTCCACCGGGTCTTCTCCTCACAGTGCAATTTCTTTTACTAAATTGATACCCCGGACTTTGACCTATCCGGAACAACAGTGGAGATGTATAACCTTAAGAAGGTAACCGTAGAGATACCAAATATTTGCACCGTGAATGCCGGTTTAGAGAAGAAGAAAAGGAACCTATCCTTGTTGCTCAATAATTTCTTCCCTTAAGGGAAATCAGCTATTGAGGTCGTACTCATGATGAGAGTTTCGAAAAATTTCTTCAAATGTCCATCGATCCTACCCAGGAGATGACGAAAATGAGGTCCGTTCAAAATTATATATATATATATATATATATATATATATATATATATATATATATATATATATATATTTGTCTGTTAACGCTCTAGCGGTCGCAATTCTTGTTTGATCTTTACCAAACTCGGAATTTAATCGTTTTATGTAAAAAGGAAGATCAAGTTGGATAATGGCTGAAATCGGACCAGTGGGAGGGGGGGTTTAGAGGTGGGCTTTTTTGAAAATTCAAAATATCTCCGTTATTATGCGTCGGATCGAAAAAGTGTATAAAATAAATCTTATTGCAAATTAAATTTACTATAAATATTGTTCTATACATTTATTCTGTATCTTGAATATTAACCGAGATATTTGCATTTGTATTCTGCGTGTGGTCACCAGTAGGCTATGTTCGAACTTTCCGGCGAGAGCTCTGGCGGCCGTTTCTATAACTATTCGTCCCTCGTGAATAGGTTTAGAGGTTAGGTCAACCGTTTTTTGGGGCTAGAAACTACTGGGTTATTACGCCCTAAATAATGTTTTAGGTTTAGAGGTTTCTTACTACTACAGTTGTTATTAGGCAGATTTCTCTATTGTAAAACTTCACATGGGAAATCTGCTTAGTTTACGCAGCCCCTGCGTGACGGACTTTTTTTACCAGCATATGGGAAAGCTGCTTAGTTTACGCAGCTCCTCCGTGACGGGATTTTTACAAAATTTTATTTGAATGTTATTTATGTTTTAAAACATGAACTCTTAACCATATAAATAAAACATTCCGTACAATATTCAGCCATAACTTGCACTACTAATGGAACAAAATAAAACAAAATAATACAATATTAGTTTACAAACTATATTAGTTATTGAAAACAATAGCTTAAAGAAGAGTTAAATGCTTTTTGAAGTGATTTAAAACGAAAACAGATCGGTAATTAGTTTTACCCCAACTCGGTTCCCCCACTCCTCGTGGAGGGGGTGGAAGGGAGGGGGTAAGGTGGGGAGGGTGCAAGTAATATAAAAAGGCGAGGAATGCTGGGACGAGCCTGATTAGGGCCACCCTTCTAATTGGCGTTCATTGGATCGGAAAGGACTGTTTTGTCTTGTCTTCTTCTTCTTCTTCTCGCCCCTTCCATCGTATTTCTCTTTTCTCCAAGCCATCACCCCCCCCCCATAGTGCCAGAGAGGAGGCGGGTTGGGTAAGCGTTAATTAATTTTGTTCGGAAAAGTAAAACTCGCCTCTTCGGTAGCCGGTCCAATGATCAAACTCTGAATGGGGAACAACAAGATAGGTTTTTAAAACGGAAATTATAACAATCAACTCCATCGGACCATTATGGTAAAATTTCATTATTTCCACCCCACCGTTAAAAGTTGATATAAATTCTTACATTCCGAACGTAGAAACGAGATTGAGGCAAATGGACGAAATACATAAATTAGTCCATAAAGATGAATCTTTTCGCTTGCTCTATTTTTAAATGAACCAAAAAGAACTATTGAAGTATTATGCGAACACATTTGTTACATAACTTCATAGAATGGATTTGTAAAATAATGAAAATCTATAAATTTAAAGTGATTTTATAATTTTAAATAAATGCACCAACTTCTATCCACTTTCGTTTATATTTATAAATTATTTCATGTTTCTTATAATATTTAACAAGTCTGCCAGAGGATTTCTATAATAAATCACTGTCATTTTCCTTGTGCGAAGTAAAGGAAGTATTGTAATCGGTAAAATGATGGGTATTCAGATTAGAACGGAATTATCCCTGAACCCATATTACTAGTTTCAGTTAGTAGGTACGCACGGATGCATCTCCAGAGCTCATCAACTAGCCTTACAATATCGAAATTTCAATTTTTGGTTGTTATCGTCTAATTAGTGCTCAACTCAGAGCATCTCCTTTATTTGTCTTCTTTGATCAAAATTCACTAAAGGGAAGGAGTAGCTAGAGTGGGGCTATAATAAAAAACTGCAATTTTCTGCAATTTGTACTTATAAAAGACACAACTCATATGTATAAAAACATTTTCGTTTTTCATAAAATTATATATAAATAATGTTCTTTGACATTTTTTGTCCCGATGCATTGGAAGGGTGGTGTGGAACTTTCAAATGGGATCAGGTTAAAGGAAGTGCTTAGAAATACTTTGTTTATATAATTTAATGAGAGCTCAAGGAAGTCATGTGGTACCCAAACCAGATTTTTATTTTTAGACATAATGCATGTAAGGTTTTGTGTATTTGAAATTTTAATTTTATTCATTGTCCTTCATATTTTTGGTAATTGTTTATTTCTTGTACTTTGTTATTTATTATCATTATTATAAGCATTTTCTTTTTGGTTTATAAGATATATGTTTTACCATTTGCATATTGTATTATTTTATTCTTCCTTCATACTGCTTGATAGTGACTAGAAATTCAAACTTCACTCATAGGTAAATATGGTTGCCGAACAATACAATACTTGTTTCAATAAGAGAATTTTTCAGATGAACCGATCCCTGTGATCCACTGGCAGGCATCATATCGACATCCAAAAGTCGAAATAGAGTCAAATGGTTATTAATTATAGAACTTACAACAGTTAAAATATTTTTAATTATTACCTTTTAAACGGAACCATTTTGGTGCTTACCATCAAATGATTTTAATGTTAAACTTATAAAATATTACTACATCTTATACTAAAACCGTATTATAATATATTAAAACTACATTAAATAACCATTGAATTACTTATAGAACCACTATAATTAATATCGATTCGACTGAACTCTCTCCCTGGGATCATGATGGGAAGCTAATTGGATGGACGATTCCGGTTATTCTCATATTGCCTGCGCTGGCTGAAGGTGGTCTATGACAAGTAGACATAGCAATTTAATTTGCGAAGGATTTCTCCTGATGAGGCACTGAGGGTAGTGTGGAACAAATAGAATGAAGCAATAATTAACTCGTGAAAAAACATGTGTTTTACTCCTTGACATCAGGTCTACAAACATGAGTGAAACATTCTTTATTTTTGTGTGCAGGGATAACACAGGGGGGTGTTTTATTAGACACAAACTTGTCAGTTCTTGTTTAGCGATAAATCAATGCCTCTCGAAACAAAACCCAGCTAGTTATAAACTATTTATTAACTAATATTCCGTTGTTCTATTCCCTTCAGGCTGTTCATCACTCTTGAAGGGCAAAGACTAAACTAATCCTTTCTAATTCAAGCGAATGATGATCTACCTGAAGAATGCTGTCACAGTGTGACCATTAATTTGGAGCGTAACTGTAGAATTCATTTTAACAGGGAACATCAATATGGTCTTGGGTAACAACCCCAGAGATTCACATGTTTAATTACCATTTATAGTTGTACCTAATTCTAAACCTGAACAGCGCTAAAATACAAATCAAATGATAAGCCTCGTGGTTATTTTCCATTTCATACTAATTTCACCCGTCTGTTGTACAAGGCATCACAATTAGGTGATATCATTTTTTTTCTCCACATAGTAACCCTGTGAGGAGTTATTTATTTGAAAAAATACATGTTCCATTGCCACATGACATATTACATGTATGATTATGTTTATATACATTTTTATTTTACAATATATACACGTTAATCAACTATCTACTCAAATATAATATAAAAAATAATAATAAAATAAAATATTAAAATAAGTAAGATAATTACAAATAAAATTAATAAATGAAATGAAAAAATAAATAAATAAAATAAGAATAAAAAAAGTAAAAAAGTTAAACTCAACCGATGTTTAATTTGCGAGTCTATGTAAGATAAATATATTGAATTATAATTCCCATTCTTCACAATCAACTTTACATTCTAACGTATTTTTACTACATCCATATCTATACTTTTGATAAAGTTTATAAGTTCTTTATTATATTTGTTAAATATAAAATGAGATGGTTCTGGCCAATTATCTCCTTTTAAAATTATGTTCACTATTAATTTTGATCTATTTTGGTTAAATGTTGAACAGTCATAAAGTATATGCAAAAACGTTTGTGTTGTCTGGGAGTCGCAAGTACATTTGTCATTGACTTAGGTGATATCGTTTGAATGAATTCTACTGAATCTGTTGCTAGGAGAGCTACAGCTCTTGTGGAAACTGTCTTAATTCGTATTCACATTTTCCTACTAATTACATTATAATGATTCTAGATTTTGCTTTTCAGTGTAGGTTTAATTATGAATATTAATTACATTATAATAGAATGATTCTAGGTTTTGCTAGATTTAATTATGAGCATGTTGTTCAGTTCCTAGGATATTGTTGGCCTTCCAGTACTGCACCTGTTACAATATCTGGATATCTGTTTCCTGTTCAATTCAATACATGTTGACGAAACATCATGCATCCAAAGGTTACCTTTGTATGTACTTATAGTATGAGAAATGCTGATGATTATAAACCTAGTGTGTTTGAGCACTGTTTACATCTTTTCAGCAACCACATCCTAAACATTTTTAGAAATATAAATATCTGATGTTTCTTCTCTTCTTTCTAAACCAGAATGTAGCAGAAAAAATGCTTATACCCAGGTTCTGAAAGTACTTGGCGGAGAAGCAAAAAGAATGAAAACCAATATTAGTTTATAAAGTCGTCAGAATACGAAAATAAATTCTCCTTGGAGCCCTAGGGTTCTTCCCAATTCTTTTAAATAAAAGTTAATTAGTAACTGGAAGTTTTCTTCTGCGCCAATGAGAAAGAGAGAGGGAGTGAGAGAGAAAGGATGTTTCTCCCTTTCCGTACCAGGAAAGAGGCGCGCCATTGTTCAGAAGAAGAAGGAGGAAACGGTGAGATAGAAATATTTTAAAACAGAATGCAGAAGCTAACAATAAAAAGGCCCCCTGAAAGTGGACGGGAGATTGCTGAATGGCTCGAGATATAAAAGCAGTTCTGATTATGAGCACGGTTGGCTGGGTCGGTATGAAGTCCCCCCCCCCAACCAGTTTCGTAATATCCAGATCCCCCCCCCCTTCTATCTGGCAGGAAAAATAAAAAGCGCTCCGGTAAGACGCCCTCTATCGGGGAAAGAGGGGAAAAAATAATTATCTCCGAAGCTTGGGGCTCCAGGGGCTTTAAAAAGGCAGTGTAAACTTTATACCGCGGCCTTATCTCTTACTTTATCGTACTTTGGCCTTCTTTTAACGCTCCACATAAATTCAACCGTTCTCTCCCAGTATTTTTCAACTGGTACCATTTTATGTATAAAGGAATACAATGCTCTGTTTAAACGTGTAATTGTCCAAAGCTTTGACAGCAAAACACATTTCCCATTGACTTTTACTTCCTTGTATTTCTGTATTGTTTATAACTTTTTATGTTAAACTTAATGAAGCCTTTACAGGTTTTTGGACCAAGTGTATGGTTCTTAAATTTTATATTTCATTCATTTTCTTACATTGAGGATATAAAAAAAAAGGTTAAATTAAAGAGATTTGGGAGGAACGTAGAGACACGTTTGAATTTATTTATTTTTTTAGGAAACCAATAACCCCTATGAAATAATAACAGAATGAATTATTATTAGTACAGAAACCGACTTTCCAGCTTCCAGTATAGCCATTTTTTAAACAGAGATGTCTCCCTCCAAACATGCTTCTTTTTCTGACTATTTTTTTCTGACTATCTTGTTCTATGTAAAATTAGGCCTGTATGTAGAATTTTTCCACACCTTTAATGACATGAACGAAATTCTCCTCCTGGCCAATGTGGGAAGGTTCTTGTAAATGACTTCTTTTCCTTGCTTACAGGAACAAGTTCTTATCAAAGCGAATACTTTGATGTGGAAACAACATCACCTTAAAGATCTTCGTATTTCTTCCGCGAAACAATTTTTTTTTTTAATTTCGGTTGGACAGCAATTGTTTTTTATTTTACACCAATATGAGATTTTGCAAGTGGACTACGATGATATAAAAATATAACGACCGATCGGTTTTTTACATGAACTTGCTTTCGCTGGTACTGGTTGTTCTAAACATTTCAGATACTATTTCTTCAAAATATATATATATATATAAGATGAAAGTTTAATATATTATAATTCTCTATAGAAGAAAACATTTTAATTTGAACTCTTCTCATCTTAGAAGCTTTATTGATGAATGTCGTACGCCTTACATGGAGGGAGCATGGAAATGTTTGCATTTGTTGTTACTTATAGGTGAAACAATCTCAGAGTCATTCACATGTTTTAGCTAATTTAGAGTAGTATTTTGTGCGTGCTGAACAAGTTCTGGCCTCGCTACCTTGTGACATACCCATTAAATCATGTAATATATATATTTCTTTTGTATACACCAAACCCGATTTAGATTAATATATACAAAAACAAACGTTTCCTATCATAAAATATATTTGTAATTTATTGGGGTAACTTCCAATTTTATATTTTATTCTCAGGCGCAGTAATTATGGATAACATAAGTAATTGGTAAATTAACGTTATTGCAATTACTATTTCAGCAGTCGCCTGTGCATTTAGTTTCAGTGTATATATATATATATATATATATATATATATATATATATATATATATCAGGCAAATAACTTTTGGTCACGTTGTTGGGGAACAATGAAAAATGAAAAAGGAATGAAACTGGGAAGAAAAAAAAAAAAAAAAAAAAAAAAGAAAAAAAAAAAAAAAAAAAAAAAAAAAAAAAACCTTGTGGCAATTGAAGGTAACGTATTATAAGTTTATATTGGATTTCAAAGCAATAAATGTAAAAATAACATCTCAGTAGAAAAGATAATAGAAATTTCTATTATTTTTTTTTAAATACGGAATTCATTCGTTGAGATTGAGGATTCACATTTTTAAGTAAGCCGATACAGCAATTATTTCTTCACTTATAGAATTTTTTACCAAAACATTGGAAGATATTAAAATATAGCGGCAACGTCGTACGGAAGGAAAAGGGCAGAGACATCAAGCGCGGCATGTGTTCGAGAGAGAGACAGAGATGACTAATTAAAACACATACTGCCTTTTCCAAACGAAAACTTCTGTAAGTCGATAAGTGGGGTTCGGCGTTAAGAAATGTTTATCGATTGAAGACGCCTAAGTCTCCTTTAACGTTTCGGGGGAAAAAAATAAAGCATTATTAATAAATTCAGTACTTCTCTAAAAGAGGTATTATTGGATAATTTTGATAATCTCCGCCTTCTTCTTCCCTCCTAGCGGATGGCTTAATCCAGCTCAAAGTAAGACGGACGACCCCCTCAGTCCGAGCTTAAACTTTTAATTTATAATACTTAAGACTCTGCCTTTTATAGCTTTGAACCGAGCCCAGCCCTCAGTCTTAATCCTATTTCTTCTATTCTTCCTTATTCTGATAAATAAGAATAGAAAGCCCCTCAGGAAACAAAATATTCCAATGGCATTGTCTCCAAAAATGGGAGCATTCACTGTATTTATTACCCGAAAAAAATACTTGTTTCTCATATAGTAACTCATAATTATTGTTTCTCTTAGTGACTATCTTGTACTTATATATGATACAAACTTGATTTAATAGAAAAAAACTTTATTTATAATGAAAATCATTCTGTCGACGAAAGAAAGCCATTTAAAATTAAATTTCTACAGAAGATATATTTTTAGCAAAAAAATAATGGTTTCAAGAGGCTTCCGAAATTTCTATTAGTAAAAATTGTACTGGTCGACGAGGAAGGAATTTTTCTTGAAGCTGAACGTTCAGCAGAAATAATGAGAGTCCAAAGAAAACTTATTCACAAATTTAAAGTAATCCTGTTGGTATGATCAAGCTGGTAGATAATTGACACCGATTTGTGTACTACTTACACACTGGAGGCAGCAAAATTTTACACTTAGTTTAACCAATAGGTCCTAATGTCACCCACTATAAATAAAAGATTACTTTACCGAGCTCAAAAAGCATCTCATGGCTTCTCACCAAAAGTTTTTCACCAAAATCTTGTAAGAATTGCTATTTCAACATTATCAGTAGATTAATGACACATTTCTTTCTAGTGTTAGACGTGAGCCTAATATTAAATCAACAAATGTATTCTCTCCTGAAACAATTCGTTTACTGCTCTCAGGACGAGAAGCAGGAACAACAGAGAATGATTCAAATGAAGTTGAAGATAGTTTTCCGATGAGGAAAATAAGTTGTTACAATTTTTTTTCCCTCTGGAATATGCTGGATGGTAGAGGAACCAATTGATAAGTATCAATAAAAAGGCCAAGTCATCTACTGTTTTTTAATATTATGCAGAGTGCACTTTCGGAGTCAACGCTCAATCCTTATCAATATTTTTTATTTTCTTAAGGCACTTTATGTCTGCTCTATATGCATACGTACCTCAGAAAGCCTCTCCACTTAACACCATTTATGCGGCTAACCATACAAGGAATAAATTTGACTTATCAATTTAAAAATAAGAAGGTTATGAGGGACCTTTTTTTTTTTTTTGTATTTAATCAATTGTTGTAATTTGAGGGTATTTATAAATGAGTAACCTACGTCGGGTATTAACTCCTAACTCTATGTAAATGTGCGATAATTATGATTATAATTAAATGGTAAACTAGTTTAAATGTAAATTAGTTATACCTTGCTTTTATTTTGTTATTGATAATTGTGAATATTGTTATTTGTGAACTTGTGTATGAGAAAAGTCCGCAACCAAATAAATATTCATTCATTCACATTTTGGAATAACAAAATAGTATTTACATAAACATATTTTGATGTCAAGAAGAACTACTAGGATGAACAAGGCACGAGGCTCTGCCAGGTAGAATTCAGTTCCTTGGAGGTTTTTGTTGCATTGACATTGATTATTAATGTTGTCTCTATCTCATTCAAACTTGAATAGAACGCCAGAAGGTCATTTGGTTGAAAAGCTTCACTTTTCTTCTTAAAGTCAATTTATTAATTCTCTTCACATGGTTCACTTGATTCATCAGCCTTTACACAACGGCCTATACTACCTTCCGCTCAGGTCAATACTAACCATATATGATCGATAGTATTGAAACAGTGGGCAATATAAAAATTAACAGCTTCCACCAAAATCAGCTGATGCAATATCGACGATATTTCTTCTGACTCTATCGATTTTCAGCCGAAGTATGATCAAACTAATAGCTGACCGGAACTTTCTTACATCCATCCACAAACGCACGTGATATTACACACAATGATAATATTCAAATAATTTAGTTACATAATAAAACAATAGAAATGTAATGTTTTTACATTAATAGTGTAAAATTGAGGGAAGTAAATACTGTACATTTTTTTTTTATAAATGTTGCGAAAGTTTAATACATGAAAAATTAAACAGGGATAGTCTCGTATTTGGGAAGTACGGAGGAGATCTAAGGGTACCGCCACATGGTCCCGCTCGTCCTAGGCAATACCCGTCCAGATCGGGAAGAGTCCAGACAATTCTCCTCTGATGTCGCCGCTCCCTCTATAAAAGCATATAGCTCGGCCCGATAGTTTAGTTTGTTCTCAGCTGTCTTCAAGTGATCATCAGAGCGTTCAGTGCAACAGTGCGACTTAGTTGAAGTGCGGTAAAGTGTTTTATGTGAAGAACAGTGTTGTGCCGTGACTCTGCAAGGAATAGTAAAGTGCCGTGTTTAAGACAGTGCAGTGCCGTTAACTTCGCGAAGTGAGGGACAGTGCAGTGATCGTGAGTGAATTATTGGACTGTGTAATCTGAATAACAGTGGAGCTACCAGTGCATCCTGTGAGCAATAATTAAGAATAATTAACCAAGTGTTTAGTGCATTGTTAAATAAATTGTGCAGTGATAAAAATTGTGAAGCTTGTGTGTGTGTTTAATTTTGCAATCCAAAAGAACTCTAATAAACAACGTTTATTACTGATTTTGTAATAAACGTAACAATATTATAATGTGACTGCATTATTTTAATAATAGATAAATTTGTCGGAAAGTTTTGTTCCATTGGTTTTCACTGTACTTCATGTGGAAATCAATTGAGTGAGAACCAATCGATATTACATCAGCTGATTGAGGTGGAAACAGCAGATTTCTATAGTCAGCTGTTTTATATATACGATTATATATATATATATATATATATATATATATATATATATATATATATATATATATACAATGAAGCACTTTTGGTTATTACTGTCGTGTTTCTTTGCGCGGAAGGAATTATAGGTATTTGTGTAAATCTGTAGAGGCCTCACAATAAGTGAAACACGTAGAAAGAATTAACAAATGAGTTAAAGTATAAATGTTAGGTGTTGTCCTGCCGCTCTATTCACATGGTTACTTCTGCAGGGAGTCCTATGTTAGTGAGTAAAGAGCTCTTCGTTGAGAAATAGTGTCGTTCCCTTTCCCACCATGATACCTTATTCCCAAATGATTTCAATTGATTATAAAGACTTTCTTTCATCTTCCTACATTTTCTTATTGCTAATAAATTTATTATAACTATTAAGAATCAAACGTAATACTGATAGCGCAGGAGAAGGATGACCTTCAGAAAGAGTGGAGTGGTTGGGGGGGGGGTGGTTAGGGGGGCAGAGGGCTGAATCATGGAAGGGGAGCAAGAAGGGAAGAGCCTTTCGCTTATTAAGAAAGATGGAAAATTCATTCTTTCTTTCTTTCCCTCTCTTTCCTTCACAAAACTGAGAGAAAGTAAAGGAAAAGGAGGGAGAGAGGGAGGGGAGGCCAGGTTTTATATTATATAATGAGAGCCAGCGGAGAGAGTAAAGCGGGGATGAAAAAAGCACTAAAAAGCTCGCCCCATTCTTCCTTTAGCCCACCCCCCACTCTCTGCCATTTTATTTCCCTTTGTTCTTTTTCAACGTCTGGAAATTGCAATCTCCTTCTCCCCCTCCCCCCGACTCTAGCTCATAACTCCAGTCTCAGATGGAAAAACCAAGCTCTCCCTGAGAGAAATATAAAATGTAAACTCGCCCCCACCTCTTCCGCGCCTCCCCTAAGCCAGCTCGATATTTTTAATTAAAAAGTGTGTTTGTTAATTATTCATTTCAGCCCAGGTTGGACTTGGTTTCAATTGCCTCGCTGAAAAATTAATATTTTATTCAAGAGTTATATAAACTGAAGGATTTTTAATTATAATTATTTCTACATCTACGCTTATTTATGGATTTATTCGCGTGGGTCATAGTAGAATTTAATAATACTGTGTCACAAACCCCCGATGATGAAAGTAGTAATTTTGTCAGTTTAAATAAAATGTTCCGAATGAGAATATGTAGAGGAAGTTAATGGAAATAATAGCTTAACATTAATTTTTTTCTTATAAAGATACTTGGACAAAGTTTCTGGTATAGTTGAAAAAAATTCCTTCCTAACATAGTAAAACTACTTTGCTTATTTTATGAAATTAGAACTGTATGGAAAATGTTCTAAGGATCATACTTCTTGAATTAAAATAATCAAAATATGAACGCCATTAAAGCAATATTCGTCATACTCTTGGTTAACATTGAAATCCACTTGTGCACAGGGATATACTGGGTGACAAACCCCTATCTTGAAAAGGGTGGCTACCTGCATATATAACGGGTTGTGTAGAGCAAAGTGACATTTATTTATTTATTTTTAAATTAATTTCAAATCGGTGTCTCCTTTGTGTTTATAAGACAAACCAGAACGCCTTCACAGCTAAGGCCAAAAACGTTATTACAGGAGCTCGTTAAGAAATAAACTCTCATGTCCACGCGGGAATCAAATCTATCTCGAAGTTAACCAAGAGTTAACCCAGAGAGTTTCACCTTGTTGTGTAATAATTGCCTAACGAATTGCTTAGTTGGGATGATATGCATGAACTAAGAACACTTAGCGTAGACAAATTTGAAATTCATCTAGTTTCATTCTCACATTTTTAGCAGATTTCCCTTGAGGGAAATCAGCTATTGAGGTTGAACTCATGACGGAATTTTCGAAATTTTTCTTCAAATGTCCATCGATCCTACCTAGTAGATGACGAAAATGAGGCCCCTTCAAAACTGTATATATATATATATATATATTTGTCTGTTACCGCTCTAGCGGTCGCAATTTTTGTTTGATCGTTACCAAACTCGATATTTAGTCGTTTTATGTAAAGCGAAAGGTCAAGTTCGTTAACGGCTGAGATCGGATCAGTGGGAAGGGGGGGTTTTAGAGGGGAGGATTTTTGAAAATTCGAAATATCTCCGTTACTATACGTCGGATAGAAAAATTGTACAGAATCAATCTTATTGAAAATTAAATTTACTATAAATATTGTTATATACATGTATTCTCTATCTTGAATATTAACCGAGATATTTGCATTTTTCAGTTTTCAGCCATCAGCAAACCGCCACTTCTACTCATGTTTCATACACAATACTCCGCTTCATAATAAATCACATTATTCCAAGTTTAAATACCAAAAATTATATTCAAGAGACCTTTATTAATGGAGAAACATGCAAATATGTCCTGGTGACTCCCCCCCCCCCGTCTTAAGGTTTTGGACTACAAAAATTTGATTGATTGAGATAACAATTATTCTGACTCATTATTAATTACAGTACTACATATAGTGAATAGTTCTCAATAAAATTAATATGTTATATTCTAAAATATGTCAGTAATTGTTTTTCTTTCCGGTGTGAGGCGGGCAGACCTGTTTCTTTACATTTCTAACCTAACGCTTCCTGTCGGCAGGTTATTGAAATTGGATGAAACATTTCTTATTTCCGTTTGTATTTATTCACGGTGTTGTTGTGTTACCAGCATGTATATTTATCTATTACTAAACTTCACGAGGGAAATCTGCTTAGTTTACGCAGCCCCTGCGTGACGGACTTTTTTTTCCCCCTCTTCGTTTAAAACTCGGTATTCATCATAAAAGCACGATTGGGAAAATATCATATGAAAAAAATGATGTAATTTTTTATCTATTTTAGCTTTATAGTTTATTCCAAACACCATTAATTCTGCAATGTAAGTTTAAAATAATTAAAGATATCAAAACTATTTTTTTATATAAAAGAATTACCTTAGAACTGAAACCAGAATTGCTATTTTTTTGTCCATTCCCAATATATGAAACGGTCAATTGTTTTGTACTTTTAATAACAATAGTTTGATTGGCAGCTCCCTTCCAAGTTTGACTATTACTCCTGATCAATTCTTATACAGTCTTATATACTGGTGCATAAGCATCGTTTTTGAACTTAGACAATCATACATCATACATTTTTCAAAATGATCAAAAACATGATTTTTTATTATATAATAATTGCTTTATCTCGCTACACCCTATGTACTTGAAAATCATTATTGTCAGATGGAAACAGAATTCTTGATCAAGAGTTTCTTTCAATAATACCAGCATAAGCTTTTTTATTTCCTCTTTTGATTCCTAAAGCATTTTTTTTTTAAAGTGGTTTTGAGTTTTAATACTTTTTTGGGTCGACTATACTTTTCATGATTTGGTAATTGTTTCCCCTCCGACTCATATTAACCCTAGGTGGGTCATTTATTTGGGAGCATGATCCATGACCACAGTCATCTTAGATGCATGGCTAGATTTATATAAACTGCTTTTCACAATATTAGTAATTTTAATAGATTATGATAAAAAAATAAAACATAATAATTGAGATAACGAAAAACTTTACAAAATAAAGTTGATTAAATGAAATGGAAAATAAATTAAATAATGTTCAACTCAGCCGATTTTACGATTTTGCTCTTCTAAGGCAAATCAGCCTCTAATCAACGTTATATTCTAATGTTTTAGGTGCATTCATATCTATATCTATATATATTTCTGACGTCAGAATAGTGTGTTTAGACACTGTTAGGTAGACATTACGGCAAACGTAGGTAAGTGGGAAAAGGATTTTCATTAGAAAACTGTTGAATTAATTTGGCAAGTGCAACTTGGATACAAGTTGTAAAAAAATAGGTTTTTTGCTTAGAAGATTCGTTTTAATTGAACATACGTCTGAAAGTTCGATTGTTTTTAGCAAAGTTGAAGTTGACAGAGAATTTGCCTTTTTCCGGCCAACAATTTTGATTATACTCAGGGCCCCTTTTCAAATTTTTGTTAGTAATTCAGAAATGAAAACATAAAAACTATCTCCTTCTTGCCAATAGATAATTCCACCTCAAATCCTTAGTTAACTATTCTTTAAAAACACTAATCATAAATTGAGTTGTGTAGTTTTTATTACTTCCAAAAATTAAAGTTCTCCTGTATATTAGGTTAAGAATAAATTAAGAACAACTAATACTTAATACATACGTAGACTGCTGTATGACTTCTACCTGTAACAAAAATAATGGTAAATTATTTCAGGTTTTTTTCTTAACTAGCAATTTGTGAAATAATTTAACTTCATAATGGAAAAGACCCTAATTCCAGGTTATCATTTTACTGCATTCCTCCTTTAAAAGAATTACATAATGTGTATATGTAAACATTATAAATGAAGAAAAAAATGGTATAATAAATGATGACACAAAATAATTTAATATTAATGTATATTACTTATTGCTTAATCAAAGGTTGAATGAAAAAAGACGTACTCCAGTTAATAATTTATGAAGTAAATAATGCTTTTAGTGCTCTATAATCAGCGAGCCAAATTGTAGCAGTCAGCACGAGGGTATCGACATCATGTCCTTATCATTCAAACTCCATTCTCCAAAACCATATATATAATAAAACTGGAACAATTTAAATTTGAGAGTAAATATTTAAATCAATATTAACTGGCTTATATGTCATGTACAAATACAATTTAAAGCCGACCACACCTCACAAAGGGGGGATATATTTCGTGATTGGCTATTAACTCTCGAACGCCAATAGTTGTCAATGTAAGAATCACTGAATGGCTTTGTGGGCACATATTTCAGACATTTTTATGGTGATGAATGAATCGGACATCGCGATTTAATATTGTCTGAACTTTGCTTTTCCTTTTGAAGTTCACATTTTCTTTCGGCTGCATCCGTGAAGACATGTAGACCAGCTTTCCAAAACAAGCTACAGATACCGCTAATCGAAACAAGTTATACGCAGGTTGTCACACTTTTCTAGCCAGGATCTAAGGATTTTATTCAGTGAGTTCATTACTAAATAAATTCATGTTGCCCACGGGACAGAGTTGAAATTACAACATTAGTTGAAATATAGTTCAATTACAACTACTAATGCAATTAGTTATTGATAATGGGCAACTACATTTTTCAACTAAAGTAATTGTAATTGAAATTTCACAACTACAGTTTGTAGTTGAGAAAATCAGTAGTTCCAAAAACAACTACAGTTAGTAATTGTAACTGTAGTTGTAGTTGCAAATACAGTTACTTTAAAAAACAGTGTGAAACACTGACTGAAGTAGTTGAGGCTGTTAAGAAATAACTACATCCAATGTCTTTATATACAAAAGTTTATTATATTGCATATACTAAATTATTATAATAACTGAAAATAATTTTATTGCAAATAAATGAAAACTAACGAAAATAATATGTAAATTCCTTTTTAGATTTTCCACAGTCGAATGAAATTAAATTTAAACAAATTAGCCATTAAAATTACTCTTAACTCAGAATTTTTGTAAGATTCTTGTAACCTATCTACTGCTCTGCTCCAAAAAATAAGTTCACGTCCTCACTATCACTTTCTCTGCTACTTATTGTAAAATGTTTCAAAAATCTTTTCGTCGCCGAGGACTGGTGACTGATATAGCAGACAGGATGCAGTGCCATGCGAAAGAGTGACAAGAGGTGATCGCCGGAACAAGAGAGTGAGCTGGTAGGAGCTTCCACCTTCAGTTCTGACATATTCTGTTTGACATATTATGTGCACCAATTGAACATGGCTCGTCTCAGATGATCAATTCATCACCACCACGAATGTAAATATTTATATAGAGGTGATCAAAATATATTCGCTCTTTGGAACATAAAAACAGCTGATCTATATGTATTTGTCGTTATTACTCAACAACTGCTAATTGTAATTATTTTTATAACTACTTTTTATTTCAATTAGTAGTTGGATTTATGAATACCAACTACAATTACTGTAATTGCGAAACCAAGTAAATGCAACTACAGTAACCAACTACATTTATGTAATCGTAAATGCAATTACACAACTAGTATTTATTAGTTGAAAAAGTAGTTAATTACAAAAGTATTTAAATCTTGCCCAACTCTCCCACGGGGGAGCTAATTCACCGAGACGCTTCAACACACTTGCTAACCAGAGCCTCAATACATTTGTATTAACCTCCATTTCATTCTACGTCTGCTAATCGAGGGGACATAAAAAGAATACTTTGAATAAATGATTAACACCTAATTTTTCTAGTCTATGTCTTTAAAAAAGCTTCCCCTTCGTTAATCCAGTACATGAAATTTCTCCCAAATCGTAGCTGCCATTTTTGAGCAATAGCACACCGTGGAACAAAATAAATATACAGAAAATATAACGAAAAATAACCATGACTGTATTGATCAGACTAATGTGAGTAGGAATTGAGGGGTTTGATTCTTCTTATAATAGGAACGGCCAAAATAGGTCGTGATCAGTGGTGGAAATTGACCCTTTCTATATATATATTAAGCCGGTTTAATTTATATTGAAAGCATTTCCTGAGTCCTAGGCAATAAATAAGGAGAAAAGGAAGAAGGGGCTACTTATTCTCTTTCTCTCGGAATCGGACCCGCTTTATTTAATTACCATATTTAATTAAACTCGCTCTAAATCAATATTAATATTGCCTCAACCCTACAGAGGAACTTGCCCTAGCCATGGAGCTTGGCTTTAGGCTAGACGGCAAAAATAATCATTTCAAAAGTTTTTAAAGAACAATTATACTTGGCCTTGAAATATGTTTGTCGTTGCCAAATACGCCAATGGCGATTTTAAGCTGGAAATGAACAATAGATAGCTATGGAATCGAACCAAGCAAGGAACTATTGGCTACTGTTATGAAAAATTGCAATTCGATAGATAGCATTACAAAACCACTTTGGAAATGAAGTAGGGGCATAGTTAAGAATAAACATTTTGTGTAGTCTGCACACACAGAAAGATGCAAGTCTCGCAATCTCCAAAGTGACTTTTATGACAGTCGAACAAGTATTTAAAACTATAAGAACGAGTAAAATCCTTACCATATGAGTCATACCTTACCATATGAGTCATACAGTCTATATAGGAAATGGTGCTGTCCTTAGAACTATCAGTGAGGTCCCAAATTCGATAATCCCTGTTTCCACACGTCTTCATTTGGGCAAACAAGATCCTACCTCAAATGCCCACCGTTCTGTTGCAGCCCGCTATGCCAACACATATCTGGGCAACCTGTAGGATCCAATTCTTATCATTTGCCTTTAGCATAGCAGTATAGTTGACTATTTGTACAGGAAGAGCCAGCTCCTCCATACAGACCTATTAGTAGTACGTGTTCGTCAAATTCCCTAACTTAACTAGGGTACCTTTCGTAGTACTAATAAGTGAAAAATTGTATTTAGCTGTGCGATCACGTGACTCTCTTTGAAATTGTACTTCTGCCCTTCCCTCCTATCCGCACTCTACATTGTAACGAAGTTGAGCAAAAGATCCTTTTTTTTCTTTCCAAACGTAGTACAAAATAATTCAACATTTCACAAACCCATTCCTCATCTGCAAAATAGCAACTTCACCCCCACCCCCAAAAAAAACCTTCAATAAAACTGTTCAAAATTTATTCGCTCTAAATAATAATTACTTACTTAAGAAAGGTTCCATTTTAAGTCAGATGCATTAGGATAATAAAAACATGCAATAAAATACATAAAAGTATAATTGCATCGTAAAATGGCATATGACAGAATACAACATAGTAGAGGAGTAGCCTTATATTATCCATCTGAACGCCATGCTTGGCAGAGCATTAATTAATTAAGGAGAATTGAGCATAATTAGCTAAACTAACTAACGGGGCTGTAGTCCTTTAAGGATATGATTCTCTCCCACTGTCTTGGGTCAAGCAATGCCTCTAGAAGATAGAGTTTTATTGATTAAAAATCCCCGGAAAATTTCAATACACTAAAAAAAAACACTATAAAGGAATAAAAAATCTCATGGGGGCACCAAATGATTTTCTTTTACTTCTATTAAATTAAATATAAAAAAAACTCTTTTGAAAACTATTTACTATATCTCCATTCCAATGTACCGGATCAAAAAGTATTATAGTTCATAATGGATATACATATGTGTATTTCTTGACAAACAAAAAAGGTTCCATAGGAATCTTTTTACTCCCTAGTACGAAGTAAAGGAAGTATTGAAATCCAAAATTATAGAAATATTAAATCGGTTTACTAATTTCAACGGAATTATACGTTTTGAACCTCCCTGAGGCCATTTTCATTAGTTTCGGCTTGACATCAGTACGTGTCTCTCAAAACTCAAAAACGGGTAGTCTTAGAATGTTGAAAATTCGCATTTTTGACGCCAAGGAGTGTACTTTCTTTTTAAATCGAAAACATATTAGGAGCAGAGGAGGGCAAAAATAAAATAATTCAAATTTTTAGATCTATATATTATTATCTGTGACATTTTCAGTGACAAGCAACCAATCATTTATTTAATTCAACTCAATAGGAGTAAAAAGAAGTCAGGTGGTGTCCACATCATATTTTTTATCTCTAATAGATGTGGAGAGAATCGGATTTTTTTTTATTTTCACCCCTTTAAAAACAGTTCTTAGTCAATTTAGGTAAGAAACAGAAAACGTCGTACGAGGAAATAAGAATTTACACACAGTTAATAAGAGGTTGGAATGATTGCAAAACGAAATAAAGAATTGAGAGGTTTTTAGAGAAATAACACCTTCAAAACAGCAGGCACAACAATTTTCAATTGCCCCTTTTAAACAAAACATTAAGCGAGATATGCCATTTTACTTCAAAAACTATTTAAATTATCTATATTTCCAGAGAAGATAAAATTTCTTCACTTCAAGTTAGGTTCAAAAGAACCGAATCAACCCCTTCCCCTTTATCATTAAATGTAGGGATGAAAAACGGAGGGAATAAGAAGGAAATGCTTCGAGACAAGAGAAGCCGCCCCAGGAAAAGGGAGTTTTAAAACCATCCTTCATCCTTTAGGGGTCTGTGTAAGGGTGCTTAGGGGACATAAGAAAATGATGGCCTAATCTTTATCGCCCTTCCACCCCCCTGGAGTTTTTGTCGGTCGGCGGTCTAATAGCGGCGTTTATCCCCAGTGTCGTCTGATATATAGCCAGCATATCTCAAGCCTCGCCTGCTCCTCCAGGATGTTGTGGGGGGTTTTTAAAACCGGAGGAGAGGGGACGGGAAGAAGACCTCTGGCCCCCATAATCACCGCAAACTAAGGTATAACAAACTGTTTGCATTCTAAACTTTTCTTAAGTCGCTATACAGCTTCACTCAGCGGGTAACAAGTTGCTCAAGTTTTAATAGACTTAACGCCCATCTATCATTTGTAGCACAATGCTTTTCTTGTAGAGGTATAGTCGAAACAATGTCAAGGACAATTACCTCAAGCCTGTGTACCTATTTATTATGAACTATTTATAAATATGGGGTTTTGTCTTAGATATTATTCAAACTATACAATTGGTCGACACTGGATTGTAACAATGCATGCAATGCCCAAATACAATTATCTTGAAAAATTTCTCAACCGTAGAAACCCAATCTCTCCTTAAATATTTATTCAGCAAGTCGCAAGCTTACAACACCCAATTCCCATTTCAGACTTACAACACTTAACTATTTTAAAAGCTATGAAAACAGGACAAAATTAATTTTACGGACAAAAAGAATTAAAATAACTATTTCTATACAAGTACGTATAAACATACTTCTCACTTCTGAATCAGAATAGCTGCCTGTCATCAATATAGTTGCAAGGCGCTTTTTTACACGACTCCCTTAAGGAAAATCAGCTATTGAGGTTGCACTCAAGACGAGATTTTAAAAACATTTCTTCAAATGTCATCGATCATGCCTAAGAGATGTGAAATTAAGGTTCGTTCAAAATGATATATACAAAACCACCAGCGGTCGCAATTTTTGTTGATCGTTACAAAAACAGATATCTAAGTGTTTCAGGTGAAAATAAAGATAAGAATTCTCTTAAAGGCTTAAATCTGACGGAGTAGGGGAGGGGGGGGGGATTTAGTAGGGTAGACATATAAAATTCAAAATATCTCCGTTACTACTAGTTAGATCAAAAATTGTATGTAACCAATCTTCTTGTTCGTATGTTTCCATAAATGGTGTTTTACACACTTCTTCTCTATCTTGAATTTTAACCGGTTGACGTACTTTTTAACATTCAAAGGCTGCTTTCGTCCATTTCAATTAAATAGTTATTGAGGATATATGCCTCCCTTATTGGAATGGATACATATATCAGTTATCCTACGTTGACGTGCTCCAGTAGTCATCTGAATCGTTCAAGAAGTATGGCTATACTTTAAATCATTTAGAGGTGTGATTTTTTTTATTAGTATAATTATAAGGAAAAAAATCTTAAAACCTATTAAGGCTGTAGATATTTTCTTCAGCTAATGGCCAGCCATGGACCGATAAGGCAATCCTCATTGACCCATGCACGTTGTTGAGTTTAGGTGCCATTGTTGGCCTTTGATCTACTCCGGCCTTTGGAGTATTCGGCTCTGGAATTGCAACTACTATTGCTGTATTCCCTCCCACAGTTCTCCCTGTATCCTCAACGACTAGAGATAGTGTTATCACCTGCTGATAAGGAAGCAACATTTTTTATTCAATAATAACAATATTATTATTGAGTGCGTTGATCAAGTTTTTATATTAAATCGGATAAAAGTAAAGATTGCATGTTGACTAACAGCTCTTACATCCGTCGGACTAACCGACCTTCGATTACGATTGACATTGTGAAAGAATAAGCACATTTACAAACAAAAAAACCACTGAGAAGAAAAATCATCTTAACTTAATCCTTATTAGGAAGAATTTGTACAAACATATACTGCTCTTTAATTACAATAAATATTAAAATCGTTGCTTTCTTGAGATATTAATTTGTTAAGAATATCCTGCATGGTTCTAAATAACTTGTAGTTTGTCTGTAAGTGTGAAGCAAACGTAAAACTAAGAGTAAACGTTTTATGCCAGTCCTATTTCTTGGGGCCTCTGAAGTTCCCTTTTTCTCTGTTCTAAATGTTTTAACTCTCCTAATTATACGCTATACGTTCAGTTTAATTAATCTTGGATCCAAAGTGTAGAGGGAGTCACCATCGTTCCAAGACTGAGCCTCGAAGCAAAAAATCCGCTCATTCCCCACCCTTTAAATCTCCCCCCAGAAACCCCCCCTTCCCCCACGGCCCCCAATCCACTTCCTTCATGATTGATCTCAGCTCCTCTTTCCATTTGTTACGGGATAAACCTTGTTCTTCTATCCCTTCCTCCTTCTACTCTTCTATTTTCTTATTCTAATCTGCACCGATTTGTCTTTCAGTTGGACAGACGGGGGGAAAGGAATGGTAATCAGGCTTTGTTGAAAGACAATTTTCCGAAAATTTCTTAGGCAAAGTTCTCAGTAATGCCCTTAAAAAGGGTGCTTGTAAAACTTCATGAGTTATAGCCCTCAACTCTAGAAAACGTTTTGATATGTATACCGAGCCTCAAGCAAAGCTAATAAAAAATGACTAGAGGAGGGAGATAAATATTACTGGAAAATAGTCTTTTTTATTTATTTTTTCTTTAGACGGGTGGAGAGTTACAGAGGTAAGGTAAAATCAGTAGTAATATGTAAAATTTGTGGTTATATACAAGATTGAGGTGTAGGTAAACACTCGGCGAACTTATGAATCCTTAAAATATTGAAAACGTATTAAATATATTCTATAATAAAAGCCTCAATTTAAATATCACCACAGAATTTGAAGCGGGATATAAGAAAACTATTAAGTATGTGAAAGGCACACTCCTAGTGGCAAAAGAGAACTCGATTTTGGAACCAGCAAATATTTCATTAGACTGCAAAGATAAATTCTTATTCAAACCATGCTTTAAAATTTATGAAGATTCATTGATCTAACTGGGCATTGGCTTTACAGGTAATAACTTCAGTAAAATATTTCATAAAGTTCAAAAATTAGGACGACATTCAATTTCCAAGGATATCTATATACACGTTCTATATTTAAAATCAAAATAAAGAGCAGCTGAATAAACACTTAGGTTTAACTGAAAGAAGACTATCGAAGAAGACAAAGAGATCAGATTCAACCCAGATTTTTCGATCAGATTTTTACTCCTAAGACGGTGTTTTTAGAAACAATAATTACAGCTACAAAAAAAAAACAAAAGAAGAAAACAGAACATTAAAAGCCAACTGCAAGAAGAAAAATAGAATTCCTTCGTTTCTATTTTTCTTCTAACATAAATAAAACAAAAACATTACTAAAATTCAGAACTCTAAAGAAATATTGAAAAGAAACCAAAATTGAGGCAAACTGATGATCATTTTATTTTGAGAAAAAGAAAGAAGATAAAATTTCAAATGATGAACAACTTCTTTATCAGGAGGTATAATAAACAAGAAATTATTATTAATGGCAAAATCATGTTTTTTTTTTTAATTTTGATATCACTCTTTACTATAAAATGGTTTGAAACAATATTAAAAGTATTAACCACCTGAAATTAAGTTCAAAAATTGTATCTAGCTAAAGCAGATTTGAAACATATAGAACACGTCAAACATATATGAAATTCCTAGCTACTATAATACTATAACGGCAGAAACATCACACATTTTACAAAAGAGAATATCACATCCTCATGAGCTATTTAAGTAAAAGAAATTAGTTACTTAAACGGCAGGGAACTTCAGGTGGCGACACAAGTCCTACCATGAAATGAGTTGTTTGGGCCGAGGCCTTTCATGGGCTCTTGCTCCAAAGATGTTCTTTCTTCATTACTTCTGATAGGATTTGAACCATTCACAAATGGTTATTGGATAAATATTTAAAGTTTTAGTTTTAATAATCATTTTTAACATTAAATTGCTGTAGGTAGTTTTCCCATGAACAGAAAGTCCAGTTCGGAGCCAACAAACTTTGGCTTACTTATTTTCATAGAAATCAAGAGGTAATAATAAAAGGGCCAAAAGGATATAGGAGTGGCAATATATATTGCCTTCGCAAGAAACTATGTTCTACTTCTTTAATGTATCTCCGTCAACAACCTAGAATGGTGCCAGTGGACATAAAGGTAAAACTCTAGTATTAGTATTTAGCTATATTTTAAATATTAAATATAACCTTTGTGCAATTTTAAAAGGAGTAGAATTAACTCAATACGAATAAAAGTGGTACTTAAAAAAATAAAATGCCACTGTAGCAACCGAATACATTATCCGCATAGAAACGGTTTCAGTGGATGTTAAACCGACATTTTTTATCCTTGTATAAAATCCCCCGAAAATACAAAAGTGATAAAGAAAAAGTTTTGGAATTATTAAATAAAGTGCAATAGAATCATAATTAACGTTCTAAATAAAGTCTATTGGAAAACAAAAAAATGAAAAACCCACATTTCAGTATGGCAGAAAGATTTAATGAGAATTTCTTCATCACTTCAGAGCTTTTGTTAAAACACTAATTAAAGTGTTTTTATACACAATTATAGCAAGCAATTACAAAACAAGGGACCTGATTAATTTGTTTTTTCAAGCTTCAACAAAATTAAAGCTTTTTCCTTTTTTTTATGTTTGTGTATTGAGGTTCATTTAAAATTATAAAATCTACCCTCGTTTCTCATATGCATTTTAAATCAGTGTTTTATAAGGGATAACGCCTCGTTGGAACAGGATTTCCATTTTAATTCTAATTTTGTATCGTTTAATATGTAAATGCTTTATTTCCATTGCAATGCCATTTGTGAAAATTGAAAAACAAGGTTTTCAACTTTCCTAATGAATGTTTTGAAATATGGCTGCATACCGACATATCATTCCATTTTATATGGATTCAGTATTCCCTCTGAAATGTGTTATCTATAAGGCTTTCCGAATACCCGGAATTTAATAGGGAAAAATTAAATAACCTACGTTCCAGGCGAAATTAAATTATGAATGTGGTTGGATTCAGGATAATTTGTGGAAAGGGACCATAAATCTAACCAAATGCCATTTAGCGTTAACAGTCAAGTATTTCACAAGGGTCAAATATGTCACAATTAGGGAAAAAAATCTAATAACTCATAAGTGTGAAAATGAGTTTTTGAAAAAATCTTATTTTAAATGTAACAAACTTAAATCCATGCCAAAAAATATATGCTTTAGTCTCATAAGTGATTTTTAGAGTAAAATACTTAATTCACACAATTTCCTACGCTACGTGTAAAATAAAAATACAAATTTTTTGAAGTGACAGGGTTTTAATGAAAAATAAATTATAATAGATCTAGAACAAGGGGTGAAATATCATATAACACATATCTTATTGCAAACTTAATTTTCTAAAATTTTTGTATGCATTTATCTCTTTTTATTTTAACTCTAATATTACTTGTATTTTTTTTTCAGCTTTCAATAAACTCCCACTTAAATTCATCTCGCAATCAATGTCAGGCAATCATTTCATCTCGTAAGTCAATATATTTCAAGCTTAAAAAGTACATACGTTACCACCCTTTTCTAGGCTGGTGAGGCTCAGGATGTTATTAAATCAGTTCGTTACTAAATACGTTCCAATTGCCCATGTGAGAATCGAACTCACGACTCCTGTGTAAGTGTTGAGTACAACTCTCTTGAATATTGCAATTAACTCCATTGTAAATTTTATACCCGAATATGTGTCTCTTTGGCTGTATGCTGATGACCTCTTTATATACACGACACACACAGATAGTTTTTAAAGCTCAACAAAGATTACATACCACAATAAATGAGTTGGAAAAGTGGAGTGAAATAAAAGGTTTTAGATTTTCATATGATAAATCGAAACAAATTGTTTTCACCAAAAAAAGAAATGTTCCAACTCCTCACATAACTTTAAAAAACAAATTAATTGAAAATACTAATACCATAACACTCCTTAGGCTTACACTAGACAGACGTCTCACATGGGCGCCTCATTTAAATGAAATTGTTAATAAGTGCAAGAAATCATTGAACATATTAAGGATTCTTGGTAACACGCAATGGGGTGCTGACAGATTAATGACGTTTACATTTTACCGTGCGTTTATCAGGTCTATTCTGGATTATGAATGTATAGGATTATGAATGTATATTCATCTGCCAGTCCGACAATTCTAAAACTTCTGGATCCAATACACCACACAGGACTAAGAATCGCAATTGGTGCATTTAAATCTAGTCCTGCAGAAAGCCTTTGTGCAGAGGCTGGTGAACCTCCACTGGAGTACAAGTGCATGATGTTATGTGCAAAATTTGTTTTACAGGCAAAAGCTTTGAACACACCATGTGTAATGAGTTTTTTAAATAACCTTTCTTCTTAATATGTACATCCAAAAACATTGCAAAAGTAAACCACTTTTCATTCGTACTTAAGACAGCAAATGTAGTTCCAAGGTTTTAAATAGAGAAATGTATTTTAACATGCAACCATCATTTCCTCCTTGGACCATGAAGAACCTAAAAGTGCTCTTAATTTTAACCAAATAAATAAGAGCGATTTATTTTCAAACATCTTTTATCAAAACACTTTTAAATACTTTGTAGCAATCCACGCACATAACAAACTACATGCATATACAGACGGTTCCAAAACTGCCAGTGGTACAGGTGCAGCGGCAGTCATTGACAATCATATTCACAGCATTAAACTACCTGATGGCACAAGCATATACATTGCAGGACTACATGCAATATTACTTGCTCTTTCCGATATAGACACAAACTTTTAGAAAAATGTCCTACTCTGCACAGATTCAATAAGCTCATTACTCTCACTAAGAAACATTTACAATTCACATCCTGTAATCACACAAATTTTCTCTCACATTAACAGACTTAAACATATAAACATAACTATCTTATGGATTCACGGACACGGAGATATTGGAATAGAATAATAGACAAGCATGCAAAACTAGCCACAAGGGAAAACACTACTGACACAAGCTTACTAAATACACAGGACTTATGGAAAGTAACAAAGGCAGAAATACTTCACACATGGCAAGATCAATGGCTGAGATCGACTAGTAAGCTTAGAGAAAACAACATTCAATGAAGCCGTGGCCTTACGACTTTAAAACAAGAAGAGATGAAGTAATACTTACACGGTTACGAATTGGACACACTCTACTAACACACTCATACTTGATGAACAAAAGACAAACCGATTTGTAGATGCTGTAATGTAGCTCTGACAGTTAAACATATACTGACTGACTGGAGGCAACGCAATTACTTACAAATACTACATAACTTACACGAAGTTTTCACTCACTCGAGTGTGTATTAGGGATATACAGAGTTTTATGATAATAGTCACCTGGAACAACTTATATCTAAACCTTAATAATTTTAAATTTCTTTTATTCATTTTACATACCAATTGTATTTTAATTATTGATTTACTTATTTATTTATTGAATATTTAAATATTTTATTAATGATTTCTTTATTGTCCAATGTCAATAGTTTCGATTTTCAGTTTTGTAACTAGCTTTGGATTTTGTCTTTATTTGTTACCTTGTCCATTTATTTTGTTACATTTTATTTCCATTCTTTTTTTTTTGAGTTCTATTTTGTTTTTTGAGTTCCATTTCCGTTTTTGAGTTCCAGTTCCGTTTTTGTCTTCATTCATTTTTTTTTTTAATTTCGCCTTTTGTGTTCTTTTTTTTTTTTGCTTTCAAGTTCTGTTTTGTGTTGCGTTTCTATTTCTTTCCCAATTCTGTTTTGATTTCATCTCCGTTTTTCGTGTTTTCTCTCTGTTTTGTGATCCTTTTATGTTTTTTGTTCCTCATGTATTTTTTTTTACCTTTTCTGTTCTGTTCCGTTTCTGTTTTGTTTAATTTGGTTATTTTTTTGTATTGTTTTTTAAGTTACGAAGCTTTTGTTTAGAGCAACATCGCCAAAGCTGGAAGTTCCAACAAATATCGTGTGCAGCTTAAATTTGAAGTACTGTTTACACAGGCGTCTTGTGGAGGGAGAAATAGAGAATAGAGCGTGGGAAGTCTGCTTAGTTTACACAGCAGCAGCTAGGTGACCCACTTTTTGTAATGTAGCCTCATGTCAGTGTGTAATCAATTCCCCAGTCCTACCACTATTCCAAAATTGAAGGGAACTCAATCTGAGGTAAAGTGTATGTGTAATTGATCGCATTAAAAAGGGATGAAACAACCCCCCTCAGACAGGGCGGAAGACATGGTTAGACCTCTAGCAGCAGCTTTAAGGGCTGCCAACATAAGCCACTCAGTTTTAATTCGCCAGTTTAGACCCCCCTCCCCCGCAACTCTCTCCATAGAGCCAGGCCACGGAATAAAGTCATGTAGGGTGCCTTTATAGGTGCCCGTTACCTCTGTTTATACCGCTTTTACACGATATCACGGCCGACCGATGGGCTAGCGACCTGCTTTTTGCATTACCACTTTACAAGCTGCCCCTGCCGTAACTTCTTAATATGAACCCAGCTAAAGGTCTTTATAAGTCTCTATGAGTTCATTAATAGGCACCCGTTGGCCAGCCGCAAAGTATTACAAACTCGTTAACGTTGAAACTTCACGAGATGAAAAAGGAAAATAATAGGAATATTGAGAAACAGTACCGGTTCGAACTAGAACACATTTACGGATATATTGTATAGTATAAAAAGTCCGTCACGCTGGAGCTGCATAAACTAAGAAGATTTCCCACCTGAATTTTAATAATAGACAAACCTACATACTGATAACACAACACCACCGTGATTATTAGGTGAATAAATACAAATGGTAAAAAGAAACCTTTACCCGCCCGGCGGAAAGCGGCTCAAATATAAACAAACAGGTCTGCCAACAGCTTTCAGTTATTCCGACAACGGAAATAAAAACAATAACTCAAACATATCAGAATATAACATATTAATTTTATTGAAACATTTGTCCTATATCTATTACTGTAATATATAATGAGTCAGAATAAATTTGATCTCACTCAATCAAATTTTAGGAATTCAGGAATTTAAGACGGGGGACGGGGGGGTCACTAGAACATATTTGCTTGTATCTCGTATAATAAAGGTCTCTGGTAAACAATATCTGGTATTTAAGCTTCGAATAATGTGATTTATTAAATAACACAGTATTGTTTACCTAACATGAGTACAAGTAGGGGTTTACTGATGGCTGAAAACTGTAAAATGCTAAACCTCGCTTAATATTCAAAATAGGGAATAAATGTATATAACAATATTTATAGTACATTTAATTTGCAATATGATTGGTTCTTTACACTTTTTCGATGTGACGTATAGTAACGGAGATATTTCGAATTTTCAAAATTTTCCCCCTTTAAAACCCCCCTCCTCGTGGTCCGATTACAGCCATTAACGAACTTGATCTTTCTTTTTACATAAAACGTTTAAATATCGAGTTTGGTTACGATCAAACAAAAATTGTTACCGCTAGAGCGTTAACATATATATATATATATATATATATATATATATATATATATATATATATATATATATGTATATAGATAGAAAGATATAATTTTGAACGGTCCTCATTTTCGTCATCTACTGGGTAGGATCGATGGACATTTGAAGAAATTTTTCGAAAATTGCGTCATGAGTACGACCTCAATAGCTGATTTCCCTTAAGGGATATCTGCTAAAATACAGGTGAAAGGAAGATAACAAATTGTCAGCTGCAAGAACACAATGTGAGTCTAGCCAAGTGTTCGTTCAGTTACCAACATTATTCAGGCACACTGCAACCCCAAGGACTAGCCCTGCAGCAAGACAAAAAATATTTTCTTTCAATTCCAAATGAACTAATGAAAGCAAATTATAACGTTTGAATTACACATCAGCAGTATATTATATTTAAAAGAATAAATATTACATTTATTTATTTGTTATCTGATATATTTCAGTAATTGTTTTTCTTTCCGGTGAGAGGTTGGCAGATCTATTTGTTTACATTCAGACGCTTCCCATCGGGAGGTTAATAAAATTAACTGAAAGATTTCTTATTACCGTTTGTATTTATTCACTTACTATCCACGCTAGTGTTGTGTTACCAGTATGTAGATTTATCTAATTTTATACTTCACTTCTGGAAGCTGAAACGAAAATCTTCTTAGTTTACGCAGCCCCTCCGTGACGGACTTTCTTTAATTTAATACAGCTATTTTTTCTGAGCAACATCTCCACAGCTGTGAAGCTCCAATAAGTAAATACAATATGCATCACTATGCCATATATATATATATATATATATATATATATATATATATATATATATATATAAGGTGTAAAGATACAAGTTCAGAAAGAAGGAGGGAAAAAGTGTTTAAAAAGAGAGAATAGATGAAGAGGGTTGTTAAAAAGGCTCTATAACTCTTCCATTAAGAGGAAGAAAGTTTGCTAAATAAAAGAGGGGAGAGAATTATTATCGATTCGGAGGAATGGAGATGGAGGGGGTACTGTTAGGACCAATCCCCTGTCAGATAGTAATCGTAATCACTCCCCCCAGAACCCGTCCACAGTCCTTTATACATTCAATCATAGCCCGTTCCCGGGGGTAGACTTTTTACACCAAACAGAAAGGTGGAAGCGTCCAAGACTTAAGCAGTCCATTTTGGAATGGGTACATCTGTTTTCGAGACTTGAGTCGTAAGTCGATTTGAAGAACTAAGTCGATCAGTCAGAGAGATTAGATGCAAGAGACTCAAGCATAACGTCCAGAATCTTCTTTGGCCAACTTCAACTTAGTTGGGCCACTACTTTCGAGGTCAGCCTTCGCATATGGGTGACCACAGTCAGGGAAAACTGTAACTAAATTGCATGAAGGGTATGGCGTCTTTGAAATCTGCAAACTATCTGCTCAATGTTTCACTACAAATTGGCAATGACTCACTGCCAGTACGAACTCCGTCATTACTTGCTTTATTGTTCTATTGGCTATCCCCAACCAGCACCACTTAAGCAAACTGGAAAAAAGGAGTGAAGTGTGGTATACGGTGATTCCTGAAACAGTTCATTGGCATTCCAGTTTTTATGTAGGAAGCGATGTAATGAAAATAATATAAATGAAAGTATAAGTATAGAAGGGAGAAAACAAAATTATAAATGATGTCTGAAAATGGATGGTGATCCGTTTAAAATTAGATCATAGATCTTATAGCTGGCAGAGATTTACTACATCTCTATATAGCTTGAAAACTTGTGGCTTATATTAAACCGAAGAAAATTTTGGTTTGAATAAAATCAGCTGTCAAATGGAATGTATTTATTTTAAATAAATAAAAGTCTGTCACCAGAGCCTGCGTTAAATAAACAGATTTACCACGTAACAGTTCAGTGAAAGCGATATGTGGAATTATGGCTTTGAATAAAGAGTTCCAATACATAACAGTTAACTGACTAGAGCTGTAACAGACAAGTACTCACACACGCACACACACACACGCACACATACACACACACACACACACACATATATATATATATATACAACTTTGAACGGATCTCATTTTCGTCATCTACTAGGTAGGATCGATTGACATTTGTGGAAATGTTTCGAAAATCGTGTCATGAGTACGACCTCAATAGCTGATTTCCCTTACGGAAAATTTGCTACAAAATATAAAATAGAGTACGTCAAAAACATTTGGTCTTAGGTTCATTAATTTCTTTACATTTTATTTATTATTGGCTTGAATATCACACAAGTTGTTCGAAATATATCAAGTTCAATTGATACATTTTCAAAAATCTATCACTTTAATATATAGATATTGTTACGTTTATTACAAAAGTAAAAAATTTGCTTATTAGAGTTCTTCTGGATTTCAAAATTAAACATACAAGCTTTATCACTGCACAATTTATTTGACGATGCATTACACACTTGGTAAATAATTCTTAAATATTACTGATAGTATGCACTGATAACTACACTTCTTTTTGCACAATTGCACTCACGATCGCAGAAGTTCACAAAATCACGGCACTGCACTGATCTCACAAACAACACTGCTCTGCATTGTTCTTTACATAAACACGACACTATACTGCTGTTTACATAAACACTGAACCGAAACTAAAAGTTCTGTTTATTGCACTGAACGCACTGTTAACGCTCTGTTCTTGAAGAGAACTGAGAACAAAACTAACTGTCGGGCGACCTATGCCACTTTTATAGACGGGCGGAATGGGAATAGGCCCAGACTGGTGTAGGTTGGGACTAGCACCTCCTAGAACGTAACTGGTGCCATCGGTCCCGCTCTTTCATCGGCCAGTTCCTTTCAACTACTTCTTTCTTCGTAAATACGTGATTAACTCTGTGTATTTTTTTTATGTACGTAGTTTTTGCAACAATATATTAAATTTAGTTTTCTAACAATATTACTTACTGACTTACTAGACTATATATATCATACATTTTTAATTTATTGATTTAACTCCTTCATTAACATTAAATTATTAAGGATGATACCCATTATGAATGTTTAGAATCTTACCTCTACCTTAAAGAGACATATATCATAATTTATTTTTCGACAGATCTTTTCAAATATATTGTAGTTTTATTTAATAGTATTCATCTTGTATATAAAAGGATACTTCTGTTATGAAGTTAAAATAGATTAGCAGGCTGTATACACTTCAATTTTATTTTTTTACTTTTTTTATTTATTTTTTATTTATGATTTTTGTTTTTCACCTTTTTTTTATTTTTTATAATTTCTTTTGTCTCCCTTCTATTCTTATACTTTCATTTATATTATTTCATTGCCCTGATGTTTCCATACACAATATCGCTTCCTACATAAAAACTGGTATGCCAATGAACTGTTTGAGGAATCACCTTATTCCACACTTCACTCTTGAGGGTATAGCGGGCGTTGCGGAACTCATTTAAATAAATAAATAAAATCAAACACCACCATGGACTAAAGCACGAGAACAAAAATTTAAATTAAAACAACCGCTCTCTGTTTGTTTTATACTGAAGGCCTTGTAAAAAAAAAAAAAAAAAAAAAAAAAAAAAAAAAAAAAAAACAACAAAAAAAAAAAAAAAAAAAAAAAAAAAAAAAAACCTATATGTTACTATGCTGTCTATGGATAAACAGATTAATGTTGAACCCCTAGCCGACCCAATCCATCTCTGGCTATTTATCCATAGGTTGTATCTTTTTATCTTTATGTTTCTTACATTTTTACTACTATGGCAACATTGTACCATAGCTAATATTTTTAACAGCTGTAGAATGCTGACTTCTCCAGGATACCTCTCCGAGACGTGTATCCTGTCTCAAGCGATCAAGAAACCAGAGAATTGTCACACTTTCAGCATTACTTATTATCCTCCATTTGTGCTAATTTTCAAAGGTTTTAAAGACGTTTCCTTCAGGCAAAGAAGCTTTAATGTTAATACAGGCGTAATAAAAAGAATGAAACATAAAAGAATGCTGGACAAAGTCGAAGGGAAGTTCTTTACGCATGACGAAGGGCCTATGAAAACAAAAACTGTATAAGCGACGACCAGTATGCGACACCAGTATTAGTCATTGTATAAAATTACTATTTCATTATCAAGGCATGGTCTTGAAATCATTCTTCTTTCCTAAAAAATGGCATTGGGACTATTCTATCTTTGACCTCTGCCTGAACTTAGTTTATCTCCGTTGCTTTTCCAACCAGTTTTACCTTATATCGTCTTCCGATTTTGATCCAACCCGAAGACATCCGATGTAATTCTTTGACTGTAGTCTAAATTGTATAAAGGTTCCCCAATGATCATGTCGTTAACATTTGCTTAGGTATTCTATTGTAAAGTGGAGGTCTCTTTGGCTCTTTAATCTTCATTGAGAGTTATTAAAAGATCAAACTCAAAGGTTAAATGAACATTATTGATGAATTGTCCACCTCAAATTACCATCATGGTGCCCGTATACAACTTATTATATTTCTTTATATAAGCGGGTTTGGCCTATGGGGTCACGTTTCAAATTTTTGAAGAGGAACGTTTAAATATTAGAATACATTAATATTATTATTTATTAACGTCCAATTTTTGCAACTATGGTTAATAGGGATAATAGATTTACAACTAAATATTGAAAAAAGGAGTATAAATAATCCGAAACTCAGTTCAGATTACCATTTCCAATTCTTTAATAATAGACGTCGATACATTTTCAAAGACCAAGTACAAATCAGTTTTCTGTTTAATCGGTGGAGTGACACTTAGTTGGCGACATGTTATTTTATAACGAATATAATTTTGTCCAACTCCCTATGTTTCTCCCTTAGTGAAATGCCTATGTAAAGAATACTTTGTTTATAAGGTGGGGATACGACATTTTGCACTTTAACTTATAGTGGAAAGCAAATGAGGTGGAGCGGGAATTTAATTAAGGGAAAAGATTTAAACTAGATTCATATCTAAATTGCAAAAAAATAAATAGACAAAAACTGTAGAAAATAACATTTATAATAGGACACAAGTAACATTTTTTTACATATTTTTTCCAAGTGCGATGTCGGCTATTGACCAACTTATAATTTAGTTTGATAGAGGCAAATACATAAGGGTCAGGAATGCCCGATGAGTTTAAAAATAATTACTTGAAATTGTTAGGAAGAGCAACTGCCAACTCAGCTGGAGTGAAAATGAAAAGATACGCCGTAAATACGAACCGACTTTTTTCTATCGAAAACCAGAATAAAAACCCTGAAGATGAAGATTCCATGATAATTGACATTTTATTATTATTTTCACTGAGATTTGAGAATTCACAGGAATAGATCTGTATTATCCTCGAACAATGGGTATATATAGTACATATTAAAATAAAATCCGTTGCAAAAGAGTTCATGAGAATTAAGGACCTGTTGCACACGTCATCCTTGCTGCGTTTGTATCTTTCTCGTCGAAGGTTATTGGTGACATTTTATTATATGTGTTGTGATCAAAGGCTCAGTCGCCTTTCAAACAAAAACAGTAAAAACTAAGATAATTTCATTTCAACTAGGATTTTTCTTTCGGCACACGATAGTGATGAAATGGATAGAGGTTCAACTCCAAACCATTTAATAGTACGGCTTTACTTCGCATTATTGAGCTGTGACACATTTTTTTTCCGAAATTAGGACTCCGATCACGCGGCAACGAGCTCAGTATATCTACTCCTTCTCTTCATATTTACGTCGTTGTAGTGTCCAAAGTTTAATATGTTTGGGTGATTTCGCGACTGGGAAGTCCTTGAAGTGCAAGGACATATACTGGGAAAGAAGATCAGAAGGAACTTCAGTGCTTTCTGCATAATGTGGTACCAGTAATCGACATCGATGCAAGTGTCCACCCAAAACCAAAAGGAAAGGCGCCTCTACAGATTGTCTAATTACGTTCAATAGCTAGCTTAAGTGAACTAGAACTTTAACGGATTTCAATCTCCCATCAGTCAGACATGAGCAGGACAATGAATAACCTAACTTTTATCCGAAATAAATTTTCATTTGAGATTAGCGTAGGCCCCCAAATATTGTTAAGTCGATTGAAAGAACAAGGAACTATTTAGGATTTCTTTAGTCGCGCAACCCTTCCTACATAAAAAATGCATGAGTTCCCCATTAGCACCTCTCCCCGAAGACCCCGTTCATCCGCCGATTTAATCCTCTCCTTTTTAATTCAGATGCCGTCGTCACCCCCTCGGGGATGGTCCTTGCCGAAGGGAGAGAGTGAGAGAAAGCGAGTGAGAGAGAGCATATTGCTTATTTTCTTAGGCAGAGCAGCCAACCCTCCGGTAATAAAGTTTTAAGAAGAGGGCCCAGGACTGCGAGGGTGGGGGCGGGGTGCGACAAGGAGGCCACTATGGCGGCAGGCTCGGAGGGAGCGAGAGGAAGAGATACTTGAAGAATACGCCCTCCTTTTGTTCTCTGATTGCCAATTTCTATTTCCATTAGGACGTATTTTCCAAGGGAGGCCCATCTCGAGTCGTAGGGCAGGGATTTTTCCAAAGGCCTCCCCCACTCCGTCTGAAGGCCTGGCCTCTCCTACAGTCATTTCACAATCCTTTTAAATCTTTAACCTAATAGCTTGCTTATGAGCAGAGTCCCTTCCTTCTGAGCAAAGTGCTTTGAATACTGATTTGATCAATTTTCAGATGCAAATCTCTTTTGTGTCCTGAACCAGGATAGGGGAGGAAAGGGCGGATCTCACAAAAATTGTTACAAGTCCTCCCTTCCTCAACAATTACATTGTCAAAGCACTATTAAGGAAAAACAGTCTAAATTCGATAACCGTCAACATTCATAACACTAATTTTAATATCATTTTCATCAGAGACGAATACTAAAACAATACACCGTGTTCCGACAATAATACAATTAAAACACTTTGTTTCCATATATATATGAATAAATATAAACTGTATTTAATTTCTTAAAGGAAGTCCTTTATAAAATTCCTCCTGAGATCCTGGATGCTAGCAAAACCAATTGTTCAGTATCAATAAAAAGGCCTTGTCCTTTATAAGTTTTATTATACTTAATACTTAAGTTCACTTTGAAAGAGGCAAGCTCCATCATCAGTGCCTGTTGTTTACACAAAAAACAGTAAAAGTGTGACAAATATCTAGAACATTGCCAAAAAGATGTAAAAATTATTCAATTAACAATAAAAAATAAAAATAAATAATCCTTTATTAGAATAATAACATTTCTATTTACTGTTAACTGACTACTCTTTACAAATTGTGGGTCACGCTATATGCCCTTAAGGGAAATCAGCTGTTTGAGGTTGTACTCATGACGCATTTTTCGAATTTTTTTTTAAATATCCATCGGTCCTACCTAGTAGATGACGAAAGTGAGGTCCGTTCAAAACTGTATATACATATATATATATATATATATATATATATATATATATATATATATATATATATTTGTCTGTTACCGCTCTAGCGGTCACAATTATTGTTTAATCGTTACCAAACTCGATATTTAGTCGTTTTATGTAAAAAGAAAGATCAAATTTGTTAACGGCTGAAATCAGATCAGTGGGAGGGGGGGGGGGGTTAGAGGGGAGGATTTTAGAAAAATCGAAATATCTCCGTTACTAGACGTCAGATCGAAAAATTGTATAGAACCAATCTTATTGCTACTTAAATGTACTATATATATATATATATATATATATATATATATATATATATATATGTGTGTGTGTGTTAAATACATTTAATCTATATCTTTAATATTAACCGAGATATTTGCATTTTTCAGTTTTCAGCATTCAGCAAACCCCCACTTCTACTCATGTTACGTAAACAATACACATTTATATAATAAACCACGTTATTCGAAGCTTAAATACCAAATATTGTTTTCCAGAGACCTTTATTATACGAGATAGATGCAAATATGTTCTTGTGACCCCCCCCCTATCTTAAGGTATTCGATTACTAAAATTTGATTGATTGAGATAACAATAATTCTGACGCATTATTAATTACAGTAATAGATATAGAAAATAGTTCTCAATAAAATTAATATTCAGATATATTTCAGTAATTGTTTTTCTTTCGGGTGTGAGGGTGGCAGACCGGTTTGTTTTCATTTCTAATGTTTCCTGTCGGCAGGGTATTGAAATTGGCTGAAACATTTCTTGTTTGTATTTATTCATTTACAATAATATTCACGGTGATGTTGTTACCAGTATGTAGATTTATCTATTACTAAACTTCACGAGGGAATCTGCTTAATTTACGACACCCTTGCGTGACCGACTTTTTTTTGTGCATTAATTATTTTTGTTGTTTTTGTTTGTGTTTTTTATGGTTGTTTTAAATCATTTTATTTTATTATCGTTTAGGCAAGAAAGTATATTTTTTTAAAATTCAAAAACATGTTCTTAATTATATATAATCAATAATTGTATCATAAAACAACTAATGTAGATTAACTCAACTACATAACCTAAACCCCAATTGCATGGAATTAATCCTGTAAGCAATTGCAAATAAAATCTAATCTAAATGTAATATATGCATGTGTGTATATATATATATATATATATATATATATATATATATATATACACACACACATATATAATATGTGATTAATTAAATGAAACAGTCCCGTACTGTTATAATAAAACAAGTAGGTGAATGAAAGTAGGGGGTAAATGTAGCCGATAGGGGTAGGAGAGGAGGGAGCAGAGCACACTACCTAGGCTAGAACAAAGCTGACGTCAGGTTGACTGGGCCGAGTGGCTACCAGATGGGCAACCGGTCAGACCGGTTCGACGGACAGTCCACCTGGACACCTTTGTATTTCGGCAAACCTTTGTTTCATCTTCAGGCCAGCGGTAGACCTTCCACTAGGCCAGATGTCCGGCGGCTTAATCGCCAATTAGGGTTCCTCTCCGAGCAGGTGTTTAAACACTCACTCACTCATTGAGTAAACTATGTCTAATGTACAGAATGTTGGCGCAGTCCAGTGCTACCTTGATATCTGTATAATCGTTTACCACAAATAACTATTAAATCTACCCTCTACAAAATAGTTCCTAATAATAATGGGTTATAAAATAAGCTCGTAGGGTTTTTTCTGTTGATTTCAATTAAAACTTCATATTCTTGTAAATATTTTTTATCAATTATAAATGATACATTTCGATCTATAACATGTTGCCATCTTTCAGGTAATTTTTTATTCCGTCTTCACAGAACTTCTAAGATTTTCTCACAATGAACTCCTCTATATGCGTTTTGCAGCCCTCGAGCGAATTAAAGTGTTTCCCGTTAAGAGAGTTTTGAAGTGGCCGAAATAAGCGAAAATCTGTTGGGGCAAGGTCTGGTAACTAGGGTGGGGTATCACATCCCAGCCAAACTCCAATAATTTCTGCCGGGGCTGCAAAGACACGTGAGGAGGGGCGTTATCGTGATGGAAAACTATGCCTTTGCATTTCTCTTCCATTTTGTGCAAACATACCACTTAAAGATAAGGAACCTCGGTTGAAACTAATACATAAAAACACCTGAACTAATCCTTCATTGATGTAAAAATGTAAACTTTATTGACCAAGTGAACATGATTTATAATTCCAGAGAGGATTAAATTGAAATATTGATAAACGCTAAGAACTTATTTTACAACCCAATACATTTGAACACTCTATTTCCTTAGTAATCTGCATATGAATATAAAAGCTCCTAATCGGCCTACAGTAACTTGTTGCGTGTATTTTTACATGTTGGTGAAATTATATATATATATATATATATATATATCGTTTGTTAACGCTAGACCAATCGCGATTTTGGTTTGACGGTTTCCAAACTCGATATTTAATCTTTTCATGTAAAACTAAATTTCAATTTCGTTAATTCCTGAATCGCAAGAGTGGAGGGGGCGGCGGTTTGGACGGGGAATTTTGAAAAATCGAAATGTCTCCATTATTATTTGTCTGATCAAAATATTGTAAACAACCAATCTTATTGTAATTAATGTATTATAAATGTTATAATATACTATTTTGAATATTTGCATTGTTTAGTTGTCATCCCCTACGCTCTCTGCTACTCATGAAATGTTATCAATAATAATAAGCTACAAAATCATGAGCCACATTTTTCGAAGCTCATTTCAGGTATTTACCAAATCTAGTTTTCATTGTGAGATGCGTGCGAATATTTAGGAACTGATGGCATCATCTCAGATATCAAGTTTTAAACTACATAGTTTTTATTTGATCAGCACCACAGCTATTATATCAGGCCTCTGCAATACAGTTCATTTTAATACATTTGAACACTCGATTTCCTAAGTAATCTGCAAGCGAATGCTAAAACAGAAAATTGGCGCGTATATTTCCATGACTTACACTGGTGTAAGCATGTAAGGAAACTCAATATCAAGAGTCTTGGAAATCTTAATACTCCTAAATTAATAGTAAACACATCACCAGCTAACGCTAGAAACCTTATTTATGCTTTATCGTTCAAAATGTATCAGTTCAACAACGAATAGCTGGATTGGGCAAGTATGGACAGTAAATTGGGCAAGTATGCTCAGTAAATATAAAATTATTGTTGGATGTTGGACATCCGTTGTTGCAGATAATCCCAGGTCGGTTGCAGCACTTTTAAATTCATAATTCGTAAACCAGTTTAAGAGTTTTTAAAATATGAAAATTGTATTTCATAAATGGATCCAATTCTAATAGTTTAAGAATTTTAATCTATTGTGTAATATGTTGAAATATACTTGTATTTATTTATCAAATAAATAAAAGCCTATTTTAATATTTTGAATATTTACATTTAATTATTCCTTAATTGCTTTGACTTTAGGGAATATATTTCAGTTTCGATTCATATTCCTGTCTAGGATCCGACACCATACTCAAATATAACGAATGTCTCCTATATTATTTAAGTAAGGAAATATTAATGTAATGTCAATTAGAATATATCGTACTCTTTTTAAGTGTTTTTGCTGGCGTTATCAGTTCACAATTTGGTTTTATGTTTGTTATAGTTATGGTTGGTTTTGCCTTTTTCAAAAGTACTTAATAGTTTGTGTTTTTTTGTGTTGTTTTTTAAAGTAATTTACTGGGTACTGTGAACTAGAGTGCCTCTTTTGCTATATACCGGTTAAATAATTTCATGACAATTTTTTTTTTTTAACTTTCTGCTATTTTCTCAATAGAGAGATTATAATCACAAGACAGTCGTTATTATGGTGTCGGATCCTAGACAGGAATATGAATCGAAACTGAAATATATTCCCTAGTCAAGGCAATTAAGAAATAATTAAATGTCTTATTATATAAACTTTTTTCGTATACCGAATTATAAACTAAAAACGCTAAAATCTATTGCGGAAATCAACAAATTTATTAGGTGCAAAAACCAACCTAATTAATTTATTATTTATTTAAATGAGTTCCGCAACAACGGCGATTTACTCATAACTAAATCTTTGTGCACAAAAAAGTACGATTTAGTTATGAGTAAATATGAATTATGAAGGGAAGGTCCGGTGCGCCCTGGCTACATGTAGCCAATGATAACCAATTAACCAGAACAAAAAGTTAACCCTCTTACCCTAATTAAATGTAAATATTCAAAATATTAAAATAGGCTTTTATTTATTTGATAAATAAATACAAGTATATTTCAACATATTACACAATAGATTAAAATTCTTAAACTATTAGAATTGGATCCATTTATGAAATACAATATTTTAAAAACTCTTAAACTGGTTTATGAATTTAAAAGTGCGACCTGGGATTATCTGCAACAACGGATGTCCAACATCCGCCAATAATTTTATATTTACTGAAGATACTTATTTATCGGCCTATCTTTGCTTATATATCATCTATATATGGTCATAAATGGGCTGTGGAGGAAATTATTTAATAGTGAGTTAATTTTATTGTCTCGAGTGAGTATAAACAAATGTTTCTCAGAGTGAAGCAAGTGTGGCGCATTTTTGACCATTGTTGAACTGATAAATTTTGAACGATAAAGCATAAATAAGGGTTCTAGTGAAGTGTTCACTATTAATTTCGGAGTATTAAGTTAAATAGAAATAAGTACATAGACGTTGAAATCAATATAAGAAAATGAGGTCCGTGCAAAATATTATATATATGTCTTAAATAGTTACCGCTCTACTGGTCGCAATTTTTCTCTTATCGTTACCAAACAAGATATATAAGCGTTTTATGTAAAACTAAAGATCATGTTCGTTAAAGGTAAAACTTTGATCCGTGAGAGGTGGTGAATTTCGAAATATCTTCGTTATTATTTGTCGGATCGAAAGCTGTATAGAACTAATCTTATTGCAAACTGAATTGTCTATTGCCATATACGTATTTTCTATAACATTAATATTAACTGAGCTATTTGCACTTTTTAGTTTTCATTCTTTCCCCACTCCTAACTGATGTCATACTAACAATACGTTATTTTATATATAAATAAACAATAAATAGAGAGAGAAAAAAAAGAGGAGAATGTTGACCAAAACGTGAGAATTCTGCTTAGTTTAAGCAGCCCCGGGAATGAAAATAAAAATTTCTTCATATAGTCAATTTATTTCAAGTATCACCAGTCCATCTCAAGGGGTTATTTCTATATAAATTTAGATAAAATGTTTGTTAATTATATTAGTCAAATTTAATATCATTTAGACTAATCTTAAATAAAAGGAGTGAAATTCCTGGTTGCAGATAGGCCTAAGTAATTGTTGTTTAAACTGAGGTAGGCTAGTTTACTGTAGTTGCCTCGCTCAATTCATTTAAATAATGTACTAACAAGTTTTTAGCCAATTATAGCCTTAAAGACGAATGGATTATATAATATATCTCATATATTATAATATAAGGATTGTTTTTAATTTTAATTGATGGCTGTGAGTAGAACGCAAAATTTTAATTAGTTAAATAGTGCTATGGTATAAAACAATATAATTTACAAACTTCTTTCCTAAATTTTTATATAAATAACACCTTGAGAAGGAGTGATGGCACTCGAGACAATAAATAATTGACTATATGAAGGAATTTATATTTTCTGACCTAATGGCTCAAAGAATATTCTTAAGTAAAATATAGTCAGTGCATAAATCTACTATATATATATATATATATATATATATATATATATATATATATGGAACCAAATGTGTTTATGTAAATGTATTCTCGGTTAATAATAGTTGACTAACTATATTTTTACAAATAGTTCCTGCGACTTAAAATAATTAAATTTGCTTTCAATATTCGGTCTAACCTCTCTTCCTGTAACACAGTAGAAATGTTATTTATTAACTACTCTTAACTACGATCTTAGTACCTATTAAACATAATAGTTATGTAACTAATCGTTCCTCCAGAAGCAGCCGTTGCCCGTGATCAGATTAATACAGCCAGGCTCATTGCACGGGCATTATTCGAATGCTCTGACCGGAAATCTGCGGACAGTGCTATATGCCTGTGTAACCTTACCCTCCTATAGTTAAGCATATTCTCTTAGCGCCCTAATTACCACCTTGCGATGAGCAGACCCACCCCGGACATCCCCAACGGGCAGATGCACCCCTTGAAGCACCGTGAGAAAACCGGTTTCGGACTCCCCTGACCGCCTGACCCCCACCTCACAAAAGACAATACTCACATTGTCTTGGGAAATTAAAAATGTCCATCAGCCCCTAGACGGGAAGGAGGGTGAGTGAGTAGCCCACGGCCAACCGCCAAATAGACAGGGACGCCAACCGTCAAAACGCTAACATAACGATTTTATTAATTAAATAAATTAGCTGAACGGTTAACTTCATGAGGGAATGTAATGGGTTAATTAATATCGTGGATAGCAAATAATCTAATTATTCATATTAATGTCTTCAATTATTAACAATAGTGCAATAATACTAAAACTAGGAGTCACAGAATTTTATTAATAAGGTTTTTAACTCTTTTCTTTAACGGAGTTGAAAAACTACATTCAGGCTAAATATACAGAATACATCTGCTCCCATTATTTAAAATATCATGTAGGAACTGTAATATTTCACTGAATGTAAGGCTTCAAAGAAAGACCGCATATATTCACATTAATTTGCTATGTTATTTATTAACGTCCACTAAGAATTTTATTTACTGAGTTCACCACCAAATATATTCCTATCAGTGACTAGGTTTACCAAGTCAAATTAAGACCAGCGCCTTAACTCACATGGCTATCCTGAGCCCTTCCGCATTAATTTACTAAAGAACTAATCTTCTGAAAGAGTTAAAATAAATTTTTCACAAGAAAATTTCCTTTATATCCTGGACTTGTTGTCTCTTACTCCAACTTTAAAAATTATTCGTTTAATATTGTATTTAATTCAAGGGATAGTGTTAAAGATACTTTCTTCTTCATTTTTTCTTATAAGGTGATTCTTAATATCACGAGGTCATTTTATTATCATTATTCATTATCATCCATACTTCCTTAAGCCTAAATATTGTTTGGCCTAGAGTCGACCAAGCATTATAAATTATATATAAGGTAACTATGACTCCCGAAAATTAAATTTTTAACTATATAATACGATTTTTTACTAATACATTTTTTACTATATAATAAATTTGTTTAAACGAGATTGTTTTTAGTATTTATTATTTTCCAGATCATAGCACTACAAACATTTAGAAGATAAAACAATATTGTCTACTAAAATACTCAATATTATGTATGTGGAGTCTTTATTTATGTACATCGTATTAATTAAAATAATTATTGATTAATAGTTAGTTATTATTTATTAACGTCCAAGTTTTGCTACTTAGGCTCATTGGGACGGGTTACCAACAGGCTACCTCCCTTTGCTAGCCAGGGTGAGAGTAGGGATTTTATTTAATGAGTTCGTCACTAAATTAATTCTTATAGTCCCGGCGGAAATTGAACTCGCCACACTAGATTCACCATCGTGCGATTAAAAGCAACGCTTTTACTCACGTTGCTGACCTGAGCCCTAATATTATTAATAAAAATATCGTAGAAAATAATATACAATGTACATAAATAAATAAATACGGGATAAATGTTTATCATGAACACAGTTATGCGGCGATGAGAAAAAAACTTATTCGAGGAAGATATTTTTTCCCAGCTTTTATTTGTGAATGAAGTTTATGATGAATATAAAAATGAATAATATTGTAGTAGGTGATAATGAGTTAAAGTTAGTGGTATATTAAAAAGATGTCTAAGGCCAAACAGAAGGTTCAACTCTTTTAGGTAAAATTTAATTGAGTGGACCAACTCATGAGCCTCGTATATATACGAGTATATACATATATAGTGACGAAATGGTTTGGTATTTAATATTAAATATTCTACCTAGGAAATGTCGGAGACCAGCTTTGGGAGTAATCTATATTTCTTATAATGTCTCATTTTTCACTTGCATTTTTGATTTCATTTAAGCCAAAGCGGTTTAGGTGGTATTCTTTTCACCAAAAAAGTAATTGTTTTTTTCTGTAACGAGCCAAATATTTTTCGAGATCATAAAATGTTTGGAAAATGAAACATAATGTCTTAGGAAAAATTTTCAAAAAATAGTTAAGAGTCCTTATTTATGCACGTATTAATTAATTAAAATACTAAAAGTTTAATAAAAATAGTGTAGAAAATAATGTATCATTTATTTAAATAAATTAACATAAATGTTTCTCCTGAACATGATTGTCTGGCTTTGAGTTGAGAAGAAAAGATTTATTCGAGAAAATTTTTTCCCGGGGAATATTTTCGGTATTATAGTGAAGATTTTTTCCCTATATTTTATTAGAGAAAAATATGAAGATTATGACGATGACTTTAAAAATCAATAATATTGTAACAGATGGTGATAAGTTAAAATTAATATGTAGTTCCTCCAGTTAGCGGAAAATTGAAAGATATTTCTAAGGCCAAGGGAAGATTCAACATTATAAGGTAAAAGTTAATTTATATTTATTTATTGACATCAAAGGTGATTGGTCTCTTAAAAAGTCAAAAATTAGGCAATGTCAAATAATAAATTAATTAAGGGGGCAACGTTGAGGCTGTGTAATGTGCATTGAAATAAACTCTTTGATATTTAATCATTGATTTACTCATATTTCAATTTTTAGTGAAGGTGTCTTCTTATATTATATGAATTTTGAAATTTGAAAAAAAAAATCTTTGCACAAAGGAAACAAAATAATCAAAAGTCAAACTGATCCAACAAAAACGTTTTTACAAGAATTATTTTATTTTTTTGACAATATGGATAAGTTACAGGAAGTTTCACCAAGTATTCTGACCTATATTATTTCCAACCCCCTCTACTCTCGACACTTTAACAATCTATAATCGACTTCAGCAATTCCATAACGTCAGGAGTCTATTCAAGGAACGATAAGTCGAAGAGTTTTTTTTAGAACAAATATTTATCAACCAAAATTCATTAGCTTCCATAGAATAACTTATTAAAGCCTGAGAGGCCTACCTAATAAGAGGCTGTGTTGGGTCCATACCCTAGGACAAGAACCCTACAGACTGCAGGGGGTGAAGGGATCCACTCCAACAGGTGGGAAGGGTTGAAGGCTAGGTACTAGTCTCTGGAACAATGAGTGCCCTTCGGCTGCACCAGTCAGACCAGTCTTTGACCCACCCTGCCAAAACAATGCAATGCCCATTGTTTCAAAAATTAAAAATATCAAACCTACCCTACCTCTTAGGGCAACCTCTACTCCCAAGCCAGTCCACTAGAGCTACAGGACACGGCAGGAACATCTCCAGTAATGTTTGTAGGTATACACATAGAGATGTATCCATAATATAATATATAAGATCATAGATAACTTAATTTGTCATAAAATCAGTCAATATAAAAGTTCAAACCTTCTTTAGACAAATATCTAAAACATAGACTAATAGAATAAACAATATTTATTAGTTCAAATACAACACTTATTTAGGGGATGTCCCGTATGATAAATCGCCTGTTAAGGTTGTTCAAATTCACGATACATACACAAGAACATATATATATATATATATATATATATATATATATATATATATATATATATTGGACTGTAGCGCACTCCTCAAGTGATAGCAATTTCCATTTCATTTCTACCAGAATCAACATTTAACTTTGAAATTTTAAAAATATAGAGAAAGTGAAATTGTAAACATCTTTGTTAAAATGCGTTGAGAAACTTTACTCGGGAGATTTTTTGTTGTACACCAATTATTATGATAGAAGTTTTTGGCTGTTTCCAGCCTTAATTAAACCCCCACTCCAACTCATAGAATTTTCACAATACATAATACATATCACAGTATGTCTTATTAACATTATAAAGCGTTTCCATTAGATCTTTGCTAACAGAGAAACTGAAATTCGGGATTAGAAGCCCTAAGGCTAAGAAAAAATAAATAAGACTACTAAAGAAAAAATAAGACTACATCTGTCGTCATCTATGACATTCAGAAATGCATATTAACTTAAGTCTGTCATTGTAAATTTCACAATGATTCGTAGGTTGTAACATTGTCGGCAGTGTGACAGACCTTTAACACATTACTTTTTTGTTGTTCACACATACAAAATTCCAGTAGAAATCAACCATTGTTTGGTTCTTTCGAAGCGGCATCAACATGAAACAAGTTTGTTTGTTTAATTTCAAATTCCTTCAATATTAGAAGCGTTTAACCATTGTGCACTGCATGTATAGGATAACGTTTTATACAGTATTGGAATAAAAGTGTATTGTGATGGTTTCTGCAACATTTCAAATATGCCACGATCAAAGCAAAGCATACTGGTTATGACAAAGCATAATTTCACAGTCAGAACCATAATTGATTTAGAAATAAATAAAAGCACAAAAGGATTTATCATAATAATATATCTCTATACACTCTATCCGTAATAAATAGTATAATTTTGTAAAAATATTTAGCAGTGTTTATCACTTAATAACTAGGTTTTTTAATGAGTATAATAGTTTTATCGTAGTCACCTAAATACACTTCACTACCCATAATGCGTATGTATTTAAATAATGCTTAATGTAACTGTAAATAAAGAATTAGAATTGTGCATAAATATATAAGCTATCTATTTTCTTAAATGAATTTCCTTTTTCTTAGTGTTCTACATTGGAGCATAGTTACTCGTTTAGGGCCAGAATTAAGACATAATAATAATAATAATAATAATATGCATAAAATAAAATTGTAATTTTTAGTGCAGATAGTTCTTTAATTTATGTAAATAGTCGACTTACAAACACGGACAAATTAAGTTATAACATTATAGTTCTTTCTATTCAACTCTAAGCTATATAAATGTTTATACTAATTGTTAATAACTTTTAAAATTGATATAACTTTGTATAACTATTAATATATATTATAAGATAAGCATATAATATTAAAGAGAGAGGAAAATAGTGCTATGGAATGGGTATCTAAATCTTTGTACAATCATTTTTCTCATAGGCAATTTTTTTCAACCCCGGCCGTCTCTTTGAGAAACGCGGACAGGCGTACCATTTGCGTTTAAATTAAATATTCTTTTCTATAAAAACATATTAACCTGTTCGATTGACTTACATAGGGATGATTATTAACATTTTTGATCAAATTAACACAACCATAGAAGCTAGAGAATAATAACAAATAATTCTAAATTAATCAAAAAACATTAGATTCTCTTTTACCCTAACTAAACATAATTTCATATTAATTTTGTTAACAAACAATTACGGTATTTCCAAAATAAAATATTATAATAAAAAAAAATTTCTGTTGTCCACGATGGAATCAAATGCACGATTCTTCATTTAAAAAATGTACCAGCACCGTACCTCAAACCAAAAATAATACCTTTGAAATTTATGATTATTTACATAAAGAAATTATATTTAATTTTACTAAAATATAAATGATTTACTTAATGGGAAATGTTCCCAGCCTTTAAAAATATTTAAGTAAATCGATTTCGGTCAAGTGTAATCCTATCTGCTGCATTATTTATGCATGTACCAACGTAACTTAAAATTGAAATTTACATTTACTAATGAGTGCAATATAAATCAAATTTATCAATTTCAAATATGTGTTCATTAAACCCTAAAATGGAGAGTTAATTTTTACAAACATAATATGTAAAATTGAGAAATTAATTCAAATAATACGTAATTTCAAATTATTTTCAACGTATGTATTTTGTCAAGATAAAGATAAAGGGTCTATTTTAAAATGCTATTTTTTTATTTTTCTATAATTTTGTTTTTATTTTACATTGTTATGTTTTGTGCCGAATCGCCTAATTACGGGTGCTCCTTTATAAATAAATTAATAAAAATAAAGTAATGCTTTAAAATATAATAATGATTTCACTATTTCAGTTTCATCATTAATAGCGAACATTTATTAATACGTTACAAAGTCAATTTTAGATACTTATCAAGTCCGATTAACACAATAACAACAATAAATGTAGAATAAATTAATTTTGGGAAACGAATAAATAAATGTCTTACTCAAAACATTTTCCGTCAGAAAGTATGAATTAGTCATAGTTTCTTTTTTCCCCCTTATAACATTGAAATAACTCATTTTCTTAAAGAATAAGGCACATTAAAAGGGATTCTAATAAATTTCATATTAAAATTGGTTAGGCATTAACTTTTTTAATTCGAATTTTATATTTTAACTAGGAAAATAAAAGATAGCATGTTTCCGAATAATGTATTTTGAACACACACACACACACACATATATATACACATATATATATATATATATATATATATATATATAAAACGGTGCGTGGTAACTAGATTATTAAATAACAGAAACCCCCAAAAATAAAATTCAGAATCCAGAATTGCAGTTTAAAACAAAATTACCGATTTAGAAAGTGCTAAAAATTGCCCTTAATAAATAATAGAAACTGCAATGTATCATTGTAAACAAAAAAAATGATTATGTTAGCCAGGAAGAGTGATGCTGCTCTAGTTGAGAATGCAAACCTTTGACACAGTACGCAATATTATTTGATATTAAAATCTGACTGAAATTCAAGTGCAAACTACGTCGAAGCAAACTAAGTCATTCACACTTTAACATGGAATAGGGCCAAATTCGAAAAAAGTTTCTAGCACATGATCAGTACTTTAGAAAGGAACGATTGCAATAGAACAATAACTACAAACAATACTAGGTGCATGGAAATAGTAACAATAATTTATTCTTATAACATATGTACATATTTCAAATTGGCACAACAATGAATAACTGCCATACCATTTTCAATGTATTTAAATGTATATCAAACAATTGTGATTTGAAGTTCATTGTGTTTATTTGCAATTTTCATTAAGCAGCTATTTCATTCGTTCTTTTCGTTTTGTTGTAAATATTTTATAAATTTTAAGTAAAATATTTGTTTTTCATGGTGCAAATTGATTTTCAAATAAATATAAAATTTAGGAAAATGTATAATATTCTGAACATTTGGAACTGATTGATATTCAGGCAAATGTAGGTTTCCCCCTATTATAATACGGCACCCTTTATCATTAAAAAGTGTGCTTTTCAAGATAATTTTATTGATTGAATAATTTCTTGAAGTGATGGCTGCATTTAAATTATGCTTATGTATTTTGTATGGTGTACCATCAATTTGGATATAATTCAAATTAAGCAGCGATGCGATCAAGGTCTTTAGCAGGGCTTCATAAACTATGGGTCGCGACCCCATTTGGGGTCGCGTAGCAAAATTCTGGGGTCGCCAGAGATAAAAATACAATTTATGTTTTATCTTCAGTTACAACGTATTCGTCGATTAGACGAATATGCTTTATCTACAATTACAACTTATTCGTCGATTCGACGAACATGTTTTATCTACAGTTACAACCTATTCGTCGATTCGACGATGCTTCTTTTACAAAGAGAAGGTTATCTTTCCTTTGGAAGGAAGAGGCGATTTTCTACTTCCGGATGTATGTAGGCAATAAAAAACAGGCACATCCATCTCATTAAATTTTTAACTTATACTTTAATTTAATACTTACCACGCAACTACTTGAATATATTCGAGAGAATTAAGACGGTCAGAATCCACCTTTATTTTTGAAACTATAATAAATACAATTCTATAATTTTTTGTGCAATTTTTAATTTTAGATTTTTGTATGTTTCAAAACGAATTCTAAACTTATATATTTTCATATGTATATGTGTATTGTTACCTAATAAATAAATCATCAAATAATATTAATTTATTTTTCTTTTATATTTGTATGGAGTCGTCAAGAAACTCGTAATCATAAATGGGGTCGTAAATTACAAAAGTTTAAGAAGCCCTGGTCTATAGCAATCTTTAACTTCATTCACGCTCATTTCTCACAAACGTCTCTAAGTTTTAATATTAAATTGAAATTATATCGGACTAGTGTTTATATTGACTCTATTGGTCATGTGAGAATTTTAAACAAGGTATTCTTTAAACACGGATAACCCGAAAATATTGTAGTATATGTTCTATTATCCTTAATTTGATTCAAACGCTATATGAAATGAAATACTAAAATCAATAATTTAATTTAAATTAATAGAGTTTTAATATTAGAAATTATAAAAAAAAACCGCAATTGGCTGGGCTTATTTTTTAAAAATACTTTTAAAAAATGATAAAAATTTAAAACGAGGGCTAGTTTTTAATTAATAATGTAAAACCTCATAAAATGTCTTAAATATAACATACATTTTATTATATAAATTGTTTAAATACAGATCTTACGAATATATAAGAATAAATTATTTGTTTATATCAATTGGAGCACTTTGTCATTTTTGTTTTTAGTGGATTTCCCTCAATGGAAGTCAGGTATTGAGATGGCACTCATGACGCGATTTTTGAAAACTTTCCTCAACTATCCATCGATCCTACCCAAGAGATGACGAGAATGTTTATACACCTACACCTACACACACACACACACACACACACACACACACACACACACACACACACACACACACATATATATATATATATATATATATATAGTCTGTTAGCATTCTAGCGGTAACAATTTTTGTTTAATCGTTACGATAATCCATATTTTAACGTTTTATGTAAAAAATAAAGGTCAAGTTTGTTAACGGCTGAAGAGGGGAGTTTAAAGGGGAGAAAATTTTGAAAATTCTTAATATCTTCTTAATATCGGATCGAAGAATTGTATAGAACCAATCTTATTGCAAATGTAATGATCCACAAATATTGTAATGTATGTTTTTTTCATTATCTTCATTATTAACTGAGATATTTGCATTTTTTTAGTTTTCGGCCTCCAGTAAACCTCCTCTCCTACTCATATCATACTCACAATAAGCTTTTATACTATGAAACCTAAATACCAAGTATTGTTCTCATTGACCTTTTACTTTTTGAAATAAATGCAAATACGTGACGCACGTAGGAAATCTGCGTAGTTAACGTAGCCTGACGGACTTTTTAAAGTTGTGAACAGAACTAGTAATGTCAAATTAAAAATAATATTAGGTAAAGGAGTGAATGAAAGGAGATAACTGCCGATTTCACTTAATATCCAAATCTTCATAATAACTTGTATACAATATAAATGAGCAATATGTCACCTCTTTATAATTTACAATGTGATGCCTTGATTTTTTTGTTGGGCATCACTGGCCTTCTACTCTAACAGTACCACCGATAAAGAAATCCCGAGTTTTAACTCTCCCTGAGTTATATGAAAAGATTCTTATTATTTCTTGATAAATAGAACGAATGACAAAGAAAATGGAAACCAAAGAAAAAGCTCTAAAGAAAAGTTAAGAGTCTCTCAGCTTGAAGTCTAAGTTCTTCAATTCATCCAATTTAGACAATTCACCAAGAGAATAGTTTAAATATTGACTGACTCCTCGAGGAAATGTAAAAACAAAGTTATAAATTGACTTTCATTAGAGAAAGAGCGATGCGGGGCTTAGATGAAGAAGATGATGATGATGATGGTGAGGAGGGGCCGGATAAAATTAATGGCTATCTTAAAGGGGGCCAGTTAATAGGACGCCAGTAAAGACCGACTGTAAAACTTAAGTCCCACTTCCCGACATAGGCATTCCAACTCAAGACCAAATAAAAATGATTCCAATTTATCTATCTCTGTAATTTCACAATAAATAAAACTCATTTCCCACCCATTTTTGGGCATATTGAAACAAACACATATGTAGAAACAAAATATTTTAAAAGCATAAATAAATATATGTTTCCTTATATATTGTAATAGGATTACACTAATAATTCAAACATTTTACTTTTATCTCTCAAGTAACGGACTCTATGAATTAAAATGACCAATGTTTGTTCAATATACAGTATAATGAGTGATTTGACGCAGGATCAAGAATTTCAGAAAGAAAGTAGTCTTCCTCCATAATTCTTTTTATTTATCAGCAACCGCTTTCACCACATTAGTGGCAACCTCAGGCCTAGAATTTTAAAAATAATGCAAAATTAAGCATAACCTCTAGAGAATGGTTTAATAAGTGTATTAAACCTCCTTGAGTAGGTATATAGATTAAATGACCAAGGTTGTTGATAAATAAAAAAAAGTCCGTCACGCAGTGGCTGCGTAAACTAAGCAGATTTCCCACGTGAAGTTATACAATAGACAAATCTCCATACGAGAGGCGAACAGTTACGGCCGAACTAGTTTTTGGCGGTATACTCACTCGTCCGTTGTCGGCCCACATTTAATAAAAATGCAAATATCTCGGTTAATATTCAAGATACATAATAAATGTATAGAACAATATTTATAGTAAATTTAATTTGCAATAAGATTGGCTGTATACAATTTTTTGATCCGACGTATGGTAACGGAGATATTTCGAATTTTCGAAAATCTCCCCTCTAAACCCCACTGGTCCGATTTCAGCCGTGATCTGTCTTCTTGCATAAAACGTTTAAATATCCAGTTTGGTAACGATCAAACAAAAATTGCGACCGCTAGAGCGTTAACAGACAAATATATATATAATTTTGAACGGACCTAATTTTCGTTATCTCCTGGGTAGGATCGATGGACATTTGAAGAAATGTTTCGAAAATCGCGTCATGAGTACGACCTCAATAGCTGATTTTCCTTGAGGGAAATCTGCTAATATTATGCTGGAAGACATGTTTCTTATCTATTAATTATCATTGTCACCTCTGCTTTAATAATTGTCGAATATGTTTGCACAAAAAATGTCTGTGAGCTGCCTTTGATCCAATAAAAGAATCAACATTTCTATGGTAACACCGTTTAAAAAATTAATAATAATAAAGATCATATGAGGCGCTCAGTATTATAGTGGCCTAACCCTCAAATTGTTCTTATTTGACTTACCATAGCATCTGTTGCTGAATAATGTGTTTTATGAAATATTAGTGGCCTAAGCCACCTTCTAAGTTTGTTCACTAAATAGCAGCAGCAGTTTGTTTTAACTAACAGTTTTGGCGAGTTTTGAAAAATATATAGTGGCCTAACCAACTTGGTTTAACACAAATCTTACGTTTTGGGGTTAGGCCACTATTATTCTGATCGTCTCATATTACTGAATGCCAAACCGTAAGCTTGGAATTGCCCAAAAATTATAGATTTCATTTTTTTTATTATTATTCCAGGAATAGGAATATGACGAAATTGATATTAGCAACTTTAGAGTAAAGTTTGGATAACCAAGCTAATTTATCTTCGGTAAATAAGAATCCTTCATACATCAATAAATAGTCTCTGATTTGAGTAGACATGAGTTAATAATTCATTCTAGGAATTTATAAAATAACATTTTGGCCAAACCTTCAACAAAAATTTATGTTACTTTTTTTTTGTCTTCCTACCATTCCAATTATCTAAATCAATTTTTCACTTTCTACAACTACGATTTGATATTTTGAAATGCTCAAACTCGAAAGAAAACATTTCTAAAGGCAATAACTGAGATATTTTCGCAATGTCTATATATTTAAGGAAAACTCCAATATTTCCACAGGTAATCCCTAAAAAGGTGCTCAAAAATCCTCCAGTTCTTTATAAAATCTTTAATACAGCCCCATTAAATAATAAAGAGTTGGGTGGGACAAAGTTCCCTCTTTAAGCAACGCCCTTGAAGAGATTCCTTTTAAAAGCTTATGAAGTTTTGAAAAGTAAAATTTATAATGGTGGTTGGTAAAATCATTATTTTTTTATACTCCGTGCTTTCCATCTTCTTAAGAAATAAGCTTTTTCAAATTAATTTCTGGTCTTTGAAATTTTTGATAATAGTCTGCATAACATCCTTATAGAAAAATACATATAAGATATATTCCATTACAACTGCTTAAAATTTGAGGTACTTTGAGCACAAATAAAATTAAAAGTATAACACTCATTTACAAAACTCTAAATTCTAATTTATTATTATTTTCAAAAAATTAACTAATTTTTACCCTAACGAAGCGAAATATCTAACCGAAGTCAGTGAAATGAGGCTACGTAGAAGAAGGAAATTACACAACCATGTACCACAAACTTACAAACAGAAAACAATTATAGAAAATTTCAAATTATTATTTCTTGTTTAGGAAATGTTTTGTTTTTTTCTTCACGACTAAAAATTAAAAATTCGTTAAAAAAAAAAAATTAAACTCCTAAGAAATATGAAACTCTCCCAAACGGCGCACCTAACAAGTAAATTACCGTTCTCTGTAATTATCCATATATAAATAATAACATATACTACTTGAAAAAATCCAAAAACAAATTTATTCATTATCAGTGTCTATTTTCTTTTTGTGCATATATGAGTAGGTATTATCAGGGCCCGCTCAAGGCAAAATACTGACCCGGTCAAACAACCGTTTTGTCCCTCCCCCGGAAATTTGTTCAAAATAGGGTTTAGAATACTGAGTTTTGAGACATCTTAAGTGGTAGTTATCAATCAAAATATTATCATATTTTCAAGTGAAAAGATAAGATGACTGAAAAAGTATGTAGGCCATCACCTTTTTGCATACATTATAGTAGGCTATACGTTTTTCGTTGAAAAGGGTAAGTTAAAGAGTTGAAAAGGGGTTTAACAAATGAAGATTTTAGTCCAAGTAGTTTTACATATACGTATATTTTACAAACACAAACTTAATACTATCTATTAAACTTAAAATAAAACTTTTCGAGCTTTTTTTTTCTGCAAAGTCTTTAATGAAAGTGTTAACGTCAATTTTTTGCAACAGGTCATATTAGTCCTATTAGTCGTCCTTGGGACATGCTGGATCTCAAGTAGTTTTTGATTAGCTTCAGTTTTGAGAAACTTCTTTCTCCAAAAGCTACACTCACTGGTAGAGTTAGAACTATTCTAAGTGCAATACACAGGTTAGGGAAGTTCTCGTATAACCTGTTCTTAGTGAGGTACTTCAAAACGTCCATGGGCCTGCTGCCACAGTTGTCTGGTAGTAAGGTTTGAACTAACAAAATTTCTTGGTACATTTGATGTCCCTTGGTATCTCGGTGGTCCCCGTCTGTTAAAGCCGATTGCAGGTCAGCACATTTTTTTAGCTGTGAGTTTTTGTCTTCTTTCTTGATGTTATAAAAGAAACCAAAAATATCATGGTAACTGGACAGCTGGACAAACCTTTCATCAAAGGAGTTTCTTGCACAATCTAGAACGTGGTAGTAAAAATTACTTCTGAAAGCTGTTTTTGCATTCACTACAGGCTCATCAGGTGCTTCATACTCAAATTTGCGTTTGACTTTTCTAGCCCGAACTTGGTGTTCAGGAGGAAAAGACGCCTCAATGTCAAGAGTATCTGCAACTTCTCTAGCATCAACAAGGATTTGCTCAAACCCTTTTTATAAAAGAAATTTACGCAAGAGAATACAAAATATTAACTTTATAAAATCGAAAACGAAATTTTTCACTACTTGGGCGTTTGGTCGCCCCCCTGGCTGCGTCGCCCCGGGCAGTCGTCCGGGTTGCCCGGCCCTTAAGCCTGTGCTGAGTATTATATGTATGTATGTATGTATGTATGTATGTGTATGTGTGTGTGTGTATATATATATATATATATATATATATATATATATATATACCTAAATATATTTACATATACATAGGCAAACTTTAAAATAACACTGATAAGAAAAATAATAATAAAAAAACTCAAAGAGTCTTAAACCTATGACTATATACCAAAACGCTTCATGATGAAGGTTTCTTTTTCCAGGGCAATGAATATAATTATCCAACAAAAAACCTAGCTGTTTCTGATTGTCCTCTGTTTCGAAGATTTAGTACTAATTATTTAAAACGTATAATCAGATAGAAGTTGTATTAAATGTCGTAATTTCACTACATTTCTCCCTTAATAAGCACCCTATGTAAACAAAACAAAGAGCAAGCTGAACATGAGGTGGCAAGAGATATAGCTCCATTTCACAAATCATAACAACTTTTTTTATACAGATATATGTATTCTAAACAGTTAAAAATAGAATTCTCATAACTGGAATTGTCGAACGCCGGATTTGTCTCACAAATGTTAAACTTCTTCAAATTATTTTGGACTGTTATTAAATTATAAGGAAAGACTTGTAAGATTTTCAATTTTAAAATGTCATTATATGTGGGACAAATATATCCTCTTCAAATTTAAATATATTTTCAGACAAATTTAGCGTTTTTTGTATACTGCCATAATATTTATTATTAATTAATTATTTTTATTATCCCTCTAAAACAGATGATACCAACAACCCTAACGACCTAATACACGATGGTTAAATAAAATGTTTCTTTTTGTCTTGGCGTATGAAAAATTTGATTGATGGCTAGGAATCTCAGTAAATCTTGAATAAATTGAAAACAAATATTGTCACAGAAAAATACAAAATTGAGAGTTAGCCGAACATATAATGTCACTTAAATTCTATTTTGCTTTTATTTTTTTTATTATATTTTGTTAGTTTGCATTAGTTTCACAATTTATTTTTCTGTTTTTTTTTTGGCGTTTCAAAGAGTCCACATATAGAATGTTAATAAAATATGAATAAATGTTTTCTTCTTTATCTATCTGAGATGCCACTACATCAACAATTATTTTTCTCCTTAAACTGACACCTAATTGATGTAAAATAACTAAATGATTATCACACATATTAGACCGAGAAATATTGTTTTAGGTACAGTCTTATAAAAAGAGGACTAAAGTAGTAAAAAGTTGGTTGCAAACTCATAATAATTTCTCAAAAAAAATAAAACTGGAGGACAATGCTGGTGGAGATAAACAGAAAAAGCTTATGACAGAGAATATATATAATCAATGAATCAATCCATGCTGAATTGGAAAAAAAAGGGCACCTAACATTTTTGGTATATTCTGAATCTCCGATTTTGAACAATAATGCTTCAGAAGCGTATAATTTCCGAAGACATTTTAGGAATGAAATAAGAGATTTAACTCACTGGTTAAAAACATTTTCTCGATTTAAGTAATTGGTTGTAAGAGAAGGATAATAGGTCCCAAGAGAGAGGGATGGGAGGGGGGGGGGCGCGGATTGGAAGCCATAACTCAGAAAAAGTACGCGCCATTGCTGGTGGCGGGGGTGGGGTAGAGAAAAATACTCCGAGGGGAAGAAGAGTGGAGGAGGGAGGGGGAGAGAGAGAACGAGTGGGTGAGAAAGAGAGGAGAAAAATATAAAAAATGGCCTGCTGGTTGGCCCGCCTGAAGGGGGTGGAGGGGTAGGTAGGAGGGGCCGAGCAGATTAAATTTTTACCCTCCTCATCAGCGCCCTCTATAGCCCTGAATAAAAACTTCCCCTCTTCTTCAAGCTAAATCTACATTTTTATCGATTTATCTTTCTCTCTTTTCCCTTTTTCTCCCCCCCCCCCTACTCTTTTTAAAGCCCATCCGCCCCCCCCCCCTCTCTCGCAACCTGCCACTCCAATTCTCTCTCGGTCTCTTTCATTCACCAATCCCTCTCATTTTTATAGCCTCCCTTAACCTTTAGAACTTTCCTTTTAAACCGCAAAACCTGGCCTAAAAATCCATTTCTCAATTTCTAAATTTGCATTTTTCTCCTTATTTTATTCGTTTAAAGTAATAGTAGCAAGTAAAGAAAATAGCATTTAACAGTTCCGATACAAACTGAGAAGAATTATTACAAAATATTTAGAATTTTCATATGAAAGATTAAAACTAAAAATTGAGACAATATAACAATATAATTTACTTTTGATATTGGATGAATTATCGTGCACGATACTAGAATTTCTAATTTCATGTTCCCACATTTAAAGATGTTTTCATATATTAAGTGTATTTTTACGATATTATCATCTTATTTTTCTCCAATTTCAAATTCTGAAATCATCAAACACTTACTAAGTATAGATCTCTCACTGTTTGGTTTCCCTAGAGAGCCCCGAAAATGATCTGTTTGTAATAAATGAATCATACCACTAAATGATTTGACCTTGTTAATGATTAGAAATCCAACCATTGATCATGTGTTTGCCAATACTCCAGATGCAGATATTTATTTTATTTCTTAAATAATTATATTTACAATATAAATCTTATTACAAATATCAGATGTAATACATATTACAGATCATTCACACAGATCAATTTTGACGATTGAGCCATATGTACCAAACCCATAAAACCCGTGTGTCAGTGTTTGTCAGTTAAGGTGTAAAACAATCCTCTAAAGAAACTTTAAATAAAGCTTGGACGTGAGACACTTGGTAGTAAAAAATATTAACTAGCAAATCACTTTAAAACTATAATTGCTTGAAACTTATTTTATTAGAAACAATGCATCTTATTGTGGAAATTACTTCAGAATAAGAGATTTAACTTCAATCCTCTGTAGGCACGGGTATATTCCCAAAGAGTTGACTCTATATTGGCTTATATAATCAGAATGTCATTATTCTAAACTACTACTAATTATTAGTATTTCTAATAAAATGTTTAGCTACAATGTTCTACTTTCCAGTACCTATAATTGGTTTTAAGGACTGATTTTTAAATCTCAAGACTATTTAAGCACATACAACGATTCTGATCCATAAGAACATAAAAACTGTAACAACATACGTTGGGTTTAACAAGTGATTGTAACATTAGGCAATACCTCTCCCCTGTTTGGTTTAGGTATCCCTGTTTTACATTTAGCAGATTTCCTTGAAGGGAAATCAGCTATTGAGGCCGTACTCAAGACGCGATTTCCAAACAATTTGACAGTTGTGAAATTAGTTATTGGAAGTCATCAAGAAACATAATCCTCGACTTAATTACTTTAACTTAACTTGGTTAGTAGGGTCTTTGGAATAGTTCTATCTTAAAGAGTACACCTTTGAAAGAAGTAAATTTGAAGGAGGGGATTTGTTAAATCCCCGAATTTTCTTTCGACTAAAATGTGGTACCAATTACATTGGACAAGAGCATTAATACTATGAGAGGTGGCTTTTAACACGTCCTTGTCGGTAGTCCCATCACTCGTTCTATGGCAAAATCGATTAATACCCGCTAACACTATTAGCGCCTTACGAGGGATCAAGAATACCCGTTCAAATATTCATCCAGCGAGGCCCTTATCATTCTAATAAATAATTATCATTCCAACTGAAAATCGCCATTCATTGAACATGTGTTTTTCAGCTGAATGGTCTACTTCCAACACAGACGCACTACAAATAGACACGTTTAAAAAATCCTTCAATTATAGACACAATTGTAGTTTTTTTTTTTACATTACCAAACTCCTAGTAATAATAATTATGTGTGGGCAGCTAGTTTATACTAATCTATCTAGAATAGAAACGAGCCTATTCTAATAGTGGGCCAATGTATTAGTCATCCATGGAGTTTAAACCCCCTTAATTTTGATTTTGACTTCACATTAACGGTCTCAATATTAAAAACACTCATATTCATTACTAATTTATATATTATAGTGTGTATTCCATTATATATAAAGCTATATATTTTAGCAGATTCCCCTTCAGGGAAATAAGCTATTGAGGTTGTACTCATGACGCGATTTTCAATATAATATTGCAAATGTAATGTTCTATAAATGTTATTATGTATATTTTTTCACTATCTTGATTATTTACTGAGATATTTGCATTTATTAGTTTTTGGTCTTCAGTAAAGCCCCACTCCTACTCATCTCATATTTTCAATATTCTATTATGTTATGAAGCACTTTATTTGAAGCTTAAATACCAAATATTGTTCTCATTGAACATTTAAGTTTTGAGATAAATGCAAATACGTGACGTAAGTGGGAAATCTGCTTAGTTAACGCAGCCCCTGCGTGACGGGCTTTTTTTAAATTTAATGGAATACACACTATGAAATTTACACACTATAAATAGCACGTTTATTTTTATAGTGCGTATTCCAGTATATGAAAAACTATTTTTTTTTTTTTTTAACATATATTGGAATAAATATGGTTAGCCATGTGAGTTAAAGCGTTGACCTTTATCTCACATAGTAAACCTAGAGTGGCGAGTTCGATTCTCGCCTGGGCAAAGGAAATTATTTAGTGACGAAATTCATTAAATAACATCCTAAAATTCCACCCAGGCTAGGTATGGGTGGTGCCCTGTAGATAACCCGTCCCAAAAAGCCTAAGTTGCAAAAAGTGGACGTTAATAAATAATAATAATAATAATGGAATAAACACTATAAAAATAAGCACACAATAAAAATTTTAGTATCTAAATTTGATAGTGTGTATTCCATTAAATTTAAAAAAACAATAGTTATTTAAATAAGTTTTTTATTTTTTGGGCTCACATAAATCCATATAAGAAATAACCAAGTATAAAGAGCTCTCCACCCCAATTTAATTTTTATTTAGTTCATTATAACGTTTCGGCCTTTATATGCCTTCATGACCTTACATTAATATTGTATTTTAGGACTATAATATAAGGTAAAATAATATAAAACAATGGTAGCAAGTAAATGTTATGATATGTAACAATTTTCATAGATAGGTTACAAATATTGTTGAAACGAATAATTATTTTATAGGATTATTTGAAGATGACCACAAAGGCTGAAATTTTATAGTTAACTAAATAAAAATTAAAGTGTGGTGGAAAGCTGTATACTTGGTTATTTCTTTAGTTTGACATGAGATGGAGTACACACTATAAACCACTTGTAATAATATACTTCATAAATTATAATTACACGCTGCAATTTGTTTACAAAATTGTAGGACTCCTATTTAACTACCTATGAAACGATTTATGTTATTATATGGTCTCTACAATGTAGTGACTTTTTAAGTTTCATTTCGCTTCATAGTAACTGCAATTTTACGTGTTAAGTTTCATTTTAGTTTTAAGTTCTATTTACCTCTACATTATGTGAAAATTTATTAATTAAAGTTTAAATTAAATTATTTATTAACGCCCACATTTTGCACCTAAGGCTAATTGGAACGGGTTCTCTACAGGTTGCCACCATTTTCTAGCCAGAGTGGGGCTACGGTTTTTATTTAATGAATTCCCTCACTAAATAAATTCCTTGCCCCGGCGGGGATCGAACTCGCCACTCTAGGTTTACCATGAGGTCAACTCACTAACCTGAGTCCCTTAGTTAAGGTTTTAAAGTTATTATATTATTTTAAAATATTTTCTTTTTTATTGTGTGTGTGTAGTTGCTACAACTTGTCATATTATTTTAAGTTTCATTTTTTTCAAGAATATTTCATTTTTTCTTCTTCTATTTTATTTATTTCGGGCATATGATTGCCCGACAGGGTTATTTATGTATAATTTGAAAGGTTTATTTTCCTATAATTTGAAAAGTTTAATTTTGTATAGTTTTAGCGATTATTAGAATAATTGTTGATAGGGTAGAAAAGTACCACTAGCAGTAAATAATTAACCTTTAATTAAACAGCATTTGAGCAGTGACCTATTTGAGAAAGGGCAAGGGGGGGGGGGAGATAGTTCTAAAATATTGATACAACAAAATAATCCTAAAAAATTGATGCGCACTTCCTTAAAAAAATAAGATCAACAAATAAGTTTTCTTTCCGAATAAACTTTCTGAAACTTTTCACATTCAAATTAGGGAACTCAAAACTTCCAAAACTCAGGTTTAATTTACAAAGCCCCCCACTAGTAGGCTGAATGAGAACTTTTGTAATAATGAAGAGTGTAAGATGGGATAGGTAAAAAGGTATCATCTGGATGTACCGTTGATGGATTAGAGATTGGTAGGTGATTTAAAACCCACAACTTCTGCTTTCAAGTTACATTCCTTCTTGAAGTACTTCTTTTCAAAGCGCTTCAAACTTGGGAGGAGTTCCTGAACTCTTGCTAGAACTTAAGTTCGAGAAAACGTAATCAGGAATAAAACCAACTCTTTTTACTTCCTTAGCCTAAGCATATGTTTTGTTGGATATATTAAAGACATAATGACTAAAATGACACTGTTTATATAAATAAATGTTTCAACAAAGGCCTGATTAACAGAAACTTTTTTTTTTAATATTTATGTCTTTATTGAAAACCATAGTATACACATTACTTTTTTTAAAGTTTTAAGGGTAACTGTTGCTCTTTTAGCAGATTTGCCTTAAGGGAAATCAGCTATTGAGGTCGTATGAAAAAAGACAGATCAAGTTCGTTAACGGCTGAAATCTATATTCTGATATATTTCAGTAATTGATTTCCTTTCCTATGGGAAGTTGGCTCATCTGTTTTTTTACGTACATAATATTCGTGGTGCTGTTGTGTTACTGATATGTAGATTTATCTATTGTTATACATCACGAGGGAAATCTGCTTAGTGTACGCAGCCCCTGTGTGATGGACTTTATTTATACATCAATCGGAAAAACTCCAATGGCAAAACCAAAGTGGCAATATTTCGCTTGACAGATCTAACATGTATTGTGTTTGTACTGTCTGATGGAAAATTGAATAAAAATAACACATGCACACTATTATTACATTAAGTAATAATAAAACTTAACTAATAGATCTTTATTTTACAGTAGTGCTGTTGAAAGTGAAGAATATTGTGTACTCGAACGCTTTATTCTCGAAGTAATACATCTGAAGATAAAGTACTCCTCTGTCGGCTATGTTCGGGAAATAGCATGTGGAAAGGATATCAATAAGGGGATGCAAATGACCAGACAGCAGGGAATGGATATTAAGATAACGGGTACAAGCAATGGGTTGGGCAACAGGAAAATCAAGGTCTGGGCGATTGGTGGGGTTGGACACATAGAATAGGAACTATTTTTCTGAAGATTTTAGATTGGAAAGATTACCAATCTAAGCCTAAAGTTTACTACAACACCGAACTTAATTTACGAACCTCCATGTTAACTGTAATTTAGTCGAGTAAAATCTGCGTTTATTTTCGAATGAAAGTTGTGAGCGGTTCTTCCACGGGGTTTGTAACGTTTGTTTGTAATCTCTTACTGTTATGTGGAGGGCTCCAGGAAAGGCGTTTATCTAGGATGACAGCGGGAGTCAGATGCTTTTAAAACACTTAATTCAGCCACGGTATATAGGCCCCTACTCATAATTTATTTTAATTAATTAGTAATATTAAATTTATAAAAATATCAAGTGAATATTTGGCGTACATATGATTCACAGTAGTATTGGTGGTCGTGTCAGGGACTATAACTATAAGTTTATGGCACTGCAGAAGAAATAAATAAAATAAGAAATATAAACATTTTAAAGGACACTAGGGACCCCCATTAATTTTCATCATTGTGAAAGAAATATACAAATAAACAACTTTTAAAGGCACCTCTCCTAGTAAAATTTAAAAAAAGTCTGAAGAAGGTGATTTCATTCATTAAACTATAAGAATCAGCGAGCCCATATAAATATCTTGATTCTTACACAATAAACGTGGATAAATACAATTAGCAATATCCATAAGTCGTTGCTGAGGAGATTTCTTAACACTCAATAACGTTAGGGAGTATAGACAGTTTCTTTATAGGGCCGACCTCCAAAAAATTAAAGAGAGAGACAAGCTGAGCTAACCTAAAGAGAAGAGTTGGAGCTATAATACGAGTAGAATGCCTATCTGCCTGAGAAAAAGTCCGCCACGCCAGGATTGCGTTAACTAAGCAGATTTTCTACTTGAGTCGCGTTTGCATTCATCTCAAAAAGTAAAAATGAGAACAATATTTAGTACTTAGGCTTCAAATAAAGTGGTTCATTATATAACAGCTTATTGTTAATAAGACTTGAACGCGAGTAAAATATCTCATAACAAAATTAATAGATTATTACATTTACAGTAAGATGGATTCTATACTATACAATTTTCCGACGCATAGTAAGGGAGATATTTTGAATTTTCAAAATTTCTTCCCTTTGACCCCCCGCCACTCCATTCGGTCCGATTTTAGCCGTTAACCACCTTCATCTTTCTTTATACATAAAATACTCGTAAAATAAATCGTGTTTGGTAAGAATAAGACAAAACGTGCAGCTGCTCGAGCGGTGACAGATAAATATATAAATATACAGATAGCTAGATAGATATTGATATATATATATATATATATATATATATATATATATATATATATATATATATATATATATATACACACATATCAAATTATGAACGGACCTCATTTTCGTCATCTACTAGGTAATCTTAACAGCTGATTTCCCTTAAGGGAAATCTTCTAAAACTGCCAAAAGATCTCAGATATAATAGTTCTACTCGGGCAGCCCAACTTTTTACCACTCCTTTCCTGAACAAATATATCTTGTTGATAGGACTAAAGCTTAATATAAATTAATAGTATCATCTTCCCAACTCCATTTACCTATCTCCCAACTTATCTTTAATGCCTTGATTCAAATATAAAATGATTTCGGGGCAGTCTGGCCGGCCATATGTTGATCGATAAGGAGGACCAGATGAACCGATGGCCTTCCCATCCAGGATGAAATATCAAAAGCACCGCCTCCGTCTGATAAAGCAGCGAAGTTAACTCCAGACCGTTTAACAAATGACCTTTTCTTCCACAAGTTTCCGCTAGACTAATGTATCCTTTGACTCTAAGATGCCTGCCTCAGCGCACACTTGCCCGACGTCAGGAACAAAATATGTTTATCCAACGATGAAATTGCAGAGAAACCGAATCCAAAGCAGTTCATTCATCCAAGAGATTTATCAATAAACCCCTCACTTATGTAAATTAACAACTTCATCAACGAATTTGTCGCCATATATTTGTTCGTTTTTCATTCAGGTTCTGTTAGAAGGTTAAACAAATACTCCACTTCACTTGGTTTGTACTTCATTAATTATATTGTTATTCACCTTTGATAATGGAACAAGGTACTCGTCCGTAGTTACTCCACCCAAAAGTTCCGATAGTACAAGAGGAACTAACGGTGTCCACTCAGCAGGCATTAAAGATGCTGAATTCCTTTATCCTTTCCTTTCCTTTATTCGTGCTCGAAAACTGGGTTTCAAACTCAAAAAAAGAAACGTTTCATAGTACCATGAGGATAAAAGCTCTCAGGAATATAATTAAAATTTATGAATGTACTTGGCGAAGACCGCTAATGGAGCTATCCTTAGGTGATGTAGTTGAAATAAAACTACGGACGTTTTGGTGCAAATATTAAAATTTATATTAATATTTAACGAAAGCTTAAGAAGGAGGGGCAGATTTATAAACCTTCCTTATAATATTTTATAAGCCTATTCTTTTCCTCTTTTCATATTATATAAAAACAACTTTTTTTTCTTCATTAAAAACGTTAAAGCATTTTCAATAGAGAAAAAAACGAAAGTTGAATTCCTGATCAGAGTAACATGAAGTTAGAATACGAAATTGTAACGAGGGATAATTTCTGAAGAAGTTGGTTATTATTTCTGATGAATTTGGTTTCAATTACAAGACAGTTTACAGATCTGGGGAGGCATTGATTTTCTGCTGATTTCAAAAATAAAATCCTGGAAAATGTGACAAATGATTCACATTACAAGAGGTAAGCACGTTATGACTCTAGATCGCTTTGCTATAATAATTAGGATTATATATTACTAGCTAAGGTACCCGGCTTCGCCCGGGAATTCATTTCAGGCTGAATGGTGATGATATTTTTTGGCGATGCTTTACTTTGCACAATATTTTGACATTTCCCCATCTCAGTGTTTAGGGTTAATACCCGTTGTTGCTGTGAATTTGTTAATAATAAATTTGTTTTTTATTTAAGAGTTCACTGTCCTCAATATTTTTATATTTCCCGACTCCTGTGCATGTAGTATTATTTTTATAACTTAATGGACCATATAATTCATTATCGTAGAAAGTATTCTTTCTTCTAAACCATGTATGAATAAAAGTTCCTTTCCCTGAATGCGGTACATCACCCAATGGTGACAGCTGTTTTAGGTGCGTCAATACCGCTATAACCCCCACTCCCGTTTGAACCTACAAATTGTAATATAGCTTATAATTATGGAACCGAACTTAACATAGCTCTATATGTAAATTAGCACATATAGAGCTATGTTAAGTTCGGTTCAGTCGTTAGTGCCCAATAAAATTGTTGGCTGCCTCTTTAGATTTTATTGTATATCTCGTTTATACTTTGTTAAACAACAAAAGTGAATACAACAAAAGTTACTCTACATAACAAACTAAACAACTTCTATCCTGTACACATTTGCCGAAAAACAAATAGGAAACGAAATATCGCAATTTTTAATTTCAGGGCTCCTTTACAACCCCCACTCCCGCTCGTCCCTAGGAATGTTGGTATGGTTTATTATAACTAAGGAGTTAGTGCTAATACACATACCGAGTTTTGTTTAGTTCGGATTAGTTTTTTGTGCCCAATAAAATTATTGACTCCCGCTATAGTTTTTAGCTTATAACTCGTTTATACTTCGGTATACGACAAAAGTGTATATAACAAAAGTTACTCTAAATATCAAAATAAAAAACTTTTGTTATGTTTATATTTGCCGAAAAACCAATAGGAAACGAAATATCGCTATTTTTAATTTCAGGCCTCTCTTATAACCTCCACTCCTGTTCGTCTCAGAGAATATTAATATAGCCTAAAGTCTAAGTTGGGTTAGTAGTAATATACATACCAAGATTCATAAAATTCGGTACAAATAAACCAACAGACACGAAAGAAACAAAATGCAGTTATGGTGTCTATGACATGTGAAACGAAAAGTTATCGTGGAATTTCGACAAAAAAATTCAATGTACAGACAGAGGTTACAATTTTATATATATATATATATATATATATATATATATATATATATATATATATATAGATTATATTCAATTTTTTCCATTTATATTGCATTACATTTTACTGTCATGAAAGTCTAAGCATTATGCAATTATGGCCTACCTATTGTGTATTTTCTCTTTATTATTTGTCGAATAATGGATTTCTAATTTCTGGGCTTCAAATAATAGATAGTTTATTCCTATTGAGTCTTGGGGACCTCAAAGAGCTCTGCGTTTAATAATGAAATCATTTGTGTGAGTGGTCTTATATTATTCCCAGACTGATGCTAAAATCTATCCCCATTCATGGAGGAATTTTGAGCACGTGGCAAAGGTATTTATTTAATTAAAAAATAAAATAATTTTTGATTTTTATAAAATAAGATTGTTGACACTATTCAAAAGCTAAAGAAATACATTGTAAATAATCCTAAAAAATATATTCTCTATGTAGACAGGTTAGCTTAGTTAATTAGTTTAGACTGCTTTTTCACTTGACTAAGAGTTAACCTCGTGGATAGTTTACTCATCTTGTGACAGCTTGGATCCTGAAAGGAAAGTCTTACCCACATGATCCATTAAATGTTGAAATATACAGAAGAAAGATAACTTCCAATAGAAAGATTTATATATTCTTCAAACCCTTGGAAAATTGATTAAAAAAAAAAAAAAGTTGTTATGACTTCCTCACTCAATGCAAATTAAACATACAAAATGTTTTTTTTTTCACTTTATTTAAAATATTTTAATTGAAAGAGACATACGATATCTCAGTCGCAATACATTGGATCAAAAATGGTCATAGAACATAATTTATAGTATTTATTTATTTCTTTTTAAGAAACAAAATTATGTCGTCCATAAATCTTGTGTGACGTACGATGATTTTTTAATTTTCCCCCAACTCTATAACCCCTTAATCGATTTTATTTTGGCCGACACATGAAATTTCATCATTCTAAGCCAATGGTTTGGTAAACCTTTTACTCAAAGAATCCAATATGAACATTACAACAATCACAAAAAAAATTGGGAGCCAAATCTGCTTGTTTAGTACACTTTTATTACACTAAATGAGTAGTAAACTAAATAAAACTAAATTTCATACTTAATAAATATTTATGAATGCGAACAATGTGCTTGCATTTCCTTGGAAAATTTGAGTAAGTCAGGTTTTTATGTTGTTATTTTTAATTATAGGCATGATTCCAAGTTCTTTTCAATGAGACGACTTCTCAGTTTATTCTTGATAATGTTTATGATTGAAAAACATTGTTCGCAAATATAAGTAGATGATACATGTTCTCGATTTATAGAAGAATTTGAATTTATAAAAATAAGATGTAATATGAAATCAGCTATCGTACTCATGACGCGATTGTCGAAAAATTTCTTCAAATGTCCATCGATCCTACCCAGGGGATGAAGAAAATGAGGTCTGTTCAAAACTATATATATATATATATATATATATATATATATATATATATATATATATATTTGTCTGTTAACACTCTAGCGGTCGCAATTTTTGTTTAATCGTCACCAAACTCGGTATTTGATCGTTTTAAGTAAAAAGGAAGATCAAGTTCGTTAACGGCAGAAATCGAACCAGTGGGAGGGTATATTAATATTTCCGTTACTATACATCGGATCGAAAAATTGTAAAGAATCAATCTTAATGCAAATTAAATTTACTATAAATATTGTTATGCATATTTATTCTCTATCTTGAATATAACCGAGATATTGCATTTTTATTAAGTGTAACGGACGAGCTATGGTTCCCACCGAAAGCTAGTTCGGCCGTTTCCGTAACTGATCGGCACTCGTGTGGACATTTCTCTATTGTATAACTTTACGTGGGAAATCTGCTTAGTTTACGCAGCCCCTGCGTGACGGACCTTTTTTTTAAATGAAAATATTGTTCTAGGTTAAAGGGCTTTGTCTTATGCGAGATACAAGTAAATACGAACTATAAATGGATTTTGGGAGGGTAATTTCGGATAGTTCCTCTAATGAAAAAAGCTAATATTTTTAGAATTGTGTAAACTAAGTCCGATCTCGTCTATAAACGTATGCACAGGTATAAATGGAGATAAAAGTTTACTTTCAGTGGGGAAAAACGTAAAAGTAAATCGCGAGAGAAATATAAGAGAAGGGGAGCAAATATTCATAATTCCATTTTCTTCTAAGGAGGAAAGAAAGGGCAAGAGGTGGAGAGGAGAAGGAATAAGAGGGTCGTGCTTTTAAATTAAAGGAAATAATTTACGGAAGCCACTCCTGGCTGTAAGGGTGGAATAATACAGACGGAATTTTTAATCCGGCATCCCAGCCCCACTCCTGAGGAAAGACTGCAGGGGGGTTGTCAGTAGTCACTCTCATCTGTTATAGCAATTACTGATCTTTACTGATTCTGACAGCGCACTCAAACTTTCATGGGATATACCGCCGAGATGGGATTGTGACCTGCTAAAAATTCTCCCAGACTGAGAGAGTCTCCCTATTCTACTCCGATGTCTTGGTCCAATTTATATAATTGTTGTATTTTCTTGGGAGACTTCCAGTCTGACCCCCTCCAACCCTTAGCTCAGCCGTCCCGCCATTCCTCAGATCAATACTTAAAAATAGCCGTAATAATTTTTCGCAGAGCATCTTTTTAATTTTATTTTATCCTGGACTGATTCATTGTTGTTATTGAGGATATAATCATGTTTCAAATAGTGTTTCTACATTCCAAGTGGCGTAGTTGGGACCGAAATTAAATTATTGCGTGGACTATGCATATTACAATAAATGTCCTTGCACAACGTATGTACAAAGAAATCTGCTATAAGCCAAAAAAGAAGTGGGATTTCATTCCGTCAATTGAACAGATGAAGTTTTGAAGTAAACTCTCTTAGATAAAGAAAAAAGTAAACTAGAATTGGAATTACTGCTGGATATTTTTTTTCGGTTGGCATTACAGTCATTAAGATCCTTTAAGAGCAAGACTTGCTCGAAGTTTTAGCAGATTTCCCTTAAGGGAAATCAACTATTGAGTTCGTACTCATGACGTGATTTTCGAAAAGTTTCTTCAAATGTCCATCGATCCTACCAGGGAGATGACGAAAATGAAGTCCGTTCAAAATTATATATATATATATATATATATATATATATATATATATATATCTGTTATCGCTCTAGCAGTAGCAATTGTTGTTTGATCGTCACCAAACTCGATATTTAAACGTTTTATGTAATAAAACAGATCAGGTTCGTTAATGGCTGAAATCAGACCAGTGGGAGGGAGGGGGGTTTTGAGGGGAGGATTTTCGAAATTCCTCCTTTACTAAAAGTCGGATCAAAAAATTGTATAGAATCAATTTTATTGCAAATTAAATTTACTATAAATATTGTTCTATACATTTATTCTCTATCTTGGATATTAACCGAGATATTTGCATTTTTATTAAATGTGGGCGGATAACGAGCGAATGAGCTTCCCACCAAAAGCTAGTTCGGCCGTTTTCGTAACTGTTCGGCTATCGTGAAATTTCTCATTAGAAAACTTCACGTGGGAAATCTGCTTAGTGCACGCAGCCCCTGCGTGACGGACTTTTTTTTTTTGGTGAGTGATCAACTCGACGTACAACCGCCGTTATCCAAGGAGGACCTGGAATGAGTTGTCTCCAGTAAACTGACGTGCCTCATTGTATCCTGGGGTCAGGTATCAGGGTCTGCGGTCAGTTCACGCTGTCCCCGCCTGTGGACGGAATCTAAGAGAGTCATAGTCATTAGTTATCCTGAGGGGCTGTCAGACGAGATAGTCTCTTCAGACTCCCGCTGATCCATTAGCATTATGACAATAGCGTGCTCTGGTAGGAAACTCGTGAACTAAGGTTCTCCCTTGGCGGGGATCAAACTTGTAATTATTTTTACCTTCAGCTTGTTGACGGCAGTTGTAGTCCTCAGGGTGATCGACCTACTGACAACTGCTGGATATGAGACATTTGTTTACATATTATTTTAATTAGGAAACAGTAGCACAAGATATTATTAAGGGCAAAAATCTAAAATAAGTCAGAACAAAATAGTTAAACAACAATTGTTGAGATCAACGAGATTAGTTATTTAATATTTTTTGAAATGATGTTTAATAAAAATATCTGTCTAGGATTTTACATTTAACATCATCTCTAAACTCTCATTTCTCGAAGTCCACATAACATAACAAGCTTTGCATTTAGTGATTTAGTGAACGAAACACTTAAATAATGATTTTGCTAACGATTAAAAAACAATCGCGACTACTAGAGCGGTAACATATAAACGTCCTATGTATGAAAATTTAGAATGAAACCCAATTTCGCCATTAACATTCTTCAGAACAAAGGAAATTCCGGAAAACTGGTCCACAGGGACAACCTCAATAGCTACTTTCCCTTGAGGAAAACTGTTAAATTACCCTTGATTTATTCTATCCCATAATGATTTATGTAATTTGTTTTAGTTTGGAATGATAGACCTTTGAGGTCTTTAGCCGCCCCAAGTGAACTCAAGGGATTCGTGATGAGTTTTAACGTACAGAGTGATCAGCTCGATGAACAGCCCCCGTTAACCAAGGAAGACCTGGAATGAGTTGCCTACCGTAGACTGACGAGCCCCATTATACTCGAGGACAGTGGCCAGTTTACCTTGTGTCAGCCTATCTGTGGGCGGGATCTAAGAAAGTCATAATCGTTAGTCAATCCGAGGGGCTGTAAGACGTACATTAAAGAGTATGACTCGGGCTCTTTAGTATTAATCAGATTGTAATTCTACTTCATTCACAAACATCAGGTCTTTTATCATGAGGAAGGGGAATAATATACTTCAGGGAATTTAATCAAGTCTGGATACCTTTCATATCAAGCCGACATAAGATTTATCTTAATTTTTAAATTTTTTTTTTTTATAGAGGTATTTTTAAATGTTCATACTATTCTTGTGATCTTGAGGGGGATAGACGGCAGATCACTTTCAATGATATCTGACAGGAACAAAACTGATAAAATGTCTGTGTAATCTTCATACTAGCTTTAATTTAATAAGTGGAACTAAAATTTAGATTTAGACGATGAATACACAGTTACAATTTAATTTTTTTTATATGAAAGAAAAATTATTAAATATAATTTATTTATTCACCACCATACATATTTCTTCCAAATTTAATGTTCTATGAATGTTGTTATGTACCTTTTTTTTCACTATCTCTATTATAAACCGAAATATTTTCATCTTTTGGTTTTCGGTCTTCAGTAAACCCCCACTCCTACTCATGTCATGTTAATAATAAGCTGTTATATTATGAAGCACTTTATTTGGAACTCAAATATCAAAATTGTTCTCAATGAGGTTTTTGGTTTTGAAATAAATGCAGAATGTCTGTGTAATCTTCATACTAGCTTTAATTTACACCATTAAACATTATAAGTGGAACTAAAATTTAGATTTAGACGATGAATACACAGTTACAATTTAATTTTTTTTTTATATATGAAAGAAAAAATATTAAATATAATTTATTTACCAAAGGTTTTATTTAATGAGACCGCCACTAAATAAATTCCTATTGCCCAGGTATTGGACGGCTCTATGTTTACCAATTGAGTTTAAGTTCACCCTTGAGCCATCAAAAAAAATATTTTTATTTCTTTTATTTCATGGAAAAATATATAAAAGGGTTATGGCAATATAGAATTAGGCATATACTAATATATTCCCCTATAACCAGAGTTTACTACTTCTTTACTCAAATCCCATCTTAATTTTCTCAATGTTCTGAGTGAGTGCCAAGGCTTGGCAAGGGCCCAAGAGACTAACCCCAGATAACCTTGTTGAACATATGTTTAATGCTAGCCTGCACCCCCAACCATTTTGGCCAGACAATTTTCCTAAGGAACTCAGTAGTTTATAAAATCGTAGGACTCCTATAAACGGACCTTCCATATGGCTCAGATAATTGTTAGCTAACCTTGGATTTCCATCTCGAGACTCGACTCGCTCCCATATTACCACAACGTTTTTACATCTTATTTTTTAACGATACACTATTAACGATTTACTCACAGCACACAACCATGAAACTGTCTTACAACATATATTATTTCTTGTTGAAAATTTCCTCTACTTTATTCAACTAAGTCAAATTGAGATTGATTGTCTATTGATTAACACACTTTCATGAATATTAAAGTATCTTATTCAATATTTATACATAATTTAAGGACTCTTAGTTTCACATGTAGATATATGGTTTTAGTTTATCTTCTCAAATTTTATATAAGCGGATTAATTTTGTTTTTCAATTTTAAGGGGAAGCATTAATATAATTTCATTTTTTTATAATATGATTTCTTTTTAAATATTGTAGGTCCTTAATAGAGTTTTCACATTGTGTTTTGAATATGTTTATGGTGTCCAACGCATTTCAAACCGTATTCGTCAACTCCTCTCCAAGACGAAATAATATGACGAAGCTTTATAATTAAGAGCTGTTCCTGCCTGTTTTTTAAGTAAACTTCCTTAAGGAAAATCAGCTATTGAGTTTGTACGAGATTTTCGAAAAAAAAGTCAAATTTCCATCGATCCTAATCAGGAGGTGAAGAAAATAAGGCCCGTTCAAAATTATATTAGTTTTACATATATATAGCCTGTTCAGGCTTTAAGGCCGTCTCGAAAGGTTTGTTGACAACAAATCCGAATTTTCTGTTAAATAAATGTAGAACTGATCTTACCATATTCTGCGAAAAAAATTACCAAGTTAAAAAAATTCACGACAATTAGAAACAATATCTATGTGTGTTTTTTATTTATTTTACTTTGCTCTGGAACCTTATATTGTCATTAATTATATATTTTAGCTTATTTTTTTTAATATTCATATTTGATCTGCATTGTAAATGAATAAAGAATATTGATTGTACATCATGTCTGGAATATATGTAAGATTCCTAACTAATGGAATGTTTACAAAATAAACTAAATTAGGGGGGGGACTAGATAGTTTTAATCAACAATAATAACCCTATAGACGTATTGCTGTCAACATTCAAATATTTGTAGCTGTGTAAAGTAAACCTATAAAAATAGAAAGCATATTATCAACACAAAAAAGACCTTTCCATTCAATATTTTATAAAGAGCTATAAGTATTACGTTTTTTTTTGTAATATTTTCAATGACGACCTTTTTTTAAAAAAAATGTACAACTTTCTCAATGTCGACTACACTGAAGTACAATTCAAAAAAGAATTGTCTACTGAAGCAAATCGAAAATTAAAAAGAATCAGATAGTATAACAATGTAAACGAATGAGAGGAAGAGCCGCCCATTTTGTAAAAAGAAGAAATCAATAAAGAGCAAAGTGATGGGGGAGGTTGAGTTGGAATGGCAGGCTGACCTCACAATACAGCTGGGAATCCGGCCTCTCAGTTTGTTTGAGCTATATTGCTGGAACCTCTCTGGGAGCGAGCTAGGCACGATATACTGTCATATAGCTAATCTTACTACTTTCTAACATAGGCGCTTTAGCAGATTTCCGTTAGAGGTTGTACTCATGATGGGATTTTCAAAAAATGTCTTCAAATGTCCATAGATCCTACAAAGGAGATGTAGAAAATGAAGCCAGTTCAAAATTTTACACACACTCACACACGTAAACATATACGAGTGAACAGATTATAGAACGCCTCATCTACACTTAACACTGACTAAGCAGTTAAGTAACAAACACTTCTCAAAAACAAAGACCAATGGCCAATAGATCTAAAGAGTTTCTTTAAAAATAACTATTTTTATTTAGGCATTTTTCTAAAAGTTTAATAGGATCAGCGGACGTTTTAAACATTTTACTTAAAGAATAATATTTTAAGTCTCCCCTTCCATTTTTTTTTTACCTACATCAAGAATAATGCAATAGAATGAGTGGCATAACTTTCTTAATGAAGTCAAATTAATATGTTATTGGGTTGTTTCGCTTTATCCTTATTATGCGTTTTAATTTTTCATCACTTTGATTGTTTGTTCTTTCTTTATATTTTTCTTTGTTTCCCCGTTGCCTGGTTCGTTAATAGCTAAAATCGGACCAGTGGGAGGGGAATTTCAAAAATTAGCAATATCTCCTTATTATGCGTCTGATCGAAAAAATGTGAATTGCTAATTTAATGTTCTATGAATGTTGTTATGTACGGTTTTTTTTTTCATTATCTTGATTATTAACAAAGATATTTGCATTTTTTAGTTTTCGGTCTTTGGTAAACCCCCACTCCTTCTCATATCATACTAACTATAAGCTGTTATCTTATGAAGCACATTATTTGAAGCCTAAATACCAAATATTGTTCTCATTCAACTTTTACGATATGAGATAGATATTTATAAAAACAAATTTCTAATCCCCTTCACAGAAATGAAATTCTGACTCATACTTAGAGATTTGCTAAGAGCATTGTGACCTATACATACTGATTATCTGGGGTCATTCCTTTAGCATTGAAGGGAATTTCAAAACCAGGCAAGCTAACGATTCCTAATGAGTGAGGGTGGGGGCATCATTATTGTCACTAAGTTATTCTGTTCTATAGACAACTTGTCCATACGTTTAAAAATGTCCGCCATGCAGGGGCTGCGTAAATTAAGCAGATTTTCTGCCTGCTGGTAAGGCACACTAGTGATCTTATCTCGCCACATATTACGAAAAGTAAAGTACGAATTAATAGTTCAATATCTGAGTTACGAATAAATACATAGAAAAACAATTGTAGAGCATCAATATTATAACGAGATTGGTTCTAGAACATTTTAGCAGATTTCCCTTTAGTTTAATCGAGTACTTAGAGGGGTAATTACTAGTAATTAGAGGGGATTTTGAAAATTCCAAGACTATAAGTTGGATTGAAAAATTGTAAAAAACCAATCTTATTGAAAATTAAATGATCTATAAATATTGTTCTATACATATTTTCTGTATCATGAATATTAACCGAGATATTTGGATTTTATAGTTTTTCAGCCTTCAGCAAACCCAAGTAGAAGTGGACTCATGTTAAACTAACAATACTTGGTTATGGAATAAACCACATTATTGGAACCTTAAATACCAAATATTGTTTTCGAGAGACCTTTATTTTACGACACATATACAAATATGTTCTGGTGAACACCCCCCCCCCCCGCTGCCTTAAGTTTTTAGACTACTTAAATTTGATTGATTGAGATAAAAATTATTCTGATTCATTACAAATTACAGTACTAGATATAGTAAATAGTTTTCGATCAAATCAATATGTTATATTCTGATATATTTCATTAATTGTTTCTCTTTCCGGTGAGAGTTGGGTTGGCAGACTTGTTTGTTTACACATCAAGACGCTTCCCACCAGGAGGGGAAAGATTTTTATTGCCGTTTGTATTTATTCAAATAATATTCAAGGTGGTGTTGTGTTACCAGTATGTAGATTTATGTACACTCAACCGCAAAAAAAAACCGGACACTTCATTTTTGTCGTATTATAAGCTAATTTTCAGCAATTTTCTTTATGTGGGTATTCTAGTTATTACAGAGAATTTAGAGTCTAAGTCCATTGAACTAATCCCTTCAGGATTAGTAAACAATTAGATAAAACTCAGATTAGATTTATTTGTCGTGAAGTTGATCTATTCTAAACTGTAAGTAGTTTTTCGCACATTTAAACATCTTTAATTATTAACCAAGCATTTTCTTTAATTAATGTTTTATTTTTATTTCGGTCCAGAATAATGGGTCTCTCAAACTTAGATGGAAGGCCGGAGCTTACGTTACATTGCCGAAACGCTTGGGGTAGCGAAGTCTACCATTCACTGTAATAAAAATGAAGAATAATTTTTTTTTTTTTAAATGTGTTAATTTAACTTTTTCTTTTTTTTTATTTTGTATTTTTGTGTAAATAATCAATAAAAATTATTCACTTTTGGCAGATTTTGTTTAAATAACCTATAGATTAACCAAATACTTTAATTAAAAAGATTAATATACATATATATTAAGTATTTAACAAAATTATAAGTCTAAATCTAAAGGTCCGGTTTTTTTTTTTGCGGTTGAGTGTATTATAAAACTCCACGAGGGAATTTTGCTTAGTTTACTCAGCCCCTGCGTGACGGACTTTTTTGATCTTAGTTATAATGACGGATATATTTTGAATTCACGAATTCCCCCTTCTTTAATCCCCTCCCACCTTCCAGTTCTTGTGCGATTTCTGCCAATAACAAATATAATCTTTACTATTGACTGAAACATTTAAATAAATTTTGAGACAAGGAAGGGGATATATATTTGTTAATGCTCTGGTGGTCGCAATATTTGTTTGATCATCACCATACTCAACATTTAAAAGTTTTACATAAAACTAATGATCAGGTTCGTTAGTGGCTGAAATCGCACCAGTGGAAGGCGGGAAATTTCAAAAATGCCACCTATCTCTGTTATTACAAGTCGGATTGAAAAATTGTATTGAAACAATCTTATTGCAAACGTGATTTTCTATAAACGTGTATTATATACATTTTTTTCTTTATCCAAGACTGAGATATTTGCATTTTTATAGTTGACGGGCAATTATTAGAATGGCGATGATATGGAAGTTCATGGTAGATGAGAAGCTATTCTTGATTTTACTCTGAGAATTGATTAGGGCCTCCACCAGCCTGATTTATTAATGATAAGTATTATACAATAAAAATTAATTGTACTACAATTAATATACTATAACTGTAATTATACAGTTATAGTATATCCTTACCGCTAGCTAATTTCGCTTTATTGAGCAAACTAATTTTAACGGATATATATTTAATTTTCGAATTCCTCTTTTTAACCCCCCCCCTCCCAATTATTGGTGCTATTTCAGTCAATAACAAGTTTGATTTTTAGTATTGTCTGAAAAATTTAAATATCGAGTATGTTATAGATCAAATAAACATTTTTGAAATCAGGAAGGTAAAGGCCTTTATTGATGACGTCATTGTACATCGAATTTGCATGTATCTCGCGTAATAAAGGTCTCATGAAAACAATACTTGGTATTTAAGCTTAGAATTTAGAAGTTCATGTTATAATAACTTATTGGGGAGTGGGACTGCGGGTTTACTCAAGGCTGAAAACTAAAAAAAAAATCAAATATTTGGGATGGTATTCATATTAGAGAACACATGTAATATAACAACATTTATGGAAATTTAAAATAATTAAATTAATTTATTATATCGCCAAATATAATGAATTCATTATATCGCCAAAATATAATTAATTCATTATATCACCAAATATAATTAAATTTTTATATCACCAAATATAATTAATTCATTAAATCGCCAAATATAATTAATTCATTATATCACCAAATATAATTAGTTAATTCATTATATCACTAAATATAATTAATTCATTAAATCGCCAAATATAATTAATTCATTATATCACCAAATATAATTAATTCATTATATCACCAAATATAATTAGTTAATTCATTTTATCACCAAATATAATTAATGTTTTATTTAGCTGGATGTGTGATTATGACCTAAAGAAGTCACTATTTAGGTTGCACTCATGATGTAGCTTTTGAACAATTCCTGAAGCGTCCACCAATCCCCTACCAAGTAGATGACCAAAGTTCGTTCATATTTGTGCACGCGTGCGTCTCACCCTCTCTTTCCCTACCCCATTTCCTCTTTCTCTCTCCCTCTATATATATATATATATATATATATATATATATATATATAATATAACATAATTTTTCAATTGTAGCCCTTACACATTTCTTCTCGTGTGGTTTTCAATTTAAGCTAGTGTTTTTCATAATATCTCATATCGAACTTATATTTTTCGTCTCACTTACATGGTGAAATTAGTAGAGAATAAACGAGACTGAACCTCCAGATCATCTGTATATCATATCTTAGGGTTAAAAATCGGCTAAGTTGACTAAGGCCCTGCGTCACTCTCTTCCCTAATCATACACAAATGTTAAATCCTGCGGTAGACGCTTTTAATCATTCAATAGTGGGGCCTAGAAGAGGGGGAGGAGTACCAAAAATGAATGATTTTCTATATGGCAGTTTATTTGCAACTGCCGGTAACTGTGCATTGTTGTTATTCCTGATAATCAATATCATCCAACCTCGAAACTAACAATAATCACTAATTCTTCAAGAGAAAGTGGGTGCTAGAGGTACGAATCAAACTGGTCTGGATTTACTGAGTAGGCCTATTTTCCTCCAAAATGCTTTTATTAAGACTGAGTAACAGCTACATTTTGAGTGTTTGAAATGAACTTTAGAGAGCAGTAGCTTGACCCACAGCTGCCATAAATAGAGAATTGAGGAGGAAGACAGGCCTATTTTTACTTCAAGAATATTCAATAATATCAATATATAGTTAATGATATATAAGCTTAAAATAATAATAATATCTCCGAAGAATAATATATGATTGACTAACAGCCCCACGTTGAAATAGGTCTAAAAACTGGCAAGTACATTCGAAGCTGAAATAATCTTCAGACGTTGAAGAAAGAGAAAGAAATGATAAAGATGAAGAAGAAGAGGCTAAGAAAATTCGATTCCGGGGAAGGAGGAGGGGGAGGTTTAGGAAGGGTTAGGTTGGACCATTAATATCAGACATTTTGCTCCGAGGGAAGATTTTTTCCGGATGATGGGGGGGGGGGGGGGAGACACAGCCTTCATTTAAAACTTGCCTTGAGAAATGAAGTAATTGAGGGGGCCCCATCGGAGAGCTGCCCCCCTTCTCGCAAAAAATTGTGCCTACGCCAAGGGGGACGGGCTAAGTGATGGCCGAAGCAATTAAAAGTCTTAAAAAGAAAATTGAGTCCCCCCCCCCCGTCTTTTCATTCCAAGAACCCCCAACCCTTGGGTTTTTAATCATAGCAGGGCCCCTTCCAGCGTTTCTCTCCCTCCTTTTAAAGACCTTATATTGGGCCTTCTTCCATTTTTCCTCGGAACATCCAACCTCCTCTTTCTGTTCCAACTCTCAGGAGAACAATTTCGGCTTCATTATTTTGCCTTGTATTAAAGAAGGGATTGTACCTCCTGATTTATTTTTATTCCCTCTAATGCCTATTTTTCACTCTTTGCCTTTCTTTGAATTAAAAGAAATTGTTCCCAATTTATTTATGCTTCTATACTAGAAGAGAATACATTTAAAAATCATGAAATGAATCCAAATGTTTATGATTTTTGAGATAATGGTTTTAATTATTTCTTTATTATTCATTTCAAAAAATAAAACGCTTCATATCACTCTAAAAAAATGGCGAAAAGCTGTCAATTCAAACTTCTGGAAATACCAGGTGTTAGTAAATACTTGAGATAAAACGTTATAATTTCAGTATCAATGTCCATTCAATCTGATTCCCTTCATCTGTTACCACCTGTATATGCAAAATATTTCAAAAAAATTAAATAAATTCAATTCTCTAGTTTTATTTATTTTAAATAGAGCTTGCAAATTAATTACACACATAGTGTACGAATTGACTATACACATAGTTCTTAATGCCATGATGGATACATGAATAATGTTTGCTGCGGAATACCAGGAATAAGGAGGGGGGGGGGGTTAGAAAGAGAGGGGAATTCGAAAATTCAAAATATCTCCATTATTATGAGTCGGATCATAAAATGCTATAGAATCAATCTTGTTAAAATATCGAAGCTCTATAATTTTTGCTGTGTACATTTTTTTTGTAACATAAGTACCAACCGAGTTATTCGTAATTCCTTATTTTCAGCCTTGAGTTCTTAGAAATAGAGAATATGGGGTGAGATGAGGTCACAAGTGTGCTAGACCAGCACGTGGGAATTCTGCTTAATTTACGAAGCCCCTGCGTGACTGACATTATTTGTTTTCAGGCAAAGCAAAACAAATTTACACCGAAATTGTAAAATCAGATGCACCTTATGAAAAACAAAAACAATTTACCGCTGGAAAGTGTGTCCCATTACGCCCTCGAGTCCCTGCTCCCCTCTGGTGTCAATATTTACTACCATTTAACTAAATGCTTAAACTACATAGAATGCTAAAAAGTAACTTAATTTGTGAGAGTATAAGCATTTTTTAAGGAACTAACTTCATGACACTAAAGCTTGAAAGATCCTACATATAATGGTTTTATATTTGCAGAAAGTTTGACCTCGCAGAAAGCATCTCGAGTAAGCTGATTAGCAGTCGTCAATGATACATTTCAAAGGCCAGTTGATGCAAGGAAGACACATGTACGGCCCTGTAATTTAATTTGAACTTCACTTCCTAGCCAAAGTAAGGAGGGCACTCGAATTCGAATAGAGGTAAAGAACCAGTCGACTTCAAGTAAGCAAGAATCCTTACAGTAAATCAACTACTGGTTCTATAAGCCCATTAAGGAAAGCTCTTAGAATTTATGAATTGGCCACCAGTGAGGTTGGGCGTCTTTATGGAGAAAAATGTTGGACCAAAGAGATTCGAAGGAACATCTAGTCCAGCTGACTGCACACTGGCTGAATAAATCTGTTTCATCTAAAAAACATATTAACTTATTTTAAAATGGATTTAAAAGAAAATGGATATTCTTCATTTACGTCTATGAATTTTTAAAATTAAACTTGTAAATCTCTCTGCATCCAAAATTAAATACCAAGCATGCTGTATATTTTTCACCGTTCACACGTACTTCCAGGTGAGATCCTTTGAGCATTCTAACACTTAGAAATACCAAAACCCCTCAAAGAATTTAATTTATACAATGTGATAACTACATATATTGGGTTACACACACGCACCAATAATATTATTAAAGCTTTGTAGAGTCTTCTATTTTTTTCATTGGCAACATCTCTCGTGAGTTCAGGGAATGTCACGGAAGCTGGATTTATTTATTTTTTATGGACATCATATCAAAGATAATTTGCCCTTTCTAAAGTCCAAAATTGTACAAAGATAAATAACAAACATAAAATAGATAAAAGACAGCAACAAGTAACACCACCAAAAACAAAAGTGAAATAGATAATCATTTTATAAGTGGGGGGGGGGGAATTGGTGATGAGCATAGTTGGTGGATGATCAATAGGAAATGAATGGCTGAAAATGGTAATTTTGCGAATAATTGTCGTAATTTCCTCCTTCGGGGTAAAGATACATGTGTACAAACGCATCTAATACAATTAATGTATATAATTTGAAATCTTGTTGCTCACCACAGACTTAATTTGTATGTTAAATTTTGTTGTATATTTGAATTTTGTGTAGCCTTCCGTCAAAAGTTCTTGTAAGTCGTAGGGGAGGTCCTAGTGATGTCGTTTTCGGCATTCTGTTAGTATATGTTTATTCGTCAAGAGAATGTTACAAGTTGAGCAAGTAGGTCTGACTTAGTATGAGTGTGTTAATTTGGTGTGGCCGGAAGCTGTAGAAAGAGCCTAGCTCTTGAAATATAAATATTATGAGGAATAACAAAAAATAAGTTTATAGATTTCAACCTTAATCTAAATTAAATGAGAAGTATGAAAGATTATATATTTCCCTTGGTCCTAAGGGAACGTTCTTTCCTCTATCGTAGAGAGGTTTTCCTGTTCATTGTGCGCCATTGTTAAGAGGATGACCAATTTATAAGGTAAAAAAACCTCTAAAGGAAATAGAAAAGAAAAGTAAAAGAGAGGGAAGCAAAGCACATGTTTTGAAAAGATTTCCCTAGGCCTGGAGGTAGTCCCCTCTCAAAGGGGCACTTTAGAAAATGCCTGATGTTAATGACCTACCACTCCGAAAGAGAGTGCTGCCGTCGGGGTGTTAGCAGGGGGTGGGGGGGGGCGGAGGACCCATTTCTTCACCCTTTTATTTTCTCCCTCTTCTTCAAATGGAAATTTTTTCATTTGTGTTTCAAATGATCTTCCCTCAGATCATTAGAAACAGGGCTCCTTTTCTTTTCCTTCATTTACACAACTTCTGAAAACTCCCCAGCAATTCTTGTTCTTATTCGGAAAATTAAATGATTCTTCTCTTTCTCTAAAAGAAAATTATTTTCATCGCTTTCTACTGAAGAACAGTTTCTGAAATTCTTAACAAAAAAAATTATAATAGTCATTACTAGTCTCTCTCGCGAAATTTGTTTCATACTTAACCAAAAATTGAAATAATCACATATATGAGACTGTAACTTGAAGAAATCTGATGTGGGCACGACATGACTTCTTACTTCTATTAAATAAGCAAAATGTATGGTTCCATTTAAATAAAAATGATTTCATTTGCCTGATATACCACATCTCTGTTCCAATGCATCGTATTGAAAAATGTTATAGAACATAGATATTTTTATAATAAAACAAAAACAAAAAACAGTTATTGGTCTCGTGAACAGGTAAACCTGATCTTCACGTGATGCAGTTGTTTTCCGTCGCTTTTTACAGCAAACCATTCAACATTAAAGTCATCAAAAAAGGAAAGTTCCATTCACACCAATAATAGCATGAGTGGAGAAAGTTCCGAGTTGTTAGAAAGCCATCCCTCCTTGGCTGCTCATTAGCTGCATTAGCTGACTAATGAATGGCGTTAGCCAATATTAATATGCAAAACTATAACATTGGTCTACTCTTCAGTGTTGCCGTACATACATGTCCTAACATAATGTTAGATGTTGTAATTTAGACAGGAGGAGGGTGTATATTTAATAATATTATTTATTATTATTTAAAATACAGAAATTTGTATTTTTTTATTCTAGCTTTCTTCTAAAGCTCCCCCATGGTCTATTTCAATCAAGTCTATCTACGTTCAGTTAAGTCTATTCTAACGTCTAATCGCCTAAAATGTGAAATTTCAACATGCTAAAGATAGCCGTTTTTGAATTATGAGAGATACGTACATACGCCACTCCGAAACTAGTCAAAATGAGTTCTGAGAGAAGCAAGCCAGACAATTCCGTTGAATTCTGAAAACCAAAAATTTTCGCGATAGCAATACTTTCTTTAATTTAACAACAACTGAGAAACGTGTTCAGAAATAATTTGTAGTCAATAGAGGACAACAAAAAAAATGTCGCAACAATTGAAAAGGCTATAGGTTTCCTCGTAAGTATGATAAGGCATTGTGACTCAAGCACCAACTTTTTCTTTTTGAGTAAAGGAAAAGAGAGCACTGCTGATTTTCAGTATTCGACAATCTTCCAAATTCTACTAGTCCATAAACGACAACATAAATTTCAACCATAGTCGATAAATGATATGATATCTGCTATTTTCGGTCAAGGAAGCAGAGCAGCGTTATCATCTTCAGGAAAGAATTGGCTATGCTCCCTCAATTCACTTGCCGGTCATGTTGGATTAGGCCTGAGTGACTTTGTGCCCCACCAACGCAGAACTGTGCCGATTCAACAGCAGTGGTTAGAGGAAACCTTGACCACCGCAAGTCTGTCATCTAATTATGAAGGTCAAGCGTCGCCACATACAGGTGTTTATTTCAATTACAAACGTGGTTGGAAGCCCGGAGGAATAGATAATGGCGCGGTAGAAATGCAGGTCTAGTGTCACTATAACTCTAGGCATGGTTATTTTCCTTATCTCAGTTCAAGGCATTAGCAGATGCCAGGATGATAACTATGTACCAGTTGCTCCTCTTGACGTAAGGCTGGGCTGGAATAGTCTTAGCACTGTTGTGCTCAGCAATGTAACAACACTTGTTATATATATATAAAATTTTGAACGGACCTCATTTTCGTTATCTCCTGGGTAGGATCCATGCACATATGAAGACATTTTTCGAAAATCGTGTCATGAGTACGACCACAGTATCTGATACCCTTAAGGGAAATCTGCTAAAAATAAGCAGGTTCTCCAAATATGACTATCCAAGGCGAACAGACATAGTAGTTATTCAGGTAAAAGAAAAGACAAAGACATTTTCCTCGTTCCGGCAAATAAAAACAAATTTTAAAGGACAAAATTTGAAATTTATGAGCAGAGTTTTGACTACTTCAGTCAAAAATATGACACAGTAGAATGGATAATACGAGTACTCTTTGGAGCAAGTGGTGTCATCCCGAATGTCTTAAAGGACTCTCTCCATCATTTGGGCATGCCGAAAAGACTTAAATAATCTATAAACTAACATTCTGAAAGTCTTAATAGGATTATAAACTATCATTTATATTACAAATAAATTAAGAAATAAGTCCTGCTTGGAAATAATTATTACGAATTTCTGAATAATTGGATACATACAAATTCAAAAATAATATAATAATATTAACCAGATAAGCAGACAAGGAGGCTGACTGCCTCCCTAAATGGGACAGCTTTTAATTTTCTTCCTTAATTTTACTAATAATACAAATCATAACACCCTGAACAAGCAACCCGAATAATTATAACTTACGTTTTCTCAGAAGTATAAATATTGCATGGAGGAAATAATATGTATATAAAATTCAAATAAAATATGTTCACAGAATAAATTTAAAAAATATATAAAATAAACAAGAGAAGCCTATCAATAAATGTGTATTTAAGGCTGGATTGTGGAGTGGAGATCAGGAAGGGTAAACCATCATTTCTATTGAATAATTCTTACATTAGACGTGATGGAGGTCACCCGTATTCACTGATGGTTTTGCCTTTGAAATATTCATAAAAAAAATATGATTATTGACGAAAATACATTGTTCACTAAAGAATACGGGTAAAGGTTAACACAGATTGATTAGTTATAACAAAGGACCGGATGAAATGACCTTTCGAAGTGACCGGTGAAGGCAGAAAAAGGTTAATGAGACAAAATATTTTAAACCTAGAACCCGGTAATATAATAGGAGTTAATATTTGCTTAAATATTCTTCCAAACCGCTTCAGAAGGATGAACATTTGGTTCAGAATCACCAGAGCTGCAATGCTTATTTTCTAAATTTTCCACACTCGTTGAAGAACGCTTCTTAGATATCACAAAAATTGCAAACATAAGACTATAAAAATAACCCTGAATAGTAAAAACAAAAGTGATATACGGAGATAAAAGAAAGTATTCTTATTATATAATAAGAACAGTTTTTTTTATCTATAAATGTTCATAAAAATTTTGCTTTTCATATGCAGGGAGAGTAAATTACAAGAATTATATAGAAAATTTTCAAAACTTCCTAATCTATAAGACAAACCTCGGAAGTAACAAAATCATTCTGTTCAGTTACTTTCGAAAATATATCTTCCATAACACCAAGTTAGAAATTTACCGCAGAATTCCTAAACGAGGGAACTGACACCTGGAATTAGGTTACGTATGAAAACTAATTAAACAAATAGTAGAAAATGTAAATAAGTATATCTAGGGAGATTGCTAATTCTGTCGATTTAGAGGTCACTGAAAAAGCTGCAAGACCTGAAGGGCAAGAAATTTCTGGAATCTGCAGAGACCACTACCATTTAATGTTTCTTGTGTATGGCTATGAATTGTGGACTCTCACCAACAAAACAGGAGGTCTTCGTCTGGCTTGGGGATAAAAGAGAACTGAGGAAGATATTTGCAATTTTTATAGCGATATAGAAGAACTGTGGTGATTGGGTCTCACTCAGCAGCTGGTTAAAAAAAAAAAAAAAGCTGTATCTACTAACACGGGCGAGTTACAACGAGAAGCAGTGAATGGAGAAAATTCAGTTATGCCAAGGAAAAGGCGTTTTTCTGTCATCCTAAAGAAAGATTATTTCTTCTTCGATGGAATAGATTTAGAATAAAAGCGGCTCAATGACTCAAAAGCCGATAAACTCCAGAGCCTTGTGCCTCATTGTGAGAAGGTAGCATATAGCAACAAGAAATGTCTCTTACGTAACGGATGTGTAGGGCTTACAGATTTCCCCACTGTGACAAACGATGACAGTCAAATGAATATTGTAATCTCTTTTTCTCCATAGACTATTTCTCAATTTTTTATCCACGTATTGGCATACTAAAGGTCTGATGAAAACAATACGCGATATTTATGAGTGAAATAAGATGTTATATATTAGTTTGTTGCCGAATGCTCCGAATATAATAGTTAGAGAATAAACTTGTAGAACAAGAATTGAAGTATATGGGATTTGAAATAAGATTTTTATTTAACAACCCCACACCCCCTCCTCCTCACACTTCCTCGCCTGACTTCAGTCATTAGAGATCTTGATCTTTAGTTTTAAATAAAGCGTATAGATTCGAGCTTGATAGCGTTTAACGAAAATTGCATGAACAGAGAACTTTAGCTGATAGATTTATATTTATACTTTTATATATATATATATATATATATATATATATATATATATATATATATATATATATAAAATTGTAACCTCTGTCTGTACATTGATTTTTTTCGCGAAATTTCACGATAACTTTTCGTTTCACATGTCATAGACACCGTAACTGCATTTTGTTTCTTTGGTGTCTGTTTGTTTATTTGTTTGTTTGTTACCTTTTCACGCATAAACGGCTGAACCGAATTTTATGAAACTTGGTACGTACATTACTACTAACCCAACTTAGACTTTAGGCTATGTTAATATTCTCTCAGATGAACAGGAGTGGGGGTTATAAGGGAGGCCTGAAATTAAAAACAGCAATATTTCGTTTCCTAATGCATTTTTGGCAATTATGAACATAACAAAAGTTGTTTATTTTGTTATTTGGAGGAACTTTTGTTATATACTCTTTAGTCGTATACCTAAATATAAATGAGTTATACGTTAAAAACTACAGTGGAGGTCAACAATTTTATTTGGACAAAAACTCAACCGAACTAAACCAAACTCGGTATGTGAAGTAGCACTAACGCCTTCTTTATAATTAGCCATACTAACATTTCTAGGGACGGGCAGGAGTGGGGGTTATAAGAGGAGGCCTGAAATTAAATATAGTGATATTTCGTTTCCTATTGGGGTTTCGACAAATATGGACATAACAAAAGCGGTTTATTTTGTTATTAAGAAAAACTTTTGTTATATACACTATCATCGTATACCGAAGTATAAAGGCGTTATACGCTAAAAATTACAGCGGGAGTCAACAATTATATTTGGCACAAAAGACTCAACCGAAGTAAATAAAACACTCGGTATGTGTATTAGCACTAACGCCTTCCTTATAATAAGCCATACTAACATTTCTAGGGACGGGCAGGAGTGGGGGTTATAAGGGAGGCCTGAAATTAAAAATAGTGATATTTCGTTTCCTATTGGGGGTTCGGCAAATATGCACATAACAAAAGTTGTTTATTTTGTTATTTAGAGAAATTTACTCAACAATTCTTTTCAATATGGACTATCAGGTACCTCACCTGGAAAAATTAATTCAAATTCTAATATATTATTATAATATTTTGTCCTTAATAATTTAAATCTATGCATAATGCACAGGAAACGGGAAATATGACAATATGGCAATATGACAGTATGACAGTGAAGTCTTACATAAAAATTAATTTTATTATTAACTAATCCACAGAAACGACGGGTATTAACCCTAAACACTGGGAAGGGTAAATGTCAAAATATTGTGCAAAGTAAAGCCTTGCTAAACAAATACCATCACCATCCAGCCTCAAATGAATTCCAGGGCGAAGCCGGGTATCTGAGCTAGTATGTATATATATATATATATATATATATATATATATATATATATATATATATATATACATGGGCGTGCGTCTCTTCTAGCAACCCCTCTAAAAGAATATATTTATAAAAAACTCCATAATTTCCCTTCATGGCTCAGTCGTGGGCAAAGGAAACTGCCTAACTACACATCAAATCACTATTTCTTTATATATATATATATATATATATATATATATATATATATATATATATATATATAAAACATCGAGTTAATTTATATATGCATTACTCCAATGATATCGAATTAAAATGATTATGAAAAATAAATAAATCGACAATGCACGGCAAGAGAAGTATTATTCTGGCAAAGAATACCCCACCCCCTCAAAAACGACTGCCATTCTAAACAAAAGGGGCCCAAGATAAAAGAAGCTACCATCGGCAATAGCAATGTTTCAAGCAAACAAAGGGATCCTCATCAGGAGCGACAGACGCTAATCAGAAAAATCTCAGACGTTAACGAGACTAAAAAGGAGGGTGTCAGAAGAGTCAAGGCCTATTACTAAGGAGGGATTAGTATTTTTATCCCCCCCCCCTCTTCCTGAGACGAAGGGTTGGGCCAGAGAGAAAGAGGGTAGGAATTAGCATTTCTACTTTATATTGATCCGGCTCTGTCCTACAGCAACCATTTCTTTATTAATAAAAGGGAGTTATTTATTTTATTCAGATTTCTCGGATGAAGAAGAGCGGGAGGTGGAAGGGGCAAGCTGTAATATTAAAATGATTCATACTTTGAATGCGCAACACCATCTGTCCAAGACACAATGCATAAATATCAAATCTTATAAAAAAGTTTCAATGAAGAAACAAAATATGAAAATATGAATATGAATGCTAGTAAAATTATTTTATTTTTTAACTAGGTTGATTCTCTATAATTTGACAACAGACGCAACCAAGAGTTAACAATTTCTATATTTTGTAAATTACTGGAAAGCAATAAATCCAGTATTTACTGAGAGGAATAAGAAAGGTTTAAAGAGGGGCAAGAAGACTCACGCCTTGGCTACCAACCTGCAGGAATGGTCCCCCAGTTAAGGTTGACAACCGTAAATGACGTTAGGTTAGTGCAAATGCCATACTATGTGCATATGCCAGGGCAAATGTGTTCTGTGTACATAAGTCAAGGGTAAATGTGTAGTCTACTTCTTGCATATGTTAATATATATGTGCACTGCGTGGATATGAAAGTGCGAGAGTTTAGTACATCCTATGCGATCATACTGCGCATTGTGTATAAATATAGCAGTCAAAATGTGAAGTATACTTAGAGTGTAAGCCGGAGAAAATATGTGGTGAACTTTGCCATATATCAGTCAAAATTTTTATTGTTCAGTGAGCATATGTTGGAGTAAATATAAAATGCAATGTGTGCCTACAACAGTCGAAATGTGAATTTACTTTATATGTAGGAGCAAATATCCAATGAGCTCTGTGCAATCAATACGTCTAGTGTCCTGTAAGTATATGTCGAAGTAAATATGTAGTGCACTTATTAGTCAAAAGGTGCAAAGACTGAGTGTATAAGTCGAAGTAATTATGCAGTGCACTACGTGCATACATCAGTCAAACTGTAGTGTAGTCTGTATACAAGGCAGTGTGTTCTCCAACATCATAGGTCAGATAACATTTAAATAATAAGATCCAAGCTCCGTTAAGGTCTGGGGTAGGGTCGCGCAATTTCTAAGCGGGGCCCACTACGCAAAAAAAAGTTGTATATTTATATTTTTTGCCCATTAAATAATTATTTTAAAGGAAATTGGAGTATAAAAAGAAAAAAAGTTGACTTCCCCTTTCTTCGTGCAATCCTTGTAATAAGACGACGATTAAGTAAAAAAATGACTAATAATGCTTCATGTCATGACACAGTTTATTGGTGAAATCAGAATCAATGTAAAATTTTTCAATGTCTACTGTTTGCCCTTGGTTCCAAACTAACTATAAAAAGTATCAATGAGGGGCAAAAAAAGATCGCATAACCGGAAAATGTTATATGATGACGTTCTTTCCTCATTTTTTATATTTATACATTTTTTCGCATTCATGTCTTAACGGAGTTATTAATTTTTCTTTGTTTCTCAGTCTTTGTAATCATCCAACCCTATTCATCTGATTTCAACTATAAGCTAATACAGCTATCACGAATCGTTATTCCAAACATTACCAACACGTATTGCAGGATTCTTGGATTAGTGATAAAATGATAAAATAAGATACGATGTCAACTATGAACATTCCTCTTTTAATAACACTCTAGAGGCCACTATTTTATGTATACCACAATCAAAGACGGTATTTATGAAACCAAGGGACAAATTCATTAATAACTGAAACTAAATAACAGTGGGGAACCTGATAAATGTAAAATCACAGATGAGATTTATTCTTCGTCGATTCAGACTTTAATATTAATCGATTCAAAAAATATTTAATAACAAATCTTGTTAAGTTATTTCGTGCAGTTATTGTTATCTACATTTTGTTATATCTGACATTTTAAGGGGTACATTTTATTTTTCGTATATAAAATTTTGAAACCTCAATTCCTACTCGCGCCAAATTCATATTCTAAAATACTACTAATATTTTACTATTATATAAAATTGAAAATATTATATCATATTTCGCCGCTGGGATGAAAAATAAATTACTTTATTCGACCATCACAACCCGCATTCAATTTCGAGTATTCATAATTTATGGTCCTGTGTAAACAATACGTGCTATCTTCGGTAGGCTAAAAGCGAAAATTACGTAGGTTGAAGTGGGATTTCTGAAGGCTGATACAGTTATGGGCATTAATGAACGAATTTTTATTCGAATAATTTATTCAATATTTTTGTTAATAAGCAGCATAGTAATTTATGTTTTCAATTATCCATAATCAATTGTTTATCGGTATTTATTTCCTATCCTTAGGTGGTCAACCATTCCACTTCTCTTACACCTCAGACTTTTCAAAATGTAAATATCCCATAATGTATTCACTACATCGGAAAACAGATGCAAATTTTCCCAAAGGATTAAGTAAAACACATTAATTAATGTTAATATTTAAAATAAATTTGATTAAATTTTTTCCAAGGACATCTTTTATATAATCTAATGGGGGCTCAGGTTAGTCATGTGAGTTAAAGAGTTGGCGAGTTCGATTCCCGCCTGGGCAATAGGAATTTATTTAAGTAACGAACTTATTAAATAAGATTCTTAGTCCCACCCTGGCTAAAAAATAGATCACCCGTTCTAATTACCAAATTAGCAAAATTTGTACTTAATAAAGTTATAATGATAATTATATAATCTAAAAAGATTCCATCTTATAAACGTATTAGTCTTTTATCATTCCCAAATACTATATATTAATTACAAAACGGCTCCAAGGTTAGTTATTATTTTCTATAATAACTTTTATTATTATTTATTATTTTCTATAATAACTTTAGTTATTATTTTCTATAATAACTTTCTGTTCTCATTATTAATATAATTACAGAGTATATACGACACAAGTATACCAAACCCATAATCCTGACATGCGCCGATGTAGCTATAGTTGGTCTAACATGTCGATTTTGAGTTCCTTCTTTCCTTCAGAGCGTTTGAATCCCGTTTATCGCCTCTTAAAAAAAGCTCCTTTTTTTTTTATTTATTTTTTTTTTATTTTGAAAACTCATTCAATAGGACTCAAAATACAAACATATTTCAGATTCATTCATATCACCATATTGTAAAAATGATATTAATGGGCACATTTATGCTTTCCACAATGCCTGACAATGACCAGCAATCATACATAGATGACCAAATGCCACCATTTTTCAGATTTACTCCCAACTTCGTGTAAAAATATATTAATTATCATATTTGTTCAACGATTCTTTTTAGATTAGTTCTAAACAGTCTAAATAATGTTTGGACCTCGAAACTCCATTCACACGGTCACGAGAAGTGGAAGAAAATTCAGGAAGAGATTTTAGTCAGCGGTGCGCAATATGAGACCCCCTATCCCGGGGCATCCAAAAAGACGATTTAAAATAATAAACCGAAATCCAAGGAAATAAATTATTTAACTTATCATTTTCCAAATGTTTCATGGATAAATTTATTTGTATCCAATAAATAATAATTATTGAATGTTTTTCTTTTTTTTTAGAAATTATTCCAATAATGAAAAAGATAGCATTATTTACGATATTTATAAATTAATCAATATTCAAGATTAAAAAAAAATCCGCTAATCCTTATCATTTGAATGAGTTTTACACAGCACTGGTTTGATGGCGTAATTATGAAAATAACTCGGTCAATATTTGAGTTACAGAGAAATGTAATGAATAATAATTCGTGAACATTACTTAATTGGGAAGACTCCATTATATTTTTCTATCAGGCTCACAAAACAGAGATATGCACAAATTTGTGGTTTACGCCTTTTCTGCAGGGCCCCCGTAAGAGCTACTGGCGCCTGTGTGCAAAAAAGGATTTTGGCGCCCCTTAAGACGTTTTGAATTATCTTTTTTTTATGGTAGGTAGGTGCTTGAAATAAAGCAAAGAACTGAACTTTAAAAGTCATATTTATTTGTAGACTAAAATATCAAAATGAAATAAACAGAATAAAATCTATTTTTTTTTATTTTTTTTTTTTGGGCCCTTGGTTTTAGCGCCCCTAAAGGATGGTGCCCTTGTGCATTGCACACTTTGCACTTATGGTAGCGGGGGCTCAGCTTTTCCTGCCAACACTCCTGATCAGAAACTTTTAAATGTAGAGGTCGATGACAATAAATCAACTGCATTAATTTTCTTTAAATAATATTAATATATCAACTATAAAATACCGGGTTTCAGTCAATTATATGTCATTCGACTGCAGTCTGTTGATAAAGCACAGTTTTTAGATCGCTCGTTTATACATAGAATGCCTAAAATAAAAATGAACAGGAAACAAATAATCATGGATTTATTTTCGATCTCTCTAACAACTACAACACCGATGTTCTTAAATTCCATCTATCATTATATCAATAACTGTTGATTTTATGCGCATATCTTGTCCATACTTTGTTAAACGACAGAAATGAATATGACTAAAATTACTCTAAATAACAAAATAAACTTTTGGCATGTGCAACCCAAGGGAAGTTTGGTGAAATTTTATTCTACTATTCACTTATTATTTCCTACATTAGTAACTCAATATCGGGCATAGAATTAAAATTCATGTTCCCAAACAATTTATTTTTACTAAAATATATATTCTAAAGAAATGTATTATTTACACCTCCAATGAAATGAGTACAAACGAAAATAAGAGAAATATATCTCTGATTTACATCTTGCCCCCCCCCCCAACGTTACCTTTTTGTTTGAGGGGAGGGGGAATGACTCAGAAAAAAATTATTGTAAGTAATATTATGTACAAAAATTATGAAATCGTTTTCAAACATACGATTTCAAACGTACTCGTACATATTTATTTTGTATTAGACGTTCGAACGTACCAACATAACAATCATATGACGAACAATAAATAAAATAATATATATTTATAAAAAATTGAATATATTCCCAATCATAATTTTTTTTCTTATCGATGTATTTGAAAATATTATATTAATTTTCTTAATTGCTTTCAGTTTACATGTTTTATTTAGTCATATTGATTATTCTTTATTCATTTTATCCTAATTTTATTTTTGTAGTTGAAATTATTGGGGACAAATGACACTTCAGACCCCTCCCTCAGCCTAATTATTATTGGGGAAGATGCACTGATATATGAGAGCCACTGGAATCCTTCCTGCTCTTATATGGTTAATTGAATAGAATTTAGGGAGGACGAACAGAATCTTCAATTTTGACAAACTACACATAAAATTATCTGAAATGCGAAATAAAAATATTTAGGCTTACTGTCAATATGACATGTGAGGGTTTACTGAATACCGAAAACTAAAAAATGCAAATATCTCGGTCAATAATCAAGATAAAGCGAAAATGTACATAACAACATTTATCGAGCCTTACATTTGCAGTAACGGAGATATTTCGAATTTTTGACCCCTCCCACTGGTCTGATTTCAGCCGTTAACGAACTTGATCTTTCTTATTACATAAAACGATTAAATACCGAGTTTGGTAACGATTAAACAAAGTTTGCGACCGCTAGAGCGTTAACAGTCAAATATATATATATATATATATATATATATATATATATATATATATATATATATATATATAGTTTTCAACGGAGCTCATTTTTCGTCATCTCCTGGGTAGTATCGATGGGCATTTGAAGAAAAAATTCGAAAATTCCGGCATGAGTACAATCTCAATAGCTGATTTCCCTTAAGGGAAATCTGTTTATAGTCACCACTGAATTTAAATGGAATAAAAAAGTCCGTCACGCAGGGGCTGCGTAAACTAAACAGATGTTTTACAATAGAGAAATTTCACGAGAGCCGTTAAGGAAACGGCCGACATAGCTTCTGGCGGGAAACACTCTAAATCAGTTATCCGCCCAGATTTATTAAAATGCAAATATCTCGGTTAATTTTCAAGATAGAGAATAAATGTATATAACAATATTTATAGTAAATTTAATTTTCAATAAGATTGATTCTATACAATTTTTCGATCCGATGTATAGTAACGGAAATGTTTCGAGATTTCGAAAATCCTCCCCCTCTAAGCCCCCCCCTCCCACTGGTCCGATTTCAGCCATTAACGAACTTGATCTTTCTTTTTACATAAAACGACTAATTATCGAATTTGGTAACGATCGAACAAAAATTGCGACCGCTAGAGCGGTAACAGACAAATATATCTATATATATATATATATATATATATATATATATATATATATATATATATATATACAGTTTTGAACGGACCTCATTTTTAGCAGATTTCCCTTATTTCGTCATCTACTAGGTAGGATTGATGGACATTTGAAGAAAAATTTCGAAAATTCCGTCTTGAGTACGACCTCAATAGCTGATTTCCCTAAAGGGAAATCTGCTAATAACGTACAAACCTTCGAGTTTTACATATTTATTTTATATTAATATCTCATTCTAATGGAAATTAAATTTTACAGGGCTGTTCCCAGTTAGAGAAAGGCAGGAGTTGAAAGAGAAGCTTGCCGCGGTACTGTGAGCGCCATCTATCGGCATAAGGAAGCCCTGCGCCTATAGGAGATGTGTATTTGGACGACATCTCTTGGCATTTAAAACAAACTTGAACCTATAATCAATAAGGGTTGGGGAGTGGATGTGCTGCAATCTCTTGAGTTGATTACTAACTACACCTAAAGCCACCAATTACCCTTAATGCAAATTAACCAATGGCAGCATCCCTCATTTACATATTGTTTTAGCACGTGTTGGTCAGTGTATAACCTTACAGAAACCTCCCTGGGGTGAGGGACCAATTTACTATTTACTTTCTTGTGTACTTTCATATATATTGTTTTCTGAAGTGTTAAATAGTACAAATAGAGATTGATAGTTCTTGACTGGAGCAATGTGTAAACTCATTAATTATCTTAAATATTTATTACTTAAGAAAATATGATTGTATAGTCAACTAATTCCTTTATGAAAACCATAAAGATATTTTTATAAATGGAATTGTAATTAACTGTTAACAATGAATATATTTAAATCAAACTGTAATTCACCTCCTATTTAAGTAAATTAGAAACGTCAATATTTTGCTTTATTACAGAATTTTGAAAGTCAGATTTGACAAATGGGATCTGAATAAAACTTATAGACAGAGATATATTTTTGGAGCATTGTCAAATCAACATCTAGTTAATAGATAGGTTTACTGGCAATAATAAAAAAAAAAAAAAATTGTTTTTGACATGCACATTAAGATAAGGTACAATAACCTTACATGTTGGGTGCAGTCCTCTGTATATTTATTATCTGTTTTGACTCATGGCTAATGACACTAATAAACAACACAACACTTTCCACATACTTTCAAATAACTATCTAAAACTTAAACACTATTTGTCAAAAGATGTGTACTTTTATTGTATAACAGCACAAAAAAAATAGGAACTTTATAACCAAACATTGGGAGGGAGTTGCACCCCTAAAGAGTGCTCCACCAGTATATCCCTCTTATTTTTATTTATTTGAATATCAACTTTAATATATGTCTCATTGAAATATGAAAATTGCTTATAACAGTCTCTTTAAGGGTCCATAAGTATTATTAAATGCTAGTGAAAAACAACTAGAACTTATGCTCAATATAAGTAATTTTTTTATGATTTTTTTTATTTCAATTAGGTACTTAATTTTAATTTAAGTTGTATAAGGAAATTTGAAATTAATATGTCAGTTATTAGAAATTTTTAATAAAAATGTATTTATTTGTTATTGTTCTATATTTAATGGACCTTGGAATAACATAATTTCCAGAATTATTTTAAATAAATAAATAATCAGCATGCATATCATGTAATCATTAATATTGATCTATACTGATTCCAGCTTCTTGTTAATATTTTTCTGGGTGAAATGACCTTGGGAACTAAAAAAGACTCAAAATATTGTGATTCAGTACTGCAATCATAGCACTAGTCAAAATTGTGCATGATAATATTTCATAAAGCTTCTATTAACTAGCCATTTAAGAATTTAAATTAAGAGTAAAACATTTTCAACCCCACTGGATGGAAGAAAAAGTCACACATCTCTGCAATTCTTTGTAAGAAGAGCACTTTCAAGATTTCAGGCTCATCTTCAGTGCTTTGGCCACTTGAAGCTTGAGACCGAGATTGTACTCTCTATTAAAGAATTAAGTCTGCAGAAACCTGGGACTCTATTCTTCCATCCATTGATGGTCACTTCCTGCCATCACTCAACCACAAAAACTAAAAAATGTTGAAAGAAAATTTATATGAACAAAGGAAACAAAAAGAAGACATTTAGTAGGAGGAGGGGGGGATGGAAGAAGAATGTTTAGAAACCCGAATAGATTTCATATTCACACACATATATTGGGGGCTATATACACAAACACATATGGGGAGGTGGCCAAGAGGGCTAAGGCGTGTATAGGTAGGTAGGTACCTTTGCCTACCACTACCTTACCAGCAAGTTACAGGTAAAAAAAGTCCGTCACGCAGGAGCTGCCTTAACTAAGCAGATTTCCCACTTGCGTCACATATTTGCATTTATCTCATGACCTAAAAGTTCTATGAGAACAATATTTGTTATTTATGCTTCAAATAATGTACTTCATAATATACCAGCTTGTTGTTGAAATGGCATGAGTAGGGGTAATACTGAAGGCCGACAACTAAAAAACGCTAATATCTCGGTTAATATTAAAGATATTGAAAAAATGTACATAACAACATTTATAGAACACTACATTTTCAATAAGATTGGTTCTATGCAATTTTTTGGTCTGGCGCATAATAACGGAGATATTAAGACTTTTTCCCTTAGGGCAAATCTGCTAACAGGTGGAGGTTCGATGCCCACCAAGAGAGGACATTAGTTCTCGAACAGAGCTCGCTAGTGTCACAGTGCTTATAGATCAGCAGAACTCTAAAGAATATCTGCCAGCCCCTCGGGATAATCACGATTATGACTCTCTTAGATCCCATCCACAGGCAGACTGACTGCGTGAAGCTGCCACAGACCCTCCTGATAAAATGGGGCCCGTCAGTCTACTGGAAACCACTCATCCAGGTCCTCCTTGGATAACGGAGGTGCTCCTTGTACCACACATTCCGTAAAAAATCTTATCACGAATCCCTTGAGTCTTGCAAGGATCTTAATGGTATATATATATATATATATATATATATATATATATATATATATATATATATAAAATTGTAACCTCTGTCTGTACATTGATTTTTTTCGCGAAATTTCACGAAAGCTTTTCGTTTCACATGGTATAGACACCATAACTGCATTTTGTTTATTTGGTGTCTGTTTGTTTGTTACCTTTTCACGCATAAACGGCTAAACGAATTTTATGAAACTTGGTATGTATATTACTACTAACCCAACTTAGACTTTAGGCTATGTAAATATTCTCTGAGACGAACAGGAGTGGGGATTATAAGGGAGGGCTGAAATTTAAAATAGCAATATTTCGTTTCCTAATGCATTTTGGCAATTATACACATAACAAAAGTTGTTTATTTTGTTTTTGTGAGTAACTTTTGTTGTGTACACTTTTTTCGTATACCGAATTATAAACGAGATATACGCCAAAACCTATAGCGGAAGTGAACAATTTTATTTGGGACAAAAGACCCAACCGAAATAAATAAAACTCGGTATATGTATTAGCACTAACGCTTTCATTATAACAAGCCATTCCAACATTTCTAGGGACGGGCAGGAGTGGGGGTTATATAGGAAGCCAGAAATTAAAAATAGCGATATTTCGTTTCCTATTGGTTTTTCGGCAAACATGAACATAACAAAAGTTGTTTATTTTGTTATATAGAGTAACTTTTGTTATATACACTTTTTTCGTATACCGAATTATAAACGAGATACACGCAAAAACCTATAGCGGAATTGAACAATTTTATTTGGGACAAAAGACCCAACCGAAAAAAATAAAAGTCCGTCACGCAGGGGCTGCGTAAACTAAACAGATTTCCCACGTGACGTTTAACAATAGAGAAATTTCACGAAAGCCAAGCAGTTAATGAAACGGTCGAACTAGCTTTTGGCGGGAAAGACACTTCGTCCGTTAGTCACCCAGAATTAATAAAAATGCAAATATCTCGGTTAATATTCAAGATAGAGAATAAATGTATATAAGAATATTTATAGTAAATTTAATTTGTAATAAGATTGATTCTGTACAATTTTTCGATCCGACGAATAGTAACAGAGATATTTCGAATTTTCGAAACTCCTCCCCTCTAAACCCACGCCCTCCCCGTGGCCCGATTTCAGCCGTTAACGAACCTGATCTTTCTTTTTACATAAAACGACTAAATATCGAGTTTGGTAACGATCAAAGAAAAATTGCGACCGCTAGAGCGGTAACAGACAAATATACGAGTATATATATATATATATATATATATATATATATATATATATATATATATATAATATTGAACGGATTTCATTTTCGTCATCTCCTGGGTAGGATCGATGGACATTTGAAGAAATTTTTCGAAACTCGCGCCATGAGTACGACCTCAATAGCTGCTAAAATTCGGCATGTGTATTAGCACTAACGCTTTCATTATAACAAGCCATACCAACATTTGTAGGGACGGGCAGGAGGGGGGGTTGTAAGTGAGGCCTGAATGTAAAAATAGCGGTAGTTCGGTTTCTATTTGTTTTTCGGCAAATATGAACATAACAAAAGTTGTTTATTTTGTTATTTAGATTAACTTTTGTTTTATACATTTCACCAGGAACAATGTGTGGAGCAAGTAATTTGCGTAGAAATATTGATATGCTCAACAATTCATTCCATTGAACTATCAGGTACCTCACCTGGAAAAATTAATTCAAATCTATGTTAATATTTTGTCCTTAATAACTGAAATCTTTGCATTATGCACAGGAGACGAAAAAATACCATCACCATTCAGCCTCAAATCAATTCCCGGGCGAAGCCGGGTATCTGAGCTAGTATATATATAAAATTGTAACCTCTGTCTGTACATTTTTTTCGCGAAATTTCACTATAACTTTTAATTTCACATGTCACAGGCACCATAACTGCATTTTGTTTCTTTCGTGTATGTTTGTTTGTTTGTTAGCTTTCCACGCATAAACGGCTGAACCCTTATGGGAAATCTGCTAATAGCGGTATTTCGTTTTCCATTGGTTTTTCTGCAAATATGTACATTACAAAAGTTGATTATTTTGTTATTTAAAGTAACTTTTGTTATATACACTTTTGTTTAATAACAAAGTATAAATGAGATATACACCAAAGCGGGAGCCAACTTTTTTATTGGGCACTAACGGTAGAACCGAATTTAACAAAACTCGGTATGTGAATTTGCATTCATTTTTCCAAGATTATAAGCTATATTAAAATGTTTAGGTTCAAACAGGAGTGGGGGTTATAAGGGAGGCCTGGATTAAAAATAGCGATATTTCGTTTCGCATTGATTTTTCGGTAAATATGCACATAACAGAAGTTGCTTAGTTTGTTATTTAGAGTAACGTTTGTTATGTACTGTTTTGTCGTATACATAAGTATAAAAGTGTTATTCGCTAAATACTATAACGGGAGTCAACAATTTTATTTGGTACAAAAGACTCAACCAAGTTAAACAAAACTCGGTATGTGTATTAACACTAACGCCTTCATTATAAAAAGCCGTAACAGCATTTCTAGGGACGGGCAGGAGTGGGGGGGGGGTTGTAAGGGTGGTCTGAAATAAAAATAGCAATATTTCGTTTCCTATTGGTTTTTCGGCTGATACGCTAATGACAAAAATTGTTTATTCTGTTATTTAGAGTAGCTTTTGTTATATATAATTTTTTCTTATACTGAAATATAAACGAGATATACGCTAAAACCTATAGCGGAAGTCAACAATTTTAATGGGCGCAAATAACAACCAAAGTTAAACAAAACCCGGTATGTTAATTAGCATCCTCTCCTCCATGAAAATAAGCTATGTTAACATTTCTGTGGATGACACGGGGGGGGGGGGGTTATCCGGGAAGCCTGTTATCTCATGCACGTTACAGAAGGTTTTTATTTGTTATATCGAATAACTTTTGATGTATCCACTTTTGTCGTTTAACAATTAGTACTAATTAATGTTTGTTTGTTATAGGCGTAATAATGTTGTTTTTCGACTTATATGGTAGTTCTATGTATAATTCGTATTAGTGAGGTTATAAATCTCAAGCGGAAGGGAAAGTCGCACGGAGGCCCGCCAACACAGTTAGTTGTATTAACTTATTTCCTGTTAAATGCTGGCACTATTGGATTTTTTTTTCTACTTATAACCGACTATTTCTAAACTATTTGTGCTCGGAGTGGGTTTGACAGAAAATATGTATATTATAGATACTATTGAATTATAATAAATGCTATCCATGATCAAGATTTGAATTATTCAGGGTGTGTCAAACAGTAAAGAGGGATTGATTGGGAACTCATTTTCATTTACTCTTTTTAATTAAATTTTCTATTCTATAAGTCCCCACAGGAAAAATAATATGCCCAGACAGGAAGTATAATTGTACACATTGAAGCCTTGCTATAAAAATACCGCCAATGATTTCCCGAGCGAAGCCGGGTACCTTAGCTAGTATATATATATATATATATATATATATATATATATATATATATATATATATATATATATGTGTGTGTGTGTGTGTGTGTGGTTCAGACTAGTCATGTGAGTTAAAGCGTTAGCCTTAACCTCACATAGCAAACCTAGAGATCAGTACTGAAATGTGTTATGTGTGACATTTCTAATTTTACGTTCTTGACTCAAAAATGTTTTGTTGAACAATACCATACTCGGAATTTAACCATTTTCATCAGCAAGATCTTGATTGATTATTAATGGTTGAAATTGGGCCGAGGAGATGGGACATGGAAGGGCACACTGTTACTCACCTGATCTTCACTTCACTTCGAGTTACTGAATTTCTGTTACGTTTTATGTTACCTTACATTTCAATTTCTTTTTGCTTAGGCTCGGGAGAAATAGAGAAAAGAATATCTGTTTAGTTAATGTAACCCTTTCGTGAAGGACTATTTCAATGGGTACCATTGAACCCAACCCCCCTCAATAGCTGATAACCCTTAAGGGAAATGAGCTATTTAGGTCGTACTCTTATCGTGGTTTTCGAAAAGTCAATCGATCCTACCTAGGAGATGACGAAAATGAGGTCCGTTAAAATTATATATATAATTTATTTGTCTGTTAACGCTTTTATATTTAAACATTGTATGTAAAACTAAATATCAGGTTGAAATCCGACCAGTGGGAAGGTGAACCAATCATATTAAAAATACAATTTACTATTTATATGGTTATATACATTTATACTCTATATTTAGTATTAACGGAGATATTAGTCTTTTTTATTTTTCAGCCTAAACCACCGTTCCGACTCACGTCATATCAGCAATAAGCTGTTATATCATAAATCACTTTATTCCAACCTTAAATACCAAATATTGTTTTCATTAACTGTGTAAGATACATGCAAATACGTAGTGCGATGACGCCATCAATAAAGATTCTGAGGTTATAAATCGAAAATATTTATTTCTTTTATAACCATATTCGATATAAACTGTTACATCGTACACACTAAAGATCGTATTAGTTAATGGCTGAAATCGGGGGTAGAATTGGGGGGGGGGGATATCGCCGTTATTATGAGACGGGTCGAAAAATGCTATAGGGAAAATCTTGTTAAATAAGTATTTGCCTACAATTCTTGTTGTATCCATTTTTTCGTAACTCAAATATTAAGCGAGTTATTTGCTTTTTTTTTTTTTTCAGCCTTCATTAATTACCACCCCCCCCCCCACCCCAAATCAACAACCTTTTTATTCATCAGCTTTTTGCATAGAAATGGAAAATGAGATCAAGTGTCTTATACCAGCACGTGGGGAATCTGCTTAGTTTATGTAGCCCCTGCATGATGGAATTTTTCTGTTTAGGCCAATAATTTTAGAAAACTACATTTGCCAGGATATTAGTTATGTAACAATTTTCTATCCGACATATATAGTAATAACAGAAATATTTATAATTTTATTTCTATATTTTAAAATTTTTATATTGCTACTACATCACTCGGATGTTGTTGGTTACAGAACCTCACGGGCTGTTCCCGACGGATCAGTTGGTCTGGAGGGTGTGTTCTGTGGCTGAGACATTGGTTGGTGGCTGTTGGAGGAGGTTTGCTGCAAGTTGCTGGTTCCAACTATTGTGTGGTTGCTGTAGTGTCTGATTAACCGGCCAATGAACATATTTAGAGTTTTATTAAAATTCTTAATGAAACTAATTTATTGTATATTAATTATTTAAATTGATGAATTTTATACAATGTATTCTTTGAATTGGACGTAATTTGTTAACGAATGTATTATATAAGTATAAATGTAATTCCAATAATGTATAAAGAATTTATTTGATGTAATATTAGTTTGTAGAATAAAAAATTAAATATCCTATTATGTTATGATAACATTTAATGAAAATAAACACATTTCATTTTAATTTATTTCATTCTGTGGGATGGTCTTTGCCATTATTGAGCCGCCTATCTCCCTGAAATTTCCGAATTATAATATTCTTGTATTCTAGGAATATGCTTATTAGGTAGGAGCTCTATTAATGACTCTTACCTCTCTGAGGTAAGGCCGCACTGGAGGATGCTAGATAGTTGCATGGAGGTTGGATGGTGGAGGGTAGGTGCATCCTGGACGCAGTGAAATGAAGCCACTATCCAACTGACTGCCGAGTAAGTATCATGCCTCTCTCACAAGTTGCGAAAACATTTTTGCTAAGATCATCTTCGGGAATTGTGCTGAGATCGTCTTTGGGAATTATAGGAGCAGGTAGTGTAATAAGAAAACCGTGGGTGCATACTTACAATATGAGGCAGCAACAGGACGGGGAATTTGTGAGCGTATATAAAAAATTATGACAACACCCCGACAAATTCTATTCGTATTTAAAGATGCCAGTTAAGGCATTCGACATACTTTTGAAATTGACTGAGTGCAAATTGCAGAGAACTTCAACGAATTTCCGAGAAACTATATCAGCAGAAGAACGTCTTGAAATCACTGTGAGTTAAGTTGGATTTAGACAAACACTTAAATATTGATCGTTTATTAATTACAAATAAACATTAAAACAAAATAATTCCAAATAATCAATAAACATAATCATTAAAAATAAACATTACAACATAAACACTACAGAGTCACATATTATGTAAAAAAAAACGATCTTGCTGTTGATTTATAGTTGTTCCACCATACGAATCTAAAGATTGTTGTTCCATTGAAAAGCCTGAAACATCAGTAGAATTCGACAATGATGAATGCTGGGAACGACTTTCGTGGCCGAATTGAGGGGCTTCCACAGAAAATATTATTTTTTCATATTCATCCAAGATAAGTTCATAAATTTTCCCACGGACCCCGAGCCTATGACTTGGACTTAATTTTGGCATATATGGTAGTAAACTCTTGAAGAAACACAAATCTGGATCTTCTTCGGAATTGATTGCTATTTTTTTGTTCTCTATCTGAACGAGCTCATCATTAATTTTTATGATGTCGCCATCTCTCACTGTACCATACTGGGATAGTTTGCATTTATTTACGCGGCATCTGTCTGTAGATGTGTTCAAGAGAGTCCCTGGGGAATTGGGATCAGTATGGGTTGAGGAGTTGTTTGTAGATGGGCTTAGGATCTCAACTGGCGTATTATCCGAGTCACAGTAGGTCTGGTCAGTCGCTTTCTTCCATTTTCGCTAGGCTACCTGGATGGATCATCAAACACGACTGATATGGGTGGATAGACGCCTGGCGGGTCCCCAGGATGGTTTCAGGAGGCTAGATGGTAGTTTGGGCCACTGTGGCTACCGTCGTTCTGTTACTCACGTTTATAAATAGCTGGATAGTCGCCAGGCGGGTAACTACCATCCACCATCCTAACAACCTTCCTCCAGTGCGGCCTCGGGTAATAGGTTTATCGGTGAGATTTTTAGCAGATTTCCCTTAAGGGATCTTGGATTACAAAAATCTGAGTGATTGAGATAGAAATTATTCTAATTCATTTCAAATTACTCCATTAACTATAGTAAATAGCTTTTAATAAAATTAATCAGTTATATTCAGATATATTTCATTAACTGTCTACGAGGTTGGCTGGCCTGTTTGTTTACAATTCAGCCTCTTTCTGTTGTAGAGATTATTAACTTGTATTGTAAATTGACTGAGCGATTTCGCATTAGCATTTGTATTTATTCACTTAACATTCACGGTAGTATTACCTGTATGTATATTTATCTATTGTAAACCTTCGCATGGGAAATCTGCTTAATTTACGCCGCCCCTGTGTGGCGGACTTGTCGGTTGTGTTCGTGAAGTTCCGCCGAAAATTGGTTTCCGTAATTGTTTGCCTCTCGTGAAATCGGTTTAGAGACTCGGGTTAAGCAACTTACTTGACTCGTGTCTCCCCCCCCCTCCCCCTCCTTCTTTAGTTCTTGGACTACTGAAATTTAGGTTATTAAAATAACTCCCGTTTCGGTGCGATGTCTCGAGATCGATGGGAGGGTTTAATATTCCAGCTAGGGAAAAAATCCGTCACGCAGGGGCTGCGTAAACTAAGTGATTTCCCTCGTGATGTTTAACAATAGATAAATCTACATACAGGTAACACAATAGCACCGCCAACATCAAATGAACAAATAGAAACGACAATAAAAAACCTCCAGACGGGAAGCACCTGAAACGTAAACAAACAAGTGTGCCAACTTCTCACAGGAAAGAACCGCTAGAGCTTTAACATACAACTATATACAGTGAATGAACATGTGAAAAAGTCATTGAACAAAATTGTTCTTGTGAGAATAATTTAAATAATTTCATTTTAGCACTTAATTGTTTACTTATTATTTTGGTAAGAGTCTTAAATGTATTGTGCATTTAACTTTCTAATGTAAAAATGTGTACAGTGATGGATAAAAGGATTTATAACTGCTTGTCAATATTGTCACTATTAGGTTCTAAATTCTTTTTATAATCCTTTCTATTGACATCATCTTAATGTTTACATTATTATCATCTCTTTCTCTTGAAATCAGTATAAACGTTCAGTTGGAAAGTACAACATATTTGTGAAAACAAAAAAAAAAAACGTTTTTATTCATAGAATACTGCGTTTTTTCAAACAGTAAGTAAAATTTATAGAGTAAAATAATTTTCCTTAATAAACTTATTTTTTTCTGTACTTTAAACTAACTGATTTTCAGGAAATGGCGAAAATTAATCTTCTTGATAGACAGAAAGTGATTATTTTGTATCAGCAGGGCCTTACTATTCGTGAAATTCAAAGGCAAGTGAAAGGTTCTATTTCAGGAATACACTATATTATTAAAAAATTTAAAAACAGCAAATGTAGTGTGGACTTAAAACGTTCTGGTAGGCCCCGAAAGTTAAACCGTGCTTCAGAAAAATATTTGAAGTTGTTATCTTTGCGCAACCGCAAAAAGAATAGCACACAACTTGCTCAAGAAATAGCTGAAGCCACAGGTACACAAGTATCTTCTTCTTTGGTTAGAAGGAAACTTATAAGTTTTGGACTTAGGGGATGTGTGGCTAAGAAAAAACCATTTTTCCGTTGTGGAAATAAAGGAAAGCGTTTGAAATTTGTGAAAGAACATGAAAATTGGACCGAAGAGGACTGGAAAAAAGTTTTATGGACCGACGAATCAAAATTCGAAATGTTTGGCTCTAGGAGAAGACAGTATGTGAGGCGGCGCACACTGGAGCGATCCTTCAGTAATGTTGGACATTGGGGGGAAAAATAAAAGTTTTAATTTGGGATTTTGATTGTATTGTTAGTACCACATAAACCCTTTTCAATTGAGCAGATTGATTTTTAGCCATATTATTGCAATGGTTTTTACATAATGCCTGCTTATAATTGCTAAGTTAAAAAAATCCTTGGCTTATTAAATTTGTCGTAAACTCTTATTTCATTTTATAAATTATTGTTGCTTTCTGTACACATAAAGGGTATTATAACAAATCAAAAACTGGCACATAAGGTTTTTAAAATTCCTCAAATTTTTTTTTTTTACATCGAGCTGAAAATAATTTTATTTAATTGAATTCGCAAATCGCTTGTATTGGCTTGAAAAAATACCACTTGGCATGCTTTTAGGAGTATATTGTCTTATTTACAACGTCGTCAATTCTTGCCTAAACTTGCCTATTCATTAAATATTTGACTTTTAGTGTTAACACTTTCGGTGCGGAAGGCGTATTATACCTCCCGCGGACCTTTCCCAACTACGTACGGTGTAAAACCCCTCCTCTACGCAATTGACGCCGCCATTCACGTTCGAAGAAATAGTTAAATACGTGTTTTTCTTGTCTAAATATTTTATATGTTGATATTATGTGTGTACAAATCACAATTCTCTACTTAGTAAGCGATACATAATCTGTATGTACACATTTAAATTTCATCCAGCCGTTATATCGCATCTGGCCAGATTGCTTAAAAAATTGCTGATGAGGTAGTTCAATAGAGTATTCGATGTCCTTTAAAATGACACCAGAATCAATATTCTAGGACCAGTAGAAACGGTGATATTAATGAATGTCCGGCTTACCCTATCACTCGCTCCAGTGTGCGGCGGCCAGGAGAGGAGTATTTGGAAGAATGCTTAAATCCAACTATGAAGCATGGAGGAGGTTCTATAATAGTTTGGGGTTGCTTCTCCGGCTATGGAGTAGGAGATCTTGTGAGAATAGAAGGGAAAATAGATGCTAAAAAATATCACAGTATTCTTACATCTAACGCAATACCATCTGGGTTGAGGCTTATAGGGCCGGGATTTGTTTTGCAGCTAGACAATGATCCAAAACATACAGCCAGAACTATCAAAGATTATTTGGCAAGAAAAGAAGAACAGGGACAGTTAAAATGTATAGAATGGCCACCTCAGAGTCCTGATTTTAATCTTATAGAGCATTTGTGGGAATTACTTGATAGAAAAAGAATTGAAAGGCAACCAAATTCTTTAGAAGAGCTGTGGAGAATCCTAAAAGAAGAATGGGAAAAAATTTCCCCTAATTACATAGCCTCTTTAATTTCTAGTGTTAAAGTTAGATTGCTGAGCGCCAAAAGAAATAAAGGAGGACATAATAGATACTAATTTTTTGTTTGTGCTATATGGTTATTAAATATTTTTTCGCTGCAATATTATATGGGTGGTATTTTTAATTAAATAATCTATTTGTTTCACAATAATTTTGTTTTTTTTCTTTTCTTCCAACTTAGATTATTTAAAAAATTACTTTGTTCAAAGACTTTTTCACAGCACTGTATATATATATATATATATATATATATATATATATATATATATATATATATATTTATATAATTTTGAATGGACCTCATTTTCGCTATCTCCTGGGTAGGATAGATAGACATCTGAAGAAATTTTTCCTCAGAAGAAATGAGTACGACCTCAATAGCTGATTTCTCCTAAGGGAAATCTGCTAAAAAATGGTAATGTTTTGTAAGGAACTAATGTCCTGAATTATTATTACAGGTAAATATAGATTTATTAATTTTTTTAAAAGCCTAAAATCCTACAATAAATATTTGTATGAGCTATATATGCTCATTTTATAACCTCAAAGTCATCAGCTACTTATTTTATATATATACTAGCTCAGATACCCGGCTTCGCTCGGGAATTCATTTGAGGCTGAATGGTGATGGTATATTTTTGGCAAGGCTTTACTTTGCACAATATTTTGACATTTACCCGTTCCAGTGTTTAGGGTTAACGCCCGTTGTTGGCATTGGTTATTAATAAAATTATGTTTTTGTGTAAGACTTCACTGTCCTGCATTGTCATATTTCCCGCCTCCTGTGCATTATGCAAAGATTTGAATTATTAAGGAGAAAATATTGGCATACATTTGAATTAATTTTTTCAGGTGAGGTACCTGGTAGTTCATATTGAAAAGAAGTGTTGAGCAAATTTCTCTAAATAACAAAATAAACAACTTTTGTTATGTGCATATTTGCCGAAACCCCAATAGGAAATCATTATTATTAATTTCAGGCCTCCCTTATAACCCCCACTCCTGCCCGTCCCTAGAAATGTTAGTATGGCTTATTATAAGGAAGGCGTTAGTGCTAATACACATACTGAGTGTTTTATTTAGTTCGGTTGAGTCTTTTGTGCCAAATAAAATTGTTGACTCCCGCTATAATTATTAGCGTATAACGCCTTTATACTTCGGTATATGACGATAGTGTATATGAAAAAAGTTTCTCTAAATAACAAAATAAACAACTTTTGTTATGTTCATATTTGCCGAAAATGCAATAGGAAACGAAATATCACTATTATTAATTTCAGGCCTTCCTTATAACCCCCACTTCTGCCCGTTCCTAGAAATGTTAGTATGGCTTATTATAAGGAAGGCTTTAGTGCTAATTCACATACCGAGTTTGGTTTAGTTCGGTTGAGTCTTTTGTGCCAAATAAAATTGTGGACTCCCGCTATAGTTTTTAGCGTATAACTCATTTATACTTCCGTATACGGCAAAAGTGCATATAACAAAAGTTACTCTAAATAACATAATAAACAACTTTTGTAATGTGCATATTTGCTGAAAAAGCAATAGGAAACGAAATATCGCTATTTTTAATTTCAAGCCTTCCTTATAACCCCCACTCCTGCCCGTCCCTAGAAATGTTAGTATGGCTTATTATAAGGAAATCGTTAGTGTTAATTCACATACCGAGTTTGGTTTAGTTCGGTTGAGTCTTTTGTGCCAAATAAAATTGTGGACTCCCCGCTATAGTTTTTAGCGTATAACTCATTTATACTTCCGTATACGGCAAAAGTGCATATAACAAATGTTACTCTAAATTACAAAATAAACAACTTTTGTTATGTGCATATTTGCTGAAAAAGCAATAGGAAACGAAATATCGCCATTTTTAATTTCTGGCTTCCTTTATAACCCCCACTCCTGTTCGTCTCAGAGGATATTAATATAGCCTAAAGTCTAAGTTGGGCTAGTAGTAATATACATTCCAAGTTTCATAAAATTCGGTTCAGCAGTTTATGCGTGAAAAGGTAACAAACAAACAAACAAACAGACACCAAAGAAACAAAATGCAGTTATGGTGTCTATGACATGTGAAACGAAAAGTTATCGTGAAAATTCGCGAAAAAAATCAATGTACAGACAGAGGTTACAATTTTATATATATATATATATATATATATATATATATATATATATATATATATATATATATATAGATATGTATTTGATTTGGCTGTTCCTAACAAACCAGGGAGTATAAGATCTATTGAAAATATTAGGTATTAGAGGTTGGAATAGGATGTTTCATTCGTTCGTGTTATATTCGCTTATTGTTAATGTGCGATGTCTAAAAGTGAGGGTTTTATTTATAGAAATAAAAAAGGTAATTAATTTTTTTTAAATTGGATTGTCTGGAAAACAAAAAGCGATTTCCCTAGAATTTTGTTTAAAATTTATTATAATTGCTGTCAATAACATTTATAAAGTTAAGTAATTTTTAAATGCAAGTTTATTTGTAAATATGAACTGTGAGACTGCGCTCTACATTTGTAAAGTAATTTCCTATAATTAAAGACCTAAAACAAACAATAAAGAAAAGACTTACCTATGAAGATAGCAGCGCCCCCAAGATATGTTTCAACTATATTCAATAATATCACAGGCTGGTATTTGTATCGCACAACATCACAGTGAATATTAAACAAACAAATTAAAGTTATAATAAAAAATATTTTTTGTGAATGTATGTTTCAAGAATCTACACAAGAACTCTAATGTAAATGACCAGTGTAGCCAATATCTCGAAACTGAATTTATGGTAGAAAATGCTTGTCTGGAATGAAAAAGAATTATATTAATATGCTAAAATATAGGAGTTGCAAGTTTATCTTCAACTATTATAAATCATATAAATAAATATTCTAGTTTATATTAAATCCTAATAATATTTCTTTCTATCAAGTTAATTTTTGTCTGAAAAAATGGAAGGGAGCACGGCGGAAATATAACAATGGTGTGTTCCCGTACATAGTAAAAGTTTAATGGAAACAATAATTGGTATTTAAACTTCTAATAAAACATTTTATGACATCAATCTATTGATAATGTGGCATGAGTAGGAGTGGGGGTTCTGATTGGAAAATGCTAATAATAATTAGAACCAATCTTGTTAAAATACTGATGCTTTAGAACTGTTGCTCATTGGATTTTTTCGTAACTCAAATATTAAGGAAGTAATTTGTACTTTATTTTTATAATTAGTTTAAGCAGCTCCTGGGAGATGGACGTGTTTCTTTTTTTCTAAGGAAACCTGGAGGTTTTATTATTTTAAGCAGGCAATAGATTAATGGAGTGGTCCACTCAACAATTCTAGAAAATTAAAAGTTTAAGAAAATTAGTTCCATGACATTTTATGATCCGACTCATTATAACGGAGATGTTCTGAATTTTCAAATTCCACATCCTCTTGTCTAAACCACCGCCATTCCAGGTCCGACTTCAGCCAATTACAAATATGATGTTTAGTGCTGACAGAAGCGGCTAAATATCGAGTATGGTATATAACAAATAAACTTTTTCTAGTAAAGAACGAAAAATGTGTCCCACAAAGTAATAGTTTAATGAAAACTACATTTGGTATTTAACCTCCCTCCGTCGGGATCTGAGGGGCCAGGGAATAGTTATTTATTATACAAGTGACGAAAGTAGATCATTTTACAACTCGAGTGAAACGTTTACCCACACGAGCGAAGCGAGTGTGGTAATTTCACGAGAGTTGTAAATTCTACTTTCGTCACTAGTGTAATATTAAATTTTTTCTGTAATCGTGTAATACATGATCAGATCTAATCAGAATATGAACAAAATTAGAATGTTGTGAAGATTATGGCATGTTGTTGGTAGGTTATAAGCATGGTTGTGAAAGATTATAAGCATAGTTATAAAACAACTAGTGATGATTGTGAAGTAGTGCAGTTATAAACAAGTGCAGGTTATAAACAAGGAAGGTAATTATTATTATATTTAAATGTTGAAATATATTGATTATTTCCACCAATAATTCATTCACATTTCAATTTATTTTGTTAAAATAAATTCTTACAATGTTAAGAAACATTTAAAAGCATTTAATTTCCAACTTCAAATTATTCTTTAATTTATACTTATTACTAATTAAGAAAGCAATTCACTTTCTTCACTTGTGAAGAAAGTGATTACTTTCTTCACTCTATTGCAAAATGTTTTACTTTCTTCACTCATTTCAGTTTAGTAATTTTACCATTATTCAACGATTACAGAAAAACATATTTTTTGATGTCCCGCCTCATTCTGTTTCCCCTGTGGGGCGCCATTCCAAGTAGTTTCACTATTCGTGTTCATGCTTAGAATCCCCTACTATAGTCTATTGCCATCCTTTATCCAGCCCATCTGCTCCCTAGATGACTTGCGAGGCCGACTGCGCCCATTTGCTCCTTCATTTCAAAAATGAGTTTTTTTCAAGATATATCTATTGCAATTGTTCCTTTTACTAAGATTAGTGCTATTCTGTACGGAAGTTAGTCTATATCTTGAGAAATAAGTGATAGTCTTTACTCTGGCCGCTCAGATGGGCCTGATCAATTTTACTTGTTTTGTTTTAAGGTTCCTTCTATTCTAATAAAGTCATTATTTTACGTTCTAAATAGTATATTTGTTTTCCTTAGATCCTAGCGAAGTCTGTCCTACCGGCTGTTTAAATTAAAATTAATTAGGTGGGCTGTGGGGGGTTAAAATATGTGGGTGGCCTCTCAGGCCGGGTGCGCCCCATTTTGTTTCGTTCAGAGGTGCGCCTGACGGAGGGTTAACCTTGGCGTGAAGTGGTCCATAATATAATGGCTTATTGTTAACATCTTGGATAAAGCATTTATAGAATATTACATTTGCGTTAAGATTGGCTCTACGCAATTTTTACGCCTAATAACTATCTGAAATATTAAGAATTTTCGAAATTCCACCCTCCCGCTGGTCGGATTTCAGCCGAATTTGAGCTTTAGTTTTACATAAAACGTTTAAATATCGATGTTGGTAATGATGAAACAAAAATTGCGACCGACAGAGCGTTAACCGATATATATATATATATATATATATATATATATATATATATATATATATATACATACTTTTTAATAGACCTCATTTTCATCAGATTTTCGTTAAGGGAAATCAGCTATTGACGCCGTACTCATGATTCCATTTTCGAAAAATTTCCGCAAATGTCCATCGATCCTACCTAGGAGATAACGAAAATAAGGTCTGTTCCAAATTTTTATATATATATATATATATATATATATATATATATATATATATATATATCGAGAGGGAAAAAAAAACAAACACTGAACCTGGAATTTTGGTATTATCTCGTTCCCAACTGTATAAAATATGACAATTTTTTAGTCATTTGTAGTAGATATATTCTGATTTGAGGCACATCAAGACATATAAACTTAAAAAAATCTTACTTTATTAAAAAATGAAAAAGTCAAATGCTTCTCTAAATGTTTATTATACCATAAGAAACATAAACAATGTAGCCTCTAATAGCGATTGTTACCTCATCTTGCTTGAGTAACTGCCAGCACCCGAGCAGGCATACTCCTAATAAGATTGTGCACTCGATCATGAGGTATCCGTTACTAATCGTCTTCCGCGGCAATTCTGAGCTCGGGAAAGATTCTGTTGCTGTCGGATGGACTCCTTGAGCTGGTCCCAAAAATGTTCTATGGGATCTTAATCCGTGTTGCGAGCTGGACACTCCAAGGTTCGGACACCGACCTCATCGAGTTAGTATCTGACGACAATCGCGACGTAAATGAAATTATCGCCTATAAATGGCGCAAAAGGGACTACGTACGAGGATGCCCTTATGTAAGTTTGTGCATTGAGGGAAGGTCTTCGGAATACAAGGAGGTCTGTCTTCGCTTCTAAACTAATCCCACCACATAGCATCACCGACCCTCCTTCGAACTGCACTCTAACTGCCATGTTGAACTGAGCGTAGCGTTCTGTTCTTCGTCAAGACTCTAGTTCGACCATCTGAGTCCTACAGACCAATCCAGTACTCGGCTGAAAAGAGAATAGAGGCCCCATTAGGCTCAGTCTAGGCGGAATGTTCTCGCGCAAACCGGAAGCGAGCTCTCTGAGAAGAGGCCTGTGGCGCGAACCCTTGTGCGCAGATTGATTTTCAGTTAGTCTTCTGCATATTGTATAAACACACCTCGAGTAACACGGCATGTCTCTAAAGATGCCCGGGATCGGTTTCTCAGAGTCTCCATTGCAATAAATCAAAAGTTTGCTTATTCTGTCAACTCGGGCGCCCGGATCCCGGCCTCTTCGAGTAGCTGCTGCCTGTCTTCCAAAATATCTGGTATTATGTGTCAGACTGAAAAATGTTTTAGAACCAATCTTGTTTTGGTGCTCTATTCATTTTTTATAATTTAAGTAACGGAATTATTTGTGCTTTCTTGTTTTCCGACTTCAGTAAAATGCCTCCTCTACTTATTGTATTTCAAGACCTATTTCGGGCACCCACAGGAATATAACCGCAGATTCTTGGTTTTCATCAATGGAAGTTGTGGAGGAGTTGAAAAAACAAGGGCTAACTTACGTAGGAACCATGAGGAAAAATAAAAGAGATATCCCTCCTGAATTTCTTCCTTGCAGGAAAAGGAAGACACAAACCTGCATTTATGGTTTCACTCAAAATGAAACGTTGGTTTCATATGTACCAAAGCGGTCATATTAGTTTCTTCAATGCACCACCGAGAACATACGGATGAAAAAACTAATTTACCAGAGATTGTTGCTTTTTATAATTTTACTAAAGGTGGTGTGGATTCTATCGATCAAAAATGCGCAACATACTCTTGTAACCGAAGGACACAAAGATGGCCAATGGCTCTTTTTTATGCAGTTGTGAACATTGCTTCTGTGAATTCATATCTGATCCATCAGAGCTATAAAAATGCAAAACGGATGGAGCGTTTCGATTACGTTGACAAACTGGCCTACGAACTAGTAAAGCCACATATTATTCGCAGGTAAAGAATAACATAATGAAGACCTTTACTTTTATATTTACTTTGATGTATACATAATTTAAATTTTACTATATTTTTTTCCAGATATAACAATCCCTATGTACAAAAAATATTGAAAGAAACTATTGAGAGGTTAGTGCCAGAAGTTATAAAAGATGATACTTCGGAGAAAAAAGTAAATAATAAGAGAAAGAGGTGTTATTTATGCCCTTACAAAAAAGATAAAAAAAACATCCAAGTCGTGTAAAAACTGCCAACAGCCAATTTGCTTGGATTGCTCAGTGATGGTATGCTCAAAATGCCAAACTTGAAAATGGATGTCAATTTTTTATATTCATAATCTGTGCACAATTTATTATTATATTTGTTTTGTATAAATCCCTAACATTGTAAAAATGCCTTTCTTTGATAATTGCATACACATTTTAACATAAAAAAAGTGTTCAAAAATTTTAAAAAATTGTAGCAATACTTGATTTTTATTTCTTATTAATATCATTAATAAATAAATTGTAATCTTTTAGAATGTTAAATAATGTCAAATAAACCCTATAAAACATGTTTCTATTCATACAACATCATAAAACAATATTGCAATATACAAAATTTTAATAATTGGTAAGAGGGTCAAATTGACCCTGGTCCACTAAGAAGAGAAGCATACAAAGGTATACTAGCTAAGGGTTAACATAATAAAAATGTAAAAATTAACAATATGCTGATTATTTTGGTAAGTACATGACTATTAGGAACCATTAATAACTAATTATTCAAATGTAGATACATAAAAAATAAAAAATTGTAAAATTAACAATTGAAAAAAAAAACTTTTTACATAACTGAAAAGTATAAAATATAAAAAAATATTAACTAGTTACTGCAGACATAATCCTGATAAATCAGTATTGAAGTAAAGCATGTCTTTGAATCTCTCACGACTGTCTTCTATCGCTTTTGGGAAAATAGTAATAACTTGAGAAAACGTTATGAAAGAATAATCTTTATTTGCCAACCGAAAACGATTTGAAGGAATCATTCGCTTGTAGAACTGGACATGAAGGCCATCCCATAATTTATTTTCTACTTTGGCCACATATTTCGCAGCAAATCTCCCTTTCTCTGATGGAACTTTCACCACTAGGAAGTCACCCTCAATGGCATCGTTGCCACTCCTTAGGCACTCGTCGCTTTCATCATCTAATTCTATTTCAGAGGAAGAATCCTTTAATATAACTTCATTCATATACTCGTCTGATGAATCTGTCTTATCTCGGAAAACATTCTTCTTCACAGACTTCTTTGTCAGTCTAGTTCTGGATTTATTTTCAAATTCATTTTTTTCTGGCGTATCTGTGGCGATTATACATTTCCCACGTTTGCGACCACCCCTTGTTAGCTTCCGTGGCTTAGCTTGTGGGTAAGGTTGTAACTGTTCAGATGAAACAAAAGAAGCCGATGGTAAATTTTCGTCATTAAATTGATAACTGCATGATGCGATTGGTATCTCAGTAGAATTTATGGTTTTGCTATTAGAATCTTCAGGACTTATGTCATTGCCTATATCAGGAATGAGAGGATATGAAGAAGGGCATGGACGATCTGAGACAGCGGAAATCATGCTATTGAAAAATGTTTCTATCAAATGGTGAGATACCACACTTTTTAAAACCAGATTTTACATTTTCTGGAGTCACGGCTCGGTCCCAAGCTCTAGAGTAAAGCTCCGGAAGTGAGTAGATCGTCAGAGTTTGATTAGGGTGATCCAACATCCATGAGTGAACTGCGTCGCTGAAGTACTAATTGAATGGCCCAAATACAGCTCGGTCCAGGGGCTGCAACCTGTTTGAAGTATGTGGCGGTAAAGTTAAAATAGTGATTCCGTTATCCCGGCAGAAGTTAATGGCCTCCAAGCTAAGATGTGATTCATGGTTATCCATTAAAAGCAGGACAGGAAGCTCTTTATCCCATCTGACGTTATCCTTGAAAATTTATAAAACCAAAACAAAGTTGTCTGACGTCATCCATCCTGATTTATGGACTAGACCTAAAGCATCAGGGGTCGCTCCCACTATCATTTTTGTCCGGTCGAAGCGCACTCGTGGAAATACAAAAACGGGAGGCAAACAATTGCCGTTGGCACATATTATCCCGACTTGGGTGAGAAGTTCTCCTGATGTGAATTGACCAATTTGTTTGTCACCTTTTTGTGCGATCCCTTTTGTCACGGGTTGGACAGTGGTAACCCCTATTTCATCCAAGTTAAAGATGTCTGAAGTTCAATATTTATTTCTGTTCATTACTTCGTGTAGTTTGTCGAAGAATTCTCCTACAGCTGTTTTGTTGAAGGCAATCATTCTGGCTAGGGAAGTGGCCTCAGGTTTTCTAATTGACAGTGTGGAGTTCCTCTTCGTAAAACCCGAAAACCAATCTTCTCCAGCTTGTTGATTTTCTTTCCAGGATTTTAGAACTTTTACATCATTAGCCTCTGCAAACTGATAAGCTATTTGTCTCCATTGTTTTGGCGTCATTCCATAAAACATTTTTGAACAATGTAGCAGGTAACGGGCTAACATTTTCTCCATTTGGTCGGAAAAAAAAACCTTCCTCTGCTGTAAGTTTGGTTTGAAGGAAACGTTATCTACGCCCTTTTCTTCTGCTTTGTTTACATACAGTACTAACCGAGATTTGGATATATTTCGAGCAGCAGCGACCTGAAACAAGCCACCTTGGTTGTTCAAAACATCTTCTACAGCCTGCTGAAGATCACCTTCTGGAAATGTTCTGTTGGTTCTCTTTTTAAATGTCAGCGGCATCTAAAATAAGAAAACATATTTTTTAAACGGAGGGAGATGGATATTCAAACGTCAATAATCCACTTAATTATTAAGAAGATAAAAAACAACAAAACAAACTGTTCTCTTAATTTTAATGGTTTGTTTTTTGTAAGCTAAGTTCATTCATTAAATAAATAAATTGTTAACTTTCTCTTGGTTTTAGCAGTTTTTCATAGATCAGAGTATAATTTAAATTGTGTTTTGGTCAATTTACATCAAATTAACCAGGTTAATAAGTACAACAAACGTACAGGTGATAGAATGGACACCCTGGGATACAATGGACAGGTTGTCCATTGTATCCCGGACTGATCCTTCCACATGTTTTTTACTTTGGGATCACAACAACAAATAGTATCAGCATGGTTGACACTAATTTTTATTTCTACTAGTCACCAAAACATGCACGGAGATGACAGAGAACAAAATGCAATCCTAGGTCTCAAAAAAACCTTACAAACTTACCTTAAAAAGTTAGATCAAAGACAGACTTCGCTATGGAACTCCCTCTACTTTGTCCACTGCCATACTGATTTGTCTCAGTGTTGCCAAAATTCACAATCGAATAGAGCTCCAGAATTCCTATTAGGGCGGGAAATATAAACTTGTCCATTGTATCCCCATGTCCAGACCATCCCCTACTTAGTTTAGCAGCCCCTGCGAGACAGACCTTCTTTCATCAGACAAGTAAAGAGAGGGGAGGTTCAGAGAAAGGGGGAAAATAAACTTTAAAATGTTATATAATCAAAATTTATACTAATTTAATGCCCTAGATTTTTCTTTCTGCATACTATTTATCCAATTTGAATATTAAGAGAGTTATTTGTATTTTTTGTTTTCAGTCTTCAGTTACTTCCACTCCTATTCGTGGGGTTTTCACTTATCAGCAATTGTATAACTAATGACCCCATGTCCAAATTAAATTTGAAGATTCAGCTACTTAGGCTAGTTATTAGTGGTGAAATGGAATGCCTAATTCAAAATGACTACATCGATAAACTATTCTGGCTTGTGAGAAATCTGCTTAGTTTACAGAGAACCTATGTGACAGACTTTTTGATATAATGTCTTCTTCTGAACGTAATTAAAAATTAGTCTGAAAATTGTGGGTTTTGGCAATTTACGCTTACAGGACATGAGATTGAAAAAATTGACAATACAAAATCATTTAAAAGATTGATTTTCTATGAGAATCATCCATTAAAAATGTGAATTTACATTGGAAATTCCAGAGTAAGGAGAAGAACTGGGAAGAGGTTAGAAAATATATTTTAATGCCAATTCTAACCCTTTTCCCAGAACTAGGACCTACGAAATTTCATTTCAAAATTCTTGAAAGAACAATGGAAAAGAGAAGGGCATAACAAAAATTACATTCAAACTTAGGTACTTCATGCTCTAAGAGACATATAGCACTCACAGAAATGTAGTTAATAACATATTTTAAAATTAATTTGCTTGGAATTTAGGATTTTAAGGAGAACATCCAAAGCCTTAATTAAAAAATAATAACATTTGTTTTGATTGAACACTTTATTTGCCATTCAATATTTAACAAATACTATTTTTAACCTCTTTCTTTCTGAATGTATTTAAAAAATGTTAGAAAAAAAATTAACTTAGGATTAAAAAAAATACATTTTTATATACTTTTTTTTATTGGAAAAAATATAAATTAGATTTTATTGAAGGCAGCAATGTCAACTGATTGCACAAAGTCCTCAAAATCCTGGATTTTCTCAACTAGTTCATCAATGGATACCTTCTCGTCTTCAACAACACACATAATCTGCAGTTTCTTGATTCCGTATGCGAGAGGAACAAGCTTGGCTGTAAACAAAATAATGATAAATTGAACTTAAATAACGGAGTAATTAAATAATACACTATATTTATCCATATATAATAATAATAAATTCAAATTTATTGGGATGAAGCATTGTTGACAGACCAGACTGCCCACTGTAGACAGCCAGATATTCACAGCATTAATTAGGCAAATCAATCAGCTGATATCATTGACATTTCTATGCCCTATTGAGAAAGATCAAAAACCTTTTACCAAGAAATTTAGAAAATACCAAAACTTGGCAGCAGAATAAGTGATCTTTACAATTTGGAATCAATCGGAGTCTAACATGGCATCCAAAAGATAAAACTAGAAAGCATTCTTTTGAGAAAGAACTGAGATTATTATAGTATAAATGATTAAAAAGATATGAGGTAAAAAGTCAATTAAAATAATTCAAAATAAACAAAGCCAAAACTAAATAAATATGTTATACATATGTTTATATAACATTTAAATACTACATTTGTAGGTAATATTAATTTTAAATTAAGCATGACTGCCAAATGAACTCTCAATAGATTTGAGTAGTTACAAATAAAATTTGGAAATTAGGACAATATTTTTGTGTGATGAATTGTGTCACAACGGTTTCTTGGATAAATGACAAAATTATCATTATTCACGGTTCCTTGATTTTTAATATTCCAGTTTACATAACTTGCAAAGATATTATATGCTTTGCAAAATTTATCATAATCTGGTTCAATGTTAATGAAAAAATGATAAATGAAATGTATTAATATAAGTTCTTTGTTTTAGGAATAAAAACATTTCCATGAGAATTCAAAACTGAATTCTTTATAATCTAACTGTTGTTGGTTAGCTGTTGGTTATATAATGATAGGAGAGGATGGTTGGGTATCGGCTATAAATTCTCAATTCTTCAAACAGAGGAATTTATTTTTGATGCTGACAGTTTCGGACACTATTAGTTCCCTTCTTCAGAGCTAACAATGAACAAAAACCAACAAGTGTAGGAAATATGTGAAAAATAGTGAAACAGAATTTAAACTGTCAGTATAAAAAATAAACTCCTCGGTTTGAAGAATTGAGAATTTATAACCGATACTCAACCATTCTCTACTATCATTGATTTTTTTATAATTTTCTTTTTTTGATCAACGGGCGTGTCCTTTTTGAAATATTATATATCATTTCCTATCACTTGAAGCCACCTTTGTGCCAAATGGCATTCGAGTATCAAGATAAATCTTTTGATACAAAATACTCTTTACATTCACTTCCCACATATTCAAATGTGTCAAAACACCTACTGGGAGGAAGTGTGCCATGGAGCGTAACATGTGTTTGGTAACCTGTATGAGCAAGGTCTTGACTATAGACTGGATGAAGAAAAATATCAAATTCCAACTCTTCTACTTTTTCTTAAGTAGTAATATTGGATGTGAGCGGTATTGTCTTGTTGTAAGAGAACTTGCTTTCTATTCACCGTTGCTGGGTATTGTGAAAGGAGAAATAATTGCTAGACATTCAGGGTAAACTCAAAGTAGACTATACACTCAAAATTCATCCATACACAGAACATAATTTTTTTCTCTCTCCTTGAAACAGGTAGGGCTGTGATTGTCCTGGTTTAACCTAATATTATTGTTTTTAGGATTTATGGAATAGAACCATTTTCAACCATAAATTGATTGATAAATCGAATGCAATTTAGAATTTCATTTAACAAGCTCTCACCCTCAATTTTGCCTAATGAAGCATCATGTAGTGCAGATTATGAAACTGAAACCAATTTTGTCCAGGTGATGCAAAACTCTCCCTTGGGAAAGAGTAGGGTATTTATCGGTTACTGGGAGGTCACCAATTTAAAGATGATTATTAAATCATAATTAAATGAAAATCACTCTATTTAAATAACAATTTAATTGAAAATAACATTTGTAGAGTTAACAGGAGGACACTCATTATTTACAGACAAAATATTTACTAGTTCAACTTAAATATTTACTGGTGCCACTTAACGTGATGGTGTTTATGGTGGTTCACACTTGACTAGGTTATCTTAGTCATTCTGTTCCTTTTGTTATCAGAAAAAGCGTGATCGTTTATTAACAGCACTTGGACAACTACCTTACAGAGTTGATGTGGCAGACAAGGACTGGGGAAGACCGCTTTATGCAGCTACTCTGCAGTTTTGGGCTAACTCTAATTAATAACAACATTTTGTTATTCAAATAAATTCTAGAAGTGTTATTTTCAATAATAAACCATTTTTTCTGACTTAATATCTTCTTTAAATGGGTGGCCTCTAGATAACCGATATGTACCAACAGTAGTTTTGAAGTTATACTCGTATATTATATATATATATATATATATATATATATATATATATATATATTTGTCTGTTAGCACTCTAGCGGTCGCAATTTTTGTTTAATTGTCACCATACTCGGTATTTAAACGTTTGATGTAAAAAGGAAGATCAAGTTCATTAAGGCTGAAATCGGACCAGTGGGATTTCCTTTTAGCAGATTTCCCTTACTGTAGTCAGCTATTGTAGTAGAACCAATCTTATTGCAAATTAAATTTACTATAAATATTGAATATTAACCGAGATATTTGCATTTTTATAAAGTGTAACGGACGAGCTATGGTTCCCGCCAAAAGCTAGTTCCGTAACTGATCGGCGCTCGTATGGAGATTTCTCTATGGTATAACTTTACGTGGGAAATCTGCTTAGTTTACGCAGCCCCTGCGTGACGGATTTTTTTAAAGCAGCACTGCAGAAGGAATAGAAAAGTACAGCAATATAATTGGCCAACATGAAAAATAGCACACATACCACAAATATAAATAAACTCTAAATAACAAAAGAAACAACTTTTGTTATGTGCATATTTGCCGAAACCCCAATAGGAAACGAAATATCACTATTTTTAATTTCAGACATCCCTTATAACCCCCACTCCTGCCCGTCCCTAGAAATGTTAGTATGGCTTATTATAAGGAAGACGTTAGTGCTAATTCACATACCTAGTTTGGTTTAGTTCGGTTGAGTTTTTGTGCCAAATAAAATTGTTGACTTCCGCAGTAGTTCTTAAAGTATAACTCATTTATACTTAGGTATACGACAAAAGTGTATATAACAAAAGTTACTCTAAATAACGAAATTAACAACTTTTGTTATGTGGATAATTGCCAAAAATGCAATAGGAAACAAAATATTGCTATTTTTAATTTCAGGCTTCCCTTATAACCCCCACTCTTGTTCGTCTCAGAGAAAATTAACATAGCTTAAAGTCTAAGTTGGGTTAGTAGTAATATACAAACAAGGTAACAAACAAACAGACACCAAAGAAACAAAATGCGGTTATGGTGTCTATGACATGTGAAACGAAAAGTTATCGTGAAATTTCGAGAAAAAAATCAATGTACAGACAGAGGTTACAATTTTTATATATATATATATATATATATATATATATATATATATATATTAAAAGGTGAATCACAATTATAAATAAATAATCCAAAATATTCTAAGTTGACTGTTATGTTCCCCTCGCCTACCATTTTAAACAAATGTGCAATGAGATACGTCTCCATTTCCAATGATATTTAGTGAAAACTTGGATTTGAAAAAATGAATTAAACAAGAACTGAGAATTATTTTAATATCTACAGATACAGTAGCCCGTAAAAACAGAGTGAGAAATTATACCATGTTTATGCAAATTGTCGGAGGCTGAAGGGGCTGCTAAGAATGTCAACGTTAATTTTTCCTCAAACCATATATATATATATATATATATATATATATATATCTATATATATATATATATATATATATATTTAAGTCCCCAGAACACTTCACAATATGTATAAGCCCCCCTCACCCCAAAATGTGTGATATTTTACACTTCATAAGATCATGCCCATATGTTATTCACCATAAAAATGCATTTCAATTTTTATAATCATTTCATGTATTCTACACTAAGCCTTGATTTACCATTCAAATTGAAATATATACATAACCTAACAAAAAACATTAAGCTATACTTACAAGCTCCCCAAACAAGTCCATCCATTACAATTGTCCTAACATTCTTTTCCATTTCAGCCATGTCAGTTTCATCGTCCCAAGGCTTAACATCCAAAAGAACAGATGATTTGGCAATTAGGACAGGTTTCTTGGACTTCTTCTCAGAATAAGCTTTTAACCTCTCTTCACGGATCTTTGCTGCCTCTGCATCCTGTTAAATAATAATAAAATTAACAAAACTGAAAGTACAAAAGTGATCCTGTATTTTCAGAGGGAGAATAAGTCATAAGCATTTCACCAATGAAAACTATTATTTTGTAACTACAATTTACAGTATCTGCTGAATACTTTGTAAGAACAGATTTGAATAAAATCATTAGGTTTTACCAACCCTGAACCCATTTTGACTAGTTCCAGCATGCTATCTATAACTATTTGGCATAACTCAAAAACGACAAGGTTAGGAGTGTTGAAATTTCATATTATGGACTGTTGTAAAATCTAGTAGTACAGTTCATCAAAAACAACCAAGGGTGAAAGGGGGTTTAGAGGACTGCAAAAATAAATAAATTAAATTTTCTATCAAGTCAACCCAAATAAAAATTAATTTTTTTTATGTAACCAAATAGAATTATATTTTACAAATCAAATTAGAAATTCTGAAGAAAGGTAACTAATGAAAATTAATGGTATTTTGATTAAGTAAAATTATTAATCACAAATGGTTTTAAAAATATTTAATATCTTCTTCTGGAAACAAATGAGATGGAAAAAAAGAAGGTAATGTCACCAAATAAACTAGTATTATTCCTGTTATTATGAATAGCTAAAGTTACATTTTCTTTTAATTAATTTATCCCACCTCTTTTCCCCTCCTAATTTAATTTTAACTTATTTATGTCTTCCCCCCCTTTTTTTTTGTTCTAAGTTGTGTTTCGTGTTTCTTTGGACATTTTGTGTTTCGTTTTCTTAGTTTCATTATATTTCTTTGAGTGTTCCATCTCTTGCTATTTTTTTTAACCAATCACCTCACCCCTTTTAAGAAGAGACAAGTCACAGGAGTTGCAAAGCTCTATTGTTCATTTTAAATTTTATATATTTCCTCTATCAATTATGCTAAACTCTTCTTCCAGCTCTTTCTGGATCGACTTCTCATCATGACTAAGAGAGTCATAGATTTATATGGTCAATAGCTATAAAGTAAATTAATAGGAACTAATATTTTTTTAAAAAAATGTTGAATATAATTTACCTCTTCTTCATCTGAACCGAAGAGGTCAACATCATCATCGTCATCAGCAGGTTTCGATGGTTTGGCAGGAAGAGAGCATGTAGCAGGAGCGCCTGATGATTGAATATTGAAACCAGCGGGAGCTTTCTTGTCGCCAGGAAGGTTTTTGCGTTCGGCATCACTGAACGACTTGATGTGATTGTACCATCTCCTAGCATGTGGGGTCTGGTCTGTAGGTGGTTTTGCAAAGCCCTCAAGAACAGCTATATCTGCCTGTGATGGCACATACCTATAATAAAAAACAATTTAAGTAAATAATACATATATAATAAAAAAGTCCGTCACACAGGAGCTGCGTAAACTAAGCAGATTTCCCATGTGAATTATAATAATAGATAAATCTACATACTGCTAAGTCAACACCACTGTGAATATTAACATAACAAATCTTTCCCCTCCCGGCGGAAAGCGTCTCAAATGTAAACAAACAGGTCTGCCAACGGCTTTCAGCTATTGTTTTTCTTTCCGACAGCGGAAAGAAAAACTATAACTGAAACATATCAGAATACAGCATATTAATTTTATTGAAATCTATGTACTACATCTAGTACTGTAGTTTATAATGAATCAGAATAAATTTTACCTCGATCAATCAAATTTTAGTAGTCCAAGAATTTAAGACGGGAGTGGGGGAGGGGAGAGGGTCACAAGAACATATTTACATGTATCTCGTATAATAAAGGTCTCTGGTTAAGAATATTTGGTATTTAAGCTTTGAATAACGTGGTTTATTATATAACAGAGTATTATTTATGTAACACGAGAAATGGAATTTCAGTATTTTGAAATTAAAATTTAAAATAAAGAAGACATAAAAATAATATTCCAGAATTGCTTGTCTATTTCCAGTTCTTTATTACCATAATGGATTATATATATAAAAGAAAGTTGCTAACTCACTACATAAAAACTTTGGTCTGGATTAGCTGAAAAAATTCCTAATGTCTGATATGCCAACAACAATAAAACACTATGTGGACAAACTCCAATTCGAAGACAAAATGGTGAAATAAATTTTATTTGATATAGTGAAAAACCAATTAAAATTAATGCAGCTACTAAAGAAATTCTCAGGTATTGTACAATTATAATAAAACAAAAAGAAATGAATACATGGTTTACAAAACAATTAGAGTAAATGGTATTAGAGATTGTAGATCAATTTCAAGTCAAATATGAGCATAAAAAAATTATTTTTTAGTAGGATCATTTAGCAAATCAGTATGCCAAAAAAATATTTTTTTAAAAATTCAATCATGCAACATTAAAAAAAAAACTTCATTTTTTGTTTTGTTTTTTAAATATTAAACACAATAAAAAAAGTATGTGTTCCATCAAGCTAAAACCATGCCATTCTCTCTAGAATTGAAGTGTTTTAATTTAATATAACAAAAAAATACAGTAGACTAATTATAAATTTAAAAAACATGGAAACCAAAACGGTTTTTTTTTTCTTTAAAGAAACTAAACATTTACAGAACCCCTTAGAAAAATCATAATTAAACATTGACATAATTTAAAAAAAAATGAATATAACAATTTATTATCTTTTGAGCCTTCAAGATGTACTTACAAGGTGTGGGCATTTGAGAAGCCTGTTCTAAGGATTCAAAAAAATGTTAACCAAGGCGTTGTTAGCAAAACTCGTGTGACATTTGTATGCTGTTTTTGCTCAATATCAACATTACCTACATATTTGCTAAACTTCATTAAAATAGGTTATTATAAGACTTTCTCTCTCGATCTTGAAGAACAAGAATAACGACTGCCTCTAACAAATAACTTGGGTCGTCTGCATAAAATTCAATCAGAGTGATAACATATTTAAAACGTAGCACAGCATGCCTGAATACTCCATACTCCTGAAGTTGCCATATTGTTAAAACTTATCAAGTTCTCAGCTTAAGTTGTATATTCATTTCTTGCTTAAGAGGACAAGAACAAGGTACTACTAATTTGGAGAACAGCAATTTAGCAATACCTAAACATAACCAATTATGTTTTCGGTTGTTTGCTGAATAAGTTTTGAAAATAGGATTTTTTTAATGTGAAACTTTAACCAAAGAGTAATGCAAAAGCAATGTACCTTAAATACATCTTACAGAAAAGCCGAATATCTGTAAAATGGAAATACAACTGTTCAACAGGTTGACTTCAGCTAAGAAAACAGAGAATCATTGCATATATTCAGTGGTTAAGTTCACAGAAAATGGAAATTGTAATGGAAACTTCATCATAAATATTATTTCAATGGACACACATTCTTTGGGAGCTAATATATGAAAAGCAAGCATAAGCTTTACATTAAATTAATTGTAATAAAACAAAAAAAAATGGCACAAAAGAGAAGAGTTATATTGGACTATCAGGTATCACGTAACTTAGCCAAGTAATTAAAATATTTGTGGCCCAAGTTTATGCGAATCAAATATAGAAAATTTGCATAAATAGCAAGTAAACCGATATTTAAGCGTACATACACGTGGCAATAAAGAGTTAATCTAACGAATAAAATTGTCTCACCCCTGGACGTAGCTTTTGTCAGAGATAAAGGAATCGAATTCCTTAACGCCTTGGTCGGTACGGAGATCGCTGACAGTCATTTTAAAATATTTTTCTAACTAAATAAAGAGCCCGTCTGCCTTCCTTTGAACAGAAAGTTGGAGAGACCAAAGAGGAAGGCTATGTCGACGTCAGAGGCATAAGCGCGCTCTCTGCAACACAGCTGATTTCAAGTAACTAGTATTGAAAAGTTTTCGTCTCCTTACCCTCCGGTTATCCATGGAATTTTAGGTAAATACTCACATTACATAAACGTTCATGATTTTGCGTTTCATAAAATAATTTTTACCTTAAATTGTATTTGTTTTATTATTCTGGAATAGTACCGCTTAGTTTCTCCTCTAAGTTATCACTTTCATCCTATTTTTAAGTTATTGATTTTGTAACCTTACTCCAATTTGTCTTTATTTTGATATTTTAAACAGCTAGTATTACGATTTTTGGAAATTACTTCTTTAAAGAAGTACTTATTTAAAATTTGCGTATTCATCAGTGCTTATGAAGCCTTATGGCATTAGTCTAAGTCAACTAAATTGAGTTCATCTATTGCTGCATATTGTGTGTATTTTATGAAGCTTAGGAAACATTTTGAACTTGACAGCGTTAAATTAGCTTGACAGAAAGTAATATTAGTTTGTGCGAGTTGTGCCAGTTTTCTGTTTATCGTTCTAAGAGTTGAAGATTGATTTTTTTTTTCCCAGATTAAAATAAGCAAGATGTTCAGAATTCCTGTGACGAGAGCTATTCCGAATGCAGCTAAGGCTCTTTGTTCACCTAAAAGGTGCACAGCTACCAGTGCGCCGGAGAAAATTGAAGTTTTTGTCGATGATAAACCTGTATTAGTGGAACCGGGGACTACTGTCCTTCAGGTACATTTATTTTTATTATTAATTTATGTAGATTAGTTAACCAAGCCATTCTTGTGCAATGTCTGTCACATTTTGTACCTAAGGATAGCATTTTTCAATTTACATTTAAGCTTATCCATTTGGATAAGTATGCCTGTTGGTTGGGGGAGGTGATGTTTGTTTCATAGGGTTTTAGGGCGAAAAACTACCAGGTTATCATCGCCCTGCAATATCTATAACTCACATTTTGGTATCCTCATCCATATCACCATTTTAACATTATAAACGTAACTTGTTGTTTAAATTTCTATCTATAAATTAGTAATTTTCACAAAATTAAACAATTTATCTAGCTCTTTCAGCTCATCTCCAAGGTCTACTTCTATGTCATTGGAAATATTACATTCGTTTCGAATAACTGTATACTTGTGGCATTCCATATGTGGTACTTAGTCAAGTCTGTGTTACACTTCCCACAAATTGGTGATGTGCAGGAGGAAAAGTATTTGCACACCAGGTTTTTTTTTTTTTTTTTTTTTTTTATTAAATTATGAATTTAGGTAATAAAAAAAAGTTATAAGTTAATTAATAAGAAACATATTTAAAACTGAATTAATACATATATACTTCAAATTAAAAACTTCTAGCTTAATAAAATAAAATTAAAATCTTTCCCTCACATGGTAAACCTAGAGTGGCGAGTTTGATTCTCGCCTGGGCAGAGGAATTTATTTAGTGACGGAATTCATTAAATAAAATCCTTAGTCCCACCCTGGCTAAGAAAGGGTGTTAACCTGTAGATAACCCGTCCCAATTAACCCTAGTTGCAAAAATTAGATGTTAATAAATAATTTAATTTTAAAATCTTACCAAAATTCTGGGAAAATAGTATTTGTACATCACAATTTAATATTTGGTATGTAGTTTGCTAGCGTTAATTACCACTTGTAAATGTCCAGGCATTGAGTGGATAAGGTTATTAATTAAATTTGGATTGATTTGTTCCCATTCTTTTACTAATGGTGGGACCTTTCAGTTATGTGGTATTTTGGTCTAACAAGTGGCATCAATTTTCAATTATATTTAAGTCTGGTGTGTGCAGTTGTTGACAAATATTAAAAATTAACCTTTCTCTAGTTTTATTTGCTGTATATATCGGATCATTTTCCTTCTGGAATATAAACTGATTCCAGGTTTCAATATTAGCACCTTAGCCTTGGATCAACATTATTAAGCGGAGGAGATAATTTTATTCCAAGCATTATTTTACATCTGTTTGTTATAACAGTTTTAATAAGTTGAAAGCTCATTATTAAATTAATCATGTAGACAAAAATTTTACATTTATGAGAACAAAACCATATTGTTTTTTTTTTTAGTTTCTGGTGAAAGTGTATTTTAGTCCCCCCCTTGGTGGTGCACGATGACGACAGCAGCCATTGTGTTTTTCTAACTTTATCTATTTTAACAATTTAAAATTTCCAAAATACGCCATTGGTGGTTTACACCGAGGGTGGGGCTTTTGTTGTTCTTACTTTATATTTTTTAACACTTTAAAATTTCCAAAATACGCCATCGGTGGTTTACATCGAGGGTGGGGTTTTGTTGTTCTAACTTTATCTTTTTTAACACTTTAAAATTTCCAAAATACGCCATCGGTGGTTTACACCGAGGGTGGGGGTTTTGTTGTTCTAACTTTATCTTTTTTAACACTTTAAAATTACCAAATATGCCAACGGTGGTTTATACCGAGGGTGGGGGTTTTGTTGTACTCTCTTTATATTTTTTAACACTTTAAATTTCCAAAATGGCCATCAATGGTTTACACCGAGGGTGGGGGTTTTGTTGTTCTAAACTTTATCTTTTTTAACACTTTAAAATTTCCAAAATACGCCATCTTACACCGAGGGTTGTTCTAACTTTATCTTTTTTAACACTATCTCGGTGGTTTTTTTTGTTGTTCACTTTATAACAATTTAAAATTTCCAAAATACGCCATTGGTGGTTTACACCGAGGGTGGGGCTTTTGTTGTTCTTACTTTATATTTTTTAACACTTTAAAATTTCCAAAATACGCCATCGGTGGTTTGTTATAACAAAACAAGATGGCAGCATAGGGGGGGCTAAACTGCACTTTAGCCTTAGTTTCTTTCTGTTTATATATTTCTTGTTTTGTATGGGTAATTTATGAATCATGTAGATAACTTATGTAGGGCCAATCATGGTTGCCGGCAGACCAGCAGACACTTTAAAAAAGGGACAGGGCCTTGCAGGTTCAAGACATTTTTCTATCGTATAAAACTTAATTGAATAATTAAAAACATGAGGGATTTCTGGTTTTAAAAGTTCTACCAGGAGAGTGAAATATCTATATTTTTGTTTGTCATATTTACTGAATTGTCAGATTTCGTGTCAATGCCATTATTAAGTTTTTCCTCTGCACTCCAATATAATTTGTTAGAACGATTTGGCATGGTAACTATCAGTCAACGGTGGCCAAACAAATAATAGCAATTTATTAGTATTAATTTATTTTCTAAGCACAGTCTCAAATTATGTTCTACAAGAATATATGATTTTTATTTTTTTTTAGGCAGCAGCAATGGTTGGTGTTGAAATACCCCGCTTTTGTTATCATGAAAGGCTCGCTGTTGCTGGAAACTGCAGAATGTGTTTAGTTGAAGTTGAAAAATCTCCAAAGGTAAAATACTTAATCATTTTATCATAGGAACTTATTATGTAGCAGCAGTGATTTTATTTTAATTATTTGTACTTTTAAAGTCAGGAAGCATTTCTCTATACTGAAGATGTAGTGGAGAGGTGGCATTTGATGGCCATGAATCATGTTGGTCTGAATATAATAAAGAAATTTTCAAGGTGAAAAAGAGTTTTGCTTGCTCTCCCTCCCAATGAATTAAGAAGATATGAAATATTTGGTTTAAAAACAGCTTGTAGAAGAATATATATATTTTATTCTAGTTTGTGGTCACATTATGTATGTAGTTTTGCTTTTTTGGTTGGGGCTCAAGTTAACCATGTGAGTTAAGACCTTAATCTCATATGGTAAACCTAGAGTGGCAAGTTCAATTCCCGCCTAGGCAAAGTAATTTATTTAGTGACGAAATTCGTTAAATAAAATCCTTAGTCCCACCCTGCCTAGGAAAGGTGTAGATAACCCGTCCAAGTTAGTCTAATAATTAAAAGTAAATTATAATATTTTAATAATATTGTAGCTGATGCTTCTTTTGTGAATTGTTTTTCAAAGTAACAATAGAAGTGTACAATTAATCAAAAACTAGTTTCATTCCATGAAAAAAGTTTTTTTTATTAGAAGATAGAGCAAGAGTTTTGTTTCACTCAGTACACTGCCACAGGGACCAACCTGGTTGCCAACTGCAAAGGGGTAATAATAAGGTACTTACTGTATTTAATTACTCTTTCAGCCAGTAGCTGCATGTGCAATGCCTGTGATGAAAGGCTGGAGAATAAAAACTAACTCTGACATGACCAGAAAAGCTAGAGAAGGTGTGATGGAGTTCCTTCTTGTCAACCACCCTCTCGATTGTCCTATCTGTGACCAGGGTGGTGAGTGTGATCTTCAGGACCAGAGCATGGCTTTCGGTTCTGACAGGTCCCGATTCACAGATATTCAATTCTCTGGAAAAAGGTAATTTTTATATTAAGAAACTAAAGTTTCAAAAGTTAACACACATTTGGAGATATGCATATGCATGAGTTTCATTTTCATTTATGAATTTTCATTTCTTACTGTAATCATCTCCTGCTATTTATTACCTGTTACCATTAGACATTTTTGACAAACTGAAGCAGAAGTACATTTCCTTTTAAAGTGAATAGAAAATTCTTTCGAATTTCTCTGTTTCATAAAGTATTTCGGTGTTTAAATACTATCATCAATAACCTAGTTTCAAGCTATTTGTCTATTTTTTAATTTTAATAAAAAAATGTTTAATTTTTATACTGATTCTAGAATATAATAAACAGGGGGAAAAAATAAATTGAAATAATCTGTTTCACTATTATAATTTATTTTTTTCTACCGAGTTGCTGGACGTTAAAGGAACCAATTGATCAAGATCAATAAAAAGACTTAGTCCTCTGCAAGTATTTATTATGCAAAGTACACTTTCAAAGACTTTCCGGCTACCTGGGTGAGTTGCCTGGCTGGTTTGCTTCAGACTAGTGGTTGTTCCTGCCCTGATAATGGAGCTTGATATTTGAAAGTACATTTTACATAATGAATGCGTGTGAAGGTCAAGTTCGTTTTATTGATGTTGATATATTATGCTTATTCCATCTATGAAAAATTCATGAATTTTACAAATAATTTCTTTCATTTTTTCTGCTTTTAGAGCTGTTGAAGATAAGGATATAGGTCCCCTCATCAAGACTATTATGACAAGGTGTATACACTGCACTAGATGTATTAGATTTGCGTCTGAAGTTGCAGGAATTGATGATTTGGGAACTACTGGCCGAGGATCTGACATGCAGGTACAATACCCATTTATTTATTTACAGCAGAACTTTTCAGCTGAATTTTTTTTCTTCTTTTTTTGGAGCTATTCAATTTTATTTTATTTTTTTATTAACAATTGATAATCTGAGATTAGGAAGTGATAAACTTAATTCATTGCTCATATGCCACATATGACTCATACACATATGCAGCTCTTGGAGACTGTCTTGCTTTCTACCCAAGGTGGGTAATATGTTGTCCCTTTTGCTGGATGTTTAATAGAACAAAAAACTGATAGTGTATGACTTGTAAAACAAGTATACAATATTTGTGATATAAGAACCTTAAATGTTTAGTTGAATATTAGAAAGTATATTTAAAGGTTTTAGAGTTGCCATGTCTTAAAACAGGGACTCGTATGTGTTTAAGGACATGGGTGGTCCAGTGGTAAAGGACTGAGCTATTATGCTAGAGGTCCATGTTCAAACCTTGGGATAGTACTTAAATTTTATTTAGCTGAGCGACCACTGAGCTTTAAGGTTTGATTTCTAACCCACCCTTTCCTCTAGTTCCTACTCACTATCTTGGGGAAATTGAGTAGTAATTTGAATAAAAAAACCCTGATATGCAAGGACTTCACAAACTAAACAGATTTCCCGCAAGCTGGTATATGAAGTGCTGATGATCTTAACTAGACATTTATTCTCTATTTCTCCCATAATAAAACCTATCAAAATACCAGCTGGATAAAAGATGTTTAGCAATTCAGCTACTAAGTGAAAATTGTATGAGTAGGAGTTTACTGAGACTGTATACTTAAAAAAAATGGAAATATTACAGTTAGTGTTCAAAATATTGAAAAATGAATAAAACAAGATTTATAAAAAATTAAATTTTCAATAAGGTTCAATAAATGTTTCGATCTGATTTATAATACCTGTGATATTGTGAATTTTTATCCTCCCCTTCTGCATAAGTCTGATTTCAGTCATTAAGTAGTTTCACTTATATATCGAATTTGATAATGATCAAACAAAAATTTCAAAAACTAGAGTGATGACATGTGAGTGTGTATATATATCTAAAATTATGAACAGACCTCATTGTCGTCAACCTAGGTCCTAGGTAGGGTCGATGGGCATTTGAAGAAATTTTTCGAAAATCGCTTCATGGGCACCACTAAAAACCTCAATAATTGATTTCTATTAAGAAAAATTTGCTGAAAGCATAAATCGATAATTATTTAAACAAAAACCTGTAGTAAATAAATTTAACTAAACAGCCAGTGAGGGGTCAGGGTATTTGTTGGATACTGACATATTTATTCCTGGCTGTGTTTGTCAATATTATATTCCTTTACTCCAGATACTACTCAATTGTCGCCTATTGCTGAGCAGTCACAAGGAATAAATTGCTTATTTTATTTGAGGTTTTTTGGTTAGAAAGTTTTTGCAATAGGAATGGTTTTGTAATGTGTGCCATTTTTAAAGGTCAAGTTTAGCCATCACAATAAATACTAAAACCTTCCTCTACTAGCTGTGACCTGACCCCAGAGTCAGTGTTGCCACAAAAAACAATTCAACTAAAATAATTGTGCTAATATTACTGGAGGTACTCTGAGAAACCTGACAATTACTTTTTTTCTAGCGTGAAATTAATGGTCTCTCACTTCTTTGTGCTCATGTGTTGCTTTAATTTTTTTTTTTTTGTGAACTCTTTTTAAACTCTTCTTTATTATTACATATTCAAAAGAAATTATATTTCTTATTTGTTATTTTCCATCTTTTTATTTTTTTACCAGTGTTAATTCTTGTTTTTTGTAAATCATAGTAGACTTTTAATTTTTTAAGTTTTATTATTTTTCATTATAACAACCCGTCCACTTAAGTTTGAATAATCATTTGGGTCACAAGTATATTGCCATTGATGGTTTGAGTATTATACCTATATCTCCCAGACATTACATTTTAAAATGTGATTTTGTCTAAAGAATAACAGAAAATGAAGTGAATTGTAGATTCTATCAAAATCCACTTTTCATTTGGATCTGCTAGAAGAGGCAGTTTGCTTTAGGGTACTGGGTCATATTGCAAAAAAAGAAATAAAATAAAAACAACTCATTAGGAACTTATTCTATTTCATAATGAGAGTATTTAATTATTAATTAAATAATTAAAATAAATCTTCATATACCATTAACTAAAGTATTTAAAAGTTATTTATTAACATCCACTTTTTGCAACTAAGGCCAAGTGGGACTGGTTATCTACAGGTTACCACCCTTTTCTAGCCAGGATGGGACTAGGGATTTTATTTAATGAATTCCATTACTAAATAAATTCCTCTGCCCAGGCAGGAATTAAATTCACCACTCTATGTTTACCATGTGAGGTAAACCTAGAATAAAATTAAAGTATTGATGTCTCATTAACATTCATGGTATTACTTTCTTAATAAAAGCAGAGGCAACAATTATTATTACTTATTTTAAAATTTATACGTCTAGCATACTATGTAATTGTTATATATATATATGTTGACAGATTGGAACATATGTAGAGAAATTTTTTATGTCAGAACTGTCAGGAAATGTGATAGACCTCTGCCCTGTTGGCGCACTTACTTCAAAGCCTTACGCTTTTACCGCAAGGCCTTGGGAGACAAGGAAAACAGAAAGTGTAGACGTTATGGATGCAATCGGCTCTAACATTATTGTTAGTACTAGAACTGGGGAGGTCATGAGAATACTTCCTCGAGTAAATGAGGTACTTTTGCATTTTATTTTATTGATTAATGATATTAGGTTTATTATTTTATAACATACAGGTAAGTTTAATAGCAATGTTCAAGCTCAAAAATTACAATAAGTATTCAGGATGATTTATATCTAACCGTATTAATTCTTATCCCCAAATAACATTCTAGATGTTGGGACTTACTGCTCACAGCAACATTCGCCAGAAATAGGTGTATATACATCAGCAATCAAAATAACTTAAAACAGTCACTTCATAACTTGTTTAGTTCCATCTTAATGAGGTTTTAATAAGTTTTTAGACTGGATTCCTATTTATTTATTCTTTAAGTTCTCTATTTAATTAAATTGTGTATCAGGGTGACACACCCAGTTTTATTACCACAATGGCACATTGTTTTAATATTGTCATGATTTGTAAAAGCTTTTATTTTACTTATCCACTCTTTGTTTCATATACATTCTCACATTCATGCGAGCAAAAATCTGCTCTGTTCTCCCGCTAAAAAGTAACTTCAAATAAGTAAACAGCAATGAAAAAGTTGGATTAAAAAATAAATAAATAAAGGAAAATTATACTTTATGTATATAAATGATTTGAAACTATGGTTGAGTATATATTATATATAATGAAATGTCCTGTACAGAAAACTATGATTTAAATGTGATGTAGATAGCAGGCTGTGATTTGTTTATTATAATTAGGAGACAAGCCAGTGCTAATGAATTGGTTGGCCTTAACCACTTTTTAGACTTATGATTCTAACGTCAGCGGGTTGGTTGGCCTTAGGATGGATCCCCATTTCAAGTGTAGACTTTCCCTTCAGCCCCAACCCTTTTATTTTAATGAGATTGGCTGTGTTAGTAACCACCATTTGCCGAAAAAAATTTTGGTTTTTGTCTATTTGATAAGATTTGCGTTCTTTAAGAAACAATAGCTCCAAATTTTAAATACAGTGTTAATTAAATATGGATTTCAGTTGACTATAAGGCATATCTCCAGCGGTGACTATAGTGTGGTGGCCCACGATATTTCGCCAGTCTTCCAATCGGCTTCTTCTGGTGATCATGTTTTGTGCGTGCTTATGGCAGCTCTTAATAAATATGTAATAATAGTCTCCACTCAGTTTGACTACTATCCATATGATTTTAAAATTTCCTAAAATATCTTTCTAATTATTTTACTGTTCAGAAAATGGTTTTAAATATGAAAATAGCATTTAGATTTTAAATAAATGGTTCTTGTCTTATAACAACCATGAACATTAATAAATAATTTAATTTTATAACAACCCACTTCTTCAGAGATTAATCATACTTTTAGGTAGTGACCACAAGTTCAAATTTAACTCTTGTTTATATGATAAGGCAGTCCTTTGGCCTATACCTATGAGTCAAGATTAATCATGTAAGTTGCCTAAATGAACAATGAATATCCAATTACTAAGCGATTCTCATGGCCTTAAAATTCTTAAAGTGCCATCGGTGCTGTATATGATGGATTATATTTAAAATGCATTATGGAAATTAAAGTTTGGTAAAATATTCTTTAATATTTAATAGGAAGTAAATGAAGAATGGCTCTCTGACAAAGCAAGATTTTCTTATGATGGGCTGAAAAGGCAGCGGCTAATAACACCGATGATCAAGGGGCCAAATGGTGACTTGCTGCCGGTCGAATGGGAAGATGCACTTGCTGTTACAGCCAAGGTAGTATATATATGTCTTTATTCTCTTAAACATATTAACTTAAGTAATTCTCATGTGCTTCATTTTTGCAAGAGATACCATACAATTTAATTTCCCCCTTGTAGCATAAAGAAAATATAAAGCTTCATAATGAAGTCATCCAGAATTTTATGGACAATGGCATTACTTTAAATATGCTATGTTTACTCTCTGTTCTTCATTTTTAAGGTGTCGTAATTTAAATTTCTCGGGCAAGACTTCAAAATTCAGAATATTCTTAAAGGATTATCATCTTCCATCAGATGAATATTTTCCTCCTGACAGGAGCTTCAACATTTGTTATTTTTAATATTATTTTACGAAACATCCAATAATAAACATATATGAATATTTTAGACACTGAAGTCAGCAAAATGTGATGTTGGGGCTGTTGCTGGTGGTTTGGCCGATGCTGAGGCTCTCATTTCTTTGAAAGATCTTCTCAACAAACTTGGTAGTGAACTTGTTTGCACAGAAAGAGCTTTTCCACTCGAGGGTGCTGGGACTGATCTCAGATCCTCATATCTATTGAATAACAGGATTGCTGGTAAGAATACTATTCATAATAGGTTGAGTTAATCAGAAATCCTCGCTAATTCTACTTCCTTTTATTGCTAGTATATATGTATATATATATATCTATACATATACATACATACATACTACAAAATCTGTAACAATTAGCATGAATTCATACTATAAACCACATCTTCTGTACCCAAATAGGCTTATCCGGGGGAATATATTGTTACGTTTTATTTACAAAACCAGTAATAAACGTTTCATGTGAGTTCTGGATTGCAAAATCTAACACACACAGAGTTTCATAGTTTATCACTCCACAATTTATTTTCACAATGCACAATACTCTTGGTTAACTATTACTACTCACGGTATTACACTGATAGTGTCACTGTTCTTCAGATTTCAAAGACGGCACTGACCTGTCCTTTACTTCGAGGCACTGCACTGTCCTTTACTTCGCGGCACTGCACTGTCTTAAACACGGCACTAAACTGTTGCTTACAGACACGGCACAATACTTTACTGCACTGCGTCGCACTGTAGCGCTGAACATCCCTCGAAGACCGTCGAGCGTCCACTGAACTCCTCCGCACTCCCCAATCACGTGGTTCCTGGTATATTTAATCTACACAACAATATTTTAGGATAGAGCATAGGATATGCATAAAGAGTGCATCAGCAGAGTTCAGCCAGCAGCATCTCTCTTGGCATGTTCTATGCTCTGACACTCTAATGATTTGAATGTAAATTCCTGAAAGCGCTAAGCATTTTTTAAATAAATTGTGAGTAGCCACAAAACTGTGTTCTGAATAACCTGACTATTGTTTGAATCAAAAGGAACTTATGAAACAATCTGGTGGAGATGTAAGAGTATTTTTGGAAATAAGATCACATAGGCTTTATAAGGAGTTTAACTGTTTCTTATGAAAATTCTTTTAACTGATTCAGAACTGTTTTTGTTCTGTATGAATATCAGGCACACCTTTTCACTGAGAATGATCAATCCAAGGGTATGTGGGCGCAGTACTTTAAAGAAATATTAAATGTTGGATGGTGTATACCTATTTAACCAACCCTACTGTTCTGCTTGATTGAGAGGAAGCTGGGTATTTGATTGGTGTTGTGGAAATCTGATGAATAAAAACTATTTTTTGAGGTGCTGTACAGAATAGGTTCACGAGCATATGGGATATGCTGATTAAAGGTAGAACTATCACATCACTCACGGATACAGTAGATGAGATTGCATGAGGAGCACAAACTTAAGGGCTCTGGATAAATAACCATAAGATGAAGTAAATGGAATTGTCTAGACAGACCAGATAGAGAACACATTTCCTACTTACATGTCATTTAAATATCTGGAGAAATGGGTGCAATGAGCAAGAAAATAGAAGTTGACATTAGAGTGAGAATGGTAGCAAGTGCTTTTACGCTTTGGAGAAACTCTGAGATTCAAGAACCTTTCTCAGAATTGAAACTAATAATAAACCAAACCATAATTTGACTTGGGTCACCTATGTCAGTGAAACATCCACTTGCTGAAGAAAAGTACAAAAGCGACTTGCAGAAGAAAAGTACAAAAGCGTCCTGCTTGTCTGATAAAGAAAGGCCCTACTAAAAATATTTTTACCTGCTTTGGATAACGATTTTGGATTATTAGTGAAATTTTGGTTATATATAATTTTCACTTGTGCTACAATAATATTCAATACATTTTTTCTCCTAATTGTTATTTTAATTTTAAACATTTTTTTGGTCCTATACTAGCCCCTAACATAAATAATAAACTATAAAAACTTTATATAAATTCTTTAGGTGTTGAGGAGGCTGATGTGGTTCTGCTTATTGGAACTAATCCTCGTTTCGAGGCACCACTTCTCAACACTAGACTTCGTAAAGCATGGATTAACAATGAGTTAGAAGTGGGGCTTGTTGGCCCGAAAGTAAATCTTACTTATACATATGACGTAAGTGCATTTTTGATTACTTATATATTATTGCATTGTTTACAATGTTTTGAGTAACAGATAATATTCCATTTTTTTTTTTTTTTTTTTTTTTTTTTTTTTAAATCAAGCATCTTGGAGATTCACCGAACATTGTTGAGCAACTTCTTTCTGGTAAACACCCATTTTTAGAAAAACTCTCCAAAGCCAAAAAACCTCTCATTATTTTGGGCTCCCAGCAACTTGAGAGAGATGATGGTGCAGCTATTCTGAGCCGAGTTCAACAGCTTGCAAGGAATGTTTCTGGCAAGGTAATAATCAAAAATGTTTTCCTGTTTATATGTATATTAGTGCTGTATAATTTAGTTAGAATATCTGGCAATATGCAAATGTTGTATACCTGAAAAAAATGTTAAAATAACTTATAGTAAAAATTAACTTTGGACCAATGGAGACGTTTGTTTATATAGTTCACTTCAATCAAAACTTATCCTAGATTACTTTTTGGAGGTTAAAAGATTTTCCATTAAAAATCAAGCCGTACAACATTTATGCTCGGAAGTCATGTTGCCCTCCGATATCAAATCATTCACTTGGGACTGATGCTGGACAACACTTAGAATGGAAACCCTTTGTAACACAAAAAAGACAGGATTTCAGATTTTTACTCCTACTAGATGGAAAATCAAAACTCTCCCTTATGAATATATGGATAATTGACTCATCCATGTTTCGACCATTATGGACTTAAACTGTGGGATTCCACAAAACAGTAAAATTCCAATGAATTCAGTATGTCCATTTATTATATACTGTTTCCTTCCAATCATATTATGAACTCTGAGATCTTGGTCAAATGGTATACATTCTGAGGCAGGTATATGATGTTGAAAATATCGGTTTGAACAATAAGAATAATAAGTAAGTGAATGTAATCAAATAATATACATATAAAGACCCTTCGGTAATTACATATATGAGTTGATCATTTGCATAAAATATGAAACAGATAGTTAAATTTTAAAAAAATAAATAGAACATTTGCATTAGTCCTTTTCTCTAGCCATGGGGAATAAGTGTTTTAAAGTTCTACTTGTTTAGGCTTTAACTGGAGTTTGATTCTATAGATAAAACTGTGATTGTAGATAAAAATGTCATATTGTCATCATTTAACGTTTGTTTTTTATTAGGTTGGCAGTGACTGGAAAGTATTGAACATTCTTCAGCAAGTTGCATCCCAGGTATGATAATAAAAGTAACTTTAAATACACTCAACCGCAAAAAAAACCGGACACTTAGATTTAGCCTTATAATTTTGTTAAATACTTAATAAATATGTATATTAATCTTTTTAATTAAAATAATTGGTTAATCTATAGGTTATTTAAACAAAATCTGCCAAAAGTGAATAATTATTATTGATTATTTACAAAAAAATACAAAATAAAAAGATAAATTAACACATTTAAAAAAAAAAAAATGATTCTTCATTTTTATTACACTGAATGGTAGACTTCGCTACCCCAAGCGTTTCGGCAATTTAACGTAAGCTCCGGCCTTCCATCTAAGTTTGAAAGACCCATTATTCTGGACCGAAATAAAAATAAAACATTAATTAAAGAAAATGCTTGGTTATAATTAAAGATGTTTAAATGTACGAAAAACTACTTACAGTTTAGAATAGATCAACTTCACGACAAATAAATCTAATCTGAGTTTTATCTAATTGTTTACTAATCCTGAAGGGAATAGTTCAATGGACTTAGACTCTAAATTCTCTGTAATAACTAGAATACCCATATAAAGAAAATTGTTGAAAATTAGCTTTTAATACGACAAAAATGAAGTGTCCGGTTTTTTTTTGCGGTTGAGTGTATTAATTAAACAAAAAAAGTCATTTAACTTTTTTTCTCAGTATATATACACTATGAGTTACAGAATTTACAAGTACTTATTGTATATAGGTGGTATGATTAAGTATTACATCCTATAACAGTTATTCATGATCTTATATATTCAAAAATATTTAAGAAATGATACCTTTAAGTGTTAGAAGATTAGGTCATAAAATGACGCCATTGTTCTTAGAATGGTCTAAAATGTGAATACAAATTTCCCTTGCTGAATTCAAATTAAAAACCAAACAAGCCTTTAATTTTACTTATATAGACAATACCATAATTTTCTGTTTCAATTCTTTTCCTTTAATTTTCAAATGAAATATAAAAATTTTGAAGTATTGTTTTCAGCTATACGTTTGTTAGTTTTAACTGTTGGTGCAACCGTAATTATATAAAGCTTATCATTGATGAAACTGCCTGATTATTTTTTGTGAATAATTTTTCATGTAATTTACTTATGAAGATAAGATCCCTGTTGTTTGTTTTATTTTAGGTAGCAGCACTCGATCTTGGTTACAAAGCTGGTGTTGATGTAATTAAAGAAACCCCTCCCAAAGTTCTATTCCTTCTTGGAGCCGATGAATGCCTCATCACAAGGAATGATCTACCTAAGGACTCTACTGTTATTTATCTTGGTAAATTTCCCATTCACTTTGAAAATCAGATGGTGCATTTCTTTATTAATTTAAATAATTAATATTTTTTTTTAGTAGCAGTATCTTAATTTTACAAACTAGCTTGTTTTATATTTGATAACAGAATTATTTACGGTTGTAACTATAAGCAACTAAGTTAAATAAACAGGATAACATAACTCCAAAATTAAAAAAAAAAAAAAAAAAAAAAAAAATGAGAATAGTAATAATAAATTGATTTGTGTAGAACATGATTAATGAACATTAAAGACAGTTTAGCTCAATTTGTAATTATTAACGGTTTTCCACAATTGTGGCAGAAAATAGCATAACGCAATCTCATTTTACAATACTTTCATGAAAAAATATATATTTAAGAATTAATATGATAAACTTTGAAAATGTGTCTAGCATCAATCTAAACTGGTTGTTTCTTTGAAGGCAGCATATAATAAAACTTGTTATCTGACTCTTTTTACAGAAATTTCATGAGATTTTATTATGTAGTAGTTATATTTTGTATTTATAGGTAGTCATGGAGACAGTGGAGCATCAATGGCAGATATAGTCCTTCCAGGAGCTGCTTATACAGAGAAACAGGCTACATTTGTGAACACGGAAGGAAGGGCACAGCAAACACTCGTTGCTGTCACACCTCCCGGCTTGGCTAGGGAGGACTGGAAGATTATCAGAGCTATTTCTGAGGTGACTTAATGAAATTATTACTCAATCACAAATAATTACCTTCTAGATGTTTATAAGTCCATTGATTTGAAAAATGAGTTCATAGACTTGAAAAATGAGTTTTCTGAAATTGTGTTTTGAAGTTTTGATCCTTTTATTAAGCTAATATATGTTTTACCAACCATGATTTACGGTTGCCAGACCAGGTGTATTAACGGCAAGACATTCAAAATCTCAGAGTGACAGAAATGGCCTACATCCTGGATAACCAAAAAGACAGGAAGATAGAGAAATGGGAATTATTTTGGACTGGACATATAATACAGAAAACTTCCAAAACTTGTGCTCAAAGGGTCTTCAAATCGTAGCTTAGGGAGTCCAGGAACTCTGTGGGATGCAGAGATTAGGACAACCTGTGGTGGAGTAGTTTGAAGAAGTGCTCAGCGGAAGAGACTTAACCACCACACATTATTTGCTCTGGCTGCAACATGGAGTTTAGGAAAATATAAGCGGATTCAGTCACGAGCTTAAGCTGATTTTATGCTTACAATCGATATTATAATTATCTTTATTTAAACCAAAGAATGAAAATTATAGGTGTATAATGTATAAATAAAATATACAAAGTAAGACATACACATACTTAATAAGTTAAAAGTTTGCATTCATTCATTTGTGCTTATATATAATACTGATTTATTTAAACTCTTTTTACCCATTTTGAAAGAAACTCAGTCAAATGTATTCTGGTTCCAGTATAAAGAAAAATTAGTTAGTGTTTATTTTTAATTAACAGCATTTTATTTTTACCCTAGTTTAAACATTTTTTAATTAGGAAAATTCTATTTACAATTTCTAATACTTAACAATTACAATTAAATTACATAGGGAACGTTATATTTTCTCACATGTACTATCCGTAATGAAAGCCAATTTTCTTTATGAAAATGTATGCAAGCTTATAGTTTTATCATTGATGCTGTCTTTTTAAATTGAAGAATCGAAGATAAAAAATGATTCATTCATTTATTTGCTTTTTAAAAGTTCACTGAAACCAAGAATTCAACTTTGAAACTAATAACAATGTCTTAGTCATAAGCCTTTTTTTTCTTCTATTGCTCACTGTGTTAGTTTTGTTTTATGATTAGATATCAGATCTTTAGTACAATAAATCACCTTCACATGAAAAAATTAACTAATGTTTCACTTTAAATAAGAAAAAAATAATCTATGTTTAGTTTAAAGAAGGTAATGAGTAATAGAACTTTACCTTAGTTCCTTTAATTTTCTCCAAGTCTAGAGATGTCGTGTGTGAGAGAGAAGAGAGGGACAGAAACTGCCATTTCGAGGTGAACACATTTAGCAGGGGCTTTATCTACTTACCTTGAAAGCACTTACAAAAAATATAGCTGCCTTTCTTTCTTTTCCTACTCCTTTCTTTTAGAAGTTCTCTTTTAAAAAGCTTTAGTCAAAAACCTTGCCAGTGGTTATAAATAGAGGAGGGTAACTTTTAGAATTATATAAAACTTTCTCTTTTTCAGTACTTGTCCATTGATTTGATTTTATTATATTGCAAATCTTGATATGCTCAGAGTGTTTTTAAGATCTTAGTGATTATGTATTGTCAGAGTGTGAAATTTGATAATATCCTTAAATTAAAAAAAAAAAAAAATTCAAAACTGATGATATTGTAAACATTTAAAATTAAATAATTTTGATGTTAATAGTAATAAAAGAAATAAATCAATACAACCAGAATTGGTGAGAATGGCATTGGCAATAGAGTGACTCCTAGAAATGTTTACAAAACATTTAATTAACATATTGAAAACCATTTAAAAATTTAATTAATCAGTTTTAAATTCTTTGTAAAATCATAAACCATTTTAGTATTGATTTAACTTCAATCCTACAGTTGCAGGAATATGGAATAGCATTACAGAGATAGAGGGCTCACATGATTTATACATATTATAGAAAAAAAAAAAAAAAAAGAAAAAAAAAACTATGAAAGTTGTTTTATTTTCTGTTTAATTAGTACTACTGTATCAAACCAATGAAATGTTTATAATATTATGAGAACCAAAATAAAAATAAACCAAAGTTTTGTTAATAAAATAGGTTGCAAGAAATCTGGTGAACTTCTAACAGCTGGGAATAGTAAAGTAGTTAACATAATTGGGCTTAAGCCCTCTGATTTGAAGAATGAATAACTACATGAGATAATGATTCTTATAACAAAGAGTATTAATTTCTTTCAATTGGATGACATTCCCTTTGATAACCAATTTGGTTGTAGTACAGTAGTATCGTTAAGGAAATTAACAACCTAGTTTTAGTTGCCTTATATGATAGTGAGGCACATGGTTTATAGCTCATCTGAAGCTATCCAATCTTGGAGAACATGAAATAATTGTAAGGGAACCTGACTTGTGAAATCTTTCCTGTCAAACCGAAATCAAATTGACCTGTTTGGCTTGATTCTTTGCTAAATTATTTTTCTGTAATTTATGTAAATGTCCTTCAACTATTTGGTAACCAACAAAGAAAATATTAGCCTTTTAAAGTAGGCGGTCATACCTCTTTAGTTATGGGGTATGAATTCTATGTAATCAAAAAAGAGAAAGGCCATATATTTGTTGTATACTCTACTTATTGTAATAAGTTTGCTGTATATAATCTTAAGCTCTAATGCTAGAAGGCATAAGCTGTTGATTTCAGAAGAAAATTTCAAATGTGATAGCTAGTACTTTACCATACAATGAAATAGTTAGAAACCATTATCATTATTAATCTTATAACTTGGAAGGAAGATGTTAAACAACTTTGCAAAACACTGCCAACAAAAAAAGTTATAAAATTGAGCCAGAAAAGTTTGTATTTTATTCAATTTTAAAGTAATTCCTTCTTCCAGAAGAAGTGATTGAAAGTAATATTAGCCAATTTGAGGCTCATGAAGATTTATTACTCAGTATTCTTACAGTGTGTGTTAGCAGATTTCCCTTAAGGGAAATCAGCTATTGAGGTTGTACTCATGACGGAATTTTCGAAATTTTTCTTCAAATGTCCATCGATCCTACCTAGTAGATGACGAAAATGAGGTCCGTTCAAAACTGTATATATATATATATATATATATATATATATATATATATATATATATATATAGATCTATCTATCTATCTATATATTTGTCTGTTACCGCTCTAGCGGTCGCAATTTTTGTTTGATCGTTACCAAACTCGAAATTTAGTCGTTTTATGTAAAAAGAAAGATCAAGTTCGTTAACGGCTGAAATCGGACCAGTGGGAGGGGGGGTTTAGAGGGGAGGATTTTCAAAAATTCGAAATATCTCCGTTATTATGCATCGGATCGAAAAATTGTATAACACCAATCTTATTGCAAATTAAATTTACTATAAATATTGTTATATACGTTTATTCTCTATCTTGAATATTAACCGAGATATTTGCATTTTTCAGTTTTCAGCAAACCGCCACTTCTACTCATGTTACGTAAACAATACTCTGCTACATAATAAATCACATTATTGGAAGTTTAAATACCAAACATTTTATTCAAGAGACCTTTATTATACGAGATACAAGCAAATATTTCCTGTTGATCCCCCCCCCATCTTAAAGTTTTGGACTACTAAAAGTTTATTGATTGAGATAACAATTGTTCTGACTGATTATTAATTACAGTACTAGATATAGCAAATAGTTCTCAATAAAATTAATGTGTTATATTCTGATATATTTCAGTAATTGTTTTTCTTTCCGGTGTGAGGCGGGACCCGTTTGTTTACATTTCTAACCTAACGCTTCCTGTCGGCAGGCTATTGAAATTGGATGAAACATTTCTTATTTCCGTTTGTATTTATTCACGGTGTTGTGTTAGCAGTATGTATATTTATCTATTACTAAACTTCACGAGGGAAATCTGCTTAGTTTACGCAGCCCCTGCGTGACGGACTTTCTTTACTGAGATAGAATAGTTTTTATCACAGCAACAATGATATCCTCATTTGCTCTGAGTCAGAACATCATTATTATGTGATTCTGATTGATATCGGCATGAAGCTTTATAAAAAGTTAGACTTAAACAATTTCATATCGTCTCAAAAGACTTTGCAGTAAATTGTGTAATATAAATTTTAACTAAATAAAAAGGAGCATCTATGGTGGCAATCTTTCCATTTGGTGTAGCAATTAAATTACTATTAAGTGCACTTCACTAAGTTTTATTGAATCTATTACATCTGACATCTGAACTACAGAAAGCTATAATTTCATGACAACTGTGCTTTGTAAACTAATCCATTGGTATTTAGTTAGAATAAGGTGGGCTCATAATATTACTTGTTTCTTGTACATTCATAAAAAGTCCTCATTCCACAATTTTTCAAAATGCCTACACTTTTCCTGCTAAATGCTTATTATTCAAATTTCTTTCAATAGGTTGTTGGTGCAAAATTGCCTTATGACACATTAAATGAGGTTAGATCAAGATTAGAAGAAGTTTCTCCTAATTTAACAAGGTATGGTGATGCAGAGGAAGCTAATTTCTATGAACAAGCCGCAGAGCTTGCCAAGGTAATCATTTTTTTGTTCTAAACTATTAATATTTAATCATTGAGTAATGTAAATATTATTAACACATTCAGTGCGGACAAAAAAATGGTCTATACACAAGTCAATTGACCCTGTACTTATGTCCCCTTTTAATGTGCTACTACCACTCGTAAAATGAACTAAATTGCTATATTCAAACATTTTTTTACTCTTAGGACATCAAAAAATATATGGCAGTCGCAGGCTGTGTTTTCATCAATTTTTTGTTACGTGACTTAGAAATGAATATTTACCTTACATTTTTCACCTTGTCGGGAACTTTTTTTCTCCTTTATTTTTAATTTTTGTTATAAATAAAAATAGGTGAATATGAATTAACTTTAAATCACAACACATTACAATCATATGACTGACTATATGACCCCGTACCAGACTTGAGCCCAAATACCACTCTCCAGGCCGGCACGGGGTCATAAAGCCCCGACCATTTTTCAATGATATACGACGTATTTTTTGGATTTGAAATACATAAATGTACTATTTCTAATTATATTTACTAGTACAAAGCAAAACCCGTCAAAGTATTTTTTGAACATTTATCTTCAAACCCGACCTGTACTGGGAGAGTTACGTACGGAGTCATTTGACCCCGTGCCACACTTAACGTGTTAATTGATTAGCATTAGAAGTGACAAGATAAACGGCTTCTAATATCTTACTATTACTCTGATTTATAGTTAATATTCCTTGCTTTATTCAGTTCCAATCTTTTAAAAAACGTGTAACTTTAATATTTTGCAGTTTTCATCTTACTTTTTCTGGAAGGCTCATTGATCCTGGTACCCAATTATAGTATTTTCATATCTTAAAACATCCTGAACCCTGAAATATATTATATATGCAATGTTTATACAATTTTGATTGTGCTAATTTGACGAGGGATTTTTACGAATAGATAAAGTTGTAAGTTTTATAGTTCAAAATGAGCTACAATTCAGGTGATGCATATGGATCAATTTTCCTCTTTCTTAAGAGTAATGATTTTATATGTGGGTTACTTTACACAGTGTCCTGCTAAGTCTGTATTCAAATCTATGAATTATAATTTTGTTAGATACAGGAAAAATATAAATATGCTAATTTGGATCCCCAAATGCTTTTACTTGTTGGTGAAATAGCACAATTATATAAATATAGTATTTTTTATATAACAACTTTTTATTTTAACACACTTTTTATATTTCAGACTGTGAAGACTAGCTTGGGATGTGAGCCACTTGATGTGAAACAAAAAGAGCTTGAGGAATACTTTATGACAGATCCAATTAGTAGAGCGTCTCAAGTCATGGCAAAATGCGTTCAGGCAGCTCGAAAACAAAAGGAGTCAAAATACTATGAATCAGAAGCAGCATAAGTTGAAAACCCTTTCCACCATTGTAGAAACAACAACGTCCCTTATTAGCTCGAACAACTGCAGTAAATTCATGCAATAACTATGCATCCATATTTTTAAACACAGTATTTATTTCCATGGTGTTTAATAAAGGAAGGAGCAACAAGATGGGTCAGCTAGTTATGCTTTGTTCGGGCAGTTCCTATAATTGGAAGTATACATTCTTTCTTACTTTAAAGTGTATTTATTATTATTTGTTATATTTATTTGTTGAGATTTAACTTAATATTTTGTTGTACATTTTTTAAATTTGTCAATAAATTCATTTTATGAGAGAAGAATGTTGTATAAATTACATTATAAATATCATTTAGATTGTTTTAATTCTGTAAAGTAAATCTAAATAAATACTGTGTATATTTATAAGTCTAATGTAATTTTACTCCCCATCGTCTTTTGAGACTTCAAGCATCTTAACGATTTCAGTGGGTGTAATAATATGAAATGAGGTTCCGAAAGAACCTATAGATCATAATTACAAGACATAGCCTTTACATCATGGTGATCATATTCTATGGAATCCAAAATATTATAGTTTTCCGTATTTTGAATATAAGTATTAAAAGTCCGTCACGCAGGGGCTGCGTAAACTAAGCAGATTTCCCACGTGAAGTTTTACAATAGAGAAATTTCACGAGAGACAAGCAGTTAATGAAACGGCCGAACTTGCTTTTGATGGGAAAGTCACTTCGCCCGTTAGCCGCCCAGATTAATTAAAAATGCAAATATCTCGGTTAATATTCAATATAGAGAATAAATGTATATAACAATATTTATAGTAAATTTAATTTGCAATAAGATTGATTCTGTACAATTTTTCGATCCGACGTATAGTAACGGAGATATTTTGAATTTTCGAAAATCCTCCCCTCTAAACCCCCCCTCCCCGTGATCCGATTTCAGCCGTTAACGAACTTGATCTTTCTTTTTACATAAAACGACTAAATATTGAATTTGGTAATGATAAAAAAAAAATTGCGACCGCTAGAGCGGTAACAGACAAATATATATATATATATATATATATATATATATATATATATATATATATATATAATACAGTTTTGAACGGACCTCATTTTCGTCATCTACTAGGTAGGATCGATGGACATTTGAAGAAAAATTTCAAAAATTCCGTCATGAGTACAACCTTACTCCTTAATCCTTACTCCCACCTTATTAGGATTGATAAGTCTGCCTATTACTTATATTCCTAATTCCAATCTTAATAATTGTTTTCAAAATACAAGATTTGAAATTTACAAGTTCTTTTATAAAAAATAAAAATAAAATTATTTATGAATGTCCACTCTGCGCTACTAAGGCTAAATGGGACTGATTATCTACATGATGAGGTTGCCATACTTTTCTATCTAGGGTGGGAGTAAGGATTTTATGTGATGAGTTCATCAACTAAATAAATTCCTATTGCCCAAGTGAGAATCAAACTCACGACTCTAGGTTTACCATGAGATTAATCTCTCAAGACCACAACACCTTAACTCACATGTCTTTTACAAAGAAATACTATAATAAATGTCTTTAATTATTAAAGTGTATCCATCAAAATAGTCCATTATTGGAAGTATATATATATGCTTGGATTGAGAAATCATTTATTACTGATATTTGAAATGTGACTATTCGTAACAATATTCTTGACAGTTTTGAGATATCTGCTCTGAGTTTTAGAATTCCAGAATAAGGAGGAATACTCAACCTAATAAGAAAACAAATATAGGAGTAACATAGAGTTTATTTCAAGTTTATATTTTCTATTTTGAATGCTTTTTCATATATTTGTTGTTGTTCAAAGAAACAAGCTCTCACTGACCGAGACCCTCCATCAGCTCTGGCAGGCCGGGCCACACAATCAAAATTTGAAAATGTAGGTGTGTTGAGCAATCTTGGGCTGATGTAGCTCCACCAACCTTGATTTATTGGCTCCTCTTGTACCCATACTTTTGGTGTGTCTGGAAACCTTGTCAAATATTTAAAGTTAAAATAGTTTTATAATCATTTGGTTAAGATAAATGAATTTACTAACTACATTGGATAGTCTAATCATTTGTACTTTATGTGTATATAAGGGTAATATAATTCTTTTATTACCATGTATCATAATATTTTTACAGAAATTAAAAGAACTTGGAAATCCCAACATGTTATTGGTATAGGAGTCATATTATTAGATGGCCAATCGCCATGCCCCTGTCTCGAAGTGCAATGATTTTGGAAAACAGAAGTATAATGAAGTCTATCTCTACTCAGAGAAAAGTGAGGCAGGAAGATTCTTATTCTTAAAACATTGAGAAACAGTATTCGGAAGATTAAGAGATTTAAGATATTTTTCTGATTATTAAGAGACTAGGCTGAGTAAACTTCGGTTTGCAGGTGATTACTATTATTTTTACAGCTAATTCACCCAAAGAAACTTGTCAGATTAAAAATTGCATTGAATTAAAAAAATACAGTTTGGAGCTCTGGAGGAATTATACTTAGAAAGTGAGTTAGTTTTATGTCAAATAAAAGTACATGGTAATGACAGTATAATTGAATAAGTGTAGTACAATACACACACACTATTTACACCATGCAATACATGCCATTCAAACATACACCTGGTTGACTATTTAAATTTTGCACAGCTTGCTTAATTCAATATCAGAGCACTAAAACTCCAATAAAGAGTTTCCATACGGGGGGGGGGGGAGGGGAGAGAGTTTTGACCTACAAAGTTATTGATAGAGTTATTGCAATTTTTATTCTGACAAGTTTCTTTGGGTGTATTAGCTGTAAATAGTAATCACCTGCAAATCTGAATTTACTCATCCTAATCTCTTAATAATCAGAAGAATAATATCTGAAAATTCATTTCATGTTATTGGTTCAAAACATTTTCCCTAAAACTTTTGAGCTTCACAAAGAGTTTAAGTAGAAAATTTCAACTTCGGCAATTTTTATAACAGGCTCTACTAATATCACCAGAGAAGAGAGGGATATGGTAAGGAACAATTTTATAATTATTGACATGAAATAAAATCTAATTTCAGTTATGTAGAAGTTAGTAGATTACTTAAAGGCATCTTTGCTCACCACTCTTCTCTTCCCTCTTTCTCACCGGGATGTTGGCTTGGAAGAGGACCTACAAAAGTTTAGAGAACCCTGGCTGAAAAATTTGGGAAGGGTTGAAGAACTACCAATTACGGTCAGAGTTGGATGTCATAAACATAAATGTTCTGGCCCTTCACAAATCTAACTCTTAGTTTTCCCTCGAATAGAATTTTAAGTAAGTAAATTAATTAATTTCAAATTATCTAAAGTACCTTTTTATGTCATCAGTAATCATTTGGTAATTTAATGGGCATAGCTGCTCGACCCGGCAAATAGCTATCTTATTATCAAGTTCCCTCTGCTTTCGCTCTTTCTTTAAGTCAAAGTATACCTTTCCAGTACATAATATTATTTTTATCACTGAACGGGGGTCCACATCATTGTCTGGAATATATGGCTGAAACCTGAAAGTAATCAAGGCCAACGTTACTAAAACTGAGTGCTATTATTGCTAATAAGAACTGTTGGAGAGTTATCACTTCTTCCTTTGAAATCTTTCATAAGAGGTTTAGTGTAATGTTGGCCAGTGCCATTATACTACCAAGTCGCAGACTCGAGTCAAGACTATTTCTATCAATTACTCTTACGCAATTTAAAATATAAAGGAAACCCAATTTTAGTCTTGGCAGATTAGAAAATTTCATGAGTCGAAGTTGGGTGTTTACAGAACATAACAACAACAATTCATTACTTTTTTAATAAATTTCGTCATTTAATATTTCTGATCTGGTGCATAGTAACAAGAGATATGCTTAATTATGTGTTTTACTCTTCTATGCCCTCTACCTCTCTCCTGGTCTAATTACACTCATAAATGAATATGATCTTCAGTTTTTATAAAATAATTAAATATAAAATATGGTTTGAATCAAATAAAAATTATGGGGGTCAAAAACATTGGATGTTAATAGGTGTTATCACATCAAACATTTATCCATATATCTCACCTAGTAAAAGTTCAAAGAAAACAATACAACAGATATTTAAGCTAAAATGTGATATTTCTTGACATTAGGGCTTATTGTTAACTAAGTGACTCGGTTACTGAAAGTGAAAATAGGATTAGTAGAAGTGGGGATTTACTGAACTCAGAAAACAAAAAAGTAATAACTCATATTCAAGATAGAGAATAAATGTATAGAGCAATATTTATAGTAAATTTAATTTACAATAAGATTAACTAATGTAAAGGAGTTTACAAAACCTCCCTCTATACTATATTTTACGTTGAATTGCATTTAAAAAAATAATTGTCTCATTTACCTTGTGCCTATTATTAAATCAGAGAGTTTGGCATTACTTTCTGGGTGAGGCTCCAATAAGTCAGGAGTAAAAATCATGAGAGGCCTCCTATGAGGAAGAAACATTTGCCTTCTTAATATGTGAAAAAAGTTGGAAGGTGTTGAAACATTTGCTATAATCATATTGGTTTCCTCCATTTGTTTATCCCAGTCATAGTTAATATCCTGTACAAAATTATTTACGAGCTGTAGGAACCTCTCTGGGCGCCCATTACACACTTTTGAAGAAGATTCACCTAAAATTAATTCTATTGGTTAAAGTTATCTTAAAAATGAAAATGAAGATACATGCTCTTGGGAAAAATCTTTCAAGTACTCCCACATGTGACGAATAAACTGATTCCACGGTCTAAGTATCACATTCGAAAGGGCTTCAGCAGTATTATTGACCAGTGTAGCCATCTGTATACTCATGGTAATTTCTTATTAAATAATTATCTGCCTTTGTGAAAATGTGGATCCCTATGTTCAAATCAGCTCAATGAAATTCCTGCCATTTACCTGGCGATATTTTATCATCATTCTTTGCTGCTCATTCTAAATTATGGATTAGATAAATTACAATTAATCATTTATATTATATTTGTATTTAACCATATAAGTATGCCATAGTTTTACAATCTTCCTTTTGTCACTTCAGAAAGAAGTGCTCATTAATCCTATGTCAGTGAACATATATAAATCCAGGTTTTTATAAAAGTTTATGTACAATGGATATCAAATTCAGAAAAATAAGAATGGTTAAAAAAAGCTTTCAATTTTTTTTATTTAAAAAAATCTTCCTCAAAAATGGCATTACAAATTATTTCAGCAAACAAAAGAATCCTCTCACCCATTGACAATCAAGGTTATTTAAAGTCACTCAGAAGTAACAAGGGGAGATCAGCATATTGCTTATTTAATTTATTGAATAAATGTATCCCTTTTCAATCAAAGTAAAAATATTTCAAAAATTAGAATTTTTAAAGTAATTTCTAATTCTTGCAAAACAATGAATATAATTGTATGGCCAAAGTTGGCCTTTTGATATATATATATATATATATATATATATATATATATATATATATATATATATATATATATATATATATATATATATATATGACCTTATTGAAAAGAAAAGTTACTATTTACTTTGCGCTAGCTTCAATAGCTAATTAGGATGGGTTATCTGCAGGTTTCCATTCTTTTCAGGCTAGGATAGGTCTAAGGATTTCATTTAGGTTCACTAAGTGAGAAGATTATAACACTTTAACTCACATGGCTAACCTGAGCCCCACTTTTACTAAAGATAATGTTTTAAATTTTTCTCATAGAATGTAATATCACAAGTATATTGCACTAAAAATAGTTTGGTTTGCCCTTTTTTAAAGGATTTTTGAAAATCAAATATCTGGATATTATAGAGTAATAAAATGAAAAAAATGTGGAATTTTAAATTCAGCGAAGGAGCTGCTTTACGCCATTAGTACCAGAGTCTGTTTGCAAGCTCAGTTATATTAAAAAATAATCACTAAGTATCAATGTAAAACTTATAAAGGTAAAAATACTTCTTTTACTTAGCACAGTCAGTGCTAATAACTTATAGTAGTTGAGCACCTCAGTCATAAACCTTTATCTTTTACCTTTCACCTTTATCTTTACCTCTTTTACTGTTTAATATTTTTTTTCCTATAAAGGTCAATTAAATGTGTGGGAATATTTTTTAGTGCCACTGCATTATCACTAAGTATATTAAATAATTTTAAATATTGTTTTTAACTATCAGTTGAGAAGATATTAGTTATTAAACATTCCAACGCATATTTGTTGAGGGAAGAACCATATCCATCCTCATAAGTATGAACTTAAACTCATGGTGTTTATGTTGAAAACAGTGTTCTTAAGTGGTCTTTATGTTGGTACTCCTGTGCATATCAACCTGTATATAGATTTTAGTATTCTATCATGAATCTTTAATTAATGAACGAGGAATATCTATTATGTACAGAATTTTTCCACTGCAAATAAATCATAATTTTAATCAGAAGTCACAGTTTTTTTATTATATATTATTTTAAAGCCACTAGTATGTTATTTAGCTCTATTTACCACCAGTGTGAAGGCTTTGGTATTTAGAATAGAAAATTCTTAATGTATATGTATATTAATACTTTTTTATTTCTTCTAATTTAGAATACTTGAGCAGTATGAGCTTAGACTCAAAATTAGTTGGAAAGATGTGGTCCTTACATTTCAAATAATGCGGAAGGAGAAAAATAATATTACTATGCAAATTGTATTTTACATAGCCTCCAGCAATATAATTGTCAATCACAACTTGTGCTTTACTGGTCTTATCACCTTCTGGAGCTTCCCAAATAACTAAAGTGTCCAGATCTGTTGTAGAGTATCCGTATTCAAATCCTAATTGAAGTACAAAATTCAAAAATAATTATTAATAAAATAATTGTTTAATATTATAATTAATAATAGTAAAGGTGAGCTACAAGTGAATTATTGTGGAAATTAGGCCTTATTTGAATCCCACCATCTTGCACATCATTGCTACTTAGGAATGCCATGCATTCTTTTAAAAAATAATTTGGAGTTTACAATTAGATCTTGTCATGGTCCTAACATTTTATAACTAAATACTGGGTGGGCTGTGGTGTATCAGAATCAACTTCTTTCTCTTTCTCCTAGAATTTCAACATTTAAATAATAATGGTACTTGTAACTATTATTGTTTGCTGATATTGATGGTTTTTTTAAAGACCACAAAATACTACATTAATAGATTATTTCTTTTCTAAAAAATATTCATTTAAGAAAATTTCTATTCACAGGTATCTTTTAGTAGATTTCCCTTAAGGGAAATCAGCTATTGAGGTCGTACTCATGACGCGATTTTCGAAATTTTTCTTCAAATGTCCATCGATCCTACCCAGGAGATGACGAAACTGAATATATATTTGTCTGTTACTGCTCTAGTGGTCGCAATTTTTGTCATATCGTTACCAAACTTGATATATAATCGTTTTATACAAAAAGAAAGATCAAGTTCGAAAAATCTATGGAACCTATCTTATTGCAAATTTAATGTTCTACAAATGTTGTTATGTACATTTTTTCACTATCTTGATTAACTGAGATATTTGCATTTTTTAGTTTTTGGTCGTCAGTAAACCCCCACTCCTACTCATCTCATATTAACAATATTCTATTATGTTATGAAGCACTTTATTAAAAGCTTAAATACCAATTATTGTTCTCATTGAACTTTTAAGTTTGAATTAAATGCAAAAACGTGACCACGTGGGAAATCTGCTTAGTTAACGCAGCCCCTGAGTGATGGACTTTTAGCTACTCGATAGATTTAGCCACTACATATTAATTGGGATCAATGCTCCTTAAGGCCTGTTCAATAATCAGATACTAATTCTAATAACATATTAATACATAACATTTATACAATAATAAAACTTCTAAAAGTTATATTAAAAAATATTACTCCCTCTATCTAAGCATAAACCAAAACAGAATATGTTCTTTTCAAAATAAACAGAGTATTTTAATTAACAAGTATGTAATTATCAATAGTAAAAAGATGTTTGCAAAATCATTCTTTTGCAATATATTACTTTAAGTAATAAAAATTGGAGCCCTCACAAATGGGGTTTAACTGATTAAAGTAAATGGAACTGTATTGTGAACTACACAAGATCAAACATTGAAGTTTTAAACGAGATAAGTGAAAGTAGAAGTTTTAACACATAATGATTTCATTACTAATTTTTTCGAAGGTAAGTTTATATATAAGGCATAGGAGATGAGGAAAGTCGAAGAAATCATTTTTCAAAGACATCAAACATCTCATAGATTATATCGTGTTCACAAAAATGTACATGTGCAGCTTCTGAAAGAAAAGAGCCTTCAGATCTAGATGATGATCGACTTATCTGGTAGAAATGGTATTAGCGAAGTTCTATTTGGAAACTCAAATATCAACAATTTTATAAATATAAGTTGTTCATTATATTACGTAAATTTTATAAGTATGAATTGCTCATTAATAATTTCACCTGCAGTAGCATATTGAGATGTGGTGCTCAAGCATAAATTGTATTTTCCTTGTTGCTTAGAAATATTATCCAGCAGATTGTAATGTTTTCCATTTAATTTATCTTCTTCAATGATATGAAATCTTCTATTGACATTCATCCCACTTATTCTAATAGACTTCATTTCCTAAAACATGAAAAATTCCATATTATAACGGTGAATATTTTTAAGAGTGAAGAAAATTTAGTGTTTCCGTGGAAGTAGTAGTGGAGGACTTAATTGGATAATCAAGATAAAGCTACTTTTAGTCAAGATGGACTATAAAGGAGTGCTTAAAATAAGTAACATTTAAAATAAGGGCTTCTGAATATCTATAGAAGTTAACTAATGTATAATACATTTTTTAGTCGCAGTACTTTATTGATTTTTAAGATGGGCTGTTAGTTAATGATTAATAATTGAAGTGCTTCTAATAATTTCCTATAATTTAAAATTTTAGTATGGGCCGGCAGCCATGTCTGGAGCTTATTTGGTAGGATACGGGATTAAATATTCAAACCATCTGGATTTGGCTCCCAGCAGGTAAAAACAATTTGTCGCTTCAATAAAGAGTAATTAATTTATTTATTTATATTTTTTAAAGTTTATTTGAAATGTTTTCATATTTTGTAAATACATGAATGTACAAATGATTATCAATGAATTATGATTCAATAAAATGATCCTGTGTAAAAGGACGTTACAAGTACACAGCATCAATAATGTTTCTGTCCTATCAAATCTGCTTACTCAGCGAAGTCCCAAATCCATTTATTACTACAAATATTTAATATTTATAGGAAACTCTGTATTTTATTGATTTTTTGGATGAAATTCACTTTCAGTAAAGGATTAATTAATTACTTTTTATGAATGAAAACTACTTGCACCTGCCGGAACACAAGCTTAGATATCTTGGGATATCTAAAATGGTATTCACGGACGGAAATTTTTTTTCTCCAAACCAAACTTTCCAAATGCAATGCTTTGCATTAATCCTTTGGAAAGAGACATTATTTGTCAATTAATGGCTTAAAGTAGAATACTCCTAGAAACAATGTTTTAATAAGAAAACAATTTTTTATCTAGGAGAAATGTTTCTCAGAAGAAAAAATAGTCCAAATTATTAATTTAGAAAGTATCTTACTAACACCTATAATTGAATTATGTGAATGGAACTCACTATTTAAACTGTTTGAAGGGATAGTAAATTTATGGTACCTATCATGTTCTGAACTAAATTGGGTTTGTAAGGGAGGTTAAAATACAATCTTGTATGCAACACTGTTTCTGTGCTTTGGGTGACATAAAAAAAGTAGAGTACTTAACATGGATGTTTTTAAAGGCTAAATAAGAAAGGTGCTATACATGTTTAATCAATAATCATCAAATAATTTCTGACAGAGTATACAATGAGGTATACTCATCCATGAATGGCTGAATGAAACTCGTAATGTTTCAGCTCAGGCATGAGAGTAACTGCTACAAAAATCTACAATTACTGTTACTATTTGACAACTATTTATGAATATAAAATTACATTTTAGACAGTTTTTATATTTAACTAAATTAAGTAAATATATTTTTAAGTTAACTAAGCATACTTTTACTTACTAGTACAAGGGATCCATAGGCAAGAGCTTCGCATAACACCCAATCTAGATTGTCTTTCTCAATGAGGTTTGCTCTTTTCTGTAAAAGAGCTAAATGCTTCGGGCTAATCTGAAAGTCCTTAGGCTCATAAATAAGTTTCTCACATATTTGTTTTAAAGTATCTTTTTTAATTCCAGTATCAAAATTGACTGTTTTTGTCTGAAAATATCAATTGAGATTTATATGATAAAATTATTGATTAAACAGTCTAGCTTTAATTTTAACTTCCAGATTATGGTTTTAAGGGTCTTTGGGGCATGTTATTTTAAGCTTTTAAATATATGGTAAACTCCTTCACGAGTTTCCAAGCACAGAATAAATAAATTAATAAATATTATATATTTACCATTATTTGTTTCACTTTGTCCATATATACCTGTGAAGTCCAAATATTAAAATCAACATTTTTTCCTGTAGGTGAATCAAGAACACTATGCCATTTATTAGACAAAGAATGCTCGATATTTTTCTTCCAGTCATCTATTTCATTCTGAGTTACAACCTAAAAAAATAACTATATCTAAGTAAAAATATTAACATGATTTGTTTCACATTATCATTGAATGCACATTGGTAAGATTAACAGTTTAAATGTGAGTGGTGTTCGGCATCCTGTTTCAGTTGTATAACACTTAGTCTACTTTTGATGGGTAACAAGAATGCATGAATTTGTTTTCTGGGTGCAATAAGTGGCTAAGAAGAATCATGGGTCAGTGAATGATTAATTGCACTTATGTAAAAGGTGTTTGATGAGACAAAATTCTCTTTAATATGGATAATTGGTAGATGTTGGAAATATTTCTGTTCATTAGTCTGGAGGTCAAGTTAGAGGAAATGTATAAAGAATTATTATTCATATTTTAAATGTACCTGAATTAGTGAACTGTATTTCATGTGAAATCGTAATTTAACTCAGTAGAATATAAATACTTATAAACAAAACGACTTTGTGAAATAAATTTCTATATGTTTTATTTTGTAATTAAGATAATGAAGGTAGTTCAAAAAAATTACTCCTTGATTTGGAAAATTAAAGCACTGAGGATAGGGTTTCTATTATTTAAAGGTTTTATTACTGTCAATGTGAAAATGTATGTTTTAAACAGAAGGATTTCTTATCCTCCCGTTGATGATGGACCTTCACCAACCAGCCCAAATCCCGAGTGATGAAGCCCGTCAACCTACAGCTGGTGTCCAAATACTGGCATACGTTTTCACAGCACTGAAGATGGGGCGGTTCACCCCGAAAGTACTCTGCTTCTAATAAATAAATTGCTATGAGTGGAGGTGATTTGATCTTTCTTATCCTTTTGTTGTTGATAACCTCCAACAGCCAGCTCAAATCCCGAGTGTATGTCTTAAGTCAAAAGATGCTCTAAAATAATTATATTGTATTCAATTTTTTTCATATCTCCCAATATAAGGATATGTCAATCTGTGGTTGAGTCACAGTTCTCTTAGTATTAAATATTTGTTTTCTTTGAAGGAAGTTAGCCCATGGTATGTTTCACTCTGGCAGAATTTTGAGATATCATTGTTCATCCAAATTATTAAAACAATAATAAGGAAAAAGTATATTATTTTCTAAGAGTGTTATCAATTTCATGAATTTTAAGTTAGTTTTCATTTAATCAATGCCTTGACTTGAATATTTTAATTTATGTTTGATGAAAGAAATTTTGAGTGGGAGGTAATTTATTTCTCTCTTTTAAGCTTGTATAACTAAACTAAATCTCTAGAAAAGTATAAAACTGAATGATATGCTTATGGCATATACACAGAACATAAACTGCGCTTCTTTAGACAGTTCCCATCAGGGACAGCCTCTTCATCCACCCTTAAAAGGATAGTGTGGTGAAAGACCACATTCAACTCAGCATCGTGCAGTGATGCAGTAGCACTTGAATAGTTGGTATTTTGTTCAGTGACCCAATATATTTTAGTAAGGAATGCATTAAGCTGACCACTTTCAACAACCTATCAAATCCATTATATTGAACAACCCTCCTGGCCTGGCCCTTCATGAACTGTTAAACTAAAATTTATTTTTGAATTAGTTTTTATGTAATTTACTAAATTACACATTATAAAATACTTTATGCAACTTGTTTCTACACATTAAACCTGAAAAAAAAGTGTGTAAATTAAACGATTAAATATGGTATATACTGATTGTCAAATTCAGTTCTAATCTCTGTTTAGCAGTTTGTTTTCCCAATGCTACTGCTCTTGAAATTTATTCAGATAAGGGTAGTTATTTGTAACAAATGCAGATAATGATTATTTATATTTACTAACATTTTCTTTTTTCAAATTCTCCAAATACACTTTTATTAGAGGGTTAGTCTGTCTTATTGCTTGTTGCACCCTTATTAATTCATACTTAGTCAATACACGATTTACCATCGCCCGGCTATAAGAAACTATATGAACTACGACGTCTCTGAAATATATTAATATATTAGTAAGCATTAAATAAATATTAGAGAGATAAATTATAAGTTCTGTTTTTATGGTAGACAAATTTAGCCCTTATCAGAGTCCTTAGGGGTTCTATTATTGGTTTGCATATAACTCAATAGTCTTACTAAGACATCAGAGATACTATTCAGTAAAAAAGATGCACTGATAATAAGGAGAGTTCCAAAAGTACTATACTGGTAAAAAAAGGCTTGAAGTGAAGGTTCTGGTATTTTTCTTTGTATACTGGAAGTTAATCTTTCTTTTCAGTTATTATTTATAACAAAATACAATTTCCAGTTTTTCTTTTTGTACTTCTGTGTATGAAGGAAATATCAATAATATATAAAATCTCAAATCTAAATAGGTATTGAACTTCAACTTCATATTTCATTCTGAGGTCATACAATTTAAAACAATATGAAACAGTCTATTTTTCATTTACAGCCATAATAATGTAGTTAATATATAATTCGTATAATGTTTTTATTAATAAAGACATTGTGAACACATTAAAAATAGATTTACTTCCCCCTTTACTCTAATTTTGGAAAAGTATGATGAGCTTCTTTAAAAATTATTTTTTTTTAAATAAATTATTTTGAGAAAAATATTTCCCTTAAAGCAACACTTTTCATTTAAGATGCGGTCTACAATACACTATCATCAAACTGACCAATGCCAAGTGGCAGGCCTTAGCTCTTCATGAGCAACAGGACCAACAATTTTTCCCCCATAATTTTCAACACTTTCATTGAATGTATTCTTTTTATGGTTTACAAATTGAGAATAGGTCAATTATCATTGATAATACTAAACTACACACCGGTTAAATTTAGCCCTGTAATCAGCAGCCAAACTCAATGTGAAATGTACAGCACTTAAATCATCCCCATTTACATGAAAGACAGGTGCATTGATAGTCCTAAGGACATCGGTACAATACTCAGAAGTCATGTGCGTTTCACGGCTCAATGTCTGCTCCATCTATTGAACAAAACCCATCATTTTACTTCAGTAAACATTTTATATATATCATAGTAAAAGTAGTATAGTAACACTTTATCCAGCCAAACCACAGTTTGTATTCCACTGGTAGTAAATATTTATTTATTAGAACCAATTTTAGCAGACTTATCTTTAGGGAAATCAGCTGTTGATTTTGTACTCAAGACACGATTTTCCAAAAATTTCCACAAATGTCTATCGATCCTATCTAGTTGTAGAAGATGAAAAAGAGGTTCGTTCAAAGTTTATGTTTATATATACACATGTCTGTTAGCACTCTAGCGGTCACAACTTTTGCTTGATTGCTACCAAACTCTATATATTAGTGTTTCATGAAAGTGGGGGAATTTTGAAAATTCGAAATATCCATGTAAATAAGTCTTGTTGAAAAATTGTGAATACTCAATCTAATAACAAATGTAATGTTCTATATTTATTTTATACATTATGATTTATTCTTTATCTATATAGATTTATTCTTTATCTTCAATATTAACCTATATATTTGGATTGTTTAGATTTCAGCATTCAGTAAACCCCCATTCCTACTCATAAACTATGCTCTGTTATATAATGAACCACTTTTTTTGAAGCTTAAATACCAAATATTGTTTTCAACAGATAATTACTAAATTACTTGCAAATAAGTTGTGTCATTATTTAAGATTTTAGCAGATTTCCCTTAAAGGAAATCAGCTATTGAGGTTGTACTCATGACGGAATTTTCGAAATTTTTCTTCAAATGTCCATCGATCCTACCTAGTAGATGACGAAAATGAGGTCCGTTCAAAACTGTATATATATATATATATATATATATATATATATATATATATTTGTCTGTTACCGCTCTAGCGGTCGCAATTTTTGTTTGATCGTTACCAAACTCGATATTTAGTCGTTTTATGTAAAAAGAAAGATCAAGTTCGTTAATGGCTGAAATCGGACGAGTGGGAGGGGGAGTTTAGAGGGGAGGAATTTCTAAAATTCGAAATATTTCCGTTACTATACGTCGGATCGAAACATTGTATAGAATCAATCTTATTGCAAATTAAATTTACTATAAATATTGTTATATACATTTATCCTCTATCTTGAATATTAACCGAGATATTTGCATTTTTATTAAATCGGTGCGGATAATTTATAAGAGTAAAACTTCACGTGGGAAATCTGCTTAGTTTACGCAGCCCCTGCGTGATGGATATTTTTATGTTCTTAATTCAAAAATGTTTATTTGTTCTATACCATACTCGATATTTAACTATTTTAGTCAACACTAAAGATCATAATAATTAATGGCTGGGGGTTTAGAGAGGGAAATTTGAAAATTCAAAATATCTCTGTTATTTTACATAGAAATAGAGAATATGTGGTGAGATGAGATTAAGAGTATGTTATACCATCACATGGGAAATTTGTTTAGTTTACATAGCCACTGCATGACAGACTTTTTCAACAATATGGTGTTCTCCATCTGATGTGTGGAATACTTCATCCAAGGGGAGACATGACAGATCCCTGAATTTAGCACACTTTTCCATTACTATGACTTTCTACTATTACTTACCTTACTTATCTCCATTACTATTACTTACTACTATCTTGGAGTCTCATCTAACGACAAATATGTAAATGATTTTCAATCTTGTCCATACCAAATCAATATGAGTTATAAATGTATATAACATATATTTCCAAAAGGAACAAATTTTTGTAACTTCACCATTTACTATTTGAACATACCATTCAAAATTTGTAAAACTATTCGTAATGTGAAACATAGTACTCTTTTGAATTAGAAACATGACTTCACAAACACTCAATGGAGGCTTACTCAGTTAGAAATCTATCTGAATACAAGCAAAGGCAAATACCATGGTTTTTGAATTTAGATAATTTGTTTCATTAACTCCCAGCCATAACTCTCTAAGCATCAAGGAGTAACTAGCAAAGCAGTACTGGATATTTTAAATGAAGCACCATTATAATTATAACCCGGTAGGCTTACTGCACATTTTTTCCTTTGTTCCTAAAAATAGAAAGCAATCTGGAAAAGGCTGTTTAATGACTGCAAAAAACTACTGTGACTCCTACCAGAGAACATAAATTTCATCAGATAAATAACGAGCCATTGATTAAAGAAATAAGAAAAAGATTAACTGACTATAGATACAGTAACAATATAATGTATAATACATCCAAGAAATAAAGTATACCTGGTTATTAAATACCAAATGAATAGTACCATGAGTTGAATATTCTTCAAGTAGGCTCAACTTCAGTGTTTCATAGACTATACCCTGAGAATTCAGACCTCTAGCCATGTGAATAACAATTGGCCAGACCTAAAAAAAAAAATTCATCAATAATGAATAAAAATTACATTTCATCATAAACAAATATCCCTAATGCTACTATAGTGAATAACAATGGGGCAGGTAAGGATCTTATTTTGTGAATCGTTTTGCAAGTAAATACTCATGCTTATGCTAAATTTGAATCCACAACTCCCGTTGACTGAGAACCTGAAGAACTACAACTCAGTTTACCTACCAAAAATGTCTAATAACAAATACTTACTTTTCCACCATTGATGTCCTTTTCCTTTTCTTGAATTCCTTTAGTGACTCCCAAAACAACAGGAAAAAAGCTCTCTGGAATAGCAGGACTAGCAACCATAACATAAAGTAATTTTTCACCATCAATAAATTTTGAATTTCTCTAAAAAAATAAAAATAAAAAAATTGTTTTAGTTGGACACACCACACATGTATTCCCTTGCATATGTCTAATCTATTTGTTTTCAGAATATAGCTGGATTTTTGAGAATTAATGGTAGAATTAGAATGGCATTACTTTAGACACCTAAAACTTGACACAACAGTTATAATCATTATTTTATTCTGCACTTTTTATAACTCTAACCTCAAGCCATCCCCCACTAGCTATTTTAGCATTAAGGAAAATAAATGAGTTAGTATAGATAAGACTGAGATTGCAGTTCAATTTATAACAGTTTCTATTGGACTTTTTGCTTAAATTTAAGTCTTTAATGTTACCTCTGAAATAATTCCAAGATGAAATTTTTCCCTTAGATCACCCATTGGTGAATTAAATAACCTGAATATATGGACTGGGTCTACACCCAGAACATTTTGGATAACAGAAAATCTTGCCAATCTCCTCATGCCTAGAAAAGAAATTAAATCAATAAATTTCAGAAAAATTCCATGAGATGGGGAGAGATTTAGCTAATTTATCGCTAATGAGATAATAAAATGTTTTGTAAGTTTACCAATATAAAAAAATGCCATCACACAGGGGATGCGTAAACTAAACAGATTTCCCTCATGAAGTTTAATAATAGATAAATCTACATACTGGTAACATAACACCACCTTGAATTTTAAGTGAATAAATACAGACGGTAATAAGAAATCTTTCCCCTCCAAGCGGGAAGCATCTCAAATGTAAACAAACAGGTCTGCCAACCCGACTCACCGGAAAGAAAAACAATTACTGAAATATATCAGAATATAACATATTAATTTGATTGAAAACTATTTACTATATCTAGTACTGTGTTTGTTGAAGGCTGAAAACTATAAAATCCAAATATCTTGGTTAACATTCATGATACAGAAAATATGTATAGACCAATATATATATATATATATATATATATATATATATATACACACACATATATATAATTTTGAATGGACCTTATTTTCGTCATCTGGGTAGGATCGATGGACATTTGAGGAAATTTTTCAAAATTCGCGTCATGAGTATGATCTCAATTGCTGATTTTCCTTAAGGGAAATCTGTTAATAAGACCAATAATACTCTGCATCTATGATATATTAATGGTGAAGATATTCAAAAAAATTATTTTGTTATTAATTCCACAGACTGATTTATTGATGTCCATCTTTTGAAAAGTCAAATAAAGCTTTCGAACAATATATAACAGTATGAGTTTGCTTTGTGGCTTGCTTATAGGATCCAATGCCAATTATGATGTAAAAAGAGATAGAAATGGTGAAGAAATTTACACATTAGTAACAGTGTAAAAATAATACTACAGTCACCTCCGTGCAGCTTTGTTCATCTGTAATAAGGGCAGACTGATTAAAATCATATGGTCTATGTGCTTTCTAGAACGACCACCTCAGCTCATCCTTGTTACATTGAGTATCTCCTTGTGAGCAAATTTTGCAGTCATGATATTCATACTTCTATCCATAGCAAACTTTATAGTTTGATACCTACTGTCACCGGTAGCCTCATGTTTGCCTACTTTCTGGTTCTGAGTATTCAAATCACTCAGTACTGGTTGTCAAATCAAGTCCTACTTTCATATTTCATTGAATGGCTTTAGAAAGACAGGCATGGAAGGACGAAGAGAATCTTCCTCTCCATCCTCACAAGGGACAATTGCACTGATATATTACAAAATTTTCCCTTCAGTCTGATTCTGGAGATGCCGTTAAAACAACTGTACTGAAGTAGGCAGTCCCAACATTTTTTCATTATCATGAGCTCAATGCCCCACTGGACCCACCACAGCCACAATTATCAAGAGACCATATTGGTTTCAAGAGAGGGGCATTTCGGTTTCAATTTAAAACAAACCACTGATATCATTCTAATTCTATAGCCAACGCTTGTACAAATGGAATGCTCACTTAAGGTTTCTCCAGCACAAAACTTCACATGACCTCCTTAAATTTCAAGTTTGATAATAGGGCACATATTCAAAAAGAAATTGAAAATAAATGATGAGATTGAGATTATATGATAAAAGTTATTCCAGCACTTGGGAAATTTGTTGTTTATGAAGACTTTAATTATCAAACTTTTCCAAGTCTATCTCCATTTCCCATTGTTTGACTTTTATTTTATATCCATTGTTAACTATCTTTCAACCCATCAAACCCTAAAACCTCACCTTGGAAATCTGCGGTACTTAGGAAATTATTTAACAACTTTAATTATTGTGATATATCTTGTTTAAATAGAAAATTCTGTGACTAAATATGCCCCATTCAGAACAAACAATAAATGTCTGAAAGATGTTCAGAAAATTCATATCAAGCCAAAAAGATATGTCCAAACAAGCATTGGGATCGTCAGTATAACTCAAACCAATAGGTTAAATTATCTTCTAATAAAGGAATACATCTCTGAAATTTTCAATGTCACTGTCTTACCCATTACAAAAACCCTTGCACCATGTTTCTCCACAGCCCTTCGAATAAGTATGTCAACACCTAGAGGAGAACTCTCTGAACCAGCAATGCTGTATCTCTGCTCTGGGCCTGCTTTATGTTGAGCAAATTCAGAGAACAGTTCAATCTCTATAAGTTTCTTTGCACAATATCTCTTTTGGCTCTTGGACATAAATCTAAAAATATTAATTTAAAATTTGATTCTAAATAAATCAAAGTTTGTGTAAGTTAAAAACAGAAAAAAGAAAACAAATGTAAAGTAATATTGCCCTAATGTACTCCATATTAATATTCCTTGACTGAGCAATAATTATACAAGACCATAGTAAGTTTGGAACAGTTTAAAATTAACTTGTTTATTGAAGATGAAGCATTCAATAAAATTAGTTATTTGTAATCACAAATATAAATTCATAGCTCACAGAAACTTGATTATTTCATTGCAAATAAAACAGCCAAGTAGTAATTTGGCCAAAAGAAGCCGTAATTTGGCTTTTCTTTTTTTTTATTGATATTTAATTTTAGTGGAGTTTTAAATCCATTTCCTTCAATGTTATGATTCTGAAGTCACTAAGTTCAATTAAATATTTTCTTTTCAAACCACATATTAAGATAAATGGTCTTGGATATTTATTTAATGAGGAACACATTTCTTTGTATGGTTGGAAAATGTATGCAAATTATTATTTATTAATGCCCACTTTGTGCTACCACGGCTAATTGAGATGGGTTATCTACAGGTTACCACCCTTTTCTAGCCAGGATGGACTAAGGATTTTATTTAATGAGTTTGTGACTAAAAAAAATTCCTATTGCCCTGGTGGGAATCGAACTCGCCAGCCTGGGCTTACCATGTGAAATTAAGTTCAACACTCTTACATAAACTAAACTTACAAAATTATATTTCACAGTACTTAAGAAAAATGTAGGAGGTAGAGAAGACTGTTACTAATTGTGAGGAGAAGAATGGCTAACTAAATAGGATTAATCTTCGAAATGAAGATAAAAGTTCTTCCCATGGCATGGTAGGATGCTCCTGAAGACAGACAATGCTCAATAACAGAGGCTGGCCAGTCTAGCTCCAATAGCCGTCAGGTCAGCATCCAAGACCTTCAGGCACTGACGATGCTGCATGGCATCGAAAGCACATTGCTGTTTTGATAAATTGTTGTAGTGGAAGCGTAGCCTACATTTTTCATCCTACCTACATTAGAAGTCACTTCCACCTGCCAGAACACCAACTCAGAAGAACAAACATTTTATTATGCTTGACATTCAGGGTTTTCAATAAACAAAAAAATACAAGAATGGTTAATATATTTATTTTATGCTCAGTAAGTAATTGCTTGTTTAATATTAATTGGTCACAATTTGTTTTTAAAGATTGCTCTAACAAAGAAACGTAGAAAACAGAAACTGGAGATGGAAGTGGCTTATACGACCACATATTGATACAGGAAGGGAAAGAAAAAAATAATTAAAACATCAGATTACAATTTCATTAGTATAGTAAAAAATACCTTAATTCAGGGGTTTCTACTCTATCCCTGATCCATTGCTTTGTTTCTTCATCTATTATATGATTGAACTCAACACCAATCGTACTACAATAAGCAGCATTCAAACGTTTCATCAACTCACCAAGTTTGATCCTGTAGTTTCCTCCACCTAAAACAGTGCAATAATAATACATATGTATCAAATGTTTGATTGTAAATATATAACTCAAAAAATGCATGATTTCTAATAATTAATTGTGCATGATAGCTAGAAAGAATTATTATTACAATGAATTACAGATTATATTTATTTTTGCTTATTTAAAATGTAATAGTAATAAAACTGCTGCAATAGAATTTGATATCAACATTTACTGTTTAAGTTTAAAGTCATGATAGTAAATCAGTGAGAATGGTTAACATCTACTTCCTATGATGCTAATAAAAATATTAATACACTTATAGCTACTCTTATTATAGTTTAAAAGTGTCCTTTAAATGCAGTTACAGGAACAGTATTGTTTTTGACAAAGTACAGATACAGGCAGTTGTTCTACATATCTCAATTATCTAAGATCGGACATTTCAAGTCATACCTGGGAAAGAATTTCCCGGTACGCAAAGTTGTACCAGAACATTCTATTTTCTTTGTAAGCAGCCTAATTCACCATACACATGATTTGATTTTCTCATTCTTACTAATTTTAAGTGAGATAATGAAGTATAAAAAAACCTATATGAAATAATTTGTCTTAAGTGTATGATGTAAGTTGCAAGTTAATGCTGACCCAGAGAAGTGTCATTTGTTAAAAGGCAGAGTACATCCCTGTCAACTGGAACTCTGTGCTGCATTAGTACTGTCCTTGATGGAAATTCTGGCCTGAACATGGGCTGCCTCACGATGTACAGAGGGTCTATCAAGGCTGCCAGGTGCCCACGAGACATGTAGCTTCTGATCACAGTCTCTACTTTCAGAGTATCAAGAGTTGAAGTTCTCACAGCACTTTTCTAAGCAAAAAAATTAAAAAATACTTGAAAACTGATGTAATAGTAGTAAAACACATCCTTCAATAAAGAAATAAAAAGACACACGTAGAGCTAAACAAATTTCCCACATTGTTATAAAACATGTCTGGCCTCACAATTTGACAGATGATGTCATCCATACATTCTATTATCAATATCTTCCTTTCTATGAATCCTATGCAAACAAAATTTATTCAATAACTTGATAAAGAAAGGAAATTATTATAATCTTAACCTGCAATATAAACCTAGAGGAATTCCCACAAGCTGGAATGGTTATGCCTCTTTATTTTCCCTGTAAATCTATGTAAACAGTTCTTGAAATTAAAGGTGCAAGTGGGATGCTTTGTGTTACAGTTACTATATAAAATCAAGGAGTTCAGGCTAACTGAACGCTGACCAAAAATATACAAATACCTTGATTAACATTAGCACTACTGAAAATTACGAATAACAACTATTGCTTCGTTTATTAGTTTGGTTATATAACATTTTTCTATGGAGGAGAGATGATACTAAGATTAAGTATTTTAATACGTTACTAAACTCCCACTCCTCCAATTTTTATTTTGGTCATCAACAAACTTAATATTTAGTTTCAGTAAAACCGGTTAACTTTCAAGTATCATATTAATCAAATAAAAAAGTCCATCACATAGGTTAAATTAATGTCAAAATGGCTAAAAGTTTGGGACACCTACAGGTTGTCACCTAATTATAGCGAAGATGGGAAATACTAAGTTATATTGGTAGACTCTTTTTTTTTTTGTAAAGTGAACAACTGAAATAAGAAAATAATGTTCATACCTATTCTATTCTGTTTCTATTTGTATCTTTATTAAAAATTCACAAAATGAAAATAAGTATTTGTATTTGCAACGAATCAGATTGGAACCTAGTATATTCTTGCAAAACATTAATACCCAACAGTAATGGTCTTAAAAGAAAAGATTGCATTTGATGCATTGCTTATACTGTCGACGAAGAAACAATTTAGACATTCCAAATGAGTTACAGGAACTTTTGACCGATAACAGTAATTACATAGACTCAAGTCATTAAACATCTAAAAGACATTAATATATACAACACACTCTAATCTACAATTTCTACACAATACTCTTCACTTCTTTCCTACATTAGCAGGTTCTATACACTTTAATTGTATATATTCTACGGAAGGATCAAAAAGGTCAAACACCTCCACTCTTAATACTTCTTTATTACAGGCAAAGTACTTTCGGGGCGAACCGTCCCATCATCAGTGCTCTGCGACACAACATTATACTTTCAAAAACATGTAATATATATGAATAAATAAATGTAAAAGTCAACAAAGGTAGTCAAATATTAAAAACATTTAAAAAACAAACAAAAAAGGATATAAAACGCAATGCAACACTTATGACTAAAACATTACAAATAAATAAATATTAAAAGCAATAAATAACAAAATAACTAGGAGATGGAGAGGAACTGACCTAGAGTTGGTCCCTATTGAGCCGACATCTCCGGCGAGACTGGGAGCCTACACGGGCCAGGGCAGATACTGCAGAGGACGGAACATGCCTGAGCACGCCCCCCTCCCCCCTAATATTAATATTCTTATCCTCCAGCATGCCCATCCTGATCCATAACTGCTCTACTATATCCATTTTCTTCCCTTTGCCAAGGTGGTCGAGCACCTCCGTTGATGATGGACCTCCACCAGCCAGCACAATTCCAGAGTGTATATATTCTTTTTTTTTTGGCTTTCCCTTTTCCTTATTTTATTTATTTATTTATTTTTTCTTCCTTTCTTTTTTTCCCCATCTATAGTTACATTTTCATTTATAATATTTTCATTACCCTGATGTTTCCATATACAATATCCTTCACTTCATATAAGAATGGTATACCAATGAACCTTCAAAAATCACTGTATGCCAGAGTTCACTCTTTTTTCATTTCTTTTTTTTTTTTTTTGCTTTTTGATTTTTTGAGCACACTTGAATAATGAGTAAATTGCTGGCGCTGCGGAACTCATTTAAATAAATAAACTACACTATTTAATATTTTGTTTAAAATTTGGGAGATACAGCTTTTGCATGCAATTTGAAATCAATTTATATCTTTCACAAGAAGATTGACGACCACATTAACAATCTTTTCCATAACGTATAAGGAAAATCTAAACAATTTTTCTTTTGAACGAAAGTTGTTTTAAACATAATAAAGTAAAAGAACCATTCATTTTGATTATGACCTGCTTGCGTGAGATCAACTCAGTGAACCTCCATTAACATATTTTCCTCCCCAATTTCATCTCCCTGAACTTTCTGCAAGTCAGGGCCCTTGGGGGAACATGTAGACCACAAGAAGAATATAAGATCTACACTCAGGTTAGCCATGTGAGTTACGGCATTGCTCTTAATACATATAGTAAACTTAAGGTCCTGGGTTTGATTCCCACGTGGATAATAGGAAATTTGGCTGCATACAAAAAAGTCCGACACGCAGGCACTGCGTAAACTAAGCAGATTTCCCACGTGAAGTTTTACAATAGAGAAATCTGCCTAATAACAACTGTAGTAATAAGAAACCTCTAAACCTAAAACATTATTTAGGGCGTAATAACCCAGTAGTTTCTAGCCCCAAAAAACAGTTAACCTAACCTCTAAACCTATTCACGAGGGACGAATAGTTATGGAAACGGCCACCAGAGCTCTCGGCGGAAAGTCCGAACATAGCCTACTGGTGACCACACCCAGAATACAAATGCAAATATCTCGGTTAATATTCAAGATAGAGAATAAGTGTATATAACAATATTTATAGTAAATTTAATTTGCAATAAGATTGATTCTGTACAATTTTTCGATCCGACGTATAGTAACGGAGGTATTTCGAATTTTCGAAAATCCTCCCCTCTAAACCCCCCCTCCCACTGGTCCGATTTCAGCCGTTAACGAACTTGATCTTTCTTTTTACATAAAACGCTTAAATATGAAGTTTGGTAAGGATCAAACAAAAATTGCGACCGCTAGAGCGGTAACAGACAAATATATATATATATATATATATATATATATATATATATATATATATATACAGTTTTGAACGGACCTCATTTTCGTCATCTACTAGGTAGGATCGATGGACATTTGAAGAAAAATGTCGAAAATTCCGTCATGAGTACAACCTCAATAGCTGATTTCCCTTAAGGGAAATCTGCTAAAATGTTGTGCTGATACTTGGACTGTAGCAGTAGTTGGTTTTATTCATTGGGGGTTAAACAACACAAAACTACATTTATCTCGTAAAAAAAAAAATAATTCTGTTTTCCCAATAATTTTCAAACTATCTAGTACTCAATTTTGGTGCATAAAAGTCGAACAGTGAAGACTTTTCATGTGAAAACATTATTTTGTTGAAAAGCTTTTAGTGGCAACTGCTGCTCTAATTTCTATTTTTTGGGGCTCAGGTTAGCCAAAATAGTTAAATAATTGGTCTTAATCTCACTCTGTAAACGTAGTGCTGTATTCAATTTTCACCAGGGCAATATTTAGTGACAGACTCCTTATATAAAAACCTTAGTCCTGGCTATAAAAAGTACGTCACGAAGGGGCTGCTTAAACTAAGCAGATTCTCCTCGTGAAGTTTAGTAATAGATAAATCTACATACTGCTAACACAACACCACCGAGAATAAATACAAACGGAAATAAGAAATGTTTCAGTCCAATAACCTCCCGACGGGAAGCGTTGGAAATGTAAACAACAGGTCTGCCAGCCTCACACCGGAAAAAAAGTCCGTCACGCAGAGTCTGCGTAAACTAAGCAGATTTCCCATGTGAAGTTTTACAATAGAGAAATCTGCATACTGGTAACACAATACCTCCGTGATTAAATACAATCGGTAATGAGAAATCTTTCAGTTAATTAAAATAAATTCCCAACTGAAACGGCGGTAATTCTGAGCTATTATCCGGTTAACTTCAATTCCCTCCATACTGTAATATTACATTAGTATAGTGCTGAATATTAATATTCAGTCCTAATTATGTGTCGGAAAACGAAAATATATTAATAAACTTAATTTAGTAGTCGTCTGGCTCACTATCGGTATCTGGCTCATGATTCATGAACGACGCGAGGTTGCTCGTCCTCGCCATTGTAGATCTGACCAATCGCCCTAAAAATGTGATGTACTCCTGTTTTATACTAAAGTTAGAACAAGAAAACCCCCACCCTCGGTTTTAACCACCGATGGCGTATTTTGGAAATTTTAGTGTTACAAAATTTATCTCGCGTCGTTCATGAGCCAGATACCGATAGTGAGCCAGACGACTACTAAATTTAGTTTATTAATATATTTTCGTTTTCCGACACATAATTAGGACTGAATATTAATATTCAGCACTACACTAATGTAATATTATAGTATGGAGGGAATTGAAGTTAACCGGATAATAGCTCAGAATTACCGAAACGGCTTCTGAATTTTTGGAATAATTTATATTTTAATAACTCAAATTTTAGTAGTCCAAGAACTAAAGAAGGGGGGGGTGCGGATGAACAGAACGTATTTGCATAAATCTGACCAAGTAACGAAGGTAAAGTAAGGTTAGAAACGACAGGTAAGGTTAGAAGAAGCTTCCACCTGTGCCGAGTAATGACGAAAATGGCCGATCTAATCTGAACTATACCCGACCAAAGACTTCATAAAAATGGAAATATCTCGGTTAATATTCAAGATAGGGAATAAATGTATATAATGATATTTATAGTAAATTCAATTTCCAATAAGACTGGCTCTATATAATTTTTCGATCCGATGGATAATAACGGAGATATTTTGAATTATCGAAAATCCCCCCTCTAAACCCCCCTCCCTTTGGTCCGATTTTAGCCATTAACGAACTTAATCTGTCTTTTTACATAAAACGGTTAAATATCGAGTTTCGTAACGATCCAACAAAAATTGCGACCGCTAGAGCCTTAACAGACAAATATATATATATATATATATATATATATATATATATATATAATTTTGAACGGACCATCATCATTTTCGTCATCTCCTGGGTAGGATCGATGGACATTTGAAGAAATTTTTCGAAAATCGCGTCATGAGTACGACCTCAATAGCTGATTTCCCTTAAGGGAAATCTGCTAACAATTACTGAAATATATCAGAATATAACATATTAGTTGAAAGTGTATTAGCAGATTTCCCTTAAGGGAAATCAGCTATTGAGGTCGTATTCATGACGCGAGTTTCGAAAAATTTCTTCAAATGTCCATCGATCCTACCCAGGAGATGACGAAAATGAGGTCCGTTCAAAATTATATATATATATATATATATATATATATATATATATATATATATATATCTATATATATATATATATGTCTGTTAACGCTCTAGCGGTCGCAATTTTTGTTTGTTCGTTACCAAACTCGGAATTTAATCGTTTTATGTAAAACGGAAGATCAAGTTCGTTAATGGCTGAAATCGGACCAGCGGGAGGGGGGGTTTAGAGGGGGGATTTTTGAAAATTCCAAATATCTCAGTTATTTTGCGTCGGATCGAAAACTTGTATAGAATCAATCTTATTGCAAATTAAATTTACTATAAATAACGTTCTGTACATTTATTCTGTATCTTGAATATTAACCGAGATATTTCCATTTGTATTGTGCGTGTGGTCGGCAGGAGTCGGCTATGTTCGGGACTGTCCGCCGAGAGCTAGGGCGGCCGTTTCCGTAATTGTTCGTCCTCGTGAATTAGTTTAGAGATTCCTTACTACTACTGTTATTATTAGGCAGAATTTTGTATTGTAAAACTTCACGTGGGAAATCTGCTTAGTTTACGCAGCCCCTGTGTTACGGACTTTTTAGTCCCCCCGTTTGATGGGTCTTTTTTAACACTAAAATTTCCAAAATACGCCATCGTTGGTTTACACCGATGGTGGGGGTTTTGTTTTTCTAACCCTATCTCAAAACCATATTGTTTTTTTTTTAGTTTCTGGTGAAAGTATTTTTTAGTCCCTCCCCCCTCCCTGGTGGCGCACGATGACGACAGCAGCCATTCTTTTTTTCTAACTTTATCTTTTTTAACACTTTAAAATTTCCAAAATACGCCATCGGCGGTTAACACCGAGGGGGGATTTTAATTTTAACTTAAATTTTTTTAATTTAAAAATGTTCTTCCCACATTCTGGGCATTCGTACGTAGGCGATAAGAATCCCACTTTTATGCACCATTCAATAAAGGCAGCTTTCCCTGCACTTCCAGTTGAGTAAAAAACTTTGTCGTGCACTCACTTTGTTAAGCCATAGCTAAAAAGGAAACGATATGAATAGTAAACACTAGCAAAAAGCAATATGATGGACAGTGACGTAAAAAGATGGCGGCTAGGGGGGGACTAAAATACACTTTAGCCAACACATTAATTTTATTGAGAACTATTTACGATATCTAGTATTGTAATTAATAATGAGTCAGAATAATTTTTCTCTCCATCAATCAAATTTTAGTAGTCCTCTCCTCTAAACCATTCCCCCTCCCACTGGTCCGATTTCAGCCGTTAACGTACTTGATCTTTATTTTTACATTAAACGAATAAATTTCGAGATTGGTAACGATTAAACAACGAGCGGTAACAGATATATTTATAGTTTTGAACGGACCTCATTTTCGTCATCTCCTAGGTAGGATCGATGGACATTTGAAGAAAAATTTCGAAAATCGCGTCATGAGTAAGACCTCAATAGCTAATTTCCCTCAAGGGAAATCTGTTAAAATGGTGGTAACCTACAGACAACCCTCCTAGTTAGCCTTGGTAGCACAAAGTGGATGTTAATAAATTACAATAACAATAATGTTTAATTTAATCATTTTTATAAGTAAAAATAAAATATATACTATTTATTACTCTGACAATGTTTACCATAAAGCTTGGGAAACATAATCACATGGTTATTATTATTAAAATATATATGTTAATAAATAAAAAAAGTAATTACCAGTTTTGGAAAGTAGAATTCTGAGCGGCCTTTCCTTGTCTTCTGGACTGTGGTCATTGCGGAGTTGATGGAATAGATATCTCTGTTCGATTGACTGTTTTCTTCAGAATGCAAATCTTTCATTTGAAGCTCTTCCTTGCCAGACCGATCTACCCTAAACTGAAGTGGCTCTTCGGATAGTATCTCATGCAAAATGTCATCTCCTTTTACAGAATCCGGTGGGTCTCTGCTGTTCCCCGTGCACGCCCGACATTGGTAAACAGCTAACTTCTTTATGTCAAGGAGAAAGGATCTCAAGGTTTGCCGAACAATCATTTTCTTTGTCAAAATCCTATTATGTAAAAATAAAAAGTTATATCTCAAATAAATGAAGTATTCCCTTAAAATGATAGTGTTTTATTGAAACATATGGTGAGATATTTATCGAGGATGTTCAAGGAAAATTCGCTGTGCAGTGATCAGGTACTTGCGGTATTTTCAAAATGAAGAAAAAATCCTTGAATGTAAATTCAACAAAATATAGGTGCAGCTGATTTGCCTTTCATATCGTGGAGTTACAAGTGAAACACACTAAGTCAAAAAATATGATTTTGAGAAAACGCTCTTCAAACATCTTTTTTCTTAACTTTATGGATACTAACGTTATTAAATCAAATTAGCTAGAACCACTGATAACTTGGTGAGTTTCACCAATAGAATCTCCTATTTCGTGCCAAGATGCAATAAAAATCCGAAAATCGATAACTTTGACTTAATGTGTTTCACTCGTAACCCCACGATATATAGGTATGCCCAAGTCATATAGGTATGATCTACACGTCCCTGCAAGAAGTAAAATGTGGAAAATATTCGGATTTCAACAGAACTATTCATTGTCCCCCCTTGAATCTATATGTAACAGTTTCAATGTGGTAAGTGAGCATTTATTGGCACAACTCAAAAACGAGTAGAAGGTAGCCTTAGAATGTTTAAATTTCATATTAATGCTAAAATTTGGCCATTGGCAGGGGGGGGGGGGGTTAGAGAGGGAGAATTTCGAAAATTAGAAATATCTCCGTTATGTGTCTGATCGAAAAAGACCATATAATAAATCCTGTTACAAATGTGATGTTCTATAAATGTTGCTATATACATGTTTTCCTTAAAGTGAATATTGACCGAGATATTTACATATTTTAGTTTTTGATCATCAGTAAACCCCCACTCCTACTCATGCCATATTAGTAAAAAGCCGTTATATTATGAAGCACTATATTTGAAGCATAAATACCAAATATTGTTCTCATTGAACAATTACATTTTGAGAAAAATACAAATACGTGGGGAAATCTGCTTAGTTAACGCAGCCCGTAACGGACTTTTTTGTTTCCATAATATAAATAAGATATTGTACGTAACATTCAAGTGAAATAATTTTAAATGAAGTTCAGCAATTCTATAATTAATATTATTGGATTACAAAGAAGTCATGATAAATTTTCATTAGAAAACTTTATACTACGAAGAAAAACCTGATTATTATTTACTGTTTTCCATACTTTTTAGTTAAGGGAGAACTTAATCATTAAATTGATAGTCTGTAAAAAATTAATCCTCACTCACTCATGAAAATCAAACTAATAGTTCAAGCGATATCCTATAGCAGGGGTCTCCAAACTTTCCAGCCTTAGAGCCATACTGATTACTCCAGTAAGTTCCGAGGGCCAAAACCATATTATCATTGTTGCCGGTGGTAAAAAGTGAAATAGTCCACTGATGAAAAAAAAAAGTCCGAAAAAATACGCAACGTTTAAAAAAGGCTGCAAATCGGACTAAAGTCCGCAAAATGGCAACACTGCATATTATTAATCTTCAATAAATAAACAATAAGCCTACAACAATGTTATGAGTAGTTAGCCCATGACCATATCAATGAAGATATCATATTAATAATTATTCAACATAAAATTAGAATACTTAAGTAAACTAAATTTAATTTGCTTTAAAAAATATGTTCTCTAAAAGGAGTTTTCAAGTATGCTAGCTCTCCGCGGACCGGATGTGGCCCTAGGGCCGTAGTTTGGAGACCCCTGTCCTATAGTTTTAAGGGCTAAAGTGCAGTTTAGTCCCCCTAAGCCGCCATCTTGTTTCGTTATAATCCCCGCTCTCGCTTAAAACCATCGATGGTGTATTTTGGAAATTTTAAAGTGTTAAAAAATATAAAGTTAGAAAAACAAAACCCCCACCCTCGGTTTTAACCACCGATGATGTATTTTGGAAATTCTATTAACTTTAATAAAGTTAGAAAAACAAAATACACTTTCACCGTTTCAAGAGCAAATATGAAGAATAAAAATCTTTGTCTCAACAGACTATGAACAAATATATCTAATCATATAATAAATCTTCCTTCAACCTTCGACTATAGGTTACCAATCGTGGAGTGATTTTCAAAAAATGTCGTCAAATATCTATCGATCCTACTTTGGAGGAGGAAATAACTAAATTGGACAAAGTGTAAATGCTTAAGTACTGTTATTTGTCACTCACGGGATAATACGGAATTTAATCTATGGTATAGATCTAATAAACATTTCAAGGGAAGAACGTAAAATATTTATTGATACACCCCCTGCAACCTAGGTTGGTTGCCTATAGGTTGATACAACCTATTTGCAAGCATCTCGCATAATAGATGTGTGTGTGTGTGTGTGTGTGATTTTGAATGGAATCTATGTAGGATCGATGGGCATTTGAGAAAATGTATACTCCTCAATGTTGATGGACATCTAATAATATCGATATGGAATCTTATAATACCCAAAGTAGGTATAATATACCTTCACTGATCTCGATTGTTCTGTAACTTAAGATACATATATTTGTGTATCTCTATGCATCAGTTGACCGGTTGAATCTCTATGCTACTGTCATTGCGCAATAGTATACTGATTGTTGTATTACTTGCCATTATTTATGTTAACTCATTTGTATGAACATCTAGTTTCAGTTGAAATATTTTAAAAATGATTGATTACTTGGGCATTGTTTATGCTATTCTTGTTGCAGCTGGTGGTATTATTGGTTATGTAAAAGCTGGTAAGTCATAATTGATCTAAGCCTTTTATTAAAACTCTGGAGATGTCTCTAAAGAAACTACAAGTTATGGATCATGGTCTTCATTAATTTTTGTTTATGCCTAGCTACAAAGATAGGTGTTCTTATCTAGGAATATTGACAAATTATATTCTATTTCATAAGAATGAACAATGAAACTTCATAAAGACTGACTCTCAATCTATGGAGAAAGACTGATATTTAAGAATTTATTGATGAAGAAAGTCTCTACTAAAGTTTAAGGAGAAACCCTGCTCAAAAAATGGCATTTCAACTGAATAACCGAGTTAGTCACTAAATCCTAACACATGTATTTATAAATTTCTAACGTAATTAGATGAGAATTAATTTTCCAAATACTGACACGAGGAATTTTGTTCATGTACTTACCCATATTTCCAATGGAGGTTGATTTAATAAAGTTGTTATGGTTCTATATGGAGACTTTATTTATGTTAAAAAAGAGTTGTTGATTTTACATAGAATGCCTCTTTCAAGGAAAAGTTGCTTGTGACCTTCGGTGACGTTTTGATTTCCATTCATCTTTTGTATCCAAGCTGTAAACACAGTAACATGCTTTACTACTTTCAAGTCCAAGGCTATCGGGTCGAAGAATTATTTGCCTACACGGTAATTCTATTAATTGAAGAACTCAACACATCTATTGTGACATTGAAAGTCATTTCGAGTTTTTGTATCATTTTTCTGAAGAGATCTTTGAAGTTGTGGTAGATAGTTTATTGATGCCCAACTTTAACTCTGGGCAAAAGTGTATGAAGTCCAAATTACTATTAAAATTATTTTGTTTTTTGACAAATCTCCTCTTCTAAATACAACTATGTCTTAAACTATACACTTATAAGAGGTTTGCATTTTGATGTAAAATTTTGAAAGGAAAGGTGTGCTCTTTAACATTAAAAGTAGTTGTTGGCACCTTGTTCTTAACATGAAATTTTTAAATTATCTTATGAAAACAGTATTCTGCCAATAAGAGTATTTTGTAGAATTAATGCTGAGGTTGAATGAAGTATTGAACAGCCCATTATATTTCTTGCTGTTTTTTGTTTCAAAAAGTCTTTTATAAATGGAGACAGACAACTAACATAAAATAACAAGATAGAACTAACAGTTAAGGAACAAATCTTGTTCTGTGAACTTCCTGGAGGTGACGTCAAACAAGCCAGTATAAATATTGAAATGATTAGAGAACTATCCAGTCTCAATGAAAGAGTTGGGGGAGATTGAGACAAATTCGCTCAACTATCAGAAAGAGATAAGTGGCACGGTCAATACTAATATACCTTAATAAGTATTATATATTTTAAATTCACTTGTAGTTTTTTTAGATCTAGGTTTCTAAGGTCTTTATAAGCAACTAATGTTTCAGGTTCAACACCTTCATTAATTTCTGGTGTAATTTTTGGTGCTATCATTGGTATTGGTGCATTTCTTGTCTCTCGAAACCCTCGGCATTTCTACCTCTCACTAGCTGTTTCTGTAGTACTGGCTGGTCTCATGGGATGGAGGTTCTACTCAGGTGGATGGAAATTCATGCCAGCAGGGCTTGTATTTGTTATCAGGCAATGACATTTTATTTTTATTTTTGTAATATTCTTTTAAGTGTTATTCTATTCATTTCCTTTGATCTGCATGGTTGTTATTTGTGCATTTGGGGATTTTACATTGCTTTTGTTATTCTAAATATTTTTAGTGGTCATTTATGGTATTCATTTTGGCTTCTATTCTTCATATACCCTGTTGTCTATTACTTCTATGTATTTTAACTTTCTTTGATGACAACTTCCTTATTCTTGTTATAAGTGAATGATTATGCTGAAATTAGCAGAGACTAGACTATAAGGAGCTTCATTGTTTTTAGCACCCTTCTCCATAATAAGATCGTGTAAAGTCTAAAGTCCCTGACAGGGCTAGAGTTGGAATGGTTAACGAACAGCTACATTCTTCCTTTTGAATAATTGGTCGATAATAATTTGGCTTAGTGAGTATGAAATGGTGAAGGAGTTAAAAATACTTTTAGCATATTTCCTTTATTTATTCCTCATCTTGGAGGTTTTCTACCTTGTTCCTTGTCTCACTATTTAGTTTTTTTACATTTGAGTACTTCAAAATATAAGAGGTATTAGTTCTTTCAGTTTAAATTTAATTTAATTTTAAATTTATATTTTTGATTAAGATTGCACAAATTTTCAATTTTATTAGCAGATTTCCCTTGAGGGGAATCAGCTATAAATGATTACATGTGCACTAAATGTTTTTTGTTAGACTTTTTATTTTAAATCGCTGGTATAGCTGTATGGTTCAAATTCATTTTAATCAGTTAACTCATTTAATTTACAATTTAATAATACTGAAATGAAAACATTGTTTTTGACTTTGTAGAAACAACATGTACCATTTATTCATGAACTTTACATTAGCTAAATTGTTGAGGCTGATTTTGATATATCACTCACATAAGTAAAGTACAGTGTGGGACAAAAGATATTTACAAAAGGCTCCCAGGTTTTGGCTAGCAAACAAAAAAAAAACTACTAAATTTTTACACATAATATTTTTTTATTAGATCCATTAGTTCTAACAAATTTTTCATATAGTTTTTAAAACGACTTCTACAATATGGCGGTGCTCAGCTGCAATATAATTTTGTCTTCAATTTCGGAAGCTTCTGGCGGTATTCAGTCACATCTCAGGCGTAATATTCACCCCTTTGATAATTTGGGTCTTCAGTTTTTGTAAATTTGGGGGATGGTCTTGATAACCTTTCCCTTAACGAACCCCCACAGAAAAATATCACACTCAAATCAGGTGATCTTTGGGTCACTCCACCTCCCTCAGAAAAATGAGATGAGCAGGGAATGTCTTAATTTTTCTATAGAAATGCTCTGTAGCACCGTCTTGTTGAAATCCCATGTCTCCCAAGTTGGTCTCGTCACTCAACCCCTATAATCGTTGTTCAACAAAAATTCATAGCATGAAAACATAGCGTTTTGCTGTACCAGTCGCAGTATGGTCATTTTCATAAAAAATGTAGGGCCCAATGATCCCAAATTTGGATATGACACACCAAAACAGTCACTTTTGGTGATTGAAGAGGCTTTTCATGAAGTTCCTGAGGTTTTTGCCTGACCAGCATTGAATATTTTGTTCGATAACAGAACCAGAAAGGTTAAAATGGGGCTCATCAGTGCTCCTGAAGATAGTGTTTTAGGGATTTGGATGAGCATTTCTTGACAAAGATAGGGGTGGTTTACATAATCAAGGTGTATCATTTCCTGAATTGCATGAGCTTCTGGGATTGAAGCGCAAAATCCTTACAGAACAATTGGACATATCCAATGCAACTGTGTGCTCTGAGAAGAGCACCTAGGCGATTGTTTGACTGCTGCTCTCTCCAATACCACATTTTGGGGTTTTCTACTCGAGACATTGCTGTGGATCCAGGTTCTTCCAAAGCATGAATTCAGCTTCTGATTGTCTTTCCATCAGGGACTGAAACATTGCGTGGAATGCTGAATCACAAGAGCATGGTTCTCTGCGTCGCGGTGATGGAACAGTCGTTTTGTAAAAAGTTGTGCGAAGCCTGATGCTCTCTTGTCCAAACCATGGTACATACTGAAAATGGCAGAGTGTAACGGTCACAATGAGACCTTGTTCAATGCCCTACCTCCTCCACCTGGCGACCAATGAACTTTTAAAACACGGGCATACCTTTTGTCCTACCCTGTAGATTGTTACACTGGTGATGTTACAGAATTTCTACAACCAGTTTTGGTTTAGTGTTATCTCAGCATTATCATGTTTTAATAACATTTCAAAAATAACAAGAAAACTAAAAAATAGTCATAAATATGAATCTAAAACTTATTAACTTGATCAACCAAACAATAATAATTCAGTTAACTGTCGCAATTGTTAAAAAGAAAAAGGCACGATTAATCTTATTGTCCAAAATCAGTGGATATTGAGATGATATTATATGAAGAATAATCCGAAAGAAAATCACACAGGCACCACTAAAGTCAATTCCAACTAGGCAAGGAGGATGAATAAAAGTAAAGAAGGGCATAGTTCATCTATATGTAGGAGATGATGGGAGGGGGATAAGAAGAGAGGGTATTTAACCCTCGGACAAGTGTGGGGCGTCACAGGCTCTTTGTTTATATAAAATAAATTCTTTACGGATTGAAAAAATAAATGATCCTTTCTTATTTAAATGTACATTGAAACCCTTAACATGAGTTCCTATTATTTATAATCCATTGAAATCTTTGACTAAACTGGAATGGACCTGTGAGGTTCCTCTGCTCGTTCAAGTTACTTTCAACCTGTGCCCACTCAAGGGTTAAGTTGCCTAAAGCCTCCTGTAACTATTTTCAATAGTGAACACAGTTTATAAGCATCCACTTTCTACCATAAATAATAAGTGAAAATATCGGGTTTTGTTTTTATTGAAGTATTTCATTATGTTAATTTGATCTTTCTTGGACTTTTACTATGCATGATAGTGATCCAGTATCCCCTTATAAATTGAATTGAATGAATTTTGATTTTCTTACTTCTTTTACATATTTAATTACGATATTAGTTGTTCCTTAATAAATCTATTAAAGTCTATATTTTATTCACTTTTTTTATCTAGACCCTTTCTTTATAGTGACAATTTGGATTCTTTTGTCCACTTTAGTTATGTGTACGTTACAAAAATGATTTTTTAATTATCCCATTGCTCTTATAGTTTATCACCTAAAAATATTATAAGTGGCTACATTTTTTTAATCCCTAGTATTAGAACAATTTTCCTAAGTAAATTTGCATATCTCTCAAGTACCTTACATTCTTATTCATTTATGTAAAATTTTATGATTTCTAAATTTGATAATTTGTGTATAAAAGATAGTTATTTAAAAATCATTGTATTACAAAATTTTCATTTCAATACTTCTAACCAGTTTTAGTTGTAATAATCTTTGCAAATTTAAGAATTTTTCTGCAATTCTTGAATAACAATATTATCTAAAATATGAAAATTCTTGATTTTATTTCTTATCTGTAGCACATCTTCATGAATCCTCTTTAAAAAATGTTTTCTCTCAAAGATCTGTAAATTGTTTCTTTTGTACCCCCATAAAATATTCATATGAGTTATCGGGTAAATGTATATGCTTTTAAAGTTTTTATCTTTTTGAGCCAATGTAAATATTTTTCTAAACTTAGGTCAAGATATTGTTAGGTCTGTTAATTTAATAGTTAGTTTTTTTTTTTAAGTCCACATGTTATAGGAAAATATTCCATTCCGCTCTGTTTTATTAGTTGATCAAATTTTATATTACATTCCGACGATTTATTGGCATCATCATGTTTTATGATGTCACAACACTGAAAAAGAAGAGTGATCTCGTAAGTTCTCCAATGGGAATTTTTATTCAGTGGAAGTGAGAAACATTTTTCTACCTGTGATTATGCACCTCGACTGGCCCTATAATAATTATAATGTCTTCTCAAGCATTCATGCCTGATTTGAGTAGAATGATTGACCGAAAGTCTTTGTGTAAAATATTAAGATATTTACTTTGTAGCTGGCATAAACACACATTGTTATTGGCTAATTAAAAGCCTCTTACTAAGGGCTAATCATAAATATTTTGTGCTAATGAGTCCAATTGAATTGGCTAAGCTTAGATTGAGAGCCAATGGAATGGGCAGTTAGAAAACAAATTTGTCAAATCATACCATAAATAACTAAGAAATACTCATCAGAAGAAAAGACATCAGAAATAAAATGTAGTTTCTGGAGACATGGAGTTCTTTTTTTGTTCGTCCTATTGATTTAATTTTTAATGTTCTGTAGGTCAATAAGTCTGACAAGCGGTTTGTAATAAAAACCAGGTTTAGTCGAAAATATAAATTCAGAAAATGCTGGTTGCGTGGAGAGCTTTCGAAAGACTGCCTCGAGGATGTCTAATGTACTCAACAGTCCCTGGGAATAAAGCTTCTGAAGCATTGGCCAGTATAATTAGAGTGGATCATGCTGGTGAGTTTGGTGCAGATAGAATATATGCAGGACAGATGGCTGTCTTAGGCAAGACTAAAGTTGGGCCCAAAATTAAAGAGATGTGGGAGCAGGAAAAACACCACCGGGAGACTTTTGAGAAGTTACTCCGTAAGCATAGAGTACGCCCTACAGCTTTTTTACCCCTATGGAACGTTGCTGGTTTCGCTCTCGGTGCTGGCTCGGCACTTCTAGGTGAAAAGGGAGCAATGGCATGTACTGTTGCTGTCGAGACAGTCATAGTCAACCATTACAACGATCAGCTTCGTGCCCTCATGAATAACAAAGAAGTTGACCCTGAAATCCTACAAGTGATAAAACAGTTTAGAGATGATGAGCAAGAACATCACGATACTGGCATTGAGCATGGTGCCGAACAGGCGCCATTTTATGAAACTTTAACTAATGGTATTAAAGCTATTTGTAAAGTTGCTATTGAGGTTTCAAAAGTTGTATAAATTAGTAGTAAAAAAAAAGAAATTATTTTAAATAGTTATTTTTTCATACAATTGTATTAGTGTAAAAATTTTCTAAGTTTTATTCTGTATTGCGTTTTTTTTTCTCACTGTATTATTATGTATATCCTGTTTAATACAGATGAGCTGGAACTATTAAAAATCACTTTTTTCATTATAAGTTTACTAAAATGTTACCTATTTAGACAACCATATCTGCTCATGATTATTATCAAGATTATTACCAACCACTTTTCTTTGTAGTGACAAAAATATTGTATGCTTGCTCTCAGTTATTGTTAAAAACAAATTAATTTAGCAAATACAAATATATACATTTTTAAATCCATCCCTGAAGACGTAAATGACTTTCATTCTGTACCTGATGTATTTCTGTAAAGCTAATGAAGTGCACTCTGGAGATTACTCAAGGAAAATGGATATTTCTGGTGATATGTTCAATTTGGGTGAAAGAACAATGGACGGAGGGATGTGGTCCTTGTTTCTAATCTTTAAAATAGTGGCATACAGGGATGATGGTATTGTACTTTCATAATAGTCTACTATTGATCTTGGCATATAACTACTGGAGAGAAGTTTTAACTCCTCCATGTCATTTGAGACATATTTCAACATTAAGGATAGGCATCTCAGATAACTTTTAATTCACTTGTGGTTTAAAACACGGAGAAACATTCTGACTTGTTCTGAACTGTACTACACTCTAGAAGTGGATATCCTCTTAATAACAAGAATAAAAGTTCGTCACACAGGGACTGTGTAAACTTAGCAGATTCCCCATGTGAAGTTTTACAGTAGATAAAAATACATACGGGTAACACTTTACACCACCATGAATATTAAGTGAAAAATAGGAATGATAATGAGAAATTTTTCAGTCAGTTTACATTTTTAATAGCATCCACAACGGAAAGCGTCTGAATTGTAAACAAACAGGCCAGCCAACCTTTCAGAGTTGAATAGATAGATAGAAATATTCTTCACCAGAAAGCAAAACAATTACTGAAATATATCTGAACATAATAATGGATAATGGATAGAACAGGGTGGTAACGTATAGATATCCAGTCCCCAACAAAATAACAAATTTTAATACTGTAATTTTTCACAAACGAATAAGAAAATTGATAGCTAATTTTATTTTTTTTATTTTCATTGACTTTATGCAACAATGACTAATTGAGATGGATTATCTACACGTCACCAACCTTTTCTTGCCAGTCTGGGACTAAGGATTTTATTTAATGAGTTCATCACTAAATAAATCCCATTGCCCTGGTAGGAGTAAAATCCATGACTCTAGGTTTGCCTAGTTTATTAAGATTATTGCCTTAACCTATATGGCTAACCTGAGCCTCCTTGATAGCTTAACTCTGTTAGCTGTAAAGATTAATGCCCCCCCCCAAAAAAAAAATGAAAATAAAGATAACTATATATTGTACTCTGCAATGAGTCCAAGCTTTTGTTTTATTTCAACTTCTTTGAGTAAATTATTAGTTGAATACTGAACAGACGAAAACACAGCTCAATTAATAAAAAACTCATTACCACTATTGATATATACGATTATTTACTGATGATAACATGGATTTGGTAATAATTTCCTGAAAGCTTTCATTTTCAAATTTGTGAAAGTAGCACATTAACATTGTTTTAATAAACTGAAACAGTTAAAAAGAAATGAATAAGAAAAAAGTATTTTTTTACAGCTATTTTCCCACACATAAAATCATTTTTTTTTTTTTAAACAGCTATAGTGATACTAGTTACTAAATTAGAATAGCAGTTTTTACCCCAGGATGAATCTGATCATTACTATTTTTACTATCCGATTATATCCAAACTGACAAGTTATTTTGACTTCCAGCAGTAGTCCTTGCTTACACTTGTCAATAAGAATTTTGTGCTCTCTTATAATCCACTGATATGTTATTACTGTTTATCTCCCCTTTTCTGAATGGGTCTGCTGATTTAAAGCGTTATTTCTTTGTGTGAGCACAAACAGAAGCAAAATCTGTCAAATATGTAGCAAAATTACTACTTCCTGAAAATGATCCCAGGAAGCTTGCAGCTTTAGAAGAGGTTAAGTTAGCTGAAATAAAATCCAGATCAAGAAATTCATCCCCATTCATCTAATTTGCTCCAGATTTAGATAATTACAGGCACAAGATTATGAAAGCATAACAGGTAATAAAAATTTCCTTTCTTTACTTGTAACAATTCTCATGGCAGGATTTAATTTCATGAGCGGGGGTGTGTCTGGAATGTAAAATAGGTTCGTAGTTATTACTTTCAGAATTATTTAATTTTAATTTTATGCTTTCATTTATTTGTTGCATGAGGTTATCAACTATGTACCTGAATATATTTTGTATGCTTATTTTATTTATTGAATTACTATAATTATTGTTAAGATTATTAGAAAATTTGGTTATTATTGACCTTTTAAGTAATTACCTGTCGGTTTTATGGCTGAGAATGGCCTTTTGTGGGGTCGAAAATACTCTTGTACAACATAAAAAGTGGACCTAATTTAACTTTTATTTAGCTAATTTGAACTCCCTATATTCATGTTTTTTTTTTCCTGGCTTACACTTTTTATGTACTGTAAGAGACATGTAGTCACCTTAAAGGTTCATGTTTGTACAAAATGAGGATTGTTCCTGGAAAAAAGATAATATGACATCTATGAAAGGAGTTCCTTTATTAAAGGAGTTTTCTTTGGGTATGATTTTTTTAAAAAATTAATGAATTCAACACAACACTATGGAAAATATGCACACAAAAGTTGAGAAAGAGGGATTAATTTTGGAAATGTGCCTATTTCCTACATATGAGCTTTTTTTTTTTTATTGGTGTATTTAGTTTATAAGAATTATATAAATCTAAATTTTATTTTATCTATTTATTTTAATTTTCAGTTTGGGCATGGCTGTTTGGTATGCTGTTAATGGATATTTAACACTAACAAAGTGAAGTATTTTCTGCTGATCCTTTAGCAGTTCAATGCATTTCTTAAGATATGTTCTAATCTAATATTTGAATTTTGATGACCTTATCGAGAACTCCTTGGCTGAACTGCAATTATCTGTTTTTTTACCCACTGTTACATTACAATATAAAATAAAATGATAGTTTAAGGGTGCATCTTACTTCCTTGAACTGGCTGTGTAATTATATGCATTTTAATTTGTGCTTAATTTCAGTAGAATTATCTGTTTAGACAATTTTGATTAAATAATCTCTTGTAATGGAAATTATTTATGTTTCTAGAGTCCTGTGAAAAAATATAAATTCAAGGGGGAAAAAAAAACTTATTTCAATTGGGTTATCATTTATTTTGTTATCTGAGTTACAAAAGATATTATTTAATGTATACTGCAAATGACTAGTTGAAATTCTATTAAACAATTAAATAATATTGCTAGGTTTAGCTATAATTGGGATAAAATAACAAAACAATTCTGTGAAAAAGTGTAATCTCAAAAATTCCCTGTCTCTTTAATGAGTAAATTCATTTCGATAATCAGAACTTCTAGTATGTATTTTGATCACCTCCTACAGTCTTTTGGGAAAACTTCTTACTAAAGTAATTAAAATGCTGTCTAGTATGTTTTTGAAAACTTGTGTGATCCTTTTTCTTCACTCATTAATATTTTGGATTTCTGGTTTCTGAACATTATACAATTCTCTAGCCACGATTCCCCACAAATTTTCAATTGGATTGTGTCCCGGACTGAGCTATCCAATCCAAAATTATGATTCTGAAACATTATTTTATAGAACGTGCAGTTTGACTCGGTGTGTTATCCTGCTGAAATATGACTTCTCTTCCAATATTGTAATAAACAGCAAAAGGAGCTCTCCTGAAGCATTTCCATACCTTACTCATTTTGCTGAAAAGTAATGAAATTTGAGACTTTTCATTTTCATTAAAAAGCAGCCCCTACCATTACTCTACTACAAATTCGCGAATGTTGTGACATTTTTTTTTCTTTTCTAGGGCCATAGTAACTAAAACCATCTGGACCATCAATGTTAAATTTTTTACCTTGACCTTTTTTTGTTATCCTGATTTGTTCTTCAGCAAAAGCAAGCATGTGTTTATTCCAGCAGTCGTCACTGCAAATGATGTTTCCTGAGCTGTGGTTTTCTCATAACTTTACAGTATTTTAAGAACTTAGATTCAACTATCCACTTCCTAACCAAGCTAGCATCACATCCTAAATTGAATCATCTCAGTGGATGTTCCTGTTTTTTTAGATTTTTCTCATAACCGCCCATTTCACATGATTGGAGAATTTTGGAGGTCTGCCACTACTATTCTTTCTCCCATAATTGACTGAGCCGCAATTTAATAAGTTTTTGACTCCTCCCTGGAAGCAGTTTAGCTCGAGCAGTTTATCTCTTCGTCATCCAACCTCTTGTTTAATCCATTACCCTCTGCTCCTCAATTCCAGTGAGTTGAACTCCGTGCGACGTTATTTAAAAAATTAGAGACTAATCCACACAAAGCAGCAGAGATTAAAAAAATTAAGAAATATACTATCTCTAATTAACAGAAGGAATCTAATAACATAAAAACAAATCTAAACAACATATTTTTCTATGAATTTACTGTTAAATTTTATAAATACTTCAATTTTATATGTTGAGCTTATATTTGTTCGAAGGACTGTAGATAATGATTGTTTTTCTGTTTTTCCATTTTCTCTAACAAGAAGTTATTCAGAGAATGCATTCCTACAGTGCCAAAACAATTAAGGAATGAGGTTATACCCCATTAATCAATATTTCTTGGAAGTAATTTGCATAAAGTTTTCTTATTATTATTTCTTTATTTTAGTTTACTTTTCATTGTGTGTGGGCTTTTTATTAAGGAGTGCTAGTTACTTTATATTAAAGACAAATTATTTAAATCTTATTCTGTATTAGTTTACATCCACATTAACCAGTTAAGGGTTATCTCATACAGGTATGGCAGTCTCTTTTCTAGCTAGTTTATACATTGTTTTTTTTTTTTCAATTTAATGTTACCAAATAAAATTATAATCACATGGAACCCCGTGGCTCACAGTACTATATATATAGACAGATGAAGTTTTCATTTTATGTTAACTCCTCATAACTATGTCATACAGCTAATATAATGTGCGATAAAAATATTTCGGTTCCTTGTTTTTGCTTATATTTGAAAATTCATTTGAATACCACATTTCATTTGATCATTAATTCTATTGTTTTTACTTTAAAAAATGTTTCTTATAAACTATCATGATAATAAATTAAAGAAAAAAAAAATAATATTCCTCCTGAGCTTCATCCTCATCATTGGAAAGTCTTTGTTATGAGAGAGATTCATAAATTGACAGATAGCCTTAATCATGTGCTCCAAACACAATTTATTTCAAAAAGGTTGAAGGGTGAGATTCACCAGAAATCTTTGGTTAAAAGTAAAAAAAACACTCATAGAAAAAGAGAAAGAACTAATTTTATTATTTATTTATTAATGTCCACTTTTTGCAACTTAGGCTAATCGGGACGGGTTATCTACAGGTTACCACCCTTTTCTAGCCAGGGTGGGATTTTAGGACGTTATTTAATGAATTTTGTCACTAAATAATTTCCTTTGCCCAGGCAAGAATCGAACTCGCCACTCTAGGTTTACCATGTGAGATAAAGGTCAACGCTTTAACTCGCATGGCTAACCTGAGGCCCTAGAAAGAACTAAGAACAGAAATAATCATAATTGAGAGGTAGCTCTTGTTGCTAGTTTACTTGATCATTTTGTTTAATTACTTTCTGTAATATTTTCCAAGGGGATCATGTTCCATTAGTTTTCTACCATTTAAAATCTTTCCCAGGGACCAAGGAAATGTTTAGGCTTTTAGAGGACTTTGATTTATGGAGGTTCGAATTACCAAGAGTCGTTCTCATGTGCTATCACAAGAAATACAGTCATACATAATCTACCAAATGTGGAATGTTGTTATTATTATTAACCCTGGATTGACACTGCCAATTACATGAACGGTAATGACACCATGGAGTAAAATTTACCCCATTCCTTAAAAAACGTAAAAAGAATCAATTTCGATTTTGTCTTTTGGTTTTTCATTACAATAATAATGTATACAATAGGCACATCAAGAAAACAAAATCAAACATCAACCAAAGTGCAACATATTTTTTAAAATTCACAAAATACCTATAAAATTTAAAAACTCAAAACGAAAAAATTATCTTAAAGAAAATTATAAAAATTATCACTAAAAAGATGATATTTTTCATAAAATGTAAACTAAAATTATCAATCGGCCATTGAAATAAGGTACTTTTGTAAAATATAATGTCCAATCCAATTGAGACTCATCAGCATTCAGTATATTTTAGCGCGCGGTGATCAAGTCACATCACCCTTTTACACACAAAACGTAGCATTTTCGTCTTCTTGTCATCTTTTCTGGTGCAAAATGAACATTTCACAGGCTTGTCCAAGGTAACGAGTGAGAAATCTTCGGCCTCTTCTTCAGAAGCTGAAGCCTCTCTTCCTTCTTCTTTATCGTCCGAACAGCTGGCATCTTCAACAAGATCTTGATCTTCTTTCTTTAATTCTTCTAAAAGACGCCTGATGTCTTCAGGATCAGAATACATTTTGGTACAGGCCATATTTCCACAGGAAGCACCGTAAAATATAAGCTAACTAACTCGGGATGAAATTGTAGACGAGCGAAAAAGTTAGCTGTTAACTAACACTTTTTACACAGTGGTGTAAAAAATACCCCAGACACAATTAATAACATTCTCCTGTAACTATCAACAGACAACTGGCTTTGATTATATTAGGTTATGCTAGGGAAGGCTGCTATGTGCATTTAGGAAGGTGGAGAGTGGCTCTGTGATTCAAAGAAGTTAAGAACCACTCGATACAGCTAAGTGTGGGGTATTTTTCACCCCACGGTGTCAATTCAGGGTTAACTTCTACACTAAATTGTAAAGTTCAAAATTCTATGTAAGCCTAGACTCGAGACCCACGATTTTTGTTTAGCAGATATTTGGCTCTTTCATGTTTTTATGTTTGGTGTACAGTTATTTTATTCTATATTGAACTGTCTCGCAATTCTGAGTGCCCCCCTCCTCCCTGATGCCTCACCTACTGTACCTGACTACTGTAATTACTTTACTGTCTTGTCACTATCTCTGGATAGCCAAAGAACTCCAAACATTTTGAAGGGAACATCAAAAGTAGGTAGAGTATTTAATTTCATTCTTTTGAATCATTGTTACTTCTTATAGATAATCATTGTACGCAGTTTTAACTTTATATAATGGTCAATATTTATTTATATTTTAATATTTTGCTACTTAAACCAAAAAACTAGACTTTTAAGAAACATAGGAAGAGGAGTACTTGAAAAATGGATATAACAAGATAGAAAAGGTGGCAAAGTGCCTTTATTTTGTCCACTGCCTATTAGTTTTTTTTTTGTAAAGTGAAAGAAATTTGTGTGCGTGTTATTTAAAAAGATTAGCCCATTTCACACTTTAGAGACTAGTTGTAAAATCTAAAAAAATGGTTTTTATTAAATGAATTAACTGCACATTGCAGTCATTCCAAATCTGTCATTTTATTGTTCCAAATTTTCTTTATCAGCTGATAGACGCCCAATGCAAAGAAAGTTGCTGTTACGTTTATTTTTGTTTCAAAATTATAGTTTTCAAAATAATTTGTCATCATTTGGCAGTGCTATAAGTTACCTAGTCCCTTAGAGTTAAATTGTACTGAACAAATATACTTTTTGGATGTTTTTTTAAATGAGTGTTAATGGATTTTTTCCCCCCCAAAAATTAAAAGAAATTATGAATACATGTATAGATATATTTATGAAACCACCAATCATTTGTATCTTCTAATGTCATCATTTGCCACTCATGACAAAATCCATCTTGCTCTAAATTTAGGTGCCAAACTGTGGGCTTTGATGGTTTCAGCCTTTTCATAAATAGCATATCGCAGCACACCTAAAAGTCCCCATGAATTCTCTAAAAGTATTAGTTTTGATTTTTTTATTAGTACTATTGTAAAATGTTTGAAGTAAATGTGAACAAAGTTACCATTTTGTTGTGACCACATCTGTGTATGTATGCATATATATATATATTGATAATAAACTTTTATAAATATCACAGGTAATGTAACAAAATATATTTTGATTCTTTTATTTTATGTTTTTCAGAATTGTATGTATTTAATTTGGCCACATAGTGTTCTAAATATAAAGAAATTTTCTTTTACCCTGTGCTATAATATGTAAGTTAAATGTTAAAGAAATTGGTTTAGCTAGTAGAATTGAGGTTGGTATAATCCTTTTATGGAGTATGGTGAAAATTTATGCACAATACTTGATAGTTTTCAATGGAGTCTGGACTCAGAAAATCTCCTCTCACTCGTGTGGTAGACGTTTAGGTTCTTTGATGGGCACATCATTTTACTTATCCCTCCAATTATTTCCTACTTAATACTTTATGCTTCTTATGGTGGCTGTCTTAAGGGCTAGATATGGAAAGTGACATATTTGAACTGCTTTGACAAAAATAATTATACCAAATCATTTTTGTTAAAGCTATGTATTATTTTGTGCAAAATGTGAGCTTGTTGACAAACGATTATAGTGAATGGATAAATGTTCACTCTGAATGTGAAATGGGTTGTTAGTTATGAATCTCATTTATTATTATTATTGATGTACCTGAATATAATTATCATTGTCGACCACTAACTGTTATTAAGACTGTAATAGCTATCATCTTCCAATCTTAGAACTTTTTATCTTTTTCATTCAAAGTATTTTTATATGTATGCCAAATTTCTTAAAAAGCATATAGTAATATTCTTAGTGCTCTATTAGAATCAAAGATGACCTAAAGATTTCATGTTGTTTAAATAAATTTGAGGTTTTATTTCTGAATTGGCCATCAGAAGGTGGAGGTGAAATAGCACACCAGGTGATAGTGAGCAGCACCATATATGTTTTTAGCTATAGGCATTCCTAATATCGTTTTTAAATGTTAATGTCAAATGTCATGTATAATTTACAATTAAAAATTGACTTTACTATTATGAATAAATATTATATTTGTTTTAAAGTTGTTTTTTATTTAAAACATTTTACCTATTCTTATTCCCTATTCAATACATGCTTTTAGAGACTCAATTGGAGTTGCATTGAGATTAGTAAGGAAATATAATAGTAATGCCATTAATATAATAACACAAGTTTCAACATACATTTAAAACATTTTTATAATTTCTTAGTGGTTATAAAAATGAAGTAATTAATTTATTTTAAAAGAACTTTAGAGATGCTACCTGTGTTAAGCTGGTGGTACTGTGTCTCTTGGCAAAAGGCTGCTTTTATAATGAGAGTGAACATATCTCCTCCTCGTTAGCAAATTTGAGCTTCCAGGTATGTTTAAATGAATTTAAGTTGCTACTTCGGAACCTGATTTTATTTCCAACCCTCCTGAAATGATGCTATAAACTCTCTTGTATGAGCCACTCAGAAGTGAATCCTCTTTATCTTGCTAACAAAAATAAAATTTGTACTCGCTGAAGAGTCCTAAGAAAGATTTATAACTGTGAGATGGCTTGTATCTGTTCTAATAAGAATGGTAGAGTTGTACTGTTAGAGCATGAGAGGATGGAGCCCAACAGGTTGTTGAGATCTGTTTGCGGGAATAGGCAGTGTAAGCTGTGAGAGAAGATAATTCCCACAACCAAATCACTAGCAGGAATTTAGGAAAGGTTCACCAACAACCGACTCTAGTCAAAATTTAAATATATATAAATTTATTTATAATTTAATATTCACCAATAATAGTTATTAATAAAAATGAAAGGCCCCTTTTAATAATATAATGGCGGATACTTATCTCTACTTATACTAGATTGCAATTAAAGCACATAGCTGTTTTTATAGAAGTTCTCTATGAGACTCTGCCGTGAGAGATTGTGCAGGGGAGGTGTAGTCTGACTGAGGGCTGAAGGATTATCAAGATGTCCTGGACCAAGGTCTCCTGTCGGGAGTATCTGAGATATGACTGCCTTTAATCCTTTGCGACATCGTCCTTATATAAGCAGAGCCGGTGTTCCCCTTGGACCCCGCCAATCAAAATATGCTCGAAAAGTGTATTTAACGGGAAATTATTATCGAAATCCATCTGTAATATTAATAGTGTATCGACGTTAAGAGCTGTGAATGTTATTATAAAAATACATCTGCCTTATCTACTAAAATACGAAAGGACAATGTGACAACTCCAAATTTGATAAAACCTTTATTTAAAGGTAAAAACTGCTCATTTAAGTATTTATAAATAATAATCTTAATGTGCTTTATGCTGGCATTATTCAGAATATAACATATATCTTCATTTGGGTTTATGTACTGCAGTGTCAGATTCATTACAAGGTTACCCTGAAACATTTTGTGTCTTACGAGATGGAGTGAAGAGCAAAGGCAGGTCTGATAGAGATGGACTTGCAGAGGTTTGCGTCCAGAATTGGAGAATTGTAAATGCACAGAATGGGAGACAGCACACGCCCAGGTTCTCCAAGAACTGTAGTTAGCTGTTGTTCACTAATAATGTTACTATGAATAAACTTTTATTATTTTTCTTTTTATGCTTTATTTATTATTATTGTTCATAAAATCTATTTAATATTATAGAAAGTAATTTTAAGAAATGTTTTTAATAGCTTTATTATTTTCTTTCTATACTAATGTCTGATGGAACTGTAATTTTGTAGAACCACTGAAGATGTAGCCAAATTTTGAAATGCATGGAATGGAATACATAATTTTGTGGCGGTCTCAAACATTTCATTTTATTTCGGAAAAAATTACAAATCCCCCCTCCCTCTAGTAACCGTAGCTGTCGGTCATACTTGTTTCAGATTTTAAGTATTACTTATTTAGTATTAGTGTGTAATTTATTCTTCTTTCATTTTGTTCTTTTTAAGTTAATCTCAAGTTGATAGGGCAATTGCTATATGATTAGTAAAATTTATGCCCTCACGAGTTAGCCTATTATAAAAACTCTTCCCCATAGATTAGTTACGCTAAAATAGCAAAATTGATATTAATAGGCAGCTCAAACGGAAGTGTCAGACTGCCTACTGAGAACACTAGATAGATAAGAGCTCTGGGTTCCAAGACTTGGAAATATTGTTCATCAGTAAACGTGTCCCGAATCTACAAAATGTCGGTCATGCAGGGGCTACGTAAACTATGCAGATTTTCCTCGTGAAGTTTAATAATAGATAAATCTACATACTGGTAACACAACACCACCTTGAATATTAAGTGAATAAATACAAACGGTAATAAGAAATCTTTCCTCTGCCTGGCAGGGTTTGCTTAAGGCTGAAAACTATAAAATCCAAATATCTCGGTTAATATTCATGATACTGAAAATATGTATAGAACAATATTTATAGATAATTAAATTTGCAAAAAAATTGGATCTAAACAATTTTTTGATCCAACTTATAGTAACAGAGATATTTTGAATTTTCAAAATTTCCCCCATCCCACTTGTTCGATTTCAGCCATTAAAGAACTTGAAACTCCTTTTTACATAAAATGATTAAATATGGAGTTTGGTAACGATCAAACAAAAATTGCTTCCGCTAGAGTGTTAACAGACAAATATACAGATACATATGTATATATATATATATATATATATATATATATATATATATATATATATATATATATATATATATATATATATATATATATATTTATCATTTTGAACGGACCTCATTTTTGTCATCACTGGGGTAGGATCGATGGACATTTGAGGAAATTTTTCAAAAATCGCGTCATGAGTACGACCTCAATAGCTGATTTCCATTAATGGAAATCTGCTAAAATCATTAACCTAATGCGTATAAACAAGCTGTATTGAATGAGCCTGGTAGTCTTTCAATAAAGTTACATTCATGTTATTCATTCGGTTGAAATAAATACTGTAGTTGCACTACTGGAGATAACAAGACAAACAGAGATAATTTTTCTGTCCTTTCTGCGAGGAAGGATTCTTTCTTCAACACACTCAGACCAAAAAACCTTGGTAAATTGGAATTGTGATCTAACTCTAATCTATAAATGAGATAAATTCAAGTGAAATTTGTATCTCTTCCACATTTCCCTTATATGCTTCATCGCCAGTTTGAAAGAGATGTTTGCAGAACATGTAAACATTACCAATAATTCGCAGCAGATGATACTGGAGAAAAGGACTCGAGATGTAGAAGAATATAAAAATTTCAAGCTTTCTATGTTTAAAAAGAATTCATAACAATATAAGAAAAGTTTGATACACAATTGTTCTTCAAAGACTAAAGGATCAGCAAATACGGATTACATTTTGCCACAAGAACCCACTATCTTAAAAAATCTCAATATTTATTATATATAACTATTTAAATTTTATATATAATAATCTGATTCGCACTCAATTATTTTCTAATGGAATGCCTATGAAGCTCACTGCTCAACTAAAGATCAATTTAAAATTTGTTCAGGAGGAATGGGGAGTTTACAGAGGGGTGCGAGACTCAAAAATATGATATAATTCTGTAATTATGAGCCCGGTCAGAAAATTGTATATATCAGATTTTGTAAATAGATGTTCTGTACGTTTTAGCAAATTTCCTTAAGGGGAGGCAGGCATCATCAGTAAACCCCCACTTCTACTCATGTCATATTAACAATAAGCTGTTCATTATTCAATCATGAGCCACTTCATTCCAGGATTAAATACCAAATAGTTTTCATTGAACTTTCATTTTTTGTGAGATTCATCACAGAGCTATTGTGTGATGACTTCATTAATTAAGATTTTTCGTTCATTACTGGAAAATGTTTATTTGATTTATACCCATACTCTTTATCTAAAAGATTTTTGTCAACACTAAAGATCATATTTGTTACTAGTAGAAATTGGTCCTGGAATAGTGGGGGGATTCAAAAATTCAAAATATCTCGTTAGAAACATAGAAACAACCTTGAGAGTTATAAGTAATTTCTTGTTTCCTGCCTTCAGTAACCCCTCTTATACCCATCAGTTTTTTAAATAGAGAATATGTGGTGAGATATGATCAAAAGCGTTTTATACCAGCAAGTGGGAAATCTGCTTAGTTTATGCAGCCCCATTGTGAAGGACTTTTTTTCTCTCTAACATATTTGTTTTTGTTTTTTAAGTCCTGAGTAACCCCTATGGGGTGATGTCAGATTAACATTTTATGATTTAGACCCAATAATTTTTATTTGGTCTAAACCATACTCCATCTTTAAGAGTTTCGTTTCGTGCAACACTAAAGATTATATTCATAATGGCTGAAACCCAAAGGGTGGTGGGGGGGGGAGAGAGGGGAGTAGAATAGGAATATCTCCTTTATTATGAATCTGATGAAAAAATGTTACATAACCATTCATTTCAGAAACAACCACTTCTACTCGCCCAATTAGCAGATTTATCTCATTGGAAATCAGCTATTGAGGGTGTACTCATACGCGAATTTTGAAAATTGTCCTCAAATTCCCAAAGGAGGACCAAAATGACGTCCATTCAGAATGAAATAGTGACAGCAATTTTTGTTTGATCGTATCCAAACTCTATATTTAAACTTTTTATGTAAACCTAAAGATTAAGTTCCTGAAATTATGTTCACATTTTTTGGATAAACCATTAAATGTTAAAGGCTTCAACCGCTTCCTAAATTAAATAGAAGAATACCCCTGATGCATAGAAATGAAATGTGGCTGCAGTTTGACGGATGTCCTTCCCACTTCTCAATCACTACTCAATCAACAATAAGAGAAATCTTTCCCCAACGCCATATCTGTTGTAGCTTGTACATTGAGTGGCCGCCCAGGTCACCCGAAGTGCCAGTAATAGATTATTTTCAATGGAGGAGGGTCAAAGACATCTCTACCAGAACAGGTCGCAGAACATTGAAAATATGAAAAATCAAATCAAATCAGCAATTAATTCTATTTCGGTAGCAGAAATACACAGTGACAAACGGGATTTCAGATACCTTGCATACTTACTTTAATATTATTTTTATTTTTTATTTTAGTATCCATTCCTTTCCCCGTAGACTTGTTTCAATGATAATTTTGTTGACTACAACTTTTTATGTTGCAACATTTTTCAATAAAATGTTTCTGAAATAAAGATTTCTGCATTTTACGCCTAAAGGAAGCATTAGATAAAAAAAATTCATCGAAACAAACTCGTTTTACAATCCTTTTTTCTACAAGAATCCACCATAAAAAGTATGGCATTCCATTGGAAATTACAAAGTTGTGGTAGCTGGAGAAGGTTGAATATGGACTGAAGATATTCTTCAGGAGTCACAATTATGGCACACGAAGTCTCAGCCTTGTATTAAAATAATTGTAGATTTTAATGGGGGTGGCAGGGGAAGTTGGGACACCCTGTATATATATATATATATATATATACATATATATATATATATATATATATATATATATATAGATATATTTGAGCGGGCCTCATTTCAGTTATTTCCTGGGTAGGCTCGATGTACATTTGAAGAAATGTTTAAAAAATCATGAGTACTTAATTGCTGATTTATCTTGAGGGTGGTCTGCTAAAAGAAGTTCGTATGTGGTAATTGACAAAAAATACGTTTTACGATAAACTGATGTATTTGATCAGTGTTAAGGACACTTCAATTTGAATCTGATACAGACTCAACTGCAAACAATCAAGAAATTCTCCTAATGTCACAAATTCCGGTGATTTCTGTTAAAAATAACTTCTTGTTAAATTAACTGTGGTTTAGTCCCCTAGGACATCGAAGAGAACTATTTAGGAGGTGACCAACTTAATACTTGCTTTTTAGCAGATTTCCCTTGAGGGAAATCAGCTATTGAGGTCGTACTCATGACGCGAGTTTCGAAAAATTTCTTCAAATGTCCATCGATCCTACCCAGGAGATGACGAAAATGAGGTCCGTTCAAAATTATATATATAATATATATATATATATATATATATATATATATATATATATATATATATATATATATATATATATGTATGTCTGTTAACGCTCTGGCTGTCGCAGTTTTTGTTTGATCATTACAAAACTCGATATTTAACCGTTTTATGTAAAAAGACAGATCAAGTTCGTTAATGGAACTGGAATGGAACAGTGGGAGGGGGATTTTCGAAAATTCAAAATATCTCCGTTATTATGCGTCGGATCGAAACATTGTATAGAACCAATCTTATTGCAAATTAAATTTACTATAAATATTGTCATATACATTTATTCTCTATCTTGAATATTAACCGAGATATTTGCATTTTTATGAAGTCTGTGGTCGGGTATAGTTCGGATTAGGTCGGCCGTTTCCGTAACTACTCGGCTCAGGTGGAAGCTTCTTCTAACCTTACCTGTCGTTTCTAACCTTACCTTACCTTCGTTACTTTGTGAGATTTATGCAAATACGTTCTGTTCATCCGCCCCCCCCCTTCTTTAGTTCTTGGACTACTAAAATTTGAGTTATTAAAATATAAATTGTTCTTAAAATTCAGAAGCCGTTTCAGTTGGGAATTTATTTTAATTAACTGAAAGATTTCTCATTACCGTTTGGTGGTGTTGTGTTACCAGTATGCAGATTTCTCTATTGTAAAACTTCACATGGGAAATCTGCTTAGTTTACGCAGCCCCTGCGTGACGGACTTTTTTCATAATTATTATCCACTTGAACCAGTAGATAATGCTTCATTTTTGTGGAGTTGGTCTTATCTTGAGAAATTAGCTAATGAAGAAAAATCAATGAATTATTAAACCAAACTTGCTCGCCTGACGTTTGGTGGCCGAGATTATCCATTGCAATGTAGATTTTCTTTTCAGTGTTTAATTGATTGGTAGATAGGAGACCTTTGTTAATTTGCCTCAGGCATTGAGACTGACCTGACGGGCATTAACATTAACAGAATAAGCGTTAGCAGGCTTTATCTGACAACTTCTTTTAGAATAGGTTTGCCTGTATAAATATTACATTATCCTGAGTTATATATGGCCAAGTTGTACAAAGGTGCCCTCGTAACAGAGGCCTCCTAGAGCTCTTTAAAAGGCTGTAAATCTCTGCTTGCTGGCCATATATCACCAGGGGGAGGGTGGGGTTGTCTTTTGTTGCCTCGGCTTCATTCGCGACTGCGCACATGCAACATGTCTGCTTTTTCTTTTTTGCAGATGGGTACTGGTTTTTTTAAATGACAAGATTCGCCCTGAGACCAGATTGTAAATTGAAATAATCCATTAGCGAAGTATGTCTTCAAGAAAATTCTGTGCTCATGTAGAGGTAGTCAAATGTTAAAGTAAACCTCAATGTTTGAAGTGAAAACTATTTTAATTATTGGCGAAAATAGGCCTTGATCCATCGGACATATTAAGAGAATCAATAACTGAATGAAATTACAGGGATTTAAATATTACATAAGTGTTTTTTATCTATCTCCTCTACTCTAACTAGGTGTTTCATTTTATTTGACTTCATCATCATAACTTTCTTTGCTGGGGCAATCCTTATGAATCCCTTTTCCCCAATCACTTCTTAATATGTCTACCGTTCCCAATAGCCTACCTTTTGAGGGCCACGGTTCAGCTGCCCGTATGCGAAGACCAGAAGCCGCGGTTGGCAACTGCAATCTCACTCTCATAATAAGGCATAAATGACATGTTGACAAATATCTCGTTTAATTTTCGCGATACAGAAAATATGTATAGAACAACATTTATAAGGCATTACATTTGCAATAAGATTGGTTCTACAAAGGTTTTCGATCCGACTATAATAACGGAGATTTTTCGAAATTCCCCTCGTCTAAACCCACCATTACACTCTTCCGATTTCAGATATTAACGAAGACGATCTTTATTTATACATAAAACGTTTAAATATGGAGTTCGGCTACGAAAAAACAAAAATTGTGAACGCTACAGTGTTAACAGATCGATGGACATTTGAAGTAACTTTTCGAAAATCCAGTCACGAGTGCAAACCTCAATAGCTGATTTCCCTTATGGGAAAGATGCTAAAATTATTATAATCAATCTTCATGATAAAGCTATGTTGTTTAATTACGTCCAATTTTAGCAGATTTCCCATAAAGGAAATCAGCTATTGAGGACGTACTCATAACGCGATTTTCGACAAATGTCCTCAAATGTCCATCGATTTTACCTAGTAGATGACTGAAATGAGGTCCACACAAAAGTATATATATAAAATCCGCCACGCAGGGACTGTGTAAAATAAGCAGATTTCTCACGTGATGTTTTGTAATTGATAAATCTACATACTAGGAGCAATTATTACCACTGTGATTATTAATTGAATAAATACAAAGGGTAATGAGTTTTTTCTTCTTTTTTTTCTGAGGCTCTGTGTGCCAATGCCTTGGACAGTAGGGATAGGTCTATCAATCCTAGGGAGGTGATGACAGTTTCTTCCTGAGCGGGACGGTCTATTATAAGTGAGCGGGGTAGTGTTGATGGGTTGTAATAGAGCTTTGTTGGAATTCCCGGCAACGAACGGTGCCGCGAGGGGAACGGTAATGAGAAATCATTCAGTCAATTTTAATAACCTTCCAACGGAAAGCACCTGAGTTGTAAACAAGGTCCGTCACGCAGGGGCTGCGTAAACAAAGCAGATATCCCACGTGAAGTTTAATAATAGAGAAATCTCCATACGAGTGCCGAACAGTTACGAAAACGGCTGAACTAGCTTTTGGTGGGAAACTCACTCTCGTCTGTTATACGCCCACATTTAATAAAAATGCAAATATCTTTGTTAATATTCAAGATAGAGAATAAATGTATATAACAATATTTATAGTAAATTTGATTTTCAATAAGATTGATTCTATACAATTTATCGATCCGACGTATAGTAACGGAGATATTTCGAATTTCCAAATTTCTCCCCATTAATCCCCCCCTCCCCTTTGTCCTATTTCAGCCGTTAACTAATTTGGTCTTTCTTTTTACATAAAACGAATAAATATCGAGTTTAGTAACGATTAAACAATAATTGCGACCGCTAAAGCGGCAATAGACAAATATAATAATATATATTTGAATATAACATATTAATTTTAGTGATAGCAATTCGAAAGTCGCGTCATGAGTGCAACTTTCCCCAAAGGGAAATCTGCCAAAAATGTCTCTACCGCATAATTGAAAAAAAAAAAAAATAAAAACTTTAAAATTTTGAACATAGTGATAGAAACAAAAATCCAGCTTTTCTTAATGATTGTTATTTTAAGAGAAAGGTCAGAGGAGAAGACGGAGGTAAGCTTTGATAAGGAGGCAGCCTGTTTGGACTGGAGAACATCAACAAAGCTAGGGAGAGAAGCTGGAGTATAAACAAAGGGAGCAAATAGGAGGGGTCCGAACTTGCCAAGTCTACTGGCAAACAGGAGCTCCTTGGACAGGTCCCAGGTCTACTATAGAGGGCGCTTCGTATAACACACATTTCATTTCGCATTCTTACACTCGGGTCTACAATAGTTTATAACATCTGGAAGAGAAGAAATTGTACATACGCGCCTACGCACAGGACACACTAGACTAACACATTCATATCTAATGAGCAGACAAGGTGAACCTACATATGTATATGTCGCTACTGCAACAGAACGCTGACTGTAAAACACATATTGAATGCGCACAAATAAAAACGTACTCATGGCCCACAAATGTGTGAGAATTACTAGCCGACAGTAAGTATCCAATTTATAGATGATGTTTTTAAGTATTTAAGAAATAATTGATTATTTGATGAAATATAAAAGCTATTATTTACCATTATGAAAGTTATATAGCAATCACTGAACGTGGAATATTAGTTTTGCCTCCTTCCAATAGTTTAACTATTTATAGTTTTTCTTTTAGTTTTTTTTTGTTTTTTCCCTCATGTTGTAAATATACTGACAATTTATATTTAGTTTTGTCCATTCTACTTATTTTGTACATTTGTAAAATTTAGCTTTGTACAAATTTTAATATTTTCTCAGGTAAGAAAAAACGCCTCGTTCCTTCACTGTTCTTTATTCGATGTGACAGAGCGCTTTCAGAGCATACGCTCCATCATCAGTGCCCTGCTGGCAAACAAATACCATAAAAACGCGTTACAATATGTAATTTAATTGATAAATTCAGAAAATATATGTACATGTCGTTGGTCAAGAGTTAAAAACATACAACTTTAAATTACAACCTAAAAATTAGTGTCCCAGTGAATATTTACAGAAATACGAAAACTATTTTCACAGATTAAAAATTAAAAATTAAAAACTTGTCAGTAGAATATATAGACAACTTCAATAAATAGTTAAAATAAATAAATTAATATTTACAGTTAAAATGTCTAAAATAGAATAAATAGTAAAAAAACCGAATAGTCCAATTAAAATTCAAAAACCAAAAATGAAGGAACAACCACCGGAGGAGCTACAGAAAGCAATACATACAAAAAACGCAAAAGAAGAAAAATAGAAAAGCGAGACAATGACTAACCTCTTCACAATGATGTGACAGGAACCAAGGATTCCCTGTGACTGAGGCCTCGGGACCGGAGAGCCATGAGAGAGGCCTCCGAGACATGCCTCAACCTGGTTCCTTCTCCCGTCTTATTTATATTCAGGCCTCCTTTTTTCATCCTATCTAGCTTTATGAATAGGTTTTCGGCTATGCTCAGAGTCTTGCCTTTTTTTGCTTCGTAAAGGAGCTCATACTTTATAGCAGATTTCTCATGACCCTCCTTCTTTGTGTGGGCATGGAACTCTGTGTCTCTGGTAACATGCTCTTTCAGCCGGGTTCTAATCTTTCTCCCACTTTGACCGACGTACGATGCCTCACAGCTAGAGCATGTTACCCTGTACACTCCCGACTTGTTCAGTGAGTCAACAGGATCCTTGACCCTCGGGAGCATTGCTTTCAAAGAGTGTCGACTTTTGAAAGCAGTCGTCATCCCCAGTGTCTTGAGTTTATTTCCTATCTTATGAGACACAGAGCCCAGATACGGAATAGAAAGAGGGAAACATACGTCCTTATTTCGGTTTATCTGACCGTCGCCGACCTCCATATCCCTAGTCAACTTCCGACGGAGCCTCTTCTGGACTAGTCTGTCCACCACCCCATCCTTGTAGCCGTTGTTGGATGCTATGCACTTGATGTTGCGCAGCTCAGCTTCATAGTTCTTTTCATCCAACGGCACATTCAACAGCCTGTCTACGAGGAAAATCAGACCTGACATCTTGTATTGGGGGTGGTGGAAAGAATCCGCCGGTATTATCAGGTCTGTCGATGATCTCTTCCTAAAAATACTAAAAGAATGGCCACTACCTCGCTTCTCTATCTCCAAATCTAGGTAGCACAGCTTATTATGCTGCTCTACTTCCAGGGTGTACTTTATTGTCCCATGGCAACTATTCAGGTACGAGTGCAACCCATTAAGTTCTAGCATGGTACCTTTAAAAACGATAAGAATATCATCAACATAGCGACCCCAGAACTCAATGAACTTGAAGTAGGGGTTGCGTGGGGACAATATATACCTTTCTTCCATGTAGTTCATAAACATATCGGCAGCTAGAGGGCTGATCCCCGATCCCATAATTAAACCATGGTCCATTTTGTAACAGCTGCCACTGAATTTGAAATAATTTTGACCCAAACAGACCGAGAGTAAGCTGACAAATTCGTTTGAAATTAAGGGATTGACATTTTTGTTTTTGAAAAATGTCTCGAACACCTTGATGACGTGTGGGGGTGGAATATTCCCAAACATATTGACAACATCAAATGACCAAATTCAGTGGCAGCTGTTACAAAATGGACCATGGTTTAATTATGGGATCGGGGATCAGCCCTCTAGCTGCCGATATGTTTATGAACTACATGGAAGAAAGGTATATATTGTCCCCACGCAACCCCTACTTCAAGTTCATTGAGTTCTGGGGTCGCTATGTTGATGATATTCTTATCGTTTTTAAAGGTACCATGCTAGAACTTAATGGGTTGCACTCGTACCTGAATAGTTGCCATGGGACAATAAAGTACACCCTGGAAGTAGAGCAGCATAATAAGCTGTGCTACCTAGATTTGGAGATAGAGAAGCGAGGTAGTGGCCATTCTTTTAGTATTTTTAGGAAGAGATCATCGACAGACCTGATAATACCGGCGGATTCTTTCCACCACCCCCAATACAAGATGTCAGGTCTGATTTTCCTCGTAGACAGGCTGTTGAATGTGCCGTTGGATGAAAAGAACTATGAAGCTGAGCTGCGCAACATCAAGTGCATAGCATCCAACAACGGCTACAAGGATGGGGTGGTGGACAGACTAGTCCAGAAGAGGCTCCGTCGGAAGTTGACTAGGGATATGGAGGTCGGCGACGGTCAGATAAACCGAAATAAGGACGTATGTTTCCCTCTTTCTATTCCGTATCTGGGCTCTGTGTCTCATAAGATAGGAAATAAACTCAAGACACTGGGGATGACGACTGCTTTCAAAAGTCGACACTCTTTGAAAGCAATGCTCCCGAGGGTCAAGGATCCTGTTGACTCACTGAACAAGTCGGGAGTGTACAGGGTAACATGCTCTAGCTGTGAGGCATCGTACGTCGGTCAAAGTGGGAGAAAGATTAGAACCCGGCTGAAAGAGCATGTTACCAGAGACACAGAGTTCCATGCCCACACAAAGAAGGAGGGTCATGAGAAATCTGCTATAAAGTATGAGCTCCTTTACGAAGCAAAAAAAGGCAAGACTCTGAGCATAGCCGAAAACCTATTCATAAAGCTAGATAGGATGAAAAAAGGAGGCCTGAATATAAATAAGACGGGAGAAGGAACCAGGTTGAGGCATGTCTCGGAGGCCTCTCTCATGGCTCTCCGGTCCCGAGGCCTCAGTCACAGGGAATCCTTGGTTCCTGTCACATCATTGTGAAGAGGTTAGTCATTGTCTCGCTTTTCTATTTTTCTTCTTTTGCGTTTTTTGTATGTATTGCTTTCTGTAGCTCCTCCGGTGGTTGTTCCTTCATTTTTGGTTTTTGAATTTTAATTGGACTATTCGGTTTTTTTTACTATTTATTCTATTTTAGACATTTTAACTGTAAATATTAATTTATTTATTTTAACTATTTATTGAAGTTGTCTATATATTCTACTGACAAGTTTTTAATTTTTAATTTTTAATCTGTGAAAATAGTTTTCGTATTTCTGTAAATATTCACTGGGACACTAATTTTTAGGTTGTAATTTAAAGTTGTATGTTTTTAACTCTTGACCAACGACATGTACATATATTTTCTAAATTTATCAATTAAATTACATATTGTAACGCGTTTTTATGGTATTTGTTTGCCAGCAGGGCACTGATGATGGAGCGTATGCTCTGAAAGCGCTCTGTCACATCGAATAAAGAACAGTGAAGGAACGAGGCGTTTTTTCTTACCTGAGATAATAATTCCTTCACCATCCAGCACCTCAAAAATGGAAATTTTAATATTTATTTAATTTTGTAAAATTATATTCTAATATGTTAAAAGATGAATCGCCATTGTAGCGGCATCTCAAATAAATCATAATAAAATAGTTTATGCTCCTAGGAATAGAGACTTCATAACTAGCAGTAACTCCCACTACTACTGACTAAATTCTTCCAGGAAAGTTCTAGTCTGCGTGCTCAGGCGGTCTAGTGCCCATCATTAGAACACCCTCTTAGCAGAGGGAAATTTTCTATTGAGGTCATACTCATGACGCGATTTTCGAAAAAACATTTCAAATGTCCATCAATCCTAGCCAGGAGATGACGAAAATGAGGGCCGTTCAAAATTATATATATATATATATATATATATATATATATATATATATATATATATATATGTCTGTTAATTTTTGTTTGATCGTTATCGAACTCGATATTTACTTTTTTATGCAAAAAGAAAGTTCAAATTCGTTAATGGCTGAAATCTGACCAGTGGGAGGGGAGGGATAAGATGGGAGAATTTCGGAAATTCGAAATATCTCCGTCACTATACGTCGGATCGAAAACTTGTTTAGAAGCAATCTTATTGCAAATTTAATTTACTATAAATATTGTAATATACATGTATTCTCTATCTTGAATAGTAACCGAGATATTTACATTTTTTTAATTGTGAGCGGATAACGGACGAGAGGAGATCGGCTTATATCGGTTGTATTCGTGAGTTTCCACCGAAAGCTAGTTCGGCCATTTTCGTAACTGTTCGGCTTTCTTATGCAGATTTCTCTACTGTAAAACATCAAGTGGGAAACCAGCTTTACGCAGCCCCTGCGTGACGGGCTTTTTTCCACCTTGATCTCTTGAATGCTGGATGGTCTCGCGCAGAAGACACCGAGAATGCACTGCTTTCATTCTCTGATACCCTTTTTTCCTGCGTTGATACGTAGATATCGAAATAACCTTTCAAGTGAAATAATTTCAGTAGATTTCCTTTAAGGGAATTCAGCTGTTGAAGGAGCTACTGAGAGAATTCTCAAAAATGTAAGTAGTAACACCACTGAGTTATACTGTACTTAAATAACAATGTACAATATATATATATATATATATATATATATATATATATATATAAAATAGTACTAGTTTTCATCCCTAAAGAAGAGAAAATAAAAGTCTCGAAATATTGGCATAGACTAAAACTTCATTCATCAACATTGACCACAAACTTCAAGAAAGAACCACACCATCTATATTCATCTGTCTGTCTGTCTGTCTGTCTCTCTCTCTCTCTCTCTCTCTCTCTCTCTCTCTCTCTCTCTCTCTCTCTCTCTCTCTCTATCTCTCTATCTCTCTCTCTCTCTCTCTCTCTCTCTATATATATATATATATATATATATATATATATACATGTATATACTCGTCTGTTATTGCTCTAGTAGACGAAATTTTTATTTGATCGTCACCAAACACGATATTGTAACGTTTTATGTAAAACTGAAGATCAGGTTTGTTAAACGCTGAAATACGATCAGTGGGAGAATTTCGAAAATTTCTTATATCCACCGTTTTCTAGCAAGGGTGGGACTAAGGATTTTCTTTAATGAGTTCTTCACTAAATAAGTACCTATTTTCCAGGTGAGAATCGAACTCAACATTCTAGGTTTTCTAAGTGAGAATAAGGCCAAAAGGCCTTTACTAACCTGGCTAACATGTGCCCCCGATAATAAAATTAAATATTATTTTTCCAGTGATATTTTGATGAAATATTCTTTGAATATCCTGTATACTTCTTTCTATGTAGGCGATATTAGTTGTGTCACATTTAGGGATTATACTAGCCTACCTTCTCAGAATATCTTGATCTCTCCTTATCATATCCACCTCGCTGAGTTTAGTTCGGGCACGCTCTGGGTGTGAACTGATAGTCAAGAATAGCTTCTTCGTCAGGCGAATATTTAAAGGGCATATTCTATTTGAGAACATGCATTTTTAGATGAACTTTCACGAAGTTTTAGAAATAATATTTTTCTTCCCAATGTCTGGATAGCTTTGAGGTATAGATAACTGTCTGTCGTTCCTTCTCGCCCGTGCATAGAATAAATTTGAGAATGGACCCACCATATCAAATCTTTCCGCCAACTCTTTCCTGCTTATAACTTGTCCCTGTTTTAATTGGTACGAATAGCATATTATGAAACATAATACTATTATTATACTTCGATGGGTTCCATACTAAGCGTTTTAGGGAGAAGATGATTTTTTCCGCTTAATCACGAAACGTATAGCTATTACACTTTGAAGCAATTACTATCTTTAAATAATTATTCTATTATGATTTGTTGTTCTCATTTTCTTTATTTCTTTAATATTAAATGTTTAAACATTATCTAAGATATCTTGAAGTCATGACAATAATTAAATTTTCCAGGTGCCACGTTCTCCTGCTGAACTCTCCGAACCACAACTAGGATTTGTCATTTCACATCCAAGACTTCATACTCAATTAAAATGAACGATTTAGAAATCAATTAGTTCTGGATATCCGGGTGTCAGATGAGGTGAACACTTACTTCACAGAGAAGCAGTAATTTTTCTTTTTTTTTTAGCTTCACGATATATTTTGTTTATTAGCATGCTGAATTCGAAACTTGTCTATTAGCAGATTTCTCCTAGGAGAAATCAGCTATTGAGGCCGTACTCATGACGCGATTTTCGAAACATTTCTTCAATTGTCGGTTATATATATGTATATATACACGCTCTAGGAGTCGACATTTTCGTTTAATCAGTACCAAACTCGATGTTTATCATTTTATGTAAAAAGAAAGATCAAGTTCGTTAATGGTTGAAATCGGACCAGTAGGAGAGGGGGTTAGGACGGGAAATTGCGAAGACTCGAAATATCTCCGTTATTATGAGTCGGATCGAAAATTATATAGAACCAATTTTATTGAAAATGTAATGTTCTATAAATGTTGTTATATATGTTTTTTTCACAATCTTGATTATTAACGGAGATATTTGCATTTTCTTTTTAGTTTTCTGCCTTCAGCAAACCCCCACTCCTACTCATGTCATATTGCCAGTATGGTGTTATATTATGAAGCACATTATTTTAAGCCTAAATCAGACAACACATTCAGCAGCCAAGGAGGAAACACCTACAGTCACCAGTGGATCCTCGGGCAGTTGTACTTGGTACATTGTGCCCCCGCTGCAGTTCTCTGGACTTCAGGACTGGATAAGAAGAGAGTAGCAGATCGTCCTCTACCCTTATCAACTTCCCAAGCCGGATTCCCGGGAATCCAAGGGAATTGGATATTGGTTGGGATAATTTTGCGGACCCTTAAGGTCAATCTACTGGTTAAGGTAAGAACTGGTAGTTCCCCTTCTAAGAACCTCCCCCTCTCTCCTCCTCCTCTCCGAGCATGGACCCGTATGGTCTTTCTAAAGACTGGCCCCCCGCTCTCCCCCCTAACGGCCCGGATGGAGAGCGATGATAATTTCATGTTCTCCTCCCCCAGGCAGCTCTCTGCCATCCTGCGACGGACCAAGGAAGGGAAGTCCCCTGGGCTGGACATTGAGTACCCATTTCGAAGTGTGGCAGCAATGTAGGAGGCACCTAGCCGTGAGGCATTAATCCAGCCTACACCTATCCAACGCTTCATGGTGACTGAGGATTCGCTACGATGGTTTAGCGATCCTATGGAAGGGACAGTCTCCTACTACCTAGCTCCCACACGAAGAACACATGTACCAGTTTACCTGGCCTGTATGTCCCCGTGCTTTGAACACACGACCACTACGTCTATGACCGGCAGTGAAGGCAAGTCTCCACTCCGGACTCCACCCAGCCCGTTGTTCACATTGAGTAAGCCGCTAGAACTTACCCCATTAAGGTAGGAGTGATCCCCTGCCCTGAACAGCAAAGCCGACTAAGGACCTGCTGTTCCTACGGTTCTCCTACCCAGCAGCTACACAGCGGGGGCTTACTGCTGCCACTGGGGAGGGCCGGCCCCGTGCCGGGACCCCTGGGCTGGACATTGCGTACCCATATCGAGGAGTGGCTACAATGTAGAAGGCACCTAGCAAACCACCCTGGACACCCCCCTGGGCTGGACATTGTGCACCCACGTCGAGGAGTGGCTACAATGTGGAAGGCACCTAGCCGCGAGGCCTTAATCCTTCCACACCAATCCAACTACCTCGTGGTCACTGAGGACTCGCTACGATGGTCAAGAAGCGAGCCCTATGGAACGGGACGGTCCCCTACTACCCAGCTCCCACACGAGAGAAGAACTCCAGTACATGTACCAGTTTTCCTGGCCTGTACGTCCTCGTGCTTTGAACACACGACCACTACGTCTGCGACCGGCAGTGAAGGCAAGCCTCCACTCCGGACACCACCCAGCCCGTAGTTCACATTGAGTAGGCAGACCCTACACCATTAAGGCAGGAGTGATCCCCTGCCCGGAACAGCAAAGCCGACTAAGGACCTACTGTTCCTACGGTTCCCCTACCCAGCAGCTACACAGCGGGGGCTTACTGCTGCCACTGGGAAGGGCCGGCCCCGTGCCGGAACCCTGGGCTGGACAGGGTGCAGTACGTGCTACTCCGTCAGCTTCCACGGAAGTCTCTGTCCTATCTCAATCACCTCCTAAACTCCTGCCTCAGCCTCCGCCACTTCCCTCAATAGTCGTCCCTCTCCTCAAACCCGCCAAAAATGGAACCTCTCCCGATCATTATCGTCCCATCAGTCTCCTCCCACATATTTCCAAGATACTAGAGCGTATAATCCTCAGGTATCTTGTAGATTTCTGAGAGAAGAAATCCCTCATCCCGAACGAGCAGTCTGGCTTCCGTCCACAGCACAGCTCCCTTCACGCCCTTGCCAGCCTCTACGCTAACACTGCCACCAACCTCCGCAGAAACATCGTCACAGCGATGATTTCAAAAGACTGTACTCAGGCTTTTGACTCCGTCGACCACGCCTGGCTCGTCAACACCCTAGGTGGGCATGGCTGCCCCAGTCAACTCGTAGTCACGGCCGAAGCTTCCAAGTGAGGGTCGGCGAATCCCTTTCCACATCCCGCCCTCTCAAAGTAGGGGTTCCTAAGGGTTCCCCTCTTTCTCCTACCCTCTTCACGGCGTACACCGCAAATGTAGTGAGTCGACGGTTCCACAATACTAAGGTAGTCGCGTTTGCGGACGACGTGGCTATTGTTAGCACCTCCCTCAACCCATCCCGCGCCCTATCCCTGCCAGAATCCGCCTGCCAATTCATCTCTGACCACCTCCGATCCATTAACATCCGTGTGAACCCCAGGAAGACAGATGCCCTGGTGTTCGCATATAGAAAACGTATCTCCGTCCCCGACAACACCGACTTACATGTCTCCCACACCATACTCTACCTTGGAATTCGACTCGACAGACATCTGACATTCACAGCACACGTAAACGGACGAGTTAAATATCTACGTAAGTCTAAGTTCTACGTCTAAGTTCAACTCCTTCAACCACCTCCTCCTCTCTCCAGCCCTCAGCCTACGACTTAAACTCCTTGTACTCAAAGGCGTCATACAACCCGCCCTCCTATATGGTTTCCCCCTTTTCCGATACCTTACCAAAACCTCCCTCACCTCCCTTCAACAATTCAAAAAACGGTATAAAAAATTGGCATACCTCCCTCCAACGCGCCACCAACCGGACAATTTATGATACCCTCTCCCTAGAACCCATTTCCCGCCGCCATGTTAAATTTTTCGACTCCCTTAACTACATTGATAACCCCCTCTACCGTTCCATACTCCCTCCTCAGCAGCCGGCGAGATGGCGACAGGTTGGTCTCGATGAGCCCCTAGTCGATCTCACCCGCTGCTGACACCCATCCTCATAGTGCCCCAGGATCGGCCAATAATACACAAACCGGGCTAACCCCCTCTTCACCCCCCTTTATTATAGCCCTGTAGTTCAAGTTAGGTTAGTTAGGATTAATTAGTTTAATTTAGTATAGTTTTATTTTAGTATAGCGTAGGATCGTTTGATAGTTTGGGCGCCCCTTACCCCCTTTACACTTCACAATTGGCTATCTTAGGCGTATTTACTGACTGTAGCGGCCATCTTTCTTCTTATCTCCTCTCCATGTGTCCCTATCCTTTCTTATTTCGTTTTCTTCCTATACATTACAACCCACCCGGTATCACCTACCCTTGTTAGTTCCATTACACCCCGTCACAATTACCATCTCCCTTAAAATGGAACTATAGTTCAGAAGAAGGGGAACTATCACTTCTCACCCCCGGTGGGTCACACCACCTTAAGACCATCAACTACTAGAATCTGGGTCTCAGATAAAAAATAAAATAAAAAAAATAAGCCTAAATACTACATATTGTTCTCATTTAATTTTTTGGTTTTGAGGTAAATGCAAATACGTGACACACGTGGGAAATGTGCTTAGTTAACGCAGCCCCTGCTTGAAGGACTTTCTTTTTTTTTTAGAGTTATTGTCCATGATATATTGGGCAATAAATATTCACAATTTTTGTCGAATCCTTACTTCCTCTGAAGACGCTTTTGCTCTCAATGTTCTCTTTCCCCCATGTGCATCCAACAGTAATCAATTGATATGTCCACACTTCAATTTGAATGTTATCGCTCTTAATAGGACTAAAACCTTGATGTGGTTTGGTAGACTTCCTCGTTGTGCTAAATGTTTTTCTTCACATCGGCTATCTGCTCCCGGGGTCTTTTTGTCACGATTCACTGTGCTAACTTTCGGCAATTCTACGATTACCTTCATCAGTCTATACATCATCACTACTCTTGTTCTGGTTGAATCCATCATTTAGACCCTGGACTAGAACCCTTTCTGAATAACAGTAGTGGCCATGTATAGCCTGAAGAAGTTAGCCATAGAGCTACCGAAAATTTTCCCCATAAAGAGTGACAAGGATACCGCTGCAGCAGAGCTTGGAGAAGAAGAAAAAGGCTTTTGTAATCTTTTACTATGCTCATGACAAACTTTTTTGAAATTATGTAGGAAAAGGCTCAATAAGTCGTAAGGCGATCTTTCATTTTTATACGCTGTGTGTACAATATTTTTGTTTGAGAAAATTTGGACAATGCAGCGTTATAAAAGCCCCACTTTTTATTTTATTATCATACGGGATAAATATTTTTCGTAAGTTTGAGTCATTGAAAACTCATTCAACTTTGCTTCTGCCAACAGCCACTACGGGGAGGGAGGACGATTCGAAAAGGGACTATTTATTAAAGTCGGCGATTATTTTATTTTCTGGAGCTAATATTCAATATTTTTTTTTCATTGTTCAATACACGCTCAATTCTTCTCACGAGAATTTGAAACCGAGCTATTTGGTCACTAAATATCTTATGCTCAGCTAAATTTGCAAACAGGAGCACTCGGGTTCCCTCGGCTATGCACATTGTATTCTCTGAAGCTGTGGCATGAAAAAGCATGCTCAGCTTTTTAGAAATATCTAGTTAAGGAATACGGACAGTTTTCTAAGTATGGTGTTACGGCCCATTTTTACCGTCGCCGAAGATAGGTGATTGAGAAAGAAGACAGGCGGGAGATTGGTGCGCAGGGCTGGCTGCGCGAGAGCCGAAGACCAGAGGCGATCGCCGGGGACAAGCGAGCAGCAGACAGAAGCGTCCAAATCGAGCTCGAGTGATGATTTTTGCTCCCGATAAACGCTTAAGCGGATCAGAGTGTGAGAATAGCAGTTATTTCATCGTACGAAAGGTACCAAAGATATAATTATTGTGTATACACAATCAATTAAAAGAAAAGGCCTATTAATTTTTATTTAAAAGTGGGATTTTCCCATATTTAAATGGGAAGTATTGTTCAATCATTTATTTATTTAGTATTTTCTTTTATTGTTCAAGTGATAATTATAGTTGGTTTATTGTAAATAAACTAATTTCTTTTGAGAATACTGGTTTCGTTGTTACCTTTGAGAACAAACAACGTGGCGCCCTTAATATATTTATTTCTGCCTATTGATTTAAGGCTAGTTAAATTTAACTAATAAACCCACAACCTTCTCCACTGAGCTTGGCAGTTTTGTTACGCAGTTTGTGGGTAACAATATACCAGCTCAAAGGTCATTCGCTCCCAGCTAAATTCACGTATGAATGATAATTGGCTTCATAGAGAATAATGCTTAAATGGTGTACGATATAATAACTCTAGGATAAGAAAAAAACCGAGACAATTTTGGTATTTTCTAAAATTGCTGAACGTTAAAATATGAATACAGTAAATGGGGAAAAGGTCTAAGGAAAAAAAAAACGTTAGAATACTATTGCATGGTATTTATTGTATCTGAACTGAGTCAAATTAATTTTTTTACAATACGTGATAGAGAAAATTCCTATAACGGTAAAGGGATTGAACTGTAGTACGAGAGGAAATCTATCCATACTGAATTCTAGTCACGTAGCCAATAAGAGGAAACACTCGACGAGTTTAGAGGTTTGCTGGCTAATGGGAAATAGTGTGAAACGAACCGAACACACGTTGGATTTGGGGTTAGATGGGGTGGGGTCGGGGTAATGGGCCTGGGATGCACAATGCAGTCGGGTGCATCGGCTCCTGCAGATATCTCCATTTGGGCTCGTTAGGACCATTCACCCCCCGCCCTCTCCCTTCCTACTATTCCCGATTCATAGTCTAGTCAGCACTACTCTTATTCACGCCTTCATGAACACCTGCTCACAGCACAATGGACTCCCATAAATTTATTCTTGTTTAGGTTTATAGTCCTTTGGTGTGCTGCTAAAGGTATTGATGTTTATGGCGAGAGGGGGAAGACTCCGTCTGAAAATTTTCAAACGTATTTAAACGTTGTATTTTTCATTGCGCTTATTGGAAAACTATGCCCATCGTCCTACTATTGCGCAGAAGTTAAACTAACGTATATTACTCTATTTTCTTCAACAACTTTCGCTAAACAATAATAGTTAAAGAGTTGACCATAATCTCACATGGTAAACCTAGAGTGGCGAGTTCGATTTTTGCTTGGGCAAAGGAAATTATTAAGTGACGAAATTCGATAAAAACATCCTAAGATCTACCATGACTAGGAAAGGGTGGTAACCTGTAGATAACCCGTCCCAATTAGCCTGAGTTGCAAAAAGTGGTCGTTAATAAATAATAAATATCTCCCAAATCATAAAACTAAACGCATTACTCTAACGAAAATAAAGTTCGTCACGCAGGGGCTGCGTAAGCTAAGCAGATTTCACACGTGAAGTTTTCCAATAGCTAAATCTACATACTGGTTGCACTTAACACCCCCGTGATGTTAAGTGAATAAATGCAACCGGAAATGAGAAATATTTCAGTCAATTTTAATAACCTCCCAAAGGAAAGCGTCTGAATTGTAAAAAAAACTGGACTGCCAACCTCTCAGAGCTGATCAGCTAGATAGAAGTATTCTTTAACAGAAAGAAAAAACAATTGCTGAAATATATCTGAATCAGAAGAATTTTTATCCCAATCACGCAACTTTTAGTAGTCCAAGAACTCAAGACGTGGTGGGAGAGTCAATAGAACAATATTTGCATATATCTCGCGTAATAAAAAAGTCTCATGAAAACAATATCTGGTATTTAAGCTTGGAATAATGTAGTCTATTACATAACAGAGTATTGTTTGTGTAACATTGAGTTCAGGGGGTTTGCTGAAGGCTGAAAACTGAAAAATGCAAATACCTCGATTAATATTCAAGACAGAGAATAAATGTAAATAACTATATTTATAGCACATTTAATTTGCAATAAGATTATATCTATACAATTTTTTGAGCCGACTCATAGTAACAGTTACGATATTTCCAGTTTTCGAAAATCCTCCCTCTAACCTCCCCCCCTCCTCCCATTGGTCCGATTTTAGCCATTAACGAACTAGATTTTTTCTTTTTACATAAAACGGTTAAATAACGAGTTTGATAACGATCAAACAAAAATTACGACCGCCAGAGCGTTAACAGAAATATATATATTAGCTCAGATACCCGGCTTCGCTCGGGAATTCATTTGAGGCTGAATGGTGATGGTATTTTTTTGGCAAGGCTTTACTTTCCACAATATTTTGAAATTTACCCGTCCCAGTGATTAGGGTTAATACCCGTCGTTTCTGTGGATTTGTTAATAATAAAATTAATTTTTTATGTAAGACTTCACTGTCTTCCATATTGTCATATTTCTCGTTTCCTGTGTATTATGCATAGATTTGAATTATTAAGGACAAATTATTAACATACATTTGAATTAATTTTTCAAGAGGTGAGGTACTTGATAGTTCATATTGAAAAGCATTGTTGACCAAATTTCTCTAAATAACAAAATAAACAACTTTTGTTATATGCATATTTGCCGTACCCCCATTAAGAAAAGAAATATCACTATTATTAATTTCAGGCCTCCCTTATAACCTGCAATCCTGCCCGTCCCTAGAAATGTTAGAATGGCTTATTATAAGGAAGGCGTTAGTGCTAATACACATACCGAGTATTTTATTTAGTTCGGTGAGTCTTTTGTGCGAAATAAAATTGTTCACTTCATCTATAGGTTTTAGCGTATATCTCGTTTATAATTCGATATACGACAAAAGTGTATATAACAAAAGTTACTCCAAATAACAAAATAAACAACTTTTGTCAAGTGCATAATTGCCGAAAATGCAATAGGAAACGAAATATCGCTATTTTTAATTCATATATATATATATATATATATATAACATTGTAACCTCTGTCTGTACATTGACTTTTTTCGCGAATTTTCACGATAACTTTTCGTTTCATATGTCATAGACACCATAACTGCATTTTGTTTCTCTCGTGTGTGTTTGTTTGTTTGTTACCTTTTCACGCATAAACGGCTGAACCGAATTTTATGAAACTTGGTATGTATATTACTACTAACCCAACTTAGACTTTAGGCTATATTAATATCCTCTAAGACGAACAGGAGTGAGGGGTTATAAGCCACAAATTAAAAATAGCGATATTTCGTTTCCTATTGGTTTTTTTGGCAAATATGAACATTACAAAAGTTGTTTATTTTGTTATTTAGAGTAACTTTGGTTAACCACACTTTTTTCGTATACCAAATCGTAAACGAGATATACGCTAAAACCTATAGCGGAAGTGAACAATTTTATTTGGGACAAAAGACCCAACCGAAATAAATAAAACTCGGTATGTGTATTAGCACTAACGCTTTCATTATAACAAACCATACCAACATTTATAGGGACTGGCAGGAGTGGAAGTTGTAAGGGAGGCCTAAATTTAAAAATAGCGGTATTTCGTTTCCTATTAGGTTTTCGGCAAATATGAACATAACAAAAGTTGTTTATTTTGTTTTTTAGAGTAACTTATGTGATATTCATTTTTGTCTTTTAACAAAGTATAAACGAGATATACACTATAAACTAAAGCGGGAGTCAACTATTTCATTGGGCGCTAACGATTAAACCGAACTTAAAAAAACTCGGTATGTCAATTAGCATTAATTCTTCCTTGATTATAACCTATATTAAAATGTTTAGGTTAGAACGGGAGTGGGAGTTATAAGGGAGGCCTGAAATAAAAATTCGCGATATTTCATTGTATATTTGTTTTTCGACAAACATGAACATGACAATAGTTGTTTACTTTGTTATTTAGATATACTTTTTTTTTATACATTTCTCCAGGAACAATGTGTGGAGCAAGTAATTAGCGTAGAAATATTAATATGCTCAACAATTCATTCCAATTTGGACAATGAGGTACCTCACCTGGAAATATTAATCCAAATCTATGTTAATATTTTGTCCTTAATAACGGAAATCTATGCATAATGCACAGAAGACGGAAAATATGACAATTTGGAGGACAGTGAAGAGTTACATAAAAAATTAATTTTATTATTAACAAATGCCAATAACGAGTATTAACCCTAAACACTGGGTCGGGTAAATGTCAAAATATTCTACAAAGTAAAGCCTTGCCAAAAAAAAACCATCACCATTCACCCTCTAATCAATTCCCGGGCGAAGTCGGGTATCTAAGCTAGTATATATATATAATTTTGAACAAACCTCATATTCGTCATCTCTTGTGTAGGATCGATGGACATTTGAAGGAATTTTCGAAAATGGCGTCATGACTACGACCTCAGTAGCTGATTTCCCATAAAGGAAATTTGCAAAAAGAGCTAAGTCTATTTTCCCGAACTGGTATTATATTCCAGTTTCTAAAATAATAGCTTTATGGAAGATATCTTTACAGAATTCAAAGAAGTAAAATATAGCTATGTTTCAATTATCCAGGCCTTCCTGAAAGTTATGACTTGTGTGGGCTTGGACATCTTAGTCGTGGAATAGTTTTTGTTCGTAGTCTTTTTAATTCGGCCAGTTCGTCTACCTTTTAACCTTTTAATATTTCCGTGTCCAGATATCTAGTGAATAGCTATACTGCAATTTGAATCGTGTATTTGTTTATGTACAAGTGATACATTCAATTTCGAAGTTACGTCAAAATGGAATTTTGTGATGTTTATAAACAAATGTTGTTCATTTGATAAAAGAATGGAGAATATTGTGTGTGTGGTATAATTTAGGCCTAAAATATATCTTACTAAAGCTTAAGAGGTTCATTTGTTAATGTTTGTTGGTCAATTTCCTATTGGTGTTCAAGTTGTTTGTGTGTCGGCCCTGCTTTGCAGTAAAAGTACGTACGAAATATTGATTCAATATGAGGAAATGTTGGAGGAAAGTTTCCTATCGCCTCCCATTTCCCCCTCAATATGATTCCATTTGACAAATCACTTCACATCAATTCCCTCCCGGCTATTCTTGATTCTCAGCCCTCGGGGGGTCCTTATAGTCAGAGCCCACGTACCCTTCAGCCTAAAAAAAAAAAAAAATCTTTTACCAAGAACGTTGACAACTTATAGGGGTTTGTTACGCTATAAATGACAGATTCGATTGTGATTAATCTCAAATGTATGTACAAATTAATCTACGCTATTAATCACTCCCTAGTTTGTGCTTTCTTAGTCAAGACTGCTACCTGTTGTACTTGCTTTAATATACAAAGAGGTTCCAATAATAACCAGAAATTCCATTGCATTGCAACGGGGAAGATTTGAAAAAGTCCTACAAGCAGGGGCTCTGTAAACTAAGCAGATTTCCCTAGTGAATTTTAACAATACATTAATCTACATACTGGTAACATAACACCCCCTTGAATATTATGTAAATAAATACTAACGGTAATAAGAAACCTCCCGACGGGAAGCTTCTGAAATTTAAACAAACAGGTCTGCCAACCACTTAGCGGAAATAAAAAGCGGTACTCAAATATATTAGAATATAAAATATTAATTTTATTGAAAACTATTAACTATATTAAGTACTGTAATTTATAATGAGTCAACAAATTTTTATCTCGATCATTCAAATTTTATTAGTACAAGAACTTGAGACACGGTCGGTGTGGGGGGGGGGTGGTTATCAGAACATATTTGCATGTATGTCTTATAATAAAGGTGTCTTGAAAACAATATTTGTTATTTAAGCTTCGAATAATATGGTTGATTATATAGCAGAGTATTGTTAATGTAAATGAGTAGAAGTGGGGGTTTGTTGAAGGCTAAAACAGAAAAATGCAAGAATCTCTGTTAATATTCAAGATAGAGAATAAATGTATATAACAATATTTATAGTAACTGCAATTTGCAATAAGATTGGTTCTATACAATTTTTCGATCTGACCTAATAACACAGATATTTTCATTTTCCGAAAATCTCGCCAGTAACCCCCCCCCCCTCCCCTACCACTAATCCGATTTCAGACATTAACGAACTTGATCTTTCATTCTTCATAAAACGAATAAAAATCGAGTTTGATATAGATCAAACAAAAATTACGACCACTAGAGCGTTAAAAGATAAATATATAGCCTGAGTTGCAAAAAGTGGACGTTAATAAGTAATAATAATAATAAAAGACAATTATATATAAATATATAATATTGAACCTCATTTTCGTCATCTTCCGGTAGGATCGATGGACATTTGAAGAAATGTTTCGAAAATCGTATCATGAGTACGACCTCACTAGTTGATTTCCCTTTAGGGAAAAATTGAAAATCTGTTATTTTCTTTTAAAATACAAATATTTCAATTAAATACTATTAACACCACATTCAGTTTAGGACCACAATCATAGTGCAGTCAATGCTGTTCGGTAGCTTGGAGTCCCCTATTCCGGATATCTTGCTTTTCCATGAGTCTGCGTTCCTTCGCCTACCAGGCAAATCTTATTGGCAGACCGTTGGTTTAAATTCTTTCATTTTACTATTTTAACAGAACGGTTGACATAATCTTCGTAATGCTAATCTCTCTCTACCTTTGATGAAGCTTCTCACAAGGCACGAAGTATCTTTCACTCAGTTCTCCAATTCGGAATTCTCTGTCAATAATGATTACATTTTTTCATAGAAGCAGGGGACCTTGATTCGATGCTTTAAGTTCTAATAAAAAACTATTGGAAGTTATAGAGAGCAATACAGAAAATGGATGTCAGAGTTCAGCGACCGCTAACCAACAAAACAGATTAGGGAAAGAAAAGTCTTAGGAAAAGTTACAGGAGCCTTGATGAGCAACACTAGTTCTGTTTGGGAACTTGATTCCAGACTTCTCTGTAGTTAGATAGTATAACTTTAATAATGTTGTCCTCCCTTAAGGAAAAGTGACATACATTGCATGATCAGAGGTGATTGGATAAATAAAGTGAAAAAAGACTTGCAGAAGCTGGTGCTCCGAAATTGGTTCCTAGGTTCAATGGATTAGTTGAAGTTTAAGGTGATGGTTCTTTCCCGGCTATAAGAATGGGCATATAAATGATATACTATTTCTGTTGTACCAGTGAATAAGTGGTTAAGTCCCTCTTACTCACTGGTGGACTTAACCACTTATTCACTGCGGTTACAGATTTGACAGAGTGTTCTTGGATGGATTTCTTTCTCAAGTCCTTATCAGTCATATATCCTCAAATTTGAAACATCCCCGAATCAGCTTTGTTTTGATAATTAAATTATATTTTGCCGGGTTCCCTGGCCAGAACACATGATTTTGTTAAGAGTTGGGTAAATTTGACTAGTAAGTCAAATTCAGTCAAGTAAGTTTGGAGTAAGTATCACCACTGTCTTTCTCTTCCTTTTTGAAGAGTAGATGGAATTTCAGTAGATCACGAATGCAATTGTAATGTCTAAGTCTTCATCCTTAAGTCACTGTGAAATTCGTCTTACGATGTAATTGAGGGAGGGGGTTTTGAAGTGGGAAGGGCTTAAAAACTCCATGAGCCCATGATGAAAGTTGATATTGGGCACTCTTAACGTGTATATTATTGAGTATTACTAATTAGCAGAATGGCTAAAGTTAGCATTTTGTTATTGAAAATTTCACAGCTAATACAACAGTTTCAAGTATATTTAGCTAAAAATATTTTAGTAATTTTATTTTCTTCGAGTTATTGAGGATTTGGGCAAAACCGCTTTTCCAAATTTTTAAATGTATAATTTTTGTTTTGTGATAAACTAGTTGTAAATTAAATTTAATGTAAGATCTGAACCGTATTGTATCATTTAGAAGAGGCAATTATTTTAAGTTCAATTCCGAAGTATTGTACGAGTAATGGGCGTTGGAATCGACCGACTCTAACGAAGTAATTTAATTGATATTGTGTGAAATTTACATTTTTTACTTATTTGAATGTTTTAGACACACCCTTATGAAATTATTTTGGCCTGGCCGGTTTTCTTGTTCTCAAATGATGATTTATTTTTTTTTACTGTGATAACCCAAAGCCTACTTATTAGTCTATATGACTATTAGTATTTTATGATGCTTCTTAATGAGTTAGGTTACTTTTTGAAATATTTCAATACTGAACTCACCATCTCGAGAGAAATAGAATTGGTCAATTTTTTCCCTATTATTCTTTTTATTTTATCTATTAATAAAAAGAATAATAGGGAAAAATGAATATTATAAATCTTATAATTAAAATGAAATAAATAAATATCATAATTAAAATGAAATAAATAAATCTTCGTAAGTTAAAAATAATACTTTTTTCCGATGATATTGTAAATATATACCACCCTAAACATTTTTTGTGGTTTGCAGAATCGTCAAAATTTTAAAGATGTTGGACGTGATTGAAACTGATTGGCTATAGTTAGAAGTGTGTCATCACTCGTTCCTAGAAGGACTATTTGTGTATAGTTTCGTGCTAGGTTGTCTCAGTGCAAGGCTAGTATTATAGCATTTATTTCAAATATTTCATTGCATTTTTTGTTGATTGAGATTTCAGCCCAACAATTTCAACGGGTTGGAGATTTGCCAGATAAATCCGCTACACTTGTTCGTTTTTATGGGAAATATTATAATTATTTTTTTTAATTGATGCCTCTTTTGTCAAACTGAACAATTCAATTTTTTTATTGTACATAGTTTGGTTCTATAATCTTCGCATAAGTGTATACAAACAAAATATACTTCCTCAATGATAACACAACGGTTGAACCAGGTACTATTATAACAACCGATTTCCTCTCTGCAACTTCTCAAACTGTATTTAAATGCTGGAGATCTTCTTTGGAGAAAAACAAGCTTCATAAAGTTTCCTTTTCTACATTTCCGTGTTTTATGCAATACTCAGAACCTATGAATTGTCTTAAATGCCACTTCTTCTTACGTTATTTAAGAACACGACTCAGTTGTATCATATTCATTTTTAACAAAAACAATTTTAACGCTTCTTAAAATCTAGGAGGTAATAGGTAGGTAACCTCCATGTACAATTTTTTAAATTTTAAAATAGACTTGTTATTAAATAACGGTATGATTAATCACTAATAATATCAAAAAATAACTGGTGTGGCTAAAGTAAAAAAGACCCAACATTTTTTTTCAACGGACCTTTATTATGTGAGATACATGCAAATATGTTGCACGTTAATGTCATGAATTAATGTTTATTTGATCTATTCATTGAATATTAAAGGTCATACTCATACATTAATAACTGAAATCGAACCATAAAAAGGGAGAGTTTTAGTGGGGAGGGGTATTCGAAAAATGTTATAGAACCAATCTTGTTAAACTATTAATGCTCTTCAATTGTCGTTCTATACATTTTTTTGTAACTCAAAAATTAAGCAGTTTAGCCGAACTTCCATGTTTTCAGTCTTTAGTAAACCGCCTCTACTACTCATCGGATTATTATTTAGAAATGGAGAATATATAGTGATATCAGATCACTAGTGTGTCATATCAGCACTTGGAAAATCTGTTTAATTCACTACGCCCCACACTGGAGCGAGTGATAGGGTAAGCTGGACATTCATTAATATCTCCGTTTCTACTGGTCCTAGAATATTGATTCCGGTGTCATTTTAAAGCACATCGAATACTCTATTGAATTACCTCATCGGCAATTTTTTAAGCAATTTTTCCAGATGCGATATAACGGTAGGATGAATTTTAAATGTGTACATACATATTATGTATCGCTTACTAAGTAGAGAATTGTGATTTGTAGACACATAATTTCAACAAACGTTTTATAAATTTTTATTTTTTTAATAAATTGAAGTTCACAAACGCAACACTAAAATTGTTTTTACTTAAACATTTATTCTTTTAATCAATAATGCTAACTTTAAACGGAGTTCACTTTATGACACCTTGGACCTTTTTAAAAGGACGGTAAAAATATTTAGACAAGAAAAACACGTATTTAACTATTTCTTCGAACGTGAATGGCGGCGTCAAATGCATAGAGGAGGAGGCGTTTTACACCGTACGTAGTTGGGAAAGGCCCGCGGGAGGTATAATACGTCTTCCGCACCGAAAGCGTTAACAGTAAAAGTAAAATATTTAATGAATAGGCAAGTTTAGGCAAGATCTGACGACGTTGTAAATAAGACAATATACTCCTAAAAGCATGCGAAGTGGTATTTTTTCAAGCAAATACAAGCGATTTGCGAATTAAATAAAATTATTTTCAGCTTGATGTAAAAAAAAAAAAAATTAGAGGAATTTTAAAAACCTTTTGTGCCAGTTTTTGATTTGTTATAACACCCTTAATGTGTACTGGAAACAACAATAATTTATAAAACGAAATAAGAGTTCACGACGAATTTAATAAGCCAAGGCTTTTTTTTAACATAGCAATTATAACCAGGCATTATGTAAAAACTATTGCAATAATATGGCTAAAAATCAATCTGCTCAATTGAAAAGGGTTTATGTGGTACTAACAATACAATCAAAATCCCAAATTAAAACTTTTATTTTTTCCCCCAATGTCCAACATTACTGAAGGATCGCTCCAGTGTGCGCCCCTGCGAGACGGACTTTTTTAGGTAAAGATAAGTCCCAAAACATTTTGTGGGTGGTCTCTGTGAAAAGCATAAGCGACTCCACTTAACAAATAGCGGATTTAATATCGACTGGACGTTATGAATAGGAATACGAGAGAAATTAATCGATGCATACTGTATGAGATAACCTTTCAGCTGCGACGCTCAAAATACATTTGCGTCAGAGAGACTTTATTCTCTCTGGCTCATAACGAAATTGATGAAATTCCGGCTATTGTCAAATAGTCTAATAATGGAAGTTTTAGGTCGGTAATGCCTACATTGTTTCAGGAGAGATTGCTGTTGTACCCTCGTCATTCGTATGAATGCTCGACTGTCGGTCTTTATAGAGAAGCCCGGACAGCGGTGCCTCTTTGTCGGCTCTATCGCCAACCCTTTGCTTCGTCCAACAAATTGGCTTTCACTAAATCAAACAACAAAGCAGTCGGCATGCATCTGCCTTTTTAATGGGCTTAATCCAATTGTTCGTGGTCAAATGGTTTATTCAGATAAGTTGAATAAGAGGATAATAATACATTCATAAAGGACCTTCCATGAAAGGGTTTGTTTATATATCATACAAAACCTAATATATTGCAATATAAAATTAAAAGTAATTATAAAAAGTCCGTCAAGCAGGGTCTGCGTTAACTGAGCAGATTTCCCACGTGAGTCACGTATTTGCATTTATCTCATGACATAAAAGTTCCAACATTGATGATTGTCAAGTGATAACAAAAAAAAAGATTCAACGGAAGGATCAAAAAGGTCAAACACCTCCACTCTTAATACTTCTTTATTACTGGCAATGTACTTTCGGGGCGAACCGACCCATCATCAGTACTCTAGAGTTGGTCCCTATGGAGCCGACATCTCCAGCGAGACTCCGGAGATGTCGGCTCAATAGAGACCAACTCTAGAGCACTGATGATGGGACGGTTCGCCCCGAAAGTACTTTGCCTGTAATAAAGAAGTATTAAGATTGGAGGTGTTTGACCTTTTTGATCCTTCCGTTGAAGAAGGACCTCCACCAGCACTCACAAATCCAGAGGGAAAAAAAAGATTGTTCGTGGTGTTACTTCAGCTGTGAGATCAAGGAACCTACTGTAAGACGTAGACTCATTTAGTGATTTTCAACTTTTTTTTTGTATCTGTTGGTCATGATAATACAAGATTTTAAGCAAACCAAGTAGCTTCATTTTGTTTATCATAAATTTACTACTGGGAAGTTGAGCTGATGCTTGGGATGTTAGCTCTCAGGTACTGGAATTCAAACTTGAGCACATTTCTATCAATCTTAAATCAATCAATTTTGTTGGCTTTAATTTTAGCGATTTTCGTTAAGGGGAATCTCTTCAATATAGGGGGGGGGGTTATTCTTCAAATGTCCATTGATCTAAAATTATATATATATATACACACACGCATATAATTTTGTACGGACATCTACTAGGTAGGATCGATGGGCATTTGAAGAATGTTTTCTAAAATTATTTTATTTCAAATGAAAAACAAGAAAGTGATTTTCTCAAAGCAGTCAGTGCCAATGACAAATACCCCTTAGTCTAATTTAATGCACTACTTGTTGTTACAGCAGCCCAAAATTTTAAATTCTAATGATAGTCTAATGATGTTATGCGATATACGTACAGACGTCATGCCAGAACTAATCGAGATGTATTCAGGGATGGTCAAACCGGATTATTGCATTGCATTATGAAAACAGACATTTTTCGTCAATATAATTCCTTCCATCAATTAGGGTTCATTTACCGTATGATTCACCGCTAGATTCAGCACAATATAGATCAATAACACTGCGGGTTCAATTTACTAGTTGAACTATACTGACTGGTTAGCTTAATAATTATCTGGAGCAATATAATGTCGGTCTTGTGAAACCTTTGAAAAATTCTTAGTTTTGAGTTAGGAGTCTGTCTCGCCCTCTTAGCAGGTGTTAACCTCCGATTCTGAGATAACCCTTTGTCTAAGGAATATGATTCTTTACCACAAAACGTTCGGGAGCTATTAGGGGAATATCCTGGAGGAACTAAGTATATAAGTCACCAGGCATTATGGTCCGTAGACATTTTCTGGACTATAGACTCCTGAATATTATTACGAGCTGTATATATGTGGATCAGCATCTGCTCGCATTCTGCCACCTATCATTTGATAACTCTTTCCATTCCCCTTCTCCCCCCTAGGACTGGAACCCGTAGCCAATCGTACTCCCTGTCTAGCAGTCGAAATATAAATGACACTTGGTCACGGCCGATGGGAGGGGTTGGTGCCCTAGCACAATGCGACTCGAACCCTCTGTTTCATTCGCACCCTATGCTAACTGTCCCTGCCGCAACCTGCCTCTTTTTTTTATTTTGAGTGCAGGGGGCGTGAGTACTGGTATCGTTTAGTAGAGAGACGCCGTTGGGTTTCGAGTGGACACGTGCCCCACCCTCTCAACAAACGGGCTATTAAGACTAGGAAAGTGCTTTTAAGCCATTTGCTAAACGCTTCGAGTAACGAGTAGTTAGTCTAAACCACAATCAACTTTAGATAATGGCTGCGAAATTGGTTAAACTCTCATTTCAATTTTAAGCCAAACCTGGAGTATAGTAACAATGCACTCAAAGTCCAAATAAATGTACGTTTTCATTTAAATGTACCCTTTCTTGTTGTTTTTCTTGCGGGATCAGGTTGTATATATTAATTAAATAGAGCTAAAGTCCAATTAAAAACTAAATATTTACTATAGCAATATCGTTTCTCATTTGCCATCAACCACATAGTCACACATCTACCTTATTAAGGTATCTTTATCAATGAATATGGTATTTTCACAAAAGGAAAAGGAACAAAATGCTTAAGAATTAGAAATCTATCTCTCTATTGATCTAATGTTCATTGAATGTGTCCTCTTTTTCGTCAGGTTGAAATATCATTCAGCGAAATGTGATTTTTGCTGCAATCAATACTTCAATCAATATTACTTAGCAACCCAATCCTGATTACTCACGAAGTCTGATTTACATAGGTAAATTAGTACAGAAGAACAATGTGTTCAGATGACGCCGTTTTAGCAGATTTCCCCTAAGGGAAATCAGCTATTGAGGACTTACTCATGTCGCGATTTTAGAAATATTTCCTCAAATGCCCATCAATACTACCCTGGGGATGACGAAAATGAAGTAACTTCATAACTGAATATATATATATTTCTCTGTTAACGCTCTAGTTGTCGCAATTTTTGTCTGGTCGTTACCAAACTCAATTTTTTAACGTTTTATGTAAAAATAAAGATCAAGTTCGTTAATGATTAAAATCGGACCAGTAGCAGGAGGGGGGTTTAGAGGGGAAATTTCGAAAATTCCAAATATCTTCGTTATTGTACGTAGTTTTGGAAAATTGTATAGGACAAATCTTATTGCAAATTAAATGTCCTATAAATATTGTTTACAAGTTTTTTCACCATCATGATTATTAACCGAGATATTCCTACTCTTGCCCTATTAAAAATAAGCTGTTATAACATGAAGCACTTTATTTGAAGCCTAAATACCAATTATTGTTTTTATTGAACTCTTACGTTCTGAGATAAATGCAAATATGTCACACCAGCACGTGGGAAATCTGCTTAGTTTACGCAGCCACTGCGCGACGGACTCTAATATATTATATATCATTCCTGTGCTTTAAAAATTCCCTTAGTGAACACAGTTTTAAACGTGTTTCCGTGAAAGTCTCGACTTTGTGGCATGTGTGTATATACATTTTCACTACAGCATGGCTCCGATGACCAGAAAATAGTAATTTTCACAATAAATGTCCTTCACAACATTTACAATCGGAAAGTAGAAGAGAGATAAGACGGCTACTCACATTGAAAGTGTTAAGACTATTAGTAATTGACCGCCATGAGTATTAATATTTTTTAATCCTTCTCCCTTTTCCCATTTCTTTAAACCAGTTTTCGTTTTGTGTTGATTTTGCTCTTTAAGACTCCAATTTTATGGGAAAAACTTAAATGTTGAGTAAACAGTCAATCAGGTATAATTATTGGGTGTTAGTGTAACTACAACTAATAATTGCAATTAACAACTTAACGGGAGGCGCTAGGTAGTGGCGAATAGGAATGCTGATGGCAGGAGGTTTAATCCTCTCGAGCTATGCGGATATAAGTTGTCTGTAGGATATCCTCCATAGTTAGTGGCAATTGGATGAGAAGGTCGCTGTTGGGATCCATCATCGCCATTTATAGCTGCTGAGTGCATACTCATTTCGCACCCTCCTGAACCAACACCCCACTACACACACACACACACCAACTACCCCTTTCTGTCGGGCTTGTCTTCGAACCCTCTATGCCACTATTACATCCTTGTTGTACACTATTGTTCCATACGTAAGTTACACCAGATGACAGTTTTGATGAAGAGGAAGTCGTTCAGAAAAAGAGCGTTCAGAATGCGCAGTGATTTTCCCCAAGACCAAGTGTTTCATAGAATTAAGTAATCAGAAAGAGTGAAGAGAGATCAAGTTGAGGTACCCAAAGCTACCTACTTAGAGACTGAATAATGAATGACATGCTTTATTCGAAAGGAAGAATTATATTATATAATGTAGGATGATTCTCTTTCATCATCAATTAAAGAGTAAAGTCTCCTAAGGTATGCATGTTTAAACAAACTGGCAGGAACCAGGAACTCCAGGAACCTGGAGATTAAAATATAAAAATCGCTATATCTTGTACAAAACACTATCCATTCCTATAATTGTATATACTTCACCAGCCTGGGGAAATAATCTGAACAAAACTTGCGCTAATCTTAATGGCTAGAGCATATTCAAATGATTCTACTGAAGCCCTTCAAGTCATTTGAGGTGTATTGCGCATAAATTTAGAATTAAAAAATGCAAGCTACAATATAAAAAGGGGCATACCTTCATAACAGGGTGTTTATTGCTACAAACATAAAAAATAACGTAAAATTTTGATTGGTGACGCAATCACATAACGAATTTGCATATAACTCTCAAAGTAAAGGTCAGTTGAAAACAGTATTTAGTATTTAAGTTTGAAATACGACGTTTATTTATTTATTAGTGTATTGGCTTTTTGTTAGCGTGCAATGACTAAAAGGTGGGTTTACTGAATGCTGAAAATTAAAAAATGTAAATATCTCAGTTAATATTCGAGGTAGGGGAAAAGCGCTTAAAAAAATTAAATTAGCAATACCTTTGATTATACAAAATTGTTCGATCCGCCTCATAATAACGTAGGTATTTTGGATTTTCTCCCTCTCTAACCCCGCCCTCTACCTCCGGGCTGTTTTCTGCCTTCAACGAAGATAAATCTTTAGTTCTACATGAATCGCTTATACATCAAGTTTGGGGCGACCAAAAAAAAATTCTAAGCATTGATATTAAATATCTCTAAAAGTAAGACTGATTGGGAAAATTCATTGAATTTAAATTGCTTAGCCTTTTGATCGGGATTGAATATTGCAATTTTCTTACTACACGAGGTATGTTTTTGGTAAGGGGTGGTAGTACCTTCCGCAAGGGTTTACTATTATGAACTATCACAACACAATTAAAATGGACTGATTCAAAAGATTAATATATCGAAAATTAAAAGACATTGTATTTTATAGCAATGTATTGTTAAATAAATAACATTATTTATTTAATAAAGTACAAACAACTAATTTAATAAAACAACTCAAATTTGTTTCGTTTTCCCTTTTTTTGTTATAAATGAGAGAATTTTGAAATAACAAAGTTAGCTAGGAAGCTAATAGGAATTTTTTTTATTTTTTCAGATCAGACGGTCGTTTAACTAACTGTATGGAACAACGAGTGAATGAATTATCTCTGAGGAAGGAGAAAAACACATTTCAGAAGCGACTGATTTAATTTCTTTCTAGATCATTTTATAATGTTTTCAACCATTTGCAACTAGAGAGGAAAATAATATTTTGGTGGATCAACAAAGTTTGGCCTTCCATGATGATTAGCTTTATTAACTCATTGAAATGTGGGACGCCCATAATAATTGGTATGTGTTTTGAGAAATAAAAATATGTGCATATCATTCAAAAAATTAATTTTGGCATTTTGCATTTGAGTTGTCATTGGGTTAAACTTACAATATCAGGCTAATTCTGATATTGAACTGGATGTCCGTCGTGAAGTGCAAAGTAAGTAGTTTATCCCACGCCCATGATTTGATTTTACATTATGAGTGTCCTATAAGAAGCGCTATGGAAATTTTAGCTGTGACATTAAAAGCTGTAGAAATATGATTGGTTCGCCAAAAAATTGGTTGGTATATTTTCTATGTTGTTTGTGGCTGGAGTGTTAACTAAACGATTAATTTTCACCTTACAGCGTTGGTTACAAAACCCCAGGCAGCTGGTGAGTTGATAGTTCTCATTTCCTAGCTCATTATCTTCGGAGTCTACCTTGGGAATTACTTCCTAGGGAAATGGAAGAGAAACTGAATACGATTTCAGGTAACCATCGTTAATGGATTATAAAATGGAGCTCTTTGGATTAGCCCTAACAACCCACAACACAATTAAATTATATATATAAAAAAAACCTCATTTTAGAGGATTAGCTTCGACATTGGATGTAGGTATTCAAAAGATTATATAAAGTATTTCGGAAATTGTCGGCACATTTATTACCTCTATCAGGCTCGAAAATAGCAGCTGGTCATAAACTTAATGAAATATGTGTGTTACTAACAGTTCTGAATGTTGAACGATTGTCGCTCAATGCATCAATTTCAACAATAGTAATTTGTAAGTCATGGACACTTTAATCATTACATTTTAATGTGGTTTCGGAAATTTAAAAAAATAAAAGTGCATTCATGCTCTTTGGTTCTTTCCAGATATTAAAATATTTCACCTGGGATTGGGGATTAGTTATTCCCAAGTTGTTCTCATTATGGCGGGACTGTTCTAAACTATTTACAAATGTTCACCGTTATTACCTACAAGAGGATGACAATGAGGTTCATTGAAATTTTTGCGCAAGTATCTACGTAATTATATAGTACATACACGTTTATAAAGAATCTATATGTGCAAACGTAAGTATGTATCATTTAAATACAGTTAATACCAATGAAGGTTCTTAATGAATAGGAATAAATTTATAATGAAGCAATAAAATAAAGTACAAGAATTTTTATAAAATGTCCGCAAAACATTTACTTTTCGTAAAAGTACAAAACTACATTTTTAAAAGTTATTTTTACTAAAAATTGAGTCCTCTTGAAAATGTAATTTTTCTATTAGGAGTTATCCTAATATTTCGTCAAGGTACGTGATATATTTTCATAAGAGGTGCATGCGACATAAAATGTGTTAGTACATGTTCATTGAGAATTGAACTTCTCAGATGGGGTTAAAGCTAAGGCATACAAGAGTAAATTGGGTATGCCGCTATGCGAAACCAAAGGGCCAACTTCTCTCCTACTTTCTTTAACTGAAGTTTTCGAGGGCGAAGTACTAGTTTATTTTCTTCAAGTTATTCTCTCTAAGGGATTTTCTATTTCTTTACCTCTGCCCGTTCCTTTTTTTTCCTGATTTAATATTTAAGAGAAGTATGTATATTTGGCTATTGTGCCCGCTTCCTCGTTACCTGCAATCCCACAGTGACTTTGAATCCAAATTCACAACTCTATTCTATTTTCTAGAAAACTATCTATTGAGAATACTTAGTAAGGGGAATCTGAATGTAGATATAGTTGAGTTCTTTTTTCAATTGCTTTTAATTTTGCAGCCTGCTATTTCCCAACTTTTCTATATTACATGCCATACTTATTCTGTGTTCATCTCTAACTAGATGTTCTACCTGCTAAATATGTCCGTGTGACTCTCCTTTTCACAGCTCCATTAGTACTCCTTTATACTCCCTTTTTCTTGGGCGTTAACCATCTCCACTTTCGAGCGGTCACTTCAACATGACCCTTATTCCTCTTTCTCGAAAGGATTTTCCCTGAGTGAAAGAACGCTGGTTATCCTCAGTTGACCCTTTCATCTGCCTTTGGGTGTTCATTCCACTTCGACTTCGAAACTCAGTGATGGCTTGTCTCTGCTTTTCGAACATATCAAACACAGCCTTTTTCCCTATTACCTCTTTCCATTTTCTAACCTTGCAATTCTAGAAGCTCATCTGATTTATCTATATTCTCTTATCGTAGTCTACTATAAACCAAAATTCAATTAATTGTTCTTCTCCTGAATTTCCATAAGAATTAATTGTTTTGTTTTACGCTGGGGAATGTTTTATTCTATTTCTTTTTCGTATTTTGTCAAATTAATTTCCTTCCCGATTTGTTTCTCACCTTTTCTATTTTGTACATTTTATCTTACGATAATTTGGTCGCTGAGTATTCAATAAATCTGACTGAACTGTTTCTTCCTGCAGCTTTACAGATATTTCATTAAGGTGAAGTTACTGCTTTGCGTTTTCAACCTCCCGGCAGCCACTTTAAAGCCTTCCTTTCCTTTTTGATGGTGATATTTTATATCTCTTATTTCTTTACATATGTAGATTATTAGCTATAATAATGAAAATCAATTCGATACGTCTAGAGTTTCGAGTAATTAATAGTTATTTAGCTGAGAAGGACCGTTCTCATTTGTAGTGGTAGTTACTGAGCTCTCTCAAAACTTTACTTAGGACACTCTAGAATAAATTTGGAATAATGTTAAGTCAACATTCCGACAGATTGGGTTATATAGGGTTATAGTTCTGGAAATGTGCCATCATCTCCAGAAGTCCTTCCTCATGCATTGCCTTCCTCCAGTGAGGATTATTTCAAATTAGAAAAATGCCCACAACATTTTCACCACCACGGTACTGCCTATCAACAAATTTCTGTTTCAGCTTTAGAGAATTATAATTCTCCTAATAGTTTGTTAAAATGGAAGGATATGCTAATAAGGGTTTTCTGAACATATCCATGGTTTATTCGCCTCACTTGAAGGGTTCGTTTTCCACTCAGACCTTGTCCCTTCTATTCCTAGATAGTTAGATACTAACCACTTCCATTCTTTTCTCCATCACACAATGTTTTCTGATTAGTTGTGATTCCACCGTCGTTTAGCAGGTAAATTAACTAAATCCCTTTTTGACATAAGCCAATGCTGGAGGAGAAATTTAAACAGAATTATTTATTTTTCTTGACAGAACTTCATTCCCCTTCATCGTTAACCGAATGCTTTCTTTTGGTAGTGCTTCTACCGTAATGACAAAACATCTAGTTGTCCTGATTTTCTATCTGAATCTCCTAAGGAGTTATTAGTTGTCATGGATTGCCGTTTGAATGTGGTTTCTTTAAAAAAAGTTATTTTAAGTCTGTTATGGACTTTTTTTAGCTGTGAATCAAGACTCCACAACTCCTTCAACTTAGTAAGTCAGAAGGCCAAATAGGTACCTCTTCATGTTCATTGGCACACAAGGGATTTAGTTAATTTACCTGTTAACATAACAACATTTATAGAACATTACATTTGCCATAAGATTGGCTCTATACTCGTACCATTTTTCGATCCGACGCTTAATAACGGAGATATAAAGAATTTTTGATATTTTCCACTTCTAAACCCTCCTCCCACTAGTCGGACTTCAGCCAACTAACTTAATTTTTCTTTTTCCATTACAAGTATAAATATCGAATTTGGTAACGACAAAAAAAATGCGACCACCAGAGCGTAACAGACATATATACCTATATAGTTTATAGTTTTGAACGGACCTCATTTTCGTCATCTTCTGGGTAGGATCAATGGACATTTGAAGAAATGTTTCGAAAATCGCGTCATGAGTACGATTTCCTTAAGGGAAATCTGCTAATAAAAGTGAAGGAATGAGAGGAGGTAACCGAAAGAACCTGTAGGATCGACTGAATCATGCCTGGACATTGCCTCAGCTATGAAACCTAATATTCCCCGTCCCGTTACTAATCTGCTAAATACTCGGTTCCTCCGTGTCTCCTCCGGTAAGTGCTGTGGAGCAGTTCCTGCTTCGGCCGTGTCTCACCATCTCCCTACGTGCCGGGGCACATCTACCTTTGATGTTAATGCCGCCATCTGCCGAGCGACGAATTAACATTCGTTATTTACTACAGGGCTCAGGTGGTCTTGGTCTTAGTGGAGTTCTATTATTCCTGACAAAACTATTCCGAAGTCTTTGGAGTCAACTTGGAAAAGACATCAGCCCTACTTAGTAACTCAAGGGAATAAGATGGAGTGTTAGAAAATAAAAACATATTCATAAGAAATACAGTGGCATTTTGTGCTTTACTCCACCTCTCCGGTTTCGGGCTAATACCCATTGAAAAATTATTGTTGTATAAATTAAAGTTCAACACTCAGATGATGCGTAAACTAATTAGACTTCCCGGAAGTTGGAATTTTATATGTTGAGGATTTATTCTCTATTTATTGTGCACGAAGAAGCCTGAGTAAAGAGGAATTAAAATGTAAGCTGTTTATGAGATATCAAGTGATTCGTATGCTTAAAATGTAGTGTAGTGGTGGTAAACTTAAGGTTGAAACCAAAAAATACAAATAATTCAATATATACAAAATCCAACTCATAATAACATATATATTAAGACTTTTTGAGTGGCCTGATTTCAGCAATTAACGAACTTGATTTTTAGTTTTACATAAATATTTAGTTTAGTAACGCTCAAATTGTTCACACATTCGTTCAGAATGTAAGACCTCTCATTCTTGAAACGTTTTAAATGATTTATTTTCATAATTATTGATATAAAAAGACAAATTAAGAATAATTATTTTAAAAGATCATAATTATAATACTATACTTTTATTAACAATTCTAGAGTGAAATTTTATACATCAGTTATTAATATTTGTAGATTTTAGCCACTCATTTTTTCTCACATTGGATATTGAACTTACCAAGCATGGTGATCCATTATTCATGTTTATAGTATGCATGTATTATTCTTCTTTGTTAACATGCGATAAAATTAATAAATGTGTTGACAGCTTCGTCACTAAAAATGCTTTGTTTAGTAGGCATTGAAGAAGGAACTTTCTTCTCTACCGTGACCGATATCCATATCAAATCGAATTTGCTGTCATCTCAAAACAACTGTTTAATATATATATATCAAATTATATAAATAAAACGTTAAACAGCACAGTGTCTCTCACTCTGCACGCAAGCGCGCGCCCAACACATATACACACCCCCCCCCCCACACACACACCCACATATATATATATATATATATATATATATATATATATATATATATATAGTGTGGCGAAAATTAAATACAGAAGGATTAGCAGAAGTGCGATGTAGATCAAAGAAGCCGACAGAGAGTCTAGCTCCTACTAGTCCCTTCCAGTCCAGACGTTGAAGGGCCCAGCCAATTCCCTTTTGATGTATGCCGACGACCTATATAAAGAACCGGCCAGCCGCGAGCGAGTCAGTTTTCTTCAAGTGCCTATATGTGCGTTCGGTGCTACATTGCGACTTAGTGTAGTGCGGTAAAGTGTTTCTATAAGAACAGTGTTGTGCCGTGACTGTAACAGTTTAGTGCCGTGTTTAAGACTGTGCAGTGCCGCGAAGTAAAGGACAGTGCAGTGCCGTCTTTTGCTGTACTTCAGAGTCCGTGAGTGAATTATTGGACTGTGTAATCTGAAGAACAGTGACGCTATCAGTGTATACTGTGAGTAGTAATTAAGAATAATTACAAAGTGTATTGTGCATTGTGAAATAAATTGTGCAGTGATAGAAACTTGAGTGAGTATTTAATTTTGCAATCAAAAAAGAACTCTTATTAACAACGTTTATTACTGGTTTTGGTACTATATATATGTAAATAAGTCAAACGCCACTGGACAAATATAAAAGAAAAAATCAAAGGTCCCCAGGGAAGTGGATATTGTCCCAAAAACATTGATAGAAATAAGAAGAAACAAAACTTGAGCTAATATACAGGCTCAGCACAGAATGGCAAAGCGCTAACTGCTCAAAATGTGTTAAGTGCATTCTATAATAATCTAATCAAAATTATTTTCAAAAGACTAAGAGTTCCATGATAAATTATTAAATTAGTTTGCTATACATAATTGAACCTTGTACAAATACTGGCGTCATTGTGAATGCTCTCTTTTCACACTACAAAATGACTTGCACTACTAGTGGTTTATTGTTCCCAATGCTAGATGGTTTCAACAAGTTGTTGTAATAAATGCTCTATAAATGTAGGAACTGTGTGCATCAATACAATAGCATAATGATGTAGAAATGGTATATCAATTAGGAATGCAAATCGCCATTCTTTTATAGAGTTGACCTCACGATTTCTCATTATTGTGATATAAGCTTCCGAAATATCCTCCTAACTATGAGAATGTCAGTAAATAGACTCATCATTTAAATCATTAGAAAGAAGGGGAGAGGCAAGTCAGTCATTTATAAATGACCCAAGTATCTCGTAACAGCGCAATTGCCGGTATGTGTGAAGAACTAAATTGACTGGGATTCTTTTCGCTCTTCCTGTACAGCCGTACGTTTGCTTCCGCCCACTGTAACGTGTCTAGTAGGAAGCATAGTCTCTTTATCATTTCTCATTAATAATATATTCATTCTCCTGAAAAAACTTGAATATGAACAAATAGACACATTTCATGAAGACATTTCAAGACAAACAAAACACCTCAACTTAGATGCATGGCAAACTGACTGGACTAACACAAGTACTGACAACAGAGCGAACTATTAAGAACATTATTTGAATATGGCTATCAAGGAGAGAAGAAGTAGTTCTCTGGAGACATGGAATCGGTCACACCAAATGAACACACTCACACTTAATGACAAAGACTGACAGACCCATTTGCTCAACTTGTAACATTCTCTTGACGATAAAACATGTACTGACAGAATGCCGAAAACGACAACACCAGGAATTCCCCTACGACTTACAAGAAGTTTTGAAGGAAGGCCGGCACATATATTAACAACATATTCTCACGCCTTCACAAAATTCAAATTTACTACAAAATTTAACATACAAATTAAGTCTGTGGCGTGCAAAAAGATTTCAAATTATATACATTAATTGTATTATATGCATTTTGTGTATAATCGTTATCAAACTTGATATGTAAGCTTTTCAATTAAAAATAAAGATCAAGTTCGTTAACTGCTGAAATCGGACCCTGAGTAGTGAGGGAGTGGTTCAGAGGTGGGGGGGATTCGAAATATCTCCGTTATTATAAGTGGGATCGAAAAATATTATAGAACCAATCTTATTTTAAATTTAATTTCCTATCAATGTTGTTGTATTTTTCTGTCTCATGACTACAAACCGAGATATTTGCTTATTAGTAAACCACCACTCCTATTCTTGATATATCAAAAATAAGTTGTTCATGTAAGTATCATGAACCAATTCATTGGAAGCTTAAATCCATATTTTATTTTCATTGATATTTTACTGTGCGAGGTAAATGCTAATACATAGTGTGATGGCTTCATCGTTTAAAATCTTACGTTCTTAACTCGAAAATCGAACCCTGAATAGGGGGGGGGGCTTAGAGATGGGTGGAATTTGAAAATTCAAAATCATGAGTCAGATCGGAAAATTTAACAGAACTAATCTTGTTAAACTATTGATGCTCTACAATTGTTGTTGACACATTTTTTTTTTAAACAAGTCAAATATTAATAGAATTATTAGTAAATTCTTCTTTTCAGCGTTCAGTAAACTCCCACTTCTAGTCATCGAATTTTGGCTTAGAATAAAGAATATCTAGACTGCTATACCAGCTTGTGAGAAATCTGCTTAGTTTACGCAACACCGCGTCACGGACTATTTCCTATTTGGAGAACCTATGAAGATAGCGTTTCCCCGCCTCTTCCAATCGGTGCGCTTTTTGAGCAAATTCCCTTTAAGGGAAATGAGCTATTGAGGTTATACTCATGAAGCGATTTTCAATAAATTTCCTCAAATGTCCATCGATCCTACCCAGGAGATAACGAAAATATGGTCAGTTCAAAATTATATATATATATATATATATATATACATATATATATATATATATATATATATATATATATATATATATATAGGCCCTATATTACAAGCATTTTTCAACATGTAGGCTTACCCTACACGAGGGGGTAATGGCCTAACTTCCCGCAGGGGGAAGTTTGAACTCACAACCTTTGACTTAATAGTACGATTATCAGTTAGGTTAGAGGGGGAATATCGAAAATTTCTATACGTCGGATCGAAAAATTTTATAGAAACAATATTATTGCAAATTTAATTTTCTTCAAATGTTGTTATGTACATAGTTTTTAGATTTCAGCCTTAAATAAACCCCCACTTTCAGTCATCGCGTTTTAAGAATAAGCCAATATATCATGAACCGTCTTATTTTAATTTGAAATTCTAAATATTGTGTTAAAAAAATCTTTTCAAGATGACATACATGCAAATACGTTTTGATGAGCCCCTCCCCCCCCCCCCCGTCTTTTGGTCTTGGTTTACTAAAATTAGAGTGATTGAGATATAGTAAATAGTTTTCAATAAAATTAATATATTATATTCAGATATTTTTCAGTAATTGTTTTTCTTTCTGATCAAGAATATTTCTATATATCTTTTCAGCTCTGAGAGGTTGTCTGACCTACTTGTTTACAATTTAGACGCTTCCTGTTGTAGAGGTTATCAACATGTAAATCGACCAAACCATTTTTCATTAAAATTTGTATTTACTCCCTCAATATTCACATTGGTGTCGAGTGTTACCAGTATGTAGATTTATCTATTGCAAAACTTCACGTGGAAAACCTGCTTAATTTACGCAGTCTCTGCGTGGCGGACTTTTTTTCTCTTTTGCAGTTATGGAATAGGCATTAGAATGTCAAGTGTCGCACAAAATGGAGAAGCCTCATTATCAGATGTCACTGGAGAGCACCCAATTAGCCACACTAAGTCTGACCTCAGCTGACGTGTAATTATTCCAGTTGGCAGAAACCTTGTCGGCTTTATCATCCAACCTCATAGGCTGCTTCTGTTATACTTTTTATTATTATTTTTCATCTTGTAGGCGGAGGAAGTTCAAATTGGGCTCCAGATGGGATTTCCTTTCCTCTTAAAGTCCAACCAAGTCCAATTTAAGTTGTGCTTGCAAGTCGTGAATATGTTTTGGGGCAGTTGGCAATATTTCTGTGTCTTTGAAACAATTATTATTATTATTTGTTTTGAAAACTGCTACATGAGTTAACTAATAGACGATTTACTTTCGTGTTAAACGAATATTATTATATTTTTGTACTTGTAACACGAATATTCGTTTTTGCTTTCAGAAGATAACCAAATACTACTCATGAGATTTTCAGATTTAAGCTAATATGTTGTTTAACACTTCCTGCTATAGTTTTGAAACTTATTTATATTAGGTTCTCAATTATGTAGAAATTGAGAATGGAATGTGAAGTGTTATCCCCGCTTATTGCAAAACTACTAATCATATTAGTCTGTGAGACAGATTATCTATTCTAAATCCACTCTCTCTGCCCTGACTACATTAAATTTATGTTGTTCAATTTATCCTACCTTTCTATAACTCTTTTTTTTTTTTTTAGAAATATTCTCTTAAGGGAAATCAGGTCTTGAGCACGTACTCATGACGCCATTGTCGAAAGTGTTCTTTAAATGTACACCGATGCTACCTAGGAGATGACGAAAATGAGGTCCGTTCAAAATTGAATATTTATACCTTTGTCTGTTACTACTCAAGCGGTCGCAATTATTGTTTGATCGTTACCAAACTCGATATTTAGTCGTTTTATGTAAAAAGAAAAATCGAGTTCGTTAACGGCAGAAATCGGACAAGGGGGAGGGGGGTTTCGAGGGGGAGAATTTTGAAAATTCGAAATATCTCCGTTACTCGTAGTGAGAGATATTTGGTTTTGTAGTTTTCCGCTTTCAGTAAACCCACACTCCTACTAGTGTCATATTAATAATAAACTGTTATATCATAAACCACTTCAGTACAAGGTAAAATACCAAATATTGTTTTCAACAAACCTTTATTAAACCTTTATTATTATTATAATAATAAATGGAAATATGTTCTGTTGACCCCTCCCCCTTTTAGCAGATTGAGGTCGTACTCATTACGTGATTTTCGAAAAATTTCTTCAAATGCACATCGATCCTACCCTGGAGATGACGAAAATGAGGTCCGTTGAAAATTATATATATATATGTCTGTTAACGCTCTAGCGATCACAATTTTGTTTGATCGTTACGAAACTCGATATTTAACCGTTTTATATAAAAAGACAGATCAAGTTCGTTAATGGCTGAAATCGGACTAGAGGGAGGGGAGGGGTTTAGAGGGGGGATTTTCGAAAATTCAAAATATCTCCGTTATTATGCATCGCATCGAAACATTGTATAGAACCAATCTTATTGCAAATTAAATTTATTAAAAGTATTGTTATATACATTTATTCTCTATCTTGAATATTAACCGAGATATTTGAATTTTTATGAATTCTGTGGTCGGATTAGGTCGGCCGTTTCCGTAACTGTTCGGCTCAGGTGAAAGCTTCTTCTTACCTTACCTGTCGTTTCTAACCTTACCTTACCTTCGCTACTTTGTGAGATTAATGCAAATACGTTCTGTTCATCCGCCCCCCTTCTTTAGTTCTTTGACTACTAAAATTTGAGTTATTAAAATATATATTATTCTTTAAATTCAGAAGCCGTTTCAGTTAGTAATTTATTTTAATTAACTGAAGGATTTCTCATTGCAGTTTGTATTTAATCATGGTGTGTTACAAGTATGCAGATTTCTCTATTGTAAAACTTCATATGGAAAATCTGCTTAGTTTACGCAGCCCCTGCGTGACGGACGTTTTTTTGTTATTGGATTACTAAAATCTGAGTTATTGACATAAAAATTATTCTGAACAATTAAAAATTACTGCACTAGCTGTAGTAAATAGGTTTTAATAATATTAATATGTTATATTCAGATATATTTCATTAATTGTTCTTCTTTCCGGTTTAGAATAGTTCTATGTATTCAGTACTGCGATGTTGGCGGCCCTTTTCAGACGCTTTCCGTTGTAGATATTAATTTGTAAATTGAGTGATAGATTTATTATCACTGTTTGTATATATTCGCTTAACATTCACGGTGGTGTTACCAGTTTGTAGATTTATCTGTTGTAAACCTTCTCGTGGGTGTACGGTGCGAGACGGAGTTTTTTCCTTCCGATTGTAATTTCCACACACCGACAAACACAGAAGGAATATAGCGGAGTAATGAGTAAACGTTTCTGGAGAAAACGTACATGCGAATTTACACTGGATAACATGGCTATTGTAGATATTACAGATAATAAGATTATTCAAATCTATTATACTTCTTAACTATGGTGTTGTCATAATAATCCCAGTACGTGTCTCTGTATTCATTTTATTCAAATGATATTAACGTATGCGGTGATACCCTTGGAAACAATGACACCCTGCGGAGTAACGGACAAAGGTGCCCGGGCTTACAATAACACCGCAGGAATAGTATTGATATACAGTATTGCACAAACCCTCTTGAAATTTAATGGGGGGGTCATCGTAATAACGTCCTTAGACCTATTCAATGCTACTGGAAACGACAAAACCTTCCCATTCATCTAGTTCAAAATGAGATAAGCTAAAATCAATAATATGATGAAAAGTAGAAAGATTAAACCAGCCATTAGGTCTCATCTTTCATCCAATTCAAAAGACGTATTAACATTTTTTCCGAAATTCCTTCTAAAAGTAATCTGATATTAAGGCGAACTTATTTGTCAACTTCATCCAATTTACTTCTGGTTTGAACAGAAAATGTTTATTGGGAATGAATGTGCTAAGGAGGGAATATTATAATGGGCGATTGTTATATTTATATCTCTTTGTAATGGTAAGATATAGGTTAAGTGTAAAATATATGTTTTGTAAATTCATGCTTTTGATTTGGGCAGTCATGAGTTGAAGAATAAAGAGAAACGTTCTCATAAAATATGCTAAATCTTTTTTGGTGCTTAAGAACAGAAGGAATTAAGTAACTGTGACATAAGAATTTAAAAATGTCCACTTGTTTCTTTATATAAAACAAATATCTTTATTATCTATCTAAATATCTTTATTATTTATCTATATTAAAAATATCTTTAAGGCAAGTTTCTGTTCAAAAATGTTTAATATTATTAGGTATATAAGCCCCTTATTTGTATTTTTGTATTCTACTAACTATTTATTTTAAAGTTTTAAAAATATTATTTCCATGTATTCTAATTTTCATATTACGTATACCAGCAACGCTGATGGATCTGTGGCGCTACTCCCCAGGTTTCCAACACGAAATCTAGACTGCATACATATTTTAATACTTGAAAGATATTTAAGTGGAATTATTTTTATTTTTACCATTAATATATAGTCAGGGCATCAACTCTCATCGCCACCTTTCCATCAGGACGTCAACTATATGCTCAGCGCCTCAATTGTGAACCTTTTTTACCGGAATTAAAACAAAAAAAATCATATTGAACTTTTTTTAGATTTATTTTTAACTGGAAAAATAGGAACGTTATTACGTGATTTTGAAATTTAGATAAACACATGAAAGATTTTAATATGCAGCTCACGAAAATCTCAATATTACACACTCACTCACACCATGAGACTCGTTAATTTTACTTTATTAACTGAAATCAATTTGATTATTCAAGTGGCCCAATTGAAAATATGATTGTGGTACATTGTTATCCGTGATCTACCAACATGCTAACATTAAGACTCGTGATAAATGGAAATAGCGTTGAGAGTTAATAAAATTTATATATATATATATATATATATATATATATATATATATATATATATATATATATAAGAATAATTGATAACAATTAGATTGTATAACCTCAATAATAATAATCATTTGTTTAGAATATTAGTCTATCAAAACAGATTGAAAATTTTTGTAAATGCATCTCGTTGTTATTTATAATACAGACTGTCTAGAGTCTAGCTCCAAGAGCCGAGAGATCAACATCGAAAACCTTCGGACACTGACGATGATGCACTGCATCGAAAGCGCTTTGCCGTGTTATTAAATTATTATAGTGGAAGCGTAGCCTACATTTTTTCATCCTACCTACAGATAAATATCTAGTATGCTATAAATGAAACAGATAAATATCTAGTATGCTATAAATGAAACAGATAAATATCTAGTATGCTATAAATGAAACAGATAAATATCTAGTATGCTATAAATGAAACAGATAAATATCTAGTATGCTATAAATGAAACAGATAAATATCTAGTATGCTATAAATGAAACAGATAAATATCTAGTATGCTATAAATGAAACAGATAAATATCTAGTATGCTATAAATGAAACAGATAAATATCTAGTATGCTATAAATGAAACAGATAAATATCTAGTATGCTATAAATGAAACAGATAAATATCTAGTATGCTATAAATGAAACAGATAAATATCTAGTATGCTATAAATGAAACAGATAAATATCTAGTAAGCTATAAATGAAACAGATAAATATCTAGTTTGCTATAAATGAAACAGATAAATATCAAGTATGCTATAAATGAAACAGATAAATATCTAGTATGCTATAAATGAAACAGATAAATATCTAGTATGCTATAAATGAAACAGATAAATATCTAGTATGCTATAAATGAAACAGATAAATATCTAGTATGCTATAAATGAAACAGATAAATATCTAGTATGCTATAAATGAAACAGATAAATATCTAGTATGCTATAAATGAAACAGATAAATATCTAGTATGCTATAAATGAAACAGATAAATATCTAGTATGCTATAAATGAAACAGATAAATATCTAGTATGCTATAAATGAAACAGATAAATATCTAGTATGCTATAAATGAAACAGATAAATATCTAGTATGCTATAAATGAAACAGATAAATATCTAGTATGCTATAAATGAAACAGATAAATATCTAGTATGCTATAAATGAAACAGATAAATATCTAGTATGCTATAAATGAAACAGATAAATATCTAGTATGCTATAAATGAAACAGATAAATATCTAGTATGCTATAAATGAAACAGATAAATATCTAGTATGCTATAAATGAAACAGATAAATATCTAGTATGCTATAAATGAAACAGATAAATATCTAGTATGCTATAAATGAAACAGATAAATATCTAGTATGCTATAAATGAAACAGATAAATATCTAGTATGCTATAAATGAAACAGATAAATATCTAGTATGCTATAAATGAAACAGATAAATATCTAGTATGCTATAAATGAAACAGATAAATATCTAGTATGCTATAAATGAAACAGATAAATATCTAGTATGCTATAAATGAAACAGATAAATATCTAGTATGCTATAAATGAAACAGATAAATATCTAGTATGCTATAAATGAAACAGATAAATATCTAGTATGCTATAAATGAAACAGATAAATATCTAGTATGCTATAAATGAAACAGATAAATATCAAGTATGCTATAAATGAAACAGATAAATATCTAGTATGCTATAAATGAAACAAACGTCGAGTTAGAGCGTAAAATCTTAATTGGTGATGTCATCACTCAACGTTTCGGCATGTATCTCAGACAGTAAAATGTCAATGAAAACAATATTTGGCATTAAAGCTTCAATAAAGTGGTTTATGATATAACAGCTTATTGTTAGTAGGAGTGAGAGTTTACTAAGGAGGAAACTAAACTAATGCAAATTTCTCAGTTGATATTCAAGATAGAGAAAAATAAATAAATAACAGCATTTATAACATTTGGGAATGGGTTAAATTTTAAAGCGAGCTTAGTCAATAATGACTGGAACTGCCCTCCCTTCCTTCCTTACTCTTTTATCCTGATTAACTGGGATAGTTACTCAATCTTACTTGTAATTAATTACTCAGAGGGCGGAGGAGGGAATTTATTTCCAACACTGGATCAAAACACATTTTAGTATTACTACCGGGTTTCTTTATAAAAGTACCTATTGGTGTTGTTCAGACACCAAAATTGTATCTCTTCGGGAATCGTAGTAAATGAGTTTCAAAAACAAGATCCGAATTGTTTTGGGCGAAGTGTGGTGTAAGAGTAAAAATGTTTTTTGATGTTTTTGTAAACGTTTTGAATGTACTTGAATTTTCATGGGGGGGGGATCAAGTTCTTCATCATTTACTTAATATTGTTCATGCAATATCATATACAATATAGGTACTAAATTGCTTTTGAAGGGTCGATTGGTTCAAAACTGGTAAAATCACAATAACATTTTATGATACGAACTATATATATATCTTATATATATATATATATATATATATATATATATAAGAATAATTGATAACAATTAGATTGTATAACCTCAATAATAATAATCATTTGTTTAGAATATTAGTCTATCAAAACAGATTGAAAATTTTTGTAAATGCATCTCGTTGTTATTTATAATACAGACTGTCTAGAGTCTAGCTCCAAGAGCCGACAGATCAACATCGAAAACCTTCGGACACTGACGATGATGCACTGCATCGAAAGCGCTTTGCCGTGTTATTAAATTATTATAGTGGAAGCGTAGCCTACATTTTTTCATCCTACCTACAGATAAATATCTAGTATGCTATAAATGAAACAGATAAATATCTAGTATGCTATAAATGAAACAGATAAATATCTAGTATGCTATAAATGAAACAGATAAATATCTAGTATGCTATAAATGAAACAGATAAATATCTAGTATGCTATAAATGAAACAGATAAATATCTAGTATGCTATAAATGAAACAGATAAATATCTAGTATGCTATAAATGAAACAGATAAATATCTAGTATGCTATAAATGAAACAGATAAATATCAAGTATGCTATAAATGAAACAGATAAATATCTAGTATGCTATAAATGAAACAGATAAATATCTAGTATGCTATAAATGAAACAGATAAATATCTAGTATGCTATAAATGAAACAGATAAATATCTAGTATGCTATAAATGAAACAGATAAATATCAAGTATGCTATAAATGAAACAGATAAATATCTAGTATGCTATAAATGAAACAGATAAATATCTAGTATGCTATAAATTAAACAGATAAATATCTAGTATGCTATAAATGAAACAGATAAATATCAAGTATGCTATAAATGAAACAGATAAATATCTAGTATGCTATAAATGAAACAGATAAATATCTAGTATGCTATAAATGAAACAGATAAATATCTAGTATGCTATAAATGAAACAGATAAATATCTAGTATGCTATAAATGAAACAGATAAATATCTAGTATGCTATAAATGAAACAGATAAATATCTAGTATGCTATAAATGAAACAAACGTCGAGTTAGAGCGTAAAATCTTAATTGGTGATGTCATCACTCAACGTTTCGGCATGTATCTCAGACAGTAAAATGTCAATGAAAACAATATTTGGCATTAAAGCTTCAATAAAGTGGTTTATGATATAACAGCTTATTGTTAGTAGGAGTGAGAGTTTACTAAGGAGGAAACTAAACTAATGCAAATTTCTCAGTTGATATTCAAGATAGAGAAAAATAAATAAATAACAGCATTTATAACATTTGGGAATGGGTTAAATTTTAAAGCGAGCTTAGTCAATAATGACTGGAACTGCCCTCCCTTCCTTCCTTACTCTTTTATCCTGATTAACTGGGATAGTTACTCAATCTTACTTGTAATTAATTACTCAGAGGGCGGAGGAGGGAATTTATTTCCAACACTGGATCAAAACACATTTTAGTATTACTACCGGGTTTCTTTATAAAAGTACCTATTGGTGTTGTTCAGACACCAAAATTGTATATCTTCGGGAATCGTAGTAAATGAGTTTCAAAAACAAGATCCGAATTGTTTTGGGCGAAGTGTGGTGTAAGAGTAAAAATGTTTTTTGATGTCTTTGTAAACGTTTTGAATGTACTTAAATTTTCATGGGGGGGGGTGGATCAAGTTCTTCATCATTTACTTAATATTGTTCATGCAATATCATATACAATATAGGTACTAAATTGCTTTTGAAGGGTCGATTGGTTCAAAACTGGTAAAATCACAATAACATTTTATGATACGAACTTCTATATTGTTTTTAGTAAGTCTATGCCCGGACTAAGATAAGGTCAATAAAGCGAACTAGTTGGGCGATAAACTAATTATATGAACCATTTCAGTTTTTATTCGTCTTGACTTTGTAACGTTGTTTGTTTGTCACAAGTACGTACTTCCAGATTAGCTTTATTCCTGTCAACGTAATTTTACTATTATCTGGGTTCATTTGACTTTCTGCTTGTTATCCCTACAACTACAGAAAGCCTCTAAAGACAATAATTTCAAGAAAGAAATTTTTATTTTGTTGCGATGCCTCAACTAGGATTGGGGATTAAGGACTATGGTTTGAAACTAGAATAAATTCCCTATACTCTTGACATCGAAGAAGAAACGTAATAATTCCGCAAGCATTTTAGCAGATTTCCCTGAGGGGAAATCAGCTATTGAGGTAGTACTCATGACGCGATTTTCGAAATTTTTCTTCAAATGTCCATCGATCCTACCCAGGAATGACGAAAATGAGGTCCGTTCAAAACTGTATGTATATATATATATATATATATATATATATATATATATATATATATATATATATATGTCTGTTACCGCTCTAGCGGTCGCAATTATTGTTTAATCGTTACCAAACTCGATATTTAGTAGTTTTATGTAAAACGAAAGATCAAGTTCGTTAATGGGTGAAATCAAGCCAGTTGGAGGGGGGGGGGGTTTAAAGGGAAGGATCTTCGAAATATCTCCGTTACCATAGGTAGATCGAAAAATTGTATAGAACCTATCTTATTGCAAATTAAATGCACTATAAATATTGCTATATACTTTTATTCATTATCTTGAACATTAACCGAGATATTTGCGTTTTTCAGTTTTCAGCCATCAGCAAACCGCCACTTCTACTCATGCTACCCAAACAATACTCTGCTACATAATTAATCACATTATTCGAAGTTTAAATACCAAAAATTGTATTTAAGCGACTTTTATTATACGAGATACATGCAAATATGTCCTGGTGATCCGCCCCCCCCGTCTTAAGGTTTTGGACTACTAAAATTTGATTAATTGAGATAACAATTATTCTGACTCATTATTAATTACAGTACTAGATATAGTAAATAGTTCTCAATAAAATAATATGTTATATTGTGATATATTTCAGTAATTGTTATTTTTTCCGGTGTGAGGCTGGCAGATCAGCTTGTTTATATTTCTAATCTAACGCTTCCTGTCGGCTGGCTATTGAAATTGGATGAAACATTTCTTATTTTCGTTTGTATTTATTCACGGTGTTGTGTTACCAGCATGTAGATTTATCTATTACTAAACTTCACGAGGGAAAACTGCTCAGCCCCTGCGTGACGGACTTTTGTTACTCAGGGTAGCTGTGGGAGACGGACCAAATTTTCATGCTATAGTTTCGATTCTGTATTCTTTTTCCATGATGGCCATTACTTGTAAAGAAGTCATGTTGAAGTAAACAGACATTTTCAAGTTTAAAGGACTTAAGAAGTAAGTAATACTTGGTTGCATGCTCTACTGCTGTATCATTTGTAGGAATGGATGTTCTATGAAAATTGTTTCCTTTCATTACTTCTAAAACAGATGACATTACCCTCCGTCCTATCCTTATTGACTTCATGTCGGCCCAAATGAAGTCGTAAGGTTATAATAGGGATGCGATAACTTCGCCGCTCACAGATTTGGAATGCTCTTGGAATGAAGTCGTTGTGTATGGGATAGGAGGAATAATTATCAATCTCCTTAGGAGTTCGTGAGCTCTATTCCAAGTGGATCCTTGGGATGGAGGTAGTTTGCCGTTCGCCCTTAAATAATTTAATTCCGTTTTAATATAGGCTTTAATTCATGAAGCTCCGCTCTCTCCAGGCCCAAGGCACCTGTAATGGATTTCGTTTTCCAGGAAGGCTCTTGATTGAAATCTCACAGGATTTAATCTGCAGATAGAGTGTTTTGAATCTTCCATATTCAAGCATCAAGCCTTGATCATGCCAATAATGTAATGATATTGTATCGCGTCAGATTACTGAAGTTCTAAACATTACTATTTAAGTATCTTTAAACGTAAACGTTTTACGCCGATTATATACCTTATAGATTTGAAGAAGTTTATTATACAAAAATATTGACAAATAATTATTTGCAATTACTATTAAAAAAGTATTCTAGTTTCCATAGCTTTTACAAATATTTTTAATTACCTTCATCTATTCTTATGCTTCCAATAAAAACATATAATAAGCAAAAACCTTAAACATGCCTAAGCCTATTTCACTTGTTCCGCTTATAATATTTGACAATAACAATACTACTGTGGGAACGTTAAGTATTTCATGCACATCCAATGGCTTCCGTCGTGGAAAACAGCTAACCTAAACCCTAAATATTTATTTTCAGTCAGTCGTAATTTTTTCTAGTTTGTTTCGCCAGCCAAACTGGCCAACCATGGAATAAAACTGGACTAATGTATAATTAGTTATTTATAATATTCCTAAAATGCGTCAGAAACCAATATTAATATCACTCTCATTATCTTACCATTAAGAGGAATTTACTAACACTTGGACTATTAACGTTAACTAGCCACCTACGTATATAATTTTTTTAGAATGTATTCACTTCTAGAGTGGTACCAGTTTCCAAGTTTAACAAATCTGCTTAATTGTACTAGTCTAGCGTTATTGATTTTAATTATATCTGTAAACAGAAATAAGAAAATGAGGGTAAATTAAAATTATATAAACTAGGTAAAAGATATAGCATAGTTTTGGCTCGAGACCAAAGTAGTCCCGAGTTTCTATTCAGGTACTAATGACAGACATTTGGAAGTATAAACGCGCAAACTAATTCTTTAGCTTCAGTATTGCCCCACTGACATAGCAAAAGCATTGATTTTCTGAAAGATGAGAGAATAGTTGTTGTTTAACTAAAACTCTTGTGCTTTACTTACACTTCCTCAGCACACTAGAAACCATTTGTCTGACCACGTATGTGGTAAATAGTACCATATTCTTTTAGTATGTTACTCCCGTTATACGAAATTAGATCACGTGTGTAGATTCACATAAAACATAAACACCTAAACACACACGCGGGCACGCGCGCGCGCGCGCACACACACATACGCACACACACACACTCACACTCACTCACACACACACACACACACACACACATATATATGTATATATATATATATATATATATATATATATATTTAAATTTAAACCTTAAATGATGGCTAGACGTCAGCGAGCGTTTGTCACACACGACATACATTCTATGGAATGTTGAACAAATTTTCGTGAATAAAAGTTTATTCGTACATTTTTGTGTAATACTAGTAGTAATAGTACTATTAGTAGTACTTTTACTCTTTTTCTGTTTTGCATACGTTTTTTACTTATATACAATCTAGCATTCTTAATTTTACCTAATGTAGCAATTTTCTTTATGTATATATTCATTTTTAATTACATTTTAATATTTTTAATTCTTAACGATTGGGATTATGGAATTGTTATTATAAATATTACTCCTTATAGTTTTTAGCAGATTTCCTTTGAGGGAAATCAGCTATTGAGGTTGTACTGAATGAAGCGATTTTAGAAAAATTAACTCAAGTATCCACGGATCCTACCTAGGAAATGCCGAAAATGAGGTCCGATCAAAATTTTATATAAAAAATTAAATTATTTGTTAACGTCCACTTTTTTGCAACTAAGGCTAATTGCGACGGTTTCTCTACAGGTTACCACCCTTTTCTAGCCAGGGTTGGACTATGGATTTTACTTAATGAATTCCGTCACTAAATAAATTCCTATTGCCCAGTCGGGAATCGAACTCGCCACTCTAGCTTTACCATGTGGAATTAAGGTTATCGCTTTAACTCACATGGTTAACCTGAGTCCTCCCCCCAAAAGATAAATAATATAAATATAAAAAAATGTATATACAGTTGTAGTAATTTTTGTTCGATGTTAACAAACTGTATATTTATAGATTCTACATAAAAATTAAGATCATGCTCGTTGACTGCATAAATTGGACAGGGGGACAGGAATTTCGAAAATTCGAAATATCTGCATTATAATATACGACGGATAAACAACGTGTATAGTACAAATACTATGGCAAATTAAATGATGATGATTATAAACCGAGATATTCGCATTTTTTTAGTATTCAGCTTTCAGTAAACCCCCACTCCTAATCACGTCAGAATCAGAATCAGCTGTTATTTCATGAAAACACTTTATTAAAAATAAATACTTATTTATTTATTTATAGCCTAAGTTGCAAAAAGTGGACGTTAATAAATAATAATAATATTATGTAGAGCTCCGCAACTATGGCGACTGTGCTCTTCTTAGACATGGGGGTAAACAAAACAAAAACAACAAAAAACATGAACAAAATAACAGAAAATTGAACACGAAATAATATATAGAACAAAACTAAGGGAACGCAACACAAAACAAAAGAAGAAACACAACATAGAAATAAAAACAGTCGGTAAATAAATAAGTTAAAAGAAAACTTGATAACTTTGAAACAAAAACTTAATAGGTCTCACACACACACACACACACACACACACACGCACACACACACACACACACACAAACATATAAGCACGCACACACACAAACATATAAGCACGCACACACACAAACATATAAGCACGCACACACATTAACAATTTTAATATATGTAATTAAATATTCTCAAACTGCCCTATTGTTTTTAAATATGTCAGAATCGTGGCAATATGTGGGCTACCCTCAGTCAGTAGTTCCTTCAAGTCATGTGGAATGTTTAAGTAAGCTCGTAATCTGCATTCTGTTAGTAGGTGTTTTATAGTTAGTCCAGTGTTGCAATGAGTACAAGTAGGCTTGTCTTTTTTGTTCATTATGTAATAATGTGTCAGGTATGTATGTCCAATACGTTGTCTTGTGAGCACGACTTGGTCTCTTCTTGAATCTACGTACTGTTTCTTTATCCATCCAGTAACATTGCGTTTTATTTCCAATAATTTGTTGTCAGTACGTAATCAGTGTATTTGCCAGTCTTGGAGTATTTTTGCTTGTACAATCTTGTTGAGGTCTGTTGGTGTTAGTGTACTTATGTCGGTAGCAGTCATTTTTGCTGCTAGTTTTGCATGTTTGTCAATATCAGTCATTTGTTTAATGTCCTTGTGTCCGGGTAACCACAACATTTTAAAATTGCAAGTGTTTAGTGCGTGAATTAGTTCTAGCATTTTTGTAATTAGTGGGTGATTGGAGTAAATGTTTCCCATGGAAAGTAAAGAACTTAAAGAGCCTGTGCATAAAATTACTTGGTGTGATCTGTTTTCTAATTTTGAAAGTGCTAGTATAATGGCCTGTAGTTCTGCAGTATAAGTACTTGATTCGTCGTGTAGTTTAACTGTGTAAGTTTTGTTTTTGATAGTGGCGGCTGAGCCCGTCCCGTGTTCTGTCTTAGATCCGTCCGTGAAAATGAATAAACTGTTAGGGTTTTGTGAAGTTACAGCCTTGAAAGATGTCTGATAAAATTTTGAAGAAAGAGGGTTTGATTTTTGATATTGTGTTAGTTTTAAATCAATTTGATAGTTCTTTACTCTCCAAGGGGAGAGTGTAAGAGTAGTGTTATGGTACATTGGTGTTTGATAAAATTGATGAATGTTGTTATTTTGAAGGAAGCGGATTAAAAGCGGTTTATGTTCGGGGCAGGTTTGAGAATATTTATTTAAAAACATGTTATTTAAAAATGTATTTACACATTATACATATTTACTGAAGATGTACTCATAAGGCGATTTTCAAAACTTTTCATCAATTGCCCATGGTTGGTACACATGTCCTTTTAAAACTATATATTTATAGCTTTGAACGAATATATATGTATGTATATATATATATATATATATATATATATATATGTGTGTGTGTGTGTGTGTGTGTGTGTGTGTGTGTGTGTGTGTGTGTGTGTGTGTGGTGAGATTTTCGTTCTTGGGTAGGATGTAAATCTCGTCATGATTACTACCTCAAAAGGTGATTTCCCAGAGGGGAAATATGCTTAAAGTTGATTTTGGAGAGATCTGAGACGATTTAGGAAGGGTTGGTTCGGCGGGGATGGATGCGTTTGATTGGGCCCATGTAGGATAGGCCCCGGGGGTGGCTGGGGTAGTTGGAGTTAGCGCCGTCAGAGCTCGCCCTTGCCCCCCCTGCTAGTCGCGCTGTAGCCCCAGTACTGTGCCGGCCTCCTACTGTGTCGGTCTCACTCTTTCAGTGTGTGTTCCTCTCGGCCCGTCGTCATTCATGATCGAATACATCGCTGATCAGCAGTCTCCTGTACAGTGAGTATTTAATATATGCACACTTTGGGACATTATATAATCGGACTAGAAACCCATATTACGTATAAATATAATTTAATTTATTCATAAATAACACTCGAGTCTGTTATCACCTCTTATCACTAAGTCTTAGAAATACTCTCATCATCTGGGGGTAGCTTTCTACTAGCGTATTTCTGTTTATTTGTACATTTTAACTGGTATTAACCACTATAATTTATTGGTGACAATTTTATAAGTAACAAAAATGTTCTTTATTTTCTTCTGCATAACAACAATACCCACTATTCACTTTTGCATATCTGTATCTCAATATATATGTTCTCTATTTTATAAGGATTAATTGTTCGCTTCCGATTTATTAATTGATGTATTTTAAAAAAAAATCACTTAGTAATTTCTACATGGGATATACACACCTTACATTTATAAGGCGGAAGAATCTGTTAATCCCACAATTTGCCATTTGCAGGTTGCTAAGCAACACAATATAACAAAAAAATCATGTCTTAATCATATATGAAGGCGCTCGGGTTAGTCATGTGAGTTAAAGCGTTGCGCTAAAAACTAACTAAACTAGCGTTGTGGTAAAACTAGAGTGGCGAGTTCGATTCTCGTCTGGGCAAATAGAAATTTATTTAAAATCCTTAGTCCCACCCTGGCCAGAAAAGGGTAGTAACCTGTTGATAACCCGTCCCAATTAGCCTTAGTTGCAATAAGTGGACGTTAATAAATAAATAATTAATCATATATGAACAATTGCAACTGTTTTGTGATATATATATATATATATATATATATATATATATATATATATATATATATATAGTGGTTTACGTTCTCGGATACGTTTGCCTCCCGGGATTTCTACATCGGGTTTTGAGTTTGAACTCTATACTTTCCTCTGATGCCTACTCAGCATCGTGAGGCAGTTGAACAAAATTTGAATAAATAAGTAGTCTTAACATTCCTGAGATTTTCTTTTCAATCTTTTATTTTTATATTATTTTTTTAAGGTAATTTTGTTGAAATCTAATTTTATAAATGTATAATAAAAACATCATAATTTATGTGTGATTTTAATAATCTTAGAAATGTTATTAAATTTACAGACAAAACGCTAATACAAAATATATTATATATACTCTGTATGGCACATACAGGAAAAATAGCCGCTCTGTGCATGGGATAGTGCACAGAGGAAAAATGGAAAAAAAAAATTATTCTTGGTCATACCAGTAAACAAGGCAGGGAATAAATCAAATATGAACATTGATCTCTCACTAAAGACGTGACTGGAACTGACTGCTCATCGGCTCAATATTTGTCAAACATGAAGAGTTCACTACTTTTTTTCTTTCTTAGTAACATTGCATCCTTTATTGTCTTTAAATATTGGTAGTACCATAGGAACTGATGAAGATTGTGAACCGAAAGTAAATCTAACTCTAAGTTTGTGTGGCCCAACTTGGTTTTTCATGTCCTTGCGAAGCGCTATCAGCGGGCTATCTACTTCATTCGAGATTAAGGAAGTTGAACTAATTCTACTCTTATCACTTCCAAGTAACTTAATGTAGTGTCACAATTTTAATTGAATGACCTATAAGTGCAATGCTTAATGATGGTTATTTGAGAGATATAATTTTGAACCTTGTCAAACTATTCAAAAACTTCAACCTAAATGAGTACATTTTGTTGTCAAAAGTAGAAATTGTATTTAAATTATACTTATTTTAAGTAGAGACATTTCAGAGGAATGCTTCAATGTCCCTACGTGAACAATCCCATATATTTTAATAGCCATGAAGATTTGTAGTATTTGATTAGGTTGTAATTTACGAAAACATGTTTGTAGTTTAGGTCAAATTAAATAATTTATGTTGGTTTCATCAAGATTATATTTAGTCAAAACTTAGGAGGTGGTTTGACCTTTGTTATCCTTCCGTTGATGATGGACCTCCCCCAGCCAGCACAAATCCCCAGTCAATTCCAATGTTTGATTTCGATTAGTATATTTATTTGGAACCTGAGATTCTCTGATCGTAGTGTTCAAATGCTCCCATGAGTGCTGATAGTGCAGTGGGAAAAGTATTCAAGTTAAAGATTGATTTTTTCAAATAATGTATTTGTGATAGGCGTGATCTACACAAAAATGTCTGAAAGTCATTTTTCTAACGAGCTTTTAGTTGATTTGCAAAAAAAAAGTGAGTGGGGGCTGGGATAAAATTTATTGGTTACAGAATTCATCCAGATATATAATATAGGAATTATTAAATTTTATTGCACTTTTTTTTATGGATAGAGAGGTGGCAAAACTGTTCACTATTTTCAATGTTCTTTTATATTATTATTGAAATACACGTTGTATAGTCTGGGATTCGAACTTGATTCTTCTCACTATTTAGTCCAGTGTTCTGCCAACTATGTCCCCATCTCTCAGATCTGTTGAAACATTTTTATCAATGAAACTACCACCCGAAACACAAAGTTTTATTGGTTTGTGTAGACATTGTGTTGGCCAAAGTTACGTTGATGAATACAGATTACTCCTATTAAATGTAAAAGGTTGCGTTTTGGGATGCAGTGAAGGGAATGCGTGATATGATTTGTAATATGCATTTATTAAAATAAAAAGTGTATCAGCTGTCCAGTACGAGTAAATTCAGTGAGTTTTTCTATATACCAAAATTTCTTATGAAGAGAAAATAAAATGAATATTCATTATCCTGCCTTCTACGGTTGAAGACTTTATATTCTACTGTTATGTTCAGTCGCATTTGTGACGATGGTTGTTTGGACCTGAGGAATTGCTCTGCTTTTATCTAAGGTGACATAATACAATATTCTTGAATTGTTAATTTAGAAATCCATACTGTTTTGAATAATCAGTCGTTACCAAAAATGTTGTAATATTATTTTTTATGTCCGTCACGCAGGGGCTGCGTAAACTAAGTAGATTTTCCCCGTGAAGACTTACCTACAATAGATAAATCTAAATAGCGGTAACTCCAACGAGAATTAATACATACAGTAATGACATATCTTTCAGTCAATTTTAATAATCTCGTAAGCGTCTGAATTGTAAACAAGTAGGCCAGCCAACCTCTTGGAGTTGAATAGATAGATAGAAAGTACTAGTCCGGAAAGAAAAACAATCACTGAAATATATCTGATTATAATGTATAAATTTGCTGTAATTTATAATAAATCAGAATATTTTTTATCTCGATCACTCAAATGTTTGTAGTCCAAGAACAAAAGAGGAGAGGTCAGCAGAACGTATTTGCACATATCTCACAATATAGAATTTCAATAAAAACAATATTTGGTATTTAACCCCGGGAATGAAGTCGTTCATGATATAAAAACTTACTATTAATATGAAATGAGTAGGAGTGGGAGTTTGCTGAAGGCTAAAAACTTAAAAATGCAAATATCTCGGTTAATATTCGACACAAAGATTAAATAAACGAACATTTCTTATGAAGAGAAAATAAAATAAATATTCATTTAAACTAAAATCCTTTTTTTATTACAAAATGTTTATTTATTTTTTTTCAAAATACATTATATTACCGAAATCTCTTCATATGCCATAGGGGAGCTAAACTTGTTAAGAGTTGGAGCTTCGGGCGTCGAGTTTGGATACTAATTTCAAGGGTGGAGGAAAGTTTCACTACTTCTTTTAAAAATCGTAGTTTTTTTAAAAAAAATATAGAAGTTCCTAAAGATGTGACATGTATGTTAATGTCCTTGTTAGCATATTACTCTGCAATAGCTGTAGAGTGTTTTCGCTTTAGTTGATAGTACCAAGCTTTGTCAGATGAGTTAGTTTGGAGAGAATACCAGTGTGATGATTTAATGGGGTTTTCCTGTTAATCAGTTAGTTTAATGTCAGTCTGTTGTTGCTTGTTGGAGTTTAGAGTAAATGTCAATGCCACTCTTGTATGTATAACCACGACATCTCTGCACTCGGACCTAGATCACAGCTTTTCACATTGATTTTTTTGTTGGGAAAGGTCATCATTGTATGAGCGAAGTAAAAAACTTTTCCATCATGAATTTATGAAGACCGTACTAGAAATGCTTCAGCTGAAGACTATCAAAATTATTTGGTTATAGATCTATTCCCATACGCTCGGCTCCTTGTTCTTGATCGGCAAGTTATAGATATAAACAACTACAATAACCGTCAGCGATAGATTATTTTCATACCATGAAACTGACACTCCAATAATTTTGATATAAATTATAGTGTAATAGTTGCATCTACAGGTGGTCGTTTCCGTGAACATTAAATTCTCACGTCCAAGGAACAAATCCAGTAACGGGAAACAGTTAAAAGACAGTGAACAGTGGTTTCCCGTTGTCTTCATCATTTGACTGTTCAACGTTAATGGTTTATCGAAAAGTGAGTTGAATCGTTCGAGAACCATTCCCCTGTACTCCTGCATAACTTGTCAAATTATAGGCTTTGGCCTGTGTATTTCCAATCGTGCCTCGCTGATCTGACTCTTTCCCCTGTTTATGAGTATTCGTGCAAGTGAGAAATATTGTCTTTATTAATTACTAAAGCTAATAGGCAATTGGAATTTATTTAGTGAAGAACTCATTAAATAAAACCCTTAGACCCACCCTGGCTAGAAAAGGGTGGTAACCTGTAGATAACCCGTCCCAATTAGCTAGTGTACAAAAAGTGAGCATTAATAAATAACAATAATAATAAACCTAAATTGTGAAATATTGAGTTACTTTTTATATCTACATAGAGGCAGAGCTAAATCATGGTGAGTTCCCTTCGTCTGAATGTTTGCAATTTCTTGGATTCCTTTTATATTATTTCCGCTTTATTGGAAAATTTTATATACGACATATAAATATCTCTGAATATAGGAAATATTTTAACAATTGCTTCATTTGAGTTTTATTTAAACCAATTGTTACATTTATTACAAAAATGATAAACGTTGATTATTAGAGTTCTTTTGGATTGCAAACTTAAACAGACTAGGTTTACAGTTTTTATCACTGCACAATTTGTTTGACAATGCACTATACACTTGGTAAATTATTCTTAACTACTACTCACAATATGAACTGATAACTTCACTTCTTATTCACGTATAAACTCACGATCATGTGAATCACTGAAGATCACAAAACACGGCACTGCAGTTCACATAAAACACTGTACTGTACTGAAACTGAAATACACCGTTCACTAAAGCTGCACTGAACGCACTGTTATTCACTAGAAGAGAACTAAGAACGAATTAACTGTCGGGCAACCCTGGACCTCTTTTATAGACGGGCAGAAAGATCAAAGGAAAAGGACCCAGGCTGGGCTAGATCCCAGACTGACGCACACTGGAGCGAGTGATAGGTTAAGCCGGACATTCATTAATATCTCCGTTTATACTGGTCCTAGAATATTGATTCTGGTGTCATTTTAAAGCACATCGAATACTCTATTGAGCTACCTCATCAGCAATTTTTTAAGCAATTTTGCCAGATGCGATATAACGGTAGGATGAATTTTAAATGTGTACATACAGATTATGTATGGCTTACTAAGTAGAAAATTGTGATTTGTAGACACATAATATCAACAAATGTTTTATAAATTTTTATTTTTTTAATAAATTGAAGTTCACAAACGCAATACTAAAATTGTAAACAAAAATATATCTAGAATACAAATTTAAAAAAAAAAAATCTATGTACTTAATTTAATAATGAGAATTTGTAAACTGGAAGAATATCTAACATTTCTAAAATTTCAAATGTTTTTGATAAGGTCCGCGGGAGGTATAATACGTCTTCCGCATGGAAAGTCTTGACACTAAGAGTAAAATATTTAATGAATAGGCAAGTTTAGGCAAGATCTGACGACGTTGTAAATAAGACAATATACTCCTAAAAGCATGCTAAGTGGTATTTTTTCAAGCAAATACAACCGATTTGCGAATTCAATTAAATAAAATTATTTTCAGCTCGATGTAAAAAAAAAAAAAAAATTAGAGGAATTTTAAAAACCTTTTGTGCCAGTTTTCGATTTGTTATAATAGCCTTAATGTGTACTGGAATCAACAATAATTTATAAAATGAAATAAGAGTTCACGACTAATTTAATAAGCCAAGGCTTTATTTAACATAGCAATTATAACCAGGCATTATGTAAAAACCATTGCAATAATATGGCTAAAAATCAATCTGCTCAATTGAAAAGGGTTTATGTGGCACTAACAATACAATCAAAATCCCAAATTAAAACTTTTATTTTTTCCCCCAATGTCCAACATTACTGAAGGATCGCTCCAGTGTGTGACGTCGCCGAGAACCTCCATTGGTTCTACCATCGGTCGGTTGCTTTCATTTACTTCGCAATTCTTAATGATTAAGTCTGTGTACTTTTTCATGTACGCAGTTTTCGCAACAGTATGTTTATTAAGAAATAGGTAGGTCTTGTATACATTAAAAAATGATACGCACGTGATTATAAAGCAGCTAATACGATTGCAGTGAAATTTACTTCCTACTGACCGAAACATGCTATCCTTCATTTTTAGTAGATTTCCCGTATAGGAAATCAGCTATTGAGGTTGTACTCATGACGGAATTTCTTCAAATGTCCATCGATCCTACCTAGTAGATTACGAAAATGAGGTCCGTTCAAAACTGTATATATATATATATATATATATATATATATATATATATATATATATATATATAAATATATTTGTCTGTTACCGCTCTAGCGGTCGCAAATTTTGTTCAATCGTTACCAAACTCGATATTTAGTCGTTTTATGTAAAAAGAAAGATCAAGTTCGTTAACGGCTAAAATCGGATCAGTAGAAGTGGGGGGTTTAGAGGGGAGGATTTTCAAAAATTCGAAATATATCCGTTACTATACGTCGGATCGAACAATTTTACAGAATCACTCTTATTGCAAATTAAAATTACTATAAATATTGTTATATACATCTTTTCTCTATCTTGAATATTAACCGAGATATTTGCATTTTTATTAAATCTGGGCGCCTAACGGACGAGAGTTACTTTCCTGCCAAAAGCTAGTTTGGCCGTTCTGCTTAGTTTACGCAGCCCCTGCGTGACGGACTTCTTGTGTTTTTATTGGAGAATGCATAACCTAGTATTCCAGGCCCTAAAATAAATTATATGTTACATCGTCCGGGTTCCGAATCGTTTTACCCTCTTGATAACACAGCCAATACCATTGTTGATATTATGATACATATCTGTTTCAGGAATTGATCATGAGTGCCTGATTAATGTATGATAATTAAATTTAGTTAGTGTTTGTTGTATATATATTCGCTCGATATGCATTTCTAATAGGAACCATAGAGGTTAATGTACCGTTGTGCATTCTATTGAGATTCAACTACTTCAGTTATGCACTTAGTATCTAGCTAAACCATTTCTTTTTATAAAAAATACGAAAATGCTGAATATTTTGTGAATATGTGCAATTTTCTATGAGTCAATCGAACCACTGAAGCTGAACTTCAAACTTAGACGAATAGTAGAAAATTTGCAGTTTATTGTAATGTCTGCAAATATTGTTGCAGTGGATCAGCTGTCACTACTTCTGGAGGAATAACTGTCTGAACCTATAATTTAAATGCTGCTCTCAATGCACTTTGAATTGTATATTTATAAATTTCAATTTCGTTTAAACAAAGCAGGGTATGTAAATAAGTAGAAAGTAAGTATAAAGTTTTAGATTTTTTATTAACCTGCACTATTTCCCTCTTTCGGAGTTACTAACAATATTTGTAATGAAATTCGATCAGTACACCAAAGTGAATAACATCATAATAGACCAGCTCATTAGTATCGATTACAGAAATAACATAGTAACAACACTAAATATTTACTGGGCTATTTATTTAGGAATGTATGGCGGTTGTGTGACCCAGATATGCATTTTTCCCTGTCAAAAGTCAAGTAAAAAAAACAATTTCTGAATTACAAAACGTGTTGTGTTGATCAAGCTCGTTGATGGGCAATGCATAGCTTGTCAATGTGTCCATTGAATATCGTTTAATGTTTAGTTTCATGGGATCACATATTTTATTTTGTGGTAGTCCCCCCCCCTCCCATTTAATTCCTGTTTCATTTTAGTGATGTTCCCATTCCATTAATTAATATTTGTTTCTAATCAAATGGATTGAACCATACCAATTATATTTTAAATAATCATTTCCGTTATGTTTGAATGAATTACTCCGCCAGGTGTCAGAGCTTGATAAAAAACTACTTGTAAATAGCACCCTTGAAGAACATATTTTACAGGGAACTGTTCGCGGCATTTAGCCTTTCAGTAAGATACACTTTATTCATAGATCCTTTTATTTCCTGTTTGTACCATTTTTAGAATCTTTTTTTTTTCAAGTCCAAAAGTAGGATTTTATAACTTAAATTCAAGCCTCAAGATGTGTTTATTAAAATATCTACCTTCAACAGTAGTAATTGAAGTTACAACACATCAAATTATACGTGCCCATACAAGAAAAATGAATAAAAAGTGTGTGCAAATTGGATTCAACTAAACAGCTAAATTCTGGAAACTAAATCTTTAGCTAATTTAGCATAAAGCTTGCCACACCCACACAAAACTCAATCGATAGTATTGACCCTGAGGAAGTGGTCTGCTTTTAACTATGTTGATATAATACAATAAATGAGAGATTTCAAGAGCATTCTAAGTAAAATGTTAATTTCGAAATCCATACTGTTTTGAATATTCAGTCATTACCAAAAATGCTGTAATATTTTTTTAATTAGTTCGGTCTTATATTAAATGTTCTAGCATTGCCGATTAAGTAAAAATGTCGATGATTTTGGAAGCATTTCGCTTCTATTGTAGGTAGTGTGCCCGTAGCATCTTAAGAGGTAATCGTAAGGACCTCAAACAAACAGAATAGCACGTTAAATGAATTAATTATTTGTAGCTTATGAACTTCATTAGACTTAGTTTCAAGGTGGTATTAGAATTCTTCATCTGGCTTTTTGCATTTTTGTGTTAACAATTTAAGATGTTTTGTTTCGTTCTTAAGTTAAAAACTTCCATCTTGTATGTAATTCTTGTCGAATATTCTATAGATAGCAAAGCACTATTAATTAATATGCGAAAACAATAATATTCATCGGATTTTGTGTTTTTATATTTGTTTAGTATCCTCATCTCCAACGAGACACTCTTGGACAGGACCCAGGATCTTGCAAGTGCTTGAAAAACGATAGATACGAATCTAAAATTCATCTGGTTTAAAATACAATTGGGGTTTGAAGGTTTATTTATTTAAAATATAATTATTAAGAGTTCATGCGCCATCATTATCTTTAGTTTTTTTTCACAACTGAGCGTAATAATTTTCCAAATAAAAACCAGAGTAAAAAATGAAATAGGGAAGAGATGAAAGTTGAATAAGAGCCAGATTGTAGAGAATGGTCGGGGAGTTGAATCGAGGCCAAATAAAGGCATTTCTTCTGAGCTCACGCACTGATAAAGCTCAGCGTCAAATACCTCCATTTCTATCCAATGTCAGTCTGTAGAAGTCGATAGCACTCGGCGAGGTTACACTCTTGTTTCAGAAGTTAATACTGACTTCTATTCACATTGCCTCACTTTCTCTCAAGTATCTAATTTGACTTATCGTTGTATTTTTGAGAAGATAACATAATCTATTTGAAATTATACATTTAAATCTACACATACACAAAGACTGGATAAAAGCCAATTTAGGAAAATATTAGATATGAACGAGCCGACACGTTAGCAAAGAAAGCAGCTCAAGATACAAAAATAACTCCAGAATTCTCTCTCTTACCACTCTCATACATTAAAAAAGACATACGTGCCGGCACAATATATAAGTGGAACGGAGAATGAACGACATGTAACAAATCTTACAGCTTACATCAATACATGCCAAATATAACTCACAACAGCTACAACACAATAAAGAGTCACCATCACAAATGCTCACAATTTCTAACGGAACATGGACAGACAGAACATTATTTAACAAGATTTAAAATTCAAGACAATGACAAATGTACTTGCGGCTCACTTACAACACAAACGTTTTTATACTTTATGACTGTTCAACATTTAATCAAAATAGATCAAATTTAATAATGAACATAATTTTAAAAGGAGGCAATTGGCCAGAACCACCTCATATTATATTTAACAAATGTAATAAAGAACTTATAAAGTTTATCAAAAGTATAGATATGGATGTAGCAAAAATACATTAGAATGTAAAGTTGATTGTGAGAAATGGGAATTATAATTCAATATAATTACCTTACATAGACTCGTAAATTGAACATCGGTTGATTTTAACTTTAATTTTATTTATTTTTTTCATTTCATTTACTAAATTTATTTGTAATTTTCTTACTTATTTTAATATTTTATTTTATTATTATTATTTTTTTAATATTATATTTGAGTAGATAGTTGATTAACGTGTACTCATTTTAAAATAAAAATGTATTTAAACATAATCATACATGTAATATGCCATGTGGCAATAAAACATGTATTCAAATAAATAACTCCTTATAAGATCACTATGAGGAGAAAAAAAAATCTATTTCGTTGTAAACTATCTATTGAAAATAATTAATTTTGTGTTCGCAATTTTTGGGTATTTAGTGAATTTCCTCATGCAATTACCATGCCCATTACTTAAATAATATTTAAGAAATGGGCATGGCAATTGCCATCATATAACGTCAATTTAATTTTAGACAAATGTCAATATTAGAAAAACTGAAAGATAAATAGTGTTAACCAACCGCAAGAAGATAAGCAATATACGTGCCTATGAAGCAAGTTACTGCAATTAATGTATTATTTTAATTTTTGAAAAGATACACCACGCCACAGTATACCTGCATAACACCACAATGAATATTTTAGTTTTGTATATTAGAGGGTATTTCTAAGGATTGTGTTACACTAGTAATTTTAAAACTATATGAACGAATTCGATAAAATATCATTTTAAAGGATTTTATTGAATGTATAGGATGTATAGTACTTGTGCATTAACAGAAATATTTGCATTATTTAGTTTTCGGTCTTGAGTAAACCCCCACTCTTACTCATGTCATATTAACAATAAGCTGTTATATTATGAATCACATTATTTAAAGCCTAAATACTAAATATTGTTCTCAATGAACTTTTACGTTTTGAGATGAATGCAATCATGCCATGACCGTGGGAAATCTGTTTAGTTTACTTGTGACGACTCATTTGAGGCGCCCCAGGGCAGTGGGCCCTCGGCATTTGCCGACCTGCCCAGCCCAGCGCTGGTTACTATACTTCCGAGCTTTGGGAGAGAATTGAAACCCTAAGAATCTAAAGTTGTTAAGTGAATTTCACAGTGACTTCTTAATCAAATACTGAATAAAACTTATTTCTTGACTTGGATCGAACACCTAGTCTTACTCTCTGCTAGCTGAGAATAGGTGTAGATATATCCTGGATTTAACAGGCACTATCCATCATAACCCTTCATCTTGAGACAGAAGGAAGTTGTTTTATATTTATTACAGTCCATCATGCTAGTATTTTAGGTGGAGAAATTGTTCAGCTTATGGTAAACTCGGAGGGGATATTTTCGATCTCTTAGCAATTTTTATTTACTCCATACAACGCGACCCCTTCATATCAACAAGGTCATAACTAGACTTAATTCAGCCCGCATCTCATCAACCCCTGTTGATTATATCTCTTTCTAACTCTCAAAAGTATACCAGGGGTTCACACTACAAAGACTAAAATGAGGGATGAAGTAGTAATATGCCGCCTTAGAATTGGCCACACAAGGCTCACACACCAGCACCTAATGAAAAGAGAAGAACCTCCAACCTGCACTGTTTGTGGAGTAGATATAACAGTCTCACACATACTTACAGAGTGTAGAAGGTATGAGGACACCAGGAAGTCCCTTGGTAGGTCAGAAGTACTATCCGAAATACTAGGGGATGATAGTCACTCTATAAAAAAACTGTTAAGATTTTTAATAATAACTCGTTTAAATAAAGAAATATAATAGGACTTCCACATATGGGCACACAAGAAAGTGAGATAAATATTTATGTATCAAATTGATTATATATATACAAAAAACTGCTCTGTTTTTCCAATTTGTCACAGGATCATGAATAGAGAACAATAGGAGAGATGCAACATAGGCGAGGATGAAGGATGGCTAAAAGAAGGGATCTCTGAAGAGGGACTGCCTAACACAAGGAAAGAAAACGAAAATGGAATCTTGACCACCTAGGCACAAATAACTCTCGCGAGTTCGGTTGCCTATTTACAATAATATAAATAAATAAATAACTCTCAAGACCATAGATGAATTCCTCCATCAAGTCAAATTCAGCAACAATTTTCTGTAGCACTTTTTCTTTAGTTATAACAAAAACTTAAAAGTTGTTCTAAACATTCTTTTCATCTGTCATTTATTTCATCATTATCAAGTACTATTCGGCTTTTGTTGTTTTTCACTATATGACACCTGCCTATGAACTGTAAAGTTTTGACATTATCATAACCCTTATCAGTCCCTCCTAGATACGTGTCTTCATTTCTTCATATTGTATTTCTTTTCTCCATTTCTGTTTTAGTTTTCTTCATTTACGGTTTTATATTTGTTCATTTGATTTATCAGTTGGAGCATCTTATATATCATCTATTATCGTACATCACTTTCATTTTTATTCTTATGCACGTTTTTTGTTAGCCTGTACTTTGAATTAACTCTTCACCCACAAAAAAAAAATTTTTTTTTATTATTGTTATTTCATTATTTTGGAAAGTGGTGTGAATATTCTTTATAGTCCTTAAAGAGATTTAAATTTAACTCATAAACGTATTGAGATTTACGATTAAGAAATTTATATATTATAAGACATTTTGTCTTAAGTTATAAGTTGACAGGAAATAATCGATTTTAAGATTTGCCGTGAAAATAAATTTAAAGTCAGCTGGCATAGCTTCCTTCCGGAATATCAGTTTCAAAGACTCCCCAGTGCTTAAGGTTCGTTTCATCAAGTGTAACAGGGGATGAGCACTTCATAACAGTGATTAACCAGCATATTTAGTTGAATTTAAAAAATATATTATTTAAGCTGACACATATAAATGTTTTAATGTAACATAAAATTATTTTTGGGATTTTATACATTAATGCTGCTACTTGAAGAAAAGGAATGGCCACCGAAGAGGTGGTTTACAAGCCTCAAAACATCTAGTGCAGTGTTGAATAAAGTCTGCGTGTAATAGAACATGAGTTTTTGTTAGTCATCCTTGTCAATAAACTATGAAGAATAAAACATTATTTTAAGTAAATCTGTTAAAAAGTGATCAAACGGATTACATAAAATACCTTATTAAACTGATCACATGGATATAATGGTATATCTTGGTCCAGCGAGTTTATTATTCGCTATAGGCAAGATTGGAAATTACATTAAAGTTGTAGTCACCGTATTCAACCTCGCTAATGTATATCATTAGTGAGCTTGTGCAAGCGACGGACCACGGAGGGATGACTCTCTAACAACTCTGGCCTCTAGTAAAATATTGTTCACTCATGCCTTTATTAGTAGGAAGGGAATTTTCCTCGTGAAGCCTTTTATACTTGACGGCCTGATGCTGAAGGCAACGGGGACCCACTGTATATCCTTGTGGTTCTTTTCATTCCCTTGCTATTCCCACAGAAGTCACGATTACCTGTTAACAGGAAAACATATCAGATGTAGCATGTAGATACGTCAACAATAAAGGTATTTTTAAGCTATATTGATTGCATGAGACATCCAATCTACGTGTATATAACGCGTTTCTACTTTATGTCAGTGCCAATTGAGTTAAAGATTTTAACCTCATAAACGTATAACCCTGAAACTTCATAAAAACTAAAACTGGGCAGCGGTTGATACCTCCCCCCTCCCGTGCATGAAATTCCTTGCCTTTTCCTCTAAAACTTTCAAGGAAAAGCTATTGATTAATCCAAGTGTGACTAAAATTTCCCTGCTAGCAATTAGCTGCTAAAGGAGGTTATGCCATCCCTCCCTCCACGGAATCTTCTTATCTTCCATAGCTGTTACTTTTAATTTACTTCTAATAGCTTCTTCGTTAAGAGGGAAATTAGTCTTAAACAATTCCTCTTCAACTTATCCCATCTTATCAGTGTTACTTAAGGTAACAATATACTTTCAAGAGCCGGGTTTGCCAAGCTCTTGAGATTATAAACTATGAAGAAATTTTATAAGAAATGTATTAATTTTATAAATGAAGGACTGCAGAGTTTGTGTTTCAAACTATAATGTTAAATGAAAGATTGTCCTATGAAAGATCCTCAAAGAATCATAGATAACACAGTTTAGTGCATTGTTCAGAAGCTAGTTACAGATTTCCTTTTTCAAGTGATGATATTTAGATATCCAATTCTATCTTCCACCACTTGAAAAGAACGGTTTGTAAAAAAAAAAGTTAAGATTATTTTTTTTAAATGAAGTAATTAAAGATGGGCATAAGATGAGTCAGAGAAGTAATAATATAACAGCTTTAAGTAGAAATCGTGAGGGGGGGGTTTACTCAAGGCTCACAGCTAAAAGATACTAATAATATTTAAAAATTAAGTGTCAAAGAAATGTATTTAACAAACATTTCAGAAATACCTTTTGCAGTAACAACACTAATATTTCTCTTTTCGCCTTACTATTACAGAGATCATGAGTATTTTCTTTCCCCTTAAGGGAAATCAGCTATTGAGGTTGTACTTATGACGCAATTTAACCAGGAGATGACGAAAACGATGTCCGTTCCAAAGTATATATATATATATATGTGTGTGTGTGTGTGTGTGTGCGCGCGCGCGCGTGTGTGTGTGTGTGTGTGTCTGTCTGTCATCGCTCCAATAAAAAACTTCGTTTCTATTAGCGGAGTCCGATCATAGTCTAAGAAAAAGAGGCAGCCTGAGATTGAATAAAAGAAGATTTAAAACGTCCGTCACGCCGGGGCTTCGTTAACTTAGCAGATTTCCCGCGTGCATTTATCTCAAAACATGCACATAACAACATTCATAGAACATTATATTTGCAATAAGATTGTTTCTATACAATTTTTCTATCCGACACATAACAATTGTCCGATTTTAGCCGTTGACGAACCTGATCTTCTTTGTTACATAAAACATTTAAATACTGAGTTTGGTAACGATCAGACAAACATTCTGAACTCGAGAACGTTAAAAGACACATACATATTGAACAAATTTTGTACGGACCACATTTTCGTTATCTTCTGGATTGGATTCATGGACTTTTGATTTTTTTTTCGTAAATCCCATCATGAGTATAACCTTAATAGCTGATTTCACCAAAGGGAATTCTGCTAAAACGGCAGCAGATGTTTATGCTAAAAATGTACATGTACACTTTTCTTCATAGCATAATAGTATCTTATCTATTGATATTTTGCTGTGGTTAATTGAGAGGAGAACAGATGCCTGCTATATAAGTAAATAGGTTTTCATCTATTAGAGGCCACATCTCAATTGGAATCCGATATCTTTATAAAGCTGTTCACCATATGTATGTATATATGTATTTAATTATTTTTATTGGGGGGAGGGGCTACAGAGCAGAGGAACCATTGACAATTTCCCAATGTGGGGAATTCGTGACGTCGCTGGGGTAGAAAGCCGAAACGTCGAAACGCATGTATTATCAACATAAGCCCCTACTTTGCAAAGATGCTGCAAGGGCCATATTACTCTGGCTGGTGGTTTATTAGGCTTGCTGAAATGCCCCAGTCCGGTTCGGTGTTTAGTATGCAGGCTACAGGGTCCTAACCTATGTATATGTAATGAGACATGTTGGATATTGCGTCAGCCATACTATCTCCTCCTTCCCCTGCTTTCATCTAGTCGGATAAAGGTGTTACCTACTTAGGTTGTTTTGCCAAAATTCACTCCTCCTCTCGTAGTCTGGTTTTCGTAATTAGTTTGATCTTAAATGAAATTCCAACACATGAATTTTAATACCACATACTTGAACTCCCGAGTTCAATCTGTGGAGCTCAGTGACCATAATGGAAAGAGCAAAATGGGACATTTTGAAGAATGAGGTGACATAGCTGTATCATGTATGGAATGTCGTGTTTAGTGCATATATGCATTCTGTTCACTTTGCTTAGATAAGGTTTAGATCCCAGGTTCTCAGCTTGGATTGCTGTAAAGCGATTAAAAAAATCTGACACAGCCAACACATGACTTTTTTGCATTCATATTGAATTAAACTAACGAAATGCTTGTTGATCATTTGAAATAAATTCATTTGAAAGTGATAGCTCCGTTGCGCCATAGGACATATTTAATAGATCTTTTCAAGAGAAACAAAGAAGTTCTTATACAAAAAAATTGTTTGTCTAATATGAACGGAAAAATCTTCAGTTTCTTATTTACGCTCTATTCTAACCCCCACCTCTCCTACTTAGTCGATTTTGATGAAAATTGGAGACTCATAATTAGACCTTATAAAAATTCTAAATGTGAAATTTCAACATTTTAAGTGTAGCCGTTTTTGAATAAGAGAAAAACGTATGCGCACACATTGCACTTGAACTAGTGAAAATGAGTTAGGGTCGAAATGAATATTTCCCTTAATAAATTAAATAAATACAAACCTTTATTTGAGCTATGAAGAATTACTTATTTGTTAAAGATGTGGAGCTGGTTCTCCCAAGGAAATAAGATGGGGCACGGATATGACCTAGACTAAACGTTTTGGCTGTACATTGAGTTTTTCAGTTTGATTGTACGCCTTCACGTACCCTCAAACAGTTGCTATCAAAATCCATGTATATATCGATGTCATAGATTCTTTTTTCTTGTTATACATTCTGCCGTAGTTAAAACCTTTAAATCATTATGGAAAAATCAACATTGTGCAATATAAAATAAGCTGTTAGAACTTATTATTACATAGCACATCTGTTCATATATGTCCCATCTCAATTCTTCGGGAGAACCAACTGCTCCTCATCTCTCTCTCTCTCTCTCTCTCTCTCTCTCTCTCTGTATTTATAATTACCTTTGAAAAGCCTATGTACATAAATAAAACATGTCTTTTTATTTACTTAGAAATCTTCTAAGGATACATTTTTCTTTGGCGAGTAGGTCACTCAAAGACTAATTATTCGAATGAAAAGTTTTGTTTGCTTGATCATCGGTTGGTTCATCAATTAACTAGAACCTGAAGAAGTGAAATAAGTTTTCATGTTTGTATTTAATTTTTTGACAAAGTCTATATAGACTATGTGATGAAAGTCCGATTTATAAAGTTTGTTAAATTATGCTCTTCTAACAAAGTTTTAATAGCATTACAGTAATTTGGAAATGGAATTTTCTATTAATTTGTTCACAACCGTTTGATAGATATTTTTCCCTGAAATAAAGAGTGCTGATGGTAGTGAAGACAAATCATGTTTTTTTGGCATGGAGGAAATTCGAGGTTCACTTGAAAGTCTTTTTAGTAATTCTTCATTCCAAATCTTCTTATAGGATATCATGAAAGGCATAGATAATATTTAGTATATTCTGGACATTTTTCTAAAGAAACGGAAATGGACTAATAAAGGCGGAAGTGCACTCAGAGAGTACTGGGCCTTCCTAATTATAATTCTCGTTGACGTAAATAGTGCACTTTATTATGTACTGCAATCAAAATATGCATAACTATATATGATAAGTGCACATTTAGGTATATTATAAATTCATGAAAATAATACATATAGTTAATTGCCAATTTAGTAATTTATTAGCGTATCCCATTGTTCTCATTCCAATATATTGTGACTTATTGTAAATTTCAAAGCCTTATATTCGTATGCATAAACTGCTGCGGGAAAGGAACAATAAATTACTATCGCATATTGATACAGATCCATTTATTCATAATAAGTCATTAATTATTTATCAGCCAATTCCTTTTCACTAATAAATAAAGGCGAGCAAGTCATTTTTATCTCCACTGAAACATGATCATTTCTCACTCCTTCGCTAGTTCTCTTGCAGCTAAATGCTAACTATTTTTTTAATTCATGAATTAACTTCTATACACAATCAAATAGATGAGATTCTTAAAGATTTTTAAATTCCTTGGCATTTTACTACATACTTTAAAATCAAATTTTATTTGATTATTTGACGACTTTATCTCTCCCACATCTGCAAAAATTCATTCATTTTTTCTAGATACTGAGAAATGCGTGCTAAAGGGTAGAAAAACACTACATTTCAGAAGGATTTTTCTAAACAAAACCCAGTCATATGCTACGGCACCAGTTTTCCTCTTCCTAAAGTAGTATTTATGAGTTTATAAGGAATCCCACTTATGTTTTGTATTATGATAGTTTTCAGACTTACTGCGTGGGTTCAGTAGTTGAAGAATAATAGCGATGAGTTTTCTTTTGGTTTTCATTAATTTATTTATTTATGTTAAAATGCGAATCAGGGGTTTAAAAATAAAAGACACCTGACATTTATAAAAAAGAAAAGAAAAAACTAAATTAAATAGAAGTTGTTCACCCACGTCTTCTACTTGAAAACTATGGCATTAATACACTATTATAAAAAAAATACTGATAGAAAGGAAACACCATTTAAGCTGCATAACATTGAAGCTGCAACAAAGGAAGGTCAAAAAGAAAAGGTGATTTCAAGAAACGAGGGTATCAAGTAGAATAGAAAAGTGGAACTGCCCCAAGTGCAGAGGACAATCAGTAGTTCCTTCAATTAAAGCAATGTTGCAAATATTTTTATAATCAGAAAAAGTTCAACATACAATTTGTGGTGTGTGAAATATTCTACTTAAAATAAATGAAGCAGGTACAAGAAAAATTGATTTCCTGTCAAGCAAAAACATCTCTATCAGATCAGTTTTCTATTGATTGTTATTTAATTATTTAAATCAGTTCCTACTGCTTGTACCTTGAAGGTCTAAGATGATAAGTATATCTACTCCATCTGCCATTTAAAGAAGTCTTTGATGTTTTCCCGCCATTTGAGACCAATTTAGATAATGGAAGGTATGAAAAGGAATTGAATGATCGTGGATCCCAAACAGTTCTCTAATAAAATAGACGAGCTTTCGTTGGAATTATAAAATTTATTGCATAATTGGCATAAATTGTACATATTGTTGCATTCATAATTGGTATGTGCATATTGTTTTTGCTAATGAAAACAGAAAAAAGTTTAAAAAAATTCATACAACTAACGTATTGATAAGGTTGTATCTGTTATCCAGAATATTAAATGATCTAGGTATCAATCTAGGCTAGTACTGGATTAGTATTAGGGATGGGCGATAGGTTTTCTGTACTAAAAAATATTCAGTGGCGTAGCCAGAATTTGTCTTCAGAGAATATTAGGTAGAGGTAATATTTCGGGGTTGGGAGAAATTATCTTCCAAAAGTTTCCTTTAAGTTCTTAAATTTGTCCTAATTCGTTGTCCTAATTACTCCGGCTCGAACCCCTGTACCAGCTAGACTCCCACTACTCCACATGTGACGTGATACTAGTGCATTCTAGTGGGATCTCCTGAACTAATGTCCCCTCTTGGCGGGAATAGAACATGGACATATTTTTACCTTTAACGTATCGAGTGTAGTGGAAGATGTATGTACGCCTGAACGCGCAAGGCCACCGGCGTCCTCAAAGTTTAATCCACATTATTTAGTTAATATATTTTTATAGTTTAATTTAGGGATATGTTTTGATACACCCTTGATAATTGACATTACATTTGGTGTAGAATCATTATGTTTCTCCGTGCAAATATTTTTCCTTGCAGTTTGGACATCCATCAGCAGAAAGTAACAAAATTGAGGGTTCTCATTTCTGTTCTTATATCTGCATAACTATGTTTATTTTTATTTTTAAAATATTCATCTTCTCATATTGAAGATTTTTGAGGTGCTGGATGGTGAAGGAATTATTATCTCAGATAAGAAAAGAAAGGTCTCGTTCCTTCACAGAAGTTAATCATAATGTTCTCATGATGTAGTTGAGAATGAATTAAGACGTGCTAAGAAACAAACAAACACGAGTCTTATTTAGTGGTTAACTCTTTCAATGACTAACTAACACTTTTATTATTGGGGCTCAGGTTGGCCATGTGAGTTGAAGCGTTGCCTTTAATCTCACACAGTAAAGCTAGAATGGCGAGATCGATTCCCGCCTGGGCAAATAGGAATTTATTTAATGACGAATTCATTAAAAGTAATCCTTGGTCCCACCCTGGCTAGAAAAGGGTGATAATCTCCAGATAACCCATCCCAATTAGCCATAGTAGCAAAAAGTGGGCGCTAATAAATAAATAAATTTTTCAATGCTACTCAGTTGTTATTCTTTTCTACCTTTTTAACAAGAGTTAAAAAGTTAAAAAGAGAGTACCGATTAGTCATAGTAGCAAAAAGTGTACGTTAATAAATAATGATAATGACATGAGTTAGTTCAGGTTAGAATTAACAATCATGTGATAACACTCAAGGTAGATTGACAAGTACACAATTGATTGATTGACGAGTTTACAGTTTTTATTTATTATTGAAATAGATCTGAGTGTGACGCAAATTAAGATTTCTATACATTTTTGTAAATTCTGTATTTCTATATTAAATTTTCATGTCATTGTACATTCAGTTGCTAACATACAATAATAGTTTCTTACTGTCGTGATTTATTGCATTTCATCACTGTGTTAGTCAATGGCTACAGTTCATTGCTTAGGTTTCACAAGTAGAAACTTTATGGACGATAGAATTTGCATAACTGCTTTTATGGAATGTTTTGTATTTTTATTTTTTATTTCAGAAGCAGTTCATTCATGTGGTTGACTAGGCGTGCAAACACTTTTTTCCTTCTAAAATCTCACGTGCTTTATGCTATACGTTATCAGTAAACAGTTTTCGAACAACCTGATTTATCCAGACCGCTGAATCCATTTCATATTTGTTTGAAAACCGAAATTAAAGTTAAAATCGGTTATGGAGGAAAAACGTTTACCTACACACGCTGTGGGCATTTAATTTAAAGCCTATAGGAAACACGAAAACTGTTGGTGAACAATATATTGTGGTTAAAACTTTCCGTCCCTTTCTCAGCTGAAGCTGGGTCGAATGTATCAAATATACATAACACATTTAAAGAATGCCTGTTATACGTCATGAAAATAATGTATGTTGCAGAGATTATTTTCCCAAGTATAGAAAATTTACAAGCTCATTAAGGGACCTGATTATTAATATCCATTAAAATATAGAATTACCCAAATGTTCCAAAAAGCCTTCAGTGGGCTCTCTGCTTTATGCTTGCTTCTATTTTATTCTATGAATCCAAAATGTTTCTGATTATGAAAAAACATCTAAAAAAGAGTTTGTAGTCTGTGGCTTTATGTAATTTGATAGGTTTTTAAAACTTTGAATTTTTTATCCTTTAATTCCAGGGAGATGCTGCGAAGAATGATTTTTAACAAGAAAAGCCTCTACTTTCAACTCCTTTTGCTGACATTTTAAGATCACAAGTAATAATGTCTATTTATTACTCAATAAAGATTTTTTCATTTTAAATTTTATATATATATAATATTATCTATCCCAGACCCGTTTATAACTCTAGGTGTTTAACATTCAACATGACGGTCATTAAATTAAAAAAAAAAAAATCTTCAAAAACCACCTACAACTGGTGATATTTAATTTACTATGAATTTAGCATGAATGAAAAATCACTAACTTCACATTTTGTGGCGCAATATTCTTTTTATTATATTCTGTGTGATCTAAAAAAAAAAGAAATATCTCGGATAATATTTAAGATAGAGAATAAATGTTCATAACAATATATATAAAACACCTGATTACTAATAAGATTTCTCTGGAATATGCTGGATGCTAGAGGAACCAATTGATAAGTATCAATAAAAAGGCCTTGTCCTCTACTGTTTTTAATTTTATGCAGAGTGCACTTTCGGAGTCAGTCTTTCAGGGTTTCCCACCAACTGTGATACGTTTATACTGTTTTCCTATCTGTAATTTGTGTTGTTTTTTAATTTTATTTATAGTTTTAAGTTTTTGAAATACGCTTCTCATTGTTTCTTTAATTTTTATTAGTTCACTATTTATTAATTTTTTATTCTTTATTTCTGTGTTTGTTTTGTGACTTTTTTTACTTTTGGTCATTCTCTGATTATTAAATTGACTCAAGGTTTTGTTTGTCAGCTGGTACTGACGATGGGGCGCTGACTCCGAAAGTGCACTCTGGATAATATTAAAAACAGTAGAGGAAATGGACTTTTTATTGATCCTTACTAATAAGATTGGAGCTATACAATTTTTCAATCCGACGTATAGTGACGGAGATATTTCGAATTTTCAAAATTCTCACCTTCTGAACCCCCCCGTGATCAGAGTTCAGCCGTTAACGAACTTGATCCTTAGTATCGCATGATACGCTTATTGATCGAGTTTGGTAACGATAAAACAATAATTGCGACCGAAACACACACACACACACACACACACATATATATATATATATAAAATTGTTGAAGAAAAATTTCGAATATTCCATCATGAGTACGACCTCAATAGCTGATTTCCCTGAAGGGAAATCTGCTAAACTCTCATTTGGGAGGCAGAACGTCGAATTTTCACAGTACTTTAATACATCAAGGATGTTCTAATGCTGGTTAAACATCCCTTTTTGTGCGAGATATAGATATTCTGCTACTTGGAAACTCCATATTTTATTTTCCTGTAGGGTGTTTAACGTAAAGTTAGATTAGCTGGTGTAAACGAACTAGTCAGCTGAAGGTGTCGTTCATGACCTTTCTGAGATTCGATCCTTAACCTCCCTGATAATGAGATTGTCCTGGAGTTGGTAATAGCTTCCATTTTCCAGGACCCTCCCACCAGATACCTGCAACTCCCATCAATCCAAACACTCTCGGATCAACTCCAATTTGTGCCCCGCCTTCTCCGGATATATCTGAGTAGCTGTCGCAATTACATAAGTTATATATATCTTAGGTATTGCCATCAGCCGGCCTCCTCGTTAGCAGTCTCATTGATTAGGCTAATTTATTAATTAAATTGACTCTCTGCCCCCGCAGCCGTGTCGAAATACTTGCGGCCTTACAGAATTGCAGGAATTTAGGACACGTCTGTTCAAAATAATTTACACAAGTGTTTTTCACTAATTAAGGGGACACATTTGAGAAATAAATTTAATATATTCCCCCCTCTCCCTTTCATTTTACAATGAAAATAATCAGTTATTATCTATCGTTTTACTTATACCTCAGTTTCCAATTGCTACAAGCATTGAAAATAAAAATAACATTTAATATGCTTAATAAGTACTTGTTAATAGACAAAGGCCAATAAACGACATTTATTTGTACCAATATGTTGTTGTTTAAGGAAAACCTACGCTATTTTTCCACACTTGCTTGTGCAGCTGTAAAAGACTACCAAATATTTAAAAACATCTATATATTTCTTCTTTTAGATTATTTTCACCCTAAACTATGATTAGATCATGTTAATCCATTTGAAACATGAAATGGGTATTCATTTGAAAAAAAAAATACTAATACACAAATAAAACTCAATTCAATTAATAAAACATCGCTGTGCCAATAATCTTTGAAATAAATAAAACCGTTCTACATAACTCATAACTCGTTATTAAGTTAGTCTTAATTATTATTAAGGTCCACTTTATGCTGCTAGACGGGATGTCTATATGCTTCCACCGTTTTCTAGCCAAGTTGGGACTAAGAATTTTTTAGTTCTCTTTAGAAAATATATTCCAATTGCCCACTTGAGAATCGGCTCTAGGTTTGGCTAACCTGAATCCTAATAATAATGAATAAAAAACAAAACAGTCTTACCAATGTCTAAGTTCATCTGAACTTATGGTGTTGTACAAGAATTCAGAAGGCTTTAATTTTACGACAGAATGGAAGTAATGTATTAATTTATCTTTATTTTTTTGAAAGAGAACAAGTATTTGAATTATTGGGATGGGGTGTATTTTTAATCGGTTAGGTGGTGTAGTATTTCCTAGATAACGTGGCCTATTTATTTAATTTTGTCTTACCCCAGAGCTTTTTTTTTGTTATATTTTTCTCAGAATATTTTCTACACAATTATTATTAATTTATCTTCAGGAGTCATGATTTTGTTTATTGAAGGTTTTTCCTAATGGAAGTATTTGACAAAATCATTTTAAATTTCTGTATAATAGGTATAGACTTTATTAAGATTTAAATGGGTGATAAATACAATTTAAAAATATTGGTTGATAGGAGCTAATGAAAATGCAATGCTGAAAAATTTAGCTTTATGGGTTAGGGGCACTCTTGCTAATTGTGACATTTACAAACGAAAATTGGGGTTCCGATGCACAAAGATATTGGGTATAAATAAATTTTAGATGTATGAATTTTTACCGGAGAAGACACTTAATTATTTGTTTGTTTAGATGAACTACAAACAGGTGGGTTTGTTTAATAAAATATTGTGATCCTCCGTACAATGAATTAATGGTGTGCATTGAGTCTTCCATCTCTCCTCCCCTGATCCCAATAAGAACTGGGTGTCAGTCACTCATATCCGTGGGAAATAAAAAAAATTGTGAACTGCGCTTGCGCTGCCTGCACTGCTGTGTATTTACCAAGAAATTATTGGCAATTGATTGCGTTCCAAGTTCAAGGCAAAGGCCATATACTCATCCCTTTGACAATTCTGCTCAGCGGTTTCCTGCTCTTACTGACACCGCAAAATGGCGTCAGACGAAATGTTCGCTCCTTCTTCCAACATAATTCATGATCGAAATGAATGTAATTTTACGAAATTGTTTGAGACAGACAAGAAGGTTCATATAAATTATATTTCTCCAAAAGTTAGTAGCCAGCTTTAGTACTGTTTTTTTTTTATTATTTTAAAAAAAGGAAATAGAAACGGTTAAAAATGAAGCCTTTAATTCAGATCTGTATCGTTTCATCAATTATGTATAACAATAATATTTTTTCAAATCTTTGGGGCTCAGGTTAGCCATGTGAGTGACCTTAATCTCACATGGTAAACCTAGTGTAGCGAGTACGATTCCCGCCTGGGCAAAGGAATTTATTTAGTGACGGAATTCATTAAATTAAATCTTTAGTCCCACCCTGGCTAGAAAAGGGTGATGACCTGTAGATTACCCGTCGCAATTAGCCTTAGTTGCGAAAAGTGGATGTTAATAAATAATTTAATTTCTTTTCATACAGTCGATAGTCAACTTTATCCTACAATATTGAAAAGGAAATTTCTCAATAATATTATGAATTATAATGACGTTTTGTTTGTATACGAGACGGATATAAAAAAGTGAAGAAAAATATTCAATGGCTGTTTCTTTTTAAAGTTTAATTCGAGACTGACTAAAATGGTATCTTTTAGGATTAATACGGCAAACGTAAATACTGCAGGTCTCCGTTTGTCAATCAGAGGAAACGAACAAGAACCAATTATTCGAACCATCCTGGTATAATCAGATTAAATTACCCCGATACAATCCGTTTGAGTAAATGCAAACATTCGCCTCTTGGTAACTTTATGGAAAAAGCAGAGATTTTATTTAACCTAATGTGAGTTTAGGTAAGGTTCATTTGTGTTGTTGCTTCCAGGACTGGCACGAACTAAATATTGGAGTAGCAGTGAAGAAGATTTAGGAATGAAATGATTTCCCGATGTTACGGGAGAGAAATTTCTATTTAATTGCTCAGTCAATATTATTTCCTCATTAGTTGTCGATTTTGCCCCCTGGAGCTTAGCATTATACGGTTTACTGCACACCATTAATTGATTCGGTGAAGAACTGTCTGGTCCTCTTTAAATAAGGCTGCTGGAAAAAATGAGGGTTTGTTTAGGATTCGGTCAAGGGAACGGACCACATGGAGCTTTTCACTAATGGAGGGGAGGGGTCGTTAATTCATATTATGGGCTTTCAGGGGATCTGTGTGTGTGCTTGTATTTTTTTTTGTTCGTTTGATTCGGAGAGAATAAAAAGCACGCAAAGAGAACAAGTGGATGTACTGGTAATTAGAGAGAATCTGATTTTACCTTTTGTAAGCCTACCTACCAACTAAACCCAAACGGCGAAATTATTTATCAGAATTTGCACTCGTCTGCTGGAACTTTAAACGTACCAGTAGAGGGCTTTACTTGCTGACGATATAAGGCGAGACAAAATAAGGAGCTGACTAAAAATTTTCCAGACAGAAGGTTTTGTACGTAAATATTATTTATACAATCTTCAAATTTTATGGCAAGGGCCTCCAATAAAAAACATTTTTTCGGTACAAACTTTATTGAAACTGCACTATGTGTTACGTGGCTTATTTGCCAACAGAAATCAAATATCCCAATCATATATTCTTTACATTTTATCTTAAATTAATCGACTTTAAATTATGACGGGAAATAATCGAGTTCAAGATTGACTAATAACCGATTTTTAGTCAGCTGACTTAACCTACCTCGGGAAGTACCTGATGCCTCCTCTGTGAGGACAGTCCCAACGTAATGTAAAAAATAAACGAGCACTTCAGAAATGTAAGTAGCAATTTATAATTATATTTAATAAATATATCATAGATGTAGGCACCTACTAATAAATTATATAGCAAAAGAATTATTAAGGGATGTGTTAAATTAATTTTATTAATAATTTTTCAAGCCTTAGTTGCAAAAAATGGACATTTATAAATAATTTAATTTTTTTTTACTTATCAAAATGAAATGTTTATTGCTATAGTAGCTTAATTTAAAAATCCAAGTCTGAAGTTGTCTACAGAAGTCTGAAGAAATAAAAATATAGAACCCAATTAATAATCAAGTTGGAGAAAAATGAATAGAAGAAAAAATGTTTGACACTTTTCATTAACAAGATAAGTCGCATATATCATATTTCATACCAAATAATACTGACGAACATATTTTCTATTGTAATGTTTACATTTTCAATTTTAAACCAGCAGTTGGAATACATTTTTAATGAATAGTGTTATGAGTACAAATGAAAATTTGCTTATGAACTATGTGAGCGCATTCCTAATTGTATCACCCCTTGGTGGGTTTTAAAGATTTAATTCTCAGAGCACCAGTTCCTCTAGGATTTTAGGCCTAAGAGAGTTCATTAAGTACTAGTGAATTACACTTTTAATGTTCAGCTGGATGGAGCAGTATGTGTGATGTCTTAATTTGCACACATTTTAAATAGAATACGTGATTTCCAAGACTGACTCATTCATTTTCTTTATGCCCAGTATATCAAAGAGCGTGGCCATTTACACCAGAACGTGGGCGTCGAGGAACTGTTTTAGCATTTAACCTTGCCCTGAGGCTTTATTACAAGGAGTAATCTCTGGGTCATTTCCACATCTTATATTAATGCCCGCTACCGCTACCTCAATGTCGAAAATTTATTGTAATTGTTTCATTGGAGGCGTTTGAATTCGTGCTAATGTTTGCTATTGAAAATGGAGCAAGGTTATTTATGTATTTTACTTGCTGATGTTCTATATTGAATTGAATTCATTCAAAATGATTTACCAGGATACTGTATCACTTATAACTACGAACGAGACAGCAGTGAAATATGGAACATTGGCGGAATACCAGTTAGATACTAAATTAAATAACAAACATTTGTTTTTCAAGAACGCAAAAACCCGATTAAAACCTCATCAACATCTTCGGAAGTATACGCAGCAAATGTTTTACAGTTGACCATTATTTGTTCTGCCGTGATTTTCACTAAACGTAATCCTGAATGTATCATACACGAATCTAGAGTTTCGTAGTAAATATACCCTCTAAAAAACAATTCCTTCAATGTACGAATGAACTAAGTTGTAATAAGTACTATTTATTAATGCGCCTCTATGGAACAAGTGAGTGAAGGGGTATCTAGATAATATCCAGTTTCAAAAATAAAATGTTGTGAAATTTCAAAAATAAAAAATGAAAGCTGAAATTCTGATATATTCTAATAATTTTAGGAAGTATTAGATACATGTTTAAATCATGATGAATCTTGAGTCGAATGGTGCATATATATATATATATATATATATATATATATATATATATATATATCACAACCTGTTTTATGGTGCCAATAATATCCTACCCAAGACAAAACCGCTATATATATATAGTATTAAAAAATATTTAAAGACCTGTTTTAAAAAAACAAGTTCTTTTAGTTATAAATATTTAAAAAAGAAAAAGAAAAGAAAGCCAATGGAAAAATAATACTTGGAATTGTGCATGGGAAATAAATTCTTACACCGCCGGGGATCTGTTGGGGAAAAAAAAGAAAGTTGTTGGAACATTGCAGTTCCACTTCATATGTTATGAGTGCAGTCTACATAATAAAATGATATTTAGAATCGATACTCGTAATACTAATTAAAATTGTTCAATTGTATCATGCATAGAGTAAGATTTGGAGGTTTTTCTCGTCTAAAAATGTCCGGGGACAGATTTTCGCCACGAAACGTAGCCTGGGATACATTTGTGACGTCTTTTAAGGACGCAGTATTAACGTAAACAGCTTGTTGGAGATGTCTCTATCTAGTCTAACTAGTTTAATATATAGTACTGTCCATTAGGCCTAAATTACACTTCCTTGTCAACATGGAGTAATATGTGGGCTTCCACTATCCCAGAACTAACATATAAAGTTTGACATAATTTTAGTATTTTACAAGAACAACGATAAACTAAGAACCACGAATCGGCTCAATTGGTTTAATACTGAATTTTAGTAGACAAATTTCCAATATTAATAAAAAAAAGTGAACATCAGTATTTATTATTAGTTATATTGACTCATATTATTATCATATAGTCATTAGTTTGTATGTCTTTGTTGTATGGAGAATATGGCGGGGGAACACTATTTGTAGCAGAATTTTGCGGCTAATGTTTATTGGCGAAACTCATATAGCGGCAATCTTCTGATTAGAAATCAGTCCGGCTCTCTGTGCACGGCCCGCATATCAATTAAATTGCAGATGAGGATTTTGACCCCTCTGATGCCGGTGGCTCGGAAAAATGTGGTTAACCACGTTGGTAGACCTATTTCGTTTTTAAATTAGGAATTTCATGGTTCATTTCAACGTGTGTCTTTGTACCGTGTTGTGCAACCATGAAATAACATCCCTAAAAAAATCAGATTCAAAAATGGAGATTTTACAGGAGAGAGAGTTTTTCTCCAATTTATATTGCAAAAGTTGAAAATCACCTCCATAGGCAAAATATGGAGAGGTATTTAAAAGACCTTTGACTGTTTAACTATTTGGGGGTTGAATGTAAAAATTAAAAGTAGATTAATTAAGTTATTCATTACCTTAAGAAAGCGTTAATTTACCTGTAGAAAGCTGGGAAGATACTGAGTCCAGTTTATGTGGTTTTAGAATTGAATGAATTATATTCTATTGACAGTAACAAAAATGGCTGAAAAACGATAAGTTGTGATGATTTTCTTTTGCATTTCTGATAAGGTTTCTTAAAGAATAAATATATTTGCAAATTGTAAACATACTGTCAAAAATATTTAAATTAGATCATAAAATAGCTATAAACCTTTCAGCTTGAAGTTCGTTATCCTTTTTTCCCGAATATTAATGAGGAAATGTTTTCAGTATCTGATTGGTGGCCACTAATTAACCCAAACAAATGGTTCCACTCCTATGATTTCTGTTCTTTTTTTTTCTTTTGTTTTTTCAGTGGGTTATGTTTTATTTTTATAGTTAAAGGATCTTTAGCCAAACGAATCAATTTGAAATTTAAATTTCTACGCATACTTTATGCTAAGTGGATTTTTTTTATTAAAAAAAATTCTGTTTATTTGATATAAAATAAACACCTTCTTAAATTATTCTATGACTGATCTTTCACTATACAATTTTGCCTCAAATCAAGTAATGATAGGAAAACATTTCTTACTTCAGTAATTTTTTTTTTAAATTTTGTTTATTTCTGTAGGTCTTATTACTATTTAAAGTTTTTTGTTTTTTTAATGTCAGAAGTATGATGCAAAGAAATTGGCGACAAAAAGCGGTAGAAGCTACGAAGATAAAAATGAAATATTTAGCAAGAAAAGCAAGCTTTTCTTAAGTGATTTCCATAACTCTCTGCAAAATTTGTTGATATGTTTATGCTACGGACTTGATTCCTGTCGTAGTAGGGTTTTGTCGTTTCAAATGGAAATCATCAAAAAATCTAAATCATTAATAATGTTGTGGACTGCTTGTTTTGTTTATATTGTTATTGATAAATATCATTTAGAGGCCCAGCTTAGCCATCCGAGTTGAAGCATCGTATGCTTGGTAAACCTAGGGTCGTGGGTTCGATCCCCAAGGGGACAATAGGAGTTTATTAGTGACGTACTCACTATTTGAAATCTTTTGCCCAACCTTGACTAAAAAAGGGGAGGTGCTACCTGTACTGATAAGTCATAGTTGCAATTTGGACTTTAGTAAATGATATAATAGAAGCAGTATTAAATATTTTGAAGTTTAATCGTTTTAATTTGTATCCTTTCTTACCTGAGAATCACGCAATTAATTTGGTTATTTGTAATAAGGGTGGATAATTCTCCTTCACCTTAAGAATAATTGAAGTTTTAATTTCTTCTTACTCGTTAGCTAATTTATAGGGTTTGTTGTAGTGACAGACAAACAGTCCATTTACTGTTTCGTTTACTTTAGTAAAACAAATTGAAATACGATGAGAAAACAATAAAGTATCCATTAAATTGTGCTCGGGCCTAAGAATATTAGGGCTACTGTATTTCAGTATTGAAGACATTCTAACCTGGAGTTTATAGTTACCCAAGGGGAAAAGGAATTATGACTACCCTGAATTGTGTGAGGGCTGACACCGAGTGAGAATGCCGCTTAGAGATATAAAAGCGACCACATGAGTGCAGCACCGTCTACCCGCATCACTATAAACCACTAAAAAACCAGGCGTCTTCAACTTATTTAATGACCCTAGGAGCAGATAACATCAGCTTCTTTCACTCAGGGCCCAAGGAACTTTTTACTTCTAGAGATGATTCGTTGCAGTGAGAATTTTATCTTAGCAGCTCTTATAATGGGCACCGTATATATGTCCCATATTTATAACGCTACTTGAGCTATATTCCATTTTCACTTTCTTGCACAAGTATGAATTATAGAAACGGTGAATTGAGTGGATTAGTTTTTTAGAACGGCTTTTCTTTGCACTGTCTAACAAGTAACAATTATCAGAAATCATAGTAGTTAAAGTAAATATGGATTTTTAAATATAATCAATAAAAAAGCTTATTTAAGACTTTCCCCCTCAACAGGTTCCTCAAATACCTTTGTCAGATTGGCAAGATGGGAATTATATTCTACTTTCGTTAGCTTACTCATACTTGTTAATGCCTACAAATATTCATCTATTGCATGCAGACCTCTGCTCCTAACTAATTTGCTCTCGACTGGATTCTCTCCACTCTTCCTCAAGTCTTTAGTTTCATTTGCACGGATGACAATGGGAACCACTGTATATCCTTAGTCATCTTCCCTCTCACCTTTCCACGGACCTAACAAATGTGTTTTTGTACCTTATCCGAGACCAATAAAAGTCTTCTAAAGCAAGGAAAAAAGAACTGAAAAAGGTCTGACAAAAACTCCAAGGGTTTTTGGTTAGCTCCTGTTGAAAAATTACCACAATTGCATAAGGCTGATAATCATAAGATTTTAAAATTCTTTGCCATGAGTCGTACAATCATTTATTTAGAATTAGCAGAATAGTTTTAGTGGACAAAAATATGTTTTGGTGAGACATGAAAATTCGGTTTTTATGTCTTAAAATAACTAGTCTTATTTTATTTCAACATAATGATTTTTTCCCATCTATCTGGGAGAAGAAAAAATATGTTTACCGTACTCGGCCTTCGATGTTGGATTCTACCAATACCGGCGATGCCCGCCACTCAGTGTTGTGAGGCAATTGAAAAGCAGCAGTTATAAAGAAGTAGTGTGTTTGGTGTATCCCGCCACCAAGCTGATCAGTTGATCTCCTTATGAATTCTTATATTTTAATGCAAATGTTTAATTTTATATTTTCTCATGGGATAAGTACTTTAAAACAAACCTCTTTTCCTATCCCTTCGATGCTTAGTCTGGTTAGTATTTTTATATGTTTTGCCAGGAAGCCATTAATAGCTGTTTCTCTATTTTAACAAGCTTATCTCTTGTACTGTATAGGATTAACCTGTGAAGCTGAGATAATCAACGGCTGTATTTTAAATGATTAAATGGCCTTTTGACTCTGCGATATTTAGAACTGAGACAGCAGGGATTAACGTGGTTCATTGTTTTGCTGAATTTAGCCTCTAAACTCATCGAACAGTGGTTAAACCTTGAGTTATTTTGTAAGTAATTGAAACTCCCGGGCAAACATTTAGGAGTTCGCTATCCAAAATCTTGTCAAGTTACTTGTACGCTGAGAAATTTTATCTGAACGTTAAGGAAGTTTACTGTTTTCGTTGGTATAATTATTGAAAGAAATTGTTTTTGCGTTCCAGACTGCCTTTAAAAATTCACGTTAATTATAGTTATACTGATTGATTGTATTATCACAGGACGTGATAAAACAAAGATCACCAGTGTAAAATTTTAAGCAGATTCCCTACCAAACTTGATATTTATTTTTTTTTTTTTAAAGCGGATCAAGTTCGTTAATGTCTGAAATCAGACCAGTGGGAAGGGGGGGGGGGGTTAAAGAGAGGATTTTCGGAAGTTCGAAATATTTCCGTTACTATCCGTCGGATCAAAAACGTTTATAGAACCAATCTTATTGGAAGTTAAGTGTACTATAAATATTGCTATATACGTGTATTCTCTATCTTGAATATCAACCGAGATATTTGCATTTTTCAGTTTTCTGCCTTCAGCAAACCACCACTTCAACTCATTTTACATAACATAAAAACGCGTACACTTATATACAAATATGGAACTGCATTGTGTGTGGCAGTGTACACAACAGCTGGTGATAGTTAAAAATTAGGTTTCTTTCACATAAAGTATATTTGAGTGCTAAGTGATTTGAGGGATCCAAACCAAGCCTGAGCTACTTTAGTCCTGACTGGCTCTCCGACTCTCCCTCCACCAGGACTGAAGTAGCTCTGAAGATATATGCTTGAGCCACCGTAACTACTCATATAAAGTAAAGATGAGAGACTTTATAATTAATTACCACCAGCTGATATATACAAATGTTTAACATACATTTAAAGCATGAATTACAACCTACTTGAAAAAATGTCCTTCAAAACTTTGGGTATCGTGGAACCCTTAATTGCATGTTTCTTATAAATACCATAAAACCAGAGTTTTTATAGAATCATTCCTCCTTAGAGTGCATAAGCTTACAGATGAGAGATATTAGCCAGTATGAGCTTGCAGACTATAACTTCAATGTATCCGTGAATCTTAACGTTCATATTAGTATGAATTTCGGCAAGGAAGTGGTTTGAGAATGGGGTTATTACATCTAAAGTCAACTCTGGTGTCTTGAGCAAATTTCTACCTCTATAATGAAGAAACTTCACTTATCCAGCGTGGATGAATCACGATGTATTATTATCTTTTTAGCGAATTTCCTTTTAGGAGTTAAAAAATATGACTACTAAACTTAGGACCATTGTTACAATTCAGATAACATTTTTCGAATAGGATTTTTTAAAATACATTTTTTGTTGTATTCATTTCAATTTATCTTTTATTGGAGGGGAGAGTTGAAATTCTTCATTTAATTTCCTGTGTCCTGATCAATGATACTCTGAATAAGAAAATGAAAAAAATAAAAAGTTGTATAATTCTCTAAGCCCACCTCACAGCATGCTTCCTTATGAGTCCAGGATACTAAAAAATCTTACAAAATTACTATCCATTATCACTTCTCTTTTTCCTGTTTTCTATTATGAATGAAGATAACGAAATATAACTTGCCTCGACCATAGATAACGCTGTCGGCTGAATTTGACCGCAAGGATATTTTTACTCCTGTCATTTTTGGATTTCAGCCACAAGAGATATAATTAAAACGGCAATTTCAACAAGGTTTGAGAGATATATTTTGTTTATTAAGGCAGAATTAGCTGAAAGTATTCAATATTACAGCCATCTGTTTCTGTACGTGTGTAACTATTTAAGTATTTAAGGGCATTGGCAGTGCAACTTTAAACATATGTGCACCATATAATCCCAGCTAAAGAGTCATGTAGGAGCCACTAAAAAGATCCATCTTTGTTCATAAATGCCTCCACAGTACGGTAGCGATGCATCGAGCTGACTACTTGACGTCAAAAAGATTGCTGCTTTCATAGGCTATTAAGCCAAATATTTCCACGGTTTCAGTATAATCGTGTCACCTCCAGGAAATTCTGACTAAATGTGAGATCTGAGTATTAGCTTACTCATATTGTCCTAACATAGTTGTAAGCTATCTCATTATGATAAAGACATGTTGATAGATTTCGAAGAAAAGATATGACAATTCCTAGCTGGAGATAACAGAAATACAATCAGCTTTTAGCAGATTTCCCTTAAGGGAATCAGCTATTGAGGTCGTACTCATGACGCGAGTTTTGAAAAATTTCCTCAAATGTCCATCGATCCTACCCAGGAGATGACGAAAATGAGGTCCGTTCAAAATTATATATATATCTATATATATATATATATATATATATATATATATATATATATATATATATATATATATATATTTATTTATTTATTTGGAGCTTCGCAGCTGTGGCGATGTTGCTCTGGGAAAAAAACAAAAAAAAAACAAAAAAAAAAAACGAAACGAAACAAAATTAATTTAAACGAAACATAAAACAACATAACAGAAATGTAACATGAAACATAGAATAGTAACACAAAACAGAAATGGAACACAAAAATAGAAATAAAACAAAAACAGAAATGGAACACAAAACCAAAATGGGAAATAAAAACGGAAAGGGAACACAAAATAGAAATAGAACAAAAACAGAAATGGAACACAAAGGAAAATGGGAAATAAAAACAGAAATGGAACACAAAATAGAAATAGAACAAAAACAGAAATGGAACACAAAAACAAAATGGGAAATAAAAACAGAAATGGAACCCAAAAACAAAATGGGAAATAAAAACAGAAATGGAACACAAAAATAGAAATAGAACAAAAACAGAAATGGAACACAAAAACAAAATGGAAAACCAAAAACAGAAATGGAACGCAAAACAGAAATAAAAACAAAAATGGAACTCAAATAATAGAAATTGAACAATAAATTGAAATCGATCAATAATAGAAATCGAACACAACAAATTGACAAACAAATATAGAATCCAAAACAATTTAAAAAACCGAAAAGTGAGAATTGAAAAAATAAACTTGGATAATAGGAAATAAAAAAAATATTAAACAAAATATAATAAAATATATATATTGTTGAATAAAAAAAAATAATAATAATAAAATAAATAAAAAAAAAAAAAAAAAAAAAAAAAAAAAAAAAAAAAAAAAAAAAAAAAAAAAAAAAAAAAAAGTTACTGACAACGATAGTCATGAATTGCATTATGGCGGGAAGGGGGGAAAACCTTCAGTTTTGCTAGACAAAAAAAAACGATGAAATATTTACTTTACATATATTAAAAGAGTTTATAAAGAGCTCAGCAAACATACAAGCACACACACACGCGCGCACACACACACACACGCACACACACACACACGCTCGCACACGCACACAAAACATTCACACAAAGACTAGAATCGCATACATTTACTAGAAAATTATAAAATCTCTTTTAAAATGCAAGTATTAATTTTCAGTATTGTATATTCAAATTTTTGTGTATATGTTAATGTCTTTTAGGTGTTGTAGTATAGTGGGTATGTGTGGACTACCTTCAGTGAGTAAGTCATGTAGGTCGTGGGGTATCTGTAAATGATCTCGTCTCTTGCAGTCTGTCAGTATGTGTTTTATTGTAAGAGTCAAATTGCATACATGGCATTTGGGCTGCTCTCTTTTTTTCATTAGAAAGCTATGAGTAAGGAGAGAGTGACCAATGCGGAGCCTTGTTAAAATCACTTCTTCCCTCCGTGTATAAGTTGAATTTTTACTAGTCCGTGTGAATACTGTAGGTTTAATTTGTCGTAATTTATTGTCTGTTTGTTGCCATTTTTGTTCCCAGTCTAGTAGTACGTTAGATTTTGCAGAATGTACTAAGTCGTCTATTGTCAGTTCATTTGAGTCTACGTCATGTTTCTGAGTCGCTAATTTTGCTTGTTCGTCAACTTCATTACTTCGTCCAATATTTTTGTGTCCTGGTAGCCATACTAGTGTAATATTGTTTTGAAGATGGATGGAGTGTTCTAAGATGTGGGTTATAATAGGATGAGTACTGTAAATGTTCTCCAAGGAGAATAGAGAACTTAAAGAGTCTGTAAATAAGAAAATCTGGGAATTTTGAAAATCATGAAATTTTGAAAAGGCAATATTTATAGCTTGTAACTCAGCTGTATAAATGCTTGCATTGTTGTTAAGTTTCGTTGTGTATATGTCATTGTTAATGATTGCTGCAGCTGCTGTCCCAAAGTCAGTCTTAGATCCGTCAGTAAAAGTGTGAAGTGAGTTTGTGTTATTTGCTACAATTGAGTTATAAGCTATTCTGTAAAATTTAGAAGATAATGGATTTCTTTTATTAAATTTTGTTAAAGTTAAATTAATGCTTAAGTTATTTATTCTCCATGGAGGGAATGTAATGCTTTTGTTATAGTATATTTGAGTTTGCAATATGTTCGAATCAGTAGTGTTTTCTGAAGTGCGTACGACTAGAGGTTTATGTTTAGTGTGTTTTTCTATGTATTTGTTGTAAAGTGTGTTATTTAAAAATACATTGACGCATGGAGCATCTAATGCTTTGCATTTTAAAATAAATTTTAAGCAGTTGATACGTCTCCTGTATTATATATATATATATATTTGTCTGTTAACGCTCTAGCGGTCGCACTTTTTGTTTGATCGTTACCAAACTTCATATTTAAGCGTTTTACGTAAAAAGAGAGATCAAGTTCGTTAATGGCTGAAATCGGACCAGTGGGAGGGGGGGGTTTAGAGGGGGGATTTTTGAAAATTCAAAATATCTCCGTTATTATGCGTCGGATCGAAAAATTGTATAGAATCAATCTTATTGTAAATTAAATTTACTATAAATATTGTTATATACATTTATTCTGTATCTTGAATATTAACCGAGATATTTGCATTTGTATTGTGTGTGTGGTCGAGGGAACCCCGCCATCTCCGGACTCTCCGCCGAGAGCTCTGGTGGCCGTTTCCAGAACTATTGCCCCTCGTGAATAGGTTTAGAGATCCCTTCGTACTACAGCCGTTATTAGGCGGATTTCTCTATTGTAAAACTTCACGTGGGAAATCTGCTAAGTTTACGCATCCCCTGCGTGACGGACTTTTTTTCATTAAAAAAAATAATTGGAAACTGTTTAATAAAACTCCATTAAGTGTAAACGTACCTTACGATAAAACACATACTGACAGACTGCATCCAACGAGAAAACCTTCACATACCCCACGATATGTGCCAATATATTCCAAAATACTAACATATCTAAAACACATCAACATTTACAAAAACATATAATACAAAATAGAATAGGTCTACAGCATACCTAAAAAGTTTTAAAAATGGTTAACTTTTATTATATTCTTTGGAGAATACAGGGATATGAGAAAGAATCAGATTTTAAAGAAATATTTTCCATAATATAAAAGTACAAATAAAGGTAAGCACATGAAGGAGTAAATATATCATCCTAATAATGCCAATCACCATCGCTATGGGTACAAAACTAAATAAATAAAATAAAAAAATAAAAAAAAAATAATATAAATGTACTAGTATATAGGAATAACATAATTTTTTTTATTAAAACCATTTTAAATTATTGTCCTTATTACTAGTCTAATGTTTATTTATGTTTGGTTACCTAATGTTTATTTATGTCTTATGTTTATTAATTGTCCTTATTACTAATATTTAATGATTATTTGTTGTATTTAATTTTTTATTTGTTATTTCAGTTTTTGTTATTTTTCTGTAATTTTTTTTTCATTTTACATTGTGAAACTTTGAGCCAAATCGCCAAGATGCGGGTGCTCCTGTATAAATAAGTAAAAAAAAAAAAAGTGTAAACGTAGAGTACCTGCCTCTTCCTTAGAACCATTGGCAAAGCGGAATTTGTCTCCCAAAAATGTAATTATCAATGTTTGTGCGTGTGTGTGTGTGTGTGTGTGTGTGTGTGTGGTGTGTGTGGTGTGTGGGTGGTGTGTGTGTGTGTGTGTGTGGGCGTGCGTGCGTGCGTGCGTGCGTGCGTGCGTGTGCGTGCGAGAGAGAGAGAGAGAGAGAAAAAATTTTTAACACTCCATTAAAAAAAAAAAAGGTGGATTTTTACCGTTGTGGCTCTTTGGTAAAAAGTATCTATAATCTGAAACATATATTAAAGCAAATGAAACCGTTTCGAAAAATTATAGAAGCTGCTCGTGTTTAAAATCTAAATATTCCTACGTATGCCATGGTCAATTAAATTTAACTTCGTCTTCTATATATGCTTTACTGGAAATGGAATTTTTTTATTTTTGCAAGCCACTTTCATTTTGTTGACTCCTCTCTTTACTTAAATAAGAGGAAAGTAATTTCTTTCTTTTCTCAGGCAAAACATTTCATCAACTTGAATTTATTTATTTATGACGGTTTTCCTCTCAGTTACTCCATCAAACCTCCTTTGACTTTTACTTTGGCCAGATGTGCGTTTTCAATTTCGTTCCTTTTCAAGTAAATATTTGGCTTGGTTGGAAAAGTTAAAAAGAAACTATTGGCCATATTTTCTTCTAAGGCTAACATATTAGCACTAAATTTGAAACAGAATATTTGTTTAGAATTCGTTTATTTGCCTACTTTTCGTCTTGATATTATTATATTTTCTTTTAGCCTTTTTTATGTTCAAGTTAAGAATATTCCCACACCCTTCTTTTTAACCTGTGTAGAAGTTTGGCAATGAGCTTGAAATAAAATATATAGGCTCCTCACTAAAGTTTTAGTCACCAATTTCATTTACTTATTTACTTTTATTGCAATATGAAAAGGCTTATCATAAAAAAACATTTCAAACAGTAAAAAAAATGGCTTTTAATTTACAATACGCGTGGATATAGAAAATTACTAAAAAAATGTAAATCATATGGACTTTGAACCCTTTCAAAAACCTTCATGACACAAAAAAAGTCCGTCACGCAGGGACTGAGTAAACTAAGCAGATTTCCTACGTAAAGTTATACAATAAAGAAATCTCCATACGAATGCCGAACAGTTATGGAAACTAGCTTTTGGCGGGAAACACTCGTCCGTTATCCGCCCACATATAATAAAAATGCAAATATATCGATAGTGAAGAAATGTACATAACAACATTTATAGAATGTTAAATTTGCAATAAGAATGGTTCTATTCAATGTTACGATTTGACGCATAATAAGGGAAATATTAAGAATTTTCGAAATTCTCCCCCCTCCCCCTGGTGTGATTTCAGCCGTAAACGAACTAGATCTTTCTTTTTGTATAAAACGATTATATATCAAGTTTGGTAACGATAAGACAAAATTGCGCCCGCTAGAGCGGTATCAGAGAAATATATATATCCAGTTTTGAATGGACCTCATTTTCGTCATCTCCTGGGTAGGACCGATGGACATTTGAAGAAAAATTTCGAAAATCGCGTTATGAGTACGATCTCAATAGCTGAGTTCCCTTAGGGGAAATCTGTTAAAAGTAGGTTTCTTTCACATAAAGCTTATTTGAGTGTTAAGTGATTTGAGGGGCCCAACCAAGCCTGAGCTACTTTAGTCCTGACTGGCTCTCCGACTCTCCTTCACCAAGACTGAAGTAGCTCTGAGGATATATGCTTGAGCCACCGTAATTACTCATATAAATCAAGTAAAGGTGAGCCTCAATAACTGATTTTCCTGAAGGGAAATCTGCTAAAAGGTATTTCTGAAATAAGAAAAAAACAACAAAAAAACCTTTTTTATAACTAAAGTATTATATTAAAATTTTAGTAAAATAATTACAACATTTTCTAATAGAGTGATGCCGATTTTGTGACTTTAGCCAAGATTACAGTGATTACGTTATCAGGTATAAAACTTCACATTGTCTAGTGCACTAAATATCAAGCTGTCAACAATTCTCTGCTAACGAGAAACGAATGAGTCGCATAACAAATCTATTAAGCACTCGTGTTCCTTTAGCCCACATATGCCCGCATGCGTTTACGCTCTCACACTTCCCAATTGAATTTTCAGAGATTATATAAAATTCAAATATACCTACTGGTTGTAGGGGCTTGCATGTGACTGTGAGTTGAATTATAAAGCCAGGTGCTACGAAAACTAAACAATTTCCTAAATGCTGGTGTGATAATCAATTGATCTTATCTCACCATATATTCTCTATTTTTAAGTTCTAAAAATCCGATGAGTAGAACTGGACAGAGAACGATTATATATCGAGTTTGATAACGATAAGACAAATATTGCTAGAGGTAACATACATACGTATGTCATATTGAACGGGCAGGTGCAATGGACATTTGAGGACATTTTTCAAAATTGGCCAAAAGACTTAGTAATATGGTTATTTTACTAAAACTTGTTGTTTACTGAAATTGCCTTTGTTAGTGCCTAATCAAGTAATTAGACATATACGGAAGTAGAACTACATATTATCTTCTTTTTATGAAAATTATGTCTTATTTCCTTCTTCGTTATGTAAGATGTCTTCGTTGCCTGGTAAATTCCTATCTATTGATTTTTATTTATTATTTGGTTTGTGCCCCACAGCGATGGTGATTGGCATAATTTGAATAATATATTTACTCCCTCATGCACTTACCTCTGTTGTACTTTATTAGCAGATTTCCCTTAAGGGAAATCAGCTATTGAGGTCGTACTCATGACGCGAGTTTCGAAAAATTTCTTCAAATGTCCATCGATCCTACCCAGGAGATGACGAAAATGAGTTCCGTTCAAAATTATATCTATCTATCTATCTATCTATCTATCTATCTATATATATATATATATATATATATATATATATATATATATATTTGTCTGTTAACGCTCTAGCGGTCGCAATTTTTGTTTGATCGTTACGAAACTCGATATTTAACCGTTTTATGTAAAAATACAGATCAAGTTCGTTAATGGCTGAAATTGTACTAGAGAGAGGGGGGGTTTAGAGGGGATTTTCGAAAATTCGAAATATCTCCGTTATTATGTATCGGATCGAAAAATTGTATAGAACCAATCTTATTGCAAATTAAATTTACTTTAATTATTGTTATATACACTTATTCTCTATCTTGAATATTAACCGACATATTTGCATTTTTATGAAGTCTGTGGTCGGGTGTTGTTTGGGCTAGTTCGGCCGTTTTCGTAAGTTGGCTCTGGCGGAAGCTTCTAACCTAACCTGTAGTTTGTAACCTTACCTAACCTTCTTTACTTTGTGAGATTTATGCAAATACGTGCCGTTCATCTGCCCCCCCCCCTTCTTTAGTTCTTGGATTACTAAAATTTGAGTTATTTAAATATAAATTATTCTTACAATTCAGAAGCCGTTTCAGTTGGGAGTTTATTAAAATTAACTGCAAGATTTCTCATTACCGTTTGTATTTACTTATCAGCAATAGCAGAACACTTCTGGGAAACTAATCACAGCATCAAATTTGATGAAGTTAAGGTGCTGGCCAAGATGGACCGATACCAAGGAAGACTGGTTCGAGAAGCCATAGAAATCGCGAAATGCCCATTCAACATCAACAGGGAGGATGGAAACAGACAAACTCTAGAAGCCCGTCATTCCACAGAGACCACGGACAAGAAACATAAACGACGGTATAGCGGGTGAACGACCACCGGAAGAAGTATCCTGGAGGGTACGACTCCGCCCAAGGAAACCGGACAAGGCCTACTTATATACCTGAGGTGAACACACACTCTTCAGTCTCAGAGATAGCCCTGAGGAAGCTAGAAGCATGTCTAGCGAAACGTTGGCAACTAAAATGCAGACTCGCTCAATACCCGAAGACCTTAAAGTATTAATGACCAGGACTGTGGAAGTCTACGAGTTTATTATATTTTGAATAGATTCAGCGAGTCGTATGTACGTTTCTCGCATGCTCCATAAACAACTTAGTATGTTGAAATTCAATATTATAGTAATGTAAGTTGTGCAAATTCCCTGTTGATTGAAATCGACTATAACAGGTAGCAGCAACATGCTTCAATTCTGAATGATCTTTGCTTTGGCCAGTGAGCGTCAAATATACTGTTCTGTGGTATCACTGTGTATCGAGGTCATATGACTCATTCATTGAATAAGTTAAGTGATTATATGAATGACTTTTGATGTAAAGACTTCCTCAATAGAAATGGCTCAACGGCTGACTGCACTTTAAGGACAAGACCTTGGTAAATCTGAATGTACAGCGTGGGTTGTGTTTTACCGTCCACATATCGGTTATCATACTTCTTAAGGCTAATGATTAGGCATTAGGCTGGGTATTGCTATCGTATGCCTCCCAGTTATGGAGTATCAAGTAGCTTTAATTTTCTTCAAATCGATTTTTGCTTCGTGACAAGATTTATTAACCACATTTAATGGATTTTTTTTGTGAACTCATTTATCCGATTGTTGTGTGACGTTATAGTGTCTACCTCTCACAATGACTCCGAAGGTTACACGATTCCGCTTCCATTTTGAGGTGTCTAGATAGTCTACAGATTTAAGCAAATTCCCTTGGGGGAAGTAAGGTTGTAGGTACTCATGGTACGATTTTCGAAATATTTATATCCATCGATCCCTACCGAGGGGATGACGAAATTGAAGTCCGTCCTAAACATACTTATATATGTGTGCGTATGTCTGTTAGTTAGCGCTTGCAAATTTTGTTTGATCATTTCCAAGCTTTTAAACGATTTATGTAAAAGTAAAGATCAAGTTCATCAATAGCTTATAGCGTGCCATGGGAGGGGGGATTTCGAATATTCAAAATATCTCCATTGTCATACGATGGATCAAAAAAATTCTATAGGAACAACCTGATTGCAGATTCAATGTACTATAAATGTTTTTTTAAACAGTATTCCTTGAGCATTAACCGAGATTTTTCATTTTTTTAAGTTTTGAGTCTTTTGTAAACCCTCACTCCTCCTGCTCCTGCCATAACTTAAAATTTGAAGTTCTAAACTACTTGATTTTTTTTTTATCTATACCACGCTCAATATTTAACTGTTTCATGGAAAATAAAAGATTATATTAGGCTGAAATTGGCCTGGGGGGGGGTTGATTAGAGGAGGCAATAATTAAAAATTCGAAATATCTCGGTTACAATAAGTCTGTTCGAAAACGTTTATATATATAATGTTGATAGAATTTTAATTTTCTACAACTATTGTTTTATTCATGTTTTCTACGAGTATTACTCGAATATTAACGGAGTTTATCTGTATTTTTTGTGTTTTAGCTATTTGTGAACTCTCACTAAAGTATCTGTCACTAAACATCTAAAGTTCAAATAAAATTCTAATTTCTGTTAACATAAGCTTCTTACTATTTGAGAAATAGAGAATAGATGTTGAAATGAGACAATCAGTCATCATATTCTAGTGCTTGTGAAATCTGCTTCGTATACGCAGCACCTGCGTGCTGGACTATTTGAGTTCATAGTTACGTCTATGAGTGAAAGAGAATGTGAATTTAATATAACAGCTGGTGATAATTATTTCCACCCTCCACTATACCAAACATATCGCAATCATTCAGTCCTGCAAAACTGCAATATTTTCACTGTTTCTGAACAACAAATTAACTAAAACTCAGATCACTCACACCTTTTGAGGTTGGACACAAGCAATCATAATCAACTGCCCCTTTGATTGTATTGTATCTTGTGTTTTTTTAGAATAACAAATACAGACGTTACTTGGTCGGGCGTAATTGTATGAATGATTTAGAAGGTAATTAACTTATAAAACCTATTTTTTCACTAATAAAAGAAGAAACGAGTTAAAAATATATTCAATTAGGGAATTATGTGATCTATAATCCGTCCATTTATGCAATATATGCCTTTTTTTTACTTTTCACGGAATGTAAAATGTAGATTATGATAGGTGAAATAAATTAACCAAAATAAGAAATTTCTCTTACACATAGTTAACTTTAAACAGTTTATTTTAAGATATTTAATGTTTTCCATACATTCCCTTAATGTAGATAAAATAAAAATAACTTTTAAACTCCCCCAGTAAAATGTTCCATAAATATGAAAGTCATTTAATTGTAATGGGGAAAATGATTTGTTTTTTTAAAAATAAATAATAGTTAAAAAGAATAAAGGCCTAACTTTTATTTTTAGTAATGAATTATTTTTTTTTTTCATAAAAGGGTGACATGAAACCCACTGCTTTGACCTAAAAATATAACTTACAAGTTCTTCTTGAATTTTTAAATTTCCTTTAATCGAATGTCAAAAGGTTTGATAAGCTTCCATAGTTAAAAAACTTTTGAGGACAGATCTTGAATTATGAGTCTGTCCATATTATTTGTTACCGGTTCAAGTTTGTTTCTAAAGAACCTTTTGTTAAAACAAAAAGAACTCCGGGGAGAGTTATGACAGCATTCCTGACATTTTCTTTTCTATGAATGTATATTTTTATCATAGCTACTATACCGTGAGTTCACTTAACATTTCAGTGAATTCCATTGTTCATCCTTTATATGATGATATTCTGTTTCACATTACTTTTCTTTGTATATGACAGGTAAGGGCAACCTTTGACATGTTGTGGGCCAAACTTTAATGTGCAAATACGTTCGCGGGCTGCTTTTACAAGTGGTGCATTTTAAAAAAGTGTTCTTAAGTTTTTAGGATAGATATCAGACATGAAATTATACGACAATGTAATTACAATAAAATTTATTAAAATAAAAAAATCGTAAAATTTGGAAATACTACAAACAACGAAAGTTTAATAGCGACACCGAAATCAATGAGACACTTGAGCTTGAATTTTGGAAAATAATCCATCGATATTTGGATTAATTCCACTGATACAAAGACATATAGAATTTTCCAAATTATCGACAGTCAGCCTTGTACGGTGTTTTGATTTATTAACTTTCATCATTGAAAAGAACTGTTCGAATTTATAAGTACTGTCAAACTCCCAAATCTCTCCTCATCTTCCTCATTTGGAGTCAGTAGTGTAATATTTTTGTTTAGTTGGGTTTTTCAAAATGTCTCGCGGGCCGGATCAAATGTTACAGCGGGCCGGTTGTTGCCCACATATGGTATACGTATAACTTCATAACTTTCTATTCAAATTATACGTATGATACTTATTTATTCCTTTTTTTATGGATTCAACCAGACAAGACATAAATGCAAACAGTAAAACATATATTTGTTTTAAACAATTTTTATTTAAGTGAATAAAAAAAAATCAATAGCAAAAAGGACTTAGTCTTTGCCTGTTAAATGATTTTATGGTTAGTTGGGCATCGATTAATGTACCACCCAATCAAAACCAGGGAGGTAAGTAGATTTTGTGGCTTACTACTTTTCATGGCATACTTTTTTTTTAATCTCCTATTAATTGTCCACTAACTCTATTATAAATAGTTTTACACAACTATATTATATAGTTTAAGCAGGCCTCATTTTCGTCATTTATTTTTTCCAGGTAGGACCGCTGGGAATTTGAGGATTTGTTTTTCAAAATTCGCGCCATGAGTGAAATCTCAATAACTGATTTTAGCAGATTTCCCCTAAGGGAAATCAGCTATTGAGGTCGTACTCATGACGCGAGTTTCGAAAAATTTCTTCAAATGTCCATCGATCCTATCCAGGAGATGACGAAAATGAGGTCCGTTCAAAATTATATATATATATATATATATATATATATATATATATATATATATATATATTTGTCTGTTAACGCTCTAGCGGTCGCAATTTTCGTTTGATCGTTACCAAACTCGATATTTAAGCGTTTTATGCAAAAATAAAGATCAAGTTCGTTAATGCCTGAAATCGGACCAGTGAAGGGGTGGGTTTAGAGGGGAGGATTTTCTATAATTTGAAATATTTCCGTGACTATACGTCGGATCGAAAAATTGTGTTAGAATCAATCTTATTGCAAATTAAATTTACTATAAATAATGTTATATACATGTATTCTGTATCTTGAATATTAACCGAGATATTTGCATTTTTGTGTTTTCAACTTCGGGTCTAGTCGAGAGTTTCCGTCAAGAGCTAGTTCGGGCCGTTCCCGTAACTGATTGACTCTATTCTGAAATTTCTCTATTGTAAAACTTCACTTGGGAAATCTGCTTAGTTTACGCAGCCCCTGCGTGACGGTCTTTTCCTTATAGGAAATTTGCAAAATTGGAATAATGAGGCTCATATGGAGCATACATTATAAATAACATCTCTACTAAGTGTGTAGCAATATGATTCCTTTCAAATAATCTTATCGTAAAGGAAAAGTCTATTAAAGTTGATAGCATTCTGTGCTAGCCAGTAAGTGCAGGAGTTAGAAACAGACTCTGAAAAAGTGGAAGAAAGAGCGGGTCAGACTGAGTAGTCCCACTGGAATTTAGTGCGTGATGACTCAGAGAGAAACGCCTCAAGGAATGGTCACTAAGAAGCGAAGAGACACTAAAGGCAGATAGAATCCTAGTTAATCCATTAAAGACAACTTACAATTACTTAACGCTATAAATGTTCATTAAAATCATGAAGTTCCATTACAACTGCCATTTACAAGTTTCTTGTGTTACTTTTCATATTTATAACGTGTTATCACCTACCTAAAATACATCATAACATGAATCCTAGCAAATATGCATATCGTGAAGGAAAAGTTTGTTAAAGTTGATAGTATTCGGATTCCTTCTGTGCTAGCCTGACTTTAATATTATCGGACCTTCTGTGTTAACCAGAATTTAATATTGTAACTGGCCAAACAACACAATTAGACAAATTATGCTCAATGAGCCAACTTATAAAAGCAAACATTCATCCTCAGTGTTCTAGAAGTAATGAACATACATATAACATTTTTTTTTTTTCATATTCTCTTACAATTTTTTACAGCGCTTAAACGGTTTTCCGATTACAGATTGGTGTATAATCTTCATGAACCCTTTCCCCCTCCACAAAAAAAGACAGTTATATTATATTTATAAATTTAAGGGAACTTAAATATTCAGAACGTTTAAAATTTAAATGTAATTTTTTTCAAAATGGTATTGCATGCATTTTAAAATGTTTCATGGAATATGGTTTGAGGCATTGCGTAAATCAGTGACTTCATAGAGCTCTTTTTAATACAACTAATTTTTAATTAACTCGAACCACATGTATTTCCGTTTTAGACCAAATGATACTAGGCCTCATGTTTGAATTACGTAGGACCTTTCAACAGCAAATTAAATAAGAGCATAAATATTAAAAGAAATAATTTTGATTATTTCTTCAGGCTTTACTCTAAAACCCAGAGCTGGAAATAATCTTTCCCATCCGTGTGTGTATATTATAAATTGTTGCAAATTTTCAGCGATAATGCCGGTGAAAAATGGAAAAATATTAATGATTGATTTACACGCTCCGCTTTTCATTCCTTACCTTTCAGGAGCACTTTACTCTAGCCAAGTAAAGCTCATATTCATGTCTTACTGACAGCACATTCTTCATGTTTTTCATTCATTATGACAGCAATTTATCAATCTTTTCCTCAATAGTATCAATGTTTCTCAATTGTCGGATGGTCAGATCAATAAAATGGCTGACCCACTGGATGGTGGAAGGCACTTGTCAGAAAGAATTTCAAAAGGATCGTTAAGAATTTTCGATTCCTCCTGAAACTCTTGTCTTTTGATAAATTTCATTTCTAATCAGACTCAATGTAAATAATGTGAACATTTATCAAACATCACGTGTTTCTACTAATGATATGGTTAGATAAATTTGGTTCTGCGTCCATAATAGTTTTATTATTATTTTATTTATTAACGTCCACTTTTTGCTAATTTGGCTTATTGGGGGACGTTATCTACAGGTTACTAACCTTTTCTAGCCAAGGTAGGACTAAGGATTTTATTTATTGAGCTCGTCCCTAAATAAACTCCTATTGGCAAAGCGGGAATCCAATTTAAAACTCAATTACCATGTCAGATTATAACCAAACTTCACGTGGCTAACCTGAGCCCCATAATATTTTTAAAATAAAGTAGAAAATATATTATTACTTTAATGGTTATTTAGTTAACCTAAAATCTGTATTTTTGTTATTTAATTTTATGAGATTCCGTTTTGGCTCAACAAGGAAGTTCATTGCTTATTCTAATATAAAATATTAATTTTTTTTTGTATTAGAATAAGTAATACAATTTTGGATTCACGCATAGTACGACTTAAAGCTTGGGCGCTGATGATGAAGCAGTCCCTTTGAAAGCTGTTTTGTTTTTGGACAATAAATATTTTTTTGGGGGTATGTATTACGACTTACACTTTCTGCTTTCCTCACCTGCTGCCCCCAATTATATTATGTTAGTTTTTTAACGTATCTATAACGTTTTTTATGAGAAAAATATATAGCATCATTATTTTGTATTAGGTCCTACGGAAAAATAACTTTTGTCAACAAATACCAAAAAGGACACGAAACTATTTATCGTTCTAACCACTTATACCATATTACGAAAATCGTCTGCTACCTACTGATAAGCATGGTATTATACATTAATACCATCTAAATTCGTTCGCATGAATCCAGCCATTATTATGGTACTTTCATGTTTAGGACGATGTAGGTTACTGACAAGATTTCCCATACTGATTTTACAAATAAAGTCCGTTTTTTGTATTTATTCGTCTATTTGCAATAATATATAAATATTATAAGCAAATGGTATGTATGGAATGGGATTGATTATTGACTTGAGGTGGGGAGTTGTCCATTGACAATACCCACCCTGGAATGAACATCGGGTTGTAGTTATATTTTACATTACACAAGATCTCTTGGCCACTTACGCTTCAGACGTCTTCTTGGGGTTTCTAGAATATGGGTAGAAGAGAGTGATTCGACTAAAGAATTAGGATGTGCAAGAAGGATAGAGAGGAATTTCTGATATCGGGTTTTTGCGAAGGTATGAACAAAAGGATCGTTGAGGTCGTAATGGAGAGTTAAATTAGATACGTAAAACGGGGAATCTGTAATTTTGGCGAGTATTCTGGATTTTGGAGGAATTTGACGGTTTATTTGAACCCCAAAGTTCAAGGCCGTATGTCCATATTGGTCTGAGTACTATTGTAAATTACAAATAAAGGATATGAAGTTTCCTCATTGCTTCTTCGAATGCGTATGGTGTGCATGCGATTGTACCCAGAGATCATATCCATGGTTTTTCCTTCAGCTGATATGTGCCTCACTTTGGTAATGATGACAGTGTTGAAAGAGTTCGTGTAGCCAGTACCTGACAAATGACATGATTCCCTGATATCAGTATACCGACATCAGGCAACCCCCGCCAACCTCCTTGAATAGCAGTCTGCACCTTTCGTGCCAACTCGTGGTCGTGCCGTTCGTCCGAGGCGTTGCTAATGCGATGACAGTTACCATCTTGCTCGCGATTGACAATTTACTTGCGCAAGGCAGCTCACACCTACTCCGATCATTTGGAAACGTCATTACAAGTGCTTTTGTATAAAGATTTCTTTTGCTTTATGTGCAAGCATTTGCGTTCAAGAGACCATCAAGAGAGAAAGCGGTTTGAACACAATTACAAGTTAATAATGTATGCGCAAAATACCGACACCGAAAACGATATTGTATTTGCCAAGCGACGATTCTAATATGATTCCCTTCTTTTTTTTTGAACTAGTTTACGGTGGAAGGTCAACATAAAAATTAAAATTTCAATTGATTATTCAAATAATTTTTATTTCTCAACTAGTTTCGCATCCATATATCGCCTCATCAGGATATGCTCTACCATACAAAGGAACTAAACTAACAGCTACATCTTTCTCTAAGACCTTCCACTAGTGGCTTACAAAGTCAGCTGATTTATACTGACACGTCACGAAATAAAAATATACCGATTATCCCTAATGAAGTGCAGTTTAAATCGTAAATTAGAAGTTTATACTTGATTAAGAATGTTAACATTTTGTTGTGGTTAATTGGTAACCTTTGGCTACATGACACTGGGGTGCACCGGACCTTTCCGAATAAATTCTGGGGCTCAGGTTAGCCATGCAAGTTAAAGCGTTGACCTTAATCTCATATGGTAAACCTAGAGTGGCGAGTTCGATTTCCGCCCGGGCAGTGGAATTTATTTAGTGACGGAATTCATTAAATAAAACCCTAAGTCCACCCTGGCTAGAAAAGGGTGATAACCTGTAGATAACCCGTCCCAATTAGCCTCTGTTGCAAAAAGTATGCATTAATAAATAAATAATAATAATATACTTAATTAACAATCACTTGAAAGTTTCTAATTAATTAAAAAATATATAAAACACATGTCCTGTTTTCTTATTTTTTCTATTTTTATAATGTGCATATTCTATTTTAGCTCTCCTTGAAAGGTAGCTGGAGATTGGAGCATATAATAGTTTGAAGTGGATGTTCATCATGAAAATTAGTTTCTAGTTCTACCATCATCATTGTTTTTAGACACAAGAAGTTCCCGGATATGTTAGCTTACATTTCAAAAGAGATGAATTGTAGTGGAAGCTTACTATAGAGTTAAAATAAAATAATACAAATAACTTGTTTAACATTTAAGCAAATAATGTATTGCACTACTATTGTAGACAATGACTTTTCAATATGATTGGTTATATAATATATTTAAATTTTATAATAACAGAGATTTTTACGATTTTTAATTTTACACCATCTCTACTCCGTTAATTATTAGTTCCACCTAGAAGAAGAACAAAAACAAGAAATATCTACTTAGTTGTTAAAACAAACTGACCACGACCACTGAAGGCAAGACTAGCCTTAAATCTCAATGTGCAATTGACCAATTTCACGGTAATTGTCACAATTACACCCATTCGAACTATTTTCGCGTTTATAGTCATTAAATTGTGGCTGCGAGAGAACATTTGTGGCTTGGCTTGCAGGTGACCTGGTTGCTCCATTGGTATTTTCGTCGCTGACTTGTGTTCATATTCTAGCCGAGTGTATCACATATTTTTAAATTATTCAGCATATCGCTTTTAAACATTTTAGTATTATCCTCCGTAATGTAGTGACAATAGGTAACATTAATTTTTTTTTTTACACAAAAAAAAAATGATCGAACTAAATCGATTCCACGAACTGTTAAAAAGTCCGTCACGCAGGGGCTGCGTAAACTAAGCAGATTTCCCACGTGAAGTTTTACAGTAGAGAAATTTCACAAGAGGCGAGCAATCAAGGAAACGGACAAACGAGCTTTTGGCGGGAAAGTCATTCTCGTCCGTTAGCCGTCGATTTAATAAAAATGCAAATATCTCAGTTAATATTCAAGATAGAGAATAAATGTATAGAACAATATTTATAGTAAATTTAATTTGCAATAAGATTGATTCTATACAATTTTTCGATGCGACGTATAGTAACGGATATATTTCGAATTTTCGAAAATCCTCCCCTCTAAACCCCCCCCTCCCACTGGTCCGATTTCAGCCGTTAACGAACTTGATCTTTCTTTTTACATAAAACGACTAAATATAGAGTTTGGTAACGATCAAACAAAAATTGCGACCGCTAGAGCGGTAACAGACAAATATATATATATATATATATATATATATATATATATATATATATATATATATATATAGTTTTGAACGGACCTCATTTTCGTCATCTACTAGGTAGGATCGACGGACATTTGAAGAAATATTTCGAAATTCCCGTAATGAGTACAACCTCAATAGCTGATTTCCCTTGAGGGAAATCTGCTAAAGATAAAAAATGAAATTCTAATATGAAAACGACGTAATGAAGGGAAAATTAACAGCTGCCAAAGAGGTTGGGAATATTCTTTCTTTTTTTCTTCTTTTCGTTGAGGTTGTCTGTACTCTAGGGAATTAAGCGTCATTAAGAGGCATAATTTTGGAAGGTTTTTACTTAAATTACTTTAGTCTTATATATTTTATTTATTATCCCACTTTCAAATATGACCGCCTTTATTAAACAGAAATATTTTGCGAAATAACAAACAAACAAAAATTGATTAACATCCAATTTACACTACTGAGGCTAATTGGGACGGATTATCAATAGGCCAGCGTGGGAGTAGTGATTTTGTTTAATGAGTTTTTCCCTAAATAAATTCCTATTGCCCAGGTGAGAATCGAACTCACGACATGAGGTTTATGAAGTTAGATGAAGACGAATGCCTTAACTCATACGGCTATCCTAGCCACCGACATAGCGAAATAAGTCACTCCAAAAAAAATAACTATTGAACATTAGCCAGAGAATATTAACATTTCTCTCTTGTAAAAATTTGCCCTATCACCCTCCATACATAGATAGTCTATAATATGAAATCTAAAAACACGTCAATGGAAGAGTATCCGGCCTCCTACGCCTGCCTGGTTTATTATCTGATCTTAATTGAGAAGTTGAAGTCTGACAGCTTCGGTTGACATGTATGGGTCAGCTGAGCTTTTAGATCATAATTATTTGCTGAATCATACACAAACATACGGAGGTGATGACGCAAATCGCTTTCACGTAGCTTTCTATGTTTGGGTTGGTTATATTTTTGTAAAATTTTGTTTTCCAAATTAATAAGAGTTTACTAAAAGGCACTGGTCAATTCTCATCTCTTTAACTAAAAAGTAATCAATTTAGAAGTTGCTGCTTAAACTACTCAGAATTCTCAGGTGGTCGAATATAACCCGCCGATGATCTCATCTCATCATCCATTCTCTATTTCTCTCGCAGTAATAAAACCTGTGTGAACAACAACTTTAGTTTTAGAAGGTTTAGTGACTGCAGAATTCAAAAGTGAAAATCGGACACAACAAAAAGCCAAAAAAATACTCCAAAAATTACTCGTTTAATATTTTTCATGGAGAAAACATGTATAGAACAATAGTTGTAGAAAATTGTTATTATTATTATTTATTAAGGTCTACTATATAATCGTTTTATGTAAAAAAAAAAAATCATTTTCAAAAAAATCGGAGCAATAGGAGAGTTTAGAGGGGAGAATTTCGAAAATTCAAAATATCTTCGTCATTATACTTCGGATCGTGTATATGAACTGTGTATAAATATTTATATATGTATTTATACACACACTCTCACATTTATAGTATATATTTTATTTTTCTGGTTGACTCTTTGTACCTTGTAGATCTTTAGCCGCCTCCGAGTGAGGATCAACGGATTCGTCATCAGAGTTTTACGTAAAGAGTAATCAACCTCCGTTAACCAAGGAGGATCGGGAATGAGTTGGCTCCAATAGACTAACGGACCTCATTAAAATCCCGAGGGCCAATGGGCAGTTCATTCAGAGTTAGCTTGCCTGGGAACGGGATCTAAGAGAGTTATAATCGTTAGTCATCCCGAGAGGCTGGCAGACATATATACTTGCTAGGCTCTCGCTAATCCACATTCAATCGATGGACTCTTGAAAATGTTTTTTAAAATCTCGTCGTGAGTAGAACCTCAATAGCTGGTTTTCCTTATGGGAAATCTGCTAAATGTGTCCCATTTTAATAGCATGCTTCAAAGTATTGTATATTAATTTTGATATTAATATTAGACATTTTTCAGTCATGATTTTGTTTACCTTTTAAAAAAGAAATTCTCTTTCTTTTTCATCAAATTAGTCTCTGTCTTCCAATTGTTAAAAACATAATTGAAATTCTAATATAAAAACGACTTAATACAGGAAAAAGTAACAACTACCAAAGAGATTGGGAATATTCGTTCTTTATTTTTTAATTCTGAGGTTGTCTTTGATCTAGGGTATCGAGCTATTATATAATGTCGAGGAAAAAGAAAGATATAACCTTCCTGCATTATATATGTATTTTTGATTTGGTTTCACCACATCAGTGGCATCTTCAGGTCTTTAGTAACGGAAAGGACTTCAGAACTACGCGAATATCACTGGAGAAGTGGTAATAAAGCAGCTAGCAAAGTCTTGTCAATCTACTGTATCAATCTGAAGTACTAGTCTTTGCAGATTAATAGAATAATGAAGTAGGTTGTTGAAAAATATTATTTTAAAATGTTTCGCATTATAGAAAAATAATCGTTTTAATGATAATAAGCATTAATGCCCTACCAAATAGGACTAATTAATTGATAGAACAAGCCCAAGCTGAGTTCTGTTGTAATAACAAGAACCATTGTAGAGATAAAGCAGAGATGGAGTCGAACAAGAGGATGAAGTTGGTAGCTCATGTAATTCAAGTTGTATGAATCAATTTTAGCTCATCCCTTCCTGGAATGGACTTCCAGAAACTTTCGGGGTTTTGATTCTCACTGGATTAGTAATAGCTCCTCTCTCCCTTTAGAATAATACAACAGAACAGGTGTTTAGACAAAGCGGAATTTGTTTCGGAATTCGCCGCCGGTTTATACATTTTAAATGCTGAATACTATGCCCTGCATTCACAGCCTGTAGTCATGTTAAACCCGTTTTAGTTTTTGTGCGTTTTATTCGGAAAGTTCCAATACTGATTTGAAATTATTTTTTTGCTGCGCTTCCCACTTGCGACCACCTGTGCGATAAAATAAAAATAATATCTATAACTGGCATGAAGGTAGTAATGTACGAATTTTTCAAATTCTCCTGATATTTTGTAAATTCTGGTAAATCAAGTTATGGGTTGGAATCGCCAGTATAAATGATACTGTTCTCATATCTGTCAGTGAAGACCGTCGTCACTGGCTGATGTCGAGTACAGTTGGCAAGCGCTTTCGATGCCTTAAACTTTTTTAAATTCCCTTAAACATATGATGATGGATATGGAACACATAATGGTCCAATCGGAGACATTAAGTCTCAGCCTGTAGTGATGCTATCTCCATCTCAGCCGTTTTGCTTTTCATTCGAACAGTTTAAATACTGATGGAATAAAATCTTATCTTATGGAATAATCTTTATATAACTCCACCTTTGGCCTCTATTTTAAGTTGGGAGCAGATTTCTCTTAAGGGAAATCAGCTATTGAAGTTGTACTCATGGCGCGATTTTCGAGAATGTTCTTTAAATGTTCCTTCGATCCTACCTAGTAGATGACGAAAATGTGTGATGACATCAATTAAGATTTACGTCCTTGAGTACAAAATGTTTATATGATATATGCCGTACTTGATATTTAACTGTTTCATTCGACACTAAAGATCATATTCATTAAGGGCTGATCTTGGCAAGGATTATGGGGGGGGGAGGAGGATTTAGATGCGATTCGAATATCCTAAATATCTCCGTTATTATTTGTCGGATTGAAAATTATTATGAATCAGTATTGTTGAACAATTGTTGTTTTATACATTTTTTCGTAAAAATTAAGAGTTATTGGTACTTTCTCGTTTGCAGTCTTCTGTCTACTCATCCTAGTTTCATTTAGAAATAGAGAATATATTGTCAGATGAGACCATTAGTTCATTGTACCAGCACGTGGGATACCTGTTTAGTTTACGCAGGCCCTGCGTGACGCCTTTTTACAAGATTGGTCCACCACTGCAAATAGTGCACCTACTAATATAATTTCTAAAAATTCAAAAATTTTAAATATCTTTGTTACTATATGTCTGATTGAACAAGTGTATAGAATCATTCTAATTGCATATTAAATCTACTATAAATATTGTTATATATATTTATTCTCTATTTTGAATATTAACCGAGATATTTGCATTTTTAAGTTACATAAACAATACTTTGTTATATAATAAACCACTTTATTTGAAGCTTAAATACCAAATATTGTTTTCATTGAACTTTTGCTTTTTAAGATAAATGCAAATACATGGAAAATATGCTTAGTTAACACAACACTTGAGTTACTGGTTTTTAATATATTTCTTGTTAATCGTTCTCATATATTTTATACTTATTCTTTTTGTAAATTCAAAATACAGCTTTCTCAATATTTAAGTACATGTATTGCCTTTTTCGAGAAGTTACGATATATAACGATATAAATAACTGAGAAATATTGTGATGTCAGCCCGTACAAGAAAACTCAGAATACAAAGATTATAAGAGTATGTTATAATTGCCTTGTTTCGTTTAAATGGTTATTTTTGTATGTTAGCAATTATTTATGGCCAATTAATTACATTCCTTGATACACTGTGTGAAACCTGAAACCGATCAAACGTTTTATAAGGGGCATTTATAAGCACAAGACTTATGGGCAATGATTAACCAATTAAAGAAATAGCTTATACGAATTGCAGAACTAGAAGAATATATCTCTATGGTAACAGACGAAGAAACATAATTTTAGTGAGCCCTTTTAGTTCAGTTTACTGTTGAAGCGCAAATCACTTTTCTGAACCCTTGAAACCAGGACGTATCCAATAAATCTGACACCTACTGAACCGTCACTTTAAAGGAATTGAAGACGACTTAATCTGCTGTACGTAACACGCCACCAGGAGTAGACCTCATTACAAAGATACGATACAAAATCTGCCTGAGCAATGCCTACTAATTCTTTTTGATCTTTTAAACATCGTTTACATAAGCGGCACGTGTCGTCAAAAAGGGAATGAAGTAGTAGTTATTTCAGTTCTATAGCCAGGAAAAGACACGTTATCTCAGTTATCTCTGACCAATGGCGTCTGCAATATCACACCAAAGATTAGTTACAACCCGCCCTTAGTATTTGTACGAATAATTATTTTTTGTTTCCTTATCAATGTGCCCAAAATAGCCATTGAATGGAGAGTACTAGCTTTCTTTGGGAAAAGGCTTATACTAGCTATATCCTTAGTTCTGGAGGCAAGTGAAGACTGTGTCTAGGGAGAGATTTCTGGATAATATTTGTCAGGAATAACAGTGAGAGGGTAGATTCTACTCATCCGTAAGAGAATGAAGAGCCTAAGGGAGTTTTCGAGAGCAGATCATTGTTAAGACAGAAGTGAATCTGCCAAACAATAAATCCACATAAGACTTGTGTCGATGACCTCACCGTATACATTTTATAATACCACTTCCACAAAATATTTGAAAAATAGTGATAATTAACTTATAAATAGTGCTTAGCCGCCTGATTTAAGGCCTTAATTGGGAAGGAAAGAAAATGCACCATCTTCACTGAAAGAAGACATTTTAAACTACTGCTTTTGGTACTTGACAAGACAGAAAACTGATGACTGGAAAAACGTTGGAACCTCTGAGTGGCTAGCTGATAGTTGTTTAATACTGACTTCGTAATGTTTAGAGTTAAGGAAGTTGATCAAATTCAAGTATCAAAAAATTGAAGTCAACCCACTAATTAGGGTTTTTTATATATTCTTCATATTTCATGGCAAGAGACACCAATAAAAAAAAACATTTTTTTTTTTTGTGCAAACTTTATTGAAACTGTCCTACATGTATCGTGGCTTATTTGCCACCTCTTCAGGGGCTATCTATTTCTACACACTATTAACTACCTCCTTCAAAGCAGTTTCATTTAAGTTTGCACCGAAAAAAATGTTTTTTATTGGTCACCCTTGCCATAAAAAATGAAGAATATATTGAAAATATATGGTCCAGAATAAGAAGAATTAGGGTTTTATTTAAGCTTGCCAACTTTCAGACAATCATTTCTCCATTATCAGAGCTATGGTATGAGACATGACAAACGCTTTTAGCTATTAACTAATTAATAATAAATTTAAAAAAAATAATAAGTGGGAAGTGCAAGTTTTAGAGGCTTGCTTCATTTAATAAGTTTTATTTGATTATAGGTTTTTCATAAATTTTGAAAAATTGTTGAACGTTGAAACTTAAGAAGAGCATTTTTTTTCAATACCCTTCATATTACATATATATGAATGAATGAAATGATGAAGCTGGAATACAAGGAACATTGTTTGCTTGGATAGTTCTGACGAAGGTCTTTGAACTTGAGGAAAATTCTAATCTGAGTCTGATTGGGGAAGGATATATACACGTAGTAACATATTTTTATTGGTCAAAGAAATCTTTTTGAATTGTATTCTTTTGAAGTTATGTTCATAGTAGACCTCTAACAACCTCTATTTTTTTTAGATTACAAATGATGAAATGTTAGAGAAAATGTTTTGTTTAGACATCTACTTTATTATGAACTGCTTTTGGTCATATGCAAGAGATGTAATTTTTTTGTGATGTTTTAAGTTAAACATCGGACTTCCGTTTGAAGCAATAATTTGAACACTCGTATTATAATTTTTCCTTTCTTGTACAAATACAACGAATTATCCGTTTTGCCCTTTCCTAAATTCATCTTGACTAGTTCGGCGTAACGTTTGTCCGGCCTCGAAATTGACTAGACTTTAATGATGAAATTCCATGTTTAGAGTTGTTATGGTTATTGGGTGTTTTGAGGGAGACGGAAATAAATGACAATTTGTATAGTATTGTTTGTCAATAAAAAAATCTATCAATTACGCTATATGACGTTTTTAGTGCTGATATTTGGGCCACAGGTAATATATTTTAAGGAATGTGATGCCAACCATTTTGTGTATTTTATGTAATAGGAAATATCAAGGGATGCGTATTCATTATTTTCGCTAAATTATGTATTGCAGTAAATCATGTCTCCTATATGATTATTAATTTACTTAAAGAAAAATACTTAAAGAAATTGTGTATGTTTTTTTTTTTTTTTCCAAGGTCGAAATAAATTTATTCTGGTTTATAAATATATTAATATTCACAAGGCCTTAACTTTCCCCAGATCAGCTGATTTTTCTTCGATGATAATGCGTCTCAGAAGGGAACATTGTTGGTGGGTATGTACGAATGCGTTTAGCCTTAAACAACAGCCCTATGTAACGTACCTCAACAAGTTGTATTTTCTCTCAGTCTTTACTGCTTTCTAGTTTAAGGTGTTTGGAAAAGAGTTACCGCACGATTCCCTGGGAACGGGCAAGCCACACTATTTGTAATACTGACATCTGAAATCTAGGACTTCTTTGCTGAGCTTCCCACTTACGACCACCTGTGGGATAAAGGAAAAAGTCCGTCACGCAGGGGCTGCGTTAACTAAGCAGATTTCCCACTTGCATCACGTATTTGAATTTATCTCATGACGTAAACGTTCAGTGAGAACAATATTTGTTATTCAGGGATCAAATAAAGTGCTTCATAATATAACAGATTATAGTTGATATGGTATGAGTAGGAGTGGGTGTTTACTGAAGGCCGAAAAATAAAAAACGGAAATATCTCGGTTAATATTAAAAATAATGAAAGTCCTTCACACAGGGGCTGCGTAAACTAAGCAGATTTCCCCTGTCAAGTTTTACAATAGAGAAATCTGCATACTGGTAACAAAATACCACCATGATTAGATAATGAGAAATCTTTCAGTTAATTAAAATAAATTCCCAACTGAAACGGCTTCTGAATTGTAAGAATAATTTATATTTTACTAACTCAAAGTTTAGTAGTCCAAGAACTAAAGAAGGGGGGGGCGGATGAACAGAACGTATTTGCATAAATCTCACAAAGTAAAGAAGGTAAGGTAAGGTTAGAAACGACAGGCTAGAAGAAGCTTCCGCCTGAGCCGCGAAACGACGAAGATGGCCGACGTAATCCGAAGTATACCCGACCACAGACTTCATAAAAATGCAAATATCTCGGTTAATATTCAAGATAGAGAACAAATGTATATAACAATATTTATAGTAACTTTAATTTGTAATAAGATTGGTTCTATACAAATTTTCGATCCGATGCATAATAACGGAAATATTTTTAATTGTCGAAAATCCCCTCTCTAAACCCCCCCTCCCTCTGGCCCGATTTCAGCCATTAACGAACTTGATCTGTCTTTTTACATAAACCGTTAAATATCGAGTTTCGTAACGATCAAACAAAAATTGCGACCGCTAGAGCGTTAACAGACAAATATATATATATATATATATATATATATATATATATATAATTTTGAACGGACCTCATTTTCGTCATCTCCTGGGTAGGATCGATGGACATTTGAAGAAAATTTTCGAAAATCGCGTCATGAGTACGACCTCAATAGCTGATTTCCTTAAGGGAAATCTGCTAAAAACATGTGCATAACAACATTTATAGAACATTACATTTCCAATAAGATTGGTTTTATACAATTTTTCGGTCTCATAAAAACGTAGATATTAAGAATTTTCGAAATTCCTCCCGTCTAAACCCCCATTCAGTGGGTGTCAGATTTATTGGATACGTCCTGGTTTAAAGGGTTTAGAAAAGATATTTGCTATTGTAGTCTTTAAAACAGTTATCTGAACTAAAATTATTTATTAACGTCCACTTTTTCCAACTAAGGCTAGTTGGGACGGGTTCTAAGCTGTTAATGATCAAACATTAATCAACTAGAGCGGTAACTGACAAATACATTTTTGTCATCTACTAGGTAGGTTCGGTGGACATTTGAAGACATTTTCCGAAAATCGCGCCATGACTACAACCTCAATAGCTAATTTCCCTTAATTTGCAATTTAATTTGCTAAAATCATATTTACAAGTATGAAGATAGCAGTATATGAAATTTTCAAATTCTTCTGATATTTGTCAAAATACCTTAAAACATATGATGATGGATAGACACTTGCTCTGCATATAACAATTCAATTAAATTTTATTTAATGGCTTAAATGTTAATATATCAATTAATTATAAAATACTTCATTTTTAAATACTTTGTTTAAATTGTATTCATTTCATAGACTAATCTGACATACCATGAAATGCCCACAGGCAAATTCTTGCAAATGTGACAGGCCTGAGGCTACTAGGCAATAAAGCTCGAACGATTTCTCTAAAAAGCAATATGGTGTTGATTTGATAAGGGCCTAGGAATAGAAAGCTAGGGGACAGAATGATATGCACACCTTGGTGGTACATTACCGAGTGACCCTCGGCGTCTAGTGGTGAAACATGGGGTGTGGCAAGCTAAAAGGGGGCGCTAGTGTTAGTGTGTTCATAGAGCGACAGTTACTGTTTACAACCCTCACGTCAGTACCTAGCCATGATAGATCTGTTTTTTAAACCCTCATAAGAAGCAAGTAGCCAAGGACTTTAAAAGTATTCTAGAGGTGATGGCTTCCGATTGGAATAGAGTTCATATTTTTCTATACGATTTGGATTTACTAAATGTGAGTAGTTTTAATATTTCCCTCGATGACGAGCTCCTATGGTGTGATTCACGTTAAATATATTTCCTGAGATGCTGGAGTAACTAGTTGAACAAGACTGCGTAAATTAAGCAGATTTCGCTCGCCCTGTATGACACACTAGTTATTCCATCGTAGCGTATATTTTCTATTTCAAGTAAAACTCCCTTGAGTAAAAGTGGTGGTTTACTGAAGGCTGAAAAAAAAAATAACTCGCTTAATATTTGAGTTACAAGGAAATGAATAGTACAACAATTGTACTCATCAATATTTCAACAATATTGGCATCATAACATTTTTCGATCTGAAACATAATTGATAATTTAGAATTTCGCTCTCTTTAACCCCCTCCCCCCCTACCCTGATTCGGTTTTAGCCACTAACGATATCATCTTTAGTTTTGTATGAGATGGCTAAATATCGAGTATTATATAGATCAAATAAACATTTTCGGGTCAAGAACCTAAAATCTGCTAAAATGCAAATATTTATTATGGAAGTGTACTTTCAAAAGGGATGCCCCATCATCCGTGCCTATTTAGATTTCTGCAATCTAAAGCAAGCAGGAGGGCGACTGTTATTTGTAGAATACAACGCACTTTTTTTTTGCTGCTGTTAAATATTTCTGTGCATAGTGGAAGGGACCTTCGATATACGTTAAAGTACAAACGTCTAATATTACCTTTATTAACAAAAACTGATTTGGTTCAATATCTAACTATCTTTGTCCTTAATCTACCAACTCTGTGGCAAGTAATTTAATTTCTATCTCTTTTATTGTTATTTATAATGCATAATATAAATTGCTTTCATATTATTAAAATATATAGTTCAGTGTCTAGGTTCAGTAGTTGTGACGTTTTTAATATTTTTTATGTGGGTGACATTATCCTTTAAGGATTTATTTATTAAAGCGGGATTGTTGTTTTTGTTAAAAATTTTATTGTGCTGTTATTTAGTTTTAGGTATACTATTTCATTTATTATTTTAAATATTGTTTTAACTGTTTGATATTTTATTATTGTAAGAGACATTGATTCATTATTGTTTTTGGTTTGCCAACGTGGCACTAACGATGATGCAATGAATCGAAAGCGCTCTGAATTAATAAATCTTTATTGTTGAAGTTTTGACGCTTTTTACTCAACCTTCAATTAATTAATGTAATTCACTTCCAGAAACCCAACTTAGAATTCAATTAGATTCCATTCCTAAAAATAAAGCGTGTAGGTACGCTTTAATGAACATTCTAATTTAAGTTATGTAAATTTAAACAATTAATTGTCTTCTCTTCAAACCACTGAACCGATGCGTCGAGTTGGAGGGGTTGCTTTTAAAGAAAAATTGTTGAAGTAGTCACCACTGGAATGTCTAACAGACAAATATATTTACAACATTGAACGGACCTAATTTTCGTCATCTCCTAGGTAAGATCGTTGGAAATTTGAGGAAATCGCGTCAAGAGTCGACCTCGAAAGCTGAGTTCCTTTAGGGGAAATCTGCTAAAATGCGTAGCCCGGAGTCCTTCCCCTCTAGAGTTAATTTAATGGGAGTATTTGTTAACTCTTCAAAGCTATCGAGTCCACAAAACTTGATACATCTCCCTCATTAGGAAATTACAAGCCTCAACTTATAAACCTTGTAATTCTAATAGTGCTTAGACCAACCTCCTCAACTACTCTGTGAAGGTAGCAGCTATTTATACCTGTAAAGGAAAATGTGATTTGGTGACGGTTTTTTTGTCATTGTGGCCCATCACAATTGATGATTTAAAACAATTAATATATTTCCACGGTGTCCAAAGGGGATATGTAATGAGTCTACACGAATGACATATGTATACCAGGATAACGGAAGCAGTCTTCAAAAATTCTAAAGAAAGATGTATGCATTGCTTGACACTAGAATCGAGCTACGCGCACCAAAAGATCTTCAGTGGCCTGCTTCATATGAAATTCGCATCAGAAACATAAATGGCCAACAATTGCTCTGTGTAAATGACAAGTTGTCTCTTTCAGATTAAAACCGCTTAAGCGTAAACTCATTTGTAACAAAACCAAATCCTGTTTTTATCTGAATGCTACAAATACTAGATAATAATTATGCCTTTGTGGTTTGTTGAGAATCAAAGAATACAAAGAAAAACATGTCCAGCCGGTAGACTACAAAAAGTGCAGGATTTGCAGCCAATCGTCCAACAAAGAGATTTAAAAAACGTAATAGAGCCTGTGACTTTCAGTATTTTATTCGTTATAGTTGTATATAATAATTTTTATTCGATTGATAAAATGTAGAACATTTTTAAAGATATTGGTATTTCGAAATATATCTGGATACCTATATGCTCCGCTTTATTTATTTTGCAAATATTTAATACCACAGTGATCCAATTTCTCCCTTAATACTTTAACACTAAACTATCTTTATGTTTTCAAAATACCACTTTCCCAAAGCTGTAGATGTGTTTGCAGAAGTCCTACTCGTAGTGTATGTATATATTTAAAACATTATTTGTAAATGGTTTATTAGTATATGATGAGGATCTTTTAAAACATGTATGACTATAAATTTTGAATGAACTAATATTTTTGTATCATATACTTCAGAAAAAAATGTCCTTTTATATCGAATGAACCAAATGGTTTTCCCCGTTTACTTATACTTGGCAAACCATTCGCCTTTGACAGTCGTCACTATGTTCTTCTGGAGGAGTGCATTGCATTTTCCAACCTGTCAAGAGCCATATTTATAGCATTGCAATGGGTACAAAATCCATACATGCAGTATTGGATGATAAACCAGTGCAAGTAAGACTGCAATTGACCTTATAGCGAATTTACTTCTAATAGAAAGCCGCTTTTGAGGTCGGACTCAAATCACTTCATGTGGTTCTATATAAATTTGATTCGAAACCTGTAGAACCAAGTAATGATTGATATTACTGTCACCACGGGAGCCCTATTATCTTTAAAACAACAATATAAGACATTTATTTCTTCTATTTCCATGTATTATTTTCATTTCGTATATATATATATATATATATATATATATATATATATAATTTGTAAATTTTCATTTTTATTTATTTTGACTATTTATCCCATTTTTTATATATATTGTCTGTAAACAGACAGTTGTTAACCTTGCTAGTGTGGGTTAATTTTAGAATATCTCTAATTGTAAGTCGTACAAAGGATTTGTTATATGATCCATTTTTTAAACGGTTGTAGGCCTGATAATAGCTTTGTTAGTTTTACAAGTTGGCTTGCTAATAACGGTAGCTTGTTGAGTTTAATGGCCGATATATAGAGCACATTTTCCAGGCGGCGACCAACTATGGCGGTAAGGAGTTTCTAAGTTTTAAATGTATTCAGGAATTAACGAGGACCGACTCGCTGCACCAGTAGACAGGGAGAATTATCGTTTGCCACCTTCGAGATACTTGAAAACTGCTGCCCACTGGCCACCTCCTGCCCTGCTTCTTACTCACGACTGGTCTAGCCGACGATAAAGATCACGAATTTAATTTTATTTCTTTCTTTTATGATATTTATTGCTTCCTTATTTGTTGATTGAGGTTCTGTCCTTTTGGGTTAATGATAGTTAGTTGACAGTACGTGCCTTTGAGTTGTTTATAAGCTATCACTGTACGTGCATTCCTGTCTGTCTCTCATAATACCAGCTTTAGCTATAAACAAGGCAGTATCTATTGGAACTAGTATTATGACTCAGATTAGAAATCATGGCTTATCTATGTGCACATTAAAAGCAATATTAAATAAATCTTTACTAAAACTTTAGCTCTTGTTAATGTGTATGCAAGATGATGCTGCATTCATTATAGTTTGCTTGAACTTAATGCTATTAACTTAAAGTTCAGTAACTTATGTGATTGCTGAATATTATTTGATATTCGTGACCATACTGAGAAACAGGCCACATCCCAAGCCACATAAATGAAATAGATTATTTACAGTCTAATTAGCACAAATGTCTATGACAGGAACTTCTGAAGTCATTGTTTTACCACCCATGGAAAACCTAGTAAGGTTAGCATTTGATGACGCTTGCACTAAGAATGCTGAGGAACGTATGAATCTTCACAGAGACTTTTATCAATAACTATTTTGATTAAGCTTATCTATTTTACTAACTAAAATAAATTGCCATTAGTTATTTTTTGTTTGCAGGTATCACCTATCGTGTTAGTTACTTGACTTAAAAATTGTAAAATATTATTTTTTTTTTTACTTTTGTTTTGTCGTTTGATACTTTATTAGAATAAAGTGTTAACGAGTAAAATTAATAAACCGGAACTGCTGCTTTGTAGAAAACGTCCGAATAAAAGTTAAATAATGAATATTACCTGAACAGTTTTAAAATGTTTACGGTATCAATTCAATTATTGAATTGATTTTCCTAATGCTGACAGTCACCCACATCGCCTCGTTATTTTCCAGACTCGGAGTTTTTGAATAGCCTCCCCCCCTCTCAAGTGATAGAATAAGCTAAATAACTCTTGAACTGTTCATGTAGATAATATTATTACACTACCATAAATTGTTATGATCTTCAGAATAGGAATCAGAAGCAAATGCAAATTGTTAAGAATTTATTTATCACCCTATTAATAAATTGATTTTTAAAATCATTACTCGTTATTCTTGACATGAGACAGTCAAAATCTGTGGTAGTATTAATTTCTCGACTAATATTGCAAAATTAAATGTTTCTATGCTGAAAGATGCCTGTTTTTTCTCGATTCAGTTCAGGACAACTTTTCAATTTCAATTCCATCTGTTAAAAATGTGAACACGATCACGATCGACAGATTTTCATCAGAGAAAGGGAACTGAAGGAAGGGAATGAAGGGCTGAAAAAGCTTTGTCATAAATATTAAATTATTGTCATAAAGTATTATGCTGAATAGAAATGTCTTTTTTTTCCTCCTCATAGTTACCCTATGAGAAGTTATATATTTGAATACATGTTCCATTACCACATGGCATATTACATGTATGATTATGTTTAAATACATTATTATTTTACAATATACAATATATACACATTAATCAACTATATAATCAAATATAATATAAAAAAATAAAAATAACAATAAAATTAAAATATTAAAATAAGTAAGATAATTATAAATAAAAGTAATAAATGAAATTAAAAAAAATAAATAAAAAACAAACAAACCAATTAAAGTTAAACTCAACTGATGTTTAATTTGCAAGTATTTGTCAGGGATATATATTGTATTATATTTCCCATTCCTCACAATCAACTTTACATTCTAATGTATTTTTGCTACGTCCATATCTATACTTTTGATAAACTGTATAAGTTCTTTATTATATTTATTAAATATAGTATGGGGTGGTTCTGGCCAATTACTTCCTTTTCAGATTATGTTCAGTATTAAATTTGATCTATTTTGATTGAATGTTGAACAGTCATAAAGTATATGTCTGTGAGTCGCAAGTACATTTGTCATTGTCTTGAAATATAAATCTTGTTAAATAATGTCCTGTCTGTCCATGTTCCGTTAGAAATTGTGTGCACTTGTGATGGTGACTCTTAATTGTGTTGTAGTTGTTGTGAGTTATATTTGGTATGTATTGATGTAAGCTGTATGATTTGTTACATGTCGTCCATTCTCTGTTCTACTTGTGTATTGTGTCGGTACGTAAGTCTTTTTTAATGTATGAGAGCGGTACGAGAGAGAATTCGGGGTTTATTTCTGTATCTTGGGCTGCTTCCTTTGCTAACGTGTCAGCTTGTGCGTTTGCAATATTTCCTGAATGGGCTTTTACACAGTCTATGTGTATGTGTAGGTTTAAATGTTAATAGGAATATCTTTTACAACACTGAGTACAACTGTGATTTTTTTAAGTGTATTTAGAACCTGATACAAGATGGAAACTAACTCAACATAATACATCTCAGAAAAAGGAATAATTGTGAAAAAGAAGATACAATATACAAACGTTGGAATGACGCTAGTTAAGGGAAAACGTGGAAGTAATTTTGAACTTAGGTACTACTAAACAATGAATCAAAACACAAGAACAATGTTCATGTTCAACCCAAGTATTTCTGAGAATAAAATTAATTATTTTTTAAAAGTATTAGCAGAGACTAATATTCTGAAGTTCCTAGAGTGTTGAAGTGGAAACGCCCACATCTCTTGTGAGATTAGGATCTGGAAAGGCGATGGACAATCTGTCAATAGTTTTCTGATCTTTTCAATCAGGATCTCATCTGTTCTTAGATCGGTGGGAATCCATTTGCAATTCAGATTCGACCTGAATTGAGCCTGGTAAAAGATTGCTCCGCTACGAAGCACTAATGTTAGGTGGATACAGGTCAAAGGGTTAAATAGGGAATATTGGAATATTCCGTCGAGTATTTTCCTTGAATTACATATTTAGCTCTTCTCTTCAGCGAAACTCGAATAAAATTTTAGCTCGATACCGTTGAGAATTAAATTGGCTCAGCTTTTCTAACTATATTATTGAATAAGCACTGTTTTCATAACTCACAACGATTTATAATTTAATTTTGGCCCGTATTCACTCCTAAACAAAATCAGTCTTCAAATGTCTACCTGGCAGATGACGAAGATGAGACCCACTTAAGTTAACATATTTATTTACTGTGTGTTTATTCCGTGTTTAAAGACGGCACTAAGAATGAATGAGAGAGTAAATAAATGTTTTACGAGATAACAGTAATTTAAATCTGAAGTCCGAAGTGCTACTCGGTCAAATTGCAGTTAAGCGACGTCTAGATCCACCGTTTCTGAAACTTTTAATGCCGAGTTTTGTTAAAGATCACAAGACTAGTAGGACGTTCCGTAACTAAAATGACCGCCACGCAGGGGCCGCGTTAACTAAGCAGATTTCCCATGTGCGTAAAGTATTTGAATTTATCTCAAAACTTAAAAGTCCAATGAAAAAAATATTTGGTATTTAGGATGTACTGAAGACCGAAAACTAAAAAATGCAAATATTCCAGTTAATAATCCAGATAGTAAAAAAAATGTATATCATCAGAACATTTATAAAACATTATATTTGCAATAAGATTGGTTCTATATAATTTTTCGATCCGACGCATAATAACGGAGATATTAAGAATTTTCGAAATTCTCCCCCTCTAACCCCCCCCCCTCTCTTGTCCGATTTCAGTCATTAACGAACTTGATCTTTATTTTTGCATAAAACGATTAAATACCCAGTTTTTTATCGATAAAAAAAAGATTAAGACCTCTAGAGCGACAACAGACACACACGCATATATATATATATATATATATATATATATATATATATATATATATATATATTTAAGCGGGCCTCATTTTTCGTCATCTCCGAGGTAGGATCGATGGACATTTGAGTAAATATTTTGAAAATCGCTTACTTAGTACCTCAATAGCTGATTTCCCTTAAGAGAAATCTTCTAAATATCCTCATTGATGACTATATGCAAAACTATTCTCTCATAGTAAGAACCCAATTTAAACTCGACCTAAATGTTGATCCTGAGTCGTTTAATGATCAAATAGGGGGAATACTGCATTCGTCAAAAGTTGGGGTTTACTGGACCTGGAAATGCTAACAACTCCGGTACATTTTGAAGCAGACAAAAATTTTGTAGAGGACAACTCTAGGTGATTACACGATTGACGTGATTGGGAATATAATATTTTTCGGGCCTTCGCATAATAAAAGAGATAATTAGATTATTTAACATTAGTTTAGATGGTCCTCTGCTGAACCCGTCAATAGTGAAGTCATCAGCAACATCTTAAATATACGAAGGATGGGGTAACAGGGCCTGGGGTATTTTCCCCTTGCACTTTGCATGCGACTCACTAACGATGAATACCAAAGGAAAAATATTTGAGAGGTTTCAATGAGGGTCACTGATTACTGGAGAGGTATCCTCTTTGAGCAAACCTAGTCGACTAACGAAGGGTTTTAGCAGATTTCCCTCAGGGGAAATCAGCTATTGAGGTCGTACTCATGATTTGATTTTCTTCAAATGTCCATCAATCCTTCCCAGTAGATGACGAAAATAGGGTCCATTTAAAATTTTAGATATATATATATATATATATATATATATATATATATATCTGTTAACGATCTAGTGGTAGTAATTTTTATTTGATAATTACCAAACTCGATATTTGTGTTCCATTTCTGTTTTTGGTTTATTTCTGTTTTTGTGTTCCATTTCTTTTTTTTTTTTTTTTTTCCCATTTTGGTTTTATATTCCATTTCTGTATTTTGTTTTTGTGTTCCATTTCTAATTTTGTTTTTGTGTTCCATTTCTGGTTTTTGTTTTCCATTTTGTTTTTGATTTCCATTTCTGTGTTTTGTTTTTCCATTTGGTATTGTGATCCATTCCAGTCCTGTTTTTCGTTTCAGTTCTGTTTGTCTGTTTCTGTTTTCTGTTCCATTCCTGTTTTTGTGTTCCATTCCTGTTTTTGTGTTCCATTTCTGTTTCGTGTTACTTTTCTATTTTTCATGTTACATTTCTGTTATGTTGTTTTATGTTCGTTTAAATTAATTTTGTTTCGTTTCGTTTTTTTTTTATTTTTTAATTTTATACAGTTTTTTTTTCCCGAACAACATCGCCACAGCTGCGAAGCTCCAAATAAATAAATAATCATTTTATGCAAAAAGAAATATCAAGTTCGTTAATGGCTAAAATTTGGGGGGGGGGGGTTGTTAAGAGGGGGATTTTCGAAAATTTGAAATATCTCTGTTACTATACGTCTGATCAAAAAAGTGTATAGAACCAATCTTATTGCAAATTAAGTGTACTATAAATATTGTTATAAATAGTTTTCAATTAAATTAATGTGTTACATTCACATATATATCAGTAATAGATTTTCTTTCCGGTGAAGAATAGTTTATGTATCTGTTCAGCTCTGAGTGGTTGGCAGACCTGTCTGTTTACAATTCAGACGCTTTCCGTTGGGAGCTTATTAAAATTAACTGAAATATTTCTCATTACCGTTTCTATTTATTCACGTTGGAAAGTGTTCTGCTTAGTTTAAGCAGCCCCTGCGTGACGGACTTTTATTAGTACACGCTTGCAGACCTACGAGACTGTCCCATGATCATTGGTTTATGGTCTTATAGTTGTTCTAAGCTTCGCGAATCAGAAGGTGTGTTGGGGAAATAATATACTCCAGTAAATTTAACCGAATTTTTTACTACCCTTAATATGTTTTTTAATTAAAAGTTTTCTCTCACCCCATCCTATACTAAGTTATGAGTTCTTGATAAATAATTCATTTGGAGAGGACCGCGTATAAAAATAAACCTCTAAAACTCTTTTATAGGGAGATATATAGGAAATAGTCTTGTGAAACTAGCCTTCATCATATTGTGATATACAGCCCATTCAGATGCAGGATTATGACCATTTATCACAATTTAAATATCTTTGCTGAGACCTTTTTATTCAGAATGTCCCTTTGCTATTTTAACACTCTCTATTTGCGTGGAAAATACAAATGAAAATAATTGTTGTTTATATTACGTTCAGGTTATCTACAGGCTATCACCCTTTTCAAACGAGGGTGTGGCAGAGGATTTTATTTAATGATTCTTAAAAATGATAGATGCTAAATAATGCATAAGTGCAGTTTGCAATGGGAGGGGGATGTGCTAGGGGTAAGGGAGAGAGGCATCGTGCTGGTATGATACACTAGTGATCACATCTCACCATGTATTATCTATTTCTAACGATAACGTGGATTTTTTAAATTTTCGACCCCTCAGAATAAATATTTGGTATTTAAGCTTCGAATAAAGTGGTTCATTATAGAACAGCTTATCGTTATTATGACAAGAGTAGAAGTGGGTGTTTACTGAAGGCTGAAGACTAAAAGACTGAAATATCTCTACTAATAAACGAGATAATGAGAAAATATAGATGACAATTTATTTAGAACATTAAACATGCAATGAGATTGGTTCTATTCAATTTATGGATCCGACGTATAATAACGGGAATATTTGGAGTTGTCCACCTCCCCCCCCCCTGCCCCTCTCCCTCTACTGGTATTACTTGTTCGATTTTAGCCTTTAATGAACTTAATATTTCATTTGAACGCATGGCTTAATGATTTTATTTAGTGAGACAGTACTAGCTAAGATTATATTTCCCTGGTTTGGAATCGATTCAAAGACACCGGGTTTACCGTGGTTAAGAACTTAGGCTTAATTCACATGCCTGAACCCAGCTAGGAAAATCAGTCTTAGGTATCCGGAGCGTTAAATATACCTGAAATAGTTAAATCCTAATGTTTAAATAAAGTTTTAAGAGGAAAATCCGTTTAAAGTAAAATTGAGTCTCTCATATAATTATGTTTTTATGGACACAATCAATGTTAGGTAATTAGTCTTGAATTTATCTAGCAGATGTTCTGAACCTAATTCTTTCTTCCTTTTTAGCAGATTTTCCTTAAGGGAAATCAGCTATTAAGATCGTACTCATGACGCGATTTTCGAGCAATTTCTTCAAATGTCCATCTATTCTACACAGGAGATGACGAAAATGAGGTCCATTCAAAATTATATATATATATATATATATATATATATATATATATATATATATATATATTTGTCTGTTACCGCTCTAGCGGTCGCAATTTTTGTCTGATAGTTACCAAACTCGATATTTAGTCGTTATATGTAAAAAGAAAGATCAAGTTCGTTAACGGCTGAAATTGGAACCAGTGGGAGGGGGGGGGTTTAGAGGGGAGGATTTTCGAAATATCCCCGCTACTAAACGTCGGATAGAAAAATGGTATAGAACCAATCTTATTGCACATTAAATGTACTATAATTTTTGTTATATACATTTATTCTCTATCTTGAATATTAACCGAGATATTTGCGTTTTTATTAAATGTGGGAGGATAACACACGAGTGAGTTTCCCGCCAAAAGCTAGTTCGGCCGTTTCTGTAATTGCACGGCTCTCGTATGGAGATTTCTCTATTTTATAACTTCACGTGGGAAATCTGCTTAGTTGCAGCCCGTGTGTGACGGTCTTTATACATTCAGCGATTTGAGTTCTTTGGAAAATGTTTTTTAGGATCATGAATATCTTAAAGTATTCGTTAAAAAAAATATATTCCTTTATTCTGCTACCAATGGCTTCTTATTTCCTAGTCGGATTAGTAATGAATATCCAAGACACACTAAAAATTCAGGAGATAATCTTCGGGTGCTGTGGTAGAGATCCTAACTCGGCCATGATGGATGTACGGGGGTGGCTAGCTGGGTACTCTCCCTCTCCATGAGATAAAGCCCGAGAATAATGGGTACTTGCTGCGATAACTCTTGCTGAAAATGTGAAAAATTTCTGGCTCTCTTGATAAAAGGCCTTGTTACTTGGCTCGTTTCTCGATCTCATATCTTGAGCAAAGTTGGTCTCTCTTTTCGATCTCTCATTTTCTCTCTCATACAAACACTCACACTTTCTCTCTGCCCCCCCCCCTTCCATTTTCCCTCATTTATTGCTCTTGTTGCTCTATCAGTTAATATTATTTCTTTATTCATTTCGTTTGATCGATCAGGAGTAACTAAGATAAGTCACAAGTGAGGCATCATATGTTAGGGGAACTGCACGGCTGTTGATAGGCATAAACTTTATTGCCTACTCGTCGCTAACGTCATATCTATGATGAAGTATTGATCTCTAGAGAGGCAAGTCCAATCCATCCTGGTGGATATAATAATAAAAAAATTATTTCAATATTTTTGACCTGCGGTGGTTCAATTCACAAAAATACTTCCTTTTTTTTGTGTAGCACTTTCGGGTTTTTAACTTAAACGAAGAATCAGTAATTTTTTTATTTCACAAAAATGTATATTGAAATAGTGTCTTTACTTAAATGGGAGAAAAGAATTTTTCAATCACACATGCAAGTGTTGCTTAGCCAGTGGCAAGATTTTACTTATGATTAACAACTGATCACTCACAAAAAAGGTTGGTGTTGACTTTGCTATCTAACCAGGAGCGAGGCAAGGCTTCTGCTAACTTGTCACCGTGCCGTCCTCGGGAAGACACTGTGTCAAAATAGTACCAGAGTGTCCGAGGTGGAGAAAGATAGATTATCTTGAATTTGTAATGTGTGCAAGTCCAGCACTAGAGGCGTTCTGATTCTTTTCCAGAAAGCCAGCTCTTAAGTACCTGAGCAGGAAGTGGAGACGGGTTAGAGGAGGGGGAATGCGTGTGTTGATTGGCTTCAAACAATACTGGGCAATGATACTTTGAGAAGAGAAATAGCTGGTTATTAAGAGAATTAGTTAAGCCAGACTTCCTAAAAGTCACTATTAAAGGCCTAACTTAGCAGATGATCATCTTTCCTTGGGTTGCTGTCGTCAATATATATATATATATATATATATATATATATATATATATATATGGATAAATAAGTATATATAAGTATATATATATACATATATACATACATACATACATATATATACAACCACAAAAGAAAGTTGGCAATGATACAGCCATTTTTGTCGGTTTTCATCGCAATGCTTACTATTCCTGCATGTAAATATGATAGTCTAGTCTGCAGGAAGGTAATAATGTCATAGGCATGGAACCATTAAGTTCTGAAGAGAGGAATAAATTTGGAAATTCCTTTAAATTCATTATATCAAGCGTTAGCTACTAGTCAAGAGCCCACCAAAATTGTAATGTATCAGAGAAACTATGTGAGATAAATAATTTCTAAGAAGCGTAGTTATGACAGTCTTCATTACATTCCTAAACTACTCTAGAGTGGTTGGTCTTCGAATAGAGATGTAAATGTTTCCGTGTATCAGGTGATAAGCTAATGACTAACTGTTGAGCTTTGAGGAGTGAAAATGGTTTAACTTCTGGGTGAAAAAAATTGGCCTTTTTGTCCTCTAGAATAAGTTTATTAGGGCAAAGTATGCTTCAGAGCACCAGGCCCATCTTGCGTGCCTGCAAATGGCTTTAGAGAGCAGTAGCTTGAACCCGACAAGGTTGCCTGTGTAGTAATGTTAACCAAGACTCATAAGAATAGATCTAATTGGCTGGTGATTAAGTAGTAACGTTTGCATCAAGGCTCCAAACGAACGGGGCACGCAGAATCATTCTTTTTAGCAGATTTCCCTTAAGGGGAATCAGTTATGAGGTCGTACTCATGCCGCGATTTTCGAAATTTTTCTTCAAATGTCAATCGATCCTATCCAGGAGATGACGAAAATGAGGTCCGTTCAAAACTGTATATATTTCTATCTGTCTATATATTTGTCTGTTACCGCTCTAGCGGTCGCAATTTGTTTAATCATTACCAAACTCGATATTTAGTCGTTTTATGCAAAAAGAAAGTTTATGTTCGTTAACGGATGAAATCGGACCAGGGTGAGGGGGGTTTAGAGGGGAGGATTTTCGAAATATCTCCGTTACTAAACGTTGGATAGAAAAATGGTATAGAACCAATCTTATTGCACATTGTACTATAATTTTTGTTATATACATTTATTCTCTATCTTGAATATTAACCGAGATATTTGCATTTTTCAGAGACCTTTATTATACGAGATACATGCAAATATGTCCTGGTGTCGCCCCCCCCCCCCGTCTTAAGGTCTTGGATTACTAAAATTTGATTGATTGAGATAACAATTATTCTGACTCATTATTAATGTCATTTCAATTTATTGCACTTAATATTCACGGTGGTGTTGTGATACCAGTATGTAGATTTATCGATTACTAAACTCAACAAGGGAAATCTGCTTAGTTTATGCAGCCCCTGCGTCACGGACTTCTTGTGTTTGGCCTGCGTTTAATCTTGGGACTGACTAAGTAATGTGGAGGAAGGTGTTTTGCTAATCCAGATTGATTGGTTGGATTAGCTCCTTTGTGGGGGTTCAAGTTCTGTTTACAAACCTAGTCTTTGGTATACATTGTTGGAATATCCAACCGCTTTGGTTGACCCTTGATCCAGACAGGATGTCAGGTCAGGTGGACGAATGCCGGCTTTCCGAATATATTTTAAAGGAGCGACATTTGTCCACCTTGTTTAAACTCAGCGAAGAGCCGCCATTGTGACGAGGAAGGGGTCACGATGAAAAGGAGTCGTTATGGCAGGCAACGATCTAGAAGGTGCCCAGGAGACCTAACCTACAGTCTCAGCCGTTTATCATACCTTCCGCACATCGCCCTACAATCAATTTTCCCTTTCTCGCCTTCGGTCTCTCTCTCATCTATCAGATATTTCATCGTTGATGTTTATTTCCTTTTTATGATGTTTTGGCATTATTTATTTCATCCGCACTATCATATAGAGTGATATTCATCCAGATACTTTTATTCTTTGTCAAATGGACCAAAACGTTTGATGATAGCAGACTTCTGTGGTACTAAAATATCGTAATTTGTGCTGGCAACGGGCTCGTGCGATGGTGCATGTGTGAATCATACGTGTGTGAGATACCAGAAAATCCATACTGACACCCCGATGAAAATAGTAATATGGCTTCCTCAACGATAGTATAAAACACTATGACAGAAATGTGTTATGACATAGTCAATACCAGAACACCTTGATAACCATAATATGGCAGTGGAAGTCAAAGAGAACTTCAAAATATTATTTTATGAAGAAATTAGAGATAACAGAATCATACATTAAATTACTCATGTTTATTGTTTATGCTTAAACAAACACGACATATATGGAAAGTCAATGCTTTGTCAGAGTTTGCGTGTGTATGTGTGCGTGTTCGCCAACGTGTGCGTTTTTCGTCTTTATAATTATTTTTTATTTACTATTGATACGAATGTGTCTATATTTAAACTAGTATATGTGGTTCATTTTTTTAAAATAAAAGCTCTTAAGAAGAAACAATACTGTCCTTCCTTCCACTTGGGCTTTCAGAGCATCTTCACTGCAATTGAAGTTGGCTGGTCTCCGACTGGAAAAAGGATAAACAAATTTAATTGTTTATTTCCTAGGACAGACATTAATGAAAACCAATTCTGCATTCCAAATAATAATTACTTTTTTGGTGTGTGAAATCAATGCTCAAATGAAATGTAATTCCTACAATCATAAACCAAATGACACAGACTTTGAATTTAATCCATACAGTGGTATATAAAATCAAAGCTATTGAGCTTTGTACTCTTTGTACTTTAATACTTGTCGTTGACAACTTGAAATACAAACGTGTTTCCCTTCGAAGCTATTATTACTGAATGCCTTCATTTACATCACATAGCAAAAATGTTCTTTCTGGCTAATCAATGCATTATTACACCGCTAATGTTCGAAGTTGTTATTCATTCTTGATCCAACTCATAAAAACGGAGAAATGTTCATTTTTGTTATTGTACTCCTTCTGCAAACGTCACCCGCTTCTGTTTACTTCAATTGTTTACATGGCTAAAGATCAAGCGTGTGTTTTCCATGGATCGCTTAAATATCGAGTTTGGTAACAGTCAATCAAAAAAAGTCCGTCACTAAAATGACCGCCACGCAGGGGCTGCGTTAAATAAGCAAATTTCCCACTTGCATCCCGAATTTGCATTTATCTCATGACGTAAAACTGCTATGAGAATAATATTTGTTATTTAGGCTTCAAACAAAGTGCTTCATAATATAACAGCTTATTGTTGATATGACATGAGTCCGATGACTGAAGGCCGAAAACTAAAAAAACGCAAATATCTTGGTAAATATTAAAGATAATGAAAACATGTACATTTATAATAGACCTTTTAATTGGCAATACGATTGGTTCTATACATATTTTCGATCCAACGTACATTAACGGAGATATTAAGAATTTTTGAAAATCCTCCCCTCTAAACCCCCCCCCCCTCCCACTGGTCCGATTTCAGACGTTAACGAACTTGATCTTATTTTTACATAAATCGTTTTAGTTTGGTAACGATCAAGCAAAAATATATATAATTTCGAACGAACCTCATTTTCGTCATCTCCTGGGTAGAATCGATGGACATTTGAAGAACATTTTCGAAAATCGCGTCATGAGTACGACCTCAATAGCTGATTTCCCTTAAGGGAGCAGTAAAAGAAGAATTTATATAACGGTGAACGAACCTCGATTTCGTCATTAACTAGCTGAGCTTGAAGAACATTTGATCACATTTTTCGGAATCTCCAAACCTCAGTAGTCGACTTCCCTTGAAATCTCCTTAAAACATGCTCCATGCTGAATTAAACAGAATTTTAGGCAATCTTTCGATTATATTTATATTGTACGTAGTTAAATGCATATATTGACGACTATGAGAATGATTAGCTCATGTTGTGGAGGTTTATTGCAATTTTGTCCTAATTGTGTTGAGTAGTGCCTATTAAAATACCTGCAAGACTCCCCAGGGTGTCACAGCGGGAGCTTGCATGCAATGAGGAAGTGGCTGATCTAGCTGCCAGAACTGTCAACTATAATGGCTCCAAGGACTACGTCATTGGGTCTTTGCAATTAGCTTTTCATCCTACTAACTCTCTCTTCCATGTAGAATATACTATTATTTTGGCCCTCCTTCTTATTATAATAATATTTGAAATATATTAAGAATCTATTAGTCATTCTGTTTTATGGTACTCATATGTTCCTTAGTATGTGTGTGTGTGTTTGTGTTTGTATGTATGTATATATATATATATATATATATATATATATATATATATATATATATATATGTCTTTATTTATGTGCCTTCTGGGACAAACACCTTAGAAAACAATATAATTTGTCATTATAGAAGTTTGGACGTTTTTTAGCAACAAGTCAAAATTTAAATGAAGGGTCAATCCATTTCCATTTTCCATCCATTTTATGTAAATCTAAAGATGAAGTTCGTTAACGGCTGAAATTGGACTAGTGGGAGGGTGGGTGTGGGCTGTTTAAAGGGGGGAGGAATTTCTACAATTGAAAATATCTCTGTTATTGTACATTGGATTGAAAAATTATAAGTATAATTATAGAACCACTCAAATTGCAAATTAAATGTACTACAAATATTGGTATATACATTTATTCTCTATCTTGAATATTAACCGAGGTATTTGCATTTTATTTAGTTTTCAGCCTTCAGTAAACCCCCACTCCTAATCGTCACATAAACAATACTCTGTTATATAATAAACCATTTTATTCGAAGCTTAAATACCAAACATTGTATTCAAGAGACCTTTATTATACGAGATACATGCAAATAAGTTCTGTAGTTCTTGGATTACTAAACTTTGAGTGATTGAGACAAATACTATTCTGATTCATTATAAATTGCAGTGCTAGATATAGTAGTTTTAAATAAATTTCATATGTTTTATTCAGATATATTTCAGTAATTGTTTTTCTTTCCGATAAAGAATATTTCTATCTATCTATTCAGCTGTGAGAGGTTGGTTGACCTGTTTGTTTACAATTCAGACGCTTTCCTTTTGGAGGTTATTAACATTGACTGCGAGATTTCTCATCATCGTTTGTATTTATTCACGGTAGTGCAAAGAGTTACCAGTATGTAGATTTATTTATTTTAAAACTTCACGTGTGAAATCCGCTTAATTTACACTGGACGGACTTTATAATATTAATTGAGGACCAAGGACCGAGACTGAAGAAAGAGAAAAAAATAGGTGTTTAATTAAGTGTGAAGAGAGAGATATGGTATAGGAGCTGAGGTGTAAGGTAGTACGGTTGTAATTAAGACGAGGGATGGAGTCATGGAGGGGGTAGTGCCCCGACATCTGACGAGGGTCCAGTAAAAATGTTTTCTCTCCAGCAGTCATCACACAACACTTTCTTATGCCTGTCAGATACACCCCTTCTCTCTCCCCTTCCTCTTTGTAATTTATTGCGCTCTTTTCTTCTTTATTATTCCATGTTTATTGTTATTCTACTAGGAGATCATTTCGCGATTTAAATCTCTTTTCTTTTTAGTCCCAATGTTTTGAGGGAACTAGGATTTTTAATTAATGAGATAATTTAATTTAGAAAATGAGATAAAAATGTCAAATACAATGGATTCTTATAAAATGTCATACTATAATGTTGTTACGTTTATTACAAAAAAATTCCTTCACGCAGGGGATGCGTAAACTAAGCAGATTTCCAACAGAACATATTTGCGTGTATCTCGTATAATAAATGTCTCTTGAAAACAATATTTGGTATTTAAGCTTCGAATGATGTGGTTTATTACATAACCGAGTATTGTTTATGTAACAGGAGTAGAAGTGGGGGTTCACTCAAGGCTGAAAACTGAAAAATGCAAATATCTCGGTTAATATTCAAGATAGAGAATAAATGTATATAACAATATTTATAGTACATTTAGTTTCCTATAAGGTTGATTCTTTACATTTTTTCGATCCGACGTATAGTAACGGAAATATTTCGAATTTTCAAAATTCTCCCCCTCTAAACCCCCCTCCCCCTTGTTCGATTTCAGCCGTTAACGAACTTTCATTTTACATAAAACGACTAAATTTCGAGTTTGGTAACGATTAAACAATAATTGCGACCGATAGAGCAGTAACAGACAAATATATATATAGTTTTGAACGGACCTCATTTTCGTCAACTCCTAGGTATGATCAATGGACATTTGAAGATAAATATTGAAAATCACATCATGAGTATGACCTCAATAGCTGATTTCCCTTGAGGGAAATCTTCTGATAATTAACGTTGATTATTAGAGTTCTTTTGGTTTGAAAAAATTAAACACACACAAGCTTTATCACTGCACAATTTATTTGACAACGCACGACACACTTGGTAAATAATTCATAACTATAACTCACGGTATGACACTGATGACTTCCCTGTTCTTCTTAATTGTACTGTACAATAACTCACGATCACTGAAGTTCACAAAATCACGGCACAGCACTGATGTTCACAAAGAACACGGCACTGAACTGTTCTTTACATAAACACAGCATTAGAATGTTCTTTACATAAACACGGCATTAGAATGTTCTTTACATAAAACATTGTACCGAAACTAAAAGAATTGTTCACTAAAGCTGTACAGAACGCATTGCTATTCACTTGAAGAGAACTGACAACTCAAGCGAGCTGGGCCGCTTTTATACACGAGTGGCAAGATCAAAGAAGACTGTCTAGATCCCAGAGGGGTATCGCCTAGAACATTCTTTGACGCCAAAGGTCCTACTTTCGGGCTGTTCCTTTCATCTACTTCGTACTTCTTAAATATGTGATTAATTCTGTTTAATTTTTCATGTACGAAGTTTTTGCAACAATATAATAGTACATAATAACTGGCTATAAAGATTATACCATACAGGGCTAGTTACCCTCTGCTGAACTCAGGGGACAATTATTTTACAATGTTCCTCTACCTTTATTTTGCAGTTAGTCCCAGTTAGTAATTTTCTGTAATCGTGAAAGTAATTGGTTTCGGTACGCCTGTCCAGTATATTAAACTTGGGTAAATGTTTGTCTCAATATGCTAGGTTTAATACTTCCCGTTTATTGATGAATTAATCTACCAAGATTGGATGGTCTCTGGCGATTAACTCCGGATTACTATGCAAGTAATCTCACGTGCACACAAACACGTTATATATATATATATATATATATATATATATATATATATATATATATACATATACGTATGGTGTCATATTTAAAGTAAAGAAATAGAAGTCCTATAAACGTACAGCCTGTGTGAAGGAGATATAGAATTTTAATATTTGATTCCAGTTTGTTTGTCTTTACTTTACAAAGAAAACAACCAATGAATTTATACAACCTCAACAGATGTATCTTTCCTGATAGCTAGGAGGAAAAATTATTTTATCTCTATTCTTACATTATTACTACATACACTCAGAAAGGGCATTTTTCCATCGTAATCTCTACTTCTTATGAGACTTTAATGTAGTAAAATCTATATTTATTACATTTGCTATAGAAGTTTAGTTTAATGCCCGAAATTATTCTTAATGCTGTCACCAAAAAATATTTTCATCTTTCAACTTCTGGTCTTCCTCTCTTGGGTGATGATTCCTTGTTGGTGGTAATTTCAATTTTTCTTTTTTCAACTATGGTATTTCCAATTTCAGAGGTCAATTTTGTCTTACTCCTTTCTTTATTCTGGCTTTATTCATTTATTGCCATTTGTCTACTCTGGTTTTGTAAAAGATCCAAATCAATCTCTGTATGTTTTATCATGACTGCTGACAGTATCAAATCATGAATCTAAATCTACATATGTAGTGACTTTTTTTCATTCATGTCTCTACTCTCTATTAAAACGACAGACAGCCATTATTGCATGCTTTTCATCAATTTTTTACAAGGTGAATTTACAGGTCTGGTTATGACATGCTACACGTTATCCGAATTTCGAGAGGTAGAACTACCATGCAAATAGAGTGTTTTTTCTGGGGGATTTCTACAAAGGTTAGCTATTCCCTGTCCGTTTTGAAATCGCACAACTACTTTCGGATACTTCCTTTTTTAAGGGTCCGTCGAGCCCCATCAGGGTTTAGTCTATCCTTGCAGCAGGATGAGCGATGTTTGTAAGGAGCTGACTACTGATGGATGACTGTATCAACATCTGTCAGGACACTCCTCAGATAGGCCTGCCAGCCTTTCGGCTCGTTTGTCAATACCTAATTCCAGCTACTGTGTCTCTCTCTTGGATTCTCTCCGGGAATCTTACTGTCAGAGCGATTTCCTCTCTCCCGTAGCTTTTTATCTTAAGCCCTACTCAGACGTTTGGTTCGACAGTTCTCCTCCATCATATATGCCCAAGGATGGTTGGAAATACATTTATCTTGAAGAGATTTCTAAGGAGTCAAGATTTATATGTTTAGTGCATTCTAGGGTTTTTAATGCTGTTGAAAGATACGTTTAAGATATTCAATAATAATACAATTCCTCTATTTTCTAAAACCCCCTTACACCCACTAGAGCCATAATCTGACCTATAGATAAAAAAATTAAAAATTGATTTAATTCTGGTAAATGAGCTTCACAAGAGTATCAAATAAAACAATCATAGATATGCAGGAGCAAGTAGAAATATAAAAAATGGAACCTAGGGGCATATATATATATATATATATATATATATATTAGCTCAGATATCCGGCTTCGCTCGGGAATTCATTTGAGGCTGAATGGTGAAGGTATATTTTTGGCAAGGCTTTACATGCAACAATATTTTGACATTTACCCTTCCCAGTGTTTAGGGTTAATACCCGTCGTTTCTGTGGATATGTTAATAATAAACTGCGTGGGTGCGTGCGTGCGTGCGTGTGTGTGTGTGTGGGTGTGTGGTTGTGTGGGGGTGTGTGTGGGTGTGTGTGTGTGTGAGAGAGAGGAGAGAGAGAGAGAGAGAGATAGAGAGAGAGAGAGAGAGAGAGAGACAGATTTAAATTTGAATGATTTTTTTTTTATGAATAGTTTCTGTTTCAAAGTCACCAAGTTTACTTTTTATCTATTTCTTTCCCACCTGTTTTTAGTTCTATGTTATGTTCGTGTTTCTTGTTTCTTTTGTGTTCTGTTCTTCATATCAGTTTTGTTCTTTATATTATTTTGTGTTCCATGTTTTGTTATTATTTGTTAATATTTATTATTATTCTATGTTCTGTTGTTATTTCGTGTTCCATGTTTTGTTATTTTGTTTACTTGTTTTTGTTTTGTTTTCCCCCAAGTTTAAGAAAGTAAAGTCGCCATAGTTGCGGAGCTCCACATAATAAATAAATAATATGTAAGACTTCACTGTCCTGCATATTATCATATTTCCCGTTTCCTGTGCATTATGCATAGATTTGAATTGTTAATGAGAAAATATTGACATACATTTGAATAAATTTTTTCATTTGAGGTACCTGGTAGTTCATATTGAAGAAGTGTTGAGAAAATTTCTCTAAATAACAAAATAAACAACTTTTGTTATGTGCATATTTGCCGAAACCCTAATAGGAAATCACTATTTTTAATTTCAGGCCTCCATTATAACCCCCACTCCTGCCCGTCCCTAGAAATATTATGGCTTATTATAAGGTAGGCGTTAGTGCTAATACACATACTGAGTGTTTTATTTAGTTCGGTTGAGTCTTTTGTGACAAATAAAATTGTTGACTCCCGCTATAATTTTTAGCTTATAACGCCTTTATACTTCGTTATACGACGATAGTGTATATAAAAAAAGTTTCTCTAAATAACAAAATAAACAACTTTTGTTATATGTGCATATTTGCCGAAAATGCAATAGGAAACGAAATATCACTATTATTAATTTCAGGCCTTCCATATAACCCCCACTCCTGCCCGTCCCTAGAAATGTTAGTATGGCTTATTATAAGGAAGGCGTTAGTGCTAATTCACATACCGAGGTTGGTTTAGTTCGGTTGAGTCTTTTGTGCCAAATAAAATTGTGGACTCCCTCTATAGTTTTTAGCGTATAACTCATTTATACTTCTGTATACGGCAAAAAACATATAACAGAAGTTACTCTAAATTACAAAATAAACAACTTTTGTTATGGGCATATTTGCTGAAAAAGCAATAGGAAACGAAATATCGCTATTTTTAATTTCAGGCCTCCCTTATAACCCCCACTCCTGTTTGTCTTAGAGAATATTAATATAGCCTAAAGTCTAAGTTGGGCTAGTAGTAATATACATACTAAGTTTCATAAAATTCGGTTCAGCCGTTTATGCGTGAAAAGGTAACAGCCAAACAAACAAACACGAAAGAAACAAAATGCAGTTATGGTGTCTATGACATGTGAAACGAAAAGTTATCGTGAAATTTCGCGAAAAAAATCAATGCACAGACAGAGGTTACAATTTTATATGTATATATATATATATATATATATAAAATATGACTTTATTGTACAAAGTTATATACAGTTTGTGGGGCTGCTCAATTACATTGAGATGCTGAAGCACACAGCAACTAAAGTCAATCCCTAGGACAACAGTAAAACAATACATGTTGTATTTAGTCGCTAAATAACTAAAATATTTTAACACAGTCAACAAGCTAAAAGGTGTATGTCGCTAGATATAAATTAGATACTCTATTATTGGAATAACATGATCCGTCGATCTATAATAAGAAAGATCACTGGTGAAAGTTAAAATTAAAATATATGTTGGGAAATAATCCCTAAAGTATCAATAATGATACCCTCGACGAAGGTCTGAAGAATCTTCTTGTCTATTCCCACCTCGTCAAAACATTTCTGGGTACGCTTAGGGACCATTCCTCGGGCACCGAACCACAAGCCTATCACTAGAAAATCCCGCTCCCCAAATGATTCCCTGAATTTCTCAGAGTAAAATTTAATAAATTCCCCACAGACAGTGAAGGCGAAAACCAAATGGTTCAAAGCTGTTCTGTTTTAGGACTGTTAAGTTTCGGATCACACTGGGAAGAAGTGTCACAATAAAAAAGGGATCCCATGAAGCTGCTTAACTCGGATAATGGATCAATGGAGATCAAGTGGTGTTGACTAGGCTTGGAATAGGACATTCACTACTTACACAATCATACCTTATAAACCGCAAAGATAGACCTACTTGCATTCACTGTAACACAGTACTGACCATTAAACATCTCCTGACTGACTGTATACTACGTGAACATCTCAACTTACCAAACGACTTGTACGAACTATTAACAGAAGGTAGCCCGCATATAAACACGATCTTAAATTACTTGAAGACAATTAACATTTACCACAAAATTTAAACCACACCTACTCCACTCATCTCTCTCAAATTATCACCTCACATTTATCCCAAATTATGCCACTAATTCGTAATTGTGTTTTTTGCGAACAAGGCTGTATAATACATTTTTAAACTTGTGCCTTAGACTTACATCATCCTGAAACTGGGATTTGTCGCAAAAATTATAGTTTTACATAGTTTTATTTTAACGGTTCCTTAGTTTTATTTTATTCCTTACTTTTATATATAGCTAAATTTTATACTGTTTTAATAATTTTGAAAACTTTTTCTTTATTTTAGCGTTTTAATTTAAGGAATTGAAAATAAATGATACTGACCGACATCGCCTAGTTGCGGAGCTCACCAAATAAATAAATGGAGGCTAGGCCGTCAGAAACTGGTGCATTCCACAGAGTTTATGATACAATTTTCAGCGTATTATAAAAACTATATGTGTATATAATATACGTACATTGTATATGATCTCATGCGCTGTAGAAAACCTGGACGACGACAACGGAGCTACACAAAGAAATCATCATCCATTCGGAGACCTCTATATGCTGATTTATGTACTATTATGCCATAAGGCGGTGGATGGCAGGTTGAATCCCATTGTAAGTGGGAGAAGAAAAATGGGGCTAACAAGTCGGTGAGTGATTAGGTTGCTCCTGGAGCAATTACTCCAACAGGGACTACAAGGACTCAATCTTATAGTCATACACTTGTTAGTTATTAGAACCAGTCCCTCTCTCAACTACCACATGTTCCTCCAAGCATCCCTCTCTGTCTGTCTGTCTCTCTCTCCCTCAACATCTATATATATATATATATATATATATATATATATATATATATAAAATAATGCGTAGAAAAATGTCATTTTTCAATTATAAAAGGGGGATAGGTATCATAAGTTTTATAAAATTTATATTTCATAAACTGTAATCAGTGAAAGATTAGAAAAAAAGTCCGTCACGCAGGACCTGCGTAAACTAAGCAGATTTCCAACGTGATGTTTTAGAATAGAGAAATTTCACGAGAACCGAACGGTTACTGAAACGGCCGAACTAGCTAGCCGGAAACTCACGACTGCAACCGAAATTAGTCGATCACATCATGTCCGATACGCTCAATAAATGCATATGTCGCGGTTAATGTTCAATATAGAGAATAAATATATATAAGAATATTTATAGTACATTTAATTTGCTATAAGATTGGTCCTATACAATTTTTTGATCCGAGGTATAGTAACGGAGATATTTCGAAAATCCCCCCTCTAAACCCCCCTTCCCACTGGTCCGATTTCAGCTGTTAACGAACTTGATCTTCTTTTTTACATAAAACGATTCCATACCAAATTGGGTGACGATTAAACAAAAATTGCGACCACTAGAGTGTTAACAGACAAATATATATATATATATAATTTTGAACGGACCTCATTTTCGTCATCTCCTGGTTTGTATTGATGGACATTTGAAAAAAATGTTTGAAGATCGCGTCATGAGTATGACCTCAATAACTGATTTCTCTTAGGAGATATCTGCTAAAAATATAAAAGCAAGTGGCCCTTGAGGAGAGTTACTGTGGACAGTAATTAACCCACCCTCTAGGGATCTTAGGCATGAACAATCTTTAAGGATGGTAGAATGAACAGAAAATGACAGTCCACCCGTGCAGTATATCCTTTTTGTGGACTTTTTCGCTTTCACCTTTAAAAAAAAAACATTTTCTATCCTCTACACACTTTCCGTATTGAAAAGATAAGTGTAATTTATTTCTGTTCTAATTACGAGGCGAATTGCGTTGGTTCGGTCAGATTGATTGAACCTACTACTGCTGACAACCACATTTTTAGGTTTATTAGATTTAGAAAGGTGAAGCCATTGACGGATGATGAACAAAAGCTTTCTTGGGATTGAAGCATTTTGGCGACTTAGGAGATTGGACAGGACGAGGTCCTACTCCTGCTGTAGAGCCGAAATGTGAGTTAAAACCATGCCATTGAAGTGCAACTTTATAATAAACATATGGAAATTACTGCGGGGTTATATGATAACACCTGTTTCAGAAAGTACAAGCCGCTATTATTAAATGGTTTTGTTGTCAATCGCTTGATTTCCAAGTGAAAAGTATAAAACGTTTGCGAATAAATTAAAACGGGGTCTTAATCGCTTTACCGTTATGCTTTACTACTCTCAAACGTTAACTCACTTCACCTGCATGCACTGACTTCATATTGCAATTGGAATTCATTGAATTTAGACAGGAACAATATTTAGTGTGCATAAAAATGAATCTAATAAGAGATTATGACAGTTAAGTTAAAAAACAAGTTTTACAAAAAAAAAAAATAGAAACCCAACGTTTTTTATGTTATTAGTTTGTCTTCACTTCAAAGGGCTAATAAAGAAACTTTTATTTATTAGAGGGTAGATTTAACTCTGCATATATTAACTGATTTTATATATTAAATGAAGTTATGCTGATTTAATTAAATTTACATTTTAAAGTAATGTATTATTTTTATACGTGTACCAAATTTTGACTTGACAATAATTTTCTTTCCCTGTGTACAAGATGGTTTATTCTACTGTAGCAACACCTGAACAATCTGACCTGATTTCTGTAAGTGTACAATCGTATGAAAAATTTGTTTGGTTGCAATGAATTCTTAAATTATGACAATAATGTTTGATATAGAATGGAATATGTAGGTATTCTACCTTACTAGTTTCTTGGTTTTGAAAGGGACGCGGTTATACATAGAAAGGTTTTTGTTGACTAAAAGGCCTTTCCATGTTTGGGAACTTTGCTATTCAGAGTGTCTCTCCTCGTACTCTCCTCTGAAGGAACCCAGGAACGCCCGAGGCAGGGTGCATCTCATCATGAAGGGTTCTGTCGTTTTGGGAAGAGGGGGGGGATCTGTGAAAATCCCGCCCCCGGAATGTTAGAAACCCAGATTTTTTCCAAAGCAAACATGGAATGCGCATGAGTCTTGTCTAGTTCTCTACTAACTCCACAGGGAGAGCATACAATGTAGTCATTGGCAGAAATAAAGTTAGAGGCCTAATCCTGGACCGGACAGGGCGGTTTCTGTCATTCCCTCAACAGGAGGATACCGACCTGTTTAAAGATAAACAACAGAACAGAATAATAATAATAAAATTCAAAAAACATGGTTCATAACTGAGAATCAGAAGAGCTTCTCTTCGCAGCGGAGGTTCAATACCAACTTGTTATAAATCTGCAAAAACTTATAGATAACGATAGAATAAATCCAAAGTGTGGTGGGAAATTCAATAAAGATTTCCAATTCTTACCTGTTTAAATAAATAAAAAAAAAACTAAAGCTGACCCCTCCCTTTGGGAAAATAATCCATGAAATAAAACTGTAATGTATACAATACTAAATTTGCTAAAATTAGGTTGCTTTATCTGATAAAAACCCTTAACCAGAACAGGAACTTGCTTTTGTTAAATATAGTAAAATAGTATAACACTTGGAAAACAAATGGGCCAGTTCCAATCATGGAAAAAATGCAATAATGTTTTACAAACTTCTTTGTTCATCAAAGGAAATACGTTTATAACAGAAATAAGAAACATTGATTATTAGAGCTCACTTAGATTCCAATATTAAATACACAAACATTAACGTTTTTATCACTTCACAATTTATTTGGCGACGTACTCTACACTTGGTAAAATAAATAATTTAAATAATAGTATAAATTTACTATTAACAACAATATGCACTATTAATTTTACGTTCTTATTACTCAGCACAATAACCTAGGTTTCTCGAATCACTGGTCCAAGCACTGATGTTTTAACTAAGAACTGATCTAAAAGCAATGATATTAAGGAAACTGAAAACTTCTGAGTGGTGGCCCCTTTAGCAGATGTTTTCCCTATATTGAATATTAACCGAGATATTTGCATTATTTAGTTTTCGGCCTTCAGTAAACCCCCACTCCTACTCATTTCATATTAACAATAATCTGTTATATTATGAAGCACTTTATTGAAGCCTAAATACCAAATATTGTCCCCTCTGACCTTTGAAGTTTTTAGATAAATGTAAATACGTGGTGCACGTGGGAAAACTGCTTAGTTTACGCAGCTCCTGCACGACGAACTTTTTATACCGCTGTCGGTTCTAGCAGATTCAAGAGGCCAACCCGCCCGCTGATTGGTTGGAGCAGGATCGTCTAGAAGGTTCTAGATTCCCACCCTAGCTCAATCAACGCCAGTATTTTGCAAGGATGCCTTCATTTTCATTGTACTTCTTAAATACGTGATTAAATATACGTAATTTTCAAGAAGTAACAAAATCTCTCAAGAAGACTAATGCAACATTTCGAAAAAATAGCTTTGTCTGTAGTTTACATTCAATTTTTAAGATCTAAATATCAATCAGTTGAGTCCTGGATACTAATTGTCTTTTTTTTGATAAGCCCATGATAAAATGGTTTGACTAAACCCTAACATTTTTTAGCTATACCTCAATGGATCTCTCACTCTCCGTATTTTATTTTATTTTAGGATTTAATTTAAGTCCATTTATTATATTCAGTTCTGTTTGATATTTATTTTGTCTTTTTATTTATTGATATTAATATGATTAACGACCCTGTTGTAATGTATAGAGATTTTATTGATGTTATTGTTTTTCACTTGTAGCGCTGAAGATGGAGAAAATAGTCTTCGAAAGCGCTTAGCCCTGAAATAAAAATTTGTGAAGAATTGGACGTCTTTTTCTCTCTCCAAGTACAAAATATTCTTCAGTTCCAACAACACTACTATGAAATTGTTTGACTAGGGTTACTTACCATAAAAAATGAGTGAGGTAATACACTAACAAATAATACTTTGATTAAGCTGCATGGAACAACTCCCCCGTAATTTCTTAAGTTCTTCGTGACAATAATGACGTGCTCAGAAGTTTGAGGAAGCTTTAAGCTTAAGTCTTAATTAACTCTCTTAGGACCTTTTGTCTATCAACATCCACTAGCATTAAATAAAACCTCAACTCATTGAAAATGCGATTTACGTTAATGAGGTTTTCTTCTGAAGGAATGTTCTACGTGAAGAAAATTGTTTCGTGACTTCTTGGTAAAATTCATTTCCATAAATTGTTAAGGACATAGCGAAGAAATATCCTTTGCTGTTTTATGTTCTATGTTTCATTCCAGACTAATGACGATTACACTATGCTTTGGTTTAACTACCCATGAAGGTTGCGATGAACTTAATTTTCATTGTCGACAAACAGTTCTTTCACTTCTGTATTTATTCTCTGTGATCGGATGGGAGGTCTTGCAGGATAGTAATGCCATTTAGATTACTGTCATGAAGTGTAAGGTTCATACTTTTTTTTTTAATAATTTAATTAGCATCTACTTTATACAATAAGGGCAGTCGGAACAGCTTATTTACGTGTTACAAACCTTTAATAACCAGGAAGGGACTACGTATTTCGATACCGAATAAACTTCCATTCCTATGAAACCTAACCAAGATTGTTATTGTTATTTGTTAAGTCTACTTTCTGCTGCTTTGATTAATTGGGACGCTAGCACGCTCTTCTAGCCAGAACGAGACTCAGGATTTTATTTAGTGAGCCTGTCACTAAATAAATTCCTATTGCCTGCCAACATGGGAATAGAACCCATGACACTTATTCTCAAGATCCAAGCTTTTCTTGACCTACGCCTCAGGACTCCTGATAAGACTGGTTCTTTATGGATTTCATTATCTATACTGATTTTAATCAATAAAATACATAATTACTCTTTTACTTAATCTTATCGGCTTATAGGTGATTCACGATTTCATATACTTCAACTGAATTATTACTTACTCCCTACGAAAAATACTGTAGGTTGGGAGGTTATAAAAATAAGTCTATTTATAAGATGATAAGAACAGGTTAAGTAAAGTGTAATTTTATTTTATTCTTCAGCCTGCGGAAACTTAAATACATTCTTAAGCTCCTTCTGATAGCATTTTAGACAGATTTCGAAGATTTCCTTTTTGGAGATTCGTGCTGTGAAATATTGCTGTTTTATGTTATTGAGTAAGTTGTAACATTCTCATTTTTGTCTATGCGCTTATCTCCGGGAGCTCAAGACAAATATCTTTTTGCAAAGGAAGTTCTTCTGGAATTCACTATTTAACATTCATACTATATTTATTTGTGTTTATGATATTTGTGTTGCCATCAGTCAGCCCGTTGAAAAGTTAAATGGTTTTCACATTTAAACACAGCAGTATGTTCTGGAACACACAGTACTGGATTTACTCACACTAGCTAAAGTAAAACTTATATTAATTAAAAAGAGAAATGCTACTTTTAGCGGCGAGTTTAGAAATCTGAACTAAATAGTATTAGAGTTATGGTAATAATGTGGGTGTTCCTCCAGGCATTTTTTATTAAGATAGTACTTTGATTGTCATTTGCTTTCTCATTAAATAAATATAACTCTGTTATCTTTATCTCTGCAGTCTTTATATGTTTTACAAGAAAAAAAACTTGATTAATGTAACATCTGTTAGACTTGTTAGAAATAAGTTCATGCGATATCTTGTGTGTAGCATTGATTAATTCCAACATCATGTGGCGTCAACTATAACCACATGCATCAGATCTATTCCCTTGGGAAAATTTCTGTTTGAAAGAACTATTCCACTCTGAATGGCAGGAGTTTCAATAAAGGCCTGAAATAGTAAATGATTCATGGCTTGGGGTGGACATAGAGTTATGCAACTTGGCGAGGGCTGACTTCTGAAGGAGGATGCATTTGTAGTGCATAGTGCAGCAAGGGGAGCACGAACCCTAGGTTGCAGCTATTGTGCTGTTATTGTGAATGAGCTACAGGGACGCAAATTACTCAGTACTTTCATCGTAATTGATAAATTGCCATTGGGGTCACACGCACAAGGAATAGGAAGAATACTTCCGTTCCACCGTCTGATGATCTGATTAGAAGTAAACAGGAAATAAAACGAAATCTGAAAATAGATATTTAGTGACTGAGCTATAACAATAGTAGTAGAAAATTAAATCTTCTCTCATATTGTTATATCATAATATCGATCATAATCATAATAACGTAGATATTTCGAATTTTCGATCATCCCCCTCGACCAAGGCTGATTTCAGCCACTACCAAGTATAATCATTAATTTGGCGTGAAATTGTTAAATATTGACTATTGTGTTTATCAAATAAAGACTTGTAGTTTAGATCTTAAATTATAACGCCACCCCGAACATATTTTTATATAACGTACATCTTATAGCCAAAGTTCAGTGAAAAGAATGTTTGGAGTTGGGTATTGGCTTATAATAAAATATTTCATGAAAAAAAAAGATGTTCAAGATAGAGAAAAAATGTATATTAGAGCAACACTATGGTGCTCTTATACCAGGGAAAAGTCGAATTTTTTTTCAGGTTTATCTAATACATCGATGAGTTTATTTAAAGGATAACAGAGGTAACAGCTCAGACGATGGCAAGAATAAATCAAAATCTGAAGAAGAATGTTATCAGTATACCTTATATGTGGGTTGTGGGTTTCATTCACGAAGATTGACTGTTTTTGAAGTATTATTTTTTTGAAGGTATCGTACTTCTTTTCCAACGAATATGCAGGGGAGATAACTAATAAAGGTGAATTTTTATATTTGAAAAAAGAGAATTCAATGTGGCATGCCAGGAAGGCGCCCAGTCTTATCGAAGGAGCTTTTAAAAGTCGGCAAGAAGTATTATAATTAAACAGGTGGTGTAAACATCTCTTTGTTCTGATGTGTGTGTGTGAGTATCTGTTAACGCCTAGTGGTCGCATTTTTTTTATATTTCGTGGTCATTACCAAACTTGATATTTAAACTCTTTATGTAAGATGGAGTTCGTTAACGGCTGAAATCGGACCAGTGGAGGGGGTGGGGATTCAAGGGTTATTTTGGAAATTAAAAATATCTGGTTATTACACGTCGGATCTAAGCATTATATAAAACAATCTGATTGAACATTTAATTTCCTGTAAATGATGTTATCTACTTTTTTCGTTATCTTGAATACTACTCTGTCTGTCTGTCTGTCTGTCTCTCTCTGTCTCTCCGGCAGTGAGAAATCTCACATTTTCCTCTCTCTCTCTCTCTCATCAGACTCTCTCTCTCATCTCTCTCTCTCTCTCCTCTCTCTACTCTCTCTCTCTCTCTGTCTCTCTCAATTGGGAATCAGAACCTTCTCTTCTCCTCAGCTCTCTCTCCTCTCTCTCATTCTCTCTCTCCAAAAAATATGTTTCTCTCTCTCTCTCACTCTCTCTCTCTCTCTCTCTCTCTACTCTCTCTCTCTCTCTCTCTCACCCCCTCTCTCTCTTTCACCCTCTCACTCTCTTTTTCTCTTTACTCTCTCTCTCTCATACACACACGCACACACACACACACACACACACACACACACACCTAATATATGAGAATATTTAATAACAGAGCAGCCCTAAACCAGTGTTGCTCATTTCACTACGAATATTACCACAACCTGTTGTTTTCCCCTTATCCTAATTGTCGTAACCTCGTTGGCATCTAAAAGATCTCAGTTACTCAGACATTGTTGTTGACTCTAGTCACGTATCGTCTGGAGTGATCATTCGTGCTCTAGACTTCGTGTTGCCCGTGGCCCAGAGATTGCCCACCAGCTCGTGGAGCAAGTGACCGACAATCATGTTGCCTCAGTTTTCTTAAGCTGGTTGACGACTCTCGGAACAATACGAAAGGAAACGAACAAATAATAAAACTAGGTGGGCTGTGATAATTAGTGTGAATTTGGAATTTAGTGGTGAATTTTGGTGATTTACCGATTTGAATATAACGCCCAAATAGAATTATTGGCAGTAGTTAACCAACTTCTTACTTCGTTGTACACTATTCATATTCACGCGAAAGAACGGTGAGATGTTTAGACTATATGATTGCAGAGATAAGTTTTTTGGAGTGTTTTTTTGTAATTTCCTGCTTATATTTAATTAAAATACTTGTCATTGTTTGTGCGAGTGTTTCAAAGTTTCGAGTTTAATTCCCTCTTGCCTCATAGCTTTTCTTTCCTTGAAGCATTCGATTTCATTATCAAACTTCACTGATAAGAAAGGTTGGAATATCTTCTGCTTTTCTGTTTTTATGTTAGAACTATTCAAATCATAACACTCATCTAATTATCAAAATTAAAGAAGGTTGCAATACAATTTCGTTTATGAATTTTGAAAACTAGAAAAAAATGGATTTCCTGTCTGCAATATCAAGAAAGGAATTAAATAAGGATTTTTATTCAGGAAGTTTATCACTCTGGATATTATTATTCTGGTTACATCATCTTTTAAGAATTTTATACAAAATCCAGAAGGATGGATATAATCGTAAACAGATTCTATTATACATTTCGAGTTCAGTCAATTCATGAATAAGGTTAATCAGAAACACTTCTTTGTGGCTCTTCACAATTTATTTCTTAAAAACGCTTAGCGCTTTCACTAACTCCATCAGCCTCATTGCATTGGCAGGGTTTAGCCCGGTAGGAAGTCTATAGGCACCCCCTACGCTCTGACGCTCTGAGGATGGGAAGTTAATTTCCGAAAACGCTAAGCGTTTTTAAGAAATAAATTGTAAGAAGGCAAAAAAAAGTGTTTTTGATTAACCTGATTCATCACCTTCACCATCAGTTAAAAATAAATATAATTCATGAATTTTCAACAAGAATGATGAGTACTATACTAAATTCATTCTAGTTTACATTACTATGAATTTAATATCCATTAATATCTATTTATTCTGGTGTGTATACAACTGATTTAATTACTAGACATTCTACTACATAAAGATATGGATTTTAATTATTCTAGAAAGTTTCAAAAACTACAATACAGCTTAGATGTCACTAACATTACTAACTGAATGGAGCCTACCTTTATGAGAAAACTAAATGTAATCACAAATGAAGTGTTCAAAGTTATTTTTATTTCACAAAATCTGGATATAAAATATTCCGATCTTGCTTCAGTATTGCATATTCTACCAGAAATGAAACAATAAACGTCAGGCTGAATGAATATCTTTCTTGGAGCCATAACACTAACTGCGAAAAACGTTTGAAGGAAGAAAATTGCTGCCATGGAAAATTACTTTACAGGAACTTAAGAAGAAAGAGTGAACCGGTGAGAAAGAAATAATATGTATTGAATCATTCCCAGACGTGTCAGAGCCTCTGCACTTAGCTTGCAACATGTTGACTTTGGTTTTGCTAAAATAGATCTTTACTATTGCTAGATATTTTCTTTAGCAATTGTGGCGTTTTAGGTAAGAATATTTTATAATTAATAACTCCGACGAGATTTAATTAAAATAAATTAAACATTTTTTGCCATAAGTCCTGTCACCTTCGAATCAGTCGTTCTCAAATCACTAAAATACGATTGAAAATAATCTAACTGTTTTTGGGCTAAAGGCTTGTACTATTGAACAACTCAATTAATTTGTTGAGATTTGGTAAATGTTTCCACTATTTCGCAGTATTGTGGTTGGATGTGAAGAATATTGTGCACTTGGAGAGAAGAATAGGTCCAATTCTTCACAAGTGTTAACACTATTAATGACGATTTTTTAGCAGATTACCCTTGAGGGAAATCAGTTATTCAGGTTGTACTCATGACGGAATTTTCGAGATTTTTCTTTAAATGTCCAAGTTCCTTAACGGCTGAAATCAGACCAGTGGGAGGGGGGGGTTTAGAGGGGAGGATTTTCGAAAATTCGAAATATCTCCGTTACTATAAGTCGGATCGAAAAACTGTACAGCATCAATCTTACTGCAAATTAAGTTCGGCCGTTTCCTTAACTGCTCGGCTCTTGTGAAATTTCTTTATTGTAAAACATCACGTGGGAAATCTGCTTAGTTTACGCAGCCCCTGCGTGATGGACTTTTTATTATTACAGTCTGCATTTAAATGCATTTGGCAGGACTTGGAATTGGAAAGTGGGCGCGTCAGAACTTTTAAGGTTTAGCTGTACCCCTCACTCGTATATCTCCCATATTGCTTTAGGTAGTAACTTGTATATTGTTAGTTTTTTTTCGGTAGACAATTAAGATCTTCTATTTAGCAGTCCGTAAAGTTGTTCGAATTGTCTGTTAAGGTCCTGTCTTTTAAGTATTGTGTGGAATTTCCAAGTAAGTCCTGTGTCCAAAAGTAGTCCAAGGTAGCATACACAATCCGCGGTGGTAAAGGAATGTTGTTGAAATGAACAGGACAGAAACTACGCCGAAGGGAAAAGTGATATGGTGAGATTTATTTTCGTTGATCTTTATGTGCCAAGCATTGCACCATTTTTCGATCTCGGTTAAGTGGAATTGGAGAATCTTCGAAGCAGTAGTAGGATTGGGATCGGTTGAAAGGATTGTTGTGTCATCTGCATAGAAATAAATAAATGAAGAATTAGAAGTTATCTTCTCTATTTTGTTAAAACTATGTAATCTTTATTATCTACTAAATAGTATGGAACATTTATACCTATTGCAAATGGTTTCTTGTAAAAATATTATATTTTTTAAAAAAAATTACTATTTAAGTGTATTATGTAACATAAAAGAAAATTACTGAATATTTCTCCAACAGTCTTTCTTTTGTATCATTGATATTTGTTTTACAGATAAATAAGAAGCGAATAATAATAAAACAAAAGAAAAAGAAAAAAAATGCATGTATGGAAAATAAAATAAAAGTCCGTCACGCAGGGGCTGCGTAAACTAAGCAGATTTCCCACATGAAGTTTTACAATAGAGAAATCTGCTCAAAAACAAGTGTAGTAAGTATAAGGGATCACAAAAACGTATATGACTTAGGGAGAAGATGAGGGACGAATAGTTACGAAATACGGCCGCCAGAGCTCTCTCATCGGAAAGTACCAAAACTGCTCCCTCCTGCCGACCAAGGCAGAATACAAATGCAAATATCTCGGTTTAATATTCAAGAAACAGAATAAATGTAATAGAACAATATTTTTTGTAAATTTAATTTGCAATTCCAGATTAATTCTATACACTTTTTTCGATCCGAAACGCATAATAACGGAAATATTCCTTTGAATTTTTCCGAAAATCCCCCCTCCTCTAAACCCCCCCCACCCACTGGTTCAATTTTCAGCCATTAACGAACTTTCCTTTTTACATCAAACGATTAAATTCCCGAGACTTGGTAACGATCAAACAAAAATTGCGACCGCTAGAGCGTTTAACAGACAAATATATATATATATATAATATATATTTTAGAGCGATATTATATATATATAATATATATAAATATTTTGAACGGTAGAGCTCATTTCGAGTCATCTCCTGGGTAGGATCGATGGAAAAAAAAAAAAAAAACATTTGAAGAAATTTTTCGAAACTCGCGTCATGAGTACGACCTCAATAGCTGATTTCCCTTAAGGGAAATCTGCTAAAATGAAATGAAATAATATAAATAAAATATTTTTTCTTATAATTTTTAATAGTGCTTTAAAAAACGTAAAACCGTAGTCCTCCGAGTTTCTTGGATTAAGACGCTTTACAGATTCCTGGCAACTCTCTGGTGAACACATAGTTAGCTAAGTTGCTTCAAGAAATAGGGAAGTCTCGCACAACTAAGCCCACGATTTAGCAAGTATTTTGAGTTTGGTTTATTAATTTGGTAGGATTCCAGATTTATATAATTATCCAAATTTTAGCAGATTTAACCTTAAGGGAAATCAGCTATTGAGTTTGTACTCATGACGGAATTTTTCGGAAATTATTCTTCAAATGTCCATCGATCCTTACCTAAGTAGGATGACGGAAAATGAGGGTCCGTTCATAACTGTATATATATATGATATATATTATAGTATATATAATATTTATATATATATATATATCTAATATGTGTCTGTTTACCGCTCTAAGCGGTCAGGCAATTTTTGTTTGATCGTTACCAACTCGATATTTGTAGTCATTTAAAACATTTTATGTAAAAAAGAAAGATTAATTCGTTTAGTTTGCTGAAATCGGACCAGTGGGAGGGGGGGGGTTAGAGGGGAGGATTTTCTAAAATTCGACATATTTCCGTTACTATACGTCGGACCGAAAAATTTTATAGAATCAATCTTATTGCAAATTAAATTTACTATAAATATTGTTATATACATTTATTCTTTATCTTGAATATTAACCGACATATTTGCATTTTTATGAAATCGGGGCGGATAGCTGATGAGACTGAGATTTCCGCCAAAAGCTAGGTCGGCCGTTTTCTTAACTGTTCGGTTCTCGTGTAATTTCTGTATTATAAAACTTCACGTGGGAAATCTGCTTAGTTCACGCAGCCCCTGCGTGACGGACTTTTGTTGTCTTAACCTTCGTTGGTTTCCTGTGATTTTTTATTTAAAAAGAACAATAAAATGTAGAAACGTAGAGACCTTTCCGTCTTATATTCTATTGTAGTTATGTCTTAAACAGAGGATAGAAATATATTACGGCGGCTACAGGTTTATTTACCTGGGTGACATTTGAAGGGCACTTAGAGCGAATTGTCGCATTGTACATTTTGCAAGTATCCTAGTTTAGGGGTAAATCCTGGGGACCAGAGCTTGGTTATAGTCACGTCTCGGATGTCGCAACACCTTGCAAGAGTCCATTTCGTGTGAACTTAACCACAGCTGTCTCTTTAATGTCATGGTCCACTGAACCAGTCAGTCTGATAGGGCTATTGTCATGACTTTTGTCACGTGGTGTTCTTTTGTATGTCGTCAGGCAGCTGTGAAGAGCCTGTTAGCTTAGGGCTAGTTACTCTGTAGGCTCAACTATTGTTTTCATTAGACCTTTACTGGTTGTGTAGTTCTACAACCCCTTTACTATGTAAGCATTTTCGACGGCGTCTTCAGATTTCCAAATTCTCGTTTATTTAATGGATTGAAGTTACTTTGTTCTACCGCAATATGAAGAACAGTTTAATGCAAGAAGACTACCTCTTTCTTTTCCTGAAGTTCTGGAAGCCTGCTACATCGATTACAGAACTTTATAAAGTTTTTTCTTTTTATTTATTTATACAGGAGCACCCGCATCTAGGCGATTTGGCTCAAAGTTTCACAATGTAAATTGAAAACAAAATTATAGAAAAATAAAAAAAGACTGAAACAACAAAAAAAAAATTAAATACATCAAATAACCATTAAATACTAGTAATAAAGACAATTAATAAACATTAGATAAACAAACATAAATAAAACATTAGACAAGTAATAAAGACAACAATTTAAAAAGGTTTTAATAAAAAAAAATTATGTTTTTCCTATATACTAGTACATTTATATTATTATTAATTTTTTTTTATTTATTTAGTTTTGTACCCGATAGGGATGGTGATTGGCATTAAATAGGATGATATATTTACTCCTTCATGTGCTTACCTTTTATTGTTCTTTTATATTATAAAAAATATTTCTTTAATATCTGATCCTTTCTCATATCCGTGCTTTGTCTAAAGAATATAATAAAAGTTAACCCTTTTAAATCTTTTTAGGTATGCTGTAGACCTATTCTATTTTGTATTATATGGTTTTGTAAATGTTGATCCGTTTTAGATATGTTAGTATTTGTGGAATATATTGGCTGCTGTCAATTAATAGTTCTGTCATATCGTGGGGTATGTGAAGGTTTTCTCGTTGGATGCAGTCTGTCAGTATGTGTTTTATCGTAAGGTGTTTGTTGCAGTATTTGCATATAGGGTTATCAGTCCTTGTCATTAAGTGTCTATGTGTCAGGTATGTGTGACTGAACCTGAGTCTGGCAAGAACAACTTCCTCCCGTCTAGTACTCCTATGGCTCGATGGCCACTCTTTAATAGTACTTTTAGCAGATTTCCCTTTTTATACTGAGGAGGTATCAAAAGTACTATTACTATACCATATACTATATGTATATAGTATTCTTTATAAAGTAAAGAATGCTGAACCCAGAAGACAAGACATACCAAAACATAGTTTCTTAATACATTTGGTCTTTGCGGACTTCTTTTGTTTAAAGTATGATTTTCAAGAGATAATAAACGTCCTTTGGAGGTTGTTACATTTTTTGCCGGGTGTATTCCTAGTTTCTACCCAAATTGACCTCAACGAAAGGTTTTATTTATGTAATAGTTTCTATATTTGAGTGAGTTCAATTGAACTGGTTTTTACTCTTTGAAGTTTGTAAGTATTTTTTTTTTAACTAAACATTACTGTTCCAGTAATATAGTATTACACGTTCCGACATGAAGTGACAATTTGTTTAACAGTACAATTTGATTGTTTTCCGAATATTTATAAGGAAACCATAATCATCAAAATCATTTTATATTTCGCAATTGAAATGGTTGGAATTTTAAGCACTTATATGACGGCTGACTTATCTATTAGGAAAATCATTGCTTACCTTTGAAATAGAACTTTTCCTATATACATTTATTACAATTATATTATTATACACGAATTGTTATTTTTAATATTATACATCATTATTTTAAAATACATGAAAATAAATTATTACTAGATATTATACTTAAATTGTTTCTCATTTATAGGGATGTTAGTTTAGGCGTTGGTCTTTATAAATTTGGTAAACCTAGAGGCTTGATTTCTATTCCCATGTAGGCAATAGGAATTTCTTTAGCTTTCAACTTGGTAAATAAAATTCTTATTCTTCCCAGGCTAGAAAATGGTAGTAACCTGTAGATAGCCCGTCCCAATTAGTTATAGGAGCATAAAGTCGACATTAATAAATAACTTGTTTTTCTCTCATGTATAGGATTAAAATATTTCCCAGTTGAAAATTACAGAATATTAATTGATCCTTTCACTCAGCGTTACACGCCAATTCAGGGGGTAATTGTGGAAAGGCTATTTTACGATTTAGATTCAGTTATGGTACTTAATTAATTGTTACACGTATATATTTCCATTAATTTCTTTTAAAATTCTACTAAGACGAATTGGCATGGGTAACCACCATTTTCTAGCCAGGGATGGAGTTAGAATTTTATTAAATGAATTCGTTACTATATGAATTCTTAAATCCCAGGTGGAAATCGAACCCCCCAACTCTAGGCTTAGACCAACACCTTAACACAAATGGCTATTCTGAGACCTCTTCTATTAATTCTAAACTCTTTTTGCTCTTGTTATTATAATGATTACTGTCCTTGTATTAAATCGGCACTTAAAATGTGATTAAATTACTATTGAGCAAGTTATTCAAAGCTGCATTCCTTAAAATCCTAGCACTAATAAAAGGAAGTATTGTGATCGGGAAAAATTACGCTTCTAGATTTCAACAGCATTACCCCCTTTTAATCCTCCTGTTGGAGCTTCGGTGTGGAGTTGGTACGTCTAAACGTACAAACCTCGCATAACTCAAGAGCAAATAACCTTAGAATGTTGAAATTTCAAATTTAGGGTTGTTGTAACATCCATAACAAAAAAAAGTAAAAAAAAAAAAAAAAAAAAAACAAAAAAAAAAAAAGAAAAAAAAAAAAAAAAAAAAAAAATGGTGGGGTTTGTGTGTGGGGGGTAATTCCTATTTTAATTGAAATCGTCTCGGGGAAGGAAGGGGAGGAGTGTTTACAGAAAGTAGAAAATAAAAATGGAATCCGATATATTGGAACTGAATTGTATGAAACTTTGAAATGATATACAATGATATGATGAATGACAATTTTAAATGAAGAGCTGTAACAAAATTTATGTATTTAATTCTATCGGAATACAAAAGCGTCATTTGAATCCACGTAAGATTTGTATTCTACTAATTAAAACGTGATCATATTTACTTATTTTGTACAGGGTATATTTTTTGTGCCATTTCAAAGTTCTTTTGAAACTGATTCAGCCATGTTTGAATTCCTGCAATTTCATAATCTGGGAGCTGCGTCAAATAATTAAAACTAGAGGATTTTAATTTGTCCATGGAAGACACTGATCACTCTTCTGACTCCCAAATCCTATATCGACAAAGTTGTTTCAACTGTATCCCTTAATAGACTATTCTTTCAAAAAATTTAATTCCTTTATTTTTATATGTTCCGTTAATTCATATTATGAAAACTTATATTTTATTTTTCAGGTAAGTCCATTTTCCTGGTTACATTTGGCATGCATGATTTACACTATAAGGTAAGATTTTCATCTATTGCTCTCATTTTGTTAAAACCTAGGCAGCCAGCTGAAGCAATATTAACGTGACTTTCTCACAAGTATATTGAATTATTTATATATTGTCCACATAGTAATACTAAATCTACTTGGGACGGGTTATCTATATGTTTTCGCCCATGTTTAGCCAGAAGGGGGGGGGGTAAGGAATTTATTAATTGTGTTAGCTTCCTAACTCACTTAGCTAAGTTAAGTCCCTTTCCACGCAAAGAATGACCTTTAAATGGCCTGTTCAAATTTGAAAAATATACGGAATATTGAATATAATCAATAGAATAGATTTCACATTCTTGAGAGCAGTAACTTTTACGACAAAACATGGTCACCTGTTAGCTGTGAAGACAGTAAATAAACTGTTCTATTTTTCTGGATATACACAGTAGGCCTGTTTTCCTCTACTATACGTTTATTTTTGACAGAGCAGCAGCTCCATCTTCAGTGCATGTTGACATAAACAAAAACCTCTGGAAATCATGTAACCAACATTATTTAAATTTACAATCCTAACCTAAAAAAAAAAAACAAAAGAAAGAAAACATAATTGAAATACAAGGTAAGGCTCACTGAATATCACAGAAAACGGAGGAAGTCATTACTTAAAAGCATACTTAGCTAGTAATTATTTAAAAAAATAATTAACCAAATTAAAAAAAACAAAACTGTATCATATTTAATAAAACTGCTAAAAACAAATAACGTATTATCTTAATAAGAGAATTTTTGAAAAAAACATAAAGTGATAACATGAACACTAAAACAAACAATTATACTTATGACTTAATTTTTAAAAACAGGATAAAAACCTTTACCAGAGGAAAGTGTCCCTAGAAGCAGCAAGAAAAAGCCAAAACCAAAGAATCGATTTACGTTCTATTTTTAGTTATTCTCTTTAAAATTTAATTCTATAATCAAAGTCTCAAAGAAAGGACAGAGAATTCAGTTTCCACTACAATAGGATTAAACGATCCCATCAGCTCTTGATTTATATTAAAATATAAATCACCAACTCATCTAAAAGAAAAATACTTACTGAACTTTGACAACTTTTTCCTTGGTTACTTAATGTTTCATATTAAGGAAATTTTGAGAAATTTCAAAACTCCATTGCATGAAAGGGGGCTTACCCCTCCCTAGAGGGGAAGTTACAATAGTGGAATATATATTAAAACAAATATATATATATATAGTATATATATATATATAAATATATATATTTTAAATTACTAAACTTCTGTAGATATGTTCGTATATCACAGAGAGAGTGGTTCAAGCAATTCGGATAAAACAGAACGGTTAAATTAAAACTTTCATTGGGAATCTCCTCGACAAGGCAGAGGCATGTTTGAAATCTGACAATACTTCTCTTGATTTATAGGACTTGGGCTCATGCCTAAATCTCTTCCTTATGTCTAAGTCGACTGCTTTACTTTCTGCCATTTACTATAGCTATTTAACTTTAAATATATAATGTTGGAAATGTATTTCATCCAACAAAGTACTAAGATATTAATAACCATAGGACTTTAACAGTCTAATAAAATTGCGTGAGATCCCGCATTAACATAAATTATTAGTGTGGACTGTCCATCTTCTCTAGTTAATCTAACAAAGTATAACGGCTGCTTTGAACTCAGATTTCCAAATAAAAATGGACTAAATACTATAAAAGTTGCACATTCTCTAATACCAGTAACGTTTTGTATACCCGTGATCAAAATATTTCCTATATTTTTGTTTAACTAATTAGTTATTCATTTTAATATTTTTTCTTTATTTAATATCTACTTTGTTCTTCTAGGGTTAATTGTGATTCGTTATCTACAAGTTACTACCCTTACATTGAATTATTTTAATTAGCTAAATAAATTCCAATTTCTGAGACTGAATTGCGCATAGCAGACCACGTAGGGCCGTTTTTGAACCTTAAACTATAAACATTTTTTTTTCAGCACAAAACGATACTATTTTGCTTAAGTAAGGCTAAGATGAATTCATCTGAAATAGTTATGAACGCAGTTTACACACCTAACCTCTATTATACAATAAAAGTCCATCACGCATAGGCTGCGTAAACTAAGCAGATTTCCCACGTGAAGTTATACAATAAAGAAATTTCAGAATAGAGAGTCGAACAGTTACGGGAACGGCCCCGAAACAACGCTCAGCGGCAAGGACGTGTGAGACCGGAAACTCACGACTAGACCCGAAGTTAGCCGATCTCATCTCAGAAGCTGAAAACAGAAAATGCAAGTATCTCAGTTAATATTCAAGATACAGAATAAATGTATATAACACTATTTATAGTAAATTCAATTTGCAATAAGATTGATCCTATATAATGTTTCGATCCGACGTATAGTAACGGGGATAATTCGAATTTACGAAAAATCCTCGCCCTCTAACCCACCAAACACCCCCCCCCCAAAAAAACCACCCTCCCACTGGCTCCCATTCCCCCTCAGCCATTAACGAAAAAAAAAAAAAAAACCTCGATCTTTATTTTTACATAATATCTAAACGTGTAACCCCCCCTCCCACTATCGAGTTTTAATTTTACTTATTAACTGATCAAATAATAATTGCGACCGCTAGAGCGGTAACAGACAAATATATATATATATATATATATATATAAATAAATAAAATTGTAACCTCTGTCTGTACATTGATTTTTTTCGCGAAATTTCACGATAACTTTTCGTTTCACATGTCATAGACACCATATCTGCATTTTGTTTCTTTCGTGTATGTTTGTTTGTTTGTTACCTTTTATTTCACGCATAACGGCTGAAACCGAATTTATAAAATTTGGTATGTATACTACTACTAAACCCAACTTAGGACTTTAGGCTATATTAAATTCTCTCTGAGAACGAACACAGGAGTGGGGTTATAAGGGAAGCCTGAAATTAAAAATATCGATATTTCGTTTTCTATTGGTTTTTTCGGCCAAATATGTACATATTAAAGTTGTTTTATTTTGTTATTTAGAGTAACGTTTGTTAGTATACACTTTTGTCGTATACCGAAGTTTAAGTTAAAAGCGTAAATGCTGTTTATGACGCTAAACATTAAAGGCGGAGTCAACAATATTATTGCGCAAAAAAGACTCAAACCGAACGAACTAAATAAAACTCGGTTAAGTGTATTAGCAGTGAGGCCTTCATTATAATAAGCCATACCAACATTTCTATGACGGTGGCAGGAGTGGGGGTATAAGGGAGGCCTGAATTAAAAATGGTGATATTCCGTTTTCCTATTGGTTTTTAGGGAAATATATACATAACAAATGTTGTTTTATTTTGTTATTTAGAGTAACTTTTGTTATGTACACTTTTTTCGTATACCGAATTATAAACGAGATATAGACTAAAACCTATAGCGGAAGTCAACAATTTTATTTGGCACACAAGAGACTCAACCGAAATGAATAAAACTCGGTATTTGTATTTGCAAATTTGAAAAATTTGCAGCCTCTGAAAATGTTCACTATTATTATTATTATTAGCAACCAGTAAATTTCTTTTTGGCCGTAACAGTTAATGTTTTGAAAATAGTTTTCAAAAAGTTGTTTCCCTATGATTAGTACGTTTCCCCCATGAATAAGAAATCTAGATTCCCGGGGAAACAATGTTTAAAACTATGATTTCAATTTAAAATTATTTTATATGATATTGATATACGATTTCTCCGTTATTAATTCATAATATAAAATAAAACGTTTTTGAAGACAGTTTAATCTTTTTATGATAAATAAAAAGGGCGTATACAAATCTTTTGGTCCTGTAATAGGTGGACATTTTTATATTCACCCTGTTCTAAATCTCACCATCGAATTTCCGCAATCTACTCCCTTTTTGATTTATGCGAAGTACGTACCAGACCTCCACACCGAATCTGTTTAACATGGATTGAGGAAGAGTCAAGGCAGATTATTCCATTTAAATCTGAAAAATCTAAATGTTTACCGATTACACTTCTTTTGTTGCTTCTTACGTAGAGTAAGTAAAAAATGTAGAGTAGTCTAAACAGGCAGATATAATTATAAAGTGTTTAGCACTAAGAAAAACTAAATATATGTTTTTTCCTGTTCCATAGAAATTTAGAAAATTCTCAATTGTCCCTGAAAATCCCAATATCCCATTTTAAGCCCTTGAAGGACACATGCATGGGATGAAATTCCGCAGAGAGGAAACATTGCTGTGATCCGCAACCCTTATCGTTGAGTAGTATCTAGAAACTATCTCGGTGTGATCTCATGTTTGAAACCTGCGAGTCCTAGTTCCTAGCGACTGAACTTGACACATTACACACTGATCACATTAAAGCACACAATGCCATGGAACTTATTAAAAGAGAGGTCAGCGTAAAATGGGAAGTGGAATGGCGTCAGACACACACAAAACTATGAGAAATAAAAGACACTATTCTTCAATGGCTGACAATTAATCAGAACACTAAAAGAGAAGAAGTAGTCCTTGCTCGTTTTCACGCACACCAATACCTCATGACTAGGACTAAACCACCTTTATGTACACTGTGCAATACACAACTAACTATCAAACACTTACTTACAGACTGCAGACTAATAACCAACAAGCCTTACCAACCAACCTTTCATTACTACTACCCGACAACAGCCCATACATCACGACAATCATGAAACACCTCCAAGACACACAACTTATCAAACAAATTTAACACTTAGATACTTAAAGAATTGTCATATATATATATATATATATAAATTAAGGTTCAGTGTGAATCGCTAACATTGCGACAAACCTAACTAAGTAAATAAATAAATTTGATTGAATACAGATCTATGATATTGTCTCCCCAAACCTTAATCTTAAAATCTGAAAGGTCACTTATCACCTAATACATATACAAATATGCACAGTGTTATTTCCTGTTTTTGTTCTTTCTTTCTACACTTTGTTTACAAAGCCCAGTTTTTCTGTGGTAAACTGACATTCTTAACTATCCGAATGAACAAAACAGGTAGTTTTTTTGTTTGTACTCTTTTATTTAATTCAATTGTCTGTGCGGTCCAGATGCGGATGGCTATTTTCAGTATGGTTTTCTTCCTCCTGAATACATTCATGAACGGTCTGCCATACATCTCCCAGAAGAGCTTCTACTGTTCTCCACAACTAGAACGGTCTCTTCTAAATAAGCCCTGTAAGCTGAGGAGGATTTAAATAAATATTCAAATATTATTCATGAATAGGCTCTCAGCAAGTGAAATGAAACCATCACCTCTTGGCCCTACCTTCATTTCAAACAAACCTTTCAATTAAATATTGATACCATTCTTTTCATTTAGCCAAATACCCGTTATTATATTCCTTTTTTTTAATTCAAATAATTTATCGTTTAAAGATGAATATGGGTGCAGACATGCGAGTCACTTGACTAGTTACTTAAATAAATTCCGCCCCTAAACCGATATTTCTGGTAAATTCTGATCTGTCACTATTTTTATTGTCCCTTAGCAACGTTTTGATAAATTAACTTACTAGAATATTAGATGTGGAAGAGTGAGTTTTTTTTTCCTCAATAGAACCATAAATAATATATGAATAAGTCAATAATTATCTTATTTCTTTACGAAAAATAATTCAAAAATATCGAATTAAAAAGTAGTGAGCAATTTTTACACAGCTTCCTTCTCTTAATGTTTTTATCCTGAAATTGTAATATTTTAATCAATACACCTAAACACAAGCAATATGAATTCGTATCTTATCCTTACTGATATCAATCGAACCTGTATTAAGGATAAAAACAAAATTCACTTCATATACAAGAAATTGTTCACCATCCTAGTAACATTCAATGATAATTTCAATATTAACACTTATTACAACTTAGGAAAATAATTTTGAAGTTAGCATTGAAAATTACTAGGGTAGCAAACTATTTGCTGTAAATGAAATGAATAGCTTTGGTGATACTTGAAGATCTCTCATTTTTTGTTTTATGAAATACTTTTGGTGGTCTTAGTAAGTGTAAGATGCTAATCTTTGTTCGATATTCATGGATTAAATGGTCATTACACTCTTCTATACGTATATAGTCCGTTAGCTACATCATTCTTGAAGTAAAAATATTCTGATTCTACAATATATTAGTGCATTTATTGAAGAATTAATTAGAGCAACTTCTGATATATACATTAGTAGCAGTAAATTGTCAACTCCTGCATGGTAGATATTTTCATGTGTATTAAATAAAAAAAGTAAACAACTAGCTTGCTACTAGAGCAAAAAATAAACATTGAACACTTAGCGACTCCACATAACATGTACGAATCTCTTGCAGGCAGGAGCCCAAATATCGAGAATACACTAGATCAGCTTGAAAATAGAATTTGTTTTACAAAATTTAGCTTCTCTCCTTTGTTAGTGAGAAATTTCATATAATTTTGAACAATTTTAAATAATATAAACGAACTGGTATATATGGTTAACATTATTTTCTCCTTGAAACAATTTTAAATTGTTGTTTTTATTACTATTCATATGTTTATTTACTGTCTTTATTACTTGTATTTAATGTTTATTCATTGTGTTAAATTTTGTATTTGTTGGCTTACTTTTTTTTTATTTTTCTACATTGTTAAAATTTGAGCCAAATGGCCTAGTTGCGGGTGCTCTTGTATAAATGAATAATAAATAACTAGAGCAAAAATATCGATATTCTATATTTATTGATCAATACATTAGAGTAATATTGTAGTATAAAAACGTTAGGGGCAGCAAATTGTGATAGGACACTACCCCATAACATGGTAGATATTTCCATGCATACATATTGTCAATTAGCTGTGACAATCTTGGAGCAAAATATTCCATAATGTATATTTATAGATAAAACATTAGACTAACCTTCTAGAATAAGAACATTAGGAGCAGCAAATTATGTTAAGTAGCTTTCTTTATAAGGAGCCTATTTGTGTCGCATTAGATATAAGAGATTACTCCTTATTAATTTGATATTGTTGGACTTTTTTTTTCATAAACAGGATTAGGTAATTAGTAATTATTGGCTTATTCATTTTTTTTTTAATTTTCAATGTGTTTTCGGAGGTTGGGTCCCTAGCTTGCCTTTAAGGTGGGATATCACTTCTATATTCAATACCGTTTACCTCCCGAATGGCTGGAGCGGAAAATTCTGGAGCCCGGCTGATAATTAGTGGCAAATTAGCAGAAAATTATGCGGGAATCCATATATATCATAGCGGGTGTTCTAGCTTAACGGGAGTAGTGAAGTGCTCTGATAAACGAACTTCAGGATAAGAGTGCCGAGATTTAAATTCAGGTAATTACTACTGAGATAAGCCCGCTCCATATTGTAACACACTTTATGCGGGGTAGGAACCATATCACATGCACGTGAAGCGGGTAATATGGCTTGCGTACATTTCTCTCCCATGCATTGGAAAAAGTAGGTTATCAGTTCTTTACCATCCCTGGGGAGGTGCTAGAACATGTAAGAAGCTCTTCACTCTCAAAGTGCATTAATGAAGTGGCTGACGGTGGAATATGGAAATTGATAAATTAAACTTCATCTCTTTGCCTGATATATGGTTCAGGATATCAGCTGTGAAATAGTGTCGAGAGAAAAGTCGAAATTTGTGAGTGCCTTTTCTCAATTATTAATGATCAATAGTATTGGTGAAACTTTATCACATCCTATCATCAGTAACTCATAACCTCTTTATTTGATGGCTAATAACATTGCCACTTTATATTTTACTCAGGCCGGAGAAATGAAATTAATCCCTTCATTTGCCAATATTGGCACGCTACGACCGCCATAATTCTCCTTCAACTTTACCCAAGTCATATTAAAAATGGCGTTATACTCCAGGTTTATGAATAAAAAAAAACATTTCTTATAAAAGGATGCTCAGAGAAAATGTTCACTCTTGTCTTGCAACGATGTACTTTATTCATAGTTAACAACACCGTGATATAACAGATAAGTTTTTTTATTTTTAAAATAAAACACTCAGGAAATTCAACTAAAATGAGATGAAAGTTTGTTTGGATTTCAATTTGAAATAATGACGTTTGGTTCTGAAAAACACTTCTTTTCTGATTTATTTTATTATTACAAAAATTAAAGTTTTTAAAAGTGATAGCTTTAACCACTTTACCATTATGCACTTTAACGGATAGAGGAGAACTTGTTTCTCAAAGACTCACTTATTTTAAGAATTCTTTATTATCCTTCTTAATACTTCATGAAAACTAAAAGAGTTTATAAAACGTATTCACCGACTCTTCAATTAATGAAGATTGCATTTCTGGTTAAGTAAAACGACCTAAGTTTCAGAAAAAATATTTATTAATGCGACAGAATCCATCGGCACCCAGTTGACTCACCAAAAAAATAAAAAAATAAAGACTTTTGGAAGTGTTTGATAACTTGGCCAAACTAACTCACGCATCCCGCCAGGAACATTACCAAGTTAAAATTTAAAAAACATACAAATAGTTTTTAAATAGATAGAACTTCAAATTTAAGTATTTCACTCTTGAAAGGAAACAATTAATTTGTTCTAGTGAATAATAATCATAAGACTTCCATTCCAAGAACTGTTTTTACTTGATCCTCGTCTAAGGGCTTCTACGAAGAACCTTCGTCATTTTCCACTTAATGAATAATGTTCACTGAAGCAATATCTGTCTTTCTAGACAACAAAATATTGATTAACCTTGAATTATGTTTCTGTGAAATGGTTAAAGGTATGCCAAAAAGATTTGTAAAAAGGTTGTTTTTGTCAATTTCAAAAATACTACACCGATGGAATATTGGAAGTTGAAATCAACGTTTCTATAATAGCCTTCGGTGGTGATACTTAATGTGTTTATAAGCGTAACCATTACATTTTGAACTTAAATATATAAGAAGGTTACACACCTCCTCTTTTTTTCCGGTTGGCTTTACAGACCTTGGACATCGTTAGCCATCATTACAAGCCCCATCACCTCTGCCTATCATGAGCTATAGCTTTTCAGTCCACTAGGGTGTCATCTTCTTCACTGTCAACCGATCTCATGTTGCGTCTCCCTCTTGGCCTGGTACGCCCACCACTGTCGCATTCATAGTCTTGTATAGGGAAACGTTTGGGTTGCTTCTTGCCACTTTTCCCACCCCTTGTAACCTCTTAGCTTTCACATCATGTGAAATCGACTGTCTCGTTTCAGATATAATAAATATCTTTTTTAGCCTTCCTCCTCCAAAGTCGTAAGTCACCATCCCACTTTGGGCCTATAACATCATATCCTCTTTCTTGCTCCCTAGGACAGCTACATCATCTTGCATTTGCGAGGAATTTGTGCATCTTGCCGAAACGTACTTCCCCATTCGCCTTGGTAGCTTCACGCCTTCTCCAAGGTCAGGTAGAACAGAATTGGAGTTAAGCAGTCGTCACCTTGTCTCAATCCTGACTTAACGTCGAATACTTCAATCATCTCGCCTTGAGCCAACCAGTGGAGCCATTAATCTTGCCCAATCTTGCAAGTTATCCTGGAAAACCTCCACTCTTAAAATGTAGTCCTTCTATTACAGGCGTAGTACTTCAGGGCAACTTGCCCCATCTTCAGTGCTCTATATCCCGTGTAAATAGGGCCCATCTCTAGATCGCTGAAGACGTATGCCTGTAATAATACTATGTCCTTCCGTTGATGATGGACCTACACCGGCCAGCCCAAATCACTATTACTTTTTGAGTTGTGGATTCTTTGAAAAGTGATATGAGTAGCACGTTAAAGATAAACTATCTCTGGCCCGAGACTCCCGCCGGGGATGTCGGCTCAATAGGGACCAACTCTAGAGCACTGATGATGGGACGGTTCGCCCTGAAAGTACTTTGCCTGTAATAAAGAAGTATTAAGAGTGGAGGTGTTTGACCTTTTTGATCCTTCCGTCGATCTGGAATAACTTTGAATAAATGTCAAATTCCTGCTTATACTCCCATTTGAATCTATTTGAAGGTAAAATTAGTCGGTAAAGTGGAAGAATGAGACCTGATAGACATCAGTGTGTAAATAACTGTTACTTTCGACAAAGCTTAATAGTTTCAATTATATTTAGATCGTGGTCACGCACCTGCTTAGAAACCTTTCTAGATGTCTTCAAAATTATTCAAAGCCAACAGTTGTCTACTTATTGATATTTTTTAATGAATTTTAGAGCCCGAGAAGGTCTGCTCAGGTATTTGCCAACATCAAACGTATTTTATTTTTTTACCAAATTTGGTGCTGAGGAATCTCTCATATCAAGCAGTCAGATTGATTAGAAGGAAGTTTTTTTTTTTCATTTCGCTGTCAGAGAAAAATGTCGTAAATTTCGTTAAAAGATGATACTAGTTGTACCTCATGTTACACGTTACAACTATCCTTTGTCTCATTGGAAAAATAATAAGTTGCGTTTGTAATACTAGCCCATGAATTCATTGCTTTAACCTTTCATGGAACTAGAGAATAAGATGAATTATGTCCATTTGTCGTTTCGTGATAAGGCATTCCCTACTTACTTTTCCCCCTATTTATGTGCCAGCTGTGGTGGCTAAATAAACAGGAAAGGAGAATATTTAGGCCTTCGCTAAATCAAGTTAAGCTGCTTCAATCCTTTTTATTTCCCGAGAGTGGTTCAACAAAAGAACTTATAAAGCCTCAATCGTCTCGCCCTTGAAGTTCTTAATCCGAAAAAAGGGCCCATTTGGGTAACTAAGTTTTCTTTTTTCCCCATCTTCTAGTGCCTCGCCTAAGAAATTTCTTATTCAAAGAATGTCTGCAATAGAAATAGTGCTTCCTATTATTTTCCTTTAACGAAAGAGAATTGCACGCATACATTGCCTTTTTATTCCATAAAATACTTCAATTGTAATGTAGTCTTACTGTCTTAAATATCCATAGTGATTACTATCAACTTTAAACAAGAACTTCTTTATTAGAAAACTGTCAAGAGCAATACAAGATGAATAAGTTATTCAATCGTCATTCCAAAAATTCAGTTCTCTTCCAAAGAAACAATTGCTTATAATGCATATTTTATATATTATGAAACTTAATTTGTGAATCATGAGGGTACAACATTCTACCAAAAATTAGGAGGCCAGCTTATCATTGTCAAAAGTAAATCACTCATAGCTTTTAAATTTTAGGATATTATAATAAAAAAATAAACAATAAAATGTACATTTATATAAAATATATTTTGAGAATCCGAATTTTCCGCTAGGAGGGGGGGGGCGGTTACTTCGGCTTGAAAATGTATGTTCATCAATATCTTCGTTAGTATTGGTTTTATAGAAAAAATATAAAGAACGAATTGAGCCTTGACTAACGATTTCGGTATTAAATCGTTATTTACATTTTTGAACTTTGAAATTTTAACTTCCGGGCACCAAAGTTTTCATACGTGTTTCATGAAAATGCTTTAGTATAATTGAGAATTGTTTGTACATGTTTTAAGCGAACGAGTATTATTAGTAAGAGCGATTTGATCCTTTACTTCTCGCGCTTTGTTACTCTACACCTCAGGCATTCTTCTATCGTTCTACAAGGAATGCCTAAACAAAACTGTGTCATATTTTCTCCGGATGGTAAGGTAATTACTACTGTAAAAATAAAAAAAAAATTGTTTTATTTTGAAGGGAAACTAGATTTATTTGATCCAAAGAACGATAATAAATTCAAAAATATTCGTCTGATAGCTATTCCACTCTTCATGCTCAAAGAATAAACATGACTAATTTAAAAGCAATAAATGGAATATTTATATTTCGACGGGAAACCATTATTACAACTTTTAGTTTCCGGATCAGTAGTTTTAATCATATTTTTTTCTAAATCCTGATATTTCTAGTAAAAAAAACGAATGGCAGCACTTTTACTGTTCAAGTTACACATTGGTGAACATAAAGGGATGGTTTTGTGTTTCCAATCTTTATATTTCCAAGAGAAACCATTTTTACTTACCGTCAACGACGTGTAACACTGCTAGTTTTTTTAAATAAAATAATTCCATTACAAGTTCTTCAAGAAATTCCTAAATTCCGTTCTTCTTTCAATCTATTTTCTCGCCGACGTGGAAAATATACGTTGTTATGCAATAAATAACATCTCGAGTCAATTGGAATGCAAGAGCTGTTATTGAATATTGTGAATACAATAGTGTTTGCCATTGAACTAATGAATAATTAACTCGCCAAAAACCTTGAAGACTTTGAATAGCATTAGTCTAAAAGGATGTCATAATATTTCAGGTATTAGTAGGGTGTGTTATGTAATTTAAACTGACAGGACTAAATAAACGATCATTTGGTTTCTAATGGAAGCCAGTAAAAGTTTAGTAGAATATAATTTTTATTCTGAAGTAATCTAGGAATTTTATGGATAAATATGGATAAAATCCCATTTGAAAAGGGAAAATTTTGAAATTCTTTCCTTTTCATATTTGCGGATTGTCTATAGCAAAGACGAAAATTAAATTATTGGAAGGCATTTGATCTTGACAGAGGCCATTAAGTATTTATAGTGGCCCGCTAAAAAACTATCTAGTACATCCTTTAAACATTTTCTGAGTTGGTATTCTGGCAGGTGGAAGTGACTTCTAATAGGTAGGATGAACAAATGTTGGCTACGCTTCCACTATAATAATTTAATAACACGGCAAAGCGCTTTCGATGATGTGCATCATCGTCAGTGCCCTGTTGACACACACAATAATAGTAACAATTTGTAACTATTATTGTTTGTGTCAACAGGGCACTGAAGATGATGCACAGCATCGAAAGCGCTCTGCCGTGTTATCAAATTATTATAGTGGAAGCGTAGCCAACATTTTTTCATCCTACCTACATCCTTTAAACACTTCAGAAGATATGTTACAAGTTTAAAGGAAATCTAACTTTTTTGAGCCACTGGCTTTCAGGGGTATGTCTTCGTTGGCCATTCGTCATTCAGTCTTTTTGGGTTATTCGGGTATTCTAACAACCATTGCAGTCATTTGTAATTGAACAATGTTGGATTTAATTATCGAACTTGTGGGATAACATTATCATTTCAGATTGTACGTTATTAACTCAAAAATATTTATTTATTCTATAACATACTCAACATTTAACTGCTTCACTCAACACAAAAGATTATATTAGCTAATGGCTGAAATTGGACAAAATATCTCCATAATTATCATTGGTATCAAAAAATATTCTAGCACCAATCTTGTTAGACTATTGATGCTCTAAACACATTAAGAGATATTATTAGCACTTGCTTAGCAGCCTTCAGTGAACAATTTATTACTCATCAAATTTTGACTTATTGTAGAATTAGAGAATATATAGTGATATCATATTACTACGTCCATACGTGAAAAATGTACATCATCCGTTACATAGCCCCTGCGTGACAGGCTTTTTAAATGTTTAACTTTATAATTACTGTGGCTATTCTTCTTCCTTTTTTTTTCCCCCAGTACAAATTAGTATCCACATAAACGTTTGACCATATAACTGCGGATATGATTGTATATAAATAAGTATTCATTGCTTATTTTATTCATAGGTCTATTCGAAATAAGTGAGACTTATATTCTACTTGCAAAGGCCTACTCATGAATAATATTTGCATAGTTAAACCCCCTCCCCCCACTCTTCCATTTGATACATCCTGAGGGCGACCTCGAGGCCTAGGAGGCCCGGTAAGTGCCCGGCTATTGATTTCATCCGTTCACTTTCTGATTTTCTGTCAGCTCCTTGAGTTGAGCATAGTTCTCATAGTCCGCGGTTGAACTTAATCGTGTACAAAACGTCCAATGTGGAAAAAAAAACCTCCAATTCTTCACAAGGTTTTTATTTCAGCGCTAAGAGCTTCCAAAGATAATTGTCTCCATCTTCAGAGCTACATGGACTCACTGGGAAAGACAGCAAGTTACAGTAGGAACTCAATTATCGTAGAAGTCTGTTCTCTGGCCTTGGCTTTAACTCATAGAATTAAGGATTAGAGATTAATCCTTTACCCTAGGAAAACTCTTATTTTTCTTTTCTGAATAACAAGTTAGAGAAAGAGAGAAACGTGTTTCATTAACCCTAAGTCAAGAAAAGTCCACCAGTCTCATCTCATTCAAAGGGATATTTTTTAATTAAACAATTTACATTAGTTATTTAAATTTAACCAAAGTTTTAGCCCTGTGAAATATATCTAAAACACAGTTTTAATTTTGGAATCTATGTTTGATATCCTCCTGAAAGTTTAAATGCCGCCAAATTAAAATATCATTCTCCCAATACGTATTAAGAAAACTTCCCAATTTTAATTGGGTACCTCCTTGCGAAACGAACAAAGTCTGATTTGTGCTTGGAAGTCTGAAACAAAATTTCTAAATTCATAAGAATAAAGCTTTAACATTAAATTATTTATTTATTAACGTCCACTTTTTGCAACTGAGGCTAATTGGGACTAGTTATCTACAGGTTACCACCCTTTTCTAGCCAGGGTGGGACTAAGGATTTTATTCAATGAATTCCGTCACAAATTCCTATTGCCCAAGCGGGAATTATTGCTAGTTGAAATAACGCTTTAGAACCAGCAAAGTTAGTCTGTATACAATACGTTCTTTACATCTTTCCGTCGAAAACAATATTACCGAAGGTGTTGACTTTTGAGCCAGGCGTGGTCCGAGTACTCCCAGCAACCCTGTTACAAACGTATCAGATTTAAGAAAAGTATCAACGGATTGCGGATTTAGCCATGAGCAGTACTGCCATGCAGTGGATGAGCATCTCGGGTCCTGGAAAGTTGGGGGAGTGTTTGCAGCGACGAATGGACGACTGGGTGGAAGACAAGGCATTGAGTGAGGCAGGAGGAGGGAATACTGGACGCACATTTCAAAGGATAGGTTGTGTGGTGAGATTTGTGATTAATTATGCTCTTTTTTATGTATGTAATGTATTATATTATTTTTTTTTTGGGAAGTAGGCAGGCTGAAATGTCTTCTAGGGGTGCTTGCTCCTTCATTAAAAATGTCCACTTGGAACAATGTTGGGGTTAGGGAGCCTTAGTTTATGTAAGGAGTTCTTTTGACCCTCAAAATGTTATTTTAGTAAGACAATGGTTTATTGTATATATTTTTTGTATGTAAACCCAAATTAATATTCAGAGCTTAAATAAAGCTTTATAACCAGCAAACTTAGTCTATATACAATATGTTCTTTACATCTATCCGTCGAAAACAATATTACCGAAGGTGTTGACAAATGTGATTTGACGTCAAAGTGTATCTCATTTCTAGTTGATAATTTGAATTTTCAAATAGCCTATTTTGTATTTTTGAGCGATTAAGTAACAAACGGGTGGACAGACAACCTTTTCAAATTTGTTGCCATAATTTACTACTTACTACAACAATTAATACAGAATGAAAAAGGGATTCAAATAAAAAGTCAAATAATGGTTTACTTATTATTTGTTTTGTCGTGTTTTATTTCAGTATAGATGAAGTAAAAATAACATGAACTTTGAACTATTACTTATCCATAGATATTGTCTCCAATGGAAACCTTATCGAAGAAGGGTATGGCGCCCGTCTATCAATTTCGAGCTAGCCTTGCAAGGGCGTGGGCAGGGTCAAAGATTGTCTTGTGAAGGTCTTATTCAGCCTCCGTTCCTTAACTCTGTAAATAATATAGTGTTATGGAAAGTAAACATAAAGAACCCCGTTTATTTTCCACTTTTTTTTCAAAAGTGTAATTCTTAAGGGGGCGACTATAACGGTGCGGGATAAGGGTACACCTACCACTACCGTCAGTAAGCAGAAGGTAGAAATGGTTTCTGGCTGGATCTCTGTTAAGATTACTTCATGAGTTAGCTATCAGAGCGCTGTAGCGTCCCAGTCCTTATGGATAGTTTATACGTCTGCCATCCCCTCTGGATGACTGACTAACGATTATGTATCTCGTAGGTCCCGTCCACAAGCAGACTGATAGCGTGAACTGGCCACAGACCCTCCGACTACAATGGGGCCCGCCAGTCTACTGGAGACAACTTATTCCAGGTCTTCCTTGGAGGTTGTACGTCCGAGGTGATCACTAATAGATGATTGCTATAATTAGTGCAATCCTAGAGCAATAGGTCATAAGATATTTTAATCCTGTATTTATTATAACTTGACGCTTGATATATTTCGCGGGACGAAACAATATTTTGTAGATCTATTTTGAAGCCCTCTAATAATTCAGCGCACTGTCTAACAACATCAATCGCTCCATTTTGAAATGAACCATCTTCAGGTTGTCAAGAATTGCACATTTTGCACATTGACTAAATTTCGCCGACACTAAGCTATCCATGATGAAATAAAAAAAGTCCGTCACTCAGGGGCTGCGTAAACTAAGAAGATTTCCCAATTGAAGGTTTACAATAGAGTAATTTCACGAGAGTCGAACAGTTACGGAAACGGCCGAACTAGCTTTTGCCGGAAGCTCACAGGTTCGAAGTGTCGAAGTTAGCCGATACTCATTTCGACCATTACAATTAATAAAAATACAAATATCTCGGTTAATATTCAAGATAGCGAATAAATGTACCTATACAGCAATATTTATAATAAATTTAATTTTCAATATGATTGGATCTATACAAGTTTTTGATCCGACGAATGCTAACGGAGATAGTTTGAATTTTATCCCTCTAACCCCTCCCCCCCCCTCCCACATGATCCGATTTCAGCCATTAACGAACTTTATCTCTCTTTTTTCATAAAACGATTAGATATGGAGTTTGGTAATAATAAAAAAAAATTGCGACCGCTAGAGCCTTAACAGACAAATATATATATATATATATATATATATATATATATATATATTTCCTTAAGGGAAATCTGCTAAAAAAATATCGAACAGGATCACCAATGAAAGAAGGTATTGTTGGGATGTCGGAGTTCTAAAGTTCTATTACTCAATGCATACTAAAATAATTATCATCATTAAAGCTCAAATTAACAAATGTGGAGAAAAATGCTCCAATGAAACCAAGAAAACTGAAAAAAATGTGCAATGGCAACTAGGTTGAATGTTAGAGAACTAAGCAATAATCTCATCAAAGCCAATGGCGGCCTCCATTTCACGGGTGGTTGGTGTAATTATAATGGACTGCGGCATGACTTAGATAGGATCCAACATGAAACGTCACCAGCTTTTGCAATAACTTCGCCAAGGTTAGGAGGCTAATTTCTAGAATACTTCATTAAATGCAAAAGCTCCTAGTGTGTTGACACAATCTTAACATTTTCATCATTAAACCATGAAAACCTAATTAAACTAAAACATTTCTTACTAAGGAAAGTGCAAAAGTCGAAAATTCATACCGCCTTGAAATAATAAGTTCATTAAATAAAAACCCATCCTTCACTTATGTTTATTTTAAGAGCATAGCGCATTTGGAGACTGGACGTCTGTTCCAGAGCTACACAGTATACATCAAACAATTATCCAATTTATACAATTTTATTTAGTATTTCTAAACTACACTATCGGGAATAAAGTAGGGAATGTTAGATTCATTTGGGCAGTAAATAATTCCTTCTTTTTCATTTATATAGCACAAATGCCTCTGTTGCAACATCATATACTTATTACAAATGTGAAGGAAAAGGGAACCATTGGCATAATATTCTATAATTTATATTCAGAATGCCCCCCCCCCCCCCAACCATATTGAAATAAACAAATAGTTTCCCTACTAAATCGAAAGCTTGATTATATGAAGGTTTAATAATTCCGGTATTTATGTATTATATCCACCACGTTCTAGTTCCAATAGTTCCACAGTAGAGTGCGCTACTGTTTTAAGTAGTACGATTCCTCGCCCGCAAAGGAGGTTATACTTTCCTTAAAACCTTCTAAGGAATTATAATGCTAAATAAAATAAAACACAATTTTTAAAAATAAAACATTTTATTTTACTTTCACTCACATTACGGCGGAATATATATATATATATATATATATATATATATATATATATATAAATATATATAAAATTGTAACCTCTGTCTGTACATTGATTTTTTTTGCGAAATTTCACAATAACTTTTTTCGTTTCACATGTCATAGACACCATATCTGCATTTTATTTCTTTCGTGTATGTTTGTTTGTTTGTTTGTTTGTTTGTTACCTTTTCACGCATAAACGGCTGAACCGAATTTTATAAAACTTGGTATGTATATTACAACTAACCCAACTTAGACTTTAGGCTATATTAATTTTCTCTGAGACGAACAGGAGTGGGGGTTATAAGGGAAGCCTGAAATTAAAAATATCGATATTTCGTTTTCTATTGGTTTTTCGGTAAATATGCACATAACAAAAGTTGTTTATTTTGTTATTTAGAGTAACTTTTGTCATATGCACTTTTGCCGTATACGGAAGTATAAATGAGTTATACCCTAAAAACTATAGCGGGAGTCAACAATATTATTTGCTAAAAAAGACTCAACCGAACTAAATAAAACTTGGTATGTGTATTAGCAGTGAGGCCTTCATTATAATAAGCCATACCAACATTTCTATGGACGGGCAGGAGTGGGGGTTATAAGGGAAGCCTGAAATTAAAAATAGCGATATTTCGTTTCCTATTGGTTTTTCCGCAAATATAAACATAACAAAAGTTGTTTATTGTGTTATTTGGAGTAACTTTTGTTATATCTACTTTTGTCGTATACCTAAGTATAAATGAGTTATACGTTAAAACTTTAGCGGGCACTAACGGCTGAACCGAACTTAACAAAACTCGGTATGTAAATTAGCATTAATTCTTCCATGATTATAAGTTATATTAAAATTTTTAGGTTCGAACGGGAGGGGGGTTTAAAGGGAGGCCTGAAATAAAAATTCACCATATTTACATGTATAAGAGACGGGAAATATAAAAATATCGAAGACTGTGAAGCCTTATCGAACAAATAATTCTATTATTAGCAAATCCACGGCAAAGATGGGTATCAATCCTAAACACTGAGACGGGTAAATGTCAAAATATTGTGCAATGTAGAGCCTGTTAAAAAATACCATCACCATTCAGCCTCAAATGAATTCCCGGGCGAAGCCGGGTATCTGAACTAGTATATATATATATATACATACAATTTAAAATGCACTGGCATTTTTAGTTGTTTTTTGCAAAAATTGATAGATGTTAATTCTCGCACCAGCAGTAAATGAACTTTAAAACATTACAAAATTGAATTTTGCTTCCTTCAAATCAATTCCCAATCTGGGCCGACTTGCTCACCACACTTTCATTTCAAACAATTTCAATTTCATTTTCACTTCCAAAACATACTTTTTCCACTATAAAGTTTCTTACTATGCGATTTAGAGCACTTTCTTCTCCTAGGCAAAATATTTCTCTCCTGCGTCTTCTTCACTTGTTGGCAAATCCCAAAGAGGCATTTTTAAACGAATAAGAAACACTAAACAGCACAATAAACAGCAAACGCAACTATAACAAAAGATAACCTCATTAGCCTGGGAGAGCTAGCGTCGTACTTCAGGCGTAAAACAGTAGCGCACTCTACCGTGGAACTATTGGAACTAGAATGTGGTGGATATAATACAGAAGTACCATAATTCCTTTATTTCAACTAAACGCAGATAATGTTCTGTTTAGTCATTATTTTTTTGCGTGAAGCATTGAAAGGGTATTGGACTAATAGTGATGAATTTATGTATGTCCATGGGTGAAATAAATATTGTTTAAGCATGTTTCTGAAGTATTTTGTTGTAATAACTGAGATGTATGATTTGGTGACCAGAAGACTGCAAATGCATGTTTTGACTTACCTGAAGCCACAAAACGAAGGGTGACCATTAATCTGTCATGAACAGGAATTGTACTTGTTATAATTTTGAATTGTTGTAATTGTTGTGCAATTTTCTATCTTGCTTGATAATCTCATGTTTTACTAAATCTAATAGTTGTTCGAATTTTAGTGCAGACATTCGAATAAAAGTTTGAAACTGATATGCATCCTCCATCCGTATCTCATTAATGAGAGTTGAACCGGCTCCCAAATTAATTCGACGATCCACCCATTTCCTTACCCAGCACTTTTTTTTTTAAATTAAAGTTTTTGTACAATCTTATCTGTAATTAAAAAAGCTAGGGTTGACGGGAATCCATTTTGCAAAATAAAACTGCTTATAGCCACAAACAATCAAACTGCAATATAACTCTCTATGTTGGTGCCACACAGAATACTGCAAGATGTGTCTTGGTCTCGAGACTAAAGTCTCCATCGAATCTCCCACACCAGTCTCGAGACTAAAGTCTCCATCGAATCTCCCGCACCAGTCTCGAGACTAAAGTCTCCATCGAATCTCCCGCACCAGTCTCGAGACTAAAGTCTCCATCGAATCTCCCGCACCAGTCTCGAGACTAAAGTCTCCATCGAATCTCCCGCACCAGTCTCGAGACTAAAGTCTCCATCGAATCTCCCGCACCAGTCTCGAGACTAAAGTCTCCATCGAATCTCCCGCACCAGTCTCGAGACTAAAGTCTCCATCGAATCTCCCGCACCAGTCTCGAGACTAAAGTCTCCATCGAATCTCCCGCACCAGTCTCGAGACTAAAGTCTCCATCGAATCTCCCGCACCAGTCTCGAGATCGCAAGAGATCTCAAATGGACAAGAACCTGAGCACAATCTCGAGCCTTCTCTCGAGATTTTGTCTCAATTCGACACTTTTGGCTTTATACAGAATTTCTTGCATTACTCAGAGTTATATTGAAATATATAGCGCTGCTTCTTGGTGCAACTAATTAACATGATTTACATTGTTCCTCCTTTTGAAGTATTGCACTACTATCTTCTATATCGGACGCTTTTCTAATTAAAATATTTGAAACGAGGAAAGTGAATATTAAATCTGATATTGGAGAATATGATGGTGAGGGAACAAGAGGCTGGATGGGAGGTTCTTCAATAGATGTATGGAGCAGGGTTCCCGGTATTCGACGTTCAAAGCTCGACTCCAAATCCCCTTTTGCGCCCAACTGTCGAGAGAGAGCAAAGCATTTTGCAGCTTTGTGCTCAAACCCTGAGCACTAAAAGTCTTATTACAGCACTCCCGTTTTAGCCCTTTTATTAAGAGTCAGCAAGCTCTATCTAACTTCAGCAAATTAATTACCTCTCCCGAGAATTTATGATTAATTATACTCAATGTATAGTATTTGGAGGGGTTGGCGGTAGTGGAGGGGGCTGAGGGAACGAAGCTATTATTAGTTACCATAAATTCTGGAATTGTGCGAGAAATTTCGTCCCCGTTTGGTTAATGCGGAAACCATATTGCCCCATGATATATAATGAGAATGCAACCACATATATCCTTTATCCTTGTTTCTATGAAAGCACTTTACTAATAGTCTTTTTGTAGACAAATGATACAAGTATGAATAGACACTAAATAGAAAGCCTTTTTGCAAACATAATTGAAATTATAATTAAAGTTTTACTCTTCTTCCTTTGATATTTATTATTTAAATAATCATTTAACAACTTTTCAAAGTAAACAGCTAATGGAAATTCTAATTTCACATACGTGTGTCAAAGAGTAATTTATTACCGTCCACTTTGTGCTACTAATGCTAATTGGGACGGTCTATCTGCAGGTTGCCAGCCTTTTATAGCCAGGGTTGGCTGGCTTTATTTAATGAGTCCATCACTAAATAAAGTACTATTGCTCATGCAGGTACGGAACTCTTTCATAAGACCAACTGGCACGGCTACCCTAAGCACTTGCATGCTATTAATGAATAAATATATCTGTATTAATTCAATAGAATTGTAGAGATTAAATTAATGAAACTAGAACCAGGCACCACATTTTTTTTTTACTGCAATAGATGATTTTAATTGTAAAATTAAAACGACCTAATTGAAGTAGAATTGCTGAAAATGGTAAAATACTGACCATTTACGTTTCTATCACCTATATGTTTAGAGTTAAATAATTTTTTCTTTTAGTGTTTTGCCTTTAGGATCGATGATATGATAACGAACATATGGTTTGACAGAACTCCAGATGAAATATGCAGTTTTTATTAGTCAAATTTTCGTTGGCTTTCTTTGGATTCGGGAATAACCTCACTTTATTGAGTGATATTTATCCCAACAGTAATAATAATAATAGACACTGATAGACTACAGTACATTTCATGTTTATCTAGATCATCTGGTATTGACGGTATCATGCCTTAACCAACATTGCAATCTCCTAAATTCCTCAGTGTAACTCAATTTAAGAGTCTCTAGACTAGAAGAATGATGTATCAGATTAAATGAATTAGAATTTGTTCTTCGCGGCACGTTTCTCTAAACTCATATTATAATTAAAGTGGAACAGACATACAGGTATAGTATAAAATAGTTACAAAAACATATAGTATAAAATAGAACAGGTCTTCAGCATACTTAAAAAGATTTAAAAGGGATAACATTTATTATATTAATTTAGACAAAGCACGGATATGAGAAACAATCAGATATTTAAGAAATATTTTCCATAATATAAAAATAAAGTACAACAAAGGTGTACATGAAGGAATTAATATATTATTCTAACGACTCCTTAACAATTAGAGATCTTGCCAATCACCATCGTTGTGGGCCATATAAAAAAAAAAAAAATTGGAATTTACTTAAAATTAAACTCTATGGTAGATTTTCCTATAATTTTCAGAAGTTATGTTTATAAGAAGATGTAAGATGCTCATGTATCATGTATCGGGATACGGAAACGTATGATACTCCTGGTTAGGGCGGCAGTTGTAACCCAATCCTTCTCCTCCAGGATCGTTTCCTTCTAACTGGCATTAATCTCATGAGAGCTCTAATACTCTTAATAATAAATCAATTAACATGTACGTGCTCACCAAATTGTGATTTGTTTTTATTTTATTATTTTTTATTTATTTCTTACACAAACTTTTCATAATTGCTTAGTTAGCAGATTTCCCTTAGGGGAAAGGGAAAATCAACTATTGAGGTAGTACTCATGACGCGGTTTTCGAAAAACTTCTTCAAATGCCCATCGATACTACCCAGGATATGACGAAAATGAGGACCGTTCAAAATTATATATATATATATATATATATATATATATATATTATATATATATATATATGTGTGTCTGTTAATGCTCTAGCGGTCGCAAATTTTGTTTGATCGTTACCAAGCTCCATATTTAATCTTTTTATGTAAAAAGAAAGATCAAGTTCGTTAAGGGCTGAAATTGAACCAGAAGGAGGTGGAGGGGGTGGTTTAGAGGGGAGGATGTTCGAATCCAATACACACACACGTATATATATATATATATATATATATATATATATATATATATATATATATATATATATATATATATTTAACGGACCTCATTTTCGACATCTCCTAGGTAGGATCAATGGACATTTGATGACATTTTTTGAAAATCGTGTCCCGGGTAAGATCTCAACAGCTGATTTACCTTAAGGGAAATCTGCTAAAAATGTGGCTGGAGATATCCATCTGTAGTACTCTCTTACTGTGGGGGAGGCATGGGAAGTTGAGAGAAGTCATCATCCCTGAGTTTGACTGAGAAAGCCAAACACTCAATGACCGTTCGCAAAGCACAATAGCAGATGTCAGTTGACTAGGCGGAGCAGATGTGAACACACCAAATCAGCTGGAACTGATTTTATGGCACCTGAAATGGTAAATCCAAATATCTATTCCGACCCGTTAACTACAGATAACAGAGATATTTGTAATCATATATTAATTATTATAGAATTAGTCTTATTGGTTTTGATATTTGCGTCTCATATATACGAATGCAAGTCGTATTTGGGTACTCTCACAAAAAGTTGTAGAAATAACCATTATAACCAAAAAGAAAATGTAACTATTGATTTAATATTTAACCTACGATGTTATTTACAAAGTTCCAAGGAAGCCTCCTTATCTTATACTCCTGATCCTGATTATATGCAATAATAATATACAATGACAAAAATAATAACTGTACCCACTATTAATAGGTTAAATCGTAAACCACTTTTGTGATAAATGTCCCATGATGGATTAAGCTTTATTTATTACATTCCTGTCATTTGACCATATGATGATGTAATAAAAATAAAAGTCCGTCGCGCAGGGGCTGCGTAAACTAAACAGATTTCCCACGTAAAGTTATACTATAGAGAAATCTCCATACGAGTGCCAAACAGTTGCGGAAACGGCCGAACATGCTTTTGGCGGAAACGAATAGAAGCTACATAGTTCGTCCGTTACACTTAATAAAAATACAAATATCTAGATTAATATGCCATAGAGAATAAATGTACATAACAAAATTTATAGTAAATGTTATTTGCAATAAGATTGGTTCAATACAATGTTTCGATCCGACGTATTGTAACGGAAATATCTTGAATTTTCGAAATTCCCCCCTCTAAACCCCTCCCCCTCCCACTGGTTCAATTAACGAACTTGATCTTCCTTTTTACATAAAACGATTAAATACCCGGTTTGGTAACGATTAAACAAAAATTGTATATATATATATATATATATATATATATATATATATATATATATATAGATATAGTTTTGAATGGACCCCATTTTCGTCAAACCTGGATAGGATCGATGGACATTTGAAGAAATTTTTGAAAATCACGTCTTGAGTACGACCTCAATAGCTGATTTCTCTTAAGGGAAATCTGCTAATTTACTAAGGTGTTTAAAAGTAGCCGCCTGCTCATGCTATCTAAATGAGAGTATCAAGGTTATACAGAAGTTAGATATTCCAACGGAATAGTAGAATTTCTTAAATACAACTTTAAAATGGTCATTGTAAGACGAATTTTTGGCACTAAGTAAACATTTACACACTCCAAGTTGGAGGAGATCGTCAACAATATGATTCGTCATAATAATAATAATAATATGACTGAGTTGGTTTTTTTAGACGTTTCTGCCAACGAGGAGAAATGGGTGGATTTGATCTTGTGCCCTAAGGAAACTTACTAATAGCACTAGACTTGAACCAAATGAACACGAGTCCTGTTGAGGTGTTAAAATTTCCAGACCACGACTCCTTGAGTTTGTTGTGGCAGGCAAGGAGAAGAAATTATTCCAGATTCCTTAGGCTAGATAGAACTAGTAATCAGCGCCCGTTAGTTCGTCATTAGTTGCTGAGTTACGTCATAACCGTTAGTTATGGTGGATAGTCTATCCTGCCCAGTCAGGTTCCCCTAGGCATAACTTTTTAATATGTTTTAAATATTTCTTTAAGATCATTGTGATTAGTAATAATGCCGGGAATGCATCCAGGTGGCCTACCACAAAGTCAAGTCTTGTTTCTTCATGGTGGGATGGCCCATAGATTTTTTTATTCTTTTATTTGGTCCAGAATAGTAATGATTTCAGGCTACTGTTTAAGATAATCGTTTAAACCTACTCTCATTTTGCACTAAGTTTCTTTGGAACACTGATTGCATTCAAGATACTTCCTAAAATTTTCAAAGAGAATTAGGTATTGTAGAAGATCTTAATTCTTTCTTCTGGATTGTGATATTTTAAATTTCAATTCTTTTTTCTTACTTCTAATGCTATTTCAGTCCCCTTTAGGATAAAAATCTTTTTCTATTGAAAAATCTGTTTAGGGAGCAGAATTTAAACTACTAGTGTCACAGAAGAATAGTCACTAGTAGTGAATAGTGATATGAAGGCCCTTGGCAAAAGAAGGTGGGTGGAGGAAAAATAAAGCAATTGAAATCTTGAAACAGAGAAAAGTGATAAACAAATTAATGTTATAAGTAAGCAATTAAATTGAATGTAAGTAAGTCTGTCTGAGCTGTGAACATATCAAAGACAAACTCTTCATTCATGTAATGAATATTCTGAATGAAAGAAAGAGGTAAAAGAAACTACAATACTTTTATTATAATGGAGGACCCATAATGCAATAAAACTCATTGAGGTTCATGGACATTTCAGAAATAAGAAATTCGTACTACATTCTTTTAGGTCATTAAATGCTTTCTATTGTGATTTGCCAATAAAGTGAATTATGTGAGTTGCAATATATAATTGCGAAAATTTCAAACGATAAATGTTTTTCACCCCAATCCTAAAATCTATAATAGTCTATAGCCTTTGTTGGTCAGGCTGCAAGTATACTGGGAGAATATCGGAATGACATTCGCCCTTATGTTTTACCTCAGGTTTCCCTCAGTTTTGAGTTGATAGAGTTGACAGGTCCTACAGAAGCCTAAGGCGCTTACCTCATAAATTGTGTTTGACCTTTCTGGGAAGTCAAAGAAAGAGTCGTTAGACATTATGTCTCGTGCGACACATCACTGGAAGAAACATTACCATCTGGTGCTAAAGAAGTGTAATCGTGTACCCGTATGCTTGTGTACCAGAATAAGATAAGAAAAGATAATGGAAAGATGAGTTCATTATTTATGTATTTCGGAGGATTGATAAAAACAAATTTAATAGTTGCCATTTAAGCTGGAAATGTTGCACAGATTAGTTTCTTCTATGCCGCGCTAAATAACTAATTCCTTAAATGTACAAACCTGGAGAAATAGTCTTAAAATCAATTGTGGCAGAGTTCTTGTTGACTTATGGCCCTTAGCACTTACTATCTTACACCTGAACTTTGGTCTGTGTTATTACGGATGTTGCTACATCTGCATCAGGTACTGTTTTTTATTTTACACTTTTATTTACAGTCGGTGCTTTCCTAATATCCTCAAAGGTTTTCTGATATTTGTTGCGTTAGCAGAATCCAAAGTTGAACTTACAGCGTCGGTAGCAGTTTAATTAAACTCTGCCCTTCATCTCTCCTTCTCAGGGTTCTTTTTAAGATCATATCGTGGAATAATCCCATTTCAAGGCTTCTTTGTATCAACTTTCTTTAGCTTTCACCTTAAATTGGATTGGCTCAGTTCCAAGGAATCGGTTATATTTTGTGGGGGGATGAATATTCGGTGGTAAAGAAGCCATCGAAGGGCTAAGTTGGCTGATAAAGGTCTCAGCTTATCAGGGCTGCTGTGTTTATAGGTGGTAAACTCCCTTTCCCGACCCATATACATCCTGCTACCGCCCTGTTTGCTCTGACCCACTTCTGAGGATATTGGCGTTTTTGTTTGTCTCAATAACCCGAGGACCCCCCTCCCCCTTTTCCTCAATCTTCTTATCTATATCTTCACTCTGCTTGTATAAGTATATTAATCATCGAGGAGAGAAGCTCTCACAAATTGAAACTTTTCGTCAATAGCTGAACAGGGTCGAGTCCATAAATTGAAGTACTCTGAAAATGTGTCATATTCGCTATTATCTGTATTGGTGGTTTGAGTTAGGCCCACTCATCCTGTTTGCAGATTTCCTTTACGGGAAATTGAAATTGTACTCACGTTGGGATTTTCTAAAAAAATGTCTTCCAATGTCCGTCGATACTACCTAGGAGGTGGTGAAAATGAGGTCCGATATATTTATTCTATTTTTGAGGCTACAACGCTGGGAAGTATTTCCATTGTGAGGAGTTCGGTACCCGCTCGGACGGTTTGAATTTTTGTTGGGTTGCGAATTAGCAATGGAAATGCGTCCACCTTCGTCAGGCAATGTTTTTAATTTAAATTAATTTTCACAAACCAAAAAAAAATTCAAACCGCTGGAGCAAATAGCCGAACTCCTCATAATGATATATATATATATATATATATATATATATATATATATATATATATATGTGGGTGTGTGTGTGTGAGTATATATATGCGTACGTATATGTATATATATATATATATATATATATATATATATACATACATACATATCTAGCTGTCGCAGTCATTGTCTGATCGATACAAAACTCGATATTTAAACGTTTAATGTAAAAATGAAGATCTCGTTCGTTAATGGCTGAAATCGAACCTGTGTGGGGGGTCTAAAATTCTAAATATCTTTGTTCTTAGGCGTAGAATCGAAACTTTGTGCAGAATCAATTTTATTGCAATTGTAATTTTCTATAAATGTTGTTATGTACATTTTTTTCATTATCTTTATTATCCCAGATATTTGAATTATTTAGTTTTCGGCTTTCAGTAAACTCCAACTCCTACTCATGTCATATTAACTGCGTGACGGACTTTTTTTATTTAGTTCATTATAACTAGAGATACTCATGTAAAATAATTAGTCATTGTCAACATAAAGTTATACAATCTATGGAAATTGTGGCATATAACATTTACTTGCTGCCACTGATTTATATAATTATTTCTTATATTATAGTGCTGAAATACAATTACACAATTCTGAGTTAGTATTCTGGCAGGTGGAAGTGACTTCTAAAGAAGGTAGATGAAAGAATTGTCTCCTCCTCTCCCTTCTCCTTTTCCTTTATTCAGTAAAGAATGTGCTTCCTATAACTATATTGTCTATGTTAAGTTTTTTAGATGTTTTTATTGTTCTGCCTTTACTTACTTTAAAAATTTACCTGTTGATGTGTGAAAGGTTTTCATGTGTTATTTAGTTTTAAGAAAGGCAATTTTTATTGTTGAATGACGATTTTATATATTTTACCTTTTTTTCTAAAAAAATTAAATAGACATAAGTAATTATTGTTTCTCTGTGTCAACAGGGTACTGATGATGATGAACTGTATCGAAAGCTCTTAGTAATTTTAATAAATTGTTATAGTTGTAGCGTAATCAATTCTTTCATCTGCCTACAATTACACAAATTCAATTTTAACAAAGAGAAAATAAGACAAAGTCAAGAAAAATAGCAAAATCCATTTCCAAAAAAATATTAATTATAAAACAGATACCGGAAAAATAAACACTGTCAAGTGCATGCAAGTGTAATTAATAAATTCAAAAAATATGATGTGGTCGTCCTCATTGTTCGTTCCAAAATTCAATTCAATTAAATATATATATATATATATATATATATATATATATATATATATATATATAATTGTGCTGATGTTTTCGACCAGGTTGTATAATAAATATAAGAATAAAAATAGCAACATAGATAAAACATAGGAACAACTTTAACATAACACAACAATAATTATAATTTAAAATAACATGACAATGATTGTAATAGTACATAGCAATAACTATTGTAAAATAATATAAGTTGCAATAACATAGTGGTAAATGGCAATAACATAGATTTAATAAAACATAGCAATAATTGTAATAGTACATAGCAATAACTATTGTAAAATAATATAACAACTACAGTACAACAATTATAATATAGTTTAACAAACAAATACACCATACTATAAATATATAAAACATACAAAAGGCTGTGGACCCTGCTATGTAAACAAAACAAGGAAGGTTACTATCACCCTAGTCATAGTGCAATAACAATGTATAATAGTTTATAGGTATAATTAGTCTTGGTAAGTAATAATAAGAAAAAAACACCCTTTTACAATAATGTGTAATAACAATGTGCAATATTATAAAGTAGTACATGTAATTTTACAGCCCTGAAGAAGAGAAAATAAAGATTCTCGAAATATCGGCATAAACTAAGATTTATTTCACCAACACTGACCAAAACTCCAAAAAGAACAACAACAACATATATATATATATATATATATATATATATATATATATATATATATATATATATTTAAATTTATAGAATATACAAGTTTTTATAAATTAGAAAGAAAGTTTGTGGAGGCAATGATGTGTTGAAGTTGACTGAAGGGAAACCTTGGTGAAAAATATATTCAACGACACGGTGAATAGCAGATGACATCACTCATCAAGTAACAAGGGCATGTGGTTGATTCAGTTTGTTTTCTCCTTGAGAATATCTCACAATAACACAAAAGTCAGTCGCACAGGGGCTGCGATTACTAAGCAGTTTTCCCAAGTCCCGTATTTGCATTTACCGTAAACATTCAATGACAACAATATGTGGTATTTAGGCTTCAAATAATGTGCTTCATAATAGAACAGCTTATTGTTGATATGAAATGAGTAGGAGTGGGGGTTTACTCAGGGCCGCAATCTAAAAAAACCGCAAATATCTCGGTTAATATTAAAGACAATGAAAACATTTATAGAACAACATTTATACATCTTTTAATTGAAATCTTTTAATTTAATTAATTCAAAAAAGATTGGTTCTATACAATGTTTCAATCCAACGTACAGTAACGGAGATATTTCGAATTTTCGAAAATCCCCCCTCTAAACCCCCTCTCTAACTGGTCCGATTTCAGCCTTTAACGAACTTGATCTGTCTTTTTACATAAAACGTATAAATAACGAGTTTGGTAACGATCAAACAAAAATTCACATCTAGAGCGCTAAGAGGCATATATAAAGATACATATACGATTATGAAGGGATCTCATTTTCGTCATCTCCTAGGGTATGATGGACCACTAGAGCGACAACACACAAATATATATATATATATATATATATATATATTATATGACAAAAATGAGGTCCGTTCAAAATTATATATATATATATATATATATATATATATATATATATAAAATTTTGAACGGACCTCATTTTTGTCATCTCCTGGGTAGGATCGACATTTGAAGAAGTTTTCGAAAATCGCGTCATGAGTACGACCTTAATAGCTGATTTCCCTTAAAAGAAATCTGCTAAAATGTTTTTGCGGTGGAGAAATGTATATTCGGTTATTTCTTATATGGATTTAGTTGATCCCCAAAATATAAAAAACTGATTTAAAAGTAATAACGACTTTTTTGGTGGAAATTGAAAAATAGCCTATTCTAAAATTATTTAATTTATTTCTGCCAATAACATTCTAAGAGAAGGGGAAAAAATAGTGTTCGTGCACCTATTTTACAGTGACGTTTCTCGCGAGTATTTTGGTGTTGAGCCAACAAGGAACTGTCTTAAGGGCTAGCAACACTGTTATAGTTGAAGTGAAACACAAACACCGGATCTAATAGCAGTAAAGGGATGAATCTGAGTAAACAAGCTAGGCGTGGAGTGGCTACAGGCTAGGAGAGGTGGGGGTGTGTTTACCAGCCCGCTCAACATTAGCTCTGATAAGGGCAGCTTCTTTATCAACAGCCTCTTCTCTCCCGCTCTTTCTCATTCTAATCTGCCTTCTTATCACTCTTCTTAATGTCTTTCTCTAGTGGCTTGGTCTTGCCACATAGTTTGAAAGAATCTTCCTTTTCAGGCGCGTCCTAACAGACTTATTAGTAGTATGCATTTAATTTAGAAAATAAACATGAGTTTTGGATTAGCACATGTAGAAACCTCAGAAAACAGTTAATCTGGACGAGAGTTGAAGAAGCACTTGAAGACGAAACGCTTAGCCTATATTTATAAGGGGCTGCCAGTACTTAATTTAACATAACTTTTATCCGAATTAAGATTTAATACTATGTTGTTTTTTGGGTGACGCGTTGTGTTAAAGCTTAAAAATTGTATTCATTCTCTAAGAATAAAAGTAAACGTATCCATTATTCTAATACTCAGTTCATCCATTCTTACTCATTCATTAGCTTAAAGAGCTTCTTTTGTTTGGATAAAATAATGAAATTTAAATTATTTATTAACGCCCAATTTTTGCAATTAAGGCTAAATTGGGACTGGTACTCTACAGGTTACCACCCTTTTCTAGCCAGGGTGGGAATAAGGATTTTAGATAATGAATTCCGCCTCTAAATAAATTCCTACTGTCCAGGCGGGAATCGAACTCGCCACTCTAGGTTAACCTTGTGAAATTAAGGTCAACGATTTACTCACATGGCTAACTTGAGCTCCATTAATTAAATTATTCATTAACGTCCATTTTTTGCTATTTGGGACGGGTTATCTACAGATCACCGCCCTTTTCTAGTCAGGGTGGGACTAAGGATTTTATTTAATGAATTCCATCACTACATAACTACATACTTTGCTCAGACGGGAATCGAACTTGCCACTCTAGATTTACCATGTGAAATTAAGGTCAACGCTTTCAACTCACTGAATGAGTAATACACTAATTAATAGTTAAGTAAAGTCATGGTCATTTTCATTGTTTTTTCCTCACAACTTGAGAATAATTAAATTTTGACAAACGATATGTCGTGTTAGACGTTTCCATGATCGCTAACTTACTGTCTAAATGAACGGCGTAAAAACATTTACTCCCAGTTAAACGCCTTCGTTCTAAATGCTTTGGGAAGGCTAATAAAGAAAACTGTTAAAACCGTCAAAACTAATTAGAACGTCAACGGAAGGATCAAAAAGGTCAAACACCTCCACTCTTAATACTTCTTAATTACAGGCAAAGTATTTTCGGGCGAACCGTCCCATCATCAGTGCTCTGTGACACAACATTTAGATTTTCAAAAACATGTAATATATATGAATAAATAAATAAATAAATAAATGTAAAAGTCAACAAAGGTAGTCGAATATTAAAAACATTTAAAAACAAACAAATATATAAAACGCAATGCAACACTTATGACTAAAACGTTACAAATAAATATTAAAAGCAACAAATAACAAAATAACTAGGAGATGGAGAGGAACTGACCTAGAGTTGGTCCCTATTGAGCCGACATCTCCGGCGAGACTGGGAGCCTACACGGGCCAGGGCAGATACTGCAGAGGACGGAACATGCCTGAGCACGCCCCCCTCCCCCCTAATATTAATATTCTTATCCTCCAGCATGCCCATCCTGATCCATAACTGCTCTACTATATCCATTTTCTTCCCTTTGCCAAGGTGGTCGAGCAGTTATGGATCAGGATGGACATGCTGGAGGATAAGAATATTAATATTAGGGGCGAGGGTGGCGTGTATATATATATATATATATATATATATATATATATATATATATATATATATATAATACATATTACATGTTTTTGAAAGTATAAATGTTGTGTCAAAGAGCACTGATGATGGGACGGTTCGCCCCGAAAGTACTTTGCCTGTAATAAAGAAGTATTAAGAGAGGAGGTGTTTGACCTTTTTGATCCTTCCGTTGACGTTCTAATTAGTTTTGACGGTTTTAACAGTTTTCTTTATTAGCCTTCCCAAAGCATTTAGAACGACGGCGTTTAACAGGGAGTAAATGTTTTTACACCGTTCTTTTAGACAGTAAGTTAGCGATCATGGAAACGTCTAACACGACATATCGTTTGTCAAAATTTAATTATTCTCAAGTTGTGAGGAAAAAAATAATGAAAATGACAATGACTTTCCTTAACTATTAATTAGTGTATTACTCATTCAGTGAAACTCTACAAAAAAAAAAAAAAACAACAACAATACAGCAATGACCCAATATTCAATAAACATGTATGCAGAATCGTGTCTCCATCTGATTATACAAGCAGGTAGACAATTCCTTTTTTTTTTCTTATCAGTAAGGCTCGTTTACACTTATCGAAAACCTGTCCTGTGTTCTTCTTGGCCGTATTGGGAGATTAAGTGACCAAGTTGTGATTTAGAAAACACCTGGAGTGAAACAAAATTAAAATAAAAAACTAATACCAATTAACGTATCATTCCAACACAGATCAAAGGTAACAACAATAAACATGTACATGCAATAAATGTTGCTGAGTGGATTTTAGAATAACATTTTACAAGTGTATCGGAAATCAGAGAATTATCTAAACATTCCGACAGTCACACACAAAAAAAGGAAGATTTTATTTTATTTTAAGAACTTCGTAACGAAGGCGATATTGCTCATTTAAACTATTGGAAAAAGGGGACCTAATTATTAATTAGAAGAAAAGAAACGCAACATGTAGAACAGTAAAGCCGACAGAATAGTAATTAAAAACACTCAAAAAATACAATATTGAACAAAAACTCAGAAAACACACAAAAACAACAATATAAGCCATAATTAAAAACATTAAATAGATGACAAAAATTATTAAATAAACAAAAATTACAGGCTATTAAAAGTAAAATAGTTTTCAAAGTTTATGAAATTAAAGTAGTTGATAAATAAAAACGCAATTATACAATACATTTTGTAAAAACAGCTCTCTTAATACTGTTTAAGCTATCACACGTAAAGACTACTTAAGAATAGTACAGTTCTTATATCTCATATCATGAATGGAGTAATGAACTAGACGCTTGTTGTTAATGTTTAGAATGCTCAACACTAGATGATGCATAATGATATATTTTTTTGATGTTTTTTTTTTTTTTTTTTTTTTTTTAATTATTTTTTCAATTTATTTTACTTGAGATTTAATAATCCCATCCCATTTTCATGTACTTACGGTTAAAAATTTGATCAGTATTCATACCTTGCATGTATTTTACTTTTCTGAAAATATCCGAAGTCGATTTGGTTGGTGCCAAATTTTTAACTGAATTTTTTAAACTATTAATCTTACCTTCAAAATTAATGTATCACTGAAATAAAGAGAAATTACTTAATTTATTAACTGATCATTTTTATAAAATGGAAAAACATCAGACGCTAGAAAGCCACAAATTTTAATTGCATTCACACGCATCTTCATATTCACTCAATTCTGTAACATATACGTAACATGAAAATACAATGCTCAGTTAACTCCTATGCGTATCACTTTATTATTTATGTATGTTAACTAAAGGGAGAAAACCAATTGCCAGGCCAATTTCACTCAATGTTTGGGTTTTAGTTCAGAGGTTTAAATGTAATTATCTGAGAAACCTTAAAGTCCCTGATGCTAAAATTTTACAAAACAATAATGTTAAATTGTAATGGAACTCATCTATGAACTATTAAAAAAAATGTTACTCATTAGGCGATTTCAATTAATTTCGAGGATCTAACATAGCGACATTAAATATAATCACCGTTTAGCTCTTAGATTATGATCACATTATGTCATTATTTTAGTACTTCCAAGCCTATTATATTTTTATTTTGATCACTCACTGTCTTAGTGGACTTGTGTGGGTATTTATTTTCCAGGGCCTTTATGGTACAAACATATTCATATTTTACTCTGTAACCTTTTTCCATTTCGTTTAAATTGCCTTGAGACGCCATTTAGATAAATTGGACGATGAAAAGGAGGAATACACACGGCTCTGAGCGTATGGTACTTCCGTTTACTCTGTACAAACAGCCTTGTAAATCTCTCTAAATCCTCCTCCGAGTTAGATATTTGAGTTAGCCAAGGAGTTTTAGATGTAACTACTGTCTCGGGCTTCCATCAAGGCAAAAGTTGTAAACATAAGTTCTCCGTATCTCTCTCTCAACGTAATAAATAATAATAAAACTTGCCTAACTACTGTCAAAGAAGCTGCAACCTCTGTGACGTTGAATATAATATTTCTACCTTTTTAAAATTAATACATTCTGACAATAATCAATTCATTTTTGGCAAGCAAACACTCTTCTTCACACTTCTTCTTTTTCGGGTTCTAAAATAGTAACATTGATTTAAAATTTTGGACTGACAATCAGGGTGTTAAAAAAACATTGTACATCTTGATATGTTTTCAATTTCTATCTTTTTGTGGGTAGTAGTATCTTTTTTGTAGTTAGTAGAAATTGGCTGAGTAATTCAATTTGGAGTCTGATAAATATGGCGAGAATTTTGGCTTCCTTGAGTAAGCTTCAAATGATCTTTGTAAGCTTCAAATGATCACGCATTTAAAAGTATGAAACTAAATTACCAGGAACTTAAAAGGTTCACCCTGTCATCAGTTATATTTCTTAAGAGCAAAGGTACAACCTTATTATCTGGAGACTTATAATTAATCATATTGTTTGGTGTTCATTCCTCAATCATTCACCGAAATCGGTTCATGAATTTTATGTGTTCCTAAATGATTTGAAACTTCGGCCTTTTTTTTTTTCAAGATGGTCGGTCTCACGAGGGAAGAAATGAAATTGAGGGCTCTCCAAATTTACCTTATTTAACTAACGGAATAATTTTTTTGAAAAATTCTAATGGTTTAGGACAAATCATCATCAAGAACACAGACTAGCCGGTAAAGATCCATATCGGGTTAGAAAAGAACAAGATCAAGCAAAGAATTATTTTAGGACATACTACTTTTGAGACCAAGCCACGCCTTTTTTGCTCCTACACTGTAATTACAACTATTCACGTCCGCTAAATTGTGTTTGGTATAATAATTACTCTTATTACATCAACACATATTTAAGCTTTTAACCGTAGTGGCATGGCGCTTGCCACTTCCCCTCCGAATTTACCGTTGTATTTCAAAAATTTGTTTCTTTTCATCTACACTTTAATTGTCCATTTACCCTTGAGAAGTTGACGCTAACAGTAATTGGAAGAGAGAAAAATATTTACTCTAAAAGTATACAGAATTATTTCATTAGATCCGTTTTCTGTGAATTTCCTCATCTATCCGTTAATGTGTTAAATGTTTCAAACAATATATTTCTTGAAGGAATGTATTTATAGTAATGCTGAAGCATGTTTTGGGTGGCAAAACATTGAAATTCTCTTATAACGTAAAGATATGACGGGCTTTTCTTCAACATGTCTATTCGAAAAGTACGGACACGATTAAGTAAAGCTGAATATGTAAACTAGAATTTTTGTTTAATAAGTATAGTAGTAGATTAATCTGAAAAACCAGGTAGTAGAGATTCTAATTTTAGAAGGTGATACATTTCTGAGTTACAGTGATGTCAGTGGCATTTTTGATGAATAATGTATAATGGTTTTTCAATCTCTCTCCCACTTTCTTCAATTGAGATAGACTTAATATATTTACTGAATCAATAAATGTTATTATAACACTAGATTATTGATTGAAAAGAAAAAGAAACAGAAAAAAGAAGTTCAAAAAGGCTTTAATACTGCTCTGAAAAATTCAAGATGCCAAATGAGATGGGGCTTAAAGTCTTTTTGTACGTTGTTATGTACTGGAAGTAGTTTGGCTCATGAGATATTTAGCTGTAGTAATTATGCTGAGTGGTTTATTCAGCTGAAATGTAAATGGTAGTAGCCTCGCTAAAAGTAATGGTAGCTGTCCATTATGTTGACCTCGACACTGTGAGGTATTTTAATATTCATTAGGGGCAAAATTTAAGAATTCATTACCTCAAGTACTTGCCACTTCCAGCTCTCCCCTTACCGATTTGTATGGATACATCACGAGCTCATTTAAGGAACTTTTCGTTCCGTTTATTAGAGAATTTTGTTCAAGTACCTCAATTGACCAGTGGCCATATTACATGTTTGAAGTGCAAAATTCATGAACTTGCTCTACTTTTAGCAGATTTCCCTCAAGGGAAATCAGCTATTGAGGTTGTACTCATGACGCGATTTTCGAAATTTTTCTTCAAATGTCCATCGATCCTACCTAGGAGATGACGAAAATGAGGTCCGTTGAAAACTGTATCTATCTATCTATATAAACTCGCGGACAAAGAAAACGGCGCACCTACATTTTTAAACATAATACTACATTTATCAGTGATCAGTCGTGCTACTGGTTTTATCATGACGCTATATGTACCTTGACACTTTCTTGTCAATAATCCGAAGTGGTATTAGGATCCCAAAGAATTATGTTGGAGATAAGCTGCTGAATTCTGTAATCCACGTTTCATTAGTACACGTCTGGCTCTGACAGTTCGGCGGTGATTCAAGCTAGAGGGGGTAACACACGATACTAAATCGAGGTAAAAGAAATTCCCATAATTTTTGTTTTGAAATCGTACAGAAATTTTTTTATTTGTTGTTTTACCAAAATTACTTTTTGTGTATTAAATTTTATTGTGCGCTTACTTCATTTGTTTTTTGGTTTTTCTCTATTTTACCCAGTACCTATATAAATTCTTAGATAAAATAATAAATAATAAAAAAAAATCGGTATGATTTTTGGTATACTTAGTTGAGAAATTGTAGACGAAAATGTAGGTGCGCCGTTTTTTTTGTCCGCGAGTTTATATATATATATATATATATATATATATATATATATATATATATATATATATATATATATATATATATATATATATTTTTCTGTTACCGCTCTAGCGGTCGCAATTATTGTTTAATCGTCACCAAACTCGATATTTAGTCGTTTTATCTAAAATGAAAGATCAAGGTTTAGTGGGGAGGTTTTTTGAAAATTCGAAATATCTCCGGTACCATACGTCGGATCAAACATTTGTATAGAACCAATCTTATTGCAAATTAAATTTACAATAAATATTGTTCTATACATTTATTCTCTATCTTGAATATTAACCGAGATATTTGCGTTTGTATTGTGTGTGTGGTCGGCAGTAGTCGGCTATGTTCGGGATTTTCCGCCGACAGCTAGGGCGGCCATTTCCGTAACTACTACTGTCCTTACTACTACTGCCGTTATTAGTAGGCAGATTTCTCTATTGTAAATCGTCACGTGGGAAATCTACTTAGTTTACGCAGCCCCTGCGTGACGGACTTTTTTGGTAAAACAAGGACTCTTTGGTTTCTTAATGGATGGAATCAGTCCAAAATAAGTAAACTCTCTGTGAAATTAAAATAAGTAGGGTCAATGTTGGTGAAACCGTTCTACAAAAACTTCAAAATATAGCTACTTTGCCGACAAAAATGTTTGAATTATATAATGTGGCAATTATATAAGTATCTGTTATGTGTAGAGATGGAGTTGAAATGAGAAATTTTATTGAGCAAAAAAACTTTTGCTGTACCTCAGTCGTGAAAAATGGCGTAATGACAGGCAATACAATTTAAAAACAACGGTTGAGTCAGAAAGGAAATTATGATTCCAGTTAATTTTCATACGATTTCATAGTGTATATTTTCCCGGCCTTCTGAACGTTTGTAATCAGATATTTAATTATCTTCGACACGACTCTTTAAGACTCTATTTGTTTTTATATCTCGGGTCAGTTGGGTACCCGAGAAGTGGTTTTTATTATGGAAGTTTATCATTGGTGTATGGAGCATTATTGTAAATGTCAAGGGTATACCGTCACTACATCTCAAGGTTCGAAATGGTTAACGTAGTCTAGGGTGAACAATAAACCTTTACAAGAATTTGTTGAGAACGTATATAGTCAACAGGTAAGCTTAGCAAAAATAAATCCAATTTAACTCCTTGTTTTGGGAAAGGTTAAAAATTATGTGTTGTGCATTTCAAATTTACTTCTAAAGTGTAAAAGGTGAATTAAAGTCAAAAAAGCAAATGTGAACAGTGAAAAGCGCTGGACTAACCCAATATCCTACCAAGTTATTACTAACGTCTTACTTAAACAAATGGAACGGACTGATACAAGCAGTTAGCCCCTCTTGCAATTATGCTGCACGGAACTCTTAAAATCAAAATGATTAATTACTCTTCATACGAGACATACAGAACAATATCTAGTAAAAAGAAACAAATTAGAAAATCATTTATGAAAGTAGGTGAATCCATCATTGCATAATCATTTAAATTGAGTTTAGAAACTGCACGAAAAAGTATATTCAAAATTGGCAAGGCCTGAAATGGATTTTTGACGTTACCATATTGGAAACTGATGTCAATTAAATGCACGCCGAAGATGTGTCAACAATCATGTCTTAGGTAGCATCTCTGTCTTCATGCCAGATGTAAAAATATGGTGTTGTATATCACGTTAAATGTAGAAAGCCCATCAAAACGAGATTGAGTTCCAAAGTTCAGGAATGAAATACAGATGACGCCACTGTCTTAAATCTGCACAGATGGAGTCATCCGTAAATTCTTTTCTGTGAATCGTATCTAAAGAAGGCTTGAAATTGTACGATGGAATATTAGCGAATTAATAGCATGAGTGAATTTTTCATGAGTAGAAGTGGGGCTGTCATTAAAGGCCGAAAAAGCTGAGTGAAGAACTGTAAAGACCCTTGGGCTCAGGTTAGCAAAGTTAAAGCGTTGTCCTTAGTCTCACAGGTATGCCTATAGTGGTGAGTTCGATTCTCGCAACTAAACAGATTTCCCTCGTGCGCCACGTATTTGCATTTATTTCAAAACTTAAAAGTTCAATGAGAACAATATGTGGTATTTAAGCTTCAAATAAAGTGCTTCATAACATAATAGAATATTGTTAATATGAGATGAATAGGAGTGGGGGTTTACTGAAGACCAAAAAATAAAAAATGCAATTATCTCAGTTGTTAATCAAGATAGTGGAGAAATGTACATAAAATTTATAGAAAATTTTATTTGCAATACGATTGGATCAATACAATTTTTCTATCCGAAGCATATTAACGGAGATATTAAGAATTCTAGAAATTCTCCCCCTCTAATTTCCCTTAAGGGAAATCTGCTAAAAGGGCGGTAACTGGTAGATAACCCGTCCCTTAGTTAAGGATAATTATAATAGCACAGGGTGGACGTTTATAAATAACAAAATGAACATAAGTTACAGGATGTTACATTCCTTACATTAACAGAATTGTATATGCTTATATGCGTGTTTCCTTCTCCAACAACCCAGGAAAATGGAAGTTTATTTGCTGTAGGTACCGCATTGAGGCATTGTATAATGCTATCTTTGGCGATACACTTACTAAAACTGGAACGATAACAAAATTCGTTATTTTAGATTTTTCTTAGACACATAATTACGGAAGCATGAGCAACTCTTTGTGTTGTCCCTTCTCAAATACTCCTTTTTCTGGTTATTTCGGCTATTAAGAAACTTGACATTCAGTTTTAATGATACGCGCTAAAACACAAACACACACACACACACACACACACACACACACACGCACATCTATTTCATTGATCTTGCTTACTCATGGGAAATCTGTTACAATGGATGTAGGTGACATTTAAGAAGTTAATAAGAATTTCGCATTATGTAAGAATCAGACCGGGTTCATGGTTAGGACTTTATTATAATCATGTCAGGTTTTGATATTCAACGTGATTATTAGTAGAGAAGTTTGTCAATCTTTATATTAAGTTTGCGTATTAATATTACATTTTTGTTCGAAGGTAAGGAAATCTCTTCAAGAAGTGATAAAAAAAATCGTTTCTTCATTGAAAGAATTTCTTATTTAAGCTTAGCTGCCTCGGCTTATTTTATATCAAAAAAGCTGGTAGATTAACAAAATAAAACCGGAACTTGTTTATTGAAAATTATATCCTTGCTGTTAAATTCTAAATCTTAATATTTAAGAAATATTGCTGAGAGAAAATGTTACAGTATATAATTATATCCACTATACAGGCACAAGGGGTCAATTAAATAATTAGATAATATTCAGTATGAGTTCTTTTTCAGTATTTATTTTTAAGGCTTAATTGTTTATGTCGTTAAAAAGCGTAAATTGTTGGGATCTGTAATTTGTACTTAACTGAGGTTTATTTATTTTTTGTTGATTACATACAATGTTATGCAATCTGTTTAAGATGATGGCAAGAATTGTAAAAAATCTACTAAATGCTTACATTTAAATTTCTTAAAATTTCAACTGAGGGATGTTTCTACCATCTTTTGTAGTACGTCAACCTTTTAGCAGATATCCCTTAAGGGAAATCAGCTATTGAGGTCGTACTCATGACGCGATTTTCGTAATTTTTCTTCAAATGTCTATCAACTTTACCCAGGAGATGGTGAAAATGAGGTCCGAATCAAAAGTATATATATATATATATATATATATACACATATATATACATTTGTCTGTTAGCTCTCTAGCGGTCGCAATTTTTGTCTTATCGTTACCAAACTTGATAAATAATCGTTTTATAGAAAAAGAAAGGTCAAGTTCGTTATCGGCTGAAATCGGACCAGGGGGAGAGGGGTTAGAGGTGGAAATTTCGAAAATTGAAGGGTTTGCTGCAAAAAGGAGGTAGCTCCAATTTTTCCAGTTTTTGGGAAACCAAAAAAAAAACGTTTAAAAAATTCAAATTTTAAGTTATGTAAATTATTGTTGTTGCTTACTTTCAGTTATGGTGTTTACATATTAAAACAGTATTTTCATTCAAAAAATATCATCCAAATGTTGATGGTACGTGGATGATCCTTGGACCTACCTCTTTTTTGCCCAAAAGAATGGAATATGAGGAATGGAGGAATATGTTATGTCTCGGAAAAAGGTGTAAAAATAAATAGAATGTACTATTATTATGTATTTTTTATTCAAAGAAAACTGAAAATATAGTACAGCAAAATTATTGGTTTTACAAACAGAAAATAACATCATTATAACGAATAAAATAAAATACGAAACTAACATCATAACGATTGAAGCTGCATCCTTTTGGTGCCAAATAAAAGAGGTTTTTTTTTGGCACAAAGATGTGCTGATAACTCCCAACAGCTATGGGATGGAGCTACCTCCTTTTTGCAGCAAACCCTTCAATTCTTAATATCTCCGTTATTGTGCGTCGGATCAAAAAATTGCTTTTGGGCTCAAAAGAACCAAACTTATTGAAAATGTAATTTTCTATAAATGTTGTTATGTACATGTTTTCAATACCTTGATTATTAACTAAAATATTAGCATTTTTTAGTTTTCGGTCTTCAGTAAATCCCCACTCCTACAAATCTCATATTAACAATAATCTATGTTATGAAGCACTTTATTTGAAGCTTAAATATACCAAATATTGTTCTCACTGATCTTTTAAGTTTTGAGATAAATGCAAATATTTGGCGGACGTGGAAAATCTGCTTAGTTAACCAGCATTAGCATACTTAATATTATTGAGCTATACGCTTACCTATCTTTGAGTTGAACTTGGCTGAACTTCCCCCTCAGCGTTGCAAGGCAATTGTATAGCTACATGAACAATGAACTAACTTTAGTCCGTAATGCCACGACAATAAGGTAGAATATACTTTTTTCTGGTCACTTCTTGACCTTCCAACAGAACTGTGTTGCAAGCCTTGGACTTTCATGTGCTGTTCAGCTTAAGATATTCATCTTTCGTTACATTGTAGTAAACTGGCAAATTATTTTAGTTCTGTACTCTTTATATAGTTACCTGAAAAGTCGAAAGTGATCATTTCATTTTTTATTCACTTTTCCCCCGTGAAAACATGAGAAGGTGAAATGGAGAATGGGCTGAACTTCTTCTTGGGGACGATTTCAGTAGACATTTCTGTCAGAAGATAAGAATTCAATTTCTTATTCTGCCTTTCAGAAAGATATTTATACTTTAATAACCAAAAATAAAGGTATTTCTTTTTCATGCATAAAGGAAAGTACTTCAATGTTTAATACACTCTGTATTTTTACATACTGAAGCACCCATGTGCGCGTTAATTTTGATGACATTCTTTATGAGATATATAAAATTATTCTAATTTATTTTTTGTTATTATTATTTTTATTTTTTATTTCAATCCGATGAATATCATTCAGATTCGTACTGCGTGTATAGCCCAAGCCTATAAGTATGTATACCTGTCCCTGAGGTTGGGTAAACTAAGCTGGTATCCCACTTGCTTTGCCGTCATCATAGATTCTATTCTATATTAGTTTCTTAGTAGGAACAGGACAAAATATAAACAGAACATTGGACGGTTAGAAATATATTAGCTTAAATTAAAAAAAGTCCGTCTCGCAGGGGCTGCGTAAACTAAGCAGATTTCCCACGCGAAGGTTTACAATAGATAAATATACATACAGGTAACAATAGCGTGAATGCTCAGTAAATGTACAATACAAGTTAATTATCACTAAAACGGAAAGCGGCTGAATCGTAAAGAAACAGGCCAGCCAGCCTAATAGCGCTGCCTTGATAGACCGGAAAGACAAACAATTAATGAAATATATCTGAATATAACATATTAATTTTATTGAAGACAATTTACTAAATTAATAAATTTGTAATGAATCAGAATCAGTTTTATTTTAATCACTCAAATTTTAGTAATCCAAAAACAAAAGAAGGGGTGTCAACAAAACGTATTTGCATAGAATTATGGGGTTTATTGTTTAATAGAGTATTGTTTACGTAACAGTAACAGAAGTGGTGGTTTACTGAAGGCTGAAAATTAAAAAATGCTAAAAAAAATATCTCGGTTAATATTCAAGATAGAGAATAAATGTATATAACAATATGTATAGTACATTTAATTTGCATTAGGATTTATTCTATACAATTTTTGATCCAACTAATAGTAACGGAGATATTTTGAATTTTCAAAATTCTCCCCCTCTAAGCCTCCCTCCCCCTGGTCCGATTTTAGCCGTTAACGAACTTGATCTTTCTTTTTACATAAAACAATTAAATACCGAGTTTGGTGAAGATTAAACAAAAATTGCGACCACTAGAGTGTTAACAGACAAATATATATATATATATATATATATAGTTTAGAACGGACCTCATATTCGTCATCTACTAGGTAGGATCGATGGACATTTGAAGAAAAATTTCGAAAATTCCGTCATGAGTACGATCTCAATAGCCCTTAAGGGAAATCTGCTAACAGTGCTCTCTGTTAGTGTGGATCAAATCTGTGAAGGTTAGATATGTAACGAAAATAGTTGTATGTACCAATAGAAAAAGTACAAATAATGTTTAATTTAATGTTAAAGTTGTGGCAGAATCATGAGGAAACAATTCTATAAAACAACCAGTTCGGCATGGTTCGTTATAACATTTTTCTTTGCAAAGCATTAAAAAGGTACAGACATATTTCAACTAATAATATAGTCTTTTTTTTTTTATATATATAACGACGTAACTATAAATTACACAATATTATACGCATCATAAGAAGGAATGAGAAACTATTTGAGTTATATTTTCCTGTTATGTCTATTACTGTTGTTCTTTTTACCTAAACTTATTGCGCATATTTGTTTCCAATGGAATGGTATAAACGTTATTTCTTATTATGCTTGCATACCGACACAACGCGTTATATATTCCGATATTAATGCATATCCTCTAGTCAAGTCACGCACAGGGCCCGTCTCAAATTGTGAAATTACGTCAATCCCTTTGTTCATTTCGCAGCCAACTTGAGTATTCTGATTGAATTCTATCGATTATTCTTTGTTACTATAATTGGTTAACTTATTGTATGAATTCATTATTTTGATATATTTGTGTATTGAATATCTAACTTGAGAGTCTTTCATCATTCAATTAAAAACAGTTCATGTTCAATATTATTTCTTATTTGAAAATATAGCCACAGTGAAACATATGATCGCCGAATGCAAATAATTTAGGAGGTCTATGTAAAAAGGGTGTATGGCGGTATAAGCCCTTTTTGAGGAGATGACATTTTTAGATTCCTTGTGGTCTCTTTTATATAAGAAATTGCGTGTTTATATCACTTTAATGCACCTTTTACTGCCTGTTTGAATGAGCTGGTGTTTAGCCTGCTTTCTGCTATTGTGATTCGTATACATTCTATATTTAGTGCAGTGTAAATTGTGAGATTGTAATTTACTAGTTTCGTGAGACAAAAGTGAGTAATTAGGAAGAAGTTATTAGTGATGAACTAATTTTCAGAACTTCGAAGAAAAAAAGGAAAAATGAATCTCTTCAAGATCGCAAAAACAATATCAATAACCAATATTCGGATGAATCGTATACTTCAACAAAAGGTAGGATGGATACTAAGAACTATATCTCGATATTGAACTGTTGTAAACAAACGTGTGGAATTAAAGGTACTGCAAATGAGCAGTCAGCCTTTACCAAATTTCTGAAAAATGCCTTCGTGTCATTCAGGGAAAAGTACTTTCTGGCAGTAATTTCACTGAGAAAAGAGGATCCCATTCTGTAACGTTTCTTATACAGTACTATTTTATTAAAAAACTAACTTTCTGTATATAGCTGTAAATGTGTTTTTATTTTAGTTCATATTATCAGATCTTTAATAGCAATGTTTATGCAAGAAGGGCGTATGTAAGTTTATATTTAAAAGGGGTTTATTTAATATTTTTAACGATTTTTTTTAGATTTCTTCATAAATTAGATCACCAAAAATTGAACATAATTTCATTACTGGAAGTTCAAGTTGCACATGTTCCATGTTAAACGATATATACAAGTGAAATTTTGCACTCACAATATCTCAATACTAGGTTCTCAGTTATCAGCCCTTTTTACATAGACCTCCTCAATTTACAACTTTACCTCTCAAAAGGAACAATTATTATTCATATATTTTTCTAAAGAATTTATTAAAGCGTTTCCGAAATTCAAGTATTATCTCAAATGCTGTGAAGTTTGGATTTCAAGTTAAGACGAAATGTCGAAAAGAAATATTGTTACTGAGGTAAGAGCTCCCTTTTAGAAGAGCAGCCATTTTTTAATATAAATGGCCGAATTAAGTGTGCTGAAAGGAAGAAAAATAGGAATTGTTTTGACAAGAAAAAAAGCTGTTTCAGAAACTTTTACCTTCTGCCATTTCTATGTCACAAAATAATCCCTCCTCTTGAGATCAAATGGTTTGAAAGTGTTGTTTTAGGGGTTGAGTTTAAAGGTATTGAGGCATTTGGCTGGAAAGCCATTTTCCAGAAAGAAAATTATATTTACTTTTCCATTTTTATTAATAGAAAACTAAACAATAGCATCATTTTTTTCGTCAACGGTATTAAATAATATCTTAAAGCATTCAAACTTATATATACATTAATAATTAGTCCAGGAATTCATTTCTAGACTAATTTAGTTTATTCAAGAAACGAATAGTAGTTATTCCTAGAATTGCCGTGTCAATTTTTTCGAATACGAATAACATCCCATTTGAAGCATTTTTCTTCTGGATGTATTTTTCCATTTTCGCAGATTTTAAGTGCTTCTGTGGTTACTTGGACAAACCTCAGTGTGTGGATAACAACGTAAGAAATAATCCAACACCTCGACCTAGAAAAAGATGGATTATAACGGTAATTACAATTACACTTTCAAACACAACATTCATTAGGATTACACTCGTAATCACAAGATTTGTTCTGTCGTTGCGGCTATTATTTTAATCCTCTTTGTGATCACGATAATTATCGTAATCATAATCGCAAATTCCAGTTACAATCATATAGGAAATTTTTATTATGAATACGCCCTCTGATGAGTATCTGACATACTGATACTAGGAAAGTTTGGGAATACATGGCAACAAAGAAAAAGTCCGTCACCCAGGGGCTGCGTATTTGCAATAAGATTGATTCCATACAATTTTTCGATCCGATGTATAGTAACGGAGATATTTCGAATTTTCGAAGTTCACACCTCTAACCCCCTCCCCCTCCCTCCTCCTGGTCAGATTTCAGACATTAACGATCTTGACCTTTCTTTTTACATAAAACAATAAAATACCGAGTTTGGTGACGATTAAAAAAAAAATTGCGACCACTAGAGTGTTAACAGACTCTATATATATATATATATATATATATATATATATATATATATATATATATATATATATATATAATTATTTATATAATTTTGAACGGACCTAATTTTCGTCATCTACTAGGTAGGATCGATAGACATTTGTAGAAATTTTTCGAAAATCGCGTCAAGAGTACGCCCTCGAAAAATGCGTGCTCTCCTCTTCCATATTATTTTTAGCAGATTTCCCTTAAGGGAAATCAGCTATGGAGGACGTACACATGACGCGATTTTCGACAAATTTCTTCTAATGTCCATCAATCCTACCCAGGAGATGACGAAAATTAGGTCCGTTCAAAATTATATATATATATATATATATATATATATATATATATATATATATGTCTGTTAACACTCTAACGGTCGCAATTTTGGTTTAATCGTCGCCAAACTTGGTATTTAATCGTTTTATGTAAAAAGAAAGGTCAAGTTCGTTTACGGCTGAAATCGGACCAGTGAGAGAGAGGGGGGGGGGTTTAGAGGGGGGATTTTGAAACTTGGAAATATCTCCGTTACTGTACGTCGGATCGAAAAATTTTTTAGAACCAATCTTAGTGCAAAGTAAATCTACTATAAAGATTGTTACATACATTTATTCTCTATCTTGAATATTAACCGAGATATTTGCATTTTTATTAAGTGTAATGGACGAGCTATGGTCGCTTCTGTTAGTTCCCGCCAAAAGCTAGTTCTGTCGTTTCCGTATCTGTTCGGCAATCGTATGGAGATTTCTTTATTGTATAACTTTACGTGGGAAATCTGCTTAGTTTACGCAGCCCCTCCAGTGACGGACTTTTTTTAATACATATAAGTGTCCACCATTTTTGTCATTCTAACCTTTTATACTATAGAAGTAAATTAGAGATAGCAATACACATAAGTTTTAACCTTCCACATAGCAAGGAGTTAAATTTGGTGACTTTTTATATTTTGTGTAGCACACCTGCTAATTAATATACGGTCTCAAAAAAATTCTTGTAAAGGTTCGGCACTCGTGTAGAGATTTCTCTATTGTATAACTATACTGGGGGAATCTGCTTACTTCACGCAGCCCCTGCGTGACGGACCTTTCCTCTTACAGTAGCCGTTTCGTTTCAGTAATACATTTGCCTATAAATCCCACTTGACAATCAATTTTCCTATTAACATCAAGTACTAAATTGCCATTGGTCCAAAATGATCTATCAAAACCCCTGTTCAGAGAATCCCCATTTCATAGACAGTTTACCGGTCCCATCGTCACCTAATATCATCAGTTATGTATTCCTAGAAATATTACTAACTGTATAGCTAATCGGTGCGGATTTTTTTTAAGTGACTAGAGGCTCTGGGTCATTGTTTATTTGTACTTTAACATATTTTAGTGGTCCTACATGAAATAATCTTGTAAATTGTATTCACATTACTATATTGTATAAGGAGGGAATCAATTATTTCGATAAGTAAGTACGGTTTTACAGGAAAAATAAAACTTTGGCCTCATTTTCAGTTTTCTGGTCTTTGGCTGCGGTCCAGAGTTTTTATTGAATCCTTATAAAGAATAAAGTACTGTGTAAAAAGGCCTATCTCTTGGTGTCAATAAAGACTCTTCGGCAATGTTCCAGAACACTCGAGCCTTAAGCCTCCTTCATTCTTTCATTGCTATTTATTTACTTTCGTTATTTATTGAACTAGTTGCTCATTGGTCAGTGGTCTCTTACTCAGGTCATTTGTATTTATTTTTTTTTTATAACTGAGAAACATACGGACAGTGTGTAGGCCACAAGGGGGTAGAAACGAAATTAGAGGGTACCTAACCGTTTGGCCTCAACTGTTCTCAACCACTCCTAATTCCTCGAGGATTTAAATAGGACGGAAGAATCTTACAGTTTCAGCGGATCCTAAGTTCTCTGGCAATCGCCTCATTTGATAAGACCATAATTATCATCTGTGACTGAAGGGGTTGAGAAGCCCCATCTTTAATCATATCTGACACCGCAGACTGAGGGTGCAACCGACCACCGCCACGTCTGTGACTGGCAACCGCAAAGCCGATCCAGACACATCCATCAGTTTCTGGTCTACCTGATTGTTGACAAGGCTCCCTCCGTCATCGCCGTGGTACCAGTATGGTATAAACCTCTAAGAAGCATAGATCAGTCACTCCTTGTCCCTACAGTTCTCTCCCACCAGTAATAACGATGGTGGATACCACTGGCATACCCTGAAGAGGATGGTTCCGATGCCACACCCAATTCAGCCCAGGTGGGATCTAATTGCGAAAAACCTATACAGCACAGAAGTGCACAAATTACGTCTCCATGTGTCATCTATTGAAGAAATAGTTATATTCAAAGGGTTTCAAGAAATGTTCTGGAATGCAAAGTTTTAGGCATTTTTTTGAAAAAGATAGTCTTATCTTTTGGGCAAATTTTTGACATCAGAAATCGATGTTTATTTCAACATTTTTATATTGTTAAAAAAATAAATAAACTCTCCTAATTGATGTTTATACGCTTTCAGGCATACGAATCTATAAAATTTGCCACATCAGTCCTTGTAGTGCTGATCACATATTGGTCGGTATGATCATTCTTCTACAAATGAAAGTGGGATTTACTGATAATGAGAAATTATTTTTCCGTGAAATAGTTTAAGATTTTTCACTTAATTATAGCAATTATGCTTTGCTTTAAAAAAAAAAAATAACTTAGGACCCTAGATTAGATTCCAGCATTATCGAATTTCTAAGTTTATAATGATAAAATAAAATTTTTCACTGACCAAAAAACACAACCACACACACTCACAAATAATGTATTTGAATTCATACCGAATATTGAAAGTGAGTATACTTAATTAATACCTTATTTCCTTCAGGGAAATATAGGTACAGAAATCAGAGAGGGTGACTACTACAATTTACAAGGTACATATGCCCGAGCATGTGCGTGTGTTTATATATTGAAAGCTCATAATAAATCCATATTGCCTGAACATTATTTCCTTTGTAATGCATGTGCTTTTTAATGACGTGCCCATGAAGTTTAATGTTTCTGAAAACAACAAGGGATGATGCCACGTTTCTGCATATTTATCAACCACCAATATATATTTCCACGAGAATAAACAGGTTGTGATAATGTTTGTCTAAGATTACATGTGGACATTCCGAAGAGTGCATTCAATCTTTGTGTAAAGACTCAATGTCTAGATTATTGATAGTTATAAGGACCTTTGTTCGGTTTTAATTAGCCATATTGTCCCGTGTATTGTTGGCCTCTGAGATTTATAGGATCTATACGAGCTAATGCACAAACAGCTTCATGAACAAAGTTTTATGTTCCTTTATATTTTAACGACCAGCAGTTTCTGTACACGTTGTAATTTTTGAAAGTTGAATCCTCCGTCAAGTCTTTTATATCATATATTTATTGCGTATGTCAGAGAGGATAAAATATTTTCTTCTACGTCAGTTGAAAATCCCTACAAATTCTACGTGTTCATGTCATATTAAGTATTATTAGCGTACATACAGCGGACCCTCCAAACTGTGCGCAATAGTTCAGTCTATTTTGTAAGTTGTGCAACATTGTTACACTGTAACTTGTAGCTTTATTGAAAGCCCATTCCTTATATTGATTAAAGTAGTCTTATTCTTAGGAAGTGATATTTTTAAAACAATTTACGTCCCTCGTGGGGCCATTCATCCAAGAACAATTCCCTGTCACGGTGTAACCATTGACCTTTTCAACACTTTGTTCATTACGTTTATTTTCAATGTTCGTTTGGAGAGCAAGACCTTACATTTTAATATCATCGCTATTTTGTACACATCACTTATATGAACTTATATTAAAATTAATTTAAAATAATTGAAAGGTTCTTGAAAAAAATTGTTAATCCATATACAGATGTCGACGAGTCTTCGTCAACTAAAATAATAATAAAAATATAAACAAGAGAAAAAAATAAACAAAATTGTTACACACATATTCATATTAGAAAAGTCCGTCACGCAGGGGCTGCGTAAACTAAGCAGATTTCCCAAGTGAAGTTATACAGTAGAGAAATCTCCATTGGAGAGCCAAACGGTGACGGCAAAGGGCCGAACTAGTTTTTCACGGGAAATTCAAAAATCCGTTATCGGCCCAAATTTCATAAAAATGCAAATATCTCGGTTAATAATCAAGATAGGGAATAAATGTATATAACAATATTTATAGTAAATTTATTTTGCAATAAGATTGATTCTGTACACTTTTTCGATCCGGTTTATAGTAACGGAGATATTTCGAATTTTCGAAAATCCTCCCCTCTAAACCCCCCCTCCCACTGGTCCGATTTCAGCCGTTAACGAACTTGATCTTTCTTTTTACATAAAACGACTAAATATCGAGTTTGGTAACGGTCAAACAAAAATTGCGACCGCTAGAGCGGTAACAGACAAATATATATATATATATATATATATATATATATATATATATACAGTTTTGAACGGACCTCATTTTCGTCATCTCCTGGGTAGGATCGATGGACATTTGAAGAAAAATTTCGAAAATCGCATCATGAGTACAACCTCAATAGCTGATTTCCCTTAAGGGAAATCTGCTAAAACAAACTCGCTTCGGTGGTACATATACTGAAATTGGAACGAAAATTAATTCATCAAAACAATACCCAGATTATTCATTCCCAAATGTGATTAGCATTTGTAATTCATTTTTAATAAAAAATATATCGTTGCTCAAATGAAGGTCACCATAATATGGTATACATTATATTATGATAAAAATATTTTATTTTTTTGCACTTTTTTACTCCAAAATTTCCCTAGTTAAGATTTCGTTAACGTCTTTAATGAATAGTCAATATTTATGAATTGTATTGTTACTATTTTCTGTGACGTAAAATTCAAGAAATGTTTAGGTATATATGTTCCAGAAAATTCGAACATAGGTGACGATACCTGCTACAGATTATACTACCCTATCTCGTAACTACACTTCTCTGCTTGTCAGTGAGGGAAATAACCTATTGAGGTCATACTCATGACGCGATTTTCGACAGATTTCCTCAAATGTCCATCGATCCTACACAGGAGATGACGAAAATGACATCTGTTCAAACCTGTATATATATATAGATATATATATATATATAGATATATATATATATATATATATATATATATATGTCTGTTGACGCTCTATCGGTCGCAATTTCTGTTACCAATTTTGATATTTAAACGTTTTATGTAAAACTAAAGGTCAAATTCGTTAATGGTTGAAGTCCGATCAGTGGGGGATTTTGAAAATTCTTAATATCTCCGTTATGTATGCGTCGGGTCGAAATATTTTTTATAATCAATCGCATTTTAAATTCAATTGCCTATAAATGTTTTTATATACATATTTTCTATAATATGAGTATTAACCGAGATATTAGGCATCATTAATTTTCAGCCCTTAGTAAACCCCCACTCGTGTATGTTGTGTTGTATTAACGTAAGCTGTTATAACATGAAACTATTTATTCTAAGCTTAAAAACCATATATTGTTTTCATGAGACCTTGATTATGGGAGATGCGTAAGACTTTGTTATACACCTGCCAATGAGAGAGCTGAAACAGAATTATTTTTCCATCAACAACGAGATATACATCCCGACAGACGGACTCGGAATAGAAAATCCCACCTCATCTATACTAACGGAGATATTCATTCAGCACATCGAAGGTACGCACTTACAAAAACTCATGGACAAGCACCACATTACAAGATACTTCAGATTCGTAGATGACACCTTTTGCATTACAGAAACAGACAACATCAACGAGATACTAACAGACTCAACACACTCCACCCCAAAATACGTTACACCATGGAGACGGAAAACGAAATAACACTGAACTTCCTCGATCTCACAATTACCAGAAAAACCGATAGCCTGGAATAAGGAATATACAGAAAACCCAGAGCCACAGATACAACTATACACGCCACTTCAAATCCTTAATATACGATGATATCGTGAAGTAAGATTTTACCTTCTTGTCTCGAAAATCTTATTTGATCTATACATACTCGATATTTAACTGTTTCGGTTAACACTAAAGATCATATCCTGTTATTGGCAGAAATCGCACCAGGAATAAGGGGGGTTTAGAGTGGGGAATTCGAAAATCAAAAAACCTCCGTTATTATGAGGCGAATCGAAATATGTTATTGGATCTTGTTAAAATACTGATGCTCTACAATTGCTGTTCTATGTATTTTTACGCAGCCCCTGTGTGACAGACTTTTTCTTTTTTTTGAGGAAATAGCTTGACCAATGGCATTAAATTAACTTCTCAGAGTATATCTGATCTCCATTTGCTATTAATTTCACTATAGTTGTTTTATTTATATCTATTTCAGTTTTCCTATTATTTAGTTTATTGATTTTTATATTGTCTTTAATTCATTTATTCATTTTGTTTCTTGTACTTTAAATGTTATAGACTAAATTTTCTGTACCTTGCTCCTGTAAACATATGTTAACAATGTACAAAAAATATAAACTGCTCTTTTCCTCGGTTACTTGAGAAGGGAGGAAGGAAAAAAAAAAAAAAAAAAAAAAAAAAAAAAAAAAAAAAAAAAAAAAAAAAAAAACAACTTCACCTGTTGAAAAATTTAGATTTGAGCAGTTCTGATTTAAAGTTATTAAATACCAAGATCTCGGGTTACTGAATACCTTTAATGGGCAATAGATTTATTTTTAACTTCTTGCAACGACTCCCCTTTTTGCGCGATTACCATTATCACCTCTGATACAGATGTAGGTGTGTTCATTTTATGGTAACGATAAGATCTTTATCGGCTGATGGAAATGTTCAGAGTAACTCGCTCAGGGATTCCTACGCTTTCTACCAATTTACTATACATTGGTTGTGGAATTGATGAGTTCCCTTCAAGAAACCTAGGCTAGCTCCCTACGCACGACTTCAATCATGGCCACCATTTGATACGCGTGATCCGAAGCATTAGATTTATTTTTTAAGCGTTTTTCATCTTCATTCCTGACCGAGTTTTTTTTATTCGCTTCTAGCTTTCAATGCATTGTGTAGGCGTGTAAAAGCGCATTACTATTGTCCGACAAGACGGTGGGAAGATATCCCTTATGTATGGTGTCTAGTACATTTTTTTCCTATGAGGAACAGATTATAATATTTGACTTAAAAGTGACATTTAAATTAATTTTAACAGTATTTTAAGCTTGGAAAATATAATTGAATACAGAGTTGGGCAAAATTGTAATTACATTTACAAGTTACAAGTTATAACTACTTTAGTTGAAATATAGTTACAATTACAACTGCTAATGTAATTAGTTGTTGGTAATGGGCAACTACATTTTCAACTAAAGTAATTGTAATTGATATTTCACAACTACAGATAGTAGTTGAGAAAATCAGTAGTTCCAAAAACAACTACAGTTTGTAATTGTAACTGTAGTTGTAGGTGCAACTACAATTACTTGGGTAATTACTTTAAAAAACTGTGTGAAACACTGACTGAAGTAGTTGAGGCTGTTAACAAATAACTACATCCAATGTATTTATATTCAAAAGTTTATTATATTACATATAATACATTATTATAATAACTGAAAATAATTTTAATGCAAATAAATGAAAACTAACGAAAATAATGTGTAAATTCCTTTTTATATTTTCCCGACTCGAATGAAATTAAATAATACTTTTAAAATTTAAAATTAAAACAAATTAGCCGTTAAAATTACTCTTAACTCAGAAATTTTGTAAGACAGGCTATCTGATTTTGGGGGTTTCGCCGCAAAAGAAAATAATCTCTCTTCTGCTCTGCTTCAACTTACCAACTACATTTTTGTAACTGTAGTTGCAATTACATAACTAGTATTTATTAGTTGAAAAAGTAGTTAATTGCAAAAGTATTTAATTACTGCCCAACTCTGATTGAATATCACAGATGTGTACGAAAGATGGCATACACAGCTGCACAGTTTCTTCGTACTCGGCCCCTCAGAAAACACGATATCATTGATATAAATATGTTACATACATTGCAATACCTTTTATTTAAAACAGGAAACTTTATAAATATTGTACGATAGGTTATAAATGAGTGTTTTTAAGACATTTTGGAATTTTTAAATCCCGATGACTTTTAAGAAATGATTTTTTAAAAGAACTTAGTAATTGCTGACATATCATTATATTTAACACTTTCTTAAAAACATAAAATATGATATATGACACACAAGACAGTAAAACATACAAAATTAGACTCACTTGATCATACGAAGGGTAAACTAGTCGACTTACACCTTTCGTATTAATATTATTAAAATATGAACAATCGTCACATACACAAAATCCCATGTGACTTTATACATGGTGAAATGAATTTCATTTATTTCCATTAAGCGTTAAAGAACGTAATTAAATGTGTCATGTATGTTTGGCTTTCAAATAAAATGCAACTAATACAAAACCAATTCACTTCATTGTAAATTATTCAATAACAAGTTCAAATACTAAATTCGTTTAAAAATATCTCATATTCAATGATTACATTTTCATATTTGTTTATAATAGAGCAATTGTTTTAGCAAACTTTATAACATCCTTAATAAATATTTTTATTTCTTAAATTAATGAAGGGTGACTTGCTTTGCAAATATTGAGGAAACTTTATTAGTCTCCTAATCATATAATAATAGAACTAGATGGGCGGGGAAAGCAATTATATTCTTATATCTACTTTAATACACTAACAAGGATACAAATAGATATACTCACAAACTTGGGAAAATTCACAGCCATATAAATAAAAGTCCGTCACGTAGGAGCTGCGTTAACTAAGCAGATTTCCCACGTGCGTTACGTTTTTGAATTTAACTCAAAAATTAAAAGTTCAATGAGAACAATGTTTGGTATTTAAGCTTCAAATAAAGCGCTTCATAATATAATAGAATATTGTTAATATGAGATGAGTATGAGTGGGGGTTTACTTAGGACCGAAAACTAAAAAATGCAAATATCTCAGTTAATAATCAAGATAGTGAAACAATTTACATTACTACATTTATAGAATATTAAATTTACAATAAGAATGGTTCTATAAGCTTTTTCGATCCGACGCATAATAACGGAGATAATAAGAATTTTCGAAATTCCCCCCCCCCCTAATCACCCTCTCCCGGTCCGATTTCAGCCGTTAACGAATTTGATCTGCGTTTTGTATAAAACGATTATATATCAAGTTTGGTAACGATAAGACAAAAATTGCGACCACTAGAGCGTTTACAGACAAATATATATGTATATATATATATATATATATATATATATATATATATATATATATACAGCGGATTTTACGTCAAATGGAAATCAAATTTTAGGTTGTAATACCCGTCGATCCTACTTAGGAGGTGGCTATATGTAGTGTTTGTTACCGCTCTAGCTGTCGCAATGTTTGTTTAATCACTACCAAACTGGATGTATAAGCATTTCACGCAAAAAGTAAAAATATAGTCCTAGCCTATAGTATAGTAACAGGTGAAATCGGACCTAGGGGGGAAGGGAAACGTTCGGAGAAAAAGAAAATTGAAAATGTCCTTGTTACTATGAGTCGGATTGTATATAATCAATATTTAAAAAAAAAAAAAAAAAAAAATGTTCTAAATATAAATCTTAATCCTGGAGTGGCGAGTTCTATTTCCGCCTGGGCAAAGGAAATTATTTAGTGACAAAATACATTAAATAACATCCTAAGTCCCACCCTGGCTAGGTTGGTAACCTGTAGATAACCCGTCCCAATTAGCCTGAGTTGCAAAAAGTGGACGTTAATAAATAATAATAATGAACTAAATATAAATGAGGACTAATACACTTTTTCTCTATCTTGAATATTAAACGAGAATTTTGCATTTTTAAATTTTCACCCATCTATACACATCCAATATCTGTCATTGTACGTTATTTATAAGTGAACATGTAATGAAAACTCTTATTCCCAGCTTAAATACCAAATATTGTCAGATCTTCACTAAATGAGAAACATACAAATACGTTGTGCCATTACGCCATCAATTTAGATGTTTTAGAAATAGACAGTATATGGTGAGGTGAGATCAGTATTATGTCATACCATCACGTGGGAAATCCCTGCATGACAGACGTTTATTTATTGTTATTGGCACTCTAGAATGTTTATTTTTTTAGGATTCTCTCTCAGGAAATACGCTTGTATGTTTATTAGCAGATTTCCCTTAAGGGAAATCAGTTATTGAGATCGTACTCATGACGCGAGTTTCGAAAAATTTCTTCAAATGTCCATTGATCCTACGCAGGAGATGACGAAAATGAGGTCCGTTCAAAATTATATATATATATATATATATATATATATATATATATATATATATATATATATATATATATATATATATTTGTCTGTTAACGCTCTAGCCGTCGCAATTTTCGTTTGATTGTTACCAAACTCGATATTTAAACGTTTTATGCAAAAATAAAGATCAAGTTTGTTAATGGCTGAAAGCGGACCAGTGGGAGGGAGGGTTTAGAGGGGAGGATTTTCGAAAATCCGAAATATCTCCATTACTATGCGTCGGATCGAAAAATTATATAGAATCAATCTTATTTGCAATTAAATTGACTATAAATAATGTTATATACATTAATTCTGTATCTTGAATATTAACCGAGATATTTGTATTTTTTGTTTTCAGCTTCTGAGATGTGATCGGCTAACTTCGGGTCAAGTCGCGAGTTTCTGTCAAGATCTAGTACGGGCCGTTCCCGGAACTGTTTGACTCTATTCTGAAATTTCTCTATTGTAAAACTTCACGTTGGGAAATCTGCTTAGTTTACGCAGCCCCTGCGTGACGGACTTTTTTTGATAAAAGAAACCCACAGAGTAATTATTTTATTCGTGTACCAAGCCTTAGTGTTATCTTTCAATCACTGGCAAGAATTCTCAATATTTAGGAATTATTATACGTAATATGAAATTGCAAATGGTACGGAGGTATCTACTCCTTCTGAAATGACAATAGCATCTCCCGTATATAATTTATAGCCTCAGAGAGTGAACAGAGCTTGGAATAACATTTCTTTATTCTTTAACGATTCTGCCTGTTCCGTATGTTCGTCCTACGCGGTTGCTTTATGACAAGCCACTTACCTCAAGGGTAATCCAACTTAAGCCTCCTTCTACTGACTCATACTCGGTTCTGAGTCGTAGCTTCTTCAAGAAATTAAAGGAGAAAAAAATGCGAAGTTAAAACAGTTGTGTTCTGCTATTTCTTTATTTTTTCTTCTTTTAATTTAATGTTTTTTGTATATTGATTCTATATAAAGGGAATTTAATATTATTTATTTTCCTATAATGTGATTATCTTATGAGTCGTTTTTTAAGTACTTTTTGGAGCTTTTTTCTTTTCATATTTTAGCTGTGGTTTAATCATTTCTTGCAAATGAATAATATATATATATATATATTAAGTGTCAACCATTTCTAATAAGAGATTGGATTTTAAAAAAAGTAGACAAATTTTATGCATAGGAAAGTATGTTTACTGTACATTATTTATTGATTCTTATATTAATCACATTTAGCGCCTGTGGCGATTGGACGACGTATCAGTTCAATTCTTATTATCAGTTTACCACATTTATGCTCATCATTGCAAATATTTTCAGTATTTTCCTACATTGTAATTTTTCTAAAATGTTGTTATGTTTCAAGAAATGTAATACGCGGTCTATATACTCTCTCTCTCTCTCTCCCTCTCTCTCTCTCTCTCTCTCTCTCTCTCTCGCTCTCTCTCTCTCTCTCTCTCTCTCTCTCTCTCTCTCTCTCTCTCTCTCTCTCTCTCTCTCTCTCTCTCTCTCTCTCTCTCTCTCTCTCTCTCTCTCTCTCTCTCTCTCTCTCTTTCTCTCTCTCTCTCTCTCTCTCTCTCTCTCTCTCTCTCTCTCCGCTCACTTCCTCTGGAAATTTTTCGAACAGCAGGCTATTAGATATATTTGAAAGAAGGGGAAGAGGCTAGCTGTTCGATTCCCTTTGGAAAACAAACATTGTTAGCTCCCTGAATCATACGGATCTAATGTGTTTTCACTTGTTACCGCTGGAGATATTTTCCACTTCCAGCTGATTGTTTACTCTGCTCCAGACTCATTTCTGTGAGCCATTGAACGACTTTTTACTACTGTTTACAAAAGTAAAGTAGTATTAGAAAAAGTTACACTAAAGTTTACTTGTTATTTTGAGTTTTAGTGACTCCCTTGGCGATTCTTCCGCAAATGTAACTACAAAATATGGCTTTATTAAACTATAGAAATAACATAAAATTGAATAAATAGTAGTTACAATTTTCAGCCAATGGTGCTAAATACAATAACTAATAACTCACCACTGTTATGTTTAGATAATGTTTTCTGAATATTTAAATTTACATCTTATGTTATTTGTTTATGCCTCACATCTGAGGTGATTTGCATGAGGAAGGTAATGTTGGATCTCTAATTAGGATAATCAATTTACTTGCTTGTGTAAAGGAGGGGTTATTTATATATATTTGCAAACAAATAAAAACCTTAAATACCTGAAGATTTCTCATATCTGTAATTAACTTTATTTGAATATAATAAACGTAAATCTACTTTGTAAATCTTTTCAAGTACGTTGTAGACATATTTTATTATAATTCTATATTTTTTTATATATATTTATGTTATTTAGATTTGTTAGAGTGTCTGCAATACATTGGCTGCTGTCTGTTAGTAGTTCAATGATATCCTGGGTATGCCAAGTTTTTTTCATTGAATGCATTTTGTTAATGTATGTTTTATAGTCATTGTATTATTATTACAGTATTTACAAATAGAGATGTATGTCTTTGTCATTACGAATTTATGTGTGTGGCCCATCCTGAGTCTGGATCTACACCTTTGTTGGTTGATTTATAATTTTAGTCTCATGAAATACTTCAATTTAAAATATCTCAAATGAATTTAGATTTAACTAACTAAGCATTTAGCACCTGATTAGACTTTGATCAGTATTGTAACTTCCTACTAATAGGTTTAGATTTTTGAAGGAGATTGAAGAAAATATTATTGAAGTTAAAATAGTATCTGGAGACCCACTAAAATGGAATTTAATATGAATCTTCAAAATTCTTATATACTGAAGTGCCTGGAGGGTATTTATTTAGGGGAGGGAAATTCACAAAACATTTGTAACTTCTGTCTTTTAAAGTCCAGTTGTTCAAGTCTTTCTCAATACATGTATAAAAGTTGGGCTCGTAAACTTCTTCAGTCCCCATAAATGTCTGCGGAAGACAGTATAAATTAGTGATTAGTACATTTACTCATTTCATTAAATATAGGTTAATATATAACGTATTTAGTGAGAGCTTTTGAAGGGTATAGATTTGAGTTTGTGTGTAATGGACGACGAAAATAGATAAAATATTTTTTCTTTCCCAATATGAAAAAATCATTACAATTGTATTATAACGACTATTCTTCAAAACAATACAGCTTGTGCATTGAGTAATATGACCATTAGTTAAAACTTTTTCCATTAAAATCATACATAAGTTATTCATTTACCGTTTTCCTGTTTTTTCAAAATTAAAAAGAGATAATTGGATATTTCAAATAATACCCTTCCACCCGATAAATTTTCCATTCGAAAAAAAAATCAAAATTTTCCGTTCATAGTATGTACAGTATTTCTGAAATAAATATTCTATAAAGGAACTATGTTTATATGATTATTAGTATCCTCGGCCCTCAGTGAAGGGGGTGGTCGCCGAGCAAGAGGCAGGGGTGGGTTTGGAGAACTTTTCTTTTTTGTGTTCTTATTCAGGATAGCATGGGAACCTCCAGGCCATATATGGAATACGAATGTAGAATTTTGATCCCCCTAGTGTGCATTTCCTATCGGGAATCACATGTCCCATCCGATCTTGAATGCTTTTTCTCCATTTTAATTTTACATCCGTTTGGAGTTGACGGTTTTCGAATCTGCTTTGGTTGTTTTCTTGTTTGTCCATGACAAATATATGTTCTTATCTTCAAGCGAATTAAAGAAGAGACAAACAGGCCTTCGTTTCACAAAGAGTTACTTTAGATGCGACAGACACATTGGAGACCAGCGAACTTTAACAATGGGGCGTTGTTGGAGCTTTTGTTCAAAATGAGGTCTGTCGCTTATGAATAGTTTGTCCGAGGGAAGGACATTTGAAAAAAAAACAAGAAAGAAAAAATCAAGAAGAAATTCTTGATGTCTATCTGCCACCTTACTCTACGAAGAAGGAATACCTACCACGATTCTAGTGGTTTTGGTAATAGAATTCCATACCTATATTTAGAAGTGCAAAAGAATGAGTGTTACCCTACATTACAGAGATTTCACTTGAACTATAGTTCCCCGTGAAAATCAGTTAGCTTTCGGGATCATAGTGAGTAAATTTAGAATTTACCAACAGGTAGGATTCCCGACCACCAGATTACATTTAAGGATCGCCTCACGCACTCCGATAAGAATTCTCTTCAACAGATTAAACAACCAGTACAGTAGTGTCCTGAGTAAGGTTATTTGTGACCAAAATTTTTCGAATACTCGTAAGTATTAGTAGATTCCAGCAACGAGCTATTGAGGTTGTAGTCAAAATTCGCGATTTTTGGAAAAATAAAAATATATGGTATGCATTTATCGTCAAAAAAGAGGTTCGTCGAAATGATATATGAGGTAGGTTAATGTCGCAACAGTCTGAGATTTGAAAAAGAAACGTTCCAACGCAGCATCGAAACCTTGATTAGTCAGAGCTCACAAGATGGACACTAAATCAATTACGGACCAATCAGCAACTGGTTAATCAGTTGATGTTGGAACAAACCCATAATAGAGTCAGGAAATCGGGTGACTGATATGGGAACCTGTGCCCATAAACTGTAGGTTCTTAATGACCACGCAAAAAGGCGCCCAGAGTAGGAACTCTGCTTTCCACCAATCCAGCCTTATAAACCTTTATATGAAAATTTATAGAAAATTTTGAAACATTGACTTACGAGGAGAACCTCCACAGGCAATATCTAGCAAGTTCCCTGCTTAAAAAGCAACAAAAAAAATACACATATAAGTTGAGTCAGTTGAGCAAAACCTGCCTTGAGTGTGTGGAGCAGAGAGAATCCTATTTTTATTTGTATATTTTAGAAATAAATTACAGCTTACCAACTTTTAAGAGCCTGTGTAGGACAAAGGACTTTATTGAATGAGTTAGTCTCTAAATGAATTCCTATTACCCAGGCAGGAATCGAACTCACCAATCTAGGTTTACTGTTTAATATAAAGAATCAGAGACTTAGTATACGTTTTTAAAAATGTATTCCATATTTTAGTAAATATAAAATATATTTATATAAATATTATATGTAATGGCCATAAATCGTGTGGTTAGAATATGAAGTCGGGTCCAGGTAACATATTCTAGGACTCCTCGGAATGTTATTTGATGGAATTAAATTCCTAAGAAGAAATTCCATCCAAGGGCCTTTAATGCTGTATTTCGGAATCTCAACGTGGTATCTTTCCACGAAAGGATACTGTCCCCAAACAGTGAATTTGATTGTTACTCATAAATTCCAAAATAAAGGAAAAAAAAGTGTGTTTGAATTAGGTGGTCAACTAATCCAGGTCATTATAAAGCGTCGTTTTTAAATACTATTAATTTAGAAAGTATTTATTTTAAGCGAAATTTGGTGAAGAAGAGGTGGCGTGAAAGCTGCGGAACATGCAGCGGAACGGCAGTATGACTAAAATTTATTTGGAAAAAATGACTTTTATTGGTGACCCTTGCCAGAAAATAAAAATATTGCGTCCAGAATAAGAATTTTATGTTTTGTATATCATTAATTCTGTCATGTAAATATCCAATACACACGCAACCGTAACCCCACGCATGCACAAACACACACACAAACACACAGCAAAGTAAACAGCTAACGTTGTATTATCCCTACAAACACATTCAACAATCTTTCGTTTGATGTTACGGAACTGTTGCAAGGATGAACTATCGACTACTGCCTCCTATCTTTGGTGTCTTGAGACCCTTCGAGTGGCTGCATAAAAAACAAGTAGTTTTCTGCCATTATCCTATAAAAACATTTGTGGGAGGGCGGAGCCTACGTATGCATAAGCCACATCAATGTCAGGGTTATAAAAACTCCCTACCCGATCAGCTTCTGCCCATATATATATTATTATATTATGCAGTATAGGTTTGGGTTGGCTACAAATATTTCTGCTTTTACTGACACCATAAAAATGACCGGTTTTTTTTGTGGGGGGAGGGGGGTTGCTGCACTTCAGAATTTGATCAGACGGATTCGATTCCCAGGAGTGGGGTAATAAATGCATCAGCAATGCGCAGATTTAAATTCTTGACGTCTATTTGATCGTACGGTTTTGTAAAGGAATGTGGAGCGACTGAAAGAAAGATGCCTGTCACGCAGGTCTGCGATAAATAAGCAGATTTCCCAAGTACGTCACGTATTTGCATTTATCTCAAAAAGTAAATATTCAATGAGAACAATATTAGGAATTTAGGCATCAAATAAAGGGCTTCACAATATAACAGCTTATTGTTAGTATTACATGGGTAGGACAGGGGGTTTACTCATGGCCGAAAACTGAAAATGGCAATATCTTCGTTAATAATCAACATAGTAGAAAAACGCACATAACCACATTTATAGAACATTTCATTTGCAATAAGATAGTTTTTGTACAATATTTCAATCCGACGCATAATAATGGAGATATTAATATTTTTCGAAATCCCCCCCCCCCTCTAACCCACTCTCCCACTGGTCGGATTATTTACTAGTATCACTAGTTATACATGCAAACTTTTTTGCATTTTACTTTAATTTAATGTGTGAAGTATAAAATAAGATAGTATATAAATATTTTTAGATGTAGGCAATGAAGACAGCTTGCGTTGTACTTAGTTGTCTAATTATATAATTCAAGCATCAGATATTGTCATAGATACATAATAATAATACAAATTATTCCCTAAAATTCTATAATGACACATAATGTTTCTAACTAGTTATTACTTCACTAGATTTAAATAATTTTTCTTTTTTTTTCAATAGTCGCTAGCCTTCTTCTTGATAGATCTTATTTTCCAAACAATTGGTATAAATGTCCTACGATTTTCAGTAATAAATTCGATTTAAGCAATAAACGACTAAATAATTGCCAACTGAAATTTGTTTAAGGTTACCCAAATTTAATATATATTTTTTTCATTTGCAGAGCTTTCATTGTTTCATTCCTTGAGACAGAGAGCTTCTCTTGTGCTTGCTGCACCTTGCTTTATTCTGTAATAAAGCAAATTTGGATTCTGATTACGCCAGAAAAAGTAAGTAAAATTTTACTTAACACAAACAGACATTTTTCGAATTAACATGCAAATTGACTGATGTGTTTTGTTAGTTTAAGTTACCATTTGTATAATTTCAATTGATTAGCATGAGTAATACGGCGAAATTTAAGTTTATCAAGAATAGAAGAACTAGATTAAAATTTCTAAAGACCTTGTTAAGTTGGTGCATATTCAAAGAATGTCATATGCAATTTAGAAACTGAAAACTTCATTCAATGTAAAGTAAGCTCAACAACGTGCACTCTTTAATTCATTGTCAAATTATTTTTTTATGGTTTGGGTCCGTCACCGAGCCTCTGTAATTTTAGTCCATCAGTATTTCAGTATTTTTGAAAATATATTTCATTTATATTTACATCTTCAGATATACGTCACAAATATTTATTTTCCACTTTAATACTTTCACAATAAATAATGTTCTGTTTAATGAACTTTACTTGCGGATCGAATTAATTCTAATTAACACCATAAAAAATAATTATCGCCTGACAAGATGGATGTGCTGCGACCTATTAAATAAATGGGAAGGATTGAGAGAATGAGAGGTAGAAATTGAAGAGAGTCCTTCTACCTCTATGGAACAAGAGAATCTCATCAGGTTGCAAGTTGGGATTTATAGCTTTGTCCTTCTTACCGATTGATTCCATTCATCTAATCCTTGCACTATTTATTTAAGGATACCTTTGTAATATTAGTTCCACATATAAATTTTCTTAGCAACATTATTTTCGTTTTGTTAGTCCTTCAGAAAACAGCCTCAAAAAAAAATAAATAATCAATATGAATATGGTACTAAGAAATCCAAAGAGATCAAATCATGTATTGCAGTTTGAATGAATTAAAAAAACAATCTTGGCTCCGTTTCCTTCATATCCATTTCTGAAACATTTACCTAAGCTAAAACATCCCAGAATGTAATTTTGGATAGCTCCACATGCCATACATATTTATGAACTATTTAGCAATTTATTGTATACTAAATATAACATCGTATTTTCTTGTTTTTACAGTATTGCTACGAGAAGTCTCTTATTTTATTCCATGTTCAATTGTCACAAGGCATATACAATATTAATTAATTGTTACCATAAAATAAAATACCATAGGAAGAAAATAAATAAAACAATAACATAAATGTAATTACAAAAATAACTTTGGAGGTAAATTCTCTTAGTGTTAGGGTTTTTTTATTATTTATTTTTTTAAAGAAATCCCTCCATTTTTTCAGATGTGTTCATTTTATAGATTCTTGCACTTTATATTAAAGTGAATAATATTTTTACGTAGAGGGCAATGCATATTTCTGAGGGGAAGGGCTTAAACGAACTCATTTTTCGTTCCACTTACCGACTATCCATAGTGATTTTTTTTGTTTTACTATTTATGATTCATTTTCATTTTCAACTGTTGGTGAGGGTGATGAATCAGGTTGTCAGAAACACTTCTGTGGCTCCTCACAATTTTTGAAAACGCTTATTCTTCCGGGCATTACATTCCCATCCTCAGAGAAATGCTACTGGGCCGAACTCTACCGATGCGTCTAAATGTGAAATATAAGAATTATTTGTCGTATAGTGGTCTCATTATTAGAACGTTGATTCTTTATTCCAGTTGCTTCTCAATTGGTGGCAAGATGCTGAGTGTTACCGGGTTAACTGTTGGAATCCTATCCTCAACGCCGAATTATTATTATATGTATATATGTGTATATATATATATATATATATATATATATATATATACAACCACAACAGCTGATTTCTCATCAATGATACAACTACGATAGCTGATTTCTCACCAATGATACAACCACGATAGCTGATTTCTCATCAATGATACAACCACGATAGCTGATTTCTCACCAATGATACAACCATGATAGGTGATTTATCATCAATGATACAACCACGATAGCTGATTTCTCATCAATGATACAACCACGATAGCTGATTTCTCACCAATGATACAACCACGATAGCTGATTTCTCACCAATGATACAACCACGATAGCTGATTTCTCACCAATGATACAACCACGATAGCTGATTTCTCACCAATGATACAACCACGATAGCTGATTTCTCACCAATGATACAACCACGATAGCTGATTTCTCACCAATGATACAACCACGATAGCTGATTCCTCACCAATGATACAACCACGATAGCTGATTTCTCACCAATGATACAACCACGATAGCTGATTCCTCACCAATGATACAACCACGATAGCTGATTCCTCACCAATGATACAACCACGATAGCTGATTTCTCACCAATGATACAACCACGATAGCTGATTTCTCACCAATGATACAACCAAGATAGCTGATTTCTCATCAATGATACAACCACGATAGCTGATTTCTCACCAATGATACAACCACGATAGCTGATTTCTCACCAATGATACAACCACGATAGCTGATTTCTCATCAATGATACAACCACGATAGCTGATTTCTCACCAATGACACAACCACAATAGCTGATTTCTCATCAATGATACAACCACGATAGCTGATTTCTCACCAATGATACAACCACGATAGCTGATTTCTCACCAATGATACAACCACGATAGCTGATTCCTCACCAATGATACAACCACGATAGCTGATTCCTCACCAATGATACAACCACGATAGCTGATTCCTCACCAATGATACAACCACGATAGCTGATTCCTCACCAATGATACAACCACGATAGCTGATTCCTCACCAATGATACAACCACGATAGCTGATTCCTCACCAATGATACAACCACGATAGCTGATTTCTCACCAATGATACAACCACGATAGCTGATTTCTCACCAATGATACAACCACGATAGCTGATTTCTCACCAATGATACAACCACGATAGCTGATTCCTCACCAATGATACAACCACGATAGCTGATTTCTCACCAATGATACAACCACGATAGCTGATTCCTCACCAATGATACAACCACGATAGCTGATTCCTCACCAATGATACAACCACGATACCTGATTTCTCACCAATGATACAACCACGATACAACGTCATGAATACAACCACAATTCGCGTCATGAATACAACCTCAATAGCTGATTTCTCTTTTAAGGGAAATCTTGTAAAAGCAGCAGGGGTGCATACAAACAACATTCAATAATTATTTCGTACATTTTATCAATGAAGCCCTTTGGGAACTGTCCGTTCAATAAAATAAATATAATCTATTCTATTTTATGTGATCTAAGATACTTCCCAAGATTTTTAGTAGATCCGCCTCCTTTCTATCCATTTCTGAAACATTTACCTACGTTAAAACATCCCAGAATGTAATTTTGGATCGCTCCACTTTGCCATACATATTTATGAACTATGTAGCTACCTGAGTGAGTTTCACAATTGGATAAAGAAAATCCTATTTCGCCCTGGTAAAATTGCTATGTAAGACCCTCATAAAAATGAAGAACGCCATTAGAGACACGAAGGAACACTTTATTCTAGCCGATTGAGCTTAACTCTTTCTGCTTTTCCACCCATTATCCAGCACTTGGACCATTATCACGGAGCTTCTCCTGGTCGTAATGGCCTCTTAGAGACTATAGATTTTGGGCTCGGCTGATCTGAAGCGCGATATGATTCGGCCTCAGCGGATAGTCCTACATAGAACTTGCTTTAGGAGCAAAACACCATCCTGTTGGCCCCAACTGATCTATCTGTCTGAACAGTGTTGCTCAAACTGTAAAATAATTCCCGAAGACTTCTAATGTTGCCATTCTGAAAATATTCCTCCTCCTGGGGCGTGTATCTCAAAGATCGTCCTCAATCGTTTCTACGAAAATACAGATTTTTTATATATATTTTTGCACTAAAATGTTCAGTATGTGATTAGAAACCATAATAGAGGAAGTATTTGTTTGAAAGAAGTAAATAATTTTCGGCAAGTATTACAATAAAAAAAAGCTTGGTAGATAAAATAATCAAGTTATAGATTCATTATTATTAAAACAGTGGACGATAATTTTTAAAATATAATTAAAAAATACAAATATCAAACGAAATTGTTTAAATGCACATGTCTTAATTATACATAATTCATTTCAGTTTGTGAACAATATAAACAAATTTTCTAAATATAACTTCATTCAAAAATAAGTAGCACGAAATCACTTTTAGATAAGAATTATTAAAAATCATCTAAATTTTAATGTACAAATCCTTTTAAAAATAGCAGTTTAATTATTATTTCTTTTGCAGAGCTGCATTACAATTAGGACAAAGCATGGAACTATGTTGTAAACAAATTTTGTTTTTTCAAATCTCAATGGAGTAATTAGTAAACCTATTTTTCTTTTCAGTTTTGCTTGGTTCAGATCATTTTCTTTTGTTCATTGTAGCGGAAGGACTATACTGTTCTGTACTTGAGTTCAATGTATGGTCCAATGAGTGTCTATATGTATTCTTCAAGTTTCGTCCTTAGTTCGGTTGGTAAAGGTGTACTGTTGTCACTGTGTCGTACAATATTTTCTTGTATAAGTTATTCCGAAAGCTCATGTATGAGCAAAATAATAGAAAAATAGGTGTATATGATTCCATTTAATAAAGAAAAACTTATTGATGTATATATTTATAAAAAACAGATTAACTTGTAACCGAGATCGGTTGCGTGGTATCTAGGAGATTAAACTGAATGACAGGTGAAGCACACGACTCCATCAAACACAGTGACACAACTGACCTTCAAGGGGAGTCCTCTAAACCACATAACTCGGAGCACTACACCACCACTCTTAGCTAGGAGGAATGGCAAATATTTCTCTAGAAACTGTGTACCTCAGATATTACGCGCCCGACGGAGGGTAAAATTCAGGTTCAACCTGGAAGGAAGACTCTCCCGTGAAAGGAGACGCACAAAACCTTTGGCCGCATTTTAGCTCCCTTAAGGAAAAATCGGCTACTTGAGGTTGTACTCATGACACAAAAGTCCTCAAAAGCCCATCGATCCTACCTGGACGATGAAGTCCGTTTTTAGACAGTTGACAGCTCTAGCGGGCGTAATTTTGTTTTCCCCATTACTATCCTTAATTTAAGCGTTTCATATAAAACGAAAGATTCTGTTCGTTAATGGCTTAAATTGAACTAGGAGTTAAGGGGTCAGAGGGAGGAAACAGGAAATTCTAAATATCACTGTCATTATGAGTTTGAGAAAAAAAATATATTGTCTTGTCAATCTTATCGAAAATTTCATTTCCCAAAGTTTTTTTTTCTATATACGTTTTCGCTAACTCTAATAATAAACAAAATATTTGCACTCATTACTTTTCAGCCGTCTGTAAAGCCCCACTCTTCCCCGTTTTACAATAGCGATACGCAAATATTCCATAAGGCGCCTTATTTCAAGCGTGAATACAGCGTATGGCTTTCAATTGACAAGTACGATTGGGGATTTAGAGAAGGGTTAAAATTCTCAATTTTAATATCTCCAAATGCCTCCATTATTATGATTCGAAATGATATATGTTACTTAGGAACTGTAATATATGTTGTTCTATATAGTTTTCCCTAATTCAAAACTTCTTCAAACTACTCGTATTTCTCACGTTTCACTTGTACTTCTACAATTTTAAATTTCAGCAGCTGTATCGTGACCAGCTTAAATTTCATGTCCAGTTGACTTCTTAGCACAGAAAGAATTGGGAATTGAATGCTAGATGATGTCATCAGCATGGTATTGCAACAGATGGGAAATCTGTTTAGCTTACCCAGCACCTGCGTGACAGGTTTTTTATTTATAATAGTGTACAATCATTAGTATGTAAAACTTTGAATTACATGTCGGATTTACGTGTATTGAATTTAGTTATCTTACTCAAAAATTTGATTGATATATTAATTTTATTCTACTTATTGCCTTAATTTAAATATGTCCTCTATTTATAATTAAAAATCATTTTATATTGTGTAACACATATTCACTTCAAAATCAAAATCGATATATATCAACATTTATGTAATCTGTTATCGATATCAATTTGTCTTCAATTAAGAAACGAGATGAGCCTCCTGTATTCTTTTGCTGTAGCAAATTAATAGCCAAATATAAGTGGGCCTTGTACTATTTAAATGTAGCCAGCTGGGAATTGATCTATTCGATTCATTTATAATTCGACAAGTCGGTGGCTGGGAATGGGCTCTGGTAATGGATTTCGGTTCTTAATTAACGTCAGTTGGTTTGCTTCGGCTGATTGCTACCCCGTTTCCAGTGTCAGCGAGTAATTGATCGTATGTTGCCCCTTAAGAAACGGGGGCAAAGTACATGTTCACTCCCAAAATGGTTAGTATGTGTTTTGGGGATTGGAATAGAATAAATGAATTTATTGTATACTAAATATAGCTTTGCTTTTTTTGTTTTGTTTTTATAGTATTGCTATGAGGAGTCTTTTATTTTATTCCATGATTCATTGTCACATGGCATATGCAATTTTAATTAATTGTTACCATATAACAACATTTTAAAAAATAAATAAAACAGTCAAATAAATGTAAATACAAAAATAAAAACTATGTATTTAGTGGACTTTAATTTGCTAGTATATGTAAGGCAAAATATATTTAATTATAATTCTCATTCCCCATAATCTACTTTATAATTTAATACATTTTTGCTATATCCTCTCTAGCTAGTGGCTATGGCCAATTACTTCTCCTTAAATGTGTACTCATGGTTACATTTGATACCATTTTGAATAAATACTGTACAGTCATAAACAATAAGTGGAAAGGTTTGAGTTGCCTTTGTGTCGCAATTACATTTGTCATTGTCTTGAGTTTAGTTTTATAGGTGAGAAATTCCGAAATATGTCTGTTACTATACGTCGGATCGAAAAATTGTATAGAACAAATCTTATTGCAAATTAAATGTACTATAAATACCGTTGGATGAATATATCCTCTATCTTGAATATTAATGCATATATTTGCATTTTTCAGTTTTCAGCCTTCAGCAAACCCCCACTTCTACTCATGTTACATTAACAACAGTCTGTTATGTAATAAACCACATTATTTGAAGCTTAAATACCATAAATTGTTTTCATGAGAACTTTATTACACGAGATAAAAGCAAATATGTTTTGGTGACCACCCCCCTTTCTGAAATTCTTGGACTTCTAAAATTTGACTGATTGAGATAAAAATTATTCTGATCCATTACAAATTACAGTACTAGACACAGTAAATAGTTTTCAATAAAATCAAGATCTGCGTGTCGTTTGTATTTATTCATTTAATATTCGCGTTGGTGTTGTGTTAGCAGTATGTAGATTTATCTATTGTTAAACATCACGAGGGGCATCTGCTTAGTTAACGCAACCCCTGCGTGACGGACTTTTTAGATATATACTCATGATTACATTTGATACTATTCTGAATAAATATTGTAGTCATAGACAATAAGTGGAAAGGTTTGTGTTGCCTGTGTGTCACAATTACATTTGTCATTGCCTTGAGTTTTCAATCTTGTTGCTGGCTCTTGTAGTTGTTGTGAGTTATTTTTGGTTTCTATGGGTCTAAGCTAAAATACTTAATACGTGTCGTCCATTTTCTGGACTATGTTGGTAGGTAAGTTTTAATTAGTATGTGAAAGTGGGACGAGATTGAATCCTGGGATTAGTGTTGTTTTTCGACCTGCTTCCTTTGCTGATGTGTCAACTAGCTCATTTTCAAAATTTCTTGAATGATATTATAGATCCTCACTCTTATTATTTTTTAATGGACGGGTGCACAACTTCTAAAGAGAGGGGTTAATCAGAAACACTTTTTGTGGCTCACAATTTATTTCTACAAACGATTAGCGCTTTCAGGAGTTACATTCCCATCGTCAGAGCGTCAGAGCGTAGGGCGTGGCTATAGAGATGTTACAGGGCTGAACTCAGCCGATACACTCAAAGAGAGCTATAGTGGTCTCATTATTAGAAGGTTTATTCTTTACTCAAGTTGCTTCTCAATTGGTGACACGATTCTGAGTGTTCCCGGGATAACCAACGGTATCTCATCCTCGAAGCGAAATTCGATATATATATATATAACATTTTGAACGGACATCATTTGCGTCATGTCTGACTTCTGGAGCGGTACAGTAAAATTACTGACTTAATTATTTTTATTTTCGTCGTTCTTCTAGGTAAGATCGATGGGCATTTGAAGGATTTTTTTTTGAAAATCGCGTCATGAATACAACCATAATAGCTGATTTCACTTAAGGAAAAGGAGCATCGTAGAATGATCGAAAGCTATACCTTCTGGGCAGAAATTAACGGAAAACGAAAAATTGTCAAGAATTTTCTTCTTTGTTGATAAGGATTTATTGACTTTTTATTTTTACAAAATTGTTGAGGTTGACTCAGTAGAGGCAACAAGGTTACTGTACAATTATAGTTGTAGTTATTGGAGTAATTATTACACGGAACAGAATAGGGTAAACACTGATCAGTAATTAATAGGGCTAGGATTCCTATGTAAATACATATTTGCTACTGACTTCGATATCACCTTATATCAACTCGTAGTATATGTTTTAACGCAATTGGGATCAAATTAAGCCAATTTAATTTTACATATTATTACATATTTGACTAAATTTACATATTTCTTACATACTTTGAGAAATTTTACATATTTTACTCCATATTTGTTAATTTTTAAATTTTTCTATTTCTTTACAACAAAACTGAATAACGAGTGCATGAAGAAATTTTTTCACAAGAATTGGCCCTTCTATTGCCACTGTTGATTGCTTCTTAGAACCAAGCCCTACAAAGCAATTCTGTGATTCCATCTCCCTTGGTTTTGGCTCTGAATAAACAAAACCAAACCTATTTCATAATTAGTGTTTATTTGTGAGTGGTAAAGTGCGTGCCACTCTTGTCAAACACGATTTGAAAATTATATTTTGTGATTAATTCAATTTTCATTTTTGTCGAAATGGGGAAAGTCGCAAGGAAAAACAAAGAACGAGTTTTAAAATATCTTCGTGAGTTTCCAAACGAAACATTCAGGGGTGATGGAGAAATGTTATATTGTTCTTGCTGTGACAAGGCTGTATCCACTATGCAACGATTCCAAGTAACCCAACACATTGGCACAGGATCTCACAAATCGAACAAAGAGAAAAAGTCAAACCTGAAGCAAAGTTTCATCACACCATCTACCTCATGCGGAGACAGTAAGTCCACCTTTTATACAGATTTATGTCGAGCGTTTGTGCAGGCTGACATTCCGTTAAGCAAAATTAATAATCCGTCTCTTAAATTTTTTTTGGAAAAGTACATTGAAAAAAAAATGCCTGATGAATCCACCTTGAAAAAAACTATCTACAAGATATATATCAAGAAACTTTTGCCAAAATACGGGAAAATATCAAGGAGGGGCCAATTTGGGTCTCAGTTGACGAGACAACCGATGTTGAAGGCCGGTACATTGCGAATATTATTGTTGGAAGTCTCTGTCCAGATTATTTTCAATCGACTTAGTTTTACGTTTGAAAATTTGAAAATGCATTTAGTCTCAAACTGTTTTCCTTATAGTGATTAAAAAGTTTTTGTTTTTGTATTTTTATGTTTAAAATAAAACAGTTTTTGTATTGTAATAAAAAAATGAGAGTACAAACTATTTTAGAAGGTTATTCACTGTTTACATATTTCACTAATTTTACATAATTATTTACATATTTGTATCAAAATCAATACATATATATTTACATATTTGGCATTTTTAATTACATGAAAATCCTAGCCCTAGTAATTAACTATTCCTAGTCGGTTTGCTATTCTGAGTATTGTTCATAGAAATATAGGGGCGGTTAAAATTCTTGTTTATTTATTAGTTGGGAAAGGGGTTATTTTGGCTGCTCCCTGGTGTGGAGGAAGAGAAGCTTTGTAGTTCGCTGTATTGCCGACAGGTGCCGCTCCCTACATCTAATCTATGTAGATCAACAGGTGCATTCCCAGCCCTCTCGAAATATATTCAAAAACGTGGTTTATTTTTCATTCTAAATAATACCTCCACTAAGACCCATACCGATTGCAAATACTTATCCACCCTGCATAACCGAATTTATATGATTTAAAGCGAGCTACTGCTTCGTCCAGCTTTGTAAATAAGTTCTACTACTACAAAATCATGTTTAAATCCACATAATTATTGTTCAGTGGTCAAAATAGAGCAAGAGAAATGAGAGGGAAAAAATACTAGAATATTTACTTTGAAACCAGTACAATACAATTGTCAGATTTTTTTTTTTTTTAAATCAATTTAATTAAATCGGCAAGAGATATGCAAACAATGCAGCTTGTGGTATAAGCCCTTGGGGCTCTTGATAATTATTGTATTATTTTATTGATATAACCTTGCCGTTTCAGTGGTTAAAATTAATTTTAACTCTTCATGGTGATGTTCCATTATTGCATTTGAAATTAATTAAATGACCACAATATTAGCTTTTATTATGATAGCTTATCTCATTTTTCAACACCATCATGATTGTCTGTGGTAAACAAAACTCATATACTAAATATTCTAGTCTTTTGACTTTAAAAAATCAATGGTAAATTTGAATAATATTTCTTAGTTATTTTTGTATGTTTAATTAATTAAAAGTATTGTTGACAAATGATTTTTTTAGAAATATTTCTCAAATAAATGGATTACATCAATAAGGAATATTAACACTTCCTAATTTTATTCCACAAGAACTTAATATTTCTAAACGTAGCTTTAAATTATTACACATTTTTGATACCTTAAATGAAAAAAAAATAAAAATCGAAAAAACATTCCAATAACACCAAATGCTTTATTTATTATATACTGTTAAAAAAAAAAAAAAGTGGCGAGTACATTTTATTCGTTCTGTAAAACAAAATTTCTTTGGCTTTGCCTATCTGTGGCTATTAGGATAATTGTGATGAGGTAATGAAACGAGGGTGATAAGAATTCTTATAGCCATGTTTATTGACTAACAATAAAAATAAAATAGCCCCACTTATACAATACGTTTAAAAATCAAAGAATACACATTGATTTTTAAATTTATCCTTTGACTTCTTCAATTATTTGAACTAGAGGTCAATCAGATTTCCTAGTATACATTTATATTTTTAAGGTTATCACGTGAGTGATCTACTGGGTGTGCTATATGTCAATTGTTTAGTTGTTTATTGAATTTGTGAGTCATGACGTAGTCGCTATTTAGTCAGTAAATGTTTAATTGCCAACATAGCAAGAGCTGCATATTAGTGTGTCTGCTTCTGTCATCATTCATGATTTAATTTGGTGTGACCTTGTCTGAATCTAGATATTACTGCTCCTGCGCTCCTCCTTTTAGCAGATTTCCCTTAAGGGAAATCAGCTATTGAGGTCATACTCATGACGCGAGTTTCGAAAAATTTCTTCAAATGTCCATCGATCCTACCCAGGAGATGACGAAAATGAGGTCCGTTCAAAATTATATATATATATATATATATATATATATATATATATATATATATATATATATATATATATATATATATATATATATATATAGAGATAGATAGATAGATAGATAGATATAGATATATATTTGTCTGTTACCACTCTAGCGGTCGCAATTTTCGTTTGCTCGTTACCAAACTCGACATTTAAACGTTTTATGCAAAAATAAAGATCAAGTTCGTTAATGGCTGAAATCGGACCAGTGGGAGGGGGGGGGGGTTTAGAGGGGAGAATTTTCGAAAATTCGAAATATCTCCTTTACTATACGTCGGATCGAAAATTTATATAGAAGCAATCTTATTGCAAATTAAATTTACTATAAATAATATTATACACATTTATTCTGTATCTTGAATATTAACCGAGATATTTGCATATTTCTGTTTTCAGCTTCTGAGATGAGATCGGCTAACTTCGGGTCTAGTCGTGAGTTTCCGTCAAGAGCTAGTTCGGGCCCTTCCCGTAACTGTTTGACTCTCTATTCTGAAATTTCTCTATTATAAAACTTCACGTGGGAAATCTGCTTAGTTTACGCAGCACCTGCGTGACGGACTTTTCAAAATAGCTTCAAACACACAATAAGAATGAAATATTTATATCATTTCTCTGCGGGGACAACTTCGCGCAGTTACTAGATTATAAGAATCAAGTCTTCTCAGACTCGCTCATAATGGTTTCTTCTAAAGAAGAGAGCTACAGTTACGCAGGTAATTTAAAGCTGAAGGAATTTCTTCTCGAGGCTAATAAATTCTAATCCTATTACGAAAGTAATTTCGTTTTTCCTTCTTTCATTCCTTATATTAAAAGTTAAATTGAAAGTAGAGCTTCCGGCGGCAAAGAGGTAATTGATTTGAGGATTTCTATCTCTATGAGTCGAATGCAGCAGAACGATTCAATTTAGATTGGCGCCTCAACTAGAGCAAGACCTCTTTGTTACGGTCCTTTTTTCATTTGGTCCACTCTAATTTGATTCACATTTTTAGATGTTGGTCCAGCTGACTTGTGGGCCACCTGGACTAGTTCTTCCTACTTCTTCAGGTTAGTTTTTCTTTTTTTTCTTCTTTAAGGCCAATAGCTTTTTTTGCACTTAGTGGTATTTATTTAATTGTGGACGTTAACTCATTTATTTAATTTTAGTCAGGTACTTAAAATAGATCTATATGTAAATTTAATAATTTATTATATAGAGCTCCGCAACGATGGCGAATTAGTTCTTCTTAAAGAGGGGGGGAGGCAAAAGCAAGCAAAGAAAATAACAAATATGGAACAATCAAAATAATATAAAAGAACGAAACTAAGAGACCACAACACAAAATAAAAAGGAAACACGAACAAAACAAAGAACAAAAAAAGGGTGGTAAATAAATATGTTAAAAGAACATTTTGTAACTCAGTAAAAACATTTATTCATAAAAACAGGTTTATAGCATACACATCATTCACGCACTAAAAAATTAAAAATATGTAATTAAATATTATCAAACTGTCTGAACGTTTTTAAATATGTCAAAATAGTGGGCTACCCTCAGTCAGTAGTTCTCTAAGTCGTGTGGAATGTTTAAATAAGTTCGTAATCTGCATTCTGTTAGTAGGTGTTTTATAGGTAGGTCTGTATTGCAATGAGTACAAGTAGGCTTGTCTTTTTTGTTCATTATGTAAGAATGTTTCAAGTATTTATGTCCAATACGTAGTCTTGTGTGGACGACTTGGTCTCTTCTTGAATATACGTACTGTCTCTTTGACCATCGTGTATTATTATTATTATTATTATTTATTTGAGATTCTGCTACAATGGCGATTCATCTTTTAACATGTTAGAATATAATTTTACAAAATTAAATAAATATTAAAATCTTTACAGAACTAAATTTTACAAATCTACAAAATAAGTAGAATGGACAAATCTAAATATAAATTGTTAGTATATTTACAAAATGAGAAAAAAACACAAAATAAAGGTAAGACAAAAAAAAAACTTAAAGAAAAACTATAAATAGTTAAACTGGAGGGAGGCAAATCTTATATTACACGTGCAGTGCTTGCTATATATAACTTTCATAGTGCTTTTATATTTCATCAAATAATCCATTATTTCTTAAATACTTATAAAAATCATCTATAAATTGGCTACTGTCGGCCAGTAGTTCGCATACATTTGTGGGTCATGGGTATGTTTTTACTTGTGTGCAGGTGACCATCCAATAGCATTGGATTTTATTTCCAATAGTTCGTTTTCTGTACGTAAGCAGTGTTCATGCCAGTTTTTGAGTATTTTTGTTTTTACTATTTTGTTGAGGTCTGTTGGTGCTTGCGTAGTTATGTCAGTAGTAGTCATTTTTGTCGTTAATTTTGCATGTTTGTCAACATCAGACATTTTCGAAATGTCCTTATGTCCAGGTAACCATAATATTTTAAAATTGCAAGTGCTTTGTGCGTGTATTAGTTCGAGTATTTTTGTAATTAGTGGGTGATTGGAGGAGATGTTTCCCAAGGAAAGTAAAGAACTTCAAGAATCTATGCATAAAATGACTTGGTGAGATCGATGTTCTAATTTTGAAAAGTATAATGCCTATAGTTCAGCTGTATATATATAAATGAGACAATTATTTTCCCTTCTACGTCTAATCTTAGTAGATGCATTATTCCAACCAATTTCTACAAATTCAAATTGCCTAGTCCATTGTTTTTGCTTACGTCCTTCAAGAACTTTAGATAGGGAACTCAAACGTATGGTCTTTGTAGGCCTCAACAAAAACAATTTTTAGCAGATTTCCCTTAAGGGAAATCAGCTATTGAGGTCGTACTCATGACGCGAGTTTCGAAAAATTTCTTCAAATGTCCATCGATCCTACCCAGGAGATGACGAAAATGAGGTCCGTTCAAAATTATATATATATATATATATATATATATATATATATATATATATATATATATATCTATATATGTATATATATATATATATATATATATATATATAGATAGATATATATATATATATATATATATATATATATATATATATATATATATTTGTCTGTTAACGCTCTAGCGGTCGCAATTTTTGTTTGATCGTTACCAAACTCGGAATTTAATCGTTTTATGTAAAAAGGAAGATCAAGTTCGTTAATGGCTGAAATCGGACCAGTGGGAGGGGGGGGGTTTAGAGGGGGGATTTTCGAAAATTCGAAATATCTCCGTTACCATACGTCGGATCAAACAATTGTATAGAACCAATCTTATTGCAAATTAAATTTACTATAAATATTGTTCTATACATTTATTCTCTATCTTTAATATTAACCGAGATATTTGCATTTGTATTGTGAGTGTGGTCGGCTATGTGTGGCCGTTTCACTAACTATTCGTCCTCGTGAGAATAGGTTACTACTACTGTTATTATTAGGATAGGACAGATTTCTCTATTGTAAAACTTCACGTGGGAAATCTGCTTAGTTTACGCAGCCCCTGCGTGACGGACTTTTTTTTCTATAGGGCAAACTTCTTAACAACTACAAAATTCTGAGTTGGTATTCTGGCAGGTGGAAGTGACTTCCCTCATTCCTAGTATATTTCCCTCAAGGGAAATCAGCTATTGAGGTTGTATTCATGACGCGATTTTCAAAAAAATTTCTTCCTATGCCCATCGATCCTTCCTAGTAGATGAAGAAAATGAGGTCCGTTCAAAATTATTTTGTGTGTGTGTGTGTGTGTGTGTGTGTGTGTGTGTGTGGGTGTGTGTGTGTGTTACCGCTTTAGTGGTCGCACATTTTATTTAATCTTTACAAAACTTGATATATCAGTGTTTTATGTAAAAGAATGATCTAGTTCGTTAATGGCTGAAATTGGACGGGTGGAGAAAGGGGTTAGAGGGGAGGAATTTAGAAAATTCAAAATAACTCCATTATTATATTACATTTTTTCATTATCTTTTATATTAACTGAGATATTTGAGTTTTTTTAGTTTTCGGCCTTCGGTTAATTCCTGACTCCTTCTAATGCCATATCAACAATAAGCTGTTATATTATGATGCACTTCATTTGAAGCCGTTTTTAACAAATATTGTTCTCATTGAACTTTTACGTCATGAGTTAAATGCAAATACGTGACGAAAGTGGGAAATCTGCTTAGTTAACGCAGCCCCTGCATGACGGACTTTTTACTTTGCCTCCTGGGAAGGAGAGGAGAATACATTTCAAGACCACGTATCGTTCTTCATCAGGTGTTCCCCTGGAATTCTCTCCTCCCAGAGCAACAACAGTCTTAGTCTTTAAATTAGATTGCATAACGACCAGAAATGGACTAATTATTCCTTTAATTACAAAAAAAAAACAAAAAAAAAACTGTTTAATTTGCTCGAAGAGGCCAATTAATTTTTATAATAAAAACCATACATACCCACTATACTACAGCATCTAAAAGATCTATTTCATCGTCTGTTTTAGAGTAGCAAATCTGAAGCCCCCCCCCTTTATTTTTAAATTTATTTATTTTTATTATATTTTGTTTAATATTTCTTATTTGATTTCAATATTACCCAACGTGACTCTTTTTTTCAATTTTTAGTTTTTGTAATTAATTTTGCACTCTATCTTTCGTTTGTTCCTTTGTTGTGTTCGATTTCTGTTTATTGTTTGATTTCTGCTTTTGTGTTACATTTCTGTTTTTGGTTTTCCATTTTGTTTTTGTGCTCCATTTCTGATTTTGGATTCCGTTTTGTTTTTGTGTTCCATTTCAGTTTTTGTTTTCCACCAATTCCAATTCTTGTATTTTTGTTCCATTTATGTTTTTCGTTTTAGTTCTGTTTTGTGTTAAAATTTTGTTATCTATTTCTGTTTTTTGTTCCATACTGTTTTTGATTTCTATTTCTGTTTTGTGTTAAATTTTGTTTTTCGTGTTCAATTTCTGTTGTGTTATGTTGGGTTCTTTCCCTTTAAATTAATTTTGTTTCATTTTTTATGTTTATATATTTGTTTTTATGAGCATCATCGCCAAAACTGCGAAGCTCCAAATAAATAAATAGATAACATTAATTTTTATTTATTTTCTTGTACTTGAGGGAGGTTGAAAATTTATAAACTAATTGTTGTGATCCTTTTTGTCAATGCGTATCAGCTTTTGGCAGATATACCTTCATCGGGAAGCTACAGGTTTGATACACGATATGCCGGCTAGTTTCAGACTAGTAGCATCTCTGAGCTCTGGAGATGGCAATAACGCAACTGAAAGCTGTTGGGAATTAGTACAAATTATTGAGAGACACCACAAAAATTATTTCTTTTATCTAATCAAAAGAATTTTCTTCCTAACTTGATAGATAGACTCTGTCATCATTCACCATATAATTCGTCAAGCTTGGGCTTGCTTCTTACTGACTGTAGTCTTATGGAACGAATCTATAAATTAGAATAACACCAAGCCTAGTCATTGTGTCTGTGAAGTAGAAAGATTTCTAGAAGGGCACTGCTTTGATTTATTTATGTACAGAAGTAACGAGATCCTTTGTAGGAAAGTTGAATATGTAATGTCTTTAGGTCTCATGCTAAGAATGAGGTCAGGGGGTGTAAAATCCATTTTACAATAAAGATTTAATGTGGTAAATATTTGTACAAGGCTCATAAAAAGGGTAACGAGTTTAAAAGGTCACGACTCGCTATAAATCTCGCTAATAAACAGCAATGTAGTTTGCAACAATAATGAAAACTGACGTTCAAGAGTGTATACAACATTTACATAATAATACCTATTCCACCTCTTTGGATTCTATAGTATGAAATTGTTTAATGAGCGTGATAAAAGGGCATGCTAAAATAGATCTTATTAAATACCACCCTAAAACCAGTCATTTATTTTAATCGTTGACTTTTAGAACATGGCGATGTTATTTTTATACTGGAGTGTAATGTACTTAAGGCCCAAATTCTGGAATCATGTTAATGATACACATTATTTCAATATTAGGCTTAGAGACTAATAAAATAAGGTACTAAAAATAAATTGTCTTCAGGCAGAAGTTTTCATCGTTATTGAAGGTGTATCCTGATTCGATTTTCGAAATTTTCTATAGATGAGCTTCGTACTGTTCTAGTAAAAGGTGAAAGTATGGTCTCTTAAATATGATTGTATGTATTTATGTATATATATATATATATATATATATATATATATATATATATATATATATATATATATATATATATATATATGTGTGTATGTTTAGGCTTGTAGTCAATGTTTGTGTAAGAAGCATAGGCCAATATTTCGAGAATTTTATTTTCTCTTCCTCAGGGCACCTATGCAATTGTACGCACACACACACACACACACTCACACAACCCACATATATATATGTACGTATCTCTTGCAGAAGCAATTTATATTAAATGTTTACAAAACTTATATTTCATATAAAACTAAAGATCAGTCTCAGTTATAAAATGGGTCCAGGAGGAGTGTGGTACAGTAAGATGTAATATATATCAGGTGTGGGCAACCTTTGACACGTTGCGGGTCAAACTTTAGTATGCATGCAAATACCTTCAGGGCCCGCTTTTAAAAGTTGTGCACTTTAAAGTTGTATTCATAATTTTTAACGATAGATATCAGATATGAAATTATAACGAAAATGTAATTATAATACAATTTATTAAAATAACAAAATGAAATGAAAAAAAAATAGGTGTGACATGGTACAGTCAATGAACATGAATTTGGGAAACTAATCGATCGATGTTTGGATTAATTCCACTGATACGAAGACGAAAAGAATTTTCCAAATTATCTTCTGCCAGCCTTGTACAATGTTTTGATTTATTAACTTTCATCAATGAAAACAATTTTTCTCATTTATAAGTACTGCTAAACGCACAAATCTCTCCTCTTTTTCCTCATTTGGAGTTAGTAGTGTAATATTTTTGTATAATTGGGTTTTTCAAAATGTCTTGAGGGGCCGCTTCGAACCTTACCACGGGCCAGGGTTTGCCCACATATGATATATATACAGTCGTAAATAATCCGTTATTATGCATCAAGTCAAACATTTTACTATACCAATCTTGAATATCTTGTTATTTATATAATTATCTTTTACAGATTTGCAAAAACCGGAATATTGACAGTGTTATTAGTCTTTCTCGGTATACCACAAAGCCAATCCTACTTATGTGGATTTATCTTCAAACGATTATGTCGCTAAATATTTTTCTGTAGTCAAAACTCTGTCTCGTTATGATTGGTTGTTAAAAAGTAACAAAATGAACATAGATTTTCGATTAATTATCGTTATTTTGTCACTAATTGACAGCCACACTTGTGGTGTGATTGGCAAGTACAAATTATATACAATTACTTAAAAACAAAATATATCTATTTAAATAAATTAAAAATAATATGTCTATATCTTACTTAAATCAAATTATTTTGACATTATTATTATCCAATATAGAGATATTCTTAGGTCAGTGAATAAATTTACTAGCTTAATCGTTATTTAATCATAGTTTTCCGTAAACGTTTGTTTCTTTTATTCTTCTTTTCCATTAATTTTGGCGAGTAAGGGTTGTCTGCTGATATTAAAAGATTTTTATTTGATGGCATGAACAAAGATTTAAAGCTTGTAACGCCCTAGAGGTGTCAGCTGTTATCTCCATAAGTTAATCAATAGTGCTACACTATTAATTCTGTAACAATCAGCTGATTGGAGTCTCTATACGTATGAACACGTTTGCTTTAGTAGTTGACAATCTGTCAAGCTGGGTGGATCATCCTGAAATTGTAGGTTAGTAATATTTCCTTATTATTGTTAATATAAGTACATTCCATGACCTTAGCTGCTATTAACCAAATAAAAACATATTTTGAGGTGAAAAAAAAAAAAAATGAAATTAGTAAACCAATTTCAAAAATTACTCCATGCTTTTATTTTCCTATTTATAGCCACTAAAGATGCCAGAAAGGACACGAAACATGTATGAAATACTAAATGATTTGAAAGAAGCTCCTTTATTGTTTTTATTTGAATTGGCCTCAGCCATAAAATAATTTGATTAATAGGAAAATGTTTTATAACTAATCTTTGCGATTTAACAGATTATGGGATTACTATTTCCTTCTTTATTAAATGTAATATTAACGGAGGTAGCTTCATTTTTCCCTGTTATTCTTTTAATTTTATTCAGTTAACTCCGTCTCCTACACAAGCGATTTTTACACGAAACTGTTACACAGCTGTATTTTTTTTATAACCGGCTCACATTGCAGGTGGGGTTTACATAGAGGTTTTCTTAGTGTTGGGAGTGGGTTGAGAATAGAAAATAATATGACATCATGAGTTAGTCATACTTGGGGTTTCTTTAGGAACTGATATCTTCAAAACTTTTACGCTCAACCGTAAATGATTTGTAATTTCTCTATTTTTAAAAAAAATGAAAGTCTAATTTTATTTATTAAACTTAGTTCCTAAAGTCATTGATATCTTTATTGTTACTGTGTAACTTTAAATGTACAGATATAAAACCTAAAAAATGTAAAATGTAATAGGCAAGGTTTTTTTCTTTTTTCTTTTTTTTTCATGACTCCTGTCCACGTCGATATTGGCGGAAAGGTTCTTATAAATATATATTAAATGTTGTCCTAGAAATAAGTAAACCATCGAATGTTTTACCTACGACAGTTTTTCGATTACACAACCAGTGGAAAGTAATTAGTTAGATCGAGGTCTTCAAAAGTTCTTTGTGTTAGCTAGTACTTCATGGCAAAGCAAATTATAGAAACCTTTTACACACAATCACGACCACCATTAAGCTAATCACGCTCAATGTGAGGTATTTGATAAAAGCTAACCCTTAGATAACGTCTGAATAATTTCGTCATGAGTCGGCAAAGTTATGTGACTTTCTGATTTACTTTTCAGAGATTTACTTCGATGAGCATTAATCAGAACAAGGGTTATCCATGTAACTTGCTATATAACCTTTTCGCTACATTTTATGGGAACATTCCCACTAACATATTGTTGCGAAAACTGCGTACATGGAAATGCGTAAAAAAAGAGTTAATCACATAAGAAGTACGAAATAGATGAAAGGAGCCGACCGATGGTCAGGCCCGTTCTCGGCAATACCCGTCAGGGATGTATACAAGTCTAGGCAGTTCCCTTTAATGTTTTCCGCCAAGCTATAAAAGGGACCCAGCCCGCCCCGAGATAGTTTAGTTTGTTCTCAGCTCTCTTCAAGTGAATAACAGTACGTTCGGTGAAGCTTTAGTGAAAAGTGCGTGTTAGTTGCAGTGCGGTAAAGTGCCTTTTGTGAAGAAAAGTGCAGTGCCGTGTTTTTGTGAACTTCAGTTATCGTGAGTGAGTTATTTGACTGTGCAATAAGAAGAACAGTGGAGCTATCAGTGCATACTGTTAGTAGAAGTTAAGAATAATTAACCATGTGTGTAGTGCATTGTTAAATACATTATGAAGTGATAAAAACTCTAAAGCTTGTGAGTTTCCAAAAGAACTCCATTAAACACGTTTATTGCTCTTGTCATAAACGTAACAATATGGTAGTGTTTTGGTAAGGTTATACTCGGCATAGTAATGCTATCCTCGTTTTTCTATTATTTGTTATTTATTAACGCCTACATTATTCTACTATGGCTAATTGAGACGGGTTACCTACCGGTTACCAGCCTTTTCTGGTCAGGATGGGACTAAGGATTTTATTTAATAAGTTCTGAATTACATAAATTCCTATTGTCCAGGCGGGATATTGAACTCGCCACTCCAGGTTTACGATATGAGATTAAAACCAACGCCTTACTTCACATTGTTAACCTGAGCAATAACCCTTGTTTTTCTTATCCACTTATATTTTTCTTATTTGTTTATATATATTAAATTGGTACTTTTGATTTCATAAACTGGGTGTCAAATGTCACCATTGACTAATACACCATTGATAGAAAGCAGTGAGAATTTGTCAAAGAAATGTCCCCTACCACCAAAATTCACCAGGTACTTTAAATTTGTATGAAATGCCAATGAAGATTTTTTTTTTAAAATTATCATAGGATAAGTGTTTTTTGAAAGGTGTCCTTTACAAGAAATGGTTCACTGGAACACCTCCTGGTATGAGGTGAAGGCCGTGGGATAGTAATGCGACTCAGAAAATAGAATCGGCTACAAAAAAAAAAGAAAAGTTTAATGAATATTCTATCTGATAGAAGCAAATGGCTGCCAGTGGATGGAACTGTGTCAAGTGGTTCTTCCTTTGTAAGTTCACTACTTCATTATACAGGTGGCGTCGAGTGAGCTGAGACATGGAACGAATTCTGTTTTGCATAAGAGAATTAAAGCTCTGGCTCTGTGGTGGTTTTGGTCTTTTAGAGAGGCTCAGCAAGGCTGGGGATAAAATAAAAATCATCTCAAATCCTTTTTCCTTTGATGTATCTGTTAGCTCTTCTTTATTTTTGTAAAAGTATACATATTCTCGAGAAAGAAAAAGGGAATTATATTAAATTTTCTTGCGACCAAAAAAAAAAAACATGGTTATAGTAACATTATATTTTTAAATTACCGGTTTTAGCAAGTAATGTTCTTTATATCTTAACAAGGTAAGACTAAAATACCTTAACAAATTTTTGTTTTTATAATTCAGACCTGAAGATGCCAAATTATTGGCGAAACTGGTATTAAAGCATGATGAACAACATATTTTATTCTGTGTTCATATTAAGACTGGTCGGAGGCAAATCCAATTAATTCAGCTCAGGATAATTTAAGAAGAGAAGTTTCAACAGGTATTAAGGCTCAAATTAGCCATGTGTGGCTTTAATCTGATGTGGCTAACCTAGATTGGCGAGTTGGATTCCCGCCTGGGCAATAGGAATTTATTCAATGACGAAATCAATAAATAAAATCCTTAGTCCCACCCTGACTGAACATGAGTCGCAACCTGAAGATAACCCACCCCAATTAGCCTTAGTAGCATAAAGAGGGCGTTAATAAATAATAGTAATGAGAAAATGGTTTTCAAAATGACTTTTTTTAAATCAGTTTTCGGAGATAAAAAATTTAAAGAAGTCCGTCACGCAGGGGCTGCGTAAACTAAGCAGATTTCCCACGTGAAGTTTTACAATAGAGAAATCTGCCTAATAACAACTGTAATAGTAGGGGATTTCTAAACCTATTCACGAGGGACGAACATTTACGGAAACGGACGCCAGAGCTCTCGGCGGAAAGAACAGCCGACTTCTCCCGACCACACACAGAATACAAATGCAAATATCTCAGTTAATATTCAAGATACAGAATAAATGTATAGAACAATATTTATAGTAAATATAATTTGCAGTATGATCGATTCTATACAATATTTCGATTCGACGCATAATAACGGAGATATTTTGAATTTTCAAAATTCCCATCTCTAAACCCCCCCCCCTCCCACTGGTCCGATTTCAGCTATTAACGAACTTGATCTTCCTTTTTGTATAAAACGATTAAATTCCGAGTTTGGTAACGATCAAACCAAAAATTGCGACCGCTAGAGCGTAAACAATATATATATATATATATATATATATATATATATATATATATATAAAGGGTGTTCCTTTAGCGGTATAGAACTTTAAATTGCAATAAAACAACGATGGATTATTCGATTGACAAGAATTTTTTTTTATTCAAAAGATAATCTTGTGGCATTACATTTTAAATATTATACATATACGGCGGAACATGTCACACAGCTCGTGCCACAATTGATTTATTGAAAGACACGTTTGGTGACCGCCTAATTTCCGTTTTGGACCTGTGAATTGGCCTCCAAGATCTTGTGATTTAACACCGCTAGACTACTTTCTGTGGGGCTATGTAAAGTCATTGGTCTTTGAGGATAAGCCACAAACGCTTGACCATTTGGAAGACAACATTCGCGGTGTTATTGCTGATATACGGCCACAAATGTTGGAAAAAGTAATCGAAAATTGGACTTCCAGATTGGACTACATCCGAGCCAGCCGTGGCGGTCATATTTGCCAGAAATCATATTTAAAATGTAATGCCACAAGATTATCTTTCGAATAAAAACATTTTTTTGTCAATCGAATAATCCATCGTTGTTTTATTGCAATTTAAAGTTCTATACCTCTAAAAAAACACCCTTTATATATATATATATATATATATATATATATATATATATATGTATATAATTTTGAACGACCTCATTTTCGCCATTTCCTGGGTAGGATCGATGGACATTTGAAGAAATTTTTCGAATCTCGCTTCATGAGTACGACCTCAATAGCTGATTTCCCTTAAAGAAAATCTGCTAAAACTATATCTTGTACATCTATCGTACTTACTATAATTATACTACTTTAATGAACACACTGAAATAAGTGTCTGAAATCTGTACGTACATATTATTTATTAGGCTTAAGGTTATTAAATTATTAGGGCTTCAGGTTCGCTATGCTAGTTAAGATATTGGATTAATTATTTTGGATAACGAGTCGTCGTTTCAGCGTGAAAAGGGAGTTTATTTAGTGTGGAATTCACCCTGGCCGGTTGGAAAGGGGACTAATTTCAAAAATAATAACTGTTTTAAAGATGGTCTAAGGTTCCTTATTGGATTCAATGCCAGGTGTTCATTTACGATTTTTGCATTACCCTGCTGCTGCCTGGTCCATAGGGTAATGGAAAACGGATTTCTTAGCCTCCCGAAACATTATAATAAAGGTATTATGTAAAGTTATTCCGCAGGATTTTAGGACCCTTAATACAGACACGTATAAAGTGAAGTGTAGTTTACGAAGTGGAGTATTTTAGAGCGTAAGTAATTATAGTCTATTATATCTCAAATGTATCTACTTCTTAAGATAGTTGTCTCAAAGTCCGTCTGCTCTAGATTGATATGTACTAATAGTTGCTCCTTATTCACTGAATGTATTTCAATATAAATGTCCCGGTAGGACTAGGTATTTAGACCATTACCCCAATGTTCGGTGAAGCTCTTCGATAGTAGGTATTTCTGAAGCAGATATTTATTATATTTATATACACTTAATTATATCTGGATGATATATTTCATATTTGTTTATAACAGGTTATACCTTTGCTATGTATGAGACTGTAGAAGGTGGTCGGACGTGGCCTTTATGCTTGTCGGATCAGTGACCTGGAGGTAAGGAGCCTAGAACAATCCTCTCCTATAGGCTCGGGACAATTAGCATTGTTAGAGTATTATTGGCTAGCACATTGGAGGTTAATGAGAATAGCCGCAGACAGCTTTTCATCTCGCGGCCACTTGCCTCCTCTTCATCCGCCCATCCTACTCCCAGCATATGTGTATATATATATATATATATATACTAGGGCACCCGACAGACGTTGCCCCGCATGATATTTCAAGTGATTAGGGTATTAAATTTAATAATATTATAATTGAACCAAAAGCTACTTTTAATAACACAAAAAACAACTTTTGTTATGTGCACGTTTGTCTAAAAACAAATAGAAAATGACATCGCGAATTTTTTATTCAGGCCACCCCTATTATAACCCCCCTCCCGTTAGAACCTAAAAAATTTAATATAGCTTATAATAATGGAAGAATTAATGCTAATTTACATATAGAGTTTTGTTAAGTTCCGTTCAATCGTTAGTGTCCCATAAAATGCTTGGCTTCCACTTTCTTGTGTATGTCCCGTTTTTACTTTGTTATTCGACAAAAGTGAATATAACAAAAGTTACTCTAAATAACACAATACACAATTATTATCCTGTGCATATTTGCCGAGAGACCAATAGGAAACGAAATATAGCTATTTTTAATTTTAGGCCTCCCTTACAACCCCCACCCTTACTCCATCAGCCGTGCTGATGTGAATCTAAACCATCCAGGATGTCACCCAAACGCATACAAAACAATTCATTCAAATCGGTCCAGCCGTTTAGGAGGAGTTCAGTGGCATACACATGCACAGTAGAATTATGTGTGTGTGTGTGTGTGTGTGTGTGTGTGTGTGTGTGTGTGTATTATATATACCAGTGTGTAAATCTGGGGGCAGTTGATGCATTTGTGGCATTCAATTAAATATTGTGTCGTGTTTGCAGTCCATTTGTTGAATTATTAAGCACGCTTTGATACAAAACCACTGGCGCTGGTTAAATATTCAACAATATATTTCATTTGCTATGACTCGAGCAATGTTTCGGGATACAGCCAATGTAGTGGGCAAAGTATTGTTGAACCGCCTTATTGAGGACACCACTAAAATAAGTGTATAAATAATAAATATATTATTACTCCGCCAATTCGCTACAATATAAAGCCTATCAGCTGGAGAAGAAGTCAGGTTTAACACCTGGAAAATATGTTGGGTATATTCCCGACATCGCCGGTGTCACGTCTTTCACGATTGGAATGAATTGTCTGCGGATGAGTTGTAAACTCCATGAATAAGATAAATCTCTTTAAACCTGTTGCGATCTGGCTGCGGCAGTAGGCAGTGGAAGCTGTAAAAGATAATAATTCCCACAACCAAGAACTAACAAGAATTTTGAAAGGATTCACCAACAATCGACTCTACTCAAAATTTAAATATATATAAATTTATTTATAATTAAAGTTCACCAATAATATAAGTCAAAATGAAAAGGCACCTTTTAGCGATATAAAGGGGGACACTTATATCTACTTAAACTAAATTACAATATTCTGAGTTCGTATTCTGGCAGGTAGAAGTGACTTCTAATGTAGATAGGGTGGAAAAATTGGCTACGCTTCCACTATGAGATCATCGTGTCATAGTCGAACGTAGCCAATTTTTTCAGCCTATCTAAATTAAATTACAATAAAAGAACTTAGCTGTTTCTAAGTTCTCTAAGATCAGACTGCCTTGAGAGATAGTACAGGTGATTAGCAGGCTGACTAGGACAAGCTGTGGAATTAACAAGAGTGTCCCGGACTAGCGTGTCCCTTCTACAGGATGCCATCACTGTTCTAAATCCTTTGCGACGTCGCCCTTTTATAGCTTGAACCGATGTTGCAAATTGCCTCCGCTGATAAAAAATATGCCCAAAAAGTCTATTTAACTTGTAATTATTATCGAAATAAATATTAATTAGTGTATCGACTTTAAGAGCTGTGAATGTTATTATAGAAATCCATCGGCGTAATCTACTAAAATACAAGAGCACATGGTGTCTTAACCCCAAATTGGATGAAACTCTTATTCACATGTAATAACCAGATATTTAAGTATTCATAAATAATAATCTTAATGTGCTCGGGCATTATTCAAAATATAAAATATGTGGTCATTTGTGATGTGTTTATGTAATGCAATGTCAGTTTCATTACAAACCAAAATATCGTTACAAGAACATTCTAGCTCACTTTAAAGTGTTTTTTTTTTTTTTAAATCTGTTATTATTAAAAAGACAAAAACGTTATATTCCTTGGGCCCGAAGACTTTCTTGGAGTGATAATAGAGTACTTTCCATGATTCTTTTGGCCAACATTTACTACTTTTATATTCAAATGACCACTCCATTGCCTTTTTATGCAGAGTAGATAGAACGGTGCCCACCGTGCTAAACAGTATTTAGTTTACAATTCTCGGTCACGAACTCTTAGGTACTGAAGTCTGAAGTTTATTATTTAATTTCGTACAAGTTTAGTATAACAAATTGATTAAAAATTGTACTAATTGATACATAATTATATTTTAAAAATGTACAACTAAATAATAATTCGTTTTCGCACTGAATCTCAACAACTAATTAAAATAAAGAGACCGAAATATATGTAGGATGAAAAAAAACCTAGTCTCAGTCCAGGCCTAAAAACCGTCAGGTCAACATCGAAAACCTTCGGGCACTGACGATGATGCACATCATCGAAAGCTCTTTGCCGTTTTAGTAAATTATTATAGTGGAAGCGTAGCCAACAATTTTTTCATCCTACATACATTAAAAGTCACTTCCACCTGCCAGAATACCGAAATATGTCTGGCATAATATATTCATGATAAATTATCTTTGAGATTTCTCCAATAGTGGGCCAAAGACATAGAAATACAAAGTTTAGGAGTGCATAAATCTGTTGTTTTTTTTTAATTTCAAAACTTATATGTTGATGCTTGTCAGGATGGTAATGATTGTCGGCTCGTTTTAAAGAGCTGTCGTATTTAGGCATGTTTGCGAATGTGATGCGACAAGATTTAAAAAATCCGTGCAGAGCTTGTGTCTACTCCTAGGGTTTGGTGGGATTTCCAAGTCCTCTAGCCCCCTTTTTTTTATACCAAACTGATAATGCCAGACGTACGGATGCCAGGTGGATACAATGGTGGACCTATTAGAGTCCTGGTTAGAGAGTGAGATACTTGGGGAAAATTAGATAATTTAGTTTTTGCGGTCCAGGGCCTTCTCTTAATTGGATTCCCAAAGTGACATCTGCGCCACCCCTTCATGTCTTAAAGCAATCAGAGGTACTCAAAGAAGAATATGATTTGAGCTGCTTTAAAAGGACCTCAGTAGACACTCTGGTATTCCTAAACGAGATCTATTCCAAATTGTTTTTCTGAGAATGGGTACAATTGGAGAGACACCTGTAGATGGGCTGTATTGAGAGACTCGTTAATTTGGACATATGCTTTCATTGTTCTAGTCAGCGTATCCTTTGTCAGCCGGCCCAGTAGTACAATGGCGTTCTTCCATTGTGGCTGCCGTTGGGGTCAGGGTACTCCTCTCACTTGGAATATTACCTCACTTACCTGTCTTCCTTCTACTTTTTTTACCTCATCTCCGATTACACGGTAGAAAGGTCCTTTATCTACTTATAGGTGGTCTATTACCTCAATGACTGGCTTGCATCTGGTCGTCTGATCCAACTCCACACCCTATTTAAATTCCTCCAGCCATTTAAAGTGAATGTGCCAAGTTCTGCTCTCGTCCGAGGGCTCCATAGTAATAAACCAATACCTCAAGTTTCTGTACGTATGTAACAAGTTTAAACAGATCAATTCTTATTTTACATGCAGTTCTATTTTAGTAACGTATCTTTCTGGTTTAAGTCCCCCTCCCCCATTCTACATTATTCTTTCCTTTATGAAGTAATGGAAGTATTCTAATATTGCATGTTTCGATTTTAAGAGTTCAACGAAACTATCCGTTCATTGGATTCTTGGAGAGAAGAAAACGTCCAATTCTTCACAAGTTTTTTATTTCAGCGCTTTCACAGACTATTGTCTCCATCTTCAGCATGCATGCACTCAGTCGGAGAAACAGCAAGGAACTCACTTGAATAAGCAAAATTCACTTGCTGCCTTTCCCAATGAGTGCATGCAAGTAGCTCTGAAGGACTAGACAATACTCTTTGAAAGCTCTCAAATAAAAAACTTGTCAAGAATTGGACCCTTTCTTCTCCCCAGGTACACAATTTTCTTCATTTCCAACAACACTATTGTGAAATATCCGTTCAATAGTATTGTACATATCTCGCATATCTAAAAAACGGCTAGCCTTACGTATTAGACGTTCAAAGAATTTGTATAGGACCTTTTTTGTTTGTCATAAAATGCCTAAATTATTGTCTATTGCATTGAAATGTAGAAATCACATATCACTTTGATATGAAATAATTTTAATTTAAATGCAAACAGTGACTTTGTATATTTAATTTAATAGGAATGCATTTAACTTTTTTCTCGGAAAATAATAGCCAGATTTTTATTTTTTCTATTTTTCCGATAAATAAAATCTCTCAATGAAATAAAATATGAAGAAAACAAAAACTTTTTTTTTGCGCCATTAGCATGAAATTTGAATTTGGGGTCCCGCTCACAACGTGTTAAAGTTGAACGTATTAACTCAATACATTAAGGATGTTCGACCAATGGTGAAAGGTTAGATTGCTTTGTACACTTCAAATTTCAGTATCGGAGTCAGAATAAGTAATTATAATATCATTCAATATACCATCGTCTCAGTTTTTTTTGACTATGGATTAACCAAAATCACCTTGTTTTATTACTATTATCGACATTAAAACCTAAATATTGTAGTCAAAGAAAAATATTATACTGCGGTATTTACCTACTGCCCATTCTGATATCTTAATTAGAAAAGGAATATCAAGTTGAATGCGAATAAAAAATTAAAAGGGTTTTAATACTGAAACCATAAAAACCTGAATCATTTGTCCTTAAAAATAATGACCAAAGTTCCCCATGGGGTTTCAGAATAACTTCTATAAATGATAGATACAGGGAAATATCCTACAAAACAACAATTAAAAAACTATATTATGTATTGTCGGTTGGCGTGGAATTATATGGCTTCATGGTATTATGGTTCATCAATTATAAATACCACTGCAATGTGGAAATGAAATACCTTCCTTTAATATCGTCTGTTTATCCCGTTTTAATTCTAAACTTTTTGCGATTCCAGCGTTGGATTGAAAAAGCAATAGCTCATTGGTCATAAATCTCACAATTTTAATAACCAAAGTAATTTACCTTTTTTCTTTCTCAGAATTTTTTTTTCTCTTTTTCTGATTATCAGGAAAGCATTTGCGTAAAGATTTCTAATAAATATTTCATAACAAATGATCTTATGATATTTCCGTATAATACCTCAGTTAAACAACATAGGTCATATTTCTCGTGGTTTACAAAACAAATTAGAGGACATTGCAGGATTGTGGATACGTGCCTTCTGAATCTTGAGCTCTTTTTAGCAAATTTCCCTTAAGGGAAATCAGCTATTGAGGTCGTACTCATGACGGAATTTTCGAAGTTTTTCTTCAAATGTCCATCGATCTTACCTAGTAGATGACGAAAATGAGGTCCGTTCAAAATTATATATATTTGTCTGTTAACGCTCTAGCGGTCGCAATTTTTGTTTGATCGTTACCAAACTTCATATTTAAGCGTTTTCTGTAAAAAGGCAGATCGAGTTCGTTAATGGCTGAAATCGGACAAATGGAAGGGGGGTTTAGAGGGGGGATTTTTGAATATTCGAAATATCTCCGTTATTATGCGGATCGAAAAATTGTATAGAATCAATCTTATTGAAAATTAAATTTACTATAAATATTGTTCTATTCATTTATTCACTATTTTGAATATTAGCAGAGATGTTTGCATTTGTATTGTTTGTGTGGTCGGTAGGAGTGGGCTATGTTCGGGACTATCCGCCGAGAGCTAGTGCGGCCGTTTCCGTAACTATTCGTCCCTCGTGAATAGGTCTAGAGATTCCTTACTACTACTGTTATTATTATGCAAATTTCTCTATTGTAAAACTTCACGTGGGAAATCTGCTTAGTTTACGCAGCCCCGGCGTGACTGACTTTTTTGTTTCTCGAAGCCTTCAGCACATTCGTGCCAATTCTTTAAACAATAAAAGTCGCTTTCTCTACTGGCTTGGACATGAGCCCTCCACTCCTCCTCTCCAGTGTGGGTTTTATTGATTGATAGCCTTAAGGAAAAAGGCAACGAAAAACCATTGTAAGAACAACTCATGAAAAGTAACTTGGATTATTCGTGTGTTGTTCTCAAATGACTTACTTCAAATTTATTTTATCGTAAAATAATTGAGAAAAGGACAATTCAATACTTTTTGAGTAATTATGATTTTATGTTCAACATTATCTCCAAAAATATTTTTTTTATCTTTTTGTTTTAGCAGTTAAATTAATCTGAGTTGTACTTTTGAGTTGGTTATCAGTTACTCAAGGGTCCTTCAATGTCAAATCTACCACAAAAAAATAATTTTGACACCCATTATTTCAGATTTTGTTGAAACTTATTGTAGGTGATCTATACATTGATTTGAGAAACCATAAAAATTATTTTTGATATATCTTGAACGGTTTGCATTTTATGGCTTCTTAAAGTTTTGAGATTTCCGTGTTGTTTATCGATAGGGAACAGTAAAATTAATTTGGTTTGAATTCAAAAATAATTTATAACTTTCTTATTTATCAACCAATTTTGATGCATTTTTTTGTGTGTATTCATAAATGTATTTAAAAACAATAAAAAAATAAACAAAGGTACCACGTAAGTATTTGTGACCATAAAAAAATTAATTACAAAATGTCAATTTTGAGTTTTTCTGAAAGCAAATACATAGTTTCACGTTAAATTGAATATCTCCAAAAGGGAAAAGTAATAAAATGAATGATGTGGAATGACCCATAGATATGCACAACTATCTTACAAAACATAGTGTGTCATACCAGCGTCTATATTCGTATTGTTTTGTATAGGTTACTTATTCAAATAAAAACACGGAAATATATGAGACTCACCACATATTAGGTCTATTGAAGTGAAAAACATATGTGGGCAAAACGATTTTGACATTGGTTCGAAATTTTATCTCCTTAAAAATTATTTATCACACTCACTTAAATTATAATGTGTCAAAAAATCTGTGTGTCATAGGGTGCTAACTGAAAAATATTTTCTTTTCTTATCATAACTCCAGGCTTTTATATTATAATAACATTAGACATATAATTGTGAATTCATTTGACATAATTATCATAAAATGGCTTTAGAAATGACGTGAATGTAAATAATTGGTCACAGTTTTTCCGCTCGATAAAAAAAAAAATATTGACGTTGAACGAAGCTCTTGCCCTTAATTGAGGAAAGGTATTTAATTTTCTGTCTCTGCTTAGCGGCAGGATAGACTGAATATTCCACGCTTTCCCATCTGTTCCGCTTTCCTTATATTAATAGCTAAAGTGATTCACGTCTTTTCCACGCTTTATAGTTTCTTGCCTCTGCTTATTCTAATGACAAATATTTCAGAGTATTATCTCAAAATATTAAATCAATAAATATTATATATTTATTACCTAAATAATAAAAAATAAATACTTCAAAACTTCAGAAAAAATTTACAAAGCTACATTTATAATACTTTCCAGACTTTAGAAACACTTGATTACTTTGACGAGCCAGCAAGATTTCAAGTGCTCAATAGGCTGTATTGACCTCGTGGTTTTTTTTAGCTAAACTCAAAAGACTTAGCTGTCCTGGAATCTGTTTGGGAATTCGAATTCGGGAATGTTTTAGGTGGATCCGCTCAGCTTGTCGACGGCTAAATAGTAGGTATGCGCAAGGAACTACCTAAAACATTCGGCCCCGGAACATGTGCCAATAAGACACAAAACATGCAGGGCACAATTAAGCAGTTAAAAAAAAAACTAATGTTTTCATGCTAAATGATTCTTGGTATATATGTGTATTATAGCCAAAATAATTTGAATTGTTACATGTTGCAATCACTATTATCCAAGATAAGTTGCTGATCCCAAATTTTTGTCTGTTTGGTTTGGCGTTATCCAATGTAGCTAGTGATCTTCAGTTTTATCATAGCCAATTCAATTTTTGCGCTTGAAACATTCTGTAAGAACAATTTTAAAATGCCCAAAAGTGTGGCGTTTTGAGGGGCATAAACCCTTATTTTTTTGGATAAGACTTCTACGGCAGACGTCATTATTAGTTAGGTCTTCTGGTATTGATTGATATTGTTGTTCCCTTGATTCTATGTCGGATCCGTCATTAGTGTTGTACAGTATTATTTCAGCTTCGCCAACATTAAGAAAACAATCTTCGGTGATAGCTGGTGTTTCACAATTTGCAGTCTATAGCCATCTTCTCTTCTTAAAATTATTCGGAATTTTCTCAATTTCAATGGCTACTCCGACAATACCTTCTTGGTAGTTCCGTACTTTAGCTAAACATATATTATCCAGTTGAACACTTCAAACATGACCTTAGGAAAACTTTAATGCATGTAATGGGCCCTTTTTACATTAGCCCCGCATTTCAAATTAGGTTGTAATCACATGATTTTAGAAATACTTTGTGTTATTAGTTTAATAACTGTTACAATTTATTACCTCCCACTGCTGTTTCGGAAGTAGGAAGTACAACGTTGGCCGAATTTATCCTCACCAATGGGTATTTGGAGGTGTGTGCCCAGAGGTCGCGTTGTACAACGCTAAGAGAAGCAAGGGAACATTGACAGAGTGCATTATCCTTTCTATTAGACCTGGAACAACAATATACTCTGACTGCTGGAGGTCATATCGCGGCCTAAAAAAAGTACCAGGAATGACGTTAACCACTACAAATTTCATTGATATGAAAACTGGGGCACGTAAACAACGCGTGGAATCATTGAAGTCCTCACTAAAACGTAGATATAAACGTGAATGTGGAACACGGAGAACAATGGTAGACTCCTACATATGTGAGTTCGTCTGGAGAAGAAGGCATCAAAACGATGGCTTTAAATAAGTATATGCAATATTATCAAGTATGAGGGTTTATTGGCCACCAAAATAATGTAATTTTTGTTAATGTTTTACATGCAATAAGTATATTGACTGACATGCAAAATTAGCGACTGAATACACACTGATCACATTACAGGACACGATTAAACTTATTAAAATAGAAGTCAGCTTAAAATGGGAAGTGGGATGGCCTCAGACAGACTCAAAACCACGAGAACTAAAAGACAATATTCGTGAATGGCAGTCAAGTAATCGGGGCACTAGAAGAGAAGAAGTAGTCCTTGCTCGTTTGAGACACGGCCATTCACGGATAACACACGGACACCTCATGACTAGGACTGATCCACCTTTATGCACACTATGCAATACACAACTGACTATCAAAAAACCTACTTACAGACTGCAGACTAATAACCGACAAGAACTTACCCACCAGCCTATCAGAACTACTACACGACAACAGCCCATCCATCGCGACAATCATGAAACACCTCCAACAGACACATCTTTTCAACTACATTTAAAACTTTTACCAAACTTTAACTTAAAGAATTCGAATCTGCTACCATTAATATACACTGGAGAAAATGTAACCGTGCCGACCTACGACTGTAGATATTTTAACATATTTTTCTTTTATTTTAAGGTGGTTATACCAACTCTTAGTTTTATAATATGAGAAGTGTGAATCGCTAAAATTGCGACACACATAAATAAATAAATAAAAAAATACTTGTAATAAATGTGGTTCAGTTTCTCTTATAACTTTCTTTTATCAATGTTTATAATAGTTTATTAGTAAGAGTTTTTATCACTGGTATTTCTAAAATCACGTGGGGGCTCAGGTTAGCCATGCGAGTTAAAGCGTTGACCTTTATCTCACACGGTAAACCTAGAGTGGCGAGTTCGATTCTTGCCTGGGCAAAGGAAATTATTTGGTGACGAAATTCATTAAATAACGTCCTAAAATCCCACCCTGGCTAGAAAAGGGTGGTAACCTGTAGATAACCCGTCCCAATTAGCCTCAGTTGCAAAAAGTGGACGTTAATGAATAATAATAATAATAAAATCATGTGTTTATAACCTAATTTGAAATGCGGGGCTAATGTAAAAAAGACCCCATGTAACAAACGGCAACTCATTGTAGTCGTTCCATTTACCAGGGACCATTAAATTGAATAGTAAATCTCTAACAGCGGTTTTACCCTCATGTCAATTTGAAAGAAACAAACAATAGATAGATAGAAAGATACCTTATAGCTAGCTTTCCCCCTTGCCTGTCAGAGAGAGCACTCCTGTCCTTGAGGTCCTATTGTGCAAGCTTTAAATATCCATTCAGAGTTGCTTTATTTTCCTTATAAAGTCAAGGTATTTTGTACCTGTGGCTTCTCTTTTAATTGACTCATCATCTCCACGTCCAAAGTACCTGACATATTCCCCAGCATTCCTCATTCAAGCACAATGTTCTTTGGAGTCTCCTCCCCATTTCCGCAGCACTTATATGTTGGTGTTCCACTGTGTTTGATGTTAAACATATGTTTATTCATCTTCCGGTGTCTCGTGATTACTCCCACTACATCTCTGAGTTCCTACCTATGCAATCTGAGTTAAAAGTTCCCTGTTTCTGCTCTCCTCCCGATGAGACCCTACGTCTGGGTCACTATGTGTTTCCCATACTTTTTTAGCAGATTTCCCTTAAGGGAAATCAGCTATTGAGGTTAAACTCATGACGAAATTTTCGAAATATTTCTTCAAATGTCCATCGATCCTACCTAGTAGATGACGAAAATGAGGTCTGTTCAAAACTGTATATATATATTTGTCTGTTACCGCTCTAGCGGTCGCAATTTTTGTTTGATCGTTACCAAACTCGATATTTAGTCGTTTTATGTAAAAATAAAGATCAAGTTCGTTAACGGCTGAAATTGGACCAGTGGGAGGGGGGGGGGGTTTAGAGGGGAGGATTTTCGAAATATCTCCGTTACTATACGTCGGATCAAACAATATTACAGAATCAATCTTATTGCAAATTAAATTTACTATAAATATTGTTCTATACATTTATTCTGTATCTTGAATATTAACTGAGATATTTGCATTTGTATTCTGCATGTGCTCGGCAGCAGTGGCTGTTCGGACTTTTTAATTCCTTCCAGGCTACATTCTTTATGGAGTTCTTAAGAAAATATGAAGATACTCCAATAACGGGTTATGATACTCCATTGAGGGTTATGCTTGACGCTCTACTGAAAACATTTTCCGCATTTTCAATTCCTGGGATACTCTGTTGTCCTGGTATCCAGTGTATTGTCACATTGTTGTGTATTGTCTGTTGACCCTTGTTAATTGTTCCAGTCTCATAAAACATTCTTCCTCAATTCTGGAACTTATTGCTGTTATTGTCAGTTCCATACATTCTTTTACTAACAATAACGACACCAGGACGAAATGTTTTAGGTAATCTCTGTAGAGTGAGCTCCACTCGAGGCCTAGATGTATTTCCGAAGTCAGGATTAGTAAAATTTTTGAAGGGTCTTAGCAAAGTTCGTGTCTTGCAGTGCGTTTTTACGAAAGCTTTTAGAGAATAAGTGTGATGCAACGTGAGACTCTTTAGATTGACGCCTGAGAGAAAACCTTGATCACTTACAGAAGGTCGGAGAAAATCGTCAAAGATGATCTCCGCTTTGTCTTAGAGATAATGCATGTAGTCTTATCACTACTGCATCTTAATTAGTTTACGCACTAGGACAGTTGTGTAATGACTGTAGAGAACACCGCATTCCTCAATGGATTCCCAACAAAAATTAGGGTTTTCAATGAAATCTAAATAAGAGAATTTACCAGCGCATGAATTTATTTTCTCTCAACTGCAATTAATAACATTTTCAAAGTGTGATTTTTCTAGAGGGGTTGATAATGAAGAAGTACATATGTTACCTATGGCCTTATAATTTTTAAATTAATATTACCAAGAGAGTTTTCCGCTAAATATTACTGACTATTTTTCAAATCAACTTTCTCAAAACGTGAGAATTGGTTCCTCACCGTTATTCATGAAGGAATTAGAAATAGAATACATCCTCACTACCATTAGCTTATTTATCTGAAATACAACCAAATGTAGTTCCCGAAACCCCTGTTTTTAAGTTCAATTATTAGAAACATCTCAAGAATAACATTATAGCCGCTTTTTTTCTTTTACAATAACATTATATAATCAAAAATATATTGGTATATAAAAATATATTTACGAACATTTGGTGATATTATCTCAAATGAAGAGATAATTTTTAGATCATTAGTTTCTTCGCATTAGATTGTTTTATTCTCCAATTTACTATCAATCCCTGATATAATAAATCAAAAATACTTTTGGTTTATGGTGCTTACGATATATACGCGATAAAATTTAAAAAAAAAAATGTATATTATCGAGTTGATAGGTGAGGGTCAGGAAAATACCAAATTTAATAGTTTAGAGTTCACCCCTTGAATCCAAATCATATATTTCTAAAGTGCTTTACGAGAGATTTCAATTAATGTTGCACATTATAGGGGTCACCGATAAAATTTTGTCTAAGGACTTCCCCCACTTTTACATTTCCCATTAAGGGTAAAAATAATTTTGTGGGACTAATTTCCGTGAAACTACATATTCTCTTTAGAAGATAAAGAAATGAAATGTAATTGTTTTCATTAAATGTTTACATAACATAATAGGATACAAAAAATATGTCTGTTTTCTATAAAACATTTACTAATATTATGTCAATTAATTTCTTCAGGTAATAATAAAAACATTTATACTTTTATAAATTATTTATTACAAATTTAGTTCTAACTCCATGAGTACATTTTTTTTAGAAATCGATCATTCTAATAATTATATATCAAAATTATTTTTTATTCAAAACCGTTTTTTTATTTGTCTACATAGATATAATAGGTTGAATAAAATACCAATTAGTACCCACCATTGATTAAATCAGTTTTACCCACGTATAACATAGTTTATAAAAACTTACAACAAAGGCAAGTGTAAAATTCTCACATTAATGTGATGTTTATTTTAATTTAATATCACCTATCTAGATGTAAAATGAACCTCAAAAAGTACTTTAAGTTATTTATAAAAAATAGTACTATGCTAAAATTTTAAGCTTGTATGTTTTTCTTTTCTTTGTGTTAGAAAGTTTGACATTTGAGTATTTTGAGCTAAGAACCTCTATTTCAGTCGTAGCTCCAGCGTACCAAGAGTCTGTTTTCATTTACATGTAGAATAACTTTACATTGTTTAAGTTTGTTACATTTTTACTTCATAATAATTTTTCATATTCCATTTCCCCATATTTTATTGGAAACTTTCCCTATTACTCGGCATCATTAAAAATCTCTTCCTTTTCATTCTAATCTCCTATTATACCGATAAATGTTCGGTGATGATTAAGTTCTAAAACAATACTGTCTAAAAGGACTGAGGTAAGTGACTGAAAATACTCACTTTATTTTTTTGTAAGTAGTTATATTTATTATAATAAATAAATAAGCTATCTATTGTATAATGTTTTACGATATTCTTAAATTGAGAGGATACAAGATGGAGGCCTCCTCCATATCGACCAGCATTGGGTCAAGGCTAATCCTGAAAAATCCCGATTCTCGGCGTCATTCTTGCACAAAAAAATAAATAAAATAATTCAATAAAAAATGTACTCAAAATCAATTCTTAAATTATTATTGATGACAAGGTTATTTTAAAACAGAACGTAAGTATCCTTGTATTTATATTTTAGAGTACTTTAGGAGTATTTGGAGAGATTACAGAATATATTTAAAGCCGGTTAAACATTCTCATAATGTTATCACTTATGGTTTTAAGGAGGATTTTAAATAGATAACTAATATATCCGTTTCTAAATTACATAAGAATTATAGAGACGTTTATTACGCGGTTTCTGGGGTTGAGTTTTTGTATGCCGATCCGTATGTTTATTAAATTGTAAGAACATACATTACTTACTGTTTTTTATTAGCGTTGAACTTAATACTCCTTCAGTATACAAGTAATAATTTAATTCCTTTTTTAGTGATTTGTATATTAGAGTACATAATTAATAATTTAATCTGTTTTTAATTGAGAGAAAACTACCTACAACCTACTAAAGTCAGACAAATATTTCTCTCAATTTGAAATAATTAGTTCTGTCGAAATCAAGTGAGTTCTATTTTATTACACCTAAATTTTTAAGACGAAAAAAAAAACCATAATAATCGTGCAGTCCTCACTCTTCGCTAGTCCTTCTTAATCCAATCATTTTTATTTAAGTCTACCTTTTCACCAGCCATCCAAAAATTGTGTTTGGCCTGGATTCTGTATTGTTGTAATGATATTTTCCCTATCTGAACTGAAATTTCGACAAGCTACTTTGCTAACAAACACACATAAAATTTGCATTGCATTTTTGTATTTATATATAATTAAATTATATATAACATATTTTGATTTTATGTATTTATATGGGGAAGTGAAATATTAAAAAAAGGAATTTGAGAACCGATTCTTAATATATATTTACTTATCATATAGATAGATTTCTTCTATAGATTCCTTACGCTGTATGTGTGTGTGTGTGTGCGTGCGTGTGTGTGTGTGTGTGTGTGTGTGTGTGTGTGTGTGTGTTTAATATAATTCTTAACAATTTTAAATTATATAAATGTACTTTTATATAGGAATAACATAATTATTTTATTAAAACCATTTTAAATTGTTGTCTAATACAATAATGTTTATTTGTTGTTTTTATTACTTGTATTTATTGTTTATTTATTATTTATGATTAATTTTTTTTTGGTTAAGTTTTGCTATTTTTCTATAATTTTGTTTTTATTTATTTGTTAAATTTCGAGCCAAATCGCCTAGTTGCAGGTACTCCTGTATAAATGAATAAAAATAAACAAAATTTTACATAGTAGTCACTGTTCCTACTCACATCTTAACTTTGGTTCCTTTTGAGGAAGAGAAAGTTGAGTGTTTTTGAAGGTAAGTGTTCTTGACTCGGGTCAAATTGTGCATTGGGTATCAATATCGGAGTTGTTTACCTAAAGGTCAAACGGAAGCCAACAAGCTGTGTTACCTTGCCACCAAGACCATTATGAGGATTTAGGTCAGGCCGAAGGAGGTAATCTTCTGGAATAGGTGTTGTTAGTGTTTGATCCATGTACGAGATTCCACCCTCAACCCTAACGGGACCCAGCCCCCAGCCGGAGACCGCACATCTTAGCCCAGCTCACTATAACAGGTTTTAGAATAATAATTTATTATTTCAGATAATCTCGGTATTATAGGCTGAAGGAAGGTTAAGGTTCCAAAACCAGACGAAAACCAACGTTATGGAGGTCGTAGAAAATTGGCGCATTATATTGATCCAATTGCGTGCTTAGCATAGTTCTAAGTTTTATGTCTACTTTGAACTTGGATATTAGAAAACAAAAATTTTGGGAACTGAATTCTTAATCAACGGAAGGACAATAAGGTCAAAACACTCCACTATTAATACTCCATTTATTAAATGCAGTGCACTTTCTCGGCGAACCGTCCCATCTTTAGTGCTCTAGAGCTGGTCCCTATTGAGCCGACATCTTCGGCAAGACATCGGTGGTGGTGTTTTGACCATATTATTCTTCCGTTGATGATTGACCTCCACCAGCAAGCCCAAATAACGAGAACTCTTAATATTCTTTGCACCATCATAACCTATGTTGCACTTTTTGAATATGTATCTAAATGAAAATCAGTATATCCCTTCACTAAAGTTTTTATTTCTTTTTTAACCAATATAAGTACGATTGTAAAATTGATCAGGATCCCATTTTCTTTGAAATGGTTGCCTTTGAATCCCTTTATTATTTTCCCAAATAACGTATACATTTTTTCACGTTTTACTTAGTTTACCGTATAAAAACAGAAGATCCTCAATAATCAAGTTTCTTCTACGGCGGCTCCTAAAAGTCTGAAAATTCTGTGTAGAGAAGTTGAAAACTTTATTCATAATGTCACACGTAATATGTACATAATATTGTATATTTAAAAAAAAAATTCCTCTTATAGCTTAGGCCCAAATTTTTAAAATTTTAAATTTTTATAGCAAGGATCACTAATGGGTATCCCAGATGGAATATAAGCCACGAAACATTTAGGTCGATTACGTGGACGAAGGTGTTTTGTTGATAAGAGTTCAAATAAAAATTTGAAGGAACTAAAATTATATTAATGAATTATAATATACATAGTATAACAACCAAACCCAATACCAGAATATAGCATTTTTCTTTAATTTCATGTGAAGGTTACTTTTGCTATTCTTTTTATATATAAATAAGTTGGGCTTTTAATGTAAAAAAAAGGGTTAACCAATTAGATAAGACAAAACTTAGACTTTCTTCTCAATTGAGATTGACTCACCACGTTCAATAATGCCTATTTTAAACCTGCATAGTTTTTCCCGATTTATTGTTATTATGGAGAAGCTCATAATCAGACTTGGTTCTAGTATGTTTTTCCGTAAAAATGTGCTGGTAAACGTTGATCATGTTGCGTGTGAGATATTCATTCGATCTGATACGTCTTATGCATCCATTTAAAAAATGTTAACGAAGCTACATGTCACGTAAAGTTATACCGTACTCTCCCGACTTATCCAAAGAGCCCACTTCTTCTCATGTTAATTCATCATATGATCCTTAGTTCTTTATATACCATAATTTCGGAAAATAAGACGTGAAAAGTTTTTTTACTGTTAAATACCGTCCCAGTACCAACGCTCGCGCCACAATGTATATTTATTATTATTGCAGAACTGTGCGCTCATCGTAGAACCCATTTTCATCGTGGTTCCTAATGTACCTGCCCCTCATCCAGCTTCAATTCACCACGGTTTTAGCAGATTTCCCTTAAGGGAAATGAGCTATTGAGGGCGTACTCATGACGGAAGTTTCCTTCAAATGTCCATCGATCCTACTAGTAGAGGACGAAAATGAGGTCCGTTCAAAACTGTATATATATATATATATATATATATATATATTTGTCTGTTACCGCTCTAGTGGTTGCAAATTTTGTATGATGCTTACCAAACTCGATATTTAGACGTTTTATGTAAAAAGAAAGATCAAGTTCATTAACGGCTGAAATCGGACCAGGGGGAGGAGGGGGTTTAGAGGGAAAATTCGAAATATCTCCGTTACTATAAGTCGGATCGAAAAAGTATATAGAATAAACCTTATTGCAAATTAAATGCACTATTAATATTGTTACATACGTTTATTCTCTATCTAGAATATTAACCGAGATACTTGCATTTTTCAGTTTTCAGCCTTCAGTAAACTTCTACTACTAGTGTTACATAAACAATAATCTGTTATATAATAAACCACATTATTCGAAGACTAAATAACAAACATTTTTTTCATTCACCCTTTACTTTGAGAGAGATATGCAAATACGTTCTGTTGACCCCCCCCCCCCTTCTTTCGTTTTTTGATTACTAAAATTTGAGTGATTGAAATAAAAATGATTTTGATTCATTACAAATTACAGCACTAGCTTTAGTATAGTTTTCAATAAAATTAATGTGTTATATTCAGATATATTTCATTAATTGCCTTTCCTATTCAGCGCATCGAGGCTGGCCGGCCTGTTTGTTTATAGTTCAGCCGCTTTCCGTTGTAGAGATTATTAACTTGTATTGTAAGTTTACTGAGCATTCACGGTAGTGTTACGTGTATGTATATTTATCTATTGTAAACCTTCGCGTGGGAAATCTGCTTAGTTTACGCAGCCCCTGCGTGACGATTTTTTTTGTTTGTTTATGTGACATACATTTTGGTTTGAGCTTTGAACATTTTAATTTATATAGGGTCTATAACGAATTCAACATTATCTCTTCTACTTCTTTTATATTTGCATTTGCATGTATCTGTTTTTTCTTTGGTCCCATTAATCTATTAGTGGGAGAATCCGGCCTGCCATTCATGGATTTCTGGGAACTAGTTTCTTTTTTCTAAGACCTCGTCAGCAGCGAGCTTCAATCCTGTTTCTATTTTTCCCCCGTTCTGTTAGGAATTTCCTACTTTCTGACCAAACCTCAAAGAATTTTTCTTAAAATGCTTAAATAACTTCTTTATTGTTAAAGGCGTCTAGTACCAACTGTTTTGGATGAGTTCGTATTTTAGTTTATGTTTGCCTTTTTTTTTAATAAAATTTATTTACCGTTCATCTTAGATTATTCAGTGCCTTCACTACCGAATTTTCACTAACCTGCTTGTTTAGTCTGATCAACTTTATCCATTCCTTGATTACGCATCCATAAGTTCTTTCTCAGGTAGTTCGACCAAACCTCCCGAAACGTTCCGAATGCGTCAACTGATACATCACACAAATTGTCTTCGACAGACCTCGGGATTTGACTTTTCGAAGCCACCCGACCGTGGTATCTTCAGAATAGTACTTACCCCATCATCAATATCTAAAAATATTTTACAAAGAGCTATTCTCTTTCAAGAAAGGATAGCATTCCACAAATTAGCCCTAGTCAATACTGACTACCGTTCTTGTTGCCACAGTGTGATGCTTCCTATTTTGGAGATCGTTGTTGTGAAGATTGCTCTTTTGCTTAGTGGTTTGTTGTAGTAGCATATTACAATGGATGGTACTTAATGAATTTACCATTACCATACCAAGTCTTCGTACTTTTTATGAGTGTAGTATTTATTATACGCTTATAAAGAATTCTCAGCAAATATTAATTCTCAAACCGGGATAAAATGAGCCAGTCAACGTTTTGTTTTGTTTATGTAAATTTTAAAATTAATTTTATTCTCCTGCTCTTTTGGAACTGGTTTGATATACGAGATCGTTTAAAGATGGCACAATTTATGTTTTCCTCATGGCTAGTATTAGCGTTCTTTATGATTTATGATTATTTATATCCTTTTTATAGTCACCCACATGTGTGTATGTCTATATACACGCACATATGTGTGTGTGTTTAACATTTTTATGTTTTTTTTTTTAATAAGTCACTGCATAATGCATTTAATGACACTTGCGCAATTTTTTTTTGCGGATAATTCACTTAAGGACAAACTATATATAAATTTCTTCTTCTTTTTTTTTTTGCATTTGCATTTTTATTAATGTCTCTTTAGGTCACGTTATCAACAGGTTACTATTCTTTTCTACCTAAGATCTTCTGTAATTATTATCTATCTAGAGTTCAGTAAGCAACTGCAAATTTATATATGTTGACGTTTGACCCACGCAGACAGAATTTGCTCAGCGATATAATCATATTAGCGATGAAAAATGTGGGTCAAGATTAACGTGAGACATTCCTATTCTTTTGGTCAGATAAAACGAGTTTCACTTTGACGGGTGTATTAAAATGCGTGGGTTCGGACATGCTGCGTTTGAATTGGATTAATTCACTAAAGAATGCTGACCACTTGGCCCCATTTATGAATGGGTTCCAGGCTGAAGTCAAAGGGGTTGCGTATTTCGGCGTGTACTACACTCAAATTATTATAAATTATAAAAGTGTTCTAAAAGAGGAAAACCTTTTAAGAAAATGTTTTAAAATTGTTGTCAGTTTAATAGTATAAAATAAAACTAATTAAGCATTAATTAACAAACATGCATTGTCTTGGATGGTTATTATCGTAAGTGATTTTCACAACATTCATCTTGCCTGAAATTGCTGTTATATGATATGCCTGATGATTGTTTCCTTGAACAATATGACTTGATTTACATTGTAATGATTAAAGGAATATAACTTTCTCAAAGCACTTTCGCTTCCTTCTCCATGAAACTATACAACTGTAAAGGCTTAAGAAGTTGTGACTACTGTCTACAGGAGTAGTAATTTGGATTATAGATCCCGTATCCCGTAATCGGCCGAAAAAATAAAAATTCGTCACGCATAGGTTGCGTAAACTAAGCAGATTCTCCACTTGCTGGCAGTACACACTACTGATCTGATTCCATCGATTATTAAATATTTCCAAATAAAAATATGATGAGTAGAATGGTGCAGTCATTGAAACCTAAATTGATTACGTCATCACACATCGAATTTGCATGTATCTCATCTAGTAAACATCTGTTTAAAACAATATTATTTATTAACGTCCACTTTTTGCAACTCAGGCTAATTGGGATGGGTTATCTACAGGTTACCACCCTTTTCTAGCCAGGGTGGGATTTTATGATGTTATTTAATGAATTTAGTCACTAAATAATTTCCTTTGCCCAGGCGAGAATCGAACTCGCCACTCTAGGTTTGCCATGTGAGGGTCACAGGTCAACGCTTTAATTCGCATGGCTAACCTGAGCCCCTGATATTTAAAACAATATTAGACATAAGCTTGGAATAACACGTTTCATTGTATATTCCCTTATTGTTGATGACGATGAAGTTTAATGACTGGTTTTACACGATTATTATAATCTAACGTATAATAACGGAGATATTTCCAATTTTCGAAATTTTCTCCCTTTGAACCCGCTCTGATTTCAGCCGTTAATGAACATGATTTTTAGCTTTACTAAGGCTTTTTTAGTAAGGTATTGGTCAAACAGAAATTGTAACCACAACATACAAATAAGTATAATTTTTGAACGGGCCCCATTTTCGATGTCTTCTAGATATGCTCGATGGACATTTGAAGACATTTGTCGAAAATCGTGTCAACCTGACACGTCTTAAGGGAAATATGCTTAATGACTGACGGTCAGTGTAAGTTGCAGTTTTTATGTGCGTCCACCCTGTTAACCTTCTACCAGATTTCAGGGACTGTAACAGAGAATGTGTTGAACATTTTTCCCCCTCAATGAATAATTATTTTTTTAGAACTACTAAGATAGGTTGTTTTTTTTTTTTTTAATTTTATTCATTGAGAATTTTCATGAAGGAAATTCAATTTTAGCTCCCAAAGAGGTGCCCAAGAAGGCACGACATTCGTGGGCATAATAAGAAATACAAAAGAATCTATTTGTTATTATATTATTAGACTTTGACTACATAATTTTCAATTTCTTCAAATAAACTAGATCATTGCGCACAATATATTAAGCAGTTTTGGCAGTAAATTAATTATAAATAGAGCTGTTTATTCTGGAAACTACTATTTATGATCTTGAGAATTTAGTTGAATAATTAGGCTCTATCTTTTAAGTCCTGTCTCACCCTCTTTCGTCTGTTATTTTAATTAAATCTATGAAAACTTTTTAATTTATAATTCAAAAGAGGAGGTATTTATTTATCTAGTATTTTATTATTAGGTTTTAGCAGATTTCCCCTAAATGAAATCAAATATTGAAGTCGTACTCACGACGCGATTTTCGAATAAGTTCCACAAATTTCAATCGATCCTGTCCAGGAGATGAGGAAAATGAGGTCCGTTCAAAACTGTATATATATATACATACACACACACATATATATATATATATATATATATATATATGTCTGTTAAAACTCTAGCGGTCGCAATTTTTCTTTGATCGTTACCAAACATTTTATTCGATTTTTAAGCATTTATATAAAAATATATATCTAATTCATTAATGGCTAAAATCACCAGTGGAAGGGGGGTATAGGGGGGAAGAATTTCGAAAATTATTAATATTTCCCTTATTATGCTTCGGATAAAAAACATGTATAGAAATAATCTTATTGCAAATGTAATGTTATATAAATGTTGTTCACTATCTTCATTATTAACCGAGATATTTTCATTTTTTTAGTTTTCGGTCTCCCGTACACACCCACTCCCTCCTTCTAATGCTATATTAACAATAAGCTGTAATGTCATGAAGCTCTTTAATTGGAGTCTAAATACTAAATATTGTTGTCATTGGACTTAAATGCCAAAGTGTGACACCCGTGGGAAATCTGCCTTAATTAACGCAGCCCCTGCGTGACAGACTTTTTCTATAAATGAAACCCAGAGAATGTTCTACTACTGTTTGGAACGTAAGTAGGAACGATCGTCTATATTGAGTGAATGTCAACAAAATACTTGACCTTGTTGTGTTGGAACCACATTGAGAAATAGCCTAGGACTTTGTGTATTCAGTATGGCACATCTAAGTTCATGACAATAGCAATTTTTTCTTTTTATCTTTTTAGTCTTGCATTTTGATTGATTTGTGACTTCAGAATATTAGTCACTCATTACCACAATATATATTCGGTGTGTTTTGTTTTTTCATATGTATATATAATATGGCATTATTTGTGTGAGTTTCTTCATACCCTATTTGCCAAGCTATGGAAGGTGTGTAACTGACAGTCTGGCTTGGATTAATTAGATTTGACAGCCTATAACTTTCTTCTGGAGATATAATTGCAGAATCTCTGTCAGATTAAGCATTTGCTGATTTATCTGTCATTGATCTAATACAGGGCTAATGAAATGTTTCTTTAATAGCTTTTATTTATCCTGTCTGACAAGCCTTGACAAATCACATTTGTATTGCTTACTTTATTCACGACTGTTCTAGTTTAATTGCTAACAACAAGTACCTGATTAACGCTTTACAATTAAATCAACTAATTAGATAGAAAGATAGATAGATTTTATTGGCTAATATAAACATAGTTTAGCCTGAGTCTGGCCCATTTAGTGTTAGTAATTTTACTAATAATATATAAAAAGAATATATATATATATATATATATATATATATATATATATAAGAACTAGTGACATAATATTTACCTACTATATACAATGAAATAATACATTTTACATATTTTTTTTTTTATTAAATGCTTTCAGGTATTTAAACTTCTAAAATTCCTTATAATTTAATCTGATTAGTACTATTCAACATATAAGTATTTACTTTTATTTATTTTCTTACTGTGACGCGTTAATTGACTTCGTTGGATATGTCTAAATTATAGTGTTTAATTATCAAGGGGCCTAGTTGCATACTGCTGACAGGAATGAGTAAATCATGTTCAATTTACGAATGTCCTTAGTGTTAAGAATATTTTCCAGTGGCATTAAGTCATCAGTTGTGGCTATAAACTTCTTCAAGTATTGCTCTCTATAACAGCTGTATTCCGAGCATTGCAATAATTAATGTTTTAATCCGTCTGATATAAATTTCTGGCAGCATTCACAAATTTCCCCCGATTTTATTACTTTCATTTTTTTATTGTGATTCAGCTTCAAGTAATCTTTATTTGAAATTCTAAGTCGACTTACTAATCTTACTTTCTTTTCCATTCCTACTAATTCAACTAATTACCCAACTATTACTAATCGTTCTGGTGCTCGATCGTAGGGGATATTGGGAAGTGCCACTTGTATTCATATAACTTGTTAGTTTAACAGCTCAAATTATTAAATAAGTAAACTAAACAATTGGAAGGAGACAGGATGATAATATCGCTGTTTAATTTAGAGTCAGTATTTTCCATTACCTAATAATCATGTTAATAAAGATCATCGGAATATTTCTACTCAATACGGGATTATTTGCACTAGGATGGTAAGGGTTTCTTAGCGATCTGTGAAATTTACTGCAGCTATGAGGAATAGATGTCCATGATACAGGCATTGTGCTTAGAAATGTTTAAAAAAAAATGGACATAACATAAAGAATAACAATCAAAGTCTACGATATGAAGGGTTTGAAACTGCTGAATCGCAAGCGTCTGTGCCCCAATAACTGATAAAGATCTAAAGATTTTACGAGCTGGTCGAGTTAGCGCTAGACCAAGACCCACGCGCGGTATTAACATATGAGCTAGGACATTTTAGCGCTGAGTTTGGTGAGAAAGACTGTTATTTCACCATTATTTGGAAGCCTTCGAAAAGAAATGGCGAGCAATAAATTAACCTTGCCATTTGTCAGAAAACAGTAGTGACAAGGACAATCCCCCCCCCACACACACTAGAAAATTTTCAACGAGTCTTTGAAGTAGTCAAAACAATTATTGACCATTTCATTTTATCAAATTAAAATCATGTTTCTGGCCTTTTAGAAGAACTAGTACAGGAATTAACTGATATTCAAGTAATTCCTTCGTACTATCAAATATGCTAATACTATCTTTAGATAAATCAGCTGATTTTCTTAACTTTTTTCCAAGCGTTAAGTCTGACCTATAAGCCAGAGAAATTAAATTTATTGTGGAATTTTCTGTTACTTCACTTGATCACTTATTCAAGATTTTTTTATTTACAAACGCCCACACTGATTGATTACGTATCCAATGAGGGCCAAGGTCTGTCCAACATGTCCTTTCCGTTTTCTTCCTTTACGTCTGTGGTGACTGTGACTATGAACTTCTAAAATACAAAAATGATGCAAAAGTTTTATTTTTTTCAAAACAAAATATATTTTAGTTTTTTTTCTATTTTTAGATTATGAAAAAAAATGTCAAATAATTTTTTTTTTTTAAGAACCATCGAATAAAATAATATATTGCTTAAAATAAAATATATTTGTGAAGAGATTAATTTAATAATTACATGTAGTTAAAAAGTCCGTCACGCAGGGGCTGCGTAAACTAAGCAGATTTCCCACGAGAAGTTTTACAATAGAGAAATCTGCCTAATAACAACTGTAGTAGTAAGAAACCTCTAAACCTAAAACATTATTTAGGGCGTAATAACCCAGTAGTTTCTAGCCCCAAAAAACAGTTAACCTAACCTCTAAACCTATTCACGAGGGAGGAAACGGCCGCCAGAGCTCTCGGCGGAAAGTCCGAACATAGCCTACTGGTGACCACACGCAGAATACAAATGCAAATATCTCGGTTAATATTCAAGATACAGAATAAATGTATAGAACAATATTTATAGTAAATTACATTTGCAATAAGATTTATTCTATACAATTTTTCGATCCGACGCATAATAACGGAGATATTTTGAATTTTCAAAAATCCTCCCCTCTAAACCCCCCCTCCCACTGAGATGGATTTCAGCCATTAACGAACTTGATCTTCCTTTTTACATAAAACGATTAAATTCCGAGTTTGGTAAAGATCAAACAAAAATTGCGACCGCTAGAGCGTTAACAGACAATTATATATATATATATATATATATATATATATATATATATATATATATATATATAATTTTGAACGGACCTCATTTTCGTCATCTCCTGGGTAGGTTCCATGGACATTTGAAGAAATTTTTCGAAACTCGCATCATGAGTACGACCTCAATAGCTGATTTCCCTTAAGGGAAATCTGCTAAAAGGCACACGTGGCATAGTTAATACTAATTGGAGAATTACCTGCTATACTAACAGAAAATTAGAAAGAATTATAAATTGATAAAAGAGACTCAGCTTAACCACGTGAGTTAAAGCGTTAACCTAATCTTAAATCGGTAAAAATCAATAACTAAAAATATATATTTAACAGGGTAGTGAGGTGTTTTAGTAAACATATTTTGTACTGCTTAGCAATTTTCCCTAAATGAATGTCGATTGTTGAGTTTCACTAATACCTCGATTACTTAGTTACCTGACTAATAATTTAAGATCTGTTAGTCAGTTAAAGGACCTAAAATAGTTGGCACAATATTATTCGGTCGTAAAATTATTTTTCTAAAATATGATTTAAAATTATGAGACTAAGAAAAATAGTACATATGTGCACTAATATTTAGAAAAGGTCCTTGACCCTTCAGTGCTAACTCCTTATAACTATCACAACATACAGTTTGCGAAATTTTAAATATGTATATTTAAAGGGTAGAGTGTAACCACCAACAAAATATCTAAGTAATTGTACAATATAGTGGAGGCAGAGTTTGAAATTCATATATTGCACAAAGGCTTCAAATTTATATCAGTAAATGGAAGGCAATAAAGAGTTTAGCTCTGAATATCTGAGGCATTTGGAAGTCTCCAACTCATAATTAAATAATCTGTAAAGCAAGGGCTTGCTGCTAGTAACTAAGCAGATTCCCCACATGTTGGAATTGCTGCATGCAGAGCTTACCATATGATTATTAAGATTTATAACTATTAAGGCTAAATCTCTCCAGTGTAACTTCAGTTGAAGTATGAGTTCAACATGTAAAATCTAGGAAGTGGGAAATAGATAGCACAAATGGCAAGACACTGAGCCAAGGTCTTATATTGTTCGAATGAATGATGGTTGTATGCTGATACTCAGTGCCATAAATTTGATGTTATCCTGTTAGGGGGATTTGCTTGAAGGGGGAGATGTTAGGTTATGACATGTGCATGCAGAGCTTACCATATGATTATTAAGACTTACGACTATTAAGATTAACCTCTTCAGTTAAGTTGTGGTCTAGTCTAGTTGTAATCAACGTATTCTTCTTTGGTAGTCATGTCTTGTTATTATTAAGATACATTTAAACATTCTACTCGAATTTTCGAAATTCTCCTCCTCTAAACCCCCGTCCAAATTCAGTCGTTAACAAACTTGATATTTAGCTTAATTGAAACGCTTATAATTGGAATTTTGTAACGATCAAATCAAGATTGCTAACGCTAGAGCTGTATCAGACAAATATATATATATATATATATATATATATATATATATATATATATATATATAGGTTTCAACGGAACTCATTTCCGTACAACCTCAAGAGCTGATTAAAATTGTGAATTATAAATCTCAAAAACTTAAACTCAATCATATAAGTATTTGGCAAATTCGACAGATTATTGGTGTGAGTTACTACTCATTGCCACTGCGTTTCAGATGGTTCAAATGTAATTTAAAAAAAAAGTCTTCTGGTCACGTATCATTGTTTGATATGACTCATAACTACTATATGGAAATTATATCGAGGCCACCATCATATTTTAGAGAACGAGACTGGAAATGGAAAACTATAAATGTCTAGGCGTTCTGGGCAATATCTCGCAGACAGTAGTAGGGTTTCATCTCGTAAAAGAGGCCACCCACGGCAACAAAATGGTGTAGGTAAAATCCTTTCAGAAGGCACTGAAGCCCTTCTTTATGTCTTCAGACAATTGAGTTAAAGCAATGAATGGCTACTTATATAGTGTTTTTTTTTGTAAATGCTAGAAGACTATTCTCCCACTGAATGATTTAGTATAATTAAGTTGCATTGCAATTTAAACATAAATTATTAGTTCCTCTAATAACTTTCGTGTACCCAAAATTCAAATTATCTCCATATTTTAATGGTAAGGGTCACCACCAAAAATCTTATTTTCTACCCTGACTATTGAAAATGCTCTCTATATATTTTTCGTCGTTGAAGAATAGACCATGTAACTTGTAGGGAATTTTTCAATAAAAAAAAAGTTATTGTTAGTGACCTTGGCTTTAAAACATCAAGAATTATTATTATTATTTATTATATTAACGTCCACTTTTTGCTACTATGGCTAATTGGGACGGGTGATCTACTGGTCACCACCCTTTTCTAGCCAGGGTGGGACCAATGATTCTATTTAATTGATTCGTTGCTAAATAAATTCCTTTCATAGAATTTAAGCTCACCACTCTAGACTTATCATGTGAGGTTAATTGTACATCCACCGCTTTAACTCACATGGCTAAACTGAGCCCCAAGAATACATTAGTCGAATATTCTTTTATGTATACACTCATATCCTCCTCAAGGGAAATCAGCAATTGAGATTGTACTCATTTCGAGATTTTCGTAAATGTTTTTCTAACCAATCGATCCTACTCAGGAGCTGACCAAAATGAGGTCCGTCCCATTAAATCTCTAGCAAGTGGAATTTTTGTATGCTCGTTAAAACTCGCTATTTAAACGCTTAATGCAAAACTAAAGATTACGTTCGTTAATGACTGTAATTGGACCAAGGATAGTTGCAGAGCAGATTAAATTTGAAAAAAATCGGAATATCTCTGGTATTTGGAGTCGGTTAGAAAAATTTTACTTAACCAATCTTGTTGATTTTTATTTCTATACATGTTGTTCTATCTTATCCAATGATTTTATCTAAAACATCAACCGAGATATTTTCATTTTTTTGGGGGGATTTTCACTTTGAGTTTACCCCTGTAAATAGGATTTTCACTTTTCAGAAATGATATCACTAAACATGTGATGTCCAACTTTGTACCACAACAACTCGTGGGAAATCTCCTTCGTTGGATCAGTGCCTGCGTTTATTCTATTCCACTTTGGAATTCAATTTTGGAACTAACTTTATTTGATTTGTTCTAACCTTGATACAACAATGTAATTGTCAGAGACTTTTCAGGCAAGTGTTTGGGGGCACTATTGGAGTTTATGTACATTTACTTGAGGATCATCTATGTTGAACTTAATTTTTTTCTCTGTATTTTTGATAGGGTCATGTATTCGACCATTCACCTTAGCTCTAGTGACAAAGAAAACGATTACCATTTCTACTCTTCCAGAAAAATAGTATTACAAATTCTAGATCTGTAGTTCCTAAACTTCTAGCAATGGTTCCAACAGTCTACAACTGCACTATTCATTTTCCTTGCATTCTGCCTCTTTCCTGAAGATGGGAGGTGGTGTTAGTGTGATGGAGAGAAGCACTCAAGAGATACCATTAGAGAGAGGTAGTTTGGAAGGACAGCGCGTCCTGGAACTAATAGCAGCCTGCTAAGCACTTACTAAGCCCACTCCAAGTCCAAACTTCGAAATAAGCCGAGACTTCAGTTCGTCCCTTCGCCTAGTCACCTCACATAGTCGCCCGCTACTCAGGTGGTAGTAATTGCTCCGTTTACAACCAGGTAGCCCTAGCACTCACTACTCACTTCACTCTAGTTCTTTTAACGATTGCCCTTAAGGCAAAAGAGCTATTTAGGACGTACTCGTGACGGGATTTTCGACAAATTTCTTCAAATGTCTATCGATCCTTCCCAGGAGATGACAAAAATAAGGTCCGTTTAAAATTACACACACACACACATATATATATATATATATATATATATATATATCTGTTAACGATATATATTTAAATATTTTATGTAAAAAGAAAGGCCAAGTTCATTAATGAGTGAAATTGGAACATTGGGGAGTTTAGACAGGGGAATTTAAAAATTCTAAATATTTCCGTTATTATAAGACTGATCGAAAAATTGAAATAGAATGATCTATACATATTTTCTGTATCATGAATATTAACCTATATATATATATTTGGATTTTATAGTTTTCCGCTTTCAGTAAACCTTCACTAATACTCATGCCATATTAATAATAAGGTGTTATATCATGAACAACTTCATTGCAAGGTTGGATACCAAATTTTGTTTTCATTGAAATTTTACTTTGTGAGATTTATGGAAATGCGCTCCGTTGACTCTTCTACTGGTTCATTCATTCTGTATTCATCTGACAAGAAAGATTTTAAGGAGTTTCCAGAAGAGTAAAATAAAAATCATTTGAATATCTCCGTTATTTTGAAAACTTTTATATATCCAAATGTTTTGAAAATAAAGTATTCTATAAATGTTGTTCAATTTATTTATTATTTCCAATTGTAATGTTAGCCAGGATATTTATTTATGTTTTCAATTTTCAGTGTTAACGTACACTTATAGCATTTGTGACGATGAATATTTGACTTACAGCTTAAATGCCAAGTCCAAGTGTAGGCTTCTTGAGAATAAAATGTGGGATGACGTAATTAGCGTGGTATTGACTCGTGGGACATCTGCTTAGTTTAGGTAGTACCTGCGTGACTTTTTTTTTCTTTTTTTATTTCTTCTGTAGAAAAATATTTTTTAATAGGGATTATGGTGATAAAGTATAATGGTAATGTTTATCTTTAATTCTGCCTTGATAAAGAGTGACTAATATTGAGATTCCAGTGGAGGTGGGAAGGTACTAGCAGTGACCGTCTTTCTATGGTAATGCATATGGCGAACCAAGGTCTTCCATGTTCCCCCGTAACTAGAGCTTGAAATTCTCTAGTTCACCTTTCATTTATACTACCGACACCAGTCTTTATCGAATTTCCCAATGGCGGTGTATTTTAAAAAGGAATTGTAAATAAGAACAACAAAAGAAAAGAATAGAACTAAAAGAAATTTTAAAATGATAATTATTAGGGAGAATATTGCTCTAGTTCCCTCTCCCCCATACTCTTTGTATCTATTGTAAAACGGTAAATGATAGTTTAATTTACTCTAATTTTTGGAAACAAAAATGTTTATAAACTCTTATATATATATATATATATATATATATATATATATATATATATATATATATATATATATATATACTGGCATTTAAGAGTTAAAATTTAAGCATGTTATGTTTGAGATGCATCAGTGATATACAAGAATATTTTAAGTGAAACCGCAAGAGTAGGAGAGGACTTCCAACATCAGAACTACATACAAATACATTTTAATATTCTGGTTGTATTCATGTATAAAAAAAACGACAATTTTTATCGACATTGTTGGTTTTACAAAAGATTTCTAATAGGCTTATAAATACGGGATTATATAGTATTTCAAGCCCATCTTTGATCCATCATTACTCGTTTTCCGATTTGGGAATTCACCAAACTTATTATTTATTTTTTGATTAAAGATTTAAAAAAAAAATTAACCATTAAATAAAAATGAGGTTGTTTAAGAGTCAAAATAGACAAAATTTCCTAACTGAGGTAAATAAAAGAGGTTTGTTATTAGGGTCACGCTGAAGATTATTGAACTCCTCTTAAGACAGAACGATTTCATAACAAATATATTTGTAGGTAAGATTGTTGATTGAGGATTACATGTTGGCGAAGGTTAATATTTTAAAGATTGCGAGCATCAAAAGGAAAGATTAGCTTTCGAAATAAGCTTTAGATCGTGAAATATATTGGAATGTAACTCATTTTTGTCAACTGTTTGCTAGAGTTAATGAACACTCCAAGAAACTTTGAGTACAATTTGAATAGTGGGCGGAATAACTGCAAAAAAAAAAATGAGTAGTTGCAAGAAATCTAAATCCCTAAATTGACAAATGCGTGTCATAATAATTCTCAGTATTTTGTTGTACAAAGTAAGATATGATTGTTTGTAGAAGTACGAGGTGCTGTTTCTACGTTGATTTGTTGTTAGCTGTTCTAACACTACTAACTAATTTAATTGTGGTTTTGGGATTCCAAGTTAGTAGCACCTTTGGATTTAGACAGAACTTTAAAGAATAATGTACACGAAATACTCAAGACATAGGCAAAATTAGAAATTTGTAAAGATAAGAATTAATATTATATGGAGGAAGATTCTGTCATGCCTCTTTACTTTCTTACAACTGTCTTCTTGACTATAAATTTAGAGACGTTAGATTTTTCACAAATAAGGAATTGTAACTAAGCGTTATTATGGGTTTAGGTTATTTGGTTTTAATGATTCTAATCATAAAATAATAGTTTTATTTATAATTGATTTTATGGATTTAAATATTTTTTAAGTATTTTTTTAAAATACTCTTCCTATAGTATTGTCGAATCATTTTGACCTAATAATGTTTCGGTTAGAAGAAAATCATGATTACATAATTTATTCTTGATCCCTATATCAATATACTAAATACGTAATTAATGTAAATCATATTCTTAAGCCATGCCGATTCTTATTTCCGTAATGTTAAAAGCCAATTAATCTGACATGATATCGCCTTGCCTCCCAATGTCTTTCATTAATTTTATCTATTTGCTTTATTTATTTTTCTTTCCGCCACCCACGTCAATGAATGAATAATTAATTAAGTCCTTTCATTAGCTAAATTTTATTTTTCCTACTTTTAAATATGTTACTTGAAATTTGTGGTTATAACTTTATACAACAACTAGCTCAGATACCCGGCTTCGCCCGGGAATTCATTTGAGGCTGAATGGTGATGTTATTTTTTTGGCAAGGCTTTACTTTTGGACTATATTTTGACATTTACCCGTCCCAGTGTTTAGGGTTTATACCCGTTGTTGCTGTGGATTTGTTAATAATAAAATTATTTTTTTATGTAAGACTTCACTGTCCTCCATATTGCCATATTTCCCGTCCCCTGTGCATTATGCATATATTTGAATTATTAAGGACAAAATATTAACATAGATTTGAATTAATTTTTCCATGTGAGGTACCTGGTAGTTCATATTGCAAAACATTGTTGAGCATATCAATATTTCTACGCAAATTACTTGCTTCTTACACTGTTCCCGAAAAAATATATAAAACAAAAGTTACTCTACATAACAAAGTAAACAACTTTTGTTATGAGCACGTTTGTCGAAAAACAAATTGACATTTTGACGCGAATTTTTATTCCAGGCCTCCCTTATAACCCTCCATTCCCGTTCGAACCTTAAAATTTTAATGAATGAATTAATGTTAATTAACATACCGAGTTTTGTTAAGTTCGTTTCAAACGTTAGTGCTCAATAAAATAGTTGGCTTAGTTTAAAGTGTATATCTCGTTTATACTTTGTTATACTTGTACTTGTACAAACGTGAACACAAAATAATCAAAAAGTACAAAAGATACTTTAAATAAAAAAAGAAACTACTTTTGTAATGTGCAAATTTTCAGAAAAACGAATAGGAAACGAAATATAGCTATTTTTATTTTCATGCTTGCCTTATAATCCCCACCCCTGTTCGTTTCAAAGAATATTAATATAGCCTAAAACCTAAGCTGGGTTAGTAGTAATATACATACCAAGTTTCATAAAGTTCGGTTCAGCTGTTTATACGTGAAAAGGTAACAAACAAACTAACGTACATGAAACAAAATGCAGTTATGGTGTCTATGGCACGTGAAACGAAAAAGTATTGTGAAATTTCGTGAAAAAAATCAATGTACAGACAGAGGTTACAATTTTATATATATATATATATATATATATATATATATATATATATATATATATATATATATATATATATATAAAATTGTAACCTCTGTCTGTACATTGATTTTATTCGCGAAATTTCACGATAACTTTTCGTTTCACATGTCATAGACACCATAACTGCATTTTGTTTCTTTCGTGTATGTTTGTTTGTTTGTTTGTTTGTTTGTTTGTTTGTTACCTTTTCACGCATAAACGGCTAAACCGAATTATATGAAACTTGGTATGTATATTACTACTAACCCAACTTAGACTTTAGGCTATATTAATTTTCTCTGAGAAGAACAGGAGAGGGGTTTATAGGGGAAGCATGAAATTAAAAATAGCGATATTTCGTTTTCTATTGGTTTTTCGGCAAATATGCACATAACAAAAGTTGTTTATTTTGTTATTTAGAGTAACTTTTGTTATATACACTTTTGTCCTATACCGAAGTTTAAATGCGTTATACGCTAAAAATTATAGCGCGAGTCAACAATATTATTTGCCAAAAAAGACTCAACCAAACTAAATAAAACTCGGTATGTGTATTAGCAGTGAGGCCTTCATTATAATAAGCTATACCAACATTTCTATGGACCGGCAGGAGTGGGGGTTATAAGGGAAGCCTGAAATTAAAAGTAGCGATATTTCGTTTCCTATTGGTTTTTCCGCAAATATAAACATAACAAAAGTTGTTTATTTTGTTATTTGGAATAACTTTTGTTATATACACTTTTGTCGTATACCTAAGTATAAATGAGTTATACGTTAAAACTTTAGCGGGCACTAACGGCTGAACCGAACTTAACAAAACTCGGTATGTCAATTAGCATTAATTCCCCATGATTATAAGTTATATTAACATTTTTAGGTTCGAACTGGAGGGGGGTTAAAAGGGAGACCTGAAATAAAAATTCACCATATTTACATGTATAAGAGACAGGAAATATAAAAATATCAAAGACTGTGAAGCCTTATCGAACAAATAATTCTATTATTAGGGGGTTATATAGAAGGCCTGAAATTAAAAATAGCGATATTTCGTTTCCTATTGATTTTTCAGCAAATATGCACATAACAAAAGTTGTTTATTTTGTTATTTAGAGTAAGCTTTGTAATATGCACTTTTGCCGTATACGGAAGCATAAATGAGTTATCCGCTATAAACTAAAGCGGGAGTCCACAATTTTATTTGGCACTAAAGACTCAACCGAATTAAACGAAACTCGGCATGTGAATTACTACTAACGCCTTCATCATAATAAGCTATACTAACATTTCTAGGGACGGGCAGGAGTGGGGGTTATAAGGAAGGCCTGAAATTAATAATAGTGATATTTCGTTTCCTATTGCATTTTTGGCAAATATGCACATAACAAAAGTTGTTTATTTTGTTATTTAGAGAAATTTGCTCAACACTTCTTTTCAATATGAACTACCAGGTACCTCACCTGAAAAAATGAATTCAAATGTATACCAATATTTTCTCCTTAATAATTCAAATCTATGCATAATGGACAGGAGAATGGAAATATGACAATATGCAGGAAAGTGAAGTCTTACATAAAAAAATAATTTTATTATTAACAAATGCCAACAACGGGTATTAACCCTAAACACTGGAACGGGTAAATGTCAAAATATTGTGCAAAGTAAAGCCTTGCCAAAAATATACCATCACCATTCAGCCTCAAATGAATTCCCGAGCGAAGCCGGGTATCTGAGCTAGTATATATATATATATATATATATATATATATATATATATATATGTATACTAGCTCAGATACCCGGCTTCGCCCGGGAATTCATTTGAGGCTGAATGGTGATGGTATTTTTTAGCAGGCTTTACATTGCACAATATTTTGACATTTACCCGTCCCAGTGTTTAGGATTGATACCCATCTTTGCCGTGGATTTGCTAATAATAGAATTATTTGTTCGATAAGGCTTCACAGTCTTCGATATTTTTATATTTCCCGTTTCTTATACATGTAAATATGGTGAATTTTTATTTCAGGCCTCCCTTTTAACCCCCCTCCCGTTCGAACCTAAAAATTTTAATATAACTTATAATCATAGAAGAATTAATGCTAATTGACATACCGAGTTTTGTCAAGTTCGGTTCAGCCATTAGAGCCCGCTAAAGTTTTAACGTATAACTCATTTATACTTAGGTATACGACAAAAGTGTTTATAACAAAAGTTACTCCAAATAACAAAATAAACAACTTTTGTTATGTTTATATTGGTTTTTCCGTAAATATAAACATAACAAAAGTTGTTTATTTTGTTATTTGGAGTAACTTTTATAGGAAACAAAATATCACTATTTTTAATTTCAGGCTTCCCTTATAACCCCCACTCCTGTCCGTCCATAGAAATGTTGGTATGGCTTATTGTAATGAAGGCCTTACTGCTAATACACATACCGAGTTTTATTTAGTTCGGTTGAGTCTTTTTTGGCAAATAATATTGTTGACTCCGGCTATAATTTTTAGCGTATAACGCATTTAAACTTCGGTATACGACAAAAGTGTATATAATAAATGTTACTCTAAACAACAAAATAAACAACTTTTGTTATATGCATATTTACCGAAAAACCAATAGAAAACGAAATATCGCTATTTTTAATTTCAGGCTTCTGTTATAACCCCCACTCCTGTTCGTCTCAGAGAAAATTAATATAGCCTAAAGTCTAAGTTGGGTTAGTAGTAATATACATACCAAGTTTCATAAAATTCGGTTCAGCCGTTTATGCGTGAAAAGGTAACAAACAAACAAACATACACGAAAGAAACAAAATGCAGATATGGTGTCTATGACATGTGAAACGAAAAGTTATCGTGAAATTTCGCGAAAAAAATCAATGTACAGACAGAGGTTACAATTTTATATATATATATATATATATATATATATATATATATATATATATATAGAGAGAGATATAGATTAGGCTTTAATTATTTATTTAACACTAAATACTTTAATAAGTAATAATTTAGGAAATTTTGTTTATTTTAATTATGATGAGAAAAGTCTCAAAGCTTCACAATATAATATTATTTGGATGACTGACTTTTGCGGAGTGGAACTGAAGAGTGTCTATGTCTATATAATGTCCCAGATATATCTTTAATACGACACATTGCAACTCAAACTTTTAACTAAGTTGAATTTCAAAATAAATATCTTATCACTACTTCCCTATCAATAATATTTTTAGCAAATGAAATCATGACGGTCCCAATCAATTCCACACTTATCAGTTTCCGTATTCAACGTGATTAAGAATATCCAAGAGCTGTGCCATTCATCAACAACAGTATAAGTTACATTGCAATATTATCGTGAGTACGCCTTGGAAACTATCACATTTTAACTCGGTAAGCGGTCAGTCCAATTAAATATTCGGAAAATATATTAGAATTGCGTGCAGATCTCGAATGTTCAGAGGAATGTTTTGTAAATCAGTCTTTTTTATGTTTTTAACTTTTTCGATTTATAATTGCAGCCCAATCTTATCAATTTTCATATTTTGTTATTCATAAGAATGTTAGACAATTTTTATCTACGTGTTTATGTCATAACTCAAGACCCTTCTGGATTCTGTGGTCAATTGGTTCTCACTTATTTGTATTCACTTTCTCTGTCTATCTTCAATGCGAATTTTTACTGTTAGTTTGTTAGTTATCGAGATATTTTTAATATCATGTGAGTAATAGAATGTGACCTCATTTAGTTCATTAACATATCATTCCTTCTTTCTACTTCTCAAATTACAACCAATTTCTTTTTTCAATTTGGCAATTTCATTCCTGACGGTGCAATTTTTGGAAACTCTATTTTTGTAGTGTTTTTCATGAAATATCCACAAATCCTAGTCCATGGCGAAAATAATAACGATATTGCTTTAGAAGAACCCCCAATGTGAAATTCTAACATTCTAAGACTTACCGTTTTTGAATTATGTGAGATACGTACATCCGTACAGACGTCACTCTGGAACTAATCAAAATGGGTCCACGGAAGGTCAAAACGGATAATTCCAAAGAAACCTGAAACCCGAAATTTACAATGCAGCTTTTACTTAGTACTAGAAAGTAAATCATGTTTTAAAACATGGTATATTTAATTTTAAGTAACCATATTTAATAAAAACAATAGTTCATATTAAATATTAAATTCCTCCAATTTAAATGAAAAATTAAATTCCTTCAAGATTATTTTGTTCGTATTACTCCATATTGGACAAAAATAATCCACATTGTTTAATAAATAACAACTAGAGTGGCGAGTTCGGTTCTCGTCTGGGCAAAGGAAATTATTTAGTGACGAAATTCATTAAATAACATCCTGAAATCCCACCCTGGCTAGAAACGGGTGGTAACCTGTAGATAACCCGTCCCGATTAGCCTTAGATGCAAAAAGTGGACGGTTATAAATAATAATAATAAAAAATAACAAATAATATGGCCAAATGATGGTTAACCGGGTCAGGTTATGTCAGCTGATTGTTTTTGTCCGAAGTTAAAATGTTATGAAGAATATTATTGGGAAATTTTTTCTATATTTTTATTTTATTTTCAGATGTTCTTTGTTTTATTATTTTTAGCAGATTTCCCTTAAGGGAAATCAGCTATTGAGGTCGTACTCATGATGCGAGTTTCGAAAAATTTCTTCAAATGTCCATCGATCCTACCCAGGAGATGACGAAAATGAGGTCCGTTCAAAATTATATCTATCTATCTATATATATATATATATATATATATATATATATATTTGTCTGTTAACGCTCTAGTGGTCGCAATTTTTGTTTGATCTTTACCAAACTTGGAATTTAATCATTTTATGTAAAAAGGAAGATCAAGTTCGTTAATGGCTGAAATCGGACCAGTGGGAGGGGGGGTTTAGAGGGAGGATTTTTGAAAATTCAAAATATCTCCGTTATTATGCGTCGGATCGAAACATTGTATAGAATATATCTTATTGCAAATTAAATTTACTATAAATATTGTTCAATACATTTATTCTGTATCTTGAATAATAACCGAGATATTTGCATTTGTATTCTGCGTGTGGTCACCAGTAGGCTATGTTCGGACTTTCCGCCGAGAGCTCTGGCGGCCGTTTCTATAACTATTCGTCCCTCGTGAATAGGTTTAGAGGTTAGGTTAACTGTGTTTTGGGGCTAGAAACTACTGGGTTATTACGCCCTAAATAATGTTTTAGGTTTAGAGGTTTCTTACTACTACAGTTGTTATTAGGCAGATTTCTCTATTGTAAAACTTCTCGTGGGAAATCTGCTTAGTTTACGCAGCCCCTGCGTGACGGACTTTTTTATTTTGATCTTGCATTTTATGCTATACTTTCTTTATCTAGGATTTGTTTTAACACAATTTTAAAATATGATTTTTTTAAAATATTGAATGTTTTATTTCCTTTGCATTTAACATTTTTTTTTTTTGTTTGCGTTTTAATAGGATTTGGGAGAATTTTCTTGCATATACTATTGCAATAATAGTAGTGTATTTCATTAATTTGTCTAAATTAAGGCTCTAGGATGATATAAATTTTTATGCTTTACTATCTGACCCTGCCACAATGATAAATGAGTTGTTTACTTTAATCAAAGTTATTTTATTATTGACACCATTTTAAAACTTTATAGGTGCCACTGATGGTGGGAGATTCCAGAAAGTACTGCGCTGATTAAAACACAAAAAAAAAATCACGAAATAAGATTGGAGATACTGGCATTTTTGCCCAGAGTTGGAGACTAAGTTCAAAGTTGAGGGCGTGGGATGTTGAGCAACCATCTGTCGGCAGATACAAGGTTCGTTTATTGGAAGGCTGCCCCAGAGATACACATATCTCCCAAGACATGCTCTCCTCCATGTATCATTTAGACTCTTTTAACTTACAAACCATTCCCTTTAGTGGCTCGCCCATCAGATATTATGGGCCCATTTATCCTTCTTTGTCGCCTACTTTATTTCGGCAAATATAATTGATTGCTTAGTTAAATTTAAACGTTGAAAGGTCCGTGTAAAATATCGGCATAGCCTTAATAATGCGTCCAATTCTTAATTATGTCGTAGCTACATTTTAATACTATAACTTCTAATCCTTGCTCTACTACTGTTGTGGATTACAGTCCCGGTAGGACCTGGGCTTGACTCATTCAATTGCTGATATCCATGTTCTCAAAAACATCGGGGATACTGCCTGGATATGAAACTTTTTTATGACCACCAAGGAAGTATCTTTTGGGGCATCCGATCGTCCTCAATCTTTTACGCCCAATACCTATTTAATACTTTGAACATTCCTTGAAGGACAACAGAAACTTTGTGTGGAAAACCACTTGTTCGACTATAATTTTGGAGAGGGTTCTTTTCAGGATATTTTGCTGTATTTTTCATTTTTAGGATGGATGGCTGGTGTTTCGCATAGGAAAACATATTATAGTAAAGAGCTCTGGTTATAATTCAAAAAGGTCGCTTATGAAAATTTGTTGTATACGTTATTCATATAGTCGTTCTATACATAAAATATCTATATACTGTCTAAAAATAAATAGCGGGATATTTTTCTTTTTTTATTAAACTTAAGTTGTATATGCAATTCTACTCATCTGTAGATATATCCTATGTTCAAATTAAATACGGCTGTTAGATTTGTTTGGACTCTTTCTAAGTAAGAAACTCGAAATTTAGAGCCTTTAAAACTCATTCCAGAGGCGCTACTGCACATATTTAAACCTAACCTGAATTTGACAATCAGCACTTGAGCGAATTTTTATTTAACTCTTCTAAACTCTTCTTACCTGAAAACAAAACTCTGGCGTGGGCAACATATAACCCCATTGGGCTCTTGTCAAATTAAATTAATGAAAGTTCGGTTGCACTGCGTTTAGCATTATTCCATTTTAATGTGATATACAATACTGTATTTCTGTTCAAATGAATTGAGTGGAAAATGTCATAGAATTTAATTTATTGACCTTTTCAAAGGCCCTATACAATTTTTTTGCGTCACTAGTACTTATGGAAATATTTTCAATTTTTTATTTTCTTTTTCGTTTAACCCCCTCCCCCCTTTGACGACTTTAATCAAAATTTCAACATTCCATTTTTGAGATACGTAATGACTCGGAATCGTTCCAAGATTTCTATAGTATCCAACTCCATTAGCAAGGTTTGGCAGGGTGGGATAATATACGGTCTACTCATCGCCCAGAAAAATCTACTCGAATGAAAAACATAATTGAAAATACGGCATATACCATATATCAGGTTGGTAGTGATATACTACCCATAGGTCAACTACTATACATCGGTCCATAGTTATATGTTTAGTATATCACACTATTTAGTTCCACAGTGGATTAATTGTTCGACATATCTTGATAAAAGATTTACATTTATTTCACAACAACAATGAAAGAAACGAAAGATATTTATGTTTTTTAAGACTAAAAAACTTTTATTTATAAATTAGAAGGATTAGGTCTTGAGTTTAATTCGTTGCAAGTTGAGTTATTTTCAAACGGTCTCCTCTTGCAATCAAAATATTCGTATCCGTTTCCCAGTTTGCGTTTACATATCCTTAACCTTTAGACGAGAGTCTAGCTCCAATAGCTGTATATCAATAGTGATTGACATGAGGGCCAATCAGTGCTAGTTTATCCAGCGATCATGAGACTAGTATTGGAGAGGAATTACGCCACCCCCCCTCCGCTTTGAGATGCCGCTATTGTTGTTCTAGCTTCGTGCAATTGTATTGCGACAACTTCTTTCTCTTCCAGTGCCCTTGACTTTTCCTTCAAACACTCTCCTTGACTCAAATCTTAACATAAATCTCTTCCCCTTTGGTGTGTTTATATATTTTTTTTATTTGTAGCTGTTAAACCCATGCTTTTAAGAGCTGATCGTCCGGGCAATTAGCTTATCTGATTTGGGTCGCTCGTGCCCAGAAGTGCAAGACTTATTTATGTAAATTAAAAGTGTTTACTTTTATATATCAAGATATCGTATATTACTTTATCATTCAAAACATCTAGCAGTATGTTGTAGCATTGATTTATAATTTAATCGTGAATCCGTTACTTTATTCAGGCCGCCTTTTAAAAATTCATTACGTTCAATATTCCTTGCAAAATTTATTCTAATGAAAAAACCTCATTCCCTAACCTCATTTGACTGAGTTTTACAGTCATATTCAGCAGTATCAGTTATGAAATATATTAAGCAATTAATTTTACTTTATAAATATATTATATACTCATTTTTTATATAGAGGGAGTGGTTGTAGGAAAGAAGAGGGAAAAGCTCTATATAAAATAACGCTTTCATCATCTGAGAGGAACTGTAGACTGAATGGTTGCTCCAAATACAACTTTCAGCTGATGTACAAATCTGAAACACACAGTTAGACTGATAAAATAATTGTTTTGGGCATTATCGACATTAGGAATGAGTACTCAAACATACAACCTTCTCGGAGATTCCTCACCACTATTTGATCACATATTGAATTATAAAAAATTTCGTTACGCAGGGACTGTGCAAACTAAGAAGATTTCCCACGTGAAGTTTAACAATAGATAAATCTACATACTAGTAACAACCACCGTGAATATTAAGTGAATAAATACAAACGATAATAAGAAACCTCTTGACGGGAAAAGTCTGAAATGTAAACAAACAGTTCTGCCAATTTCTCACCAGAATGAAAAACAATTACGAAAATATATCTGAATATAGCGTAATTCGTAATTTGATTGAAAACTATTTACTATATCTAGTACTGTAGTTTATAATGAATCAGAGTAATGTTTATCTCAATCAATCGAATTTAAGTAGTCCAAAAACTTAAGACGGGGAGGTCACCATAACATATTTGCATGTATCTCGAATAATAAAAGTCTCCTAAAACAATATTTGGTATTTAAGCTTCGAATATTGTAGTTAATTACATAATCGAGTATTGTTTATGTAACATGAGTAGAAGTAGGGGTTAGCTGAAGGCTGGCAACTGAAAAATGCAAATATCTTTGTTAATATTCAAAGATAAGGAATGATGTATGAAACAATATTTATAGTAAATTTAATTTGCAATAAGATTGATTTTATAAAACTTCTTGATCCGATGTACAGTAACTTACATATTTCAAATTTTCAAACTTCTCCCCTTTAAACCCCCTCCCCTGGTCCGATTTCAGCCGTTAACGAACTTTATCTTTCTTTTTACTTAAAACGACTAAATATCGAGTTGAGTAACGATCAAACAATAATTGCGACTCCTAGAGCGGTGAACGACAAATATGTATACATACAATTTTGAACGGACCTAATTTTCATCATCTAGGTAGGATCAATGGATATTTGAAGAAAAATGTCGAAAATTGTGTCATGAGTAATATATAAATAACTAATTTTCCTTATGGCAAATCTGCTAAAATGTTATCCAGCCTCAAGGTTTTGTCAGCTTGAAAGTCAGATTTATAAAAACACCTTACCTTTGTGTGGGCTTCTGTGAATTTCATAAATTTTTTGTGGAAATTAACATTCGTCACACCTTACAACTGTTGAATTCGAATATCATATGACCGTTATTCCCTTCGTAAATTGATGATATTAAAAAGGAGATAAACTTCCAGTATTTACTCTCTCAGGCAGAAGTAATTAACTCAGACTGCTCAATTATCTTAATTAATTTAAGCTTTTAGAGTAGATTATATTATTTGAAACAAAGCAAACACACCGGTGACGCAAAAAGGTAAGAGAATTATCGACTTTCAAAGTCAGCTCTTAAGCCCCTTCCAAGCACTTTAATCTTTGAAAGGAATCTGAAAGTTCTCGGAATAAATTACCCATTTCCAAAACTTTTTCAAAGGAGTCATATTTCGCTTACTTTCCCAGCATCTGATGTAGCATGAAAACGGAAAACTTATACTTTAATTACTTCCCAAAGACCTCCTATTAACATAAAATCCTAAATTTTTAAGCTTTTGTTAAAGAAAAGTTTCTATTGGGTGCTTTATGAATTTTTGTAAAAACTCATCATGAAACTTAGCTTGGTTTATCGTCTCAATTTTATTTTTTTCAAAATAATTATTTATTTTTAAAAATATATATGTAAATTTTATATATTGTAAGTGTACATACTGGTTACTTGTTGCTATGGAAGTAAATCTTGATTTTACTGAAGGAACAAGATAAATAAGAGGGTCACAGTGAAAAGCGGCCTTCTTCACAGACCATCCTTTAATAAAAGCATCTGGAGAGAAATTCCATTCATGCCAATGATGTCATGAGTGAAGAAAATGTCACACGTGGCCAGAGCTATTTGTGACCCATCTCTCCATATCCCGAAGCCTTCAAATGATATTAGCAGATTTTCCTTAAGGGAAATCAGCTATTGAGGTCGTACTCATGTAGGAATTTTCGAAATTTTTCTTGAAATGTCCATCGATCCTATCTAGTAGATGACGATAATGAATTCTGTTCAAAACTGTGTATATATATATATATATATATATATATATATATATATATATATTTGTCTGTTACCGCATATGCGGTCGCAATTTTTGTTTGATCGTTACCAAACTCGATATTTAGTCGTTTTATGTAAAAAGAAAGAACAAGTTCGGTAACGGCTAAAATCGAACAAGTGGGGGGGGGTTTAGAGGGGAGGATTTTCGAAAATTCTAAATATCTCCGTTACTATATTTTGGATCGAAAAATTGTACAGAATCAATATTATTGCATATTAAATCTACTATAAATATTGTTATATACATTTATTCTCTATCTTGAATATTAACCGGGATATTTGCATTATTATTAAATTTGGGCGGCTAACGGACGAGAGTGATTTTCCCGCCAAAAGCTAGTTACACGGTTTCCTTGACTGCTCGGCTCTCGTGAAATTTTTCTATTGTAAAACTTCACGGGAGAAATCTGCTTAGTTTATGTAGCCCCTGCGTGACGGACTTTTTTATTATAACACCAATCGGTTATATTAAAATGTCTTAAATTAAAATTACTTGGTGTATTTTAATAATTAAACGTACTTCAACCACTGAACGTATAATTTAAAAATACTACCTATGCGGGAGAATATATGTTATTACAGAGGCTAGTGGGTCACTATTGTTTACTATAATACAGACAAGATACACACTTATATTATATTTTTATATATAATTTATAAAAATTAACATTTATAAAAAGAAACGTATAGACATGTGTATACAATGGATACAATCACACACTACACACATTGGAAATAAACTTCTGACAGACTAAGGCTAAGGCTAAGGAGAACTTAACGGACGCTTACAGAAAAATATCTAAATCCACGATTAAAAGCACACAAGGCATAAGGCTTGCGACATTTAAACAATGGAATGACAGATGCACTAGCACAAATAAATTTAGACATTTATACATGTTTTTAAATAATATAGAACGAAGGAAAATGTTTAAAATTATTGAAAACGGCCAGTGCATATGTGACGGACGAACTGAACAGACATACGAGCATACCCGTATAATAGTTTACTGTAAACTTTTAGAAAGAAAGAAAAATAATAAAACCAATAATGCTTAGAGACCGTTGCACAGTACGGTGAGCTTGTTGTTTTTTCTAATGATTTTGTGTCATTTGTAGGTGATTTTTATTATAAAACAAGTTATGAAGGTAAATTTTGTAAAAAATTAAAAGGATAAGTAATCTCTTACTTTACATTACTTGATAAAAACATCATGTATTCAAATTATATTTTCTTTTCTTTATCATTAATTCGTTTGACTTTTTTCTCAGTATTACAAATATGTCGCTTATATCTTATATAATATTCGTAAAATAGATTTCATATTTATATAAGCCAGTTGTATATAAAAAAAACTATTTTTTGTTTCACGTAAAATAATTATTGCAAATAGTCCACTTCACTGAAAGTAATATTATAATTTTCATTTTCTGTTAGAGGAAAATCTGCTAAAAAGTAGTACTGTAGATAAAATCATAAGTAGGTTAAAATATTACTTAAATAGAAAAAATTGAATCATGTAGGAGAAGTCACATTAAACCACCAAACTATTCATCATGCTCTTTAAGTTTCAAATATGTGGAATAACATAAAAAAAAAGAAAAAAGAAACACACACACACTTTTAGGCTTTTCAGTCAATATGTTTAGTACGTGTTTTTGTTGGTTGTCAATTCGTGACTATAGAGACATACGGGTACTACTCTTACAATTTTTCCTTATGTAACACTGGTATTCTTAGGTAAGCCGCGAGCTGGATATACTTGGTTAATAGAGTTTAAAAGAAACCTTTTGATATTTTGAAATGGATTTCTAAGTAGTTGGAAAAAAAAAACCTTTCCTACGAGACTTCTTCCTGTCATTATTGAGATTAAAACGAACTCTTATATATCTGAATGAGAAGATAAACTTTTCTTTTGAAAATCTATCTCACGTTGATGGAATTAGTTTTCTTAGGATATGTAAAGAAGTTCTGATACTGAGGCTCTTTTACCACACAGACCGCTATTATTCATATAAAATGTCTGTAATTTCAATGAAATAAAAAAAATATCACAAAACCGCATGCAAAAGAAACTTCATTAGCAAATGGCTAATGTAATTTAGACTGCATTAATAATTGAATTGCAACTGTAATAATATGGCTGCTGCCGTATCCCATTACTAGTAACAGTGAAAGCAGTTGTATTTCGTAACGCAGGGTAGTTTCAACTGTCAACCGCTAATTTACAGTTACATCGATTGTCGAGTCCGAATCGTGCTATGACAAAATATCAATTACCATAAGCCTATCCGTCGTGCATAATAGTGTCATAAGTCATAAGCCCCGAAGCAGATTGATTATTACGCTCATTAGCTTATTACCATATCTTTCTGATCGTTTCCTTCATTTTTACAAGTCCCAAACCCAATATCTGAAGTATGCCCAACTTCCTGAATCATGCTAAAATCGGAGTCAATTCAAACATTTTGTAATTTTGTTATACCTAAACAAACAGCAGTTAAGCAATAGAAATAATAAATATTGTTTTGATAGAAATCGTCAGAATGCTGTGTCTTGTTCGGAAAGTCATTTTCTTTAATCACTAGACTTGTTCAATCAAAAATAAAGTTGAGTTATCGAAAGGCCCAACGAAAATAGAGAGGAACGCCAGGGAAATGTTGATTTGATCAACATTGAATTGTTGAGACTACTAGATGCACCAATAATCAATCTGAGAAATACACTGTTTTAACAGCTATATATTATATTATAAAATCATCATATAACCTATACAAATATACGACTATACACACAGACAATACGACTCTCATTTACTCTATACGCAACCCCGCTATACACGACCCCATCACAGAAAACATTAGACAAAATTAACTAGAAATTATACACTTAAACCTACACATAAACATAGACTGGGTAAACGCCCATTCAGGAAAAATTGGAAACGAACTAGCTGACACGTTAGCAAAGGAAGCAAACCAAGATACAAAAATAATTCCAGAATTCTCTCTCGTACGACTCTCATACATTAAAAAAGACTTACGTACCGACGCACTGCTTAAGCGGAACACAGAATGGACGACATGTAACAAATCTTACAGCTTACATCAATACATACCAAATATAACTCACAACAACTGCAACACAATTAAGAGTCACCATCACAAAAGCACACAATTTCTAACGGAACATGGACAGACAGGACATTATTTAACAAGATTTAAAATTCCAGACAATGGCAAATGTACTTGCGACATACATACAACAGAAACGTTTTTACATATACTTTATGACTGTTCAAAATTGAATCAAAATAATGAATATAATTTTAAAAGGAGGCAATTGGTCAGAACCACCTCATATTATATTTAAAAAATATAATAAAGAACTTATACAGTTTATCAAAAGTATAAATATGGATGTAGCAGAAATACATTAGACTGTAAAGCTCATTGTGAAGAAGGGGAATCATAATTCAATATATTTACCTTACATAGACTCGCAAATTAAACATCGGTTGAGTTTATATATATGCCTATTACCGCTCTGACGGTAGCAGTTTTTTTTGGATCGTCCCCAAACTCAATATTTCATTATCGGTAATATGTTTCTTTTCATCAATTATAGTCAGAAATGACACCTCCTGCCTCCAAAAATCGGAAATTTTATTAATTCTGCTTATCTTCTTATTTATAATGATCTTTTTTTTTTTCTAAATTCACGCCACCTGAAGTCAGTCGTTCTGAATAAATTAACAACCATAACTTGATGACAATTTGATTGGGCTGCCATCCTAACAATTATATAAACAAATGTATAACCTGTATTGTATAGGGAGATTGGATAACCGTTGCAGCTAATAATAACCTCTTTTCAACTGACTAATGCCCATTGGCCTTACCTGTTTCAAGGTAATCCATGCGTAGGAGCTTTGATAATCTTGCGTCTTGGTAGAAACCACCTATTACTAGTAACTCTCCATAAGAACCATTTGTCAACCTTCAATCTTTTTGTCAACCTTTGATTCTTAGCCCGATAAGCTATGACAGATTCCTTCTAATGTCTTCTAACGATCATGATCTATATTCAATTCTGATTCTGGTAATTGATTTCTTTTTAATTTTCTTCTTAGTTGATTTGTTACTGTATTTATTTTTCTATTTACATTTTAGTATATTTTAAACAATAGAAATCCACTATTGAGGTTGTAATCATGACTCTATTTTCAAAACTGTTCTCTAAGTATCCTACCTGCCTAGGGAATGACGAATATGACGTACGTTCAAAACTATTTATATGTTTACATTTTTTTTCCTGTAACGGTCTAGCGGTGCAATTTTTCGTCTTTTTTCTAAACTCGATTTTCATATGCTAGATGTAAAACTAAATATTGCGTCCGTTAATGGCTGAATTGAGAGGAGGGATTTATTTATTTATTTTATTATTTATTATACATAGGATTGAAAAATTGTATACAACCAACCTTATTGGAAATTTAACTTTCTATCACATTTTTGTTGTATACATTTCTTTTTACTTTATTTTTATTTCTAACTATGTTATTTGCATTTTTTAGTTGTCAGCCTTCCATAAACCCCCACTATTACTTAATCCAAATTAACAATAAGCTGTTATATCATGAACCACTTTATTCGAAGATTAAATACTAAATATTGTTTTCATTGAACATTTACTGTGTGATATACTTCGAAATACGTTGTGTGATAACGACATAAATAAAGATTTTTCGTTTCTAACTCGAAAAAAAGTTTGTTTTATATCATACTCCAATCAACATTACTGTTTATATTCGTTAAATACTGAAATCCGACCAGGAATAGGGGTGGGAGGGGTTTAGGAGGTTTTTTTTTTTAATTTTAATTTCCTGAGTTCTTTATGATTAAGATTATGCAGTCGCATTATTTTTATTGGTACTAAAATTACTATTAAATTAAAGATCAAAATTGCTCACTAAAAATAAAAAGTATTTCCTTTAATATTAGGCTTTATGAACTGAAGGATAATCTTTGTAAACATATAAAAAAATCTATTTTTTGAGTGTACAAAATTCTTCTGAGTTAATATGATAAAGTCTCCCCTCTTTTGGTCTGTTTTTAAACTACGGTACTCACTGTGTACTCAGATGACGTGAGTTATTAAGTCACTAGGAGCTTGTAAAATGGCTGAATATTTCTGTGTTCTATGATGCAGTATACAAACGTGTATTAAAATACTTTTGGAGGTCTTTATTTTCTTATTAAGAAGTATTTCTACATTCATTCAGAGAGAATGCTTCTACGTTCATTGCACATGAACAGGGAAACATATTTACAGCAATGAAGGCTACGTTCTTTTCTTTAATTTGCACCTTCAGTAATAAACGAAGTAATTAGCAAAAGAAAAAGATCATTGGGAGAACGTTTTACAAAAAAAAATATATATACATTTAAAGTGAATTTTCCCCCTGCGCCTGCCCTTAATCGATGGAAAACTGGGACGAATGCCTAATGTTTTTGGCAAGTATAATGGAAACGAGTTTCTTCATTAATGACATAACCCTAATCTCCCCTTCCAAGCCAAAAGATAAACTACTGACTGAGTTTTCTTGATGGAATGCTTTATTAACTCTACTGGGCCCTTATATCTCTATTTGTTCTATGTACAAATTTTTATGAATGACTCTTATTTACATTGACGATTTGCATGTTTCCTCATTCGTGCAACCGCAGCTAACATTGGCATTAGGTTTCCTAAATGGGGAGAGCTGTTTAGTAATTGCACTGTTGTTTATTCTTCCGAGCGAGCCGATGGAAGATGAGGTGCAAGACACGAACGGCATCTGAGCAATCTAATCTCGGAGCACGAGTGACCGGTCACTTTCTCCAACCCTCTCGTGATCCACACACTATCGGCCATCTCCTTTCGTCATACAGCTAATATAATGGAAACAACCTCCGAGGGCTATACTACTGTCAGCTGTGAAAGTCCAAGTGCGCTGTGTATTAAATTCGGGATGGCTTATTAACACTCACCGAAACATGAAGTCCGTGACGTAAACCGAATCATCCGGTCGCACAGACCTGGAAGGAATAATAGTGGTTCCCATCAACAAATTCGTTATTTTTATTTATTGATTGATTAACATGTATCGCATTTAATCTATTATTGTCATTTTAACCCTTTAATTGAAACCACTGTCATCCGTACGATATATAGCGTTTTATATGAGCGTTTTATTGGTCCATGGCTCGTGGAAGGCTCCATAGCAAATCTTATACTATGTAAAACACACACGAAAAGAATGCGAACAAACCGTGTTACAAGGTATAATGAAAGGTACACAACATACGTAAACCGAATTACCCTGTATCTTAGAACAGCAATTCTTAGGCTGTTGCCGAAACAAGAGGTACCCGAGACCGGAGCAAAACGAGCTATAGCTCGTCAAGATCGAATGCTGTTGACAAATTAATCCAAAACAATTCCTGAGGGTAGAGGAAGGAAAGACTCAAAGCTAATGAGGTCGAGAGCCCGCCAATATATGCAGGTCTACCAATACATGTAATATGAAAATCTCTACCGGCCTCTCAGACCGGTGGTTCGGTAAAAGTGTTAATAGAGTGTCAACTGTACAATCAATCAAAGTATTGCCTTTGTTCAATAATGTATGCCAATTATAACGTTAATAATGATTTATTGTCAAATACAATAAAAGTCCATCTCGCAGGGTCTGCGTAAACTAAGCAAATTTCCCACATGCGCCACGTTTTTGCATTTATCTCAAAACTTAAAAGTTCAATGAGAACAATATTTGTTATTAATCATCTAAACAAGTGTTCCATAATATAACAGCTTATTTTTAATATGAAATGAGTAGGAGGGGGAGGGGGGATTACTGAAGGCCGAAAACGATAAAATGCAAATATCTCTGTTAATAATCAAGATATTGAAAATACGTTCATAGCAACATTTAAAGAACATTACATTTGCAAGAAGATTGATTCTAACCAATTTTTCGATCCGACGCAAAATAGCGGATATATTAAGAATTTTCAAAATTCCTTCCCTCTAAACCCCCATCCCACTTGTTGGATTTCAGCCATTAACGAACGCGATCTTTCTTTTTACATAAAACGATTAAATATCCAGTTTGGTAACGATTAAACAAAAATTGCGGTAAGAGACAAATATATATATATATGTATATATATATATATATATATATATATATATATATATATATATTTGAACGGACCTAATTTTCGCCATCTACTAGGTAGCATCGATGGACATTTTAAGAAATTTTATGAAAATTGCGTCATGAGTACAACCTCAATAGTTGATTTCATTTAAGGAAAATCTGCTATAATGAAGTGTAGGTTCTGCTTGTCCCCAGTAATCTTCACTCACCATATTTTCCTTAGTTGCCATTAGAATTTACAAGCTTTCTTAGAACTCACCAACTGATCCATGAATAGTCCACCCTTCCCTACCGTACAGCATCCCAGAAACATTATTAGCAAAATTATTATTGGAGAAATTATAAGCCTTATCCACTAATCCTTACAATAGCCAATCACAACCAACTTGTTACTAGAAAAAGAGGATCTTTTCATCACGTGGAATTCATTGCTATTTTACATTAAGTTAAATTTAATATTAATGTAATATTTCCCCAACTAAATGTTTCTGAAATAAGGTATGCTTTGATGGGTACTTACCCTTAAATGTAAGGTATATATTTTACTGATTCCTGGCTGTATTGTCTGCGGCCGGACCTCGAAAAGGCAGAATTGGCGGTGAAAAAAGTAATCATGTTATTTATTTACTCTTCGCCTGATATCTGTTTATTACACGAGAGCTCAGTACGAAGCTCTTAATGAAGCGCTCTTAATAAGCTAGAAACATTTGAATAATTAATTTAGTGTTGAAAACCACTCAAGCTGAAAAAAACAGCCTATTTGGTGTGCGAAGAACTGGTTTCATTCATTTCGGAAGCGTTCTGATTTATTGGCAATTAGGAAATGGGAACACAGAAAGGCCAATTAGCAGAAATTCCTACTGATATTTCTGTTTATGTTTAGTCGGAGTAGAGATTAAAATTATTATAATAGTCACGGAATCACTATAAGATTAAGTAAAATTTATAACATTCTAAAGTCCCACGGAATTGGTTATATATATATATATATATATATATATATATATATATATATATATATGTATATATGTGTGTATATATGTGAGTGTGTGTGTGTGTGTGTGTGTGTATATAAGTTTGTCAGCGTTCTTTGGGTTCTATGTTCATCATTTAACACTGATGTTTTATCAATTGCGGCGGGGTAGACCTGATATAGGCCCCTCACTCTTGTACGCCTATTGCATTCCATAAACAAAATGTTATTACATTTTATTAGAAATGCATACAAGATATTGGTACTCCGTTCCAATGCATGAGATCAAAAAACGTCATAGAGCATTATTTTTAGATTTTTTCATTATAAATAAAATAGACCCTATACAAATGTTTTGTATCTATTATACCTATGGAGAAATTTGATTTTTATTTTATTCGTCCATATCTCTAACCCCCCCCCCACCTACACCTTAGTCAATTTCGATCAAAAAGAGGAAGTGCAAAACAACATGTTACAAAAATCCCAAATAAGAAATTTCAACATTGAAAAGTTTGCTGTTTTGCTTATGTGAGATAGCATGTCATGCCAAAATATTTGAAATAGGTTCTGGGAGGGCCAAACGAATAGTTCCATTGAAATTGGCAAACCGGAAAGTCATTTAAACATTTTTTTATACATTTACCAGGAAGTAAAAAATGGTGTTTTCAACTAATCATGGTAGTCAATGAGAATATTGACTCAAATCTGTAAAATGAAATGGCAATTGCCAATCACATTAATTATAATATATTAATTTTTAAAAATAATAATCTACTGAATAGATGGTAGCCATTTGTTTGTTGTTTGGAGAAGATATTCAGTGTTCATTGTTATTTATTTTACCATTTTCTAACCAGGTTGGGACTAAGGATTTTATTTAGTCAGCTCGTCACTAAATAATCGCTTCTTCTTTAGTTTGGAATCTAATCCACAACTCTAGCTGTACCAAGTTTATCTGCACCAACAAGTTAGTTGATCTTAGTTAATCTGAACCAAGAAAAAATATTCATTTTCATAATGTATATTCACACACTTAATGTATATTCATTTAATACTGTTTCACGCATTTTAATTACTTCTTCCGATGATTGTTTTCTATAACTTGGCAGCCTCTAAGGGAAAGCCAATGGTTCTCAGGTCGGTTTCTATCACTCTGAGAGTGACAAGAGCAGAATCGACTTTCGTTTGTGGGTCATGAAGAATCCAACTCTCCCTTGGGGAGGGTTAAGTGTGGTGTGCACTTCTTCAGAACATTTCCCTTTTTCTGCCAGGTCATTCCTTACATTAGTCGAAGAAAACCCCCCTGAAAATATACGTACTGGTTTTCCAAGTCTACTTTTACTTCTTAAAATCGATACACAAATGTTCTGTGTACGTACATGTGCAATTGGCTCTCAGGTGAAGGTTGCCTGTGAAACATGTCGAAAAATGTCTTTATTTTAGAATGAATGTTTCCTTCTGGAGCTCCATTTGAAAATACTAAAATACTAATATTTTTTTTTTTTTGTATTTATTAATTTATGCAACTGTGGCTAATTGGAATGGATGGGGTTATCTACTCTTTTTTAGCCATGGTGGGACTAAGAATTTTATTTAATGAGTTCGTCACTAAAGAAATTCCTATTTGCCCAGGCGGGAATCGATCTCGCCACTCTAGATTTACCATGTGAAATTAAAGCCAACGCTTTAACTAACTGACCTGAGCCCCCTAATATTCTTAGAAAAATTGAGTGAGTATTAGTTACAGTGACTGTATTTCGAGTTGTTATAAACTTCACATTTTTAATAAATTCCTCCCTGATGAAGATTTCCCCTCTGTTACTTATGTATCAATTAAAAATTTACAGTTTTTAAAATGTGAATTTACTGACTCGAAGGTAAAATATAGAAGAATCATATTTTTATCTTATAAAAACCTGACATTTAGGAATTTAATCAGAAATCTTACAAGAGGCTAATTAGTGTTAGTGAAACTATATGTAAAACCATTTACTGTCATAAAAATAAATTATGAAAGAGAATTATTGTAGTTAATAGTTCTACTAGAACTTTTGTCATATGTTATTTGATGGGCATGGTGGAATGTGTGAAAATAAAACTAAGTGTGCAGAGGAAAGGAACCCTTTGGAATTAGTAAATTGGCAGTGTTCTGCTCGATATCTTCTCTCTAGGCACTTCCTACGCTCTGGTGGTAAATTAGCAGATTCCCATTAAGGGAAATCAGCTATTGAGGTCGTACTAATGACGAGATTTTCGAAAAGTGTCTTCAAATGTCCATCGATCCTCCCCAGGAGATGACGAAAATGAAGCATGTTCAAAATTATAAATGAATATATATATATATATATATATATATATATATATATATATATATATATATATATATATATATTTGTCTGTTACCGCTCTAGCGGTCGCAATTTCTGTTTGATCGTTACCAAACTCGATATTAAAACGTTTTATGAAAAAAGACAGATCAAGTTCGTTAATGATTGAAATCGGAACTGTGGGGGGGTGGGGGGTTTAGAGGGGAATTTTCGAAAATCCGAAATATCTCGGTTACCATACGTCGGATCAAAGAATTGTATAGAACCAATCTTATTGCAAATTAAATTTACTATAAATATTGTTCCATACATTTATTCTGTATCTTGAATATTTACCGAGATATTTGCATTTGTATTGTGTGTGTGGTCGGCAGGAGTCGGCTATGTTCCGGACTATCCGCCGAGTGCTAGTGAGGCCGTTTCTGTAACTATCCGTTCCTCGTGAATAGGTCTAGAGATTCCTCACTACTGCCGTTATTATTATGCACATTTCTCTATTGTAAAACTTCACGTGGGAAATCTGCTTAGTTTACGCAGCCCATGCGGACTTTTTTTTAAATTTTAAGTTAAATATCTAACTTGTAATTTATTTTATTTTAAATATTTTAATCTTAAATAAAGTATTGTTAAAACATTTTACAGGTCTTATAGTTTTTTTCATAGTTTTTATGCATTACTGGTTGCTTTCTCATTCTACTTTTACTTCTTGAAACCGATACAAAAATTGTCTATGTAGGTTTATGTGCAATTTACTCTCGCGCGAAGGTTACCTTCAAGGTCAAGCACCTTTCTGAAAACGCTAAAATACCTATTCTTGGAGGAAGTGAGTGAGTATTAGTTATAGTGACTGTATATGGTTGCTATCTTCACCTTTTTAATAAATTTCTCCCTCTGATGTTACATCTGTATCAATTAACAGTTTATAAAATGTAAATTTACTGACTCTAAGGGAAACCCAATTCTCTGCAAAATATAGAAGAATCGTATATTTAACTTTTATCAAAAATTTAATCAGAAATCTTGCAAGAAGTTAATTATAGTTAATGAAACTATTTGAAAAACCATTAAATATGGTATTGTTAAAAAACATTTTATAGGTTACATAGTTTTGTCTATAGGTTTTATGCATTACTTGTTGTGTAAATTCTTAACTCATAAACGAAACTTCTAAATTTATTGTTTGTTGCTATGAAGATGGGAATACAAATTCCTGAGAACGTTTTTAAAAGATATATTGTGTGAACGCACACATTTGTGTTCTTGATTCGTCACCGTCACCACCAGATGAAATAGAAATAAATAGCATGTATGTTATTTCTGCCAATAGCTTACCACTAAACGATTCAGACAAAATTGAAAATTCACCTGGGCTACTTATTGTTAAAGCTATCAAAGCGTTAACTTACCAACCCTCTATCAAATAAAAAAAAATGATATAATAATCAAGATAAATGATAAGAGGAAAAGCTCAGGAATTATTGCACGTAGCATTCAGACCACTTGCTAACCGCCACAATAACTATACAACCACAACTAGAATCACTTTCTAATAGGAACCAAGTCTTCTCACTTCTATTCACTTTCATTCAAGATTGTTATTTAAACGTGTTTCAGCAAAGAAACAGAACCGTTCACCAATGGGCTTAAAAAAGGAAAAAAATATAATTATTTCCGTAATATAATTTGTTTAGATACAAAATAGAAAAGCGTCTAGCGATGTAATGATAATTAATTTTACCAGACCAAAATGAAAATAGAACAATAAAAACCCGATATTAAACATATAAAAAATAGCATTTAACATTAATATTAAGGTGCTAGTAGTTATGGCTACCTACTGTATCACTCGGCTTATAACAGGCCCTAAAATATGCTCCATATTAGAAACCATTAGAGGCGCATAAAACAAAAATACACCATTATATTGGATAATTACACCAAATTTATTATAATAATAAGAACACAGAAATACTATTTAATTACGATACTTATATAGCATAAGTAATTGTTGGATAGCTTTACATTTGTTTCTTTTGTCAATGAATTAATTGTAATTTTTTTTCTTTAATATTTAATTTTTGTTTAACAAAAAATGATTTTCCAAGTGGTTTTTTCTTTAATCCCACACCTTCTTCCTCACATTCTACGGGGAGAGCATCCAAATTATTTTGATCTCTCTAATAAAAAATCTAACAGATCTACAAAACATGGGCAATAGATTGAATATCATATTAAAATAAATTAATAATTTAATTTAAATAGTTATTTATTATACAAGTGACGAAAGTAGATCATTTTACAACTCGAGTGAAACGTTTACCCACACGAGCGAAGCGAGTGTGGTAATTTCACGAGAGTTGTAAATTCTACTTTCGTCACGAGTGTAATATTAATTTTTTTCTGTAATCGTGTAATACATGATCAGATCTAACCAGAACATGAACAAAATTAGGATGTTGTGAAGATTATGGTATGTTGTTGGTAGGTCATAAGCATCGTTGTGAAAGGTTATAAGCATAGTTATAAAACAACTAGTGATGATTGTGAAGTAGTGCAGTTATAAACAAGTGCAGGTTATAAACAAGGAAGGTAATTATTATTATATTTAAATTTTAAAATATATTGATTATTTCCACCAATAATTCATTCAATTTCAATTTATTTTGTTAAAATAAATTCTTACAATGTTAAGAAACATTTAAAAGCATTTAATTTCCAACTTCAAATTATTTTTTAATTTATACTTATTACTAATTAAGAAGGCAATTCACTTTCTTCACTTGTGAAGAAAGTGATTACTTTCTTCACTCTATTGCAAAATGTTTCACTTTCTTCACTCATTTCAGTTTAGTAATGCTACCATTATTCAACGATTACAGAAAAAAGATATTTTAAATGAATATTTTATTTATATTAAATTAATCATAATTAATGTAATTACATACTTAAAAAGAATTAACTATTACATAAGGACGCCAGACTTCAAAAGACCAACGAGGGGGTAAAATAGGATTTATAATAGGTATAAAAATGTAGCTGCATTTTATGTGTAACATAAAATTCTTGAGACACAATACCATTGAAGAAGCACACTTGATCTTATTGAAACATTATGAATAAGATCAAGTGTGTTACAAGTAAATCAGAAGAGCTTCACAAATACTGTCCATGACTGGTTCAAGTACCATTTGAAATAATTGAGATGTAACAGCATGAACTCAATTAGGTTCTCCCACAGCTTACTAATGTATACTTCCTGGCTTGACACAGCAATGCGATACAAATAAAAATATTTGACAACGATTTCTAGACTTCAGTATTTCATTCTTGAATAGCCTGTAAAAAAATAAAAACTACCATAGTAAAGTAATACTTGATCTTCTGTTCGTATGATTTCATTGAATGCCCACAGTGGCGAACCTAAATATTTTTGCACTGGAATGTAGACAGTTAATGCTTCCGATGTAAAGTCTACCTTAATACATATTTGTGAGGGATCGAGGAAGAAAATGTCTGAACAAGGTAAAAAAAATATGTCTTTCATTGCAGCTAACTCTTGTTAACTACTGTAAAGTTATCTTTGACATATCTGTTCTTTGATGCTTACTTTTAGAGTGAAATAGAGTAATAATAAATGAATGTTAGACAGTGAGAAAGGTACCCATTAGTAGGAAATTAATACCTATTAACATTTCCGGCATCACACGAGTTTTATTTAACATAAATATAATACAATAACAACGTTGTAGTAGTAAGCCAATTCATTTCGAATACGTCTTGAATAACACTTTAAAAAAAAAATAATAACAACACATTGTTCTGTTTAATAATATCTAATATTCTTCCTTATAGACTCCCACTAAACGTACATTGTTAAATAAATGCGTAGGCGTGTAGTTATATTGTGGAGTAAAGGTTATGTTTTATATTCGACAGGAATATATATTGATGTAATAAAAACAAGGTTGGTAATTCTGTGACTGACCTTTTGTGAATAGACTGTTAATTGAGGTGGGGTGGATAACCTGGCCTCCAAACTCAATGATTTACTTTTATTATGTTTGTCTGATTGATTTTGCAGAATTGGTTTAAGGTGGCAAGGCTTATAAGCCCTTATGATGTGCTTGTCAGAGGTTCTAATCTTTCTTAAATTTATTATTTTTGTATTTGGCGTTTGTATATAACAAAATTTAAGTAAAAAACTTATCTTTACTGTGTATTACAGTTTCGAGAAACTTAGTCAAGCTGGACTATATGTAAAGATAAAAAGTCAAGCAAACCATATCTTCCAGAGAAAATTAGTAGAAGAGAAGAATCGAATAAATTTGAAAGTAATATTGTTTTCTATAACTTCTTTAATTAGTTTTAGAGATTTATTTGGGGCATAAGGCGCTTATCATCTTTAACTTTTGTGATTAGTGCAGGAAGGTAGGGTTCCAGGAATAAGAAAAAGTCTCTTAAATTTTAAAAACTTGTATTGATAAGTCCCCCTTTCTACTGATTTATTTTTGGCGTATTCCCTATAGATGATTAGGTTTAATCAGTTCACATCCAAAAGTAATTATAATCATGCAATTCTGTTTTGTGTGATTGAACTTCTCGTAGGTATCCAGAGTTGTCTCAATAAATGCTTGAGTGACTTGTTGAACTGATGTTTCTGGAAACCTCTTCAAACATTCAACATTGAAAACGCGAAAAAACATTCAGAATGAGAAAAATACTGTCTCCGGTACTCCTTTGCCCGTAAAATCCTTGTGCTGTTCTTTTAAATCATGATCACTTTATAGGTTATCAATACCATCATTTTTTGGTATTGGCTATTTATTCAAAAACCAACAGGAGAATCCACTTGCATTGTTATCGTCATTAGGTATTTTATGTTTTCTGATGATTCATTCAGAGGAACTAGTCGAAGGTTGTTGTTGGACTTTTGGAACCCATCTTGCTTGGCGACGTTTCCGTGGTGATGTCTTAACTAACTAACCTGAAATATAGCAACAATTAATAGTCTTACGGGAGCTCAGGTAAGCCGTGTTAATTAAATCGTTGGCCTTAAGCTCCTAACCTAGAGTCGTGGGTTCGATTCTCGCCTGCACAGGGGGAATTTAATTAGTGTATGAAGATATTATTTCACGAAGTGACTAAAATTCCATTGGGAAGTGAATTTTGCCATTTAGGCGGACGTCAGTGTTATTTAATGTTCTTAATTAATCAGTACTATTTTAACTACTACAAAAATGCTCTGGATGGTAAAACATTTATCTTGGAAAACTGTGATTTGAGGAATTGAGTAAAAATGTTTTTAATATTGGTATACATAATTTGCTCTATATACTAAGCTTGACTAAATATTATAGGGATGTTTGTAGAACTCTTTACGCTCTGTGAACTTAGTGAAAGAAAGAGTAAAATTCGTGCATTGTCTATCCGGAGTCTACAAGTAATGTACATTATTGTTTATATAAATTTCTCCTTCATATTATTCTTTATCTCAGGTGATTAGATCATTTTTGTTAAACCTAATTAGCCATAATCTTGTCATATATTCTTTTTTAATGTGACGTGAAATATTTAGTTTCTTTTGATAAGATCTTTCGAAGATCTCCATCGTATAACTAACCATCTCTTCTCAAGAAGCGCACAGACTATAAAATACCTTTCCGAAGGGCGAACCTATAAAAAGGGAGAGAATCTATAGAGTGATAAAGCAATCATCTCGAAGAAGGCAGCTGGCAGACGTCAGGGTAGTCGTCCGTACGATTCACTCGCCAGCTAAAACACCTTGCCAATTATAGGGCTTGTTTATTTTATGACAGTTATAACGTCACGGGCCCCTTCGTTTTTATACTTTGCTCGAGCTGGCCTACTCAATTAACCATCTTAACTATGAAGAGTGTTATTATCTGATATGAGGAACAAGGTTTTCCTTCTCTTTTTAAGGCTCATTGGGTCTTGTAATGCTTTTGCTAGTGAAGTGTTTTTCTTTATTTTTTACATTAGTTCCACTTATTTCAGTTGACTCTAAAATACTGTGGGGAATCTGTGACAACTGAAACTATGGACGAGTCCTCTCAGTTTGGCAGACTTAGCCTGGTAGTGACGGAAGGCCGGCAGTTCTGCCTTAGCGACTCATCTCTGAAGCTTAGAGACTCAGTGATCACTGTAACTAGGGACTTGGCGGCGAGACGTCTCTGATCGGCAGACTTAGCCCGGTAGTGACGGAAGGCCGGCAGTTCTGCCTTAGCGACTCATCTCTGAAGCTTAGGGAATCAGTGATCACTGTTACTAGGGACTTGACGGCGAGACGTCTCTGATCGGCAGACTTAGCCCGGTAGTGACGGAAGGCCGGGCAGTTCTGCCTTAGCGACTCATCTCTGAAGCTTAGGGAATCAGTGATCACTGTTACTAGGGACTTGACGGCGAGACGTCTCTGATCGGCAGACTTAGCCCGGTAGTGACGGAAGGCCGGGCAGAGCGTGGGCAGTTCTGGTTTAGCGACTCATCTCTCAAGCTTAGAAGATCAGTGATTACTGTAACTAGGGACTTGATGGCGAGTCGTCTCTGATCGGCAGACTTAGCCCGGTAGTGACGGAAGGCCGGGCAGAGCGTGGGCAGTTCTGGTTTAGCGACTCATCTCTCAAGCTTAGAAGATCAGTGATTACTGTAACTAGGGACTTGACGGCGAGTCGTCTCTGATCGGCCGACTTAGCCCGGTAGTGACGGAAGGCCGGGCAGAGCGTGGGAAGTTCAACCTTATTGATTGATCTCTGAAGCGTAGAGAATCACTGATTACTTATTCTAGTGACTTGACGGCGAGTCGTCTCTGATCGGCAGACTTAGCCCGGTAGTGACGGAAGGCCGGGCAGAGCGTGGGCAGTTAGTTCAACCTTAGTGACTGATCTCTGAAGCGTAGAGAATCACTGATTACTTATTGTAGTGACTTGACGGCGAGTCGTCTCTGATCGGCAGACAGCCCGGTAGTGACGGAAGGCCGGGCAGAGCGTGGGCAGTTAGTTCAACCTTAGTGACTGATCTCTGAAGCGTAGAGAATCACTGATTACTTATTGTAGTGACTTGACGGCGAGTCGTCTCTGATCGGCCGACTTAGCCCGGTAGTGACGGAAGGCCGGGCAGAGCGTGGGCAGTTCAACCTTGCTCGCCTCCTATGATGTATGGATCCCAAGCCCGTTCCTTCCTATACACGCCTCCTCATTAGGAGTCATAACACTCCTATCACTCTTTACTGATTTTTATCTGCGGCTTTATCACTTACACACTGATATCTTAAGCATTTTCTGCCAGTGCTCTAGGGTCATGTTTGCCATTGATCGGTTGTTATTAAGGTAAAGTAGACTGAATTAATCCTAAGGAAATTTAACATAGAGCTTGGCGTTTTAAATTCTATTCTACCCACTCACTCAGAAGTAGGTGCTCAAAGCCTTAAAGTACTTGTACCTTTTAGCAGATTTCTCTTTAAAGAGCTCATCTATTGAGTTTGAGCTCATGACGCGATTTTCGAAACATTTCCTCAAATGTCCCTGAGGTCCGTTCAAAACTACATATGTGTATTTTAATGCTCTAGCGGTCGCAACTTTGGTTTTATTCTTACCAAACTAGATATTTAAAGGTTTTTTTTGTAAAAATAAAGATTATGTTCGTTAATTACTGAAAACGGACCAGCTGGAATGGGGAGGAGTTTATAGAATCGAAAAAAAATGTATATCATCTATCTTATTGCAATTTGAATGATCTATAAATGTTACTCTATACATATTTTCTGTATCTTGAATATTTACGGAGATATTTGGATTTTATAGTTTTTGGCTTTCAGTAAACCCACTCCTACTCATGCCATATTAACAATAAGTTGTTAAATCATGATCCACTTCATTCCAGAATATGATACCAAATAAGATTTTTCATTGAACTTTTACTTTGGGAGATATATGTAAATACGTTTTGAGATCATTGATTAAGATTTTTTGTTCCTTACTGGAGAATGCGTATTTGATTTATAGCATAACCATTTCATTCAACACTAAAGATCCTATTTGCTATTAGCTGAAATCGGGCGTAGAACAGTAGGGGAAGGGGAGTTAAGAAAATTCCAAATATCTCTGTTATTATGAGTTGGATCGGAAAATGTTGTAGAACCAATCTTATTAAACTATTGACCATCTACAATTGTTGTTCTATGCATTTTTTTGTAACTCAAGTATTCACCGATATATTCGTACTTTCTTGTTTTTAGCCTTCTACTCATCTGTTTTTATTCATAGAAATAGGGAATATGTTGTAATATGAGATCAAAAGAGTGTTATACCAGCACGTGGAAAATCTGATTAGTAGAACTTGTCTCACAATTCATCCAACGCAGTCTATTTTTAACATTTTCTTCCTTTCCTATTCCCTCGAAATCTGCAATTGAAATTCGTTTGTCACGATTTTTCATCGGTGCGTTAATGAATACTCTTTCCCATTTTAACTATACTTCCTTTTTGCTTGATTGTACGAAGTAAAGGAAGTATTGTAATCCGTAAAAGTTTTCCTTTTCAAATTTCTTCGAAATCAACTTTTTTTGCTTCCTCTCCACTCGAACCCATTTTGACTAGTTTCCACATAGGGGGAAGGGAGTTAAGAGAAAATTTCTATATGAACTTCTTTCAATAGAAACAAAATATCCATAAATTATGTTCTATGACAGCTTTCGGTCAGATACCCGTACATTGGAAGAGAGATTAGTATATGACTTTCAAATGAAATAATGTTAAATGAAGTGCAACAAAGCATTGTACATTTTTTTTAAAGGGAAGGTATATGGTGTCATCGTCAGATTTAAAAAAAATATAATATTCTTCATAGTCATAATATAAAAACTGATGGGCATTATCAACGGGTTAACAAACTTTCCTTGATGGAAGATAAATCATGAATATTAAAATTGTCGAAGAGTATAAAAACCAAACGCGATTTATCAAATTATTTTCTGAGTGCTATTTAGAATTACCCAAATTAACCTAAATCTCCATTAACAAATTAATTTCATGTAATTTTAGCTTCCTGTATGAGCAGAACTTCATTTTAGAAAACAATTTCTTCTTCTACTAAATTATTATTTATTCTTTTCAAACGAAATTATTTTTTTTTGTTTATTTTTGTCCTTCAATATATATTCGGTTTATCTGGAGGATAACCCAAATGCTTTCAGAGGAAGGATTTTTGGCGCCTACCAATCCTAAATTGAGAGGCATAGTTATGGATTCAAATATAAGGAAAAGAGGCTTGGAAAAAGCAACAATTACAAACAATAAAGAATGGATTGTTTTTCATTGACATGATTTGGCTTCCGTTTGCTTATGATTTACAGAAGGCATTTAACTCGCTACATAAATCAAAACCATTCATTATTCAGAACAATCTAGTCCGCCTATAGTCCAATAAATCATATCAAACTACGCTTCAGATTAATTCGTCTTTTTTACGTCAGTATCATCAAGAACTCAGATTACATGCTACAACATTGTTCTTTGGGAACCTACGCTTTTCATGTGAAATACAAATATTAAACTGTCTGAGTACCCTAATTTTTATTAGATTGATACCAAATTCTAGGGTAAATGGTGAATTTGTTAATTGTAAAAGCTATGAGGAGTGAGGTTGTACAATAGGTGCAAATGCAAAATATGTTATTACACAAACCATTGAAAATAAATACCAATCAACACGCAAATATTTTTTTTAAATTGCTGTTCTGTTTATTTCCTTTTTATTTTTACTAAGGAATAAATATGGAGTTGAAGTAATTTGCTGTGAACATGAATTAATGAATAACATTTCTTTTTCCATATTTAACACAACGATACTAACAAATTTACAGAATCTTGGGTTAGCCCATCAGCTTGCGTGACAAGTTTTTTCTTCTTCGAGTTCAAATAAATTTAAATTTATACTTTTGGATTTTAAATAAAATAATAAATACTTAAAGTAACAGAAAAACTAGAAAATGAAATAGAAATTTATTTGTAAATATGGGTATATCATTCCGGTTCCGGAACTCCAATTCGACACGAAATGTTTGAAGGTTCCACGCTACCCTGGGGAATTTAGTGTAGTGGTGAAGTATAAAAGTATATTTGAGATTGTTGTATTTAAATCACACAAAATTATAAAAACTCACCTTATAAATAAATATTTGCGAAAAGGAAATATGCGGAGAATGCATGGGGTCCTGTATATTGACGTACCTTCTTAAATGCAACATGAGCGTCTTAAATTGAAAAGAAAAATTAATTCATGACAAGTATTGATAATAGTGTTGATTTGTGGGGGGGGGGTTCTAGAAAAAATTCAAAATATCTCCTCTATTATGTCACCGAATGATAAATCGAATATAACCACTTTTGATGCAAATTTAATTTCGCAAATAAATGTTGCTGTATACGTTTCTTGTCTGTCTCTACTATTAATTGTGATATTACCATTTTTGTTTTTTAATTTTAGCCTACCAATATATCATGCAACATTTTATTCCAATCTTAAATACGAAATATTGTTTTCAGACCTTTATTATGCGAGGTGCACGATTCGAAATTGTTTAATATTTCCATACTCGATATTTAACCGTTTCATTCAGCACTAATGATGATGTTGGTTAATGGAAAGCGGACCTGGAATAGGAAGTTTAGAGGGAGAGGGGCTTCAAAAACTCAAAATATCTTTGTTATTAAGTGTCGGATCGAAAAATGTTATAGTGCAATCTTTGTAAAACTACTGAGGCTCTACAATTGTTGAGCTGTACACTTTTTTGTAACACAAATATTAAGCAGGTTATTCGTACTTTCTTGTTTTCTGTTTTCACTAAACTCGGATCGGAATTTTACAGAGAACTAGAGAATATAGGATGAGATTAGATCACCAGGGTGTCAAATGTGCCTGTGGGGAATCTTGCTAGTTTAAGCAGGCCCTGAACTACGGACTTTTTGATGTCCCCGTAGATGAATGAAGGTCCAAAAGCTTATGTTTATATAAAAAAAGCGGCTTTTAAAGGTTGAATGGGCCCGAGTAAAACGGTACATAGCGTTCGCTAGCTGAGCAAGCAAGGAGACGGATCCTACATTCACAACACGTCCGTGGGTCTCATTGATTGTTATGTGAGACACGATGATCAAACACGCACACACAGTCTCTGACCCTAACAACATAAATTATTGATGGCGGCGGGGTGGTCCAACGTGAATTATACTGAAAATGTTTCTCTTATAATCCGTCGTGTCTCCGAGAACAAATCTGGGTGATATATTCTTAATGCTCTTATCCTAACATTTATGTCCCACCACATTTTGATACTTAGTGTGATATTGTATTTGGTTATCGATGTCTATGTAATCTGGATGAAGAGATTTTTATACGAATTGTGATTCATTGAAAAGTGATTTCCCTCCGCAAATATGTATTTATATGAAATTAAGTTATTTATTAAAGTCCACTTTTTGCAACTAAGGCTAATTGGTACGCGTTATCTACAGGTTACCATCCTTTTCTAGGCAAAGTAGGGCTAAGGATTTTATTAAATGAATTCCGTCACTAAATAAATGCTTTTGCCCAGGTGGGAATCGAATTCGCCACTCTAGGTTTACAATGTGAGAATAAGGTCAACGCTTTAACTCACATGGCTATCCTGAGCTCCCTTATTTGTATTGAGACAAAGAGAGTAGGTACCTGGTCACATTCGAAAAAAGAGCGAAAATGGTAAAAATAAATATTCAAAATTTGAAATCCATATATAACCATAATACGTAAACAAAAAAAATCTTGAATAATTAGTATTGGTTCTTTTTATCGGTTTTAGACATCCTCAAAATTTTATACTTCCCTTTATAAATTACGTTAGTCAAAACATTAAAGTGCAAGGTTGTTTTCATCTAACCACACTACAATTTCGTTAAATAGTTTTAGCAGGTTCTCCTTTATAAAGATTATAAACTGACATAATGTTTCAAAACATTGTGCTAATGTCCACCGATCCTGCCTAGTAGATAAGGAAAACGAATCTATCTGCTACAAATACCTTGTATTCAACTATATATCTGTTAACTTTGTAGTAAGGACAACTTATTTTTGATCGCTCAAAACTCCTAACCATAATTAACGGTGTTCATTTTAAGCAGTTGTAACAACACCCTTTGTCTACATCAAATATGAATGTTTGTTTACTCAATGTTATTATACCCCCCTCCTCCTGCTGTTTAATAGACCTTTTACATTGGTACAACAAAATATTTGATTAGAAAAAGTTCTTAATTTTTTTTATTTTTTTTGTTATTTTTTTTCTCTCAATTACCCGGTTTCGCACAGTACTTTTATTCTGAAGTGTATCTGGAAAGTGAAACAATTACTTTTTCACAAACTCATATTGGAAACAACCTTTGATAGCATTACTAATTTATTATTCATTTTTATTTCATGAAAAAAGTATAGAAATTTATTAAAAAAATAATTACTTTAAAGATGAGTATCTCAAGAAGATGAAATATGTTTAGATTGAAACAGAAAGAGTATTCATTTGGGCCACCCGTTCGGTAGGACTGACAAAAAAGAAAGATAAAAAGATTGGACCATTATCCCAGGCTGTCCCGGTCTTGGGGTTGGTGACAAAAAGCTTCACAAGTCATCTAATAGTCGAGCGTTAAACTTTTACTTATGGCCGACTCATATTATTTTTCATTGTCATGGCTAAAAAAAAAAAAATCAAAATAAGTAATTTAAAAAATAATGAATACTTACAAATGTTTAACACTACAAAATTTCAATAGTATCACATACTCTTTTCAATATGTGATATATTGGGTTCTGGCATTGTAAAGAGAAATTTGTTATATGCAGGCAGCATGAGTAATGTCTATTGTTTCCCTTAATTGGAAAACTGTATAATAAAATATTAAGGCTGGTTTAAGTAAAGCACAAAGCAAAATTTAAAAAACAAAAATGTCCGCTACGCCTAAGCAGATTTCCCTCGTGAAGTTTAAGAACAGATAAATAATAATCGGGAAGCATCTGAAATGTAAATAAACAGGTCTGCCAATCACTAAGATGAAAGAATAAAAATTTATCTCAATCAGTCAAATTTTAATAGTCCAAGAACTTAAGACGGAGGGCGGAGTCACCAGAACATATTTGCATGTATCTCGTATAATAAAGGTCTCTTGAAAACAATTTTGGTATTTGAGCTTCAAATAATGTGGTTTATTGTATAACAGAGTATTTTTTATGTAACATGAGTAGAAGTGGGAGTTTGCTGAAGGCTGAAAACTGAAAAATGCAATGCAAATATCTCGGTTAATAATCAAGATAGAGAATGAATGTATATAACAATATTTGTAAGTACTTTTAATTTGCAATGAGATTGGTTTTATACAATTTTTTGATCCGACTTATAGTAACAGATATATTTCAAAAACCCCCACCTAAACCCTCCCTCCCACTGGTTCGACTCCAGCCATTAACGAACTTGATTTTTAATTTTATATAAAACGATTGAATATCGAGTTTGGTAACGATAAAAAAAAATTGTGAAAACAAATAATTTTAAACGTACCTCATTTTCGTCATCTCCTGGGTAGGATCGATGGCTAATATTGAGGTGTAAATATTGGAAGGAAGGTATAATACGAAATAGGTTTCTAAAATACATAAATATTACTTTTTAAAATTTTATTTTTAGAATAGGAACTTCTTAATTTAAAGTTTTATGTTGGTATTCAGAGAGATGTTGAGATTATATATGGACAGCTAAGTGGGCCATGGAATTTTATTTTGATTCGATCTATCCTGCTATACTAAAGGCTGCATACAAAACACATGGTCGTTCTATATTACTCATTATGAATTCAAATATTCGGAATTATTATAGCTAGATTCACAACTTTGGCTACTTTCATTTTGACAATTTGTTTTCAATTGCGAATGATAATGTCAGAATAATCATTTGTTAATTAGGAGTGTATTATTTCAATTTTTGAAGTATAATAAAAAAAATTGATAAGTATGTTAAGTATTTTAAATAGATTTTGAAGTGTATAGTTTATTGTTTTTCTATACTAAAGATACAAACTTACTCATATAGAGAGTAAAGTTTCTTTTTCAGTCTTAAAAACACCATAACTTTTTTTTGTGGCTGCAGTTGACGAGCTATTATTATTTCTTTTGAAATTTTATTTATTTTGGGGTCTTGGTTTTATTTATTTATTTAATTTTTTTTACTTTTAATTTTTTTTTTACTTAATATTTTTTTTTCCTTAGTGAGGGTGTGATAACCAAATCTGGAAAGCAATTAATTCGAGCTGTCTCGGAGGATTCGAACATGGCGCGGGGCATAGATTCAAAGTAAGTCAAAGTAAGCATCTTCAGCTTATAGATATGAAATATGCATAGCTTTAAATTGAAATTCTCTATTTAATTCAGAATTATTATGTGTCTCATTTTCCTAGGTGTATCGCTTTAAGTTGGGTGTTTTTAAGTAGTGGCAAGTACTTTTGGTATTAGTAAGTCTCATTGGGTGTTTCTGTCAGTGTGTATGTATGTATATATATATATATATATATATATATAATCAATCTATAGTGTCACTTAATATTCTGAATAGTAGCTCAAACAATAGGAAATTACTAGTAGGATATTACTGGATATTTAATTATCTTTGGACTAACAAATAGGTCTAGGCGATGGATGCTTAAGAACTATTAGAAAAGTAGTATGTAACACTTATATCTATTCCATTGGTCTTGAGACCCATAATTTATTGCGCTTCTCAAACCAAAGCGTGTTAATGAATAAAAAATGCTGTATTTATATTTGCACATAGAGATATATTCTTTTTAAATAAATACCACATAAATAAAACCAAATTCTTAGAAATCAGTGTTTACAAACTAATAATACTAACTTAAAATTAGACATTAAAAAAATTATTGCATTGACCAAAAATGTACATCATCTTCATGAATTGTTAATATAAACTCTTCAAATTTTATGGCAAGGGTCTCAAATAAAAAAACATTCTTTTCGGTTTATTGAAACTGCCCAATATGTTTCGAGGCTTATTGGCCACCTCTTTAGGGGCTACACATTTTCATAATTAGAATTTCAACATGAAACTCTTCGTCCCTCTGATAATTTGTCATGGAGGTCATTATTCTTCTTATTCTGGACCCAAGAGTATTTATATATTTTTCAAATGTTATGTCAAGGGTCTCCAATAAAAACATTTTTTATTGGAGACTCTTACCATAAAATTTAAAGAATATATAAGTAATATTGGGTCCAGAGTAAGAAGAAAAATATAAACTTGAACTACATTATTCTGTCCCTGGGCAAAGTTGACGAGTTAGCCCGACTTCTTGATATTATATTTGTTCTCACTGTTGGGTGAATTGTCTATGGCTTGGGGTATATATGGGGCTAATAAAACAGTTCGGTTAAAGTTCCTTGTTCATGCAAGTTACAAACAGAACAAATTTAGATGGCGTTGAATGTACATTTATTGGCATATATACACTCAATCGCAAAAAAAACCGGACACTTAGATTTAGTCTTATAATTTTGTTGAATACTTAATATATATGTATATTAATCTTTTTAATTAAAATAATTGGTTAATCTTTAGGTTATTTAAACAAAATCTCCCAAAAGGGAATAATTTTTATTGATTATTTACACAAAAATACAAAATAAAAAAAAAATAAAAAGATAAATTAACACATTTAAACTAAAAAATTATTCTTCATTTTTATTACAGTGAATGGTAGACTTCGCTACCCCAAGCGTTTCGGCAATGTAACGTAAGCTCCGGCCTTCCATCTAAGTTTGAAAGACCCATTATTCTGGACCGAAATAAAAATAAAACATTAATTAAAGAAAATGCTTGGTTAATAATTAAAGATGTTTAAATGTGCGAAAAACTACTTACAATTTAGAATAGATCAACTTCACGACAAATAAATCTAATCTGAGTTTTATCTAATTGTTTACTAATCCTGAAGGGATTAGTTTAATGGACTCTAAATTCTCTGTAATAACTAGAATACCCACATAAAGAAAAATTGCTGAAAATTAGCTTTTAATACGACAAAAATGAAGTGTCCGGTTTTTTTTTTTTTTTTTTGCGGTTGAGTATATATATTGAGTTTTATGATGAAACTGTTGGATGTTCTCAGCTACACAACTACACTGGACTGCAGATAAAATAGCAGTCGGCCAAAAGTGCTGATATTTCTGAACTACCAATTAAATGTATAAAATCCTTTTAACATCTATTCGAAGGAGATAGTTAAATAGTTTCAATGAGCGTTTTAAGGTTAGAATTTACTAATGTTTAGCTAAGGTTCTCATGCGGGCTATGTTCACCTATTTGTAAAAGCATTTTAGCAGACTTTCCTTAAGGGAAATCAGCTATTTACGTCGTACTCATGACGCCATTTATGAAATAATATTCAAATGTCCATCGATCCTACTCAAGAAGTGACGAAAATGAGGTCCGTTCAAAATTATATATATATATATATATATATATATATATATATATATATATATATATATATATGTTATCGCTCTAGCGGTCGCAATTTTTGTTTGATCGTTACCAAACTCGATATTTAAACGTTTTATGTAAAAAGAAAGATCAAGTTCGTTAACGGCTGAAATCGGACCAGTGGGCGAAAATGAACTCCGTTCAAAACTGTATATATATATCTAGCTCTAGCGGTCGCAATTTTCGTTTGATCGGTCCAAACTCGATACTTAGTCGTTCTTTGGCTGAAATCGGACTAGAGGGAGGGGGGATTTTCGAAAATTCGAAATATCTCCGTTGCCATACGTCGGATCAAAAAATTGTATAGAACCAATCTTATGAGTAAATTAAATTTACTATAAATATTCTTCTATACATTTATTCTCTATCTTGAATATTAACCAAGATATTTGCATGTTTATTAAATTTGAGGCGATAACGGACGCCTTAGTTTCCCGCCAAAAGCTAGTTCGGCCCTTTGCCGTAACTGTTCGGTTCTCGTATAGAGATTTCTCTATTGTACAACTTCACGTTGGAAATCTGCTTACTTTACGTGCCCCTGCGTATTAATAAATAATAATGAATAAAAATACTCAGTAACATAGCATGATATGTTACTGAGTATTTTTATTCATTTGTTTCTGAAACAAAAATTGCCAAAATAAAAAGTCTTTGAAAAATCTGAAAAAGGCTTATCTGTGATTGGAGTTTTATTTTATTTTGCTTCAACCCAAACGAGGATCTTGCAAAATGTTTCACAACTAAATGTCTTCCTTGTATCCGAAGTGGAAAAAAATGTATTATTTTCTTAGAGGTTAGGGGGGGGGGCGGTTGTTATATCAACAGGTTTCATCAAAGGATTGCTTGCCTGGTTATTTAATAAACCCTAATCTATGATTGCATTTGTCCATATTTTTAATTCCTGACCTATTCAAGAGTTGGAAGGAAATATTGCTTGAAATGGTTGTCCTCTTCTCCCAAGTTCCTTAAGTCCCGTAAGTAACCGTAGTTCTCTGGGTTGTAAGAGGGAGGTAGGGGGAGGGGGAGAAAGACTTAACTAGCTGCTTCAACGGCCATTTGCTTTTAGTGGACTATTAGCCTCAAGGACTTATAAGGGGATTGAGGTTACGTAAAGCAGATATTGTTAAACGAATAAATCCCGTATGCCATACATAAAATTCTCATTAGTTGTTTATTCCAAAAAAAAATAAAAGAAGAATGCACTTTCTTTCGTTATTTAATCTTTAAAACATAATTTTTTCAATCAATAAAAAATTGAAATATTGTATTTTTTGTTCATTAATTTCAAATGTAATTCCCCTCTTCATTTAATGCCGACTATAAAGTTTATTAAACAGGAATAGCTTGGTTTTAAAATCAATTCAATTTAAAAAAAAAAGAAATTAAAAATAAATTTTGGAATCGGAAATAGAGTACCTGCAAGGAACTGAGATGCCTAGAATGCTGATCTTATACAACACAATACTAATTTATGGCCAACTGGAATTTTCGTGTTCTATGATTTTATAAGTTTGTGTGTGTGTGTTTGTGTGTGTGTACATATATTACTATTTTTGTAATCGGCGTAAGAATATATACTACTACACACACTAGCGCGCGCGCGCACACACACACACACACACACACACACACACACACACACACACACACACACACACACACACACACAACACAACACACCACACAAACATATCCATGGTACTAGTCCCCAAATGTTGCCAGGCCCTTTTGGAAAAACAAAACGTCGTGGAGGGAAGTGTAATTGAAGTTTGTGTACACATTGAAGTCTTGTTATAAAAATACCATCATTAGTCAACAATGATTTCCCGGGCATCGCTGGGTACCTTAGCTTGATTATATATACGAAATACGTACATTATAGATGATATTCAATTATATTAAATGCTATACATGATAATGATTTGAATTATTCACGATGTGTCCAACAGTGAAGAGAGTGATTAGAGCCTTATATTATTCAACTCTACAAATTTTTTTCTATAATTCGCCCAACGGGAAAACAATGCCAAAGAAGTATAAGTATAGAAGTATTGCCAAAACAAAATACAATCTTTCCACCTCACATGATTTCCCAAGCAAAGCCGGGTGGGTGCATTAGCTAGTATATATATATATTCAAACTCCAACTATGCATTTTGCATAATACTTATATAATATATTAAGACTCATATTTTTTCGAAATGTCGCATTGCCTTTGAAACCTTCCAGTAATCCACAAAGTATTAGAATATTTACACTCTGTTTTTTGTGTGTTTTTCATTATCATTCAGATTAACAGAGAACAATTTATTTTCTCCAGTAGTCATGTCTAAAAAAACGATCAAAATATAAGGTAAATAGATATCTGCTCAAATAAACAACTGTTTGGTTTTATTTGGTGCAGTCAATATCTATAATTCCATTTCGGTATAGGTGAGGCTTAACCGTTATGTTTGTCGTTTAATGAAATGAAAGGGAAGTCAAAGTAATATTAATCAGATATTCTATATGTAGAAATAATTTATAACGATATTTATTTATGTCAGGATTAGATTAATCGATATAAAGGATTTTCTTTATATCGATCCTGGGTAGACGATATGAAGAATGTTTTATATGGGTATTCGTTATTCGATGTGAAGATTTTATTTATGTCCTTATTGGATATTCAATATGAGGAATTTATTTGTATCAGCATTGAATGTCATCTAAACAGATCATGTGTCCATTGGACGGGGTGTACGGATGGCGTAGGAGTGATAGGTTATGAATTAGGCGAGTATATCTATGACCTGTTGTTGTTATCTGTATCTAGGGATAGTATCAACTAGATACAGTTATCCAGGGCCTCTCCAGACCGTGACCATCGCATATCACGCTCCAGAGGTGCCTAGCATGTGCCATCCCTCTAGATAAAAATCATTAATGGTCATTCATCATATTAGCATCTATTATCCTCACCCCCTTCACTCTCAAACATTCTATAACATTTTGTACTTAGTTATTTTTTTTTATTTATTTCGAATTGAAAATTTTACAAATTATTATTCCTAAGCTATTTATATCGGACTGGGTAGAATATTCTGCTATCATTTATATTGTATATTTCAACAATTGCTCTCTAGGTGGCAAAGAGTATAATATTCCAGAGGATATTGATACTATACTTGTTAAAAAGTCCGTTACACAGAGGCTGGGGAAACTAAGTAGATTTCCCTAGTGAAGTTAAACAATAATTAAATCTACATACTGGTAACACAACACTACCGTGAATTCTAAGTGAATAAATACTAACGGTTATAAGAAATCGTTCAGTCAATTTTAATAACCTCCCGACTGGAAGTGTCTGAGATGTAAACAAATAGGTTTGCCAATCTCTCACCGAAAAGAAAAACAATTACTGCAATATATCAGAATATAAAATATTAATTTTGTTGAAAACTATTTGCTATATCTGGTACTGTAGTTTATAATGAACCAGAATAATTTTTATCTCAACCAATAAAAGTTTAGTAAAACTTCATTCATGAAAATATTTTCTGGTGACTCCAACCAGAAAATATTTTCATGTATCTTGTATTATATAGATCTCTTGAAAAAATATTTGGTATTTAAGCTTCGAATAATATGGTTTATTGTATAGCATAGTATTGTTTATGTAACATGAGAAGAAGTAGAGGTTTGCTGAAGGCTGAAAACTGAAAAATTCAAATACCTCGCTTAATATTCAGCGCAGAAGAATAAATGTATATAGCAATTATTATAGTACATTTAATTTACAACAATATTGGTTCTATACACTTTTTCGATCCGACCTATAGTATCGAAGATATTTCGACTTTTCAAAAATCCCTTAACCTCCCCCTCCCACTTGTCCGATTTCAGCCACTAATGGAATTTAACTTTAGTATTACCTAAAACGATTAAATATCGAGTTTGGTGACGATCAAACAAAAATTGTGACCGCTAGAGCGTTACCAGACAAATATATTATACTTTTGAACTGAACTCATTTTCATCATCTCCTTGGTAGAATCGATCGACATTTGAAGAATTTTGTTTTTCGAAAATCGTAAGGTAAATCTTCTAAAAGTGAAGATTAACCCAGTTTAGCACAAAGGAAGGAATAAGTGATTTTTAAAGAATTTGAATCTTTGCCTTTCAGTGATACCTATTGGAATATTGTTCAACATCATATCACTGACACATCAAGTTTATACATGGAAAAACATTTTCTTTAGTGAATGCAATCTTCTCTAAATTACGAGTGTGTGTGTGAGAGAGGGCGGTGGGTGATTCTAGCGCCCCCGTGGAGGATTAGAGAACTGTTAGGTGTTGTAGATGAAGAGATTAGCTGTGCCACTTTGAGATGCTTCATCCTGTAATCTCCCTTTGTCAAGCACATAACCTTCCGCGTCAGCATAACCTTCTTCAACTCTGCTTATCACTTGCCCGTCTCTGAATTTTCCATTACCTTCTCTGCCTTCCTTATCAATTCCTGAGAAGGTAGGTTGTTGCATTTGATTTTGCCTAAGGATGAGATGAACATGAATTCTATTAAAATGATGGTTGAACTCCAAGCCTTGTATTGCCTCCCCAATCAGATTCATCAGATCAGTTTGTATCTTTTTGGTTGTTTGTAGTTTTTTTAAATACCTCAATGGTTTGTTATTAATGTTTTTACTTTATAAGGTCGTTTAAGTAACTTTGTGCTGTAAGTCAAAATAGCTACTTTATCAGTAAAGGAGGTTTTGCCTTTAAGACCATTATAAAGTCATTGAGGCATGGAGAGCAACTTTATTGATAATTTTAATAGTTTAAATTTATAAAATGTTTATTTATTACACTTTTGTTGTTTCTAATTTATTTTACTTTTGTTATTTTATTTACTTTTATTATTTGTTATTTATTTTATTTTTGTAATTTGTTATTTATTTTACTTTAGTTATTTCTTAATTATTTTACCTTATTTATTTGTTATTTATTTTACTTTTGTTATTTGACGTTGAACAATTTTTGCGAATCACCTTTGATGTGACGACCATAAATAGATAATATAAATGCAATAGTTTACAAACTAAATTCATCAGGTTAACTAAAATTTTTATTTTAAAATCTGAGTGATTGAGATAAAAATTATTCTGATTCATTTCAAATTACTGCACTAACTATAGTAAACAGTTTTCAATGAAATTATGTATTTCATTAATTGTTTGTCTTTCCGGTGTATCTATCTAATCAGCGCTACGAGGTTGGTTGGCCTGTTTGTCGTCAATTCAGCCGCTTTCCGTTGTAGAGATTATTAACATGTATCGTAAATTGACTGAAAGGTTTCTCATTACCGTTTGTATTTATTCACTAAACATTCACGTTAGTTTTACCTATATGTACATTTATTTATTGTAAACCTTCGTGTGACTTACTTTTCTCTCAGAGAAACCTCATTATTAGCCCCCTATTTCAGTTCCTTACTTGCTATAGTTTTTACGAGCAGTCATAGAAGAAGTAAAATGTGCTAATGGACCTTTACATCTCATAAATTTGGGATTTCCATATAATGAGGATTTCCAGCTAATGAGTGCTTTCTCTTATGTGAACTAGCCTCCTGAGAGCTACCATATGATTGTAAACGACGCTGATAGATTTTCAGCCTTCAGGACCTTTTGCCCAAGAGGTGTTGAGAGACAAGTAAAAATGTATTTATTTGTAAATTATACATACAGTTTTATGTGAGTTTAGGCAGTATTTAGCCTTTAGGTATGAAGGCTAGTTAGTTAGGCTTTTGCTGCCACTTCTTTGAATAGAGGCAAAGGAGCCGCAGCTGCGGGTTCCCTTAGGACTTCTCGGACTAAAACTAAATCTCCCAAATGTTGCACTTTTATGCTTAGCCGTGCTCGATGTGTTAGGCTAAGTTACCTGGCCCAATTTATTTATTCAAAATTTTATATCTCTTATTAAATGGAGACCGCTGGTATGGGGAAACCACCATACCAGCCTCTGCCAGTGGGAGCAGAGGTGGGAAAAAAAAAAAGAATATCCATATAATTGGGAGTGGGTTCTTGACCAAAAGTAGTTTATGGTAAATAAAAAAAAAGAAACACATTTGGCAAACTGATAATTCATTTTTCTTTAGCACTTCAAATGTCATAATAACTGTGATGAAATTAAGTTATTTTGATTTTTTGCAGATCTTAAAATTTACAATTAAGAAATATTATCTAGCACGTATTTTATTTATTTAGGTGTACCGCAATTTAAGCGATTCACTCATTTTCTTGTTATAATACTAAAATAGTTTAGGTAAAGCCACTTTATAAAAATCAATAAAAAGGTTAATAATTCTACAGAGGTTGGGTAAAAGTACGCTTATTTATTTTTTTCTCTCTCCAGTGGATATTATTCTAGTCTAGTGTTGGATTATTTAATGTTAATTCTGGTTGTAAATGTGTGTGTCTTTGAGGTGTTTCATGACTTTAGGAATGTTTGAGCTGGCCTAATTTTTAATAATCATAGTTGGCGGAATACGTAAGCAGGGTTCTCACAATATTTATGAAAAACATAGAAACTCCTGAAAAATTTGATATCAATTGCTCGAGAACTAAGAGGGGTAAACTCACTTTGCTGCCTTTCATAGGTTTTAGGCCATTTCTAAAAATGGCATAAAGACTTCGTCGTTATCTTGAAGTTATTAGGTTGCACAAAAAATCCTCAGATGTTGAAATCTTGCGTGTAGGTAACACGGATCCGTAATATGGAAAGTAAAATTTGAAAGCGAACTAGCATCAAACATTTTTTTGACACCCTGACATTTAAATCAGAGATATAAAGATTTGAAGATTCCCTGAATTCCTGAAGAAGAGATAAAGAAAGCCAAATAGAGATCTAAGAGTGCGAAGTTGGTAAAAGTCCCGGGACGGAGCTTGTCTAGTGGAAGGAACGCTGAACAGGCTGTGTATCGCGGCGATGGGTTTACAGGTCCTTCTGCCTCGTAGGCCTGCAGTAAAAGTTTATTGCTTCCTTTGATCTAAGTCTTCCCTTGGGGACAACACCGCTCCAACTGCTACAATCCTATAAAACACTTTAGTTCCTTAAGTTATTTGACAGAGAGTCTTGGCTTCACCACTCCCCTCCCCTTTTCCTGTCCCCCTTAACTGCCTTTTGTGCATAAACGTAGCTTGTAGTCCTGTTTAGACGTAGGAGTGGATATTATTTTCTGATTAATGGCTTAATATAATATTAAAAATACGTTTATGCCTCTCCTCGGGATTATGAAATGGAATTTCGTTTGACTCCGTAATAAAATCTTGATTAATAACGCATTGCAGGTAAGAGAAGATAGCTATGTATTATACATTACTTATATATTTTATTCCTCCTTATAAAAGGTTTAAAATATATTGGCATCTTGGGCTTGGTAATTGCGAACGTAAAAACTAGTCCCAGACCAAAGATAATTATAATAGTTAAATGAATAATGATGCCCAGAGAGGATGAATTTAAATAGGTGTTAGGTCATATTTATCCACTATCTATATTTTACTATTATAATGGCGCCTAATATATTGATTAAAGCAACCGTCAAGGGCGGAACTAAGGGTTCTATTAAATAGGGCCTCCTGTAAATTAAATGTATTTTTATTGTATGGGGTGGGGTCAAACCGAAGGCACTAGGTTTATCTAGAGCACCTACACGTTAGGCCACAAGGCTATACAATGCTAGGATTTTATAATGTGACGATTTTGTAATGCATTCAAATATTTACAAAGGCGAGTACTTGGCATAATTAGCTCCACCAGTATGAAAAAGTCAGTTACGCAGGGGCTGCGTTAACTAAGCAGATTTCCCATGTGCGCCACGTATTTGCATTTATCTCAAAACGTAATAGCTCAATGAGAATAATATTTCGTATTTAGGCTTCAAATTAAGTGATTCATAATATAACGGTTTTTCGTTAATATGACATGAGTAGGTTTACTTATGGCCGAAAACTAAAAAATGTAAATTTCTCAGTTAGTAATCAAGATAGTGCAAAACAAAGTACATAATAACATTTATAAAACATTACATTTTCATTAAGATTGATTCTATACGATATTTCTATCCAACACATAACGGAGATATTAAGGATTTTCGGAATTCCCCTCCTGTAACCCCCCGCTCCCACTGGTCGGATTTCAGCCATTAACAAACTTGAACTTTAGTTTTACCTAAAACTAAATCAAAAAAAGATTAGGACTCCAAGAGTGTTAACAGACAAATATAAATATTTCTATATATATTCCCAGTTTTGAACGGACCTCATTTTCATCATCTCCTGAATAGGATCGATGGACATTTAGGACATTTTTTGAAAATCGGTGTCATGAGTACGACCAAAAAGTCATTCACACTATTGGCGTGTCATCTATGCTAAATACCGACTGCTATATACATATGTGTGACATTGCCGCAAACATTATATCAATTTTCTGTAAAGCCCTTATAAAAACAGAGAATTTGAAAAACAATAGTTCAAAATGAAAAGTGTGTCGAAGTGTAGCCGAAGAATTTATAAAACAACAGTTATAGGATATTGGCCTATTAAGGAGGATTGACAATTAACATTTTTTGACCCGTCGCTTTGCTCATAAAATAATTAGGTTTTATTTCTTGACCTAATCTCCCGGTCTTTCAGACAGACTTGGTTTGCTAACGAACTTGTCCATTGATTTTACATGAAATTGTAGCGGTTATTAAAAACATATGTTTAATTACTACTATGAAGAGTGTTACCATTCAAACTATGTGCATGTCGCGAGTGCCTCTTCCTTAAAACATTTAATAAACATTGTATTGCGTTAAGTTGCAATGTTTATAATAGTAATTAAACATATGTTTTAGCAGATTTCCCTTAAGGGAAATCAGCTATTGAGGTTGTACTCATGACGGAATTTTCGAAATTTTTCTTCAAATGTCCGTCGATCCTACCTAGTAGATGACGAAAATGAAGTCCGTTCAAAACTGTATATATATATAGCTCTAGCGGCGGTCGCAATTTTCGTTTGATAGGTCCAAACTCGATATTTAGTCGTTCTATGTTCTATGGCTGAAATCGGACTAGAGGGAGGGGGGTTTAGAGGGGAGGATTTTCGAAAATTCGAAATATTTCCGTTACTATACGTCGGATCGAAAAATTGTTCAGGCATCATATTGCAAATTAAATTTACTATATATATAGTTATATACATTTATTCTCTATCTTGAATATTAACCGAGATATTTGCATTTTTATTAAATCTGGGCGGCTAACGGAAGGGTGACTTTCCCGCCAAAAGCTAGTTCAGCCGTTTCCTTAACTGCTCGACTCTCGTGAAATTTCTCTATTGTAAAACTTCACGTGGGAAATCTGCTTAGTTTACGCGGCCCCTGCGTGACGGACTTTTTAATAACCACTACAAAATATTTAATTGAGATGTATAGGAGAGGATACAATTTCTGCTATCTAACAGGAGGGCATTTGAAGCCGTTTTTGATAAATGTTCAATCACAATTGCACTATAATGTTAAATTGGTATATAGGGATATTAAGTAGTTTTCGGTTGCGCCTAAAAAATTAAAACATGACAAAAATAACCATTTTTTACTTCAGTATTAATTTTACTGGTAAACGTAAACTTAACTTTATTTAAGTTGCTACTAGTTGGTTTATTATAACGGGGCATTGTGTTCCAATACCTGCTTACCTGATTAGGTGATGTGGAAAGAGAAAAGTCCGTCACGCAGGGGCTGCGTAAACTAAGCAGATTTCCCACATGAAGCTATGCAATATAGAAATCTCTATACGAGAGCCGAACAATTAGGGCCGAACTAGCTTTTGGCCTGAAACGTTCGTTATCGGCCCACATTTAATAAAAATGCAAATATCTCGGTTAATATTGAAGATAGAGAATAAATGCATAGAACAATATTTATAGTAAATTTAATTTGCAATAAGATTGGTTCTACATAATGTTTTGATCCGACGTATGGTAACGGAGATATTTCGATTTTTCAAAAAAACCTCCCCTCTAAACCCCCCTCCCACTGGTCCGATTTCAGCATTTAACGAACTTGATCTTTCTTTTTACATAAAATGACTAAATTTCGAGTTTGCTAACGATTAAATAATAATTGCGGTAACAGACAAATATATATATATATATATATATATATATATATTCATGCAGTCATAAATTTAAGAAAAATGAAGAATTAGGAAGTGTAGTAACCGATTTATTGTACTACAACTACAGGTAGCACATCAACAAGTTTCCCGAATAGGCCCCTAATCGTATTTAGATGCTATCATAGTCTCAAGCCATTACCCCCACGTGAGAAAAACACGTGTCCCTGTCCCTCCCTTCTCAAACTAATAGTACACCTATTAAGTCTCAAGAAAAAAAAAAAAAGACTAAAAACTGTAGAGCCTTTCCCACAAGATACAAATCTTGGTACACAAGTGTTCTTGCTCGCCTCCATGTTTTTTTTTTCTTAGTGTTGAAAGACGGGAATTAAAACGATGTTAATTGGATAAACTCAAAATTAAATTAATTACTAGACGTTAAAAAATGTAAGAAAAATATTTCTCTTTCGTTAAATAAAGAAGTAATAATGAAATATATAAATAAAGAGTTCTTCTGTTCGATCAACGACTCATAACAGGTTTTGTGTCGGAAGATAGATGTGTGATGTTCGACGAGTGTTAGACAGTAATGAGTTCTCCATTAGGTTATAACTGGGGGCAGTTTTTAGGACGTGGCTACAAATGGACGCTCATAAGTTACCTAGCTACAGCAGTAAATGCTTAGGGAGCTGGTTCACACTTTTTTTCCGGGATAATTTATTAGGGTCTCTGATGCTCGAGTTTTTAATGTTGTTATTTGTTAGCAGATTTCCCTTAAGGGAAATCTGCTATTGAGGTCATACTCATGACGCGATTCCTATAATTATATGTATAAATATAATTAGGTCTTCTAACCAGTAGAAATACGTTCTTGTGCGACCTGCATACGTAATAATTCATACTTAAGTAAGAAATTTAGACATTACTCTATATTTTCATTCGGCCTAATAAAAGGCTTAAATAAATAAAATGACCATCCTCCAGAAATTTCGGTATTTTTAATTTACCCTAATTTGGTCGCTGTAAAATATTCTTTTTATTTGATCATTATCGGTCTTCATTGTTAGTTGTTAGTTTTTTCAATCCTAAAATCCCTGGAAAGGCTGATAGGATATTAACTATGCTGTCTGAATTTTCTAGACATCTCAATATTTACTTCAGGGATAACTCAACAATATGTAATCGATTCATATATAGGTTAAGATAAAATTTGTTAATGATCGTAACCGTAGCAGGAGGTGGAGGGGGGAAACATCCCAGTTTTTAATCGGATCGAAAATATGTTATTGTTTTAGTCAATCTTGTTAATTATTTTTCGTCCGGCAATTAATAGTCTACATATATACTGTTCCTCTAATTTGAATATTTGTGTGTTTTCAAAATTCAATTAAATCTTACTCCAACTCACTGAGGCTCATTTTTCAGCACTTGTATCACTATACTAAATTAAATTTCAAGTTTTGGTTACATAGGCTCTTTATTTAGTAAATACCTATTATGATGGATTCTGATGACACATCAGTGTGGCACTCCAGTATATGGGGAATATACTTAGTACTTGGTGAACCTAGACTTTTTTTAAGCAGATTCCCCTCAAGGGAAATCAGCTATTGAGGTTGTATGAGTAAAACGATGGGATTTTTAAAAAGTTTCTTCAAGTATCCATCGATCCTACCTAGGAGATGAGTTCCCTTCAAAAATATATATATATATATATATATATATATATATATATATATATATATATATATATATACAGTCGACTCTCGCTATCACGAAATTCCACGGGACTGCCATTTTTGTTCGTGTTATGTATAGTTCGTCTTAGGCATAGTTCGAGTTATAGAGGTGAACTAAATGAAAATTCGTCCTACAGAGGTAAAAAAATGTACTGTGATTTATTCCCTACATCTTCTACAAATCTACATAATCTTAACATTATACGAATATTTAAATGAATTAAAATATGTATACGTATATACATAATTAAAAACCCCCGGAAAAACACAGAAAACAGAAAATATAATATTAATTCCACTGATTAATAAGTCCTTAATCTTCCTTTGCTTAAAACTAAAAAAACACTATGAGTCATAATGTTGATTAAAATAAAAAAATCTTTGCTGTATCCTTTACAGCTTCAAAATTAAACATTTAACTTGGTACAGCATAATAAAAAATATCGAGTAAACAGTACCCATCATATTACTGCAATCCCACTTGTAGTTGAAATAGTCCGTTATCTTCTGTTTAAGACTGTTAGCAACACGTTTGTCAATCATATTCTCGATGGGAACTATTGAAGAAAACACACTGTCTGGTACATCACTGTTTTTTTCTAAAACATACATAGAGTACGTACTGCAGCTTTGGCTTATTTAGATGTGACGTCTGCTGGTTCTTAATCCTCGTGGTCTTCGTCAGAAATTAGTTCGTGTTACGTATGGTAATTTCTTCGTCTTAGACAGGTTTTTCCAAGGGGATTAAAAATAATTCGTGATATCGAGGATTTCGTGTTATCGAGGATCTTGTTGCATATATTTTTATTTGTCTGTTAACGCTCTAGTGGTCGCAATATTTGTCTGATCGTTATAAAACTCGATAAAAATGTTCGTTAACGGCTAAAATCTGACCAGTGGGAAGGGGGGGGGGTTCGAAAATTCTTAATATTTCCGTTATTATGTATCGGATCGATATATTGCATAACATCAATCTTATTGCAAATGTAATGTTCTATAAATGTTATTCTGTATGTTTTTTCACTATCTTATTATTAACCGAGATATTTGCATTTTTGGCCATCAGTAAACCCCCAATCCTACTCATGTTATATTAACAAAAAACTGTTATATTATGGAGCACTTTATTTGAGGCGTAAACAGCAAACATTGTTCTCATTGAATTTTTATGTTTTGCGACAAATGCAAATGCGTGGCGCACGTGGAAAATCTGATTAGCTAACGCAGCCCCTTCGTGACGGACTTTTATTTTCTTTCTATTTTCACGTCTACTATTATCAGCTGGAGGAAAGCAATTTGAGCTTTGCTCAGAGACTATCTGTGAGTATAGACGGTGGTATAGATGGAATTTAGATGTGTATCACATAATGGTGGCTGTATAAATGAGGGAACGGAATGCAGAGGCAGCCTGCCCGGGGCAAGATACTCATCCCGTCCTTGCTCGACCTTACCAACACCCGGGGATATCCACCTATGTCCTCTCCAACCACGGCTACTCCAACCTTTTCTTGGATATCGCCCTTCTGATTACCGCTGTACCTATATGAAAATTATAATGTGCTCTGGGTATAAAATGAGTATGCTCTCCCCCCCCCCACCTTAATAAATGTCATTGGCTCGGACCACATTCTCTAAGCTTCTTCTAATAATTGAGCCCAACATCTTGTACTAAGGATTATAAAACAGTTTGGGACTAAACATACCTTTTTTTCCTCTTCTACGTGTTTCATTCTAAAATATAAACATATTTCAAATGACACAAAATGTACACATCTCAAGTTCCAAACTGATTTGTGATTCCTGGTTTCAGGAGTACTCAATACCGATATCACTCTGATTTTTATGTTATACAGAAAAATTGCATTCGGCAATCCATGGATTCAGTAATGTGACATAGTACAACCGTCCTCCATCAATCTGTTCTCCTTCACCACAATGAGAGGATCACCACCTCCCCGCCTGGCAAGGAAGTCAAAAGCTAAGGAGCAATATGATACTTGAGAAGAAAATAGCCGCTGCTATCACTTCACTTAATTACTCTGGGGCTCAGGTTAGCCATGAGAGTCCCTTAATCTCACATGGTAAACGTAGAGTGGTGTATTCAATTCTCTTCTGGGCAATATGAATTTATTTAGTGACGAACACATTAAATAAAATCCTTAGTCCCACTCTGGCTATAAAAGGACGGTAACCTGTAGTTAACCATTCCCAATTTGCCTTAGTTGCAAAAATTGGACGTAAATAAATAATTATAATAGTAATAATAACTTCTATAGGAGATCTCTTGGTCATTGTCTCTTGTGGTACCGTGGAGGGGAATAAGGATGAGTGGTGGTAGAAAAGGCTTCTGGATTAGAATGATTCAGAAGTTTTTGAATTTTCAGGGAATCCTTTACATAGGGGCTATTAAGATCTTTATGAGGGGATGGCTTGAAATATAATATGGATCATCTACTACGGTGCGCAGGACTTAGGATTGGAAAGTGTGGTAGCGTCTGATGTTCGAAAGTTTTGCTGCAGCTCACACTTCTACACCGCATGCCCATATTGGTTTGATTAGTAACTTGTATATTGTTAGTTTTTTTTCGGTAGACAAGTGAGATCTTTTATTTAGCAGTCCGTAGAGTTGTCCAAATCGTCTGTTAAGTTCCTGTCTTTTAATTACTGTGTGGGATTTCCAAGTGACTCTGTTGGCCAAATGTAATCCAAGGTAGCATACACAATCGGCTGGTCGCAAATGAAAATATTGTTGAAATGAAAAGGACGTCAGGAACTGTGCCGGAGGAAAAAAGTGATATGGCGAAATTTTCTTCTTAAGTTTTATGCGCCAAGCTTTGCACCATTTTTGATGAATGGTGAATACTGATATCTGCTTCTTCGATATGGAAAAGGTTGCATAGCCTATGGAGTTTGCTCAGATTCGTCCTATATTTACCAACTACCTGTCGTTGATTTTCATGTTCGACTCCTGTGAATGGTGCAAGTTCTAAGAACCTCATAAAAAAGGAGATATAAACACAGACTGTGGTTACTAAGTAATTGTAGAAATTGCAATAAGATATTTTTTGTATAGAAGTGACGACAGGCTGATACTCAACAGGCGCTTTAATATCAGATCTAGTTCAACCCAACAAACTTATGGTACTTAAAATAACAGAGACACGCAGACTAGATACTGCCTACATAAAAAAAGTCCGTCACGCAGGGGCTGCGCAAACTAAGCAGATTTCCCATGTGAAGTTTTACAATAGAGAAATCTGAATACTGGTAACACAACACCACCTTGATAAAATACAAACGGTAATGAGAAATCTTTCAGTTAATTAAAATAAATTCCCAACTGAAATGGCTTCTGAATTGTAAGAATAATTTATATTTTAATAACTCAAATTTTAGTAGTCCAAGAACTAAAGAAGGGGGGCGGATGAACAGAACGTATTTGCATAAATCTCACAAAGTAACGAAGGTAAGTTAAGGTTAGAAACGACAGGTAAGGTTAGAAGAAGCTTCCACCTGAGCCGATCAGTTACGGAAACGGCCGACCTAATCCGAACTATACCCGACCACAGACTTCATAAAAATGCAAATATCTTGGTTAATATTCAAGATAGAGAATAAATGTATATAACAATATTTATAGTAAATTTAATTTGCAATAAGATTGGTTTTATACAATGTTTCGATCCGATGCATAATAACGGAGATATTTTTAATTATCGAAAATCCACCCCCCTTCTAAACACCCCTCCCTCTAGTCCGATTTCAGCCATTAACGAACTTGATCTGTCTTTTTACATAAAACGGTTAAATACAGAGTTCGGTAACTATCAAATAAAAATTGCGACCGCTAGAGCGTTAACAGACAAGTATTTATATATATATATATATATATATATATATCTAATTATATAATTTTGAACGGACCTCATTTTCGTCATCTTCTGGGTAGGATCGATGGACATTTGGAGAAATATTTCGAAAATAGCGTCATGAGTACGACCTCAATAGCTGATTTCCCTTGAGGGAAATCTGCTAATATGCTTTAAATCTGAGGTTCAATACAATCCTTAAAGAAATGGAAATCAGTCCTCTTGACAGATTCTTTAATACTTATTCTTTTTTGAGACTTGAACAATAATTGTTTTGTAATATGCAGCTGATAAAAGTTAATTGTGAGAGTTTAAAATCTCGTTTTCACTTGAATCTTTTTTTTTCCTGTTATCTTAATTCGTCAAGGTATAAAATTACCTTGAATACTTTACTTTTTAGGATTTATGCACTGTTGCATTAAAATTGAACACCATTCTACCTTCCGATTTCTTCTACAACTCTCCATGTCATTCAATGTATTTTTATATTTTTATTTTCTCTTTCATTAATAAATCCAAAGTTCAGGGGTAAAAACTTAAATCATTTAAAAATAAATCAGTATAGTTTTATTGAAAATAGTAAATTCGTTTTCTACTTATTTCTTTTAGATTCAATCTTCTTTGTTCGAAATTAACTGTTTAAGTCAATAAGCAGTACATTTTATGACTAATTATTGACCTTATTTCAAAGATGTTAATGCTATTAAGTTGTCCATGGATTATACCATTCCGTTTAAAAGCCGTTGCATTTAAGTGTATAATAATCAGTCAGTCAGTGAAAAATATTCCCAGTAAATGTGCCTTTAGGCCTGGTGTAAAAAATAAGTGAATTTCTTCCAAATGTATCTGCTATGGACTAAGGACATTCCTAAAACACTGGCATATTTTAAACCATTCCCATGTTTCTAACAATAATAATTTCATTTGAACCTAAATCCATGTGCTCTCTAAGAACTCTTTTAGTAAAGTGAATTAACATTGCCATAAAATAGATGGAACCTTATTCTTTCTAGAACTAAATTATTTTATTAAAATCAAAAGGGTAAAAATTGCCTAAAATCAAAATAAAGATCTGATGCGGGCTCCACCTGACTTTCCTGTACTCCTGTTAAGTTAAATAAACAAAGTTCATCATTCAACACGATTTCATTTGAAAGGTATGTACGATGCATCGGGAAAGAAAAAAAGTCCGTCACGCAGGGGCTGCGTAAACTAAGCAGATTTCCCACGGGAAGTTTTACAATAGAGAAATCCGCCTAATAACAGCTGTAGTAGTAAGAAACCTCTAAACCTATTCACGAGGGACGAATAGTTACGAAAACGGCCGCCAGAGCTCACGGCGGAAAGTCCGAACAAAGCCACTGCTGCCGAGCACATGCAGAATACAAATGCAAATATCTCAGTTAATATTCAAGATAGAGAATAAATGTATATAACAATATTTATAGTAAATTTAATTTGAAATAAGATTGGTTTTATACAATGTTTCGATCCGACGTATACTAATGGAGATATTTCGAATTTTCGAAAATCCTCCTTTCTAACCCCCCCTCCCACTGGTCTGATTTCAGCCATTAACGAACTTGATCTGTCTTTTTACATAAAAAGACTAAACATCGAGTTTGGTAACGATTAAACAATAATTGCGACCGCTAGAGCGGTAACAGACAAATATATATATATATATATATATATATATATACAGTTTTGAACGGACCTCATTTTCGTCATCTCCTGGGTAGGATCGATGGACATTTGAAGAAAAATTTCGAAAATCGCGTCATGAGTACAACCTCAATAGCTGATTTCCCCCTAAGGGAAATCTGCTAAAACAGTGGCATCTGTCCTTAGCTTAATGGAAACGAGTGAAAAAGATTTCCGAGACTTCTGTAGAATTATAGAATAAATATTTATATTAACTCGAGCAACCTCTAGACGACCTCTTTGTAAATATTCTTTGGAATATAATTCAAGATAACTTCCTCGAAAAGGTATTTTAGAAGTCGACCTTAATCTGCAGCTATTAGGAGTGATATCATGCTTTTAGTCTTACTCTGCAAGGTGAATGGAATACTTAATGGACTGTAGAAGCCAAATGATTACAGAGCAACATGTAATTGGTTTGTTGTTTTTTTTAGTTTTTTTATGTACCTCTGTGCCGTAGAATTTGTATTTGAATTAGCAGGTATTTAATTGTCAAATGGCTGAGGGAAACAAATTGTATCGTTGATCTTTGCAGAAATAGGTATTTAGGTAATTCTTTTAGAATTGATTTATCAGAGATTGCGATAATGAAGGCTTCTAAATAATTTGCGTGAACAAGGAAAATTTTGTCTAATACAAGTATCATTTCCGTAAAGGATTATACTCACTATACACGACTTATATTCCATTGCCATGACTGATCGACATTCAATGAAATTTGGAATAATTTTGATGGTAACTATATTATTATTCTTTATTGGAGATGCCTCTACAACGACGACTCAGCTTAAAAATAAATAAATTTAAAACATTAGTAAATTTACAACTGTATTAAAAAAACTATATGTTAATTGTAAGGTGGTAGAGTCTTAAAGGAGGTAAATTGTATAATCTTATGTTTTACAAATACAGCGTCTACTATGTATAATTTTTTTCACAGCAGTGTTGTTGGAAGTGAAGAATATTGTGTGCTTGGAGAGAGAAAAAAGAAGTCAGATACTTCAGTCACTTGCTGTCTTTCCCTGTGACCGCATGAAAGTAGCTCTGAAGATGGAGACAATAGTCTTCGAAAGCGCTTAGCGCTGAAATAAAAATTTGTGAAGAATCTGACGTCTTTTTTCTCTCTCCAAGTATATATAATTTTAGATAATGATTACTTATAAATAGATAGTCAAACAGACTTCCCGAAAAACTATGTTTTTCACACACTACATGCACAACAATTTGATGGCTTTTATTTATCATCAAATAATCCATTATGTGTTAAATATAAAACAGTAAGCTAAAATAGGATCGCATTTATTAAAATCGTCATCGTTTCAATTTATTAATTTAGTTATATATTTTTATATAAGTATAACAATCGGAGTTCAAAATTGACACAGACCTCAGGGCAAGTGTTACCTATGGTATGAAATAAAAAAAAAATAATTGGACTATAAAATTATTTCCCTTGAATAAAATAAAATGTTCATGGTTTTAAAGACAATTAAATCATTTTTATGCGTGAATTATATCTTTAATTCCAAGATACTCTTTAGTTGGAGCTTATTAATAAATAGCACAGGAAACTGAAGCAGGATCATTTGAAAGCACTTAGAGCTGAATAAATATTGAAAGAAGAAGACCTGCCTGTATTATACCCTTCGATATTTAATGACGTGTCATAGACAATATGTATAGCAAATAGGCATTATAGACTATTTACTTCTGTTCGTAAAAGTTATTGACAATAAATTTCTGACTCATCTTATCTCAACTGTATGTAATTGGCGTTGGATAAATAATGGTTGTATACCAAGGCTCTAGGTTAAAAAAAAACGGTACCTTCTTCACGTAATCGCACTCGACGGAGAAATTTCCGAAAAAAAAGTATGTGGACATGTTGAAGTTTCATTCTCAAATTACAATGAGTTGATAAGTTTGTAAGGTACAAGAGCTCTGTTCTTTTTATCAGACTACGCTGTTATAAGTAGTACATGGCGGTTGAGCTATAAAGGATCTTGCGCAACGGAATGAAACAAGACACCCACCAGGCGAAGTGTAGGTATAGAACGGATTTTGCAGATTGTGGAAATTGTGTAGGCCCCAGTTCTCCCACTAACCCCCCATCCGTTCTCCACCTCTGGGTATCTTCGGATTACATAATTATCAGTTTGTAATATATTCTAAAGCCATATCATTCAGTCTCTCAATGTAATGGGTGTTAATTAGCCAACTACAATCGTTAAATAATGGTCGACATGCAAATAGCAATAGTTACTGATTCATAATCAATAAATTGAATAGTGTAGTAACGGTAGATCTGCTCCATTATTCTCTGCAAACTTCTGCCAATGTATTGCCTTTTTTACTTTACGCACACCAGTTACTTATTTCTAAAAGAGTGATTTATCTTATTAGTAAATTAATGCTAGTAAACAACATATTGTTACGTTTTATTACAAAACCAGTAATAAAACGTTGTTAATAAGAGTTCTTTTGGATTGCAAACTTAAGTTTCACAGTTTATCACTGCACAATTTATTTCACAATGCACAATACTCTTGGTTGTTACTACTCACAGTATTACACTGATAGTGTCACTGTTCTTCAGATTTCACAGTCCAATAATTACTCACGGTCACTGAAATTCGCAAAAGACGGCACTGCACTGTCCTTTAATTCGCGGCACTGCACTGTCTTAAACACGGCACTAAACTGCTACTTACAGTCACGGAAAAACACTGTTCTTCTTATAAAAACACTTTACCGCACTGTAGCACTGATGTGACCATCAAGACGTCTGACCGTAAACTGACAGTGGGGTACTGTGAGACTCCCTTTTAAATGCTTGTAGAAGTGTCTAGGCATAGAAGGTTCCAGTTCTTCCTGGAAGGTCCCTAATTAGATTCGCTCGTTCCACTAGTCTTTGGTCCTCCTCTCAAGCGGCTCTGTCTCTTTGTGTATTCGCCCACTCATCCTATTCTCGCAACAATATGATTAAAGTAACGTATCTGACAAGCTTTAAATGAAATTTAAATTATTTATTAACGTCCAGTTTTTGCAACTAAGTCTAATTGGGACTGGATATCTACAGGTTACCACCCTTTCCTAGCCAGGGTAGGACTAAGGATTTTGTGTAATGAATTCCGTCACTTAATAAATTCCCTCTGCCCAGGTGGGAATTGAACTCTCCACTCTAGGGTGTACAATGTGGGATTATGGTCAATGCTTCAACTCGCATGGCTAACCTAAGCCCCAATATTAATAACAAAAAGTCCGTCACGCAGGGGCTGCGTAAACTAAGCAGATTTCCCACGTGAAGTTTTACAATAGAGAAATCTGCCTAATAACAGCTGTAGTAGTAAGAAACCTCTAAACCTATTCACGAGGGACGAATAGTTACGAAAACGGCCGCCAGAGCTCACGGCGGAAAGTCCGAACATAGCCACTGCTGCCGAGGACATGCAGAATACAAATGCAAATATTCAAGATACAGAATAAATGTATGTATATAACAATATTTATAGTAAATTTAATTTGCAATAAGATTGATTTTGTAATATTTTTCGATCCGATGTATACTAACGGAGATATTTCGAATTTTCGAAAATCCTCCCCTCTAAACCCCCCCTCCCACTGGTCCGATTTCAGCCATTAACGAACTTGATCTTTCTTTTTACATAAAACGACTAAATAAATAAAACGACGAGTTTGGTAACGATTAAACAATAATTGCGACCGCTAGAGCGGTAACGGACAAATATATGAACAGATGATTAAGGTAATGTATTTAACAAGCTTCAAATGTAAACAAAAATAGTAGTCAAATATACAATTCGTTGAATTATTCATTTAGGGGGCCAATATGCTTTTAATGATTTTTAAAATACAATCAAATGTATCCTAGTTCTTGTATCTTCTTTTGTTAACAATCCGCATATTTAAAAGTCTAGAAAGGATCTTCATGTTCCACATTCAATTTATTTTCTTCTTTTAGGGCTAGCCCACAATGACTCAATCCTTTGAGTATGGTCTCCTATATTAGGAACAACAAAATTTTGTCAATGGTTGACAGTGTAATGCCTGAAACTCATTCCCGGAATTCTTTTCGGGGTGGGGGAGTGTTTCCTCTTCTACATTTCCGTGTTTTTTTCAATATTCCGATCCTTTGAATTGTTTTAAATGCCACTTCTTCTCATTTAAGATCATGACTCAGTTATATCACATTCATTATTAACAAAACCAACGTCAACGTTTTTAAAATCTATGAAGTAATTGGTAGATAACCTCCTTGATGACAATTTTTTTCCTTTTAAAACAGACTTATGTTATTTAATAATAATGATAAATCACTAATAATATCAAATAGTAACTGGTGCGGCTAAATTAAAAAAAGACCCCAAAAGTAATCTAAACTTCTTAATAACTTTTGCAACAAGATTCTTGTTTTTTCTGTGTCAATTCTCCATAGTAGTAAAATATAAAAAAATTATTTTGTTGCGAACTACGACCAAACAATATTATTAATTATTAACGTCCACTTTTGGCAACTCAGGCTAATTGGGACGGGTAATCTACAGGTTACCACCATTTTCTAGCCAGGGTAGGAGTTCTGATGTTATTTAATGAATTTCGTCACTAAATAATTTCCTTTGCCAGGCAAGAATCGAAATCGCCACTCTAGATTTACCATGTGAGATAGAGGTCAACCCTTTAACTCACATGGCTAACCTGAGGCCCCGACCAAACAATAGGTAAAACTTAAAATTTAACCAATGTAGGTATGGAGAGAATAAAGGTTACAAACAATTTTACTCATATTTTCGAAGTAAAAGTGACACTGAAAGTTAAGTATAAAATATTTTCCGTCGTCTATAACCAAGAATTTTTAAAATCCAAAGCAGTGAGGTCCGAAAGGCATTAAAATGAGTTAAACTTCTTTAATTTGGACGAACAACAACTTTTTTTCAACGATACGTAACTAAATTTTCCATTTTTTACTATTATAATATAGAACTAAATAAAAATAATTATATAGAATAGCTTATTGTAGGAATATGTATGTAATATACTGGATTGTTGGTAGTGAAAATAAATGGAATATATTTTGTTTTAATTGTAAAATATTTGCCATAACTTATTGTAATCAATTGTTTCAGGTAAGTTGCACTAATTTCAAAATGGATTGGAAATGACTGCGTCTTTATATTTCCTATTGTTTTGTGGAAAAGAAAACGGAGGAACAGAAGCAAGTAAATTCCCAACTTGCGCCCAGGACGGGTGAGGTACTCATAAATAATTCATTAATATTTAAATATATAAACACTGTTGGATTGACTTTATGTTAACAATCCTGGATTATGTTTTGGTTTATTTTGGCTGAATGAATTTCATTCATTGAAAATGCTTAATACTCGCTGGACCAGCTTATTTATATTTCTTTCAGAAACACATGATTACTTGCAGATTAATTAAATTGAGATTGTTTTACTGAGTACTTTTTGACCAATTATGATTCGAATGTGGATGTTGTTGGGGCTAGAATGGCATTGACCTCTCCCTTTGAAATTCCCTGCTATTAACATGCCTGCTTCGGAAATGTGCCGTATTTTGTGCACATACATTCACTGGCAAATAGTATGCTATTTTGCCAATACATGCATGCCTTATGGAATTATGCATTCAGAATAATTATCCCTATCTCTTTATCTACGGAATATGTAATTTGTTTCAGAAATATCTTACTTCATTTGCTTTAGTTTATTTTATCCAGAGGACAATAGTTTTTTAAGGTTAATTTAAAATTCAATAGTCGCAATTTCTTTTATCAGCGTCTACAATTTATATGAATTTTTGGTGGCGCATGTTGTTAAAGTACATACTTAATAAGTCACCAACTTATTTCTTTTTGTTTTAATCTTTGTGAGGTTACTTCATTTTAGAATTATAAATAAAACAGCATTTAATAAACTTGATAACATATATTTAGATAACACACAATTTATACAAATGCTCTCACATTGTACATAATGCCACTAAATATCGCTATTAAAAAGTTAACTGCTTTAATGTATAGAAACAATCTTATTGCAAATTAAAATACCTATAAAATTTCATATACATATTTTCTCTGCCATGAATATTAAACTAGATATTTCGATTTTTTATTTCTTATCCTTAAGTAAACCCCCACTCCTACTCATATGTCAACTAACAATAAACTGTTATGACATGAACCACTTTGTTCTAACCTTAAATTACCAATATTGTTTTCATTGAACTTTTACTGTGTGTGGTACTCGCAAATACGTTGTGTGTAGATTTTACGTTCTTTCTTGGAAAATGTTTATTTGGTATATACCATATTCGAGATGCAATTGTTTGTTTCAATGAACTCTAAATATATTATTACTTAATTACTCAAATCGGACCAGCAATATGGGAGGGGGAAATTTGAAAAATTTTAAATATCCCCGTTACTATGAGTGGTGTCGAATACTGTTATAGGACAAGTCTTGCTAAGCTATTAATGCTCTACAGTTGCTGTCTATGCATTTCCTCTTAACTCAATTATTAAGCGAGTAATTAGTCTTTTTTGTCCACTAGTGTAATACAATCACATGGGAAATGTCCTTAGTTTACGCAGCTCCTGCGTGTCTGACTTTTTATATTTCCTTCTTAATCCTTACTCACTTCCTCAGTTTCAATTTTGTTACTTTGCTGGTGTGTTTAATACAAAATGATTAGGACATATAGCAGCAGGATATGATTTATTTTTATTTCGAAAAAAATAGGAATTAATATTTAAATTAGGATGGCAATATTTAATAATAATATTTAATATTTTTTATTTATAGGCGTTGGTCTTAATTGCACTTGGTAAAGTGAGAGTCGAGAGTTCGATTCTCACCCTTGCAAAAGGAATTATTTAGTGGAAAATTCATTAAATAAAATCCTAAGATCCATGCTGACTATTAAAGGGTGTTAACCTATAGGTAGCCAATATTCCTAGCACAAAGTGGACGTTTAAAAATAATATTTTCCATTTAATATTTAAATAATGGTGTTATGACATTTTCATGTGCTAGTCTCTCCAATTTCTCTGCATATGCATCTAACACTTGCCCCATGTTCCTAAAATTGTCTATAAAAACTATCTAGGTGGTCCTATTCAAGCGGCACAATACATCATTATATATCTCCTGGAGACATTATTCACCATGATATTTGGTGCACCATAATTTACGATTAGCATATTGTGAATAGAAGCACTTCCTCTATTTTTTCCCCTTTCAACTCGAGTCCATCCGGTGCGACTGTTACTATCATGAGTATCATATTAACAATAGGAATCTAGTCGAACAGGTAGTCGGCATTTTGTCGGACCAGTCTCACGACCTACTTCGGTTAGAGGATCCTGTCATGGGAACGCATAGTTACTGTCAGTTTAAAACTAATTATCTACAGCTTCTAAATAAACTCAATTACTATAATAGTAAAGTTATGGCGCTTTGCGTAATTTATTAGGTTTTTATATTCCATCTAAATCGAGAAAAAAAAAATGTTTCTCTCAGATGCTGTATCATCTAAACAGATTTCCCACGGTCGTGTGACACACTACATCACACAGTATATTCGCTATTTGTATATAAAAATCCCACGAGCAGAAGTAGGGATTATTCACGTTAGCTGCGATACATGTCTATTCGCGGTTGGCTCTCTTCCTGCAGGACATTGCTTTTGTTTTCCAGAAATAGTATATACCTTATCGTTTTAGCTTCTATGATTATATGGGAGAGATTATTTCTTCAAAAAAGTTCTGAAACTAATTATTTTCTGAACATGTATACGGGACGGTAAATTCGAATTGATCACCAATTAACAGAAACCACAGGCCACGAAAGGAAGAAAAGTGTGTCTATGCTGTTATCAAGAATTAAGGAAAACCACGTGCAGACGAGAAGCTGATGAAAAAGTGAGACATATAATTAGTTTTTGTATCGGATGCCCTGGCGAATCAGGATATTGCCTGGAATGTTTTAATAAAATGCTTAACTAAATTCGATATTTATAAATGTTTACTGTTGATATTGTAGTATGGAACTTTTAAAATTATTGTTTTCTTCTTAAAGGTAAAGAAAATATTCTTATTTCTTAATTGTCTATATTTTTTCGGACCTATTAGATAAACCTCCTGCTTTAGCCACAACACCATTCACACAGCCATAAACAATGGTTCCACAAAGTAATCTGTAGTAATAAAATATGTAGAAGCAGTCCTTGGTGCACGGTTGATTGTTTTTGTAATTAACAGAAATTTTTCGACGAATGTTCCTGGCGAAATGTATCGCACAGGAGGTAAACCAAATCAAATCCAAGCCGCAGTTAGCGTGTTAATAATGCCTGAAAACCAGAAAGTAAGATTGTCTGGCGTAACATTTGAGTTCGAAAAAATGTGTTGAACAACAACCGCAGTGAATCAATAGCCTCACAAGATCGGTAATCCGATATATAGTAACGGAGATATTTTGAATTTTTCGAATCTCTCCCATTAAACCCCTACTATTCCTGGTCCTATTTCAGTCTTTATCTTTACTGTTAAATATCGTGTATGGTAAATATCAAATTAATATTTTTGAGTCAAGAAATAAAATTTTAACACATATATATGACTGTAATTTTGAACGGACCTCATTTTCGTCCTCTTAGTTATATCGATGAAAACGTTGAGTCGTCATGAGTACAGCCTCAATAGATAATTTCCCCTTAGAGAAATGTGCTAATAATTGCACTCATTAGGAGATGAATATTAGAAATATATGATATTGAATTCAGTTTATCTTGTTAAATATTATTTCTTAATAAATAATTGTATTATGATAACCAGTGGCTAATGTGGTCGAGCCTATTAAATCAAATTCGACTATTACGCCATTGCCAAGGTTGTTGAATCAATTACTTTGCAACACAAACTACCGAGGTATAGCTCAATTTCTTTCTCTGGTCTTTAATAAGATGAACTGTCTAGCCTTTTGGGTTTGCCGGCTGAACAGTTTATGAATGCTCTAACGGCCTGAGCAATTTGGGGTTTTAGTTTGTGATCTACTTCTTATGCCAATTTTGGTACAATAATATTTATTAGAAAATAAAATAATTGTAAACTGTTTGGTTACCATTTAGACAATCTTAACTGGAGTTATACAGGACATCAACAAGGATTGTAAAAATCCTCTTTTCAACGTAACGGATAAAAAGTGTTTTAATAGATAATTTCTAAATTATATATATATATATATATATATATATATATATATATATATATATATAATTTCTAAATTATATATATATATATATATATATATATAATTTCCCTCGACCAACATAAATTAAGGTTGCTCATATGCCAATAGATTTCAGCGTCTGAAAGCCATACCATATTCACCAAGATTTAATTAGTGCGCAAAACTTAAAATTTATATTCATATAACCCAGAATTTTATGTCAATACTCTCTCGTAATAATTTATATTTTATCTAAATCTCAATTTTAAATTTGTTTTGTGCCTTTCAGATATACTTAATTTTTTAAATATTTTTAATAGGGTTTTCGAATGGTCCATTGAGAATCTCTGTTTCATGTTTCAGTTTTTGTGGCTTGTTTTTGGATTTTGTCTTTTACCTGTTCCTTCGTTATGTATTTTGTTTTTTTTTGTTGTGTTCTATTTCCGTTTTTGAGTTCATTTTGTTTGTTATGTAACTTCGGAAGAGTTTTTTAATCATCATCGCAACAGAACCCAGTAAATAAAACAGTCATCAGTTGCTAATTATCCAGGCGGGATTTCTGCAACCTGTTGATTTCCTCTGGCGTCAATTACCTCCGGACTTTTCTCCTTGACAGATCTGGAAAAATCACTTTCTCGAGTGTGACGTAAGAGGAGTATCGGAAGGTGGTTGTAGCATAGAGCACATGATAGTCGCCTGCTATGATAGCAGCTGGTCTATTATATCATTAATCCCTGAGACTCGTGATCTGCGAGAATTGGCCAATTGGACGTCGTGACCATCTCAATTCCCCCAGGCCGCACGGCTAGCTCTCCATTGCCCAATACTAGCTATTTCTAATTAGGATCTTGTGGGCCTTTAATTCTGTGTCACTAAGAAATTAAGTCTTGAAAAGCTCTCAGGGATAGCCTTATAATTCCCTCGAGACATATTTCTCCCTACTCCCTCCTCAGGGTTTCTGAGAATTTAATTTATTAGAATCGTACCTGAAATATATATTATATAAGTTATCTATATATATAAAAATGAATGTTTGTCTGTATGTCCTTTATAGAATCGTAAACGGCTGTTCCGAATTTTATGAAACTTAATATATAATATATAACTTAATTAATATTACTACTAACCCAGCTTAGGTTTTAGGCTATATTAATATTCTCTGAGACGAACAGGAGTCGGGGTTATAAGGGAGGTCTGAAATTAAAAATAGCTGTATTTCGTTTCCTTTTGGGTTTTCAGCAAATAGACACATAACAAAAGTTGTTTAATTTGTTATGTAGAGTAAATTTTGTCATATAATCTTTTGACGTATATCGAAGTATAAATGAGTTATAAGCTAATATATAGTGGAAGTCAACAATTTTATATGGCACAAAAGACTCAATCTAACTAAATGCAACTCGGTATATGATTTGGTATTAACACCTCCCTGACTGATTATAAGCTATATTAAAATTTCGAGGTACGAACCGGAGTGAGATTTATAAGGGAGGTCTGTAATATAAAATCGCGATATTTCATAACCTATTCATTTTTCGGCATACGTGCATATTACAAAAGTTTTGTTATTTAAAGTAATTTTTGTTATAAGCACTTTTGCCGAATAAAGAAGTATAAATGAGGTATACAAACTATAGAAGGGGTCAACAATATTATAGGACAAGAAAGATTAAATAAAAATCAACGAAACTCCATATTTTTGACTACAATAATACGATAATCTATGATTATGTTATATATAAAAAAAAGATACATGCACAGGAAACAGGTTATATAAAGATATTGTGTATTTTGTAGAATTAAGTACATAACAAATACTTTTATTATTAAAATATCCCCAGAACGCTCGTGTGTAAATTCTAGGCATTAAGACGGGAAAATGTAAAAATATTGTACAAAGTAAAGCCCCCCAAAAATATCATCATCATTCAGCCTCTAATGATTTCCCGGGCAAAGCCGGGTAGCTTACCCAGTATATTATAAATAAAGAAAATGGGATAACTGCCAAGCAACTTTTTTGTAACCTAAGAAAATTTCCAACTTTATGCGTTATCTTACGTCCCAAGAAGCCTATGCCCGCTTTATTGAACAAGAAGTATTCTGGTTATCAATAGCCTAGAACTGAATTTTAGCTGGGCCGACTATTAAAAAATAGTATTAAAAATATTACTTTTTTAATCTAAATAACTTTTTTACTGTGACATAATGGATTCTAACGAATAAAAAAGTTTTTGTAGCAGAATGATTCTCCTGTTTGTCACTTTCAAAAAAAACATTGCGTGTCTGAAGTCTGAATAGCATACAAATCTTCTGTTGGTGACATCTCGTTTAGGCTCAGACGACAGGTAAAGGAATTAAAGGTTTTTTTTCTGTAATTATAGAAAATAGTATAATAGTGTTTCTAATAATGTACATATGAATAATATATATGCATAAGAATGCATTACCTTTTTGTAGCATGTCTTAAGGAGGCGTTATAAGAATATAGGGTCTCATTTTTAAGAACACAACATTCTGGGCTGAATTGTTTCTTTTCTTCAAGTGCGGAAAGAAAATGTCATGTGATGTTCTATTTGCTGTCATATTTTAATCATTGTCTAATAAGGTGGGATGGCCTCCGGTTAGCCATGTGAGTTAAGTTACAATTCTTAATGTCACTAGGTAAAGAGTAGTGAGATCGATTCTCACCGGGGCAGTAGGAATTTATTTATTGACAAACTCATCAAGTTCTATGGAGTCTAATTAATTTAATTACATTTTTTCCTTCTTTTCTCGGTGCTTTCTTCTTTATTTATTTGTTAGCTCGTCCATCTGAAACTTAGAAGTATTAGTAAAAATTGTGAACTCAAGAACAGTCGGACATCCCACTAATTTTTCTGAGTAGCTCAAAAAAGGATCATTTATCGCAGCATTTTGAGATTTAGTGCAACTCTTTCCGCGTTTTCTGATTCATCAAATCAAGGGTGTTGCGCTTAGTAATTTGACTATAACTTAACAGTAGAATTTTCAGCTTCATGAAAGTAATTTAAACAGCCAAACACTGACTGTTCGTTGTTCAAAAAGTCCGTCACGCAGGGGCTGCGTTAACTAAGCAGATTTCCCACTTGTGTCGCGTATTTGCATTTATCTCAAAAAGTAAAAGTTCAATAAGAACAATATGCAGTATTCAGGCTTCAAATAAAGGGTTTCAATATATATCAGCTTATTGTTAATACGACATGAGTAGGAGTGGGAGTTTATTGATGGCGGAAAACTAAAATATGGAAATATCTCGGTTAATATTGAATATTATTATTTATTTATTAACGAATAAACGAACATATATGGATTATTACATTCGATCCGACGCATAATAACGGAGATAATTCGAGTTTTCATGATTTCCACCTCTATCCCCCCACCCCCCGTTGCTCCCTTCCCCAGGTCCGATTTCAGTCGTCAAGGAACTTGATCTTTCTTTTACATCAAGTGCTTATATATCGAGTAAGGTAACGATAAAAAAATTGCAAAATTGAAAGAAAAAACAGATATATATATATATATATATATATATATATATATATATATATATATATATATATAAAATTCTGCTGTACGTGTGTGTGTCACTAAACTCCTCCTAAACGGCTGGGCTGATTTGAATGATTTTTTTTTGTATGGGTTTGGGTGACGCCGTGGATGGTTTAGATTCACAAAACAGCCCGGCAGATGGAGCAGGAGAGGGGGATGTAAGGGAGGCCTAAAATTAAAAATAGCGATATTTCGTCTCCTGTTGGTTTTTCGGCTAATATTCACAGGATAAAAGTTGTTTATTTTGTTATTTAGAGTAACTTTTGTTATATTCACTTTTATCGTATAACAAAGTATAAACATAATATTATTAAATTTAATATCCTATTCACTTGAAATATCATGCAGGACGTCTGTCGGGTCCGCTTATATATATATATATATATATATATATATATATATATATATATATATATATATATATATATATACATATATATGCGTTTATGCAGTTTTGAACGGATCTCATTTTCGTCACCTTCTAGGATAATGGAAATCTGCTAAAAGAGTTTTTGCCATGCGTCCAGCCTGGGGATTGATGGACATTGCGGAAGTCCTAAAGCACAACCAGCTCTTCAAACGAGCTCACTGAAGAATTAGAAATTAATGAAGTCACGAAGAAAGTAGGGCCAAAAGATTTTTAAGTAAGGAGTTACATAATTCAAGACGTTTTATTATCTGACCGAATTAAATGTGTATATTTACACATTAATAAATTCGGAACTACCCGGAAATACCGGAATCACTTAAGACTTAATTTTTTGTCTCTGTTTTAATCTGGAAGGGGAATAGGCTGAGCGTGAGCACGGTCCCTTCTTCCGCTTCCGGTCGAGTTAGAGTCGTAAAGATAATTCATTTGAGACAATTAGTTGCCATCAGCTCGGCTCTTGTAATTACATGCTTTACAAGGGTGAGAATGACTCCAGCTCATGCCACGTCTTCTGGTGACTTTCATTAACCTCAATTCCATTTTATTATATAATTATTGTTTTTTAATATTTGTTTAATATGTCAATTGGCATATTAATATTAATGCTTTCTTTCTATTAAATATTTTTATATTTAACATCAATGTTTTATTTTTTTAGCTGATTTCCACTAAGGGGCTATTGAGGTCGTGCTCAAAACGCGATATTCGAAATTTTTCCTGGAGTGTCCATTGATCCTCCAGCCCAGGTGATGAGGAAAATCAGTCCCGTTCAAAGCAATGTGTGTGTATATATATATATATATATATATATATATATATATATATATATATATTTATATATATATATATATATATATATATATATATATATATATATATATATATATGTTAACGCTCTAGTCGTCACAACTTTTGCTTGATCGTTACTATTTTTTATTTATTTCTTTAAATGAGTTCCGCAACGCAGGCGATTAACTGCAAAAAAAAAAAAAAAAAAATATTGAACTATGGCAGCAAATGGTGATTTTTGAAACGGGTTATTGGCATGCCAGGGTCATATATGAAGCAAACGATATAGAAATATCAGGGTAATGAACATAATATAAATGAAAATGTAACTAGAGAAAGGGGGGGGAATTAAATAAATAAATAGAAAATAAATAAAATTACAGTTTATACACCCTGCTAATGTAGGAAATAAGTGAAGAGTTTTATTTGTCTTAGTTTATTGTCGTTTGTGTTATCTTAAGATTGCTACTACTAGCTCGTTTCTAAACTCGATATTTAAACGTTTTATATTAAACTAAAGATGAAGTACGTTAGTGACTAAAATCCGACCAGTAGGAAGGGGAGGTGGTTTAGAGGGGGAATTCCAAAATCTCCAAATTTTTGTTAAATAATAAATAATTAAAACGTGAAATGAACTTTATTTAGGGATTGAGTCTTCAAAGAAACATGCAATTCCGTGTGTGGTGGAAGACTAGTATATTAATAGTTTCATTTTGGTTGTTTAGTTACATTTTCAGGGTTTTGATTTCATCAGAGATACGCATTACCAGTTTTTTTAGCAGATTTCCCTTAAGGGAAATCAGCTGTTGAGGTAGTCCTCATGACGGGATTTTCGAAAAATTTCTTCAAATGTCCATCTATCCTACCCAGCAAATGACGAAAATGAGGTCCGTTCAAAATTATATATATATATATATATATATATATATATATATATATATATATATATTTGTCTGTTAACGCTCTGGCGGTCGCAATTTTTGTTTGATCGTTACGAAACTCGATATTTAACCGTTTTTTGTAAAAAGACAGATCAAGTTCGTTAATGGCTGAAATCGGTCTATAGGGAAAGGGGGTTTAGGTTTAGAGGGGGGATTGTCGAAAATTCAAAACTCCGTTATTATACATCAGATTGAAAAAGTGTATAGAACCAATCTTATTGCAAATTACATTTACTATAAATATTCTTATATACATTTATTCTCTATCTTGAATATTAACCGAGATATTTGCATTTTTATGAAGTCTGTGGTCGGGTATATTTCGGATTAGGTCGGCCGTTTCCGTAATTGCTCGGCTCAGGTGTAAGCTTCTTCTAACCTTACCTTACCTTCTTTACTTTGTGAGATTTATGCAAATACGTTCTATTCATCCGCCCCCCCCCCACCTTCTTTAGTTCTTGTACTACTAAAATTTGAGTTATTAAAATATAAATTATTCTTACAGTTCAGAAGCCGTTTCTGTTGGAAATTTATTTTAAATAACTGAAATATTTCTCATTACCGTTCGTAGTTAATCACGGTGGTATTGTGTTACCAGTATGGAGATTTCTCTATTGTAAAACTTCACATGGGAAATCTGCTTAGTTTACGCAGCCCCTGCTTGACGGTCTTTTCTAAGTCCGCTTTGCACAGGAGAATCCTCTAAACGGTCATCATTATAAGAGAAACCCTGAAAAAGTCATTTGTGAGTAAGAGTTACCAATCGGACGAGTAATGAGGTATGGAATAGCGGCAGGATGCAAATCATTTTGAAGGAGAGAGTTTTAAGTGCCCGTTCATGATTTTTATGTCTGTTATCGGCAGGACAATTGGACTATTTGAAGAATTAAGGGTAGTTAAAAGCTACCCCGTGTATATCTCGGATATTATGGCCTCCCAAGGGGAGTGTCCTTTCTCCGAGCAGCATGTAATAGTAAAAGTGCTACCCGCATCCACGTGCTGGACCGCAGCATCTGGGCTGGAGTGCTGTTCCTGGACATATTCATCATCAGATCACACACTCCGCCTCAAGGGACGTGATCTCCACCGGTGTACCTGGTTTCACTCAACCGTAAACTGAAAATGCAAAAATTTCCATATGGGTGCCCTATGGACGGCCGAATTTGGTGTTTTTCCGTCCTCTACTTATATTTCTTATTATTATGGCAATCAGAATGGATTATCGACCTCCGGAGTATCAAAAGTACTATTAAGGAGTGGCCATCGAGCCATAGGAGTACTAGATGGGAGGAAGCAATTCTTGCCAGACTCAGGATCGGTCACACATACCTGACACATAGACACTAAATGACAAGGACTGATATCCCTATATGCAAATACTGCAACAAACACCTTACGACAAAACACATACTGACAGGCTGCATCCAACGAGAAAACCTTCACATACCCCATGATATGACAGAACTATTAACTGACAGCAGCCAATATATTCCACGAATACTAACATACCAAAAAGACATCAACATTTACAAAAACATATAATACAAAATAGATTAGTTCTACGAAGAGTTATAAGTGTTAACTTTTATTATATTCTTTGGACAAAGCACGGATATGAGAAAGAACCAGATATTAAAGGAATATTTTCCATAATATAAAAGTACAAAAAAAGGTAAGCACATGAAGGAGTAAAATATCATCCTAATAATACAAATCACCATCGCTATGGGGTACAAAACTAAATAAATAAAAAAAAATAATAATATAAATGTACCAGTATATAGGAATAACATAAGTTTTTTATTAAAATCATTTTAAATTGTTGTCTTTATTACTAGTCTAATGTTTATTTATGTTTGTTTATGTCTTATGTTTATTATTTGTCTTTATTACTAGTATTTAATGATTATTTGTTGTATTTAATTTTTTATTTGTTGTTTCAGTTTTTGTTATTTTTCTATAATTATGTTTTCATTTTACATTGTGAAACTTTGAGCCAAATCGCCAAGATCCGGGTGCTCCTGTATAAATAAATAAAAAATATATATATTTCTTCCCCTTGGATGTGTTTTTTTCCTTTTTAAATTTCGCAGCTAATGTATCATATACATACAGACTGCCAAAAATGTTTTAATGAATTTACTGAGTTAAGTTACTCAGAAATTCTGAGAAAACAATATGTAAAAATGAATTCCATTTAAAAATAATGAGTTCAAATAAATCAATTCTAGTGCTATTTGTTCTTTCAATAATAAAACCAATACTGGTTTATGCCTGGAGATTTGATAACATTCGTCCTCTGAAATGAGCACTTATTAGCATGTCTACCGCTACAATGCAGTGTTGTTTGAAACAAAATAAATATTAGTATTGGAAATTGAATAAAATTTCCATTCAAATAATTCCTCAGTCTAAGCTACAAGTAAAAAAAAAAAAAAAAAAAAAAAAAAAACCTCTTTCTTACATTCCTAAACAATAAATGGGATTTGACTCAAGTAGTCTTCTGAGTAATCCTAAAAATAAATAGAAAAATAAAAATATGAATATTTACTTGTGAAACGGTACCGTGTTCTCCTTTGCTGTTGCTAATTTCTACTCATCTTCTATTAAAGTTATCCTTGGCCTGAGATAAACAATCTTTTTTTTTTGACATCGACTTAATCTAAGATGATCTTCTCTCTCTGCCTCTGGCAACTCTGAGGCATATAATAATGTCTTGGTCCACCATTGGGGCTCAAAGTCTGCATTAAAGATTAAATATTAACGTGATTTAAAACTAACTGTGACGAAGCCTCTGTAAACTGGGAAATTGGCAGAATGCTATGAAAAATATAAGACAGTGATTAAAAATAAAAAATCACCCTTTGCATTCAATTTTGATGGCAAAAGAAAATTTCCGTCACGCCGGGGCTGCGTAAACCAAGCAGATTTCTCACGTGAAGTTTTAAAATAGAGAAATCTGCCTACTAATAAGAATAGTAGTAACGAGTCTCTAAACCAATTTTTTGAGAGCCCAACAGTTACGGAAACGGCAAACTAGCTTTCGGCGGAAATTCCCGAATAAAACCGACGTCAGCCGATCTCATTTTGTCTGTTATTACACTTAATAAAAATGCAAATATCTCGGTTAATAATCTAGATAGAGAATAAATGTATAAAACAATATTTATAGTACATTTAATTTGCAATACGATTGGTTATATTCAATAACGCAGATATTTCTAGAATCCTCCCTCTAAACCCTAGTCCGATTTCAGCCATTAACGAACTTGATCTTTCTTTTTACATAAAACGATTAAATATCGAGTTTGGTAACGAGCAAACAAAAATTGCGACCACTAGTGCGTTACCAGGCATATATATAAACTTTCAAAGTTCAATAGGAGGAACACCGTAGTCGCAGAAAACTACTTTCTATTGTTTTTAAATTTCAAGTTTTAAATTAACATATAAAAGTCAACATTTTATTGCAGGAAGGCCTTCAAAAGTTTCATGAATGTGAACATTGTTTAATGCTCTCATGTGTATTTTCGTAAGATAAGCAGGTTTAATCAAATGCTGAAAGCATTTGCTCTCGCTTAGTTCGAAGCAAACAAATCTGCTCACAAACACCGACTGTCGGAGTATTTGTTCAGTTTCGACTCTTATTAAGTTCGAGTTTATTGACGAAGTAAATATTGCTCCTTTGAACAAACAGGCCTCGGCTTATGTGTGCGTATCTTAATATTGTACCCCGGAGTTTGTGCGTGGTGTTATTTGAAACACGCAGAGGATAGCCAATATACTCAATATCATCCACCGATTGGGACGATATATTTATTTAGTTATTCTCTTGGAAAACAATGGCTGATATTAATTAAATCGTATTTATTTGCGCTTGACTAATTTAACAGATACAGAATTTAATTTGACTTTTGCCTTTTAAAATAAGATTAAATATTACTCTGTATTGTTGGGTCTTTTAGCAGATTTCCCTTAAGGGAAATCAGCTATTGAGGTTGTACTCATGACGGAATTTTCGACATTTTTCTTCAAATGTCCATCGATCCTACTTAGTAGATGACGAAAATGAGGTCCGTTCAAAACTGTATATATATATCTATATATATATATATATATATTTGTCTGTTACCGCTCTAGCGGTCGCAATTTTTGTTAAATCGTTACGAAACTCAAAATTTAGTCGTTTTATGTAAAAAGAAAGATCAAGTTCGTTAACGGCTGAAATCGGACCAGTGGGAGGGGGGGTTTAGAGGGGAGGATTTTTGAAAAATCGAAATATCTCCGTTAGTGTACGTCGGATCGAAAAGTTGTATAGAATCAATCTTATTGGAAATTACATTTACTATAAATATTGTTCTATGCATATTTTCCGAATAATGAGTATTAACCGAGGTATTTGTATTTTTCGTAATGAGTTCCGCTTTCAGTAAACCTCCACTTCTACTAGGGGCATATTAATAATAAGCTCATATCTCATAAACTACCTCATTATTAGGTTAAATACAAAATATTTTTTTCAACAAAGCTTTATTTTAAGAGATACAACGATCAATGTTAACGTATTTGTTCTGTAGACCCCCCCCCCCACTTTTTTTTCTTGGACTACAAAAATCTGAGTGATTGAGATAGAAATTATTTTGATTTATTTCAAATTACTCCACTAACTATAGTAAATAATTTCCAATAAAATTAATATTTTATATTCAGATATATTTCTTTAATTGTTTGTTTTTCCGGTCTATCTATCGATACTGCGCTACAAGGTTGGCTAACCTGTTTGTTTACAATCCAGCCGTATTACGTTGTAGGGACTTTTAACTTATATTGTAAATTCGCTGAAAGATTTCTCATTGCCGTTTGTAATTATTCACTAATATTCACGGAAGTGTTACCTGTATGTATATTTATCTATTGTAAATCTTCTCTGGCTAACCTGTTTGTTCCTTAATCATATGAAAATCTCATAACCGTCTGTATCGTATTTTGGAATGGTTGTGATAAAAATTATTCTGGTTTATTATTAATTACAGTAGTAGATATAATAACTAATTATGAATAAAATGTATAACTTATATTCAAATATATTTCCGTAATTGCTTTTATTTCCGGTAAAAGCTGGCTAACCTGATTGTTTACAACTCAGACTGTTTGCTATCAGGAAGGTTCTTACCATTTGACTTGCCCTTTATTTGTTTACAGCAGTATTAAGTCTTACAAATAATAGATATTCTGTGGTACTATTTAATGTTGGTGTAATAAGTGTTCAGAACGCTGCTATCATTAAAGGTAAGTCCATGTTTTGTGTTCTTGTTGTTTTTTTGAGATTGAATTGTTTTTACTTTAATCTCGGAGCCTAACGGACGAGAGTTACTTTCCCGCCAAAAGCTAGTTCGGCCGTTTCCTTGACTTGTTTGGCTCTCGTGAAATTTCTTTTTTGTAAAACTTCACGAGGGAAATCTGCTTAGTTTACGCAGCCCCTGCGTGACGGACTTTTTTTGATTACCCACACAAGTTTTGAAGTAACAGTGATCATATGAAAATTAAAAAGACACTAGTTGTTAGGTTGAAGTAATTCATTTAAACTGTTGCTAAGCTATATAAATTTTATGCATGAAAGACGTTTCCTGCCTATTATATGGTTGGTTTTTAAAAACGTGTAACTTTTTTTTTGTAATAATGAATCTCATACAGTCGTGTTCTTAAATCAGAAGAAATAGCATATATGGCTTTGCAGAGTATGAATTATTTTATAAATCAAGGAAATGTAGAAAACGACACTTATTTAGGATTATGTTTCATAAAAATGAGGTCCAGTATTCGGATGCAGTCTAAGAAATCGCAGACAAGAAATCGGCTGTTACAAAGATACGCGGTTAAGCAATTGTAAACATACATTAAGGGAGTGTAGTTTGTTGATTTATGCCTGGGCGAATGGCTATCCAACGACGAAATTTACATTTAAAACTTTATTACTTTTATAAACTTAACGATAACGTAAATCACTGTTTTAGAAATAAGTAACTGGTAAAGTAAAAAAGACCCGAATTGTTCAACACTCCAATTGGAGCGTAGGATAATCTATCCTTAACTGATACCAATATACGAACTATGATTACCTATAGAACAATTTGGTGTCGCAAGAACTGTCGCATCTTAGTGCGCCTCCTTCTACAGATTGTTGTGGAATTAAGTCATACTGTTTACCAAATGTAAATATCATCAACTGTATATAGCCCTCATAAACTAACTTATTATTGCAATAATTCACCACAGGGTAGCACTAGTTACCTTGTCATGCGTTACTACTGCTACTTAAGTTTATGAGGTAGCTAACCACTCAAATATATATAAAACCTTACATAAATAAAAAAAAATATCGTTTTTTACATTTGATAAAAACTTTCTAGCCCATCGGAACTCTACCCTTGTCTCTTTGTTATAAGGCGATTACTTTTCCAATTTCAGTTTAATTGCCTTGTGCAGGAGAATGTAGTTTGACGGGCAGATTCATAATTATCCTCCTCTAATATAAAATATATTGGCATTAGTAATATTTTTATAATAAAAATAAACTTATTTAATTAATCCTCTCGATGAGGACAACGAGCATTGAAGAGAAAATTGAAACAAAATATATTGAGATACTGAAGATGAAGTACGAACAAAAAATAAAAGTTTTACTCCCATCAGGAGGTGGACGTATGCTGTGAAACAGCCGGTCAGAAAAAGTAGTAAATGGAAAATGGTTTAAACGCCTTAAAAAGAGGTTAATAGAGGTAGACTAAATTGCTAAAAGAAAGAAGTTGCTTAGCATGATCTGTGGCGGGATAATGGAAGAAAAATGTTCATGCAAATGTTACATTTCAAGTGCTCTCGTTTGCCTCTCCTTGGACCTAATCCATTAAAGAAAAAGAAATAATAAATTATGAAAGGAACTGAATATGGTCCTTTGATTTTAGAATATATGTTTGCAAATATAAGAAATTCAAGTAACGAGAAAAATTCATCATAAAACTCAAAATGTTGATATCGGCTAATGTGAGAGAGAATTTTTCCTGATGCCCCAGCAACAAGGCCAAAATAATGCAGAAAATAATATGGTACCTTGAATAATTAACCTATAGAGCCCATGAATTCTAAATCATATCGTTAGATTGTAATAGTAATTTATAGCACTTCCCATAGACCATTTTGATGTGAACCTTCTAGGCTGGTGAACATGTGCGTGTTGTTTCAGAAAACATTATATATCGTATTGGAAATAGAGATAAGTTTCTACTTAATTCTATTATCAAGTTTGGCGCGCAACATTGACACAAATTAAATGATAATCGTTGAATAAGATTCTGTAATTGTCTTTGCAACCAAGAAAATGTAGGAGGCATTATAAAAACTGTCCAGATGTCCAATTTTAACAACTTCGGTTGCACGATGTTAGCGGCCATGAAAACGAAGATGTGTATGTAAATCTAAAACCAAAGCCTCCACAAAAATCCCTAAAGATATTCTAAGAAGAGAAATTTGGGGTTGAACACTAAAACTAATGAGAATATCGTCCAAAACCCACCGAGCTGAACAAGATGGGAACCAAAACATAAGAAGGTAGATCTGATGATGAAACCGGAGTTTTTGAAATCTCATAACTCTCAGTACGATGACGTGACTAGTTTCGAAATCATCAGTTGTTATGGTGATAGCAAGTTATTCTCAAATACACTTAAACAACACCTCATTTAACAGAATATTCGAATAAAAATAGAGCATCCCAGTAGTATTAAACAGTTTTTTTATACATTTTATTCTCATATATTTATCTGTATTTTTATTTAATGTAGTTTAAGGACGTCTTTCCTTGCTGGAGAGAAAAAAAGAAATCGCAACGAAGAGACAAAATGAAAAATAACAAACATTGCAATAACCTTCAAGAATCACTACGTAATTAAAACTGGAATAAAACGTAAATTCTTAATCTACATTTTACAAACCTGAAGATTTGTTAAAATGCTACAGTGAAAAATTCTGGAGGCGATAACCTAAAATCCAGCTTTAACAGCACTGCTTACAATGTAGACGGCCAAAAAAAAAAGAAGAGTCCACCGACATTTATATGCAAAAAGCTCCGTGTTCTTTTGGACACCATCTGCCTACTTGTTTCAGTTTTCAGAGCGCAAACTGGAAAACCTCAACTCGGCGGTTATTTATGTGGTAGCCGGAGTCGGAAAAGAATGCCTTCTTGGAACAAGCAGATGGCGTTCTTCGCTCTCCTTTACTTACTCAAGCCATGACTCTGTTTCGGGGTAAGTTTTCAGTTCTGCTATTCTCTTTTTCCAGGGTCATTCTAAGCCAGTCATAATACGCCTTCATCCTGCTGATCATCTTACCTTCCCTCTTTATGGTCTACTTTTTTAGCAAGCCAAATCTTGCTGCTCTGCTTTTACAATCCAGAAAGGAGTTTTAGTGCTTTTTTCGAGTGAGTCAACATTTTTCTGTTAATCAATAGACATATAGACAACATATAGACTGCAAATCACAATATTGTAGCTTCTATTTCTTTTCATAAAATCAATTAGTATTACAAATGAAATTACTATTTATAACTTGCTAAGGTATTTATCTATTAAAACATTTAAATTTCGAGTAAATAACTGAAACAATAGATCTCCAGGGGCTTCTAATATTTATTTTAGATTTCATATATTTATTGGACCATCGGCGATATATGTATGTTATTTGTTACTTCTTGGTTTTATACCTTTTTTGACCTCATGATTATATGTAATTCATGCTCCTTGTAATTGACTTAGTCCCCGAACGCTGGAACTCAGTTAGACCATTTCGCGTGGAAATGTAGAACATTCTTTAGTGTAATAGCAAAAATAATTGATATAAATTTGTTACATTACTGAAAAAAAAACTTTTAACTCGTATTAATAAACTTGATTTATTTATTTATATATAATTGGGCATAGAACCACTCAGAATGTCAATTTAAAACGACCTTTAGAACTGTGTATAACCAATGAAAACAACGAGAATATTACAGGATTAAAATGTGGCAGAAATTAATAATGATAATTTATATAAAACAGTATAAGAGAAAATATAATGACACATTGTGTCGTATGATATAAATCGTCACAAAGTATGCTGCGGATTTAAAATTTTTCAGTCAAGTTACATAGGTAAACATAAAGATTACTAAAAGTGGTAGAAAACGGTTTATAGTTTATTTATAATAAATTAAAGTGTCTTAAATTGAAATATTTAGTCTAATAAATATAAATTGAAAACCTATGAAAATGTGATAGCAATACAAGAATAATTGTGAAGGGAAGGTAGATATTATTAATTGATCCAGATTAATTTATGTCACCAGACTTTTGAGAATTCTATGAAGAACTTAATATAAGGTCAACAGTTTTTATGTGTTACTAATAAAGATTTTTATTCCACCTTCCTTAATTTTTTTTTGTTTAGCACCACAAACCGTTTCGAACACGAATTGTGTCAATTAAGGGAGAAAAATGCTGTCATAATTACAGAGGTGTTGTGAGTCAGTAACAGGTTCGCAGGTGATAATTCACAGGAGAATATATATACTTCTTGACACTGACCCGCTTCGTACGGTCAGCCCAGTCACGACTCTCCCCCCTCATGCCTGTTATATACTCGGATCTTTTATCGGTCACAGGTAATACTCTTTCACACGCCATGTAATTCCTTTGAATAGACCAATCAGTAAGAATCATTGACTGCCGATTAGAAAATTAGGTTGTGTTCCACGGTTTCTTAAATTTAATTAGGTCAGATTGTGAGCAAATATGGAAAGTAATTTTATGTTTTATTCATGTACGTCTGTTTATTCAATTAGTTCCATTTTTTTAAAATTTTGTTTGAAATTATAGCACTTCTGGAATCATGGTTTTATTATATAAAAATAACAACAAGTAGTGTAGATCCATTGGAAAATACCTAAAGACATTGGGTGTGACAGTTTTCCCAACCTTAACTCCACAATTTACTTTAAAATTCAAGGAGATCAATAAATATTAAAGGTAGTTTGTGCAAATGGTACTTTGCAAAAAAAAAAAAAAAAAAAAAAAATCAATTTTCAGCATACAAAAAATAACTAAATCATCGGATATTTTATGATTGAATTATAAATAAAGAAAGCAACCAAACTAAAATGCACGATAAAAATCAAAGTTAACTAGATAAAGCCAGGACAAAAGAGGTTATAAAATGTTGGAAATAATTAATATGGGCAATATTATAGCTACTATTATTTTAATAGTAATAATTACATTTTCCATTACCTAGATATATAATTTGATAAAGACTCAACGTAAACGTGTGTAAAAAGCTACTACTAATGGGTCATCATAAAAATAATGATAACTTCTCTAATGAAAAGTCATTCATATAAAAAATAGAAAAAGTTATCAATAATTGTCTGTAAACAGAACCATAAAAATAATATAAAGGTCAAGAATTTTATATTTTAAAAAAATATTGTTTGGTATGTCTGCTGAAATCGTCAATTATTAGCTAACATTGTTCTTATAATGAAACTGTAATGTTCATTCAAACACTATTATTTTTAATGGGTTAGGAAATGTTAACACCCAGTTATTTCACATATCGTTTTTCTCATGCTCTTATTTAATCCTCGTTTATAATCCAGGATAATTAGTTTTTTGTAGTACTCATTAAAGGTTTACTCATAAATAAACACAACCATTTATGCATGTAACACATACATACGTGTACACACACACACACACACACACACACACACACTTATATATATATATATATATATATATATATATATATATATATATATATATAAAATATATATTCTGCTTTGAATTGTTTACATCAACAACAAAATAATGTTTAATTACAATTTGGGATGATGTTAGTTCGCATTTTTATCCTAATGAAATTAATTTAGCAGTCAAAAGGGACAAGGGGCACCTTTAATTAAAAATGACATTTCATTTTTATGTTAATTTATTTTAATTATTCAGTTGGTAAAAATTCATTTAAATAAATTTGTTGGACTTCCTATTTTTTCTTTTCGCTAACTTATAAAAATCTATTATTCCATTTTTTAAGATTACTTCACTTAGAAAGAATTCGATAGGAAGTTGGACTGTCTGTTCCAGCGGACCGATTTATTTTCTATTCACAAATTATCGATGACCCTTGGGCCATCTTGGTCTGGAAACTTCCAATGATAGCCTACTACTTCCCAATAAAAATGGTACATATTAAATTTAATGAATCATTACCATAATATAGTTTGTATAAAGCCGCTTACCAATAATATTGACAGAACGCATGCTATTATAAGTTCGATATGTTAATCAAGATACACAATAACAAAAATATTTAGCAATTCGTTTTATTTACTATTTCAATGGCGAAATTCGTCATATTTATTTTATTTCTACTTGTGTTTCGCCGAGTACATCGTGTGTATAAGTTCATGTTTTAGTTTACCCTTTTAGTCATTTCAACAGTTGAACCTGTATTAAACAAGTAACCACGCGCGGGTGTGTCTGTTTTGTGTTTTATTTGAACCTAGTAACTAAGTGGTTTCTTATTTAGTTATTCTCCAGGTAACGGGGTCTATTTTTGTAAGCTTGTTGGCTCAGGTTAGTCAAGTGAGTTAAGGCGTTTGTCTTAACTTCATTATATAAACCTATAGTCGTGAGTTCAATTATCACCTGATTAATAGGAATGTACTTAATGTTGAATATATTAAATTAAAATATTTAATTAATATTTCTATATGCTCTACTGTAGATTTCCACCACCCTTGCCCATGCTCTTAGCTTCGTAGGGGCATCGTCTGACAAGAAAGAGTTTTTAGCGGTCTTTTTGCTAGACATATACACATATTCCTGAATAGGAACACAACTCGTCAGAAGCTAGAAGTATTTCTAACGAAACGTCGGCCAAAATCGTGAAGTCACGGCCATACCCGAAGATCTCAATTGCAATATTAGATTTCTATTATTGAAGTGAACGTATGTGTCTGTGTGCTCTATGTCTTATTTATTTTATTAGTATTAACGTCCAGTTTTTGTTAATATGGCTAATTAGCTTCCTTTTCTAGCCAGGATGAGACTAAGGATTTTATTTAATGAGTTAGTCATTAAATAAATTCCTATTGCCCAGGCGGGATCTAACTCGCCACTCTAGGTTTGCCATGTGAGATTTTAACTCACTTGATTATGTCTTATTTAGTAAGAACAGTACCAGTTGTTGCACTTTCTTTATTGGATATTTTACTTGTTAGCACGATGTACTGTTAGTCATTTAATCTCGCAGCGATGTGAATGCTTCATTCAGTCATTCCCATATTCTTCCTCCCATATGTTTTGAATTTCCTTTTAAAGGAGAAGAGAAATGCCCTGAGTCAACGTATTTCATCCGGCTGGACAAGTAATTGCCTTCCATAAGTACCGTAAGGGAGAGAGGTTTGCCGTACTCCAATGCAAATCAAGTTCCTCCTTGGCCGTCATGCCTTTTACTCTTTAGCCTCTCGTCGGGCCAATTTGTTGGACAATCGTCCTTGCAAGAGTGCTCTGTGCCTCGGGGCTCTAATTCTGGCAACGCTCAGATTTATGGCCGTACAGCACGTCAACAGCAATTAAAGTTCAAGGTCCGCCCTGAAAGCTACGTACAAGCTGAATAAAAAAGTCCAGACCAAAAAAACGATCAAGATATAATAAAAAGTAAAAAAAAAAAAACAATTTTAATGTTCAACCCAAAGAATAAACATTTGCTACACTTCCATCATCATGAAAACGTAGTCCATACTCTTCTTACACCCACTCTCTACTCCTCTCTCTCTCTCTCTCAACACACACACCCTCCTTATCTGTTTAGAGTCATTTTTTATTTCTGCTCTTCCTTTTAAGTAACAGCTGTCACTCATTCCAATTATTTTTTCCGATAATCTACCATTGCTTTCTCCCGGGGATGAAGCATAGAGAAACATATGAAATGAACGGCGTGAGTTAGCTTCCTCTAAAGGCGCACAGTGGTTATCCGAAGATCTTGATCTAATTTTATTGGAGAAAAATGTATTAATAAATAATGTAGGACAATTATTTTCTTGACATCTCAGTTTGGTATTAAGCGAATTTTAGCTAAAAATTGCCTATGATCAGTTTCTTGCTGTGCATAAAACGTAATCATGGGTTATGAATTAGTTAAAATTTTTCTCGACTTCATAAACATTTTTGAACTTTCAAGAAACTCTCCTCAACAAGTCTCATAATATTTATACAACCTAAATATCGCGGAATCATTTTAATTTATTTCCCTTATTTTAATATCTATTCAGGACGAAATTTTCTAAAATATAAGAACTCTTTTTCGGCGGCTTCCAACCTCTAGATTTTCTGAATGAAATATTTATGTTGTTTATTACCTTTATACTTTATTGGCTAATCGGAACGGTTTACTGTTCTTTCAATGAAGTCTCCCAATGCATCGGATGAATAAAAATACATCATAGAACACAATTTACTGACCTTTTTAGCATAATCAAAAAAGGTCCTATACAAATCTTCTGCATCTCTAACGGGTACGGAGAAATATTTTTGTAAACCTTTAAACCCCACCCTCTTAGTCGATTTTAATGAACTAGATGTTGAGAAAGCCCGAAATATAAAATTTCATGATTCTGAGGCTAATCACCTTGTAGGTTATGCGAGGTCCATACTTACATCCATACATACATTTGTACATACGTGCACACTCTTTGGAAGGGTCAAAACTGCAATTTTTGTTCAAATGCGAAAACAGAGATTTTTCCCCATTTACAATACTCCTTCTTTCGTATAAGAAGTAAAGCATGCATTTCGAGAAGTACCCCTCAATAATTTGTAATTAAAGAACATGACCATTTTTAAAAGTCGTACTGACTGACTGTATGATAAATTACAAAGATAATTTATTAGAGTTCCAAAACATTAAGTAATTAAAAATCGGAATAAATGATTATGTGATGAGTTGAAGTAAAAATTAGACTAATCCAAACCTGTGTGTTTCTATTTATTGATGTTCATTCTTCATTAGTAGAACAGTTTCTGCATAATAGACTGACAAATATTGAATTTGAGAAACTCGACTGCAATGCCATTTTGGAGGGAATTTGGTCTGAAGATGGAAAAGATTTGATGATTGATTCACTGACGCATAAAAAATCTGCTATAGTTATAACGCAATATTGCCTCACAACCTGGACAAAATGCATATATATTTACTCAAGATTTTAGATACTTGGTCCTTCATATCAGTTAACATTATTACTTATTTTCTCTTAAAGCTAATAATTTGAAGATTGTATATTGGCTGCCATTTTGGAGAGGACTGTGTTACTGAAACCGACTGAGGACGATTTATTTACTACTTTAGCTCTGCGATTTCCTTTTCGACCACCTTGCGTGGGATAGGATTAGGACAAACAACCGCTCCAAAGCCTCTGTCCTCACGTCGTAAATTAATTCTTAAATGGCTTTTGCTGAAATTTCGAATGAAAATATAGATATATTTATTGTTGACAACGGACAGCATTTATTACACAAATGACAAACAACATAAAAAAAAAAACAACAACAAAGAACTCATTTTTGTATTCTATTCCAGATTCTTAAAAGTTTCGTAATTGCAAATGTAAACAAAATTATACAGTTGTCTTCATCTTGGATGTTTAGTAATAAGCTTAGCATTTTTTACCATGCTTATATCTTATTTGTTAACAATGGACATATAAATCAACTATTTCACTTGTAACGCACCTGTCGTCTGTGTTTATTACACAAAATATTTCGTAGAAGCATTTACAAATTAGATTTTATTGTAGCTATATTCATAGCTGCAGGCATTATCTACCGTTCAAGATGAGAAGGTTAATATCGGTCTGTTAACTATTGCTAATATTCAGCTCTGGTGACTACATTAATAAAAATGATTATATTAACTGAGTAACAGATTTTTACTTTTTTTATGCCCCTACTTTTTCTATCAAAATTTTAACTCGCACTAGAATTACTAATACCTGTCATCAGTGTAACATCGTTGACAAACCGTGGAATAGAGAAGTTAGACTAGTTCTATAATGTAAATATTTAAATATTGATCTCGCGCCTATAGATGTTTCATTAATAGTTCAATAGTAGTTATTTGATAAATCTCATTGAAGTTATACTCAAGCGTATAATGGATATGTCTACAGCTAGTTACATTTACCCCCTAACATTAAACAGAACTTGATATTATTGTTTCATAAATTCCCACAATATGCATTGATTGTTCTTATTATGCCATTTTGCTTCAAACACAAAGTAGGAAATTCAGTTCAAAATTGGGAATCTATAAAACTAATTTCTGAAGTGAATTCTGCTTTAAATAAATTAAAATATTTATGATTTATACCTTAAAGATTAAACATTTTATAATAAAAGTATTGAGCAGAAACTATTGCTTTTAGATTTCAAATTTATTTTCATAGGTGAATTACTCTATATTATAGGTATCCTCTTAAGGAGTACTTAGATGATTTCTAAATTAAAAAAAAAAATTAAAGTAAAAAGTTAATGTTTCCTGCTTCTGATTTATTAAAGTAACTATCTTACGTACACAGAGAAGTCTCTGAAAAAGCGCATATGAATGTAACCAAATAACATCTGTACACCACCTAGGTACTAATTAGATTTTCAAGAAATAATAACTTTTGAAGAAAAAACTACTTCCAACTGTAACGAACTCCTTCTTTTTTCCCGACGTGTTTTGTGGGTGTTGGTTTCTGGGCCAATGAGCCAACAACAAAAAAATAAAAGGGAAGAAAAAGAGATCGCTTTGATCAGGCAAGACCGACACTTCCATTGTTGCTTTCCCTTTGTGTATTTATCTCGCAATTATAATGCCGAATTAGAAATATAATTATATCCGTTTTGCACCCACTTAGCTACCAGGATTGCATTCACGTATTTATCACTATTGCCAGAGGAGGTCTCATCTATTCTTAACTCACAGCCAGTGTGGCATATCTTCTGGGCAGAACGAGGAGACATTGAGCCATTTCTTTTCGGTGACTTCTAATTTCTTTCTTCATAATGACTTTTTTATTCATACTCCTGAGATTCCCAATATTGAGGGACTTAGTTCTTCTTAAGAGAAGGAACGAAAGGAATAACCTAACTTATCCCAGATAACCAGCAGGTTACGCAAAACCGTAAACCCCGATAATCTGTTGAACATTTGTATTACATTTTAGCAGGTTTGAGGTCATACTCATGACGGGATTTTCGAATTTTTTCTTCAAATGTCCATCGATACTACCCAGGGGATGACGAAAATGAGGTCCATTCAAATCTGTATATATATATTTGTCTGTTACCGCTCTAGCGGTCGCAATTAGCAGATTTCCCTTAAGGGAAATCAGCTATTGAGGTCGTACTCATGACGCGATTTTCGAAAATTTTCTTCAAATGTCCATCGATCCTACCCAGGAGATGACGAAAATGAGGTCCGTTCAAAATTATATATATATATATATATTTGTCTGTTAACGCTCTAGCGGTCGCAATTTTTGTTTGATCGTTACGAAACTCGATATTTAACCGTTTTATGTAAAAAGACAGATCAAGTTCGTTAATGGCTGAAATCGGACCAGAGGGAGGGGGGTTTAGAGGGGGGGATTTTCGAAAATTCAAAATATCTCCGTTACTATGCATCGGATCGAAAAATTGTACAAAACCAATCTTATTGCAAATTAAATTTACTATAAATATTGTTATATACATTTATTCTCTATCTTGAATATTAACCGAGATATTTGCATTTTTATGAAGTCTGTGGTGGGGTATAGTTCGGATTATGTCGGCCATCTTCGTCATTTCTTGGCTCAGGCGGAAGCTTCTTCTAACCTGGCGTTTTTAACCTTACCTTACCTTCCTTACTTTGTGAGATTTATGCAAATACGTTTTGTTCATCCGCCCCCCCCTTCTTTTGTTCTTGGACTACTAAAATTTGAGTTATTAAAATATAAATTATTCTTACAATCCAGAAGCCGTTTCAGTTGGGTATTTATTTTAATTAACTGTAAGATTTCTCCTTATCTAATCACGGTGGTATTGTGTTACCAGTATGCAGATTTCTCTATTGTAAAACTTCACGGGGGAAATCCGCTTAGTTTACGCAGCCCCTGCGTGACGGACTTTTTTTGTCTTTTCGTTACCAAACTTAATATATAATCGTTTTATACAAAAATAAAGATCAAGTTCGTTAACGGCTGAAATCGAACCAGGGGGAGGGGGGTTTAGAGGGGCAGAATTTCGAAAATTCTTAATATCTCCTTTATTATGCGTCAGATCGAAAAATGTTATAGAACCAGTCCTATTGCAAAAGTAATGTTCTTTAAATTTTGTTATGTACATTTGTTCAGTATCTTGATTATTAACTGAGATAATTGCATTTTTTTAGTTTTCGGTCTTGAGTAATGTCCCACTCATACTCATCTCATATTAGCAATATTATATTATTTTCTGAAGCTCTTTATTTGAAGCTTAAATACCAAATATTGTTCTCATTGAACTTTTAAGTTTTGAGATACATGCAAATACGTGGCGCACGAGGGAAACCTGCTTAGTTAACACAACCCCTGCGTGACGGACTTTTTTTATATCAAGAATCTTGGCTTATAGAAATGATATTTTGTCCGAAATCTTTTATTTCGCTTGTAGGAGTGCATGGTACTTCCGTCTATACATGAGTCTCTCTCCCCCCCCCCCAAATTATAATATTGCACAACTTTGAGCAACGCAAGGCACAATTGTTTTTTTTTCTCACCCTTTCCATTTATGATTATTTTACTCAGCATAATAGGCCAAAATTGTAGAAGAGATTCACACACTTTTTTGGAATGTTGTGCAACTTGCCTAAAATTAAGCTCATTTACACCACACTTTAACACTCATGCGTGCTCGAGAGGTCAGTATAGAGTGATAAGTTAAGAGATTTACATGCGGAAATCTGTTCCACACTTCCTAACGCGTGTTAGTGGGGTTGAATATGTAAACAAGAGTTACCCGGGAGATGAACGGTGTTTGAATGAGCGTTTCTGTCTAGGCAGATTATAAAGGAGGAAAAAAAGGTAACCTAAAGTGGAACGTACTTATTAAAATGAAATTATGTAAATAAGGTTAGGGCTTGGACCTGCTTCCAGGCAGACCTTTTAAAAGGCTCGGAGCTTCTCCTCTAGCTCTGCCCACCTGTCTTCTTGTATTAAAGGTACATTTTTCTTATACTTGGGCTTTTGTATAATTATATTAAAAAATTTATTTCTTAAATTGTAAATTTTTTATAATTAGTATTCAAAACTAAATTAAAAAGAGATGATTAAATAAAGTTGAACTTTCTTTAGATTCTCCTCTAGGCTGTTCAGCTTGCCCACCTGTCTACTGGTATTAAAGGTACATTTTTGTTATACTTGGGCCTTTGTATTATTCTATTATTAAATTTTTTTTTTTAAATTTTCAATTTTGTATAATTAGTATGCAACAGCTAAATTGACTTGAGATGATTAAACAAAGTAAAACTATCTTTAGAGTCTTGTCTAGACTCTTCGGTCTGCCCACCCGTCTACGTGTATTGAAGGTACATTTTTGTTATACTTGAGCTTCTGTAGTATTCTATTATAAAATTTATTTTTTAAATTGTAATTTTTTTATAGGTAGTATTCAAACTAAATAAACTTGAGACGGTGAAGAAAACTATCTTAAAAAAAAAGTTTCTATTTTTATTCATCTTTCAGATCTCTAAACGATACGGCTTTTTCATCCGACTAAAAATGTTGATTTCTTTCCTAGTCCCAATGTTCTGAACTAACATTTATTGGCAAAGTCCACAATATCAATCATTCATACAAATGTAATACTCTTGCTGAAATTTCATTTTTTCATTCTAAGGATACTGCCTCAGATAATAACTATGAATTACCAAGCTTCAGTCATATTTTTCAAGTTAAATGTTCACTGGCGTTAGAACAGTTGTTACTTGGTTAAGTGGCGCATTTGAAACACCAAAACAAAATTGCCTGAAAATGTAATGCTCGCTTTTTGGCATTACTATCTACTCCTCTTCCAAACAAAGTTCAAAATTAATACATATGAACCAGTAATAATTTGAACTAAAGAGGCACATACATAGAACTGCAAGCTTTGGCTATCAATGTATACGGTATTGGTAATATTATGAAAATTTAATACAATCCCTTAATTTTAACAATGATTCATAGTATTGTTCTACAGTTTTTCTTATTATGAGATATATAAATTAATTTAATAAATAGGTACTAGTTAAATTAAAAAAGAATAATATATTGATGGTTAGAGCTAGTGGAAATTAAGGTCTTACCGACCAATAGAGTTTGACTAGCCATTCTATTCATCCGTGTCATGTGTCGTCCGGAGACGCTTAAGTTTGCCCACTAAACTGCTTGATAGTTATTTAAAATGAATTTGAAACTGCTGTATATTGGAAGTGAGAGAAATCCAAAAGAAAGGATATCAATCGTTGGGAACACTCAACTGCCGTTTTTGACATGGTTGATCTGTTGCCTCGCATACAACCTAGCATAGAACACAATAATAGTTTCCCTTCAGAAATTGGAATTTGAGGGTCGTAAAAACCCTTTCAATTTTCTTTAATGCTTTAAGTGTACCATATACGTTTTTGGTCATAGGAGTGGTATTGGTATACTGGACTATACTTGTGCATGGAAGCCTACTGTAGTAGTTAACTTTTGATTCCTTTAGCGGGAATAGTTATGGCCGACTTCATAGGTGTTCATACAAGGTTATCATGGTTTGTTTATCAGTTTCCGTTGCAATGTATTAGCGAGCCAAGTCCTGGGCTTGCCAAAGGTCATGGCGCTCTAGGGAGGTCTTTATGGGCTTAGGCGAGTGTCTTTCCCTGTTTTCCACTTACCTGCGAGCCGTTTTGGCTCCCAACTCTCATTCCTTGACCTTTAAGCTCTCCAACATTGGGTTAGAATTAAGATGAAATTGGTGCCATTTCGCAACGCCGGGGAGAACGGGTTTTTTTCTTCCTCCCCTCTTCTTCCTCTTCTTACTATGCTTCAACATATGTGCGGGCACGTACACTTCTAACTACGTGCATTTAGAATGGAGTGTACAGCGACGATCTGAGCACCTGATAGGTCACACCAGTCTTGAGATTCTTAACAACCCTCTCCTCTTGTGATTGCACAAATTCTGCTAAAATTCTAGATTCCTATTTCGTGATTTTTGTAACCTTAATGAGACGCCTTGATGCATGAGTGGAGAGTCTAAGGGGGACAAGCATTCCAGGAAAATAGTATATCAGAAAGCTGAATTTCAAAACACAGAGGAATTTTCACTGGCTCAAATATTAAAATTACTCAATTGGTATTCAGACCAGATTGGTTTGAATGTTAATACTTTCTTTCAATTTATATATATTCGCCGAAGACCACAATACGTTTATAATTGTTATTCATTTTCTTTTAAGAAATTAACTTATCTGTACAGAGCATTAATCCCTCAAGTTATACATGAACACACGTTGGTTGGGAGCATTGCTTAATGTTATATATAATAATGTGAAGAGTAATACAATTAGTATGTTCTGTTTGTTAAAGGAAGGGTGCGTTATTACTGGGCGTGGACGATTTTTCTTTGTCCAATCACCGGAAAGCCAAGTTAAGTGATTGAATAGTAGCTTAGTACAAATATGCAAGTAAATAATATTAAAACAGCTTTAGTACACCGACTTATATAAGCTAAGACGAGAGTGAAATCCAAGCTTAGTATATCGTCGCATTAAATTAAAACGAAACTCTATATGTATTATTACAGCGGAATATGTGAAGATTGGATATTTGTATATCTTACTATCTTTAAGGAGATGTTACTTGTTAGACAAGGAGAAAGGAATGAGGCAGGCTCAGTCAAAGGAGAAGGAGGACTTGCGGAGGCTGGCCTCCGTAATTAGAAGAGCCAGGTTTCAACTACGTGGCATAGTCTATAGTGTAAAATGGTCTTGGCCTCCACTGCCTAGAAACTACTTTAAGTTCTGTCAGTAAAATTAGTTTAACACTTTAACACTGATCTGGTTAACTATTGCGTTCTTATGTTCTTACAGAAAGCTCGTCTGAAAGTTGTTTAAAAGTTCCTTAATGAATCCGCAAGGGCTAAATCTTTAGATATTTTTGTGTCAAAATCACTGAACCTTCAGTTGAACTTCTGAATATTCATTGAGTCTTTTAACTGTATTGCGGAATATAGGAAAATTATACATAAGACTTTGGAGGCAAAGGAAAGACTGTTTATAAGCTATGATAATACCTTTAGTGTTGTGTAGGTTACTGGGTTATTATTTTTGCAGTAATCTGAGTCAGTCGACTAGATCCCCGAATACTGAATATGACCATCATTGTCCTCTAATTCCACAACAATGCTGACTATGACCATCATTGTCCTCTGATTCCACGACAATACTGAATATGGCCAATAATGTCGTCTGATTCCACGACAATACTGACTATGGTCATTAATGTCGTCTGATTCCACGACGAGACTGAATGTGGCCATCATTGTCTTTTGAGTCCACGACAATACTGACTATGGTCATTAATGTCGTCTGATTCCACGACGAGACTGAATGTGTCCATCATTGTCTTTTGAGTCCACGACAATACTGACTATGGTCATTAATGTCGTCTGATTCCACGACGAGACTGAATGTGTCCATCATTGTCTTTTGAGTCCACGACAATACTGACTATGGTCATTAATGTCGTCTGATTCCACGACAACACTGAATATGGACATCATTGTCCTCTGATTCTACGACAATGAGGAATATGGCCATCATTGTCCTCTGATTCCACGACAATACGGAATATGGCCATAATTATCCTCTGATTCCACGACTATACTGAATTTGGCCATCATTGTCCTATGATTCCATGACAATAATGAATGTGGCCATCGTTGTCCTCTGATTCCACAACAATACTGAATATGGCCATCATTGTCCTATGATTCCTCGACAACACTGAATATGGCCTTCATTCTCCTCTGATTCCTCGACAACACTAAATATGACCATCATTGTCTTCTGATTCCACTACAGTACTGTAATGTGCTAAACTGACCACTTGACCTCCCGCCAAATGCTTATTGCTGGCCTTATTTACGTTCTTCTCCAAACCGGTTTTCTGCTCCAAAGGTCTTCACGTCACGCTTCACTATGTGAATTTTCGGCAGCTGCACGGGTACCTTCCTCATGCTATATCTTGCCAATGTTCTTCCGGATTGGTCAAAGGCCAGGGCCTAACCCGACCCCCACTAAGTCGGGAATTTTAGACACCGGACTTGGACCTATCCGGAACGGCAATGGCGATGTACAACCTGAAGAAGGTAGTCTTAGAGCTACCAAAAATTAACACTTAGCAGAGAGCTGGTTTGGAAAAGTAGAAAATTCACGAGAAAGTCTACGAAACCAGTTGTTCATGAATTATTATGAATAGTTTAGTGGACATATACTTGCTACTTATTGAAAAACCGCCAACAAAGAGTCATATTTCAGCAACCCCATTTTTCGAAACTTACAATGTGACTCCTCCAACTCAGAACATTTATCCTTAACGCATTTTACCTTGGATATAGTGAATGCCTCAGTAGTAATAGTAGTAGTAATATTGCAGTAACTTGGAAATTGTGAGTAATTGAGGTATAGCCTTGCTTTCTTGTAATCTTTGACTTAAATCTCATTTCAGAAGACCCTTCATTGGCCGACGACTAAGGTAAATATTGACCGTAAACTTAATATAATGGATTCTTTTTCTCAACTAAAAAATGAAGAGTTTTAGCATTAACGTAACTGAATTAAAAAACAAAAGCTCAATCTTGGCGAAATATTCAAGTAAGGCACCTTATAAATATTAAAATGAGCAGCAGATGACGAGCATATTAATGAGATTATTTTCTCTTTTCAGTAGATCTCAGGCTAACTTTGTTGAGAATTATTTAAAAGACCATTACCACTTTTGAATCAAAGTTTCATTCTTTATATATATTCCGTAAATGATATTAAACTCTTTGAAATTTAATTCAAAATAGGAAAATTATAGAGTAAATATTTAATTGCTGAGATTACACAGTTTGTTGTGCAACTTTGTCTTATGCCATGAATTATTGCAAGGCAACTTGAGTTCCTTTGAACACAGGAAAATGAAACTTAGTATTTTATTTAGTATAGAAAAACATCTGGAGAGCATATATTATGTTTAAAAAAGTAACTATTCATTAGAAATGTTGCTCTCTCCTTGTTGCATTCAATGTACAGTCCCTGGACTGGAACTCTCATACGTATATGTTAATTCTATTTTTTTCCACATATTTTATCATATTGCTGAGTTTCGCTCATTAATTTAAAAATCATACAACTAGCATAACCCTGTTATGTTATTTACTCTCCATATCCTGGAAATAAACGTGAAATTTCTTCATTCTTTTACTCGTCAATGATCAGTATGCTGTGTAGCTAACAACCCAATATTTTGGGCAGCCTCCATATTAATGAGTACATTAACGAAGTGTCTTCAACTTCTTCTTTTAAAAGTACATGGATGATATCATTATTTCTGACATTTCCGTGAGGTAAAGGATATTAAATGAACGCTAAAAGATAGTTTATCGACTCATCTTATACAAAAGGGCCAATAAGCAACAAATATTTTTCACAACTAACGCCAAAAAAATATTCCACCTAGTAACTTCTTTTATCTTTTGCCTTATATATATATATATATATATATATATATATATATATATATATATATATATATGTATGTATGTATGTGTGTGATTGTGTGTGTGTGTGTGTGTGTGTGTGTGTGTGTGTGTGTGTGTCTGTGTCTGTTTGTGTGTGTGTGTGTGTGCAAAACAGGGACTATTTATAAATGTTGACTAATGATGACTAACTATTATTATTAACATTTTAAGTAACTGAAAACCGCTATGCTGGAGATTAACTAATAAATTATACAACCAATTGTATAACAGTAAGTTTTGCAGAGAAATAGAATAGTTACGTGGAAGGGTTTCATTTTCCACTAGATTCAGGTCAAGCATATGGTGAACAAACAATATATAAATTATTATCTGAAAGAAATGTTTCATGACTTACTTCACATATATTTTTATCAGCTGTTTGTGTGTTATATTACTGATACCTAGTTTTGTTCAAAATATGTAATAACGCCAATATTAAGTAGAACTTGCGTATTTAATTTAAATTTGCAATTATTGCATTTTTAGTGTATATTAGTTTCCATGTATTGCTTTTTAATAAGTATCAAACACAGTTGCATCATCAGTCAAATAACCCATGTTCCTGGAAAAAATTAATAATTTCAATGAAGTGATTATCTAAGATTAAACTAACTGATTCTTTGGAAATTCTTTAACGCTTGTACGTTTAATGTTTATTTTATGTTGAGTTTAAACATCATTTGTGGGTCTTGATTGTTTTAAACTGCACCACTTTTATAGTTTTAATTAATAACTCACGGTCAGGAGCGATTTCTTACATTAGTTTAATGAAATTCAGTTCAATCAATTCTTTATAACGGTCCTCATACCTTTTATAGCTTACAATTCCTTATTCCTATATGTCGCTTATTATCTTTGAACTATGAAGTTGATAAGTTGTAGAAATTAAAACTTACTTTTTACATCAATAGTTAATTGCGTATTATAAATAAATAATGAGAATTCATTGATTCACGTGGTTGAAGTTATTGTTTTTTATATTTAATCAAATGTATCCCTTTCGTTAAAATCTTAGATTCTTTTAGAATTTAATTAAGGAAAAAGATTGGAGGTTGATGAACAGTTTTTGGTAGGTGCTCCGTTTTTTCATTTCTCCATTACTTAAGTTTAAGTTGATTTTTTTCTTTTAGACGAATCAAAGAATATGATGATTTAAAGGGTTTCTTGAAGTAGTTATATCCTTTGATCCAATTCAGTTAATTTGAAGAAAGCACCAAACTGGGGGGGGGGGGGTACATGAAAACTAGATGTTTTCCTGTTAAAACCTAATTCTTGCTGGGTTTAATTAATTAATTGTTCAATTATTTTTTTTTACGTTTTTTTTATTCTTTTTTTTCTTATTATGTATTTATACTCAGCTAAGTGATAACATACTCAGAATAATATAAAACTATTCTGCAGTAGAGAATTAAACATTTTAAAAATCACAAGTAGAAAAGTCAAAAAGCCGATGTTATTTATTTTCCAGTCACCTTTGATGTGGGGATAAACCAAATAAATAATAATAATAATTGTTTCCTCTCTGCACCGATCACACTTTGTCCTGAATTAATTGAAATTCTGATCATTCAATACAATCTGGAATGTTCAAAATTGGAAAATTAAACCTTGCCTGATATTCAGAATAAAATATAAAACATTGGAATTGCATTAAATAACCAATTCCATATTTCACTATTTTATACCAATAGTTACCAGCTTAAATGATATGAAGTCTTTGTGATGATCTAAGTATTCAATTTGTTATTTTCAGAATATTTATTTCAGCTCAATACATTCAATACATGTCCGCCAAACCATGCTTGCTGATGATATTCCTAATCTGCTATTTTATTATGGAACAAGAATTCCTCATCAAGATCTGTCCCAACTAGACGGGCAGATTGTCTAGATGCCGTATATACTAAACGAGATCCTTCGAAAAAAATCCTAAATGACAACATCCCACACGTTATCAAAGTTTCCACATTTTTTTTTCCTAATCAACATAATTAAATGCCAATCTATTGTTTTAACGATTTAACTAATTATAAATTGCACCTTGTCGTCTAGTGGAAGAAATCTTCTGAAGACCTTTATTTTGAATAGTGTTTCTACTCTTTTGGGTTATTGGCAGAACGAAATAAAATATATATGGGAAAGAAATCCCAATAAAATATATTTCTTGTTTTTTTAAGATGGTGAAAAGTACATTAATAATAACTTCATTGAGGCCAAGTGTTTCGATGAGGATTTTTGGAATCTGGAGAAGTTTTCTTTCTTAGCATAATTGCTTAAAAGTTAATTTCGAAAAGCAGAAGTCGGTGGATTGCTGTAGACTTCTTACTTTATTTTGTTCATATATTAGCAGTAATAAGTTCTTTAATGTGGATCATATCTCTAGCAGATGCGTCAACCTTTGTCGTTACCCCATCCTGTGAAGAAGTTTTTTTTCTTATTGAAAAATATCAATTTAAGAATTTTGTCCCTCCTTTATAAATGCTCTCCTGAGCAGTCATTGGAGTAGCATAACTATACACATAACCAACTCAGATTAAGTCTACTCAATATGTGCGAGCCCAATGAGCATTTAGAGAAGGGAGCAAGAAGTTCATTGAGGAACCTCTTTAAGAGATATACTATAATATCCACTCGAAGCCACCCCTCTTTCTGATTCGCCGTAGCGAATGAGCAATGTTCCGAACGCTGAATGGCCGAGGAGAGCCGAAGACGGACGGAAGGAGCCGAAGCATTTGCTCCAGGCAGCGGCTGTTAAGAGTCCCTCCAGTCATGGCCCGTTCCCCATCTGTGCTAGTTGTGTGTGCCGTTGAGTGAGTCAGTGTGTGCCTAGCCTCCACGATCCCAGGATGAAGTTCTCAGCCGGGGTCAGGTCTCAGACCTACACATTATCACGGCATAGGTAAGTCTCTCTATATCTTATTATAGTATCTTTTCCCCCAATTCTGTCAAATATTGATAACGTGTTCAAATAATTAATAACTTCACTACTTTGACAAGTAGTAAATTCATAATTGTTACTAAAGTTATTCTTCCAAATTAGGTTAATATATCACATACTACTAATGATCTTATTTAACGTGCTATTAATGATTAACTCAATTCTACGAAATCGATTTGGAAGTTCATGTTTCGGCCTATATGATAGTTTCTCTCATGGTTTAACCTTAAGGGCGGATTTTGGATTTCGAAGATTAACAGATAAATTTTAATTCAATATGAACACATTTTTGTCTTACATTTGGTTTCATATTCGTTTGAAATTTATTTAAAATAAATAAATAAAATTGTGTTTATCAATTCCACAATATAATAATAAAATAAAAAAAAAAGAAATAAGGAAACACATTTGATATTATTGTCATTTTTCACTTCCGATGTATTTATTTAATTTTTTTTTCTAGTAAACCGTTGATAAGTGAAATAATTTTGCATTCTTAAGACAGAATTAATAAACACAAATATATTATGATAATATCAGCTATCGTTTTAGTTTAGAATTAAAAATATAAACTTCACAATATTGATATTCGATCCTCCAATAGTAAAATAAGGAAAAATAACAAGACTGTTGCTTAAAAATCTAATGTAAGATTAAAATACAAGACAGAATTTTGTGATCGATTATATTTTGTTTAATCCATTGAGCTTTAGGTTTTATTAATTTTTAAGTTCATTTTCTTGAATTTTTTTATAAAGTGGTCATGTTTTCTATGTTTAACATACTTGCGTTCCATTTAAATATTATATTTAATACCATTAAATATGATAATCTCGAATTATAGAATTCAAAGAAGGTCATGTATTGATTCAGTTCCTTTATAAGAATGAACTTCACCTTCAGCAATTAGCAAAATCAATAATGAAAACTTTTGACCTTAACCTTGGTATTGTTTTAGACAGTTTAGTGTCATGTTATTGAAATATCACATTCGGTATCACTTTTAATTATGCAAAAAGCAAAACTTGAATACTTAAGTAAGTTATTTCTGTCTCACCAATTGACTGGCAATCTGTTAATAATCATATCTAGTGATGCATAGAGTTAATAAATTGCGAAAGCATACTCGAGAGCTGTTTTAACCACAATGGATGTAGTAATAAATAGATTAGTGAGAACAGCTAACTCAAACTAATTTCAATTTTATGAAGTGGTCGGCCATTGAAGTGGGGCAGTCAAAATAAATTGCTGCCATTTAATATCGAATCAAGGGCAAGCGAGTGTTTTAAACCCACCATTATGTAGTGGACAATCAAGCCAGCCGGCCCCGACTAACAGATATACGTCACTGAGAATAGCCACAGCCACCTCAATTATAGAGTTTGTGTTGCTTCATCTGCATTTTTATTAATAATTAGCTCCTATTTTTATTTTAGTTTATTTATTTAAATTCTGAGTCTATTGATATTGTTCTACTGCGAGAATTAATTTTAACTTCTCATAAATCTTATAGTATTATATTATATGTATATGTTCATGAAAAGTGTGTGAGCATGTTTTTAAATCGTGCATGTATATAAAATTCACATTTCAGTTTTAATTTACTCGAAATGAAATATATGAATTCTATTCAAGACTAACCTCTTTTCATTAGACAACATCTGGATCATTGAAAAACCATATTACATTTTTAATCCTACTTAAAAAAAATCCTTCATAGTTTTAATTATACTATGTACAAGTAGTTACAATTTTATATATATATATATATATATATATATATAATATTTTATATATATTTACTAAAATTCCGAATTTTAGGTCTTTTGGCTCAAAAAAAAAACGAATATAACTTAATTAATGGTATACCTTATATTTATAGCTAATACAAGAGCATTTGCATTATTATGCTTATTGTTCCAAGTCATGAATGATACTATGAAACGTCTAACACGAAAGGGATGCATAAACTAAGCAGATTTCCCTCGTGCCTGCATCTCTCTCTAAATAAAAATGCATGTGGGGGTTTACTGAATACTGAAATGAAGGTTTATTGAATAACTCGTTTAATTAAACGGACAAATATGTAGAACAATATCGGTAGGGCAATAAATGTTTAACAACAATTAGACTTAAAACATTTTTCGATCCGAGTTATAATAATTGAGAATATGAATTTTCATTTGCTCCTTTCTCTGAACCCCCCCCCTCCACCCTTTATCCGATTTTAGCAATTAACGAACATGATATTTAATGTCGATTGAAACAGTTAATTATCGAGTATGGTTCTCATAAAATAAATATTTTCCAGTCAGAAATAAAATCTTAATTAATGATGTCATCGCTCAAGGTATTTGCGCATACCTCAACTACTAAAGAACTATTGAAATAAATATTTGGTATTTAAGCTTGAAACAGGGCGTTTCATAATATATTCACTTATTGTTAAGCTGCGATGACTAAGCGTGAGGGTGCTCTGTTGGTTGAAAATAGAAAAACTCCCAGTCAATATTCAAGATAGAGAAAACAATTATTGGACAGCATAGAAAATTAAATTTGGAACAAGATTATTATATGCATTTCTTTTTCTTCCGATTTGCTCCACCTCTTTACCCCTTCCCCCTCTCCAAAGGTCCGATTTCAGCTGTTGATGAACATAATCCTTATTATTATTATTTATTAACGTCCACTATTTGCTATTATGACACTCATTATCTTTATCTGGAGCGCATCTATATTGTGTGTGGTGTGTGTGCGTGTATGTGTGTGGTAGGATGAATGGACATTTGACGAAATATTTGGAAAATCTCTTCATGAAGACAACCTCAATAGAAGTCTATAACTATTCATGTTATTCAAGAGTCAATACTACTTATCTATTTTTTTTTATTGTTGTCAACAAAATTATAACCTATTTTAAATAGCATAACATTACAGATAGCACGACGAAATAAATTTACTACTGTATTTTTTTTTTTTTGGAATACGGTACAAGAGCCTGCATTTACCATCAAATACAGAAAAAAGTAGTAGATATTATAGAAACAAAAAAGTTAAATTTTCATATGGAATCGAACTATGTTTTATAGTGGAGAGAATACATCCTGGTTGCCATTGTTAATTTTCCGGCATTTCTCCACAGCTATATTTTTTGTTTAAAAAGTATTTTTTTTTTTTTAGTTCATGGACATTTATAACTTTTTGGATAGGATTTAGTAGAAATAATTTCACATAGTACCTATTTAAAATATTTTTTGCCTAACAGTGTGTTTTTATTTTGAGCAAGTAAGGTGTTAATTGCTATAACAGTTTATTTTTTTATTTGTTTTTTTTTCGTTTGAAATTTTGTTTCATTTTTGTTTTTTTTTTTTTTTTAGAAAATTTATTTATTTTTTGTTGTAAACAATAAATTTATGGATAAACACGAAATTATAATAGTAACAATTATAAATCAATTTGTCAATGGCCACTTATTGGAATAAAGAAGGTACTCTTACCCTTATTTTATTGTTAACATATGTAATACCTAAACAATAATTGATATGAATTTATGCCTAAACAATAAACTATGAGCAAGCATTGCTCAGGCTGTATTTAACTCTTCTAAACTGATTTTCAAAACATGCATGAATAGTGTTTGAAATAGTTAGTTAGCGTTAAAAAGAGGTGGTGCACTTTTTTATTATGCTTATTCATAGCTAGTATGAAATGTTTTTAATTTATTGTCTAGGCTAATAATGTTATAAGACTTTTCACTTTATGACAATCAGTAAGGCAGATAAAATATAATCTCTTTTTATTACAGTGATGGCTTTAATAGATAACATGCATTAAACATAAGTTGACTGTTCCTGAGAACCACCTACAGCTATTATGGAATAGAAAGATTATCTGACGTTAACCTACATGCAAACATCATAATATTTTTTTTTTAATTGGACTAGTAGAACAGAGTGTAGAGATGGCTGCTTTTCTAGTCCAAGCAAATACTTGTATGTATATTATGTCTTTATCCATATTACGGCTGGCTGGTGAAGGCCGAAATTGATAATCATTGTTAAACTAAGCCCCTCTTCCTCCATTTGAATATTTTTATTTGACATAGTACTTTCAGGACCAACGCGTCCATTTTCATTGTCCAGTAATAATTGGATAGCGTGGACTCGAGCTTCCTACCCGGTACAGACACCATCTTAATTCAGTGTGGTTTATTTCTTTGTAGTGAAATTGTTAAGAGGAATTTTAACAATCTCATTAGATTCATATGACGTTCCCTATATCGGTTTCATCGTGACACGACTATGAAAGTCATCTGAGACTTCCTATAAACACGTTCGAAGCTAACTGCACTGAAATTGAAATCAGAGTATAATATATAACATGAATATGTTTATTGATTTTAATATTTTACAATTTTATAGCAAGGGTTCAGTTACTGAAATATTTTTATGATTACGCTCTTTTTTTAAAGCTTACATACTCTATAAAATAATAACTAAAGAGAATAAAAAATACATAAAACATTACTTCATTTTAATAAATATATTATTTGCATTTTTTTTTTGTTTCTGAGGTAAAGATTTTTTAGTAGAAAAGTATACATGCAATTTATATTACTCGTTTCCATATTGTCAAAAAGATTGTCCGTGGACATTATATCTTCTTGTTATGGAATGTTGAGAAATTTCAAAAGAATGTTTCTTCTTTCTTCTAAGTCAGGGCATTTAACAATGAAGTATGTGTGTCTTGTAAATCTTTGCAATGGTGGCACGGATTTTCTTTAGGACCAAATAAACGAACTTGACCAATGACCGGAGTCATATAAAATGGTATATTTAGGTTTAGGTACTCCTCGTCTATGCCAAGAGAGCTGGTTCTCCTGATGAACTGGCTACAGGTCCTGTTTATAAATTTTTCAATATATATATAACATCAATAAAATAAAAATAAAAAAATATTTCGAGGCTTTTAGACTAGAGCGATAATAAGCTGTTAGATTTATTGAAGTGTTTATGACGCATCTCATTCATAGTCATAATTAGAAGAAGCGCACTTAATACACATTGCAATTAGAGCCGCCTATATGACGGGCAGTGGGTGTTTATGTTGGAGAACATAAGGTCAGCTGGTCTTACACGTTATCCTCACATCTGATTGGGATATCATTATGAAATCCTCTTTCAGCTATATTATTCTATCATTGACAGTCCACGCTATTGCAGAAAATGTGAAACATTTCCTAACGAAACTATTTTTAATTGCAATTTTTGTCTTGTTTTTTTTCTGGCTTTTGCTTCTCCTTTGTCCAAGGTTCAGCGGATGCGTCTCTTAAATAAGCTCATCATTTTCAATTGTGGATTTTAACTATCTTCTACATGATTCACTTCCATTTTAATATTCTTGCAGGCTGGTGTAAGCAATATCTCTTAAGATTAACTCTTTCATCTCGTTTTGTATATATTGAAACAATGACGTAGCAATTTCGTATTGTCCTCAATAATCACACAGTTATTCAGTTGTGATCAAAGTACCATATGTACTGGTTTATCTGTTAATATGACATGAGTAAAAGTGGGGGATTTCTGATGGCCGAAAACTACAAATAAAATGCAAATATCTCGGTTAATAATCAAGATAGTGAAAAAAACGTACATGACAACATTTTTGAATATGTCACGTGAAATAAGATTGGTTCTATTCAATTTTCCCATCCGATGCACAATAAAGGAGATATCAGGAATTTTCGAAATTCCCTTCTCCCAATGATCGGATTTTAGCCGTTAACGAACTAGACCTTTATTTTTTTCATAAAAAGTTTAAATATCGTGTTTGGTAACGATCGGACAAAAATTGCGACCTCCAGACCTTTGGTTATTATGAGTCCATAAATAAATACATAATTACCGTAATTGGAAATATAATAGGAATTTCCATGAGAAACACAGTGAAAATGTACCCAACCATAAAAAAATACGTACACCCTAAATATTATTTTTTTCTGAAGGGATGAAACAACCAGTGCTGGAGTGCATATAATAGGTCGGCTATGAATTGAGACAGCTTTACTGCAATCCTTTGCAGATGCTAAACACTTCCCCATAATTCATATTAATTTAAATGTTCATGAGAACTTTTTCTTTAAAAGGCTTTCCAAATATTAGCTCATTGTACAATACTCGTGATTGGCTTTTGTGGTTCCTCTGCATGCCTTAAGAGGGCAGGGTGTCATTTAAACGTTCGGATTGAGTCAACGTATAAAGGCTGAATGGCGCAAAAAAAAAAAAAAAAAAAAAACTTCTCGGACAAGGCATTCCCGTTCTGTTATCGTGCGTGTGATCAAACCCTGCGTATAAATCAGGGAACACGCGAACAAGACTTGCGACCGCACTAAACTCACCTCAACACGAACTGATGCAAGATAAAACCCAGCTAGAAGACTATATTTGGCGAAATAATCACTATTTCTAAATGGTTTTCAGCAAGACAACTAAAATTAGATATTTTTCTTAGTATTTTTTTCCCAGAAATTAGTGCGGGACTCTCCTTTTTACGTATTTCCAGTACATAGTAACCATATGAGAAGGGATTTTATTTTCTGCACATCCCATGCTTATTTGCATTATATGTGCATTTTGTCAAAACATTTAACATTTTTTTTATATAATAATATATATAAATATTAAAAATGTAAATAAGAACATGAAAATTAAACTTGACAAAAAAACATAAATAAGAACAATTGAAGAATACAATTAAATAACCAATAAAAAATTACATAGTATTAATATTATGTTATTTTTTCCTCTCCCAGCTTAAGAATATTATAGGCCATTGCTTTTAATAAATTAAGGTGATTTGAAAATAAAATATCGGGACTGATAGGCCATACGGGAATATGAGTTTAACTGTCTTCGTATGTCTTGAGTCACTTTAAATTCATAGATCAGGTGGGCGAATGTCTGTTCAGTGTAACTGTCGCATTTACAAGTATTTGAGTCAGGAAGTTTGATTCTGTGTAAGTAAGAGCTTGTATTTCCGTTTACAGTAAGTATTTGTGTTAGATAAAATGTATGTTCGGATAGTGAGATATTGGTTTTTAAAGCATGGATATATAATTTTAGATGTAATCCTTTTTCAGTTTGATTCTATTGCTGTTGCCGCTAATTAATACTTTTTACTCTTAGTAAAACCTTCAACATGGTTGAAGTAATTTTGTTATAAATTATCGCAGGACTCTCCTTCATTTTAACGTTAGGTGGACACATTATTACAAAACGGAATAAGAGTACAAAAACCATTTATACACTTTGTATACGATTGATTTTTAATTGAAATGAAGTACTACTTATCTATTATTTTATGATATAAAACTATATATTAATTAAAATTTACTAACACGTAATGAAATATCAATATAATGTGCGATTGTTATGTAAATGTCATATTTTGGCTTAAAATAAAATTTCTGTGGCACCATTTTTTATTTGCACTTGCTTTTTATATACTTTGGTTTATGCACTATTAAAATAAATAATTTAGGTAAAATGCACAAATTTTATATCATTGTTTTAAAAAATTTGACTTATCGATGGCTTATAGATATGTGAATGTTGTGGTAGGTTCTAACGATTGTGGACACTCCAAATTAGGAAGAACCCACAACGATATTTTTAGACCACTCCGGTCGATAACACCCACACATATTATATATATATATATATATATATATATATATATATATATATATATATATGCGCGTGTGTACATTTATGAATAATATATGTGAATTAAACATTTTTATAACTCTTCACATTTCGGACCCAATATTTTTATAAATTCTTCATATTTTCTTGGCAAGAGTTACCAATAAAAAACATTTTTTTCCCGTAAACTTTATTGATACTGCCCTACATGTTTCGTGGTCTATATGCCATCTCTTCAGGGGCTCTCCCTTTTCAAAAAAATAATAACATTAATTTAAAAAAATAATAACATTAATTTAAAAAAATAATAACATTAATTTAAAAAAATTAAAAACATTAATTTAGCAAAACCCTATGATAATTCTTTCCTAGATAGAGTATCAATAAATGGCGTACCTATATATTTTCTAAATCTAAATACAGATTGCTACTTACATTTCTGAGTGCTCGTTTGCCTCTTACGTTCTTTGCGACTGTCACTGAGGTTCCCTAAGTAGGGTAAGTCAGCTGATTACAAATCGATTATTTACTTACATTTATACATAATATATGTGAATAACACATTTGTATAATATTTTTTATACTTCGTTTGTGATTTAAGATTAATTAACTGTCAAATGAATTATTGGTAAACATTTCAATTATCATCCTTTCTTGTTTTAATAAATAAATAAAAGATATTATTATAAGAAATGTACTCAATGAGTAGCTATTATATTTTTTTTAATGAAGGTTTTTTGTGGTTAATGTTTTTTTATTCAGTGTTGTCGGATGAACATTTTATAGTCCTAATAATCATGCAGCTGTAAAACGTATATTTGAAGAACTATTTGTAGGACATAATGCAATAAATTCCTCTGGAAAGATTTAGAACCATTTCATTTTTCTTTTAGAATACGTAATTATGCGATTCTAAAATACTCGTTAAACACACTTTGCAAATTACTCTGAAATAAAAAAAAATTGTTTTCTTAAATGTCTGCTATTTCGTGGAGGAGATTTGATTTTTATTTTTTATATATTTCCACTGGGTTGTCTTCATAAGTTAATCCTCCATTAGAATTATCTTTTAAGAACTGTATGACAAATAATTGGACAGGATTTTCTGATTAAGAAATAGGTCCATAAGTTAATTATGGAAAAACAGGAGAACAAGTTATTTGTAGTTGTTATGGCCATAGTATTTTTTTTTTGTTGCTTTCTGCTTAGTATTTAATAAGTGATGATTCCCTTAAAAGCTCTGCTTTGCGTTATAAATGAGGATAAAGTCGTACAGTTCCAGTAGCCCCTAGACAGTGATCATTAACAACTTTAGGTGGCCCATAAACTGGATTCGGACGTGACCCGACTGGGGAAACAGTAATTTTGCCAGATGGAGTTGCCCTCAGGCAAGACTCACTTCTTCAGATGAAATAATAATTGCTCTCTTAAAAAGAAATTGTAATGCACTCAGTGGAGAAAACCTACAATTAAAGTATTTTTTTTTTATTTCTCTAGCACCATTAATGATTTGTCATTCATTCTAAGTGCTCTAGTTTTTAATCCTGTTAAATAAGAAACTTTTTTTTTTCTGCGCACCATTTATTTTATTATGTCTATGTTGTAATGAAGATAACTAATCACCTCAGGAAACTTATCTTCGAATTAACTACAATAAGGCAGCCATTCCGCACTTTGACGAAGCCACGTTAAGAATAAGCACAATTTCAATTACTGTAATTGCTCTAGAAGATTTTTTTCTTTTCTTTTATTTTATTTATGAAAATATATGGAAGCAGAAGACATCTTGTCCAGACAGACAATCCAATGGTTATGGGGGTATTAATGAAAAGTTCTAATGAGCTGCTTTTAACTTTTTTTTAACAAAGTAAAAGAAGTTATGCTAATCCAGGGAAATTTCGGTTTTCTAATTTATATTTTATAGATTTACTTAACTAGTCAACGGTGGAAGGTCATAAAAAAAAAAAAAGGACGCTTCAAATGATTATTCAAATCATTTTTATTTCACAGCTAGTTTCCTGTCCATATGACCCTCATTAGGAGAAGTTCCACAACACAAACGTAACTCTGGTGGTTCAAGTCAGCTGATTTATATTGATACTTCACGAAATAAAAATATATATCTCTAATGAAGTTTAGTCTAAATCGTAAATGATAAATTTATAATTAATTAACTAACTTTAAAGTTTCTAATCAATTAAAATATATATAATTCACATGTTTGATTTCTGTTTTCTTTTTGATCAATTTTTTTTTCTATTTTTTATAATATGAATATTCTCTTTTATCTTCCTCTTACTTAAATTTCTTTCTTTTTCTACTATAGTTACATTTTCAAAATCAAATTTATTGCTGTATTTAATTGCGTGGTCAGCTAGGGACGTTTTATTGTCTTTATGATCAACGTTTATCACGTGTTGTCTGATTTTTCTTTTGAGTCCTGATGTGATTTCATATGGTCGCGAAACTAGTTGAGAAATAAAAACGTTTTGAATAATCATTTGAACGCCCTTTTTTTTTTTTTTTTTTTTTTTTTCTTTTTTTTACCTTCCCCCATAGACGAGTTAAGTAAAATTAAATAGGTCTTATTGATTTATTGATGTAGGTATCCCACAAAACTCAAAAACGGCTGGCCTTATAATGTTGAAGTTACGAATTCACGACTTCTATTATATCTACTTGTTTACTCCTGCTTTTGATTGAAAGAGACTAAGGGAGAAAGGGTTTAGAGGTGATCGAAAAAAAAAAATTCTTATTGTTGTTTTGTACAGGAACTTCTTTATTGATCTTAAAAAGATCTCTACATAAAGTATGCTCTATGACTTTTTTTTTTTTTTATCTCGTACAATTAGAAGGAATATATCGTATATTCCATTCATATGAACTAACTCTAAATGAGACACCAAAACATTTAGTTTATTGAATTTAATAGGAGTATGTATAAGATTTTTATTTTTCTTATTATGAATATATACGGTATGATTATAGTTTTCATCATGAAGGTTTTGCAGTTGGAAAAACTGGGCTGTCTCTCCCGAATTACTATACTCCCTGAAGAATATAAAATTACGTGATTTTAATAATTTTATGTACGATATGAAACACTCTTTATTAAAACGCGAAACAAGTAGAATATAGTATTCAATGAAGTTTAGTTAAATTATGAATATGCTTTTTAGGGGTTCAGGTTAGCCATATGAGTTAAGGCGTTGGTTAATCTCACTTAGTAAATCTTGAGTCGTGTTATTGAATCTCACCTGACCAATAAGAATTTATTTAATGCCAAGCTCATTAAATAGAATCCTTAGTCTTTCCCTGGCTAGGAAAGGGCGGTAAAAAATAGACAACCCGCCTTAGTGCCAATAAATGGTTAATAAAAAACCAAATCGAGTGGTTTTTAGAATGTTTGGTCCTTAGCCTCTTATTGGTGCATTTTGTGGATGCGTGAGGAATATTAATTGTAAATAAATATCTTGTATCTGGTGAGAATAGAGAGGCCTCGTTCATTCACAGTAGTTTATTCTATGCGACAGTGCTTTCAAAGCATATGCTCCATCATCTGTGCCCTGCTCTTCACAAAGATGTGACTGGAACCAAGGATTCCTTGTGACCCTGAGAGGCATAAGTCAGAGTTTGTTGTTTGATCTCACTGTTATCTTCCGGGTAGCTCCAAAATTAATCACAGTTCATTCTGTCCAAGAGGGATTAGTGAGTTACACAGCAGGTCTCGGGCGATTTTGTTGTAGGCCGGCTGGTATTTCTGATTGACGTCTCCCGTTCGTGGAAGCTGACGTGGACAGGGTAGGTTGACGACGCTAGCTAGACTATGATTAGAAGAACCGCTACCTGGTGCTTCGTGTTCCTGCTACTAGGCATCGCTCTTATAGCTACTCTACCAGCCTTTCCCTTATCGATCATCGGCTCATGTCACTCCGATGAAGACATAGGGTTCAATCGATATTTAGTGACGATACTGGGACATCAGTTCGTTCGCTAACCCCATAATAAATGATGATAAACTATTTTTAATTGTATGTTAAAAAAAAATACTATAAATAACGACCTCTTTCCAAAATATAAGAACCATCGTTCAGTTCAGCAACATTCTCAGGACTCGTCTTTTTCAAACAGTTTTTCATGCTTACACGCAGTAAGGAAGTATTTTAATATGATTTCAATGGAATTACCCGTTTTGAATATTTTACAGTGGAGACTGCATAAATCTCGTATAACTCAAATAAAGCCACACGTGCAGATTACCCACGTGCGTCACGTAATTGCATTTTTATCTCAAAACGTAAAATTTCCATGAGAACAATATTTGGTATTTAGACTTCAAATAAAGTAATTCATAATATATCAGCTTTTTGTTAACATGATTTGAGTAGGGATGGGGGTTTACTGAAGGCAGAAAAATGAAATATGGAAATATCTCGGTTAATATTCAATTTAGAGAAAACATGTATATAACAAGGTTTATAGAACATCCCCTTTAAAATAAGATTGATTGAAAAGATTTTTTCAGTCCGATGAATAACAGCGGGAATATTTTAATCCTCCATGATAGGATCGATGGACGATTGAGGACATTTTTCGAAAATGGCATCATGAGTACGACCTCAATAGCTGATTTAATTTAGGGGACATTAGTTGATTTGGACTATTATAACATCCAGTTGCGTATTTCCTCTTTTGTTCAAAATTGACTATGGGAGAAGGAGAGGGGCTTAGGGCGGATGAAAATAAAATAACATTGAAAATCTCTCCATGCCTATTAGAGATGCAAAATATGTGTATAGGACCAATTTTGTTCATCTTAGAAAGTTCTATAACGTATGAAGATACACGTCATTGAAGAATGACAATGTGCAATCCGATATATTGCATCGCAATAATAAAGGAAAGTAATTATGATGATGAGTAATGATTTTACGATAAATGTGATAATAAATAAAATATAAATAAATAATAATACAAGTAATTCTAATAGTATGAAATGAAATGTATTGTCATATATGGACGACAATTTATTAGGTTAACCAAAGCATGTCTATACCCATTAATACATCGGCGAGATACCTATTTATTTTTGTAGGATCCATAAATGCACAGTAAAAATTTGGCCTGATCAGTCGTCATAATAATCATGAGTTCATTAAATAATATTTAAATAAATGACAATGTAAATATTTCCTTTTATATTTGGCAGGGGAACTGTGTTTTTGTATGACATAACTAGTTGAAATGAATTTTATTATTGTTTCATCACCATTCCTTCAACCACATGCAGGGAAATGATAAGTATTGGTGTGTTACACGTATGGTTTTATGACGTGAAATGGATTATATTATGAATTACTAACGTTCATAAATTTGCGTAATACATTCATAGACTGAAAAAGCGCTAATGTAAACTAATGTCAATGGGCAATTAACGGTAATTCAGGTGCATCGGTAGTGTGTTAATTTGTTTACTGTCTGTTGAAAATCATCTGAGCATAAACTGTTGTTGTGAGCTCTGGTAACGTGCAACGCACACGCAAACAATTGAGGAAATAGAAAAACTACTTATCTCTCATTAATGGAGTGACTTTCATTCCTTATGTACTTCTTGTTGGTGCATCTTATTAAATAAGTGAAGAAATCCATTCAATAATATAAAAAAAAGTCACTATTTAGGAATAATTTGGATATTACCGATGGCGTATGTGGAACTTTGACAGTCTTAAAGAGGAAACGTTTGTTTCGTTAATGGCGTGCTTATGACTCGACTAGCTCTGACATGTCTTATAAAATTGTCCATTCCTGATCATGATTGGACTCTTGTGATCATGCTCATCAGCATAGATAAGAGTGACTCTAGGTTTTCGAGATGATAGTGAGACGTTGCTAGGAGACGATGCTGGAGGCCGATCTGGAAGGAGATACTATCAAGATGTGGAATGAAATGTGGGCAGCCTTTTATAACTGGGCGTGTACCTTGCCGCTCATTAGTACTAGAAGCACGTCACAGGCTCCGCTCTCCTACTACCAACCATTCACATCCCACTATTCTATGATAATATCCTATCTCTTATCAGCGACTCGCCCTTCCTTATCAGTTACTTTCTCCTTCTTTGGTGCTCCTCTTGAGGAATCTAGGTCTCCGTGCTAGTAAATGGCAATGAAACTTTTGGCGGGAATCTAAAGCAGTACTTATTTCATTTAGGCAGTTCTCTTATGCACCATGACTTTAGTAGACTTTCGATATGGGAAAACAGCTATTGAGGTTGTACACATTTTTCTCAAATGTCAGTAGATCCTAAGTAGGAAATTTTGTAATTTTGTTGGATACAACTTTTAGGTCTCTGCAGTTTTCATTTAACGGTCTGCGGTCCACATTTTGAAATAAAGCTTCTTACATTTTACTGCTAAAAGATGCCTGAAATCGAAAAATTCACCAAAAAGATCTCGTTTTAGAATTTGATTTTCTACATGGATCCGTGAAATAAAGTAAGGCAGTCCATTGGAAATTCCTAAGTTATTGCAGATGGAGAAGGTTACGAGATTGAATATGGACTGAAAAATTCTTCGGGTGTCACAATTATTGCCAACCAAGTCTCAGGCATTTATTAACACAATTGGCGATTTTAAGTGGGGTGGCACCGGAACTTGGGACACCCTATATATATATATATATATATATATATATATATATATATATGTACACACATATACAATGTTTTTGACCCATAAGGTCAGAAAATAAAACTATTTCTTCCGCTAGTCATTTATTTTCAAGGGGTTATTTAGCTATCACTAAAAGTTAAAAACAATTATTATATTATACTATAAGAAATTTCATAAAGCATAATATAAGGACTATTTTTCATTCTTCGTGAAGGAGTGGTGGACACTCCAAACGCGTCGAGAATAAAATAAATTACTATCTGAAAAAATGTATTTTCTTGACCTTATGGCTCAAAAAAAAATTCTTAAATAATAAATGGTTCGTATATAAATATATTGTATATATATATATATATATATATATATATATATATATATATATATATTCTTGTCTGTTATGCTCTGGCGGTCGTAGTTTAACTGCTACCAAAATCGGTATATAAGAGTCTAAAGTAAAACTAAAGATCAAATCCATTAATGACTGAAATCGGACTAGTGACTGAGGGGATTTCAAAATGTCTCCTTATGATACGCCGGATCGAAAATTGGTATAGAACCAATATGATTGACAAATATGATGGGAAGTTTTCAAAAATCTCCCATCCCTACAACCTTAATTGTTGATTTCTCTTATGTTGGTCTCTCCTCAGTTTTAAAAAGTGTAAGTAACATTAAAGTGCCCCATTAAGTAAATTCCAACTAATTTGCACTTTCTAAGTTACTTAGGTATGTTAATATATTACCTGAAAATCGCCCTAATGTCTATCCAGTTGGAAAAGTCTGGGTTCTGTATGAAGTAGCATTTACTGCTACAGACGTTCGTGCGTTATGGTTGAAGTTATCATTACCTTCCCGACTTTCTCTCGCCGATCCCTGGACTAGAACCATATTCGATTTCCTTGTTTTACCGCAGAAATCTTTCTTCCGTGCCGATTGGTAATTTGATCACAGCAGATCTTACGGAATGCTAGAAAAAAATCTGAATATTTTCTTTTCCCTCAGTCATAACATTTTCAAATGTTTCATAAACTATAAATCCAATATCGCTATATAGTTATTCGCATGCTTTATTATGTACGAAATGCCAATCTATCTCCTGTAATAGTAAAAAACTTCACAATTTAAGAATTGCCATAAGGATACATATAATATTAATATTATACATAACGAACCCATACCATCTCATAAACGCTCAGGACAATCAATTTTAATAGAATCTGTAGTCTTTACCAACATTTTAAAATATATTCATTCATCCTCAATACTGTTTATACTTATGCCAAAAGAGTATTTGTCAATAAAAAAGAAAACAAACGCAATCACTACATTTAGACTTATAAATCTAAGATTCGAGTAGCTCTCAATAAACTTATTTCAAAATATCAAGCACTATAAATAACCTTCTCGTTTGGGAAAGGAAGGAAACAGGACCTCTACGCCTGTTTAGAATTTATAATTCCTTTATTCGACCAGTCTCCGGATCTTGGTTCTGAGCCAGATAACACCAAGTGCCTGAAGAATTGGACATACTGCCCCAAGTTTATCGACAAAGCAGAGTCAAGCAGGGCTGTGTCATCCTTAGAAAGGATTATCAACCCTCTCAAGAAATAACCACTATAAATACTAAACCACTTTATGTGGGCAGTATGCTGGATACTGAGGATCGTAATTGATTACTGAAACAGGCAGTAAAAGTTTAATTTTCCATTAAATACTCATTGGGTTTTTAATTGTCACAGATAGCCCTGATGACTAATATGCAGTGAACAGAGTGGCATTAGGACTAAAGCAGAATGCACAAATGATAAATGCAGGCACTTACTCAAATTTGAATACTGGTCGAGAATAAACACCTGGATATCACTTGTGGTGAAGTCTTGGTATTGTATCTAGTTAAGATGTAAGCACCCTACGAATTACAAAGGCCAATGGAGTATTTCCACAACACTAATTGGGATACAGGAGCTATGTAAAGAAGTATTGATTCTTCTACCCGAGAGGTTACTTCAACCAAAAGAATAGGCCTGGAAACAAGTTGTCCTGTAAATCAAATGAGACGAATTAGGATATGAACAAAATCTCGAAAATGTCTATAAGACATAATGTGTATACCCCACAATGACAGAACTAAAAAGGAAGGACCGACATTGCATGTACAATATTCAGTTTAAAGGGATTCCAAGCCTTATGTTTCGAAGAATAGAATATGATTAACTACCCAGATATCTTTCAGCTCTATGTACCTAAAAAAGTCCGTCACGCAGGGGCTGCGTAAACTAAGCAGATTTCCCAAGTGAAGTTTTACAATAGGGATATCTGCCTAACAACAACTGTAGTAGTAAGAAACCTCTAAACCTAAAATATTATTTAGGGCGTAATAGCCCAGTAGTTTCTAGCCCCAAAAAACAGTTGACCTAACCTCTAAACCTATTCACGAGGGACGAATAGTTATAGAAACGGCCGCCAGAGCTCTCGCCGGAAAGTTCGAACATAGCCTACTGGTGACCACACGCAGAATACAAATGCAAATATCTCGGTTAATATTCAAGATACAGAATAAATGTATAGAACAGTATTTATAGTAAATTTAATTTGCAATAAGATTTATTCTATACAATTTTTCGATCCGACGCATAATAACGGAGATATTTTGAATTTTCAAAAATCCCCCCTCTAAACCCCCCCTCCCACTGGTCCGATTTCAGCCATTAACGAACTTGATCTTTCTTTTTACATAAAACGATTAAATTCCGAGTTTGGTAAAGATCAAACAAGAATTGCGACCGCTAGAGCGTTAACAGACAAATATATATATATATATATATATATATATATATATATATATATATATATATATATATATATAATTTTGAACGGACCTCATTTTCGTCATCTCCTGGGTAGGATCGATGGACATTTGAAGAAATTTTTCGAAACTCGCATCATGAGTACGACCTCAATAGCTGATTTCCCTTAGGGGAAATCTGCTAAAAATATAAGTCCATATCTAAAAAGATTCTGTGAAACTATTCTAAATGGCATGGCCATCACTCAGTTCCTTGGACTCCGAAAGACCAGAGTATCCACTAACTCGAAGTACATTTTGACACACGACTTACATGGCGGCATCATATATACATTGAATTGCAACAACACGGCTTGCACAAATATACGCTTTAATAAACTAAATAATAACGAAATAATTTTGTAACACTTTTGTATTGAATACCTGTGTATTGGACACAAAATAAATTTTCTTTCTTCCTATATGTCAAGTACTGTGTACTGTCCAAGTTGAAAGACTACATTTTTGAAAGAATGATTGCTTCCTTGTGAACGTTGTCTATTGATTAAAGCTAAATATCAACCAGAGTTATAAAATTTTGCTCACTTACATAAACGATTACGATAACTTCAAGCTTCACTCACAATACATCCATCATATTTAAATGTCAAACATTTTTACACAATATTGTGAAACCTTATGTGATATGTGAGCTTATTTATGGCCTCCTCACATAACGTACTAAAAAAAATAATGGAATCATCAAGATGTTAATAGACTCCATGTATGATGACTTTAATCATCTTGGAGAGTTGCAGAGCAGTTGTGATCATGACACCATTCAACCTTATTTCAGCTTCGCCAGACAAGCTCTTTCGAAGCAAACCAGGACTGTACATATATAGTGCAAGTTGACAAAGTGAAACTAAACTGCCATATAGGTCTCATCATTGTGCTCAATTACGTGTACAAACTGCAAATACCTTTAAGGCACACGCCCAGTATTTACAAAGACATTGACAATTCTGTCATTTGCTGGGGACGTGATGTTCTGAGTATATTGTTACTTTGTAGTAGTCTCTGTTTTTTTTTTCCTTTGGCTTTATCTATATGCCTGTGTGGTTGTCTTCCTTTAAGGACACTTTTGTAATATATTTGTATAAGCTTTCATTACTAATTTACTTGGTATCTAATCTACAAAACCTGTTTCAGAACCCAACTATTTTTTGAACTATTTATGAATTTTTCTGATTCAAAAGTAAGCAAATCTATAAATGCTAAAATTTAATCTGTCAAAATATTCAGTAGAGAAAATCTTGGATGAGTTGCACGAGGTAAATTGACTCATTTATTTTAAAGAAAAACTGCTTACTCAAATGGGAACAACATATGAAGTTTCTTCTTGGATTTTTTTAAACGAAATATTACTAAATATTACTGGGAGAGTTCCTGAATGGTTTTCATTCAAAACACACATACACATATCATTGATTATTCCATCAGGATTATGACGGAAATCAAAACCCTAGCCAGTATCCAGAAAGTTCGTCAGATTTTCAAGGGTACACCCATGAAGTATTATGTTTAAAGAAAAACATTTCTTTTTTTATGAAGTGACAATATTTTTTTGGTTGCCTAAATTAAAAACACAAACAGTAGGTCATTTAATGTGTTTTGTTACCTTTATTTTAGTAGGCGGTAAATGAACTTCAACGTTTATTAGTGAAACGACGCCTTTGAAATTTTCGTGTGTAGTATCTGGTGTTTTTAATTGTAGCACATGATGTAAGTATTTGTCAAGCAACCGGAATGCTTTTAAAAAGATATTGCAAGTTACGTTAGCCATATTGAATAGAAAAATGTCTATCATCTCATCTACATAACCTGGGACTTATCTTTATTTGATCCTTAAAGCTTAGCTTTATAGAGGTTGCCCTGGCCAAATATAACTCTATGCTAAACAGTCCGGTATCTGGATTCTACTAGCTGTCCTAAGCCGATTAGAGACCCATTGGCTTCCTTCTTACAGGCTCAGTTAAATGCCATAACTGACTTATTATATGCATCATTAATATAATCTAATGAGACAGAAAAAAAAGTAATTATTGACAAGTTGTTTATACAGAATTTTACTCGGCTCCCAATTTATAGCCAATATAATGTATCACCCCTCAGACGTCTAAGTAGAAGATTTTTTTCAAATAAGAAAAAGTCCTTAATCTCACATGGTAGGCCTAGAGTGGAGAGTTCGATTCCCACCTGGGCAATTGGAATGTATTTAGTGACGGACTCATTAATTAAAATTCGTAGCCCCAACCTGCCTAGAAAAGGGTGGTAACCTGTATATAACCAATTAGCCATAGTAGCAACAAGTGGACGTTAATAAATAATAATAATTAATACTTTGTATTTAATATTTAAAATATATTGAAACGAATTAAGTTTGGCACCCAATTTATAGGCTTACAACTACTACGCAACCAAATAACAATTTACTTGTCCTTTTAATTTGGTACTAATAATTTGGAAGAACGTTAAAATTTAGGAATAAATGATTACAGAAAAAAATAAAACTCAACAAAAATTGTAGTAGTAATTTTATTAATTCTGTAAATGTTTTTAATATCTTATTTTCTTTGTGTGCTTAAAATTTTAGTATTTCATATGTCATGGTTTTAGAGTGTAAACGGTATTTTATAACATGGCAGTCAAATTACAATCTTCATTCACAGCAATCCGAAGAAATAAGTTGGAATAAATTCATGAGTTGTATTGGTATAATAATAAAAGCATGATGAAATCTATATGAATGATAATATTATAAAATGGATAGATTATTCATATAACGTTCATCGTAAACTAAATTTCTGAACGACTGAAGACTTTAAATGTGACAATTTCCCTTTCCTTAATGGCAGCTCAGTTTTTTTTATGTCTATTTTTTTCTTCATTTTTCTAAACGGCAAACAGAATATATATTTTGAGCCGAAATATGAAGTTCTGTTATAACATTGACAGGTCTTCTGGGCCTATCTCTCTTCGAGGAATGGCAGAAGTAGGGTTGTAACGGTCCAGTGACTCTGCAGGCTTGCTGGAATATTAATTACTCAAACTGACCCATTAAATGTTTAGGGAAGATGGGAAGATATTTAACCCGCAACAAAGCCCAGTATAATCCTGCCAATCTTTGCTCATAAAAATAAGTTATGGCATATTTTATTTATTGCAACTTGATAAATTTCCGGACTGACAAGGTATTTAACAAGTGTTGCATACTCATTGAGTGAAGACTCGAAACCACTTTAATATAGACGTAGCGTACTCGGGTTTTCAAGGGTTCCTTAGAAGCCCTGCTCCGAATTGCAATACGCCATTATCAATATATGGTGCGCCAACGTTATGTGTCAGTGTTAATAATTAATTTACAGTTTGTCGAAATCGTGTTTTTGTATTAACTCTGGAATGTACATTTCGTAAAAAAACTTCTGAGTTCATATATTAATTACTGGTTTTTTATGAATGGTGGTGGAAGTGGGGAGCCAAAGGCCTATGAGGTAATGGTTTCAACCACTACTCTTAACTATGATACGGATAAATATGGGTGGAGGTTTGATCACCAACATCGAAGATTTTTAGTTTTAGTTCATCAGTTCCCTACCGAAATTTGCTAATCCTGAAGTGTGGGCTTAGCGAGTAGTTAAAAGATAAGCAGGACGGTTTAGTCCCGCTACGTTTCCTTCCTCCCATACTCTTCTGCGAATTTTAGTCTTGAGGAACACTGGATGAAATAGATAGACCATGTACAGGGTGAAAACACCGAAGTTTCAGGGGATCCTTTAACTTCCTCTACCTTACCAGTTTCTGTTGCGATGCTGCGCGGATCATCTTCAGTTAATTCATAGGCAGTCAACCCCTAAGTTATGTCTTGAGAACATCCGCTCTGCTGACATCATCATCAGCATTTATTACCTTTATAATCCCTTTCTTTTTTCCTCTACTTGTCATTTTCCCTGTAGCTGTAGCTTGTTACTCTGCTCATTTTAAGTTTTTAATTGTTATTATCAATAAAAATGTTTTTTATTAATAACTTAGCTGGCACCCGATCGGGGACCTAGCAGAATTTTTCATTTTCAAGTGTGATTTATTTCCCACAATTTTGAAAACTTTGGATTTTAATCCTTAACTTCTCATTACCCAAAGTATAGTATATCACTTTTACTTTATACTTAACTCTAGACTCCAGTAAACAAAACGCAACCCTTTCATTCTGTATCGTTTCTCACATCTCGGCCTGTTATATATGTCTGTATCATCTTGTATATATGGTAGTGGGCTTCGACCGTAATACCGTTCATTCATAAAATGAAAACATTTAAAGGACTGAGGATCTACTACAGAGAATGAAGGTACGAAGCTCAAGACTGAGCGAGCCTGAAACCCAAGGTACTAAAATAACTTAGCGGACTACTTTAAAAGTAATTGGAAATTTCATTTACTTGACACCGATAGTTCACCAGTTTACGAGCACTGGGTAACGATTGAAAATGTAATGAAATTCACTAATGATTTGATTAAAGAAAATTATTCTGTACTAGAGATGCTGGTTTGATGCAAGGCTATGGGAGAAAGAAGTAAAGATCATTAGCCTGGATAAACCTGACATGGAGTTTGAGTAATTAATAAGGGGATGTGATGTTTTAAAATACACATTTTAAAGAAATGTTGCTCTTTTTTTTTTTTTAAAAAAAATATTTTTTCACTGTTTTAAAAGGAAATATGTTTGACCATTTTGTTTATTTTTTTTTAAATTTATTTATGGACATCACATCATAGGCGATTTTCCGTTAAAAAGTAAAAATTGTACAAAGTGAAATTACAAAAGTAATATAGATAAGAGATAACAAGTAACAATAATAAATACCAAAAAACAAAAGTGAAATAGCTAAACATTTTATAAGCGAACATTAAAAAAAAAAATATAATATTAATTGAAAAAAACAATTTGGTTAAGAGCATAGTTGGTGGATGATCAACAGGAAGTTAGTGGCTGAAAATGGTACTTTTGCAAGTGATTATCGTAATTTCCTCCTACAAACGCTTGTAATACAATTAATACATATAATTTGGAATCTTTTTGCGCACCACAGACTTAATTCGTATGTTAAATTCGTCGTGTGTCGAATGTTTTCTAGTATATTTGAATTTTGTGTAAGTATGTGAATATGCTATTAATGTATGGGCTGCTTTCCGTCACAAGTTCTTGTAAGTCGTAGGGGAAGTCCTGGTGTTGTCGTTATCGGCATTCCGTCAAGAGAATGTTACAAGTTGAGCAAGTAGGCCTCCATTTTGTTTAAATACTTTAAATTCACGATTTTCCAATGTTGCGTATTACATTAAAATATAGATTATTCTGTAAAATTAACTAGTTTTTCGCGCCCCTTCGACTAATTTCCCAAGTAAAACTGTAATATCTGGGATAAGTTTAATATATCTAGAGCTCATTTCATTTACTCAAGATAGTAATAATTACGGTTTATGTTCCTTGATAACTATTATTAAATAGCAGATTTGGGTTTATGGTCTTTTAATACCATCTTGTATAATTGCTAGTATCATGATAAATTATAATTTTACTTTCTAGCATTAAGTGCTGGTTGATCTATAAATCGAACTATCTGCTATTTATAAGGTAAGAACGGCATATGGGGCTGTTTGTAACGTGTCCCGCCCCCGATCGGCGGGCAAACACCTTATAAATGGAAGGCAGTTTGATGGTGTAGGAGAGAAAAATGGAGCAGTTACCTTATCATTATCTCGTGATGGGTCTGTGGGCGGAAAATGTGCCCACTACTGTTACACCAGCGCACCTTATTATCAACTCACAAAATAGATAGGCGTTCCCATTTAAATCAAGTGGGCAACATTTATAGTTGGTGGAAAATTAGAGAAGGCCTGTTTAAGATTCGTAGTTTGTTGAAAATTAAAGAAACTAGTTGTTTATTAAACTATTTACTTATTAAAGTATTGTTTTAGTAAAACAAAAGGGAAGTAAGTGTTCCATAAAACGGTCAAGGTGAGTAATATAATTTTTGTTTGCAGTGAGTGTGTGGTTAAAGACATAAGTTACAGTGCATTCTGAAAAATTCAGTCACACAGGGGCTGTGTTAACTAAGCAAATTCCCCGCGTTCGTCACGTATTAGCATTTATCTCAAAAAGTAAATGTTTAATAAGAACATTATTTGGTATTTAGGCTTTAAATAAAGTGCTTCATAATATAACAGCTTATTGTGTGTATGATAAGAATAGGAGTGGGGGTTCACTGAAGGCCAAAAACTGAAAATTGCGAATATCTCCGTTAATATTCAACTTAGAGAAAACATGTTTATAACAATATTTATAGAACATCACATTTGCAATAAGATTGATTCAATAAAATTTTCGATCTCACGCATGACACCGGAGATATTTTGAATTTTCTAAATTCTTCCCCTTTAACCCCCCCCCTCCCCCTCCCACGGGACAGATTTCACCCGAAACTTGAACTTTATTAGTTTTTCATAAAACTTTTAAATTTCGAGTTTGGTGACGATCAAATAAAAATTATGACAGGTAGAGCGTTAACACAAAAAATATATACAATTTTGAACTGACCTCATTTTCGTCATTTCCTGGGTTGGAGCAAATGCCATTTGAGAAATTTTTTCAAAAATCGCGTCGATTACGACCTCAATAGCTGATTTCCATTAAGAAAAATCGGCTAAAAGTGTATATATAAACTTAGAGCACTCCTACATTGTAATAGTTGTAAATTGTTTGCGTGAGTGTGTTTATCAAGGATACAAATACTTTCTACAAATAAATTCTGCATATAAAGATATAGAGTGTCCTTCTAGATTTTAATTGTGAACCCTTCATAGCCTGTCGGTCCACGTAATTTTAGTATTTAATAATTACATTGCTAATCGATTATTATGTTTATATAATATTAATTTTATGTTGTAGTTGATATTTTTTAACGTCCACTTTTTGCTGCTGAGGTTTATCTGCAGCTTTACCCTCTAAGGGCTGAGGATTTTACTTATGATAATATACGATAGCGATTTAATTTTTTTTTAATATATTTTGGTAGTGATTCACACCAAAGTTGTGGGCTGGGAAAATATTTCCAAATACAACCCATTAATACTAGTTTTCTGTTGTTGCTATTAATGGGGCCACACTTTTGATCTATTTGCTACGCTGATTAAAAAAAAAAATAAAAACAAAACACGTGCTAATGTACGTACTATGCATTTAGTCTTATTACTAGAACCTATAATTCGTCTTTGTATTTCGACTCATGATATCGTTTCGTTTCACATGAGAGATCGCTTTCTTATGTAGCCCTGCTATTACGATGTTCAAGAAAGCATGTCAGGATCATTTTGGTATTTCCTGAAGCCTGTCATCTTCAGGTTACCCTGTCGAAAATATGTCCAACGAAAAATCATTATAAATGAATGTATAACCTACAAACCCCTGTGTATCTGGGATGTACAATACACTAGCAGAGAATATTTCATTTTTTGGTAAAAAAAAAAAATAATAATTCTATATAACCAGTATTTTAAAAAAAGCATTCCCAAAATATTCGTTCATTGAGTAAATGTGAGGATTAGTAATGAAACCTGTTTTCATAGTAAACACAGATGTTATAAGTCTGAATAACTGAGCCAGTATTATAATAGTTATTTTCATCACAAGTACGGAAACTGAGTGTTTCGATACGAGGTCTATTTTTACGAGCGAGGCGAAGCCGAGCTTGGAAAACAGACCGAGTACCGAAAAGACAGTTTCCGTAAGAATAATGAAAATTACTTTTCATTACACTGTACAACAACCTCAAGAAATTACTGAAATTAATTAAGCCAAACAGGTTTATTTTTATGGTAGTTATGAAACATATGTCAGAACAACAAGGTTACAAATTACATCTTTATATTGATATTAATTGTGCAATTATTATTGCCGCTAATGTTAAACCCTTTAGGGGGTATGTACGGCTTGTTGATTACCAAATTATTGGTTGATGTCGATTCAACAGCATCGATTTCTTCATTAAGATAGTCATCTATTGTGACAACTATAACAATTATTTAGTCAATGTTTAGTAACACAGGTTACGAAGAGTTAAATGAAAAAAATAGGAATATTACAAATACATGTGTTTGATTCCCGCCAAATTTTACCGTCCTAGTACGGAAACTCTTAGTTTCCGTACGCAGATCATGAATAGAAAACGCATGTTTTCTAGTCAGTGTAATGAAAAAACAATTTTATGTCACCTAATATGTTTACTTGAATACACACATTATCTTTGGTTACATGTTACTTTTCTTCAATTTTGTTATGGATGTCAAAAAATAAGAACATTTATAGTTTTTAACAACCCCTTTGTTTTTTAGAATTAATTTCTTGATTAAAAAATTAGATTTACTAAAATCTGGTCAACTAAAGGTTACTTTTCGTTCTTCTTTCTGGACTGCTTTCCTACTTATTTTTTTAGTTTTTTTTTTTCTTTTTACTTTCAATTTCTTTCAGAATTATCCGCGGTCAACACTTATAGGAATCCTGAAAAGAGTCGAAGAAGAAAACGAAATCGAACCGATTTCTCCGTTTGGTCAGATCTATCCAATGGAAATATGCCTCAGCTTTCGCTGACCACCGCCGTCCTTTCTCCTTCGTTTGCGGCAGTTTGAACGTCTAGTTTTCATCTTCGGAGTTCCCAAGGAGAAATCTCCAATTTCTGATGGTTCAATATACGCAACTCACGGCAGAGCTGTAAATCAGAAACACTGGCTTTGCGGTTACGGGCATGATAGCCAATCGGCCCTTACCTAATTGTAAAATTGATCAATTCCGTTCGGAGGGAGAGGGGGTGTTGACAAACGTCATCTCCCCAAAATTCAAGCTACCCAACCAATTTTTCAAGTGGAAAAATAATAATTAATGAACAAAAAACTGTAATAAAGAAGTCCCATAATTAATAAGAATTTTTAGATATAATAATAAACTCTCCTATACTACTCACAATCACTGGATACTGGCAGCTCTGAGTTTTAACCACCATGATGTTTACAAACTTTGTGATCTGAAAATTTAAGTAAATAAAATTGAAAGATGGGTTTCCCAGCAAATAAAACAAAATTTTGGAACAAGCAACAAGTCACATATTATCCACCAACATCAATAGAGTATATAGTACATCATACAATCCCTTTTATAGAAGTGTCTGTCATTATACCAGCCCGCAACCCGAAGATTATCTTAAATTCAAAGTGAATATGAAGAAAGTAAGATTAGTAAGTCAACTTAGAATTTCAAATAACGACTACTTGAAGCTGTATCACAATAAAAAAATGAATGTAATAAAATCCGGAGAAATTTGTGAATTGCCGGGAATTTATATCAGACGGATTAAAACATTTATTATTGCAATGCTCGGAATACAGCCATTATAGAGAGGAGTACTTGAAGAAGTTCATATGCCACAAGTGACGACTTAATGTCACTGGAAAATATTCTTCACATTGAGGACATTTATAAATTGAACATGATTTACTCATTCCTGTCAGCAGTATGCAACTAGGCAACGACTTAGTTTATACCATTATCTTGAAAATTAAACACTATAATTTAGAAATGTCCAACGAAGTCAATTAACGCGTCACAGTAAACAAATAAACAAAAGTAAATACGTATATGTTGAATAGTACTAATCAGATTAAATTATAAAGAATTTTAGAAGTTTAAGTACCTGAAAACATTTAATCAAAAAAATAAATGTAAAATGTATTATTTTATTGTATATAGTAGGTTAATATTATGTCATTAGTGCTTATATATATATATATATATATATATATATATATATATATATATATATATATATATATATGTATATTTTTTTCCTTTTTGTATATTATTAGTAATATTACTAACACTAAATGGGCTAGACTCAGGCTAAAATATGTATATATTAGCCAATAAAATCTATCTGTCTATCTATCTAAGTTCAAAGATGGGTGCATTGGATACAATATGGTTCATTATTGCAAATGCAATGGAACACTTATTACAATCAACTTGATTTCTTTTAATTCATTCTAATAACCAATTACTGAAAAAAATATACATATGAAATACTATCTCATTGTTTGCTGTATCAGCGATCAGATTCAGTAACTATGCTTTAATCATTCAAGGCTTGAATAAACAAGCCAGTCAGTTGATAAGAATTTCATTAGGTACTCCTGATTTACATTCAATTTTTCCCATTTATAAGCTGCATTCATTAGATGAGTTAGCTTTTACTCATTCATTATTTTCGAGTTGACAGAATGAATGGCACAGCTGTTACAAATTAATTGTCTGGCTTCCGTTTCGAAATCTATTTTACGGAGATTTTTAATGTCCGCCGTTAGCGTGGGCTTATGAATGGACTACGAAATTCTTAACTATCTAGTCTTATGTCTCCCATGGCCTGATTTATAATTTGCTACATGATTTATTGCCCAAAAAGTAGCTTTATTGTTTGTAACTAAATTGCAATCATATGTATATTAATTATTTTTGTTTGCACAGTTTCTGTTGACCGATTGGTCATATGTTATAGCTTTTCAGGTCCACTAAGTACCTAAAGAGATTGAAATTTGTAATCATTGAATATTTGACTTCCTACTTTGAAGTTAATTATTTTATTTATCGTCAACATATACTAGCTTTTAGATGATCTCCTCTCCAATATCATAGTAAAGTAAATTTAAAAAATGGTGTCATTTTCAGTTATTTGTAAAAAGGAAAAAAAATCGTACGAATTGCTTTTGAAAGCTTCTGTCATTTTTATTTCATAATAAATTAATAAATAAAAATTGATATATGTAACAAAAATTTATTACATTGAAGTAGTCTTACCGTTTTTAGGAATTAATATTAAATTAGTAAGGTACTACAAAAAAGTCTATGTCTATTTCAACGACATTTGATCAATTACCAGGGTATTTACGGAGTTTTAAATTGGCAAAATCTACTGCTTACTTAAATGATTTATAGCCATTGAATTATTGAATAAGATAAATTTAATTATTATTATTATTTATTAACGTCCACAAATTTAATTACGCAACAGAATACATTTTATTTTATTTATTTTTTAAGTCAAACAATTTTTATTTTTAAATGAAAATCTGGACTTCCTCCAAAGAAAGCATGATCGAGGTTTGACATTTTTACGCTGCTAAGTCCATATTTTAGTAGTTACTTCGTTTGGAGGTGATACACATTAGCCAATTTTTCAATATTACCATATTTCTTGTCATTTTTGACAGATAAGGCTATGTAGTAAAAACCATTTAACAAAGCTAAGAAACCCGAGATCAGATATTTTGTGGAAATATTGAAAAAATACATTTCTGATATAAAAATAGATTTTAAAATAGAAAATTATTAGTGGTTTGGAGATGCACTATGTTAATTGTCCTGGGTGTAACTTAAAGGTTAACATTTTACTTAACAGAAAAATCACTTGCTCTCTTATTTCACGTGTACGGTTTCAGGAATTGTTATACATTTTTCATAACTCATTTCAATCACTTACTAACTTCGTTAAAGATACTATTAGTCAGTTAACAAAACTTTGCGATGAAACTTATTTTAAAATATTTTCAATGAGGTTCGAATATGAAAACGAGAATGTAGTTTCCGCACTTATTGATGCTTCATTAGGGGTCTAGCATTTATGAAGCGTCCGCAGTTTATACAGAAAACTAAGTAAAATTGATAATTAATAATGAAAATAAATATTTTCTGGCTATTTAACTCTTGTCTTCAGTCATTCATTACAGAATCTGAATAAACTAATGCTTCACTAAATATTTTAGACTTTAGCCTATTAAAGACATTAGGCTTTAAACTATTTTTCAGGTTTATCCCAAGAAACAAAATTTCTTCTTTTCCTGTCCAACTATCTTTCCGGCCATATACAGACAGGTCGGGTTAGGTGGAGAAGAAATCAAAGTGAACGGGCGCTTCCAACTCTAGTCTCCTCTCTTATCGTCAAATCGGTGCCCTTGTGTCTTCTACTTTTGGAAGCCTGGCAACTGGTGCATGGAGTCCATACTGGAGCGGTAAGCCATCAATTTCTTGTACAACTCTCAATTACTATCGGTAAACCAGATCTTATTTTAAGAAGAAATTGACTGCTACGGCTCTGGAGCTAAGCATGGAAGTTGAATTTCAACGGCTGACATACGATTGCAGTATAAGTGCATCCAATCTTCCTTAGGCTGTTCCCACAGAAAGCCGGTCCAAAATGTGAATACGAGAGTTCAAGGCGTCCTACTTAGTACATACATGAGATTTGGTAAAAATGAGACGACAGTTAAGGTGAACTTGAGTGAAATATGAGTCGAATCTATAGTCAATTCATATGTTGTACGTTTCAAAGTATAAGACTCATGATTACTGGAAATATGTAAATTAGTATAATGTTTCTCTTTAGAAAGGAGTGAGCTAAGCAGAAAGGACGCATGTCTTCAGTATGTTTATGACTATTTGTGTCGCGTACAATATTGCTTTAGCGGCTTTCCTTTCCGTTGTAAAAAACAACAGCAACAAAGGAATCTCATCCTTCGTCAATAGAAGCTATTTCTACCATTGAGTACTGTGTTCTCTCCATGAATAATTTGTCTCTTTAGTTCAAATGTCTGAATTATGTTTGTCTGACAGAATGGAAATGAGCTTATCCAATATAAATGCCGTTCTCTGCTATTCAGCCATCCTCTGAGCAGGTAATCAGTGTTGAGAGAGCGTTGGATTGCCTCCACTCATACGAAAACAGTATGTCATGATGGAGACAAAACCTCTACTTTTGTAATATTTGCTATTTTATTTCATGTGGAATCCAACTAATGATTTTAAATCTAACACCGTGATTCATTGCCATACTCATATAATGAATCCTTCCATAAAAAATAATATCAACTGATGGATTTATGGCATCCTGTTACATCAGAAATCCGAAAATCATGTCTCATAAAACACATGCAATGTCGACTGTGGATAGACCTCTGGCTAGCTAATATGGCATTTTTGAAAATTTATCAACTTCTAATGTGATTTATCTGATATATAGTGCGATTTAGAAGACTATAACACACATTAATCTTTATATATTTATTGTAGAACCCGAAATTGAAAAAAAAATCAAAATAAAATTTAGTACTTATGTATTACATAAAATCAATAAGTAAAAGTAATTTTTAGTGGGAGGGATGCACCTGGTACTTTGATAATTAATTTTCAATATTTGGCTTTAATTTGGTGAGGTATAATTTTAAATCGCCTCTGTTTATGTTTGTCCAGTTTGTTTCTTTTTTTTATTGTTACTAGATTGAAAACCGCGCTGAAACCTTTTTCCTCTAAATATCAAGACTGAAAAACGATTACAAATTTCCTCTTGATATTCCGGATAAAGCGGGATAAATAATAGACATATCTTTTTGAAGCCCATAATAGCTGATATATGTTTCTAAACTGTACCTTAAGGTTTTCGTTTTATTTATTTTTTTCTTATTTCTCATGATATTATTGTTTTTAAATGAAAATCTTGACTTCTCCAAATAAAAGCTTGACTGAGGTTTGACATATTTAAATTTACGCTTCTAAGTCCATATTTCAGTAATTACTTCGTTTGGAGGTGATATACATATTATGTCAATTTTTCAATATCTTATGTTTTTCTAGTCATTTTAGACTATTAAAAATGCATTTGAAAAATAATAATTTTATTCTCATAAATTAATGGTTTAGGAATGATTTTTCTCTCCTTGTGCTCAGTAAATCATTAATTTTATAATTATCCATTATTAAGACAAATTAAGTAATACTACGTTATGCTTCTTGAGAAGTTTTGTTGGAGTTTAATTTTAGCAACTGAATTTATATCCAACAAAGCTTAGGGCATTTATCAAAGCTGATATTAGACGTATTTATTCTTTTGGAGTATTTTATTTAAACCTAATCATACATTTGCCGATAATAGACAAAATGGTCCCATTGTCCTTTATTTCGGCGACTCAGTTTTAATTGCTGTTCCTGTCGGCTGATCCAGAAGTCCCGGATGGAGTTCCTCAAACATTTCTCTATACCCCACTCACCGGCCTTGGATTTGGGATATTTTATTTTATTTTAGCTCCTCCCCTCTCGTCCCTGCTCCAGAGCAGCTCATTGAATATGCAGATAGCCTTTCTTCCCTTACTCGCCGCACTACGTATTTTTATCAAGGCTTAATCAGATGTATCTTTTAAAGGATTTACGATATTCACACCTCTGCCAGATGATGACAGCTTCAGCTCCGGACGGTCTCAGTTTTATTTGGTAGTAAGAATAACAGGAGCGATGCAGTGAAACTAGTTTTAAACTAGCTGTCAAATTAAGTATGGCTTGATTATTTCTTATCACTGCTTTAATTTGTTGCTTATCATGATGACAGAAGAAATTGTCTTGTGTGTGTGTGTGTGTGTGTTTGTGTGCGTGTGTGACCGTGCAAATTAAAAAAAAGTGTTAATTCATTTTAAAAGTCCGTCACGCAGGGGCGTAAACTAATCAGATTTCCCACTTGAAGTTTTGCAATAGAGAAATCTCCATACTGGTAAACCTATTTCGCGGTAGCCGAACAGTTACTTAAACAGCCGAACTAGTTTTCGGCTATTTCCGTCGAATAATACCGACAATATCGGAACTCATCTCCTTCCTTAGCCCCACACACTTAATAAAATTGCAAATATCTCGGTTAATATTCAAGATAGAGAATAAACGTATATGACAATATTTATAGTAAATTTAATTTGCAATAAGATAGTTTCTATAAACGTTTTCGACCCTACATGTAGTAACGGAGATATTTCGAATTTTCAAAAATCCTCCCCTTCCTCTCCCACTGGTCCGGTTTTAGTTTTTAACGAACTTGATCTTTCTTATTACATTAAACTATTAAATATCGAGTTTTCTTACGATCAAACGAAAATTGCGACCGCTATAGCGTTAACAGACACACACACACACACATATATATATATATATATATATATATATATATATATATATATATATAATTTTGAACGGACCTCATTTTCGTCACCTCCCGGGTTGGATCGATGGGCATTTGAAGAAATCTTTCGAAAATCGCGTTATGAGTACCACCTCAATTGCTAATTTCCCTCGAGGGAAATCTATTAAAATGTCAAATAATTTTATTCAACCACTCTTTTATGTAGCAACAGGTTTTCGGAGAAAAAAGTTAGTGGGATACAGGTTTTAGTAAATATTACTAATTTCTCGTAATGTAAAGATTTTTGAAATCTGACGGGACTTGAAACTTTAAGTTTAACTCTATCACTCTCCAAATGACTAATTCTATCACTTCTCTAAGATAACGTTCCAATTGTTCCCTAAAACCTAACTTTCTTATTTCATTCCCCTAAAAACCAACATCCCTAATATTTTCTCTGCTAGAAAACATCCCGGAATTCCTAGTTCCTAGTTAAATTATTTGCCAATAGAGCGTCTGTAATTATTGGAAAGCGAAGATAAAGATTAGTTCTAGTCGCAATATCAAAGGTGTTAACTCCTCTTGCCAATGCGCTACTAATGCCGACAGTGATGAAATAGCATTATTGGAGAAAGGTTTGGAGTAATGTCGCAATTATAATTAATAACTGCTAAATTGGCTATCAATTGTAAATTACTGAAATTTACTTGGAGGTGAAAGTTAATCGTAAATTGAACAGAAAATCGCGCTTAAGTGGCTTAATTATTATTAATGCAGATAGATAAAACTCGTTCACTTTTAATTGATGTAGAATAGACTTAAGACTTTGTAGTATAAATTTATAACTGGCAATTATTGTATCTGAGTTATTATTGTTTAAGTCAGAGGAACGTGGTGGTCTATTTCATAAGAATGCTCGCCCTTCTAATTTATATAGTGTTATGAAAGCACATAAACCTTGGCATCCTTCATAATAGTTTTAATATTGCTATATCTTCGAAACTATGGGTTACAAGAGTAGTAATAGAATATTTAAACCGAAATATACAATAATGCAGTTTGACGTTACAAACGTTTATGAAAATTCCTTTACAAGAAATGTGTTCTCTTTTTGTTAAGCTGTTGTTATGTAGAAAATATGATCTCGTATGTACTTTAGAGGTATCTAGTTTGACTACCACTTTCACTGGAGTATTGCCAATTTCAGGGTAACTTTTTTTTTAAATTTAAATGGATTAGCTATGGGTTTCTCTCATCTTACATATTCATAATTTAGTCGGATCGTCGTAATGTTAAGACCTCAAAAATCCGCTAAGGACATTGCCCCCCCCCCTGTGATTTAGATAATACCCATCCCATATTTGATATTAAGAATAAGGTGAAAACGTTACAATAGTATATCAATAATAAAAAGTCCGTCACGCAGAGGCTGCGTAAACTAAGCAGATTTCCCACGTGAAGTTTTACAATAGAGAAATTTTACGAGAGCCAAACAGTTACCGAAACGGCCGAACTAGTTTTTGGCAGAAACTCACGACTAGTACCGAATTTAGCCGATCTCATCTCGTCCGTTACAATTAATAAATATGCAACTATCTCGGTTAATATTCAAGATAGCGAATATATGTGTATAACAATATTTAAAGTAAATTTAATTTGCAAGAAGATGGATTCTATACAATGTTTCGATCCGACGTATAGCAACAGAGATATTTCGAATTTTCGAATATTCCCCTGTAAACCGAACCCTCCCACAGGTCCGATTTCAGCCATTACAAACTTGATCTTCCTTTTTACATAAAACGTTTAAATATGAAGTTTGGTAACTATAAAAAAAAATTGCGCCCGCTAGAGACATATATATATATATATATATATATATATATATATATATATATATTTAAACGGACCACATTTTCATCATCTCCTGAATAGGATCTATGGACATTTGAAAACAATTTTCGAAAATCGTGTCATGAGTACGACCTCAATAGCTGATTTCCCTTATGGGATATCTGCTAAAACCCAAATGTAAAATACACTGGGGTACAGGAAGGTTCGTGAATTTGAAGTTCAATGAGATGGGAGTTATTGGTCATGTTTAACACAGAGGACTAACGTGTAAAGATATTGTGAACCATCTGGCATATTATTAGCAATTCTTCTTCCTAAAGAAGACTATGACATACGATTAAGCTACACCTGTTGCTGAAAAGAGAAGACAAGTTGTATTTAGTATCAAAGTCGTACAAGAGAGAACAAATATGGAATTCGGTAAAGGAAAAATGTTTATACGAAGAGAGGAGAGAAAATAGTCATCTAAGATGTGTGACCTTCAGAGCTTCCTTCCTAGCACTGAGTATCCTACAACCGGGGGAAATCAGGTGATGCACTAATGGGGTAAGTGCTCTGCTACATATGTAGGACAGACTGGAAGAAAATTAATGATACGTACCAAAGAGCATATGATGTCAGATTGAGCATTAATACAAACTGTTGTAGGCGTTGGAGAACAAGAAATTAGATTGCTCCATAAGGAGTTGGATGTGGTAGAAGGTATAGACATAAAATTAGAAATATGACAACCTTATTAACGTTTTTTAATCAAACTCATACCATGCAAACATTTCTTCCTTTACACCGAATCATTGTATTTCGCTTATCCTTAGTATATACATTTAATATTCAGCATGAAGGCTATACGCTAAATCAAATATGACACATTCTTGAATCTAAATCAGTTAAAGAGATTGGGAATTCAAAAAGTGTTTGAGTTAAGCCTATTCGTGCCCGTTTCAAAGTACTAATTGAAGAATTGTAGCTTGGGAATGGGCGGTGTTTTAACGGTAATAGCAACCCATGCTTTGAAGTTGAGGAAATGAATAATATCTTGCACGAATGGGGCCATACGTGTTTAGAATGCTGTCCATTTTTTCTTTATTTTCTAATTTTAATGTTGTTTTTTTTTGCTGAATATCACTGGATCAATTATAGTGGAGTTTGTATGTTTGGACTCCTAATGGGGGTTTAAACATCTAGAACATAAAGATTCGCATTTTTGTTGCAGAGGAGGTAATTGAACTGTACATTTAAGGGGGCTGATAAAATAATTGGGATTTGTCCGTCCTTATTAGATATCCATATAGAACCATTTTTGTTTACCATTATTATTTATCATAAAATACCTACAAATAAAAAGCCGTACATTATATTTACTACTTTAAATACCCCGATGAAATCCTATTTAGAACATCTAGTTTTATACATTCTACTGCTCCATGAAAAGGTTTAAATAATGAGTAGTATTTCTCTTAATCAAATGTGTTAGCATTTTTGTATTGTTACTTGCGAATTATCTTCTAATGAAGTACTATCATTGTTAATTGTAGGAATAATATGAGTACTTCGGTTAACTCCAACCTGAGGTGCATTTGCTAATAAAAGGCATTTATATTCGACTAACTAAGGTACCCGGCGATGCCCGGGAAGTCATTCTAGACTGACTAATGATGATGTTTTGATAGCAAGACTTCAATATGTACAATTGCACTTCCCTCCACGACGAAATGATTTTCCGAAATAGCAAACCCTGAAGGGTAACTTTTGGGGATTAATAGAATAGAAATTTTAGTTTTGAAGAATAAATGAAAATGTGTTCCTAATCTATCCCTCTACACTTTTTGACTCACCGTTTTTCAATAATTCTAACCTTAATCATGAGAAGCATTTATTACAATTAAATATTATCTATAATGAACATATTTCCTTTCAAAAACCAATCCGAGATCATATAGTTTAGGCATAGTTTTGCACGTAAGATTATATTTGTAAAAGTAAATCTCAGTGGAAATCACTTCGAGTAATGCTAGCGTTTCACAGGAAATAAGTAAACTCAATTAACTGTTTAGGCTCCCGTCATTTTCCGCTCCCGCATGAGAGTTCTCAAAATCCTTCTGCTTAAATAAAACTTATTTTTTAGAGAGCTTAGTCTCAACTATATTTTAAGATTTTATGTAATTTTAGCTGATTTAGACTATAATTGGTTAATTCAAAGTCTCTATCATAAAGTACTTACCTGAGGATTTATTCTCTCGTCTTTGATGTTCTAATTTTGCAAAATTATTCTTTTACAAGGACAATTTAACCGCGTTCAGTTCTGACTACATCAAAATGAATACAAAGCTTGCAAGGCCCTCTTGCTTGTTAACCTTCTCTTCAAATCTGCAATCTTCTTGTTAACGACTTGTAGTTCCTAATCTGATAAATATTGCTAACATGGAGTTTCATGACAGCATTATATATGCGCATGAATAGTAGATACTCTCTCTTCATGAGTAGTTCTCGTTATCCAATGTCATGAGCGAGGGAGTGCATTGCATAAACAGTATATAACCAAAGGATTGTATTATAGAATTTCATTACTGGGGTTTTGGTGAGGGGAGTGGACCTTGTTAATCATAGGTTCTTTGGAAAAAACTTCGTCAGGCACTTTTACTGCGCTCCACAAAGCAGATTTCGTAATTTTAATGTTAAAATTCTTGAGTTTAATCGTGAATAGTGGCGTGTGCGGAATGGCAGATGTCAGTATCTTTTGTGAAACTCCAGTGCCCTTTTCCTCTGACAGGCATTAACAAATTAAAGTGTTCACGCTAAATATAGGAAATTTTTGTAGTTCATTGGCTCACTTTAAAAATCAGATGTATCCAAATGAGGCTTTACTTCAAGCTAAAAAAATTATTTTACAAAACTAATAAATATCAAGATTGGTCAAATAAATAAATAAAAACTTCCATCTCGAGTGCCCCAAGAAGCCACGTTTTGTTTTTTACGACATAATAACTGACATTCAATTCTAAGCCATTTCCTTAGTTAATGCCTAATATAAATAATAATACACGGTAATTAATCTGAGATTAATACGCCTCGTGATATATTAGCTAATTGTAAAAATCAACAAGTTTGAGTAGGGGTTTTATTAGAGTTGAAAATTAAATATCGTTTACCCAACGTGCATACTCCGACAATTTCTAACTACTTTACCTTTCCCAGTGTTTTTCAGGGAACCTACAATGTTTAATTTATGTGATTTTGATACGATATTTTACATGTTTGGAGTAAAGGTGTAACATATGCAGTTTGCTCAAATCGAACTAAATATAGTAGGGGTGGTCAAAAACAAAATTGGATATACCTCTACTCTTTTCAATCGGACCTTAAACTACAATTTACCTTATTTCATATATTTTTATGTGATAAAGGTTCTATTCCCATTTTCTGCATTTCTACTAGGCATGGATAAATCGTCTCTATTTTATTATGGTCCCGCATAAGGGAACCTCTCTTTATCTCCGGTTAACTTGCTGAGTAGAAATCCATCTTTTCATCAAAATTTCAATTTTTGTTTATATTATTACCATCAGTTGTTAAATGCACCACTTCCGGTAAATTTAGAAAATCAAATATTTTTATTGTAAACATTTCCACTAAATCTTCTAGACTATTTCATTTTCTTAAAGTTATATTATATATATATATATATATATATATATATATATATATATATATATATATTCATACTGTATACTTCATGTGGGATTCCAGCAACCTTCTATTATGGAAATGACACTTAATAATGTTCATTATAGAAATGAAATAGGTTTCTTCCCACAATATTGAAGAACCATGCAAATTCATTTTTATAGTCCATAAAACCATTTACGTTACTAATATCTAAGTTGTCCAACGTTTTCTGTCATATTGGTTGAGGGCGAAAAAAAGGGTCTGTGGTCGGAAATTCCTAAAAGGAAAAAATATATTTTGTTCTAAGCCTACAGCGTAGCTATCTGTCTAAACCAATCCCAGATTGCCCCACAGCTTAGACTGCACGGTGGAATAGCAGGGGATTAGTGACGCCATTTGTATCATTCGGATCCAACATACTTTTTGCCTTTTTTTTTATATTGTGACTCTAATCTCCTGTTTTCATGGTGCCCGCTAAGCCTTTCAGATCCTGCAGGTATGCCTAGTTAATATTGCCCGTTAAATCTGGACAGAGAAATGGATTCCTGCAACTTCTTCTCACAGAACTACACTTCCGGAGTTCACTTTCTCCTGTCCCCGCTCGATGTCACTCAAGCGATCTTTCATTCAGTTCTCATTAGCATTCATTGTCTTATGTATGCTATTAAAGGCTCTCAAGGTATCCTTTTGTATATGTATATATAAGATACTCAGATGCAGCGAGGATTTATTTTAAAATTAAATAAATTTTAATCCTTCTTGTAGTTGAAGCAGTGAATCCGGTAGATAAACAGCCAAGAAATAAAGCATTCGATAGAATTGCTTATATTTTTGAAATCAGTGAGGCATAAATTCAGAGTGCACTGAGATAAATTAAAAAATTGTCAAGATAGTGGGTATCCATTTTCTTATTTACTAATATATTAGTCGTTTCAAAAAAACGCTACAACTTTAAGTAATAATTCAAGTATGTAAAGTTTTTAAAAATAGTTAAAAAATAGATTATACAACTACACTGTAATAACGATATTCTCTCAATACCTACTAAACACAGTAGGGTTAAAAAGGAAGTATTTAAGAACTAGTTGAAAATGTAGTAAGTGTTCTATAATTGGTATCGATTTACTGTACTCTTTCTAAATATTGATTGTGATGGCAGATTTTTTTTATTTTTTAATTAAGAATATTACAGTCTGCATTTAAATGCATTTGGTAATGTGTGGTATGTACAATACAATAGTCCTACATCACTTTTGACAGGAGCCACACCTATTCACCACAATGAGAGGAGCATTGTTTCCGTAATGGTTTGTGTTTTATCATTATTAGTTACAGCCACTACGTTTTTTTCTTATTTTACTTCTACATTTGTAATCAATAAAATATTTCTAATATATAATAAAAAAAGTTACATTCAATCACAAAACATCAAACGTTTTATGAGGTATATACTTTTCAGAGCATTAACGTTATAGAAATTTAAGGAATATTTGCATTATGTCACTCATTCCCATGTTAGTGGCAAGCTTTAAAATAAGATTGCATAGGCAACTTTCTCGACTATTTCTTTACAAACCGTTACGAAATCGTACAATTTATAACTAATCTTAAATGTAGCTTTTAAGTCGTGGTCGTATTACAAATAACGTAATGCGAGCTCAATGACACGTGCAATTACGTTGAAAAAGACCAGCAAGAAATTTTTAATCCAACAAAAAGACATTAAACTGCCTTATTCGGTAATTCATTTTGCTTTCAAATCGCGTAGGCTGCTTTTGTGTAACTGCTTTTAATCATGGCAGTGCTAACTCTTGGAAAAGCAGAAACTAACTTTGAAAGTCTCCCAAGCTCGAGTTAGATCGTTAAATCTCGTACTTGTGACTACCTTGCTACTGTCTTTACCCTTGGGGCTTCGCAATTCCTTCAAAGCTTGCTCTGAATTATTCTGACTACCAGATGATAATGACAAGCTTCAAGGACTCTTCTACAATGCCTTCTATTATTTTTAGTACAACCGAGTGCAATGCTGAGCGGTAAAAAGAAAATTGTAATGAGGGTTATAAAATAAATGTAGAGCATTAATACTTAAAGTATGGACAAAATATTAGGTAGGGCATAGTCTCATGCTAGGTGGCGCCAGTAGTAAAATACTTGCTAAAAACAGGTAAAATATATTTCATTATCGCCAGGAATTCTGAAACAAATAATTTTTACAACTTTAAAAAGCCATAAAAAAAGTCATTCGTTTTAGTATTTCTCAAAGAAATTACATTTATTGCTTGCAATTTTATTTCCTTGAGCATATCTCTTCAACAGTAATTTCATCAATTACTATATTGAAAACATACTGCTAACAACGCCCAAGTACAGGTGTAATATAACCTTATTAATTTTTATTATTTATATAGCTTATTACTTGAATGTGTCCTCATTTCCACACACTTTAACACCTTTCTGCTTGCCACTGACGGTTCCGGATCTTGTAGGCGGGGATATTTTTTTCAGGGCGAATTAATAGGAGCAAAATTATTCTAATAGCCTTATGGTTAAATTAATATTTAACATTTCTGCATTAATTCTAGTTTTAAAAAAAAAAGTATATTTTTCAATAAAGTATTAAAAGTTAAAAAAAAACTGTTTTTATGATTCGAGATAATGATTCGGGGAGTAGTGTATCTTCCCCTTTTAATTCTGTGCATACTTTTTGGAAACCATTAACAAGCAACAAAATCCGAAATATTGCCGAAGCAGAAGGAATATACAAAGCAAAAAATTGTGGCATTAAAAATAAATATAGCACAAGAAATCACGTTGGCATTTATGCTTATTATGGTTTGTAGTTATTGTATATTGGTATGTCGTTATTGTTTCAAAGTAAACATCAGTGTTTTAAAGACCTCAATAATTATTCTGAACAAATTAGAATAGTTTCTTTTACTAGTATCCTTCTTCTGATTTTTCCATGTTTCTTTTATTTATGTTCACTTATAAAATGTTTATTTGTTTTAAATTTGTTATTTGCCATTGTTTTTGTTACTTGTTGTTATCTCTTATTTATTTTACTTTTGTTATTTCACACAATATAATATTTAACTTTTGAAAGCTCAAATTACCTTTGACGTCATATCCATAAATAAATAAATCTAATCTTCTGATTTAAGCATGACATGCGAGCACAAATTCAGCCGATATTAATTAATTTTTTTCCTTCTATAACACAATGCCCTTTTAAATGCTACAAAATCTTCAAGCTTAGAAGGGTTGTATGTGGATATAATAACATAACTACATATGTTATATAAAGTTTATAGAGGGGACGTCAATGGTTATATTGTTTCTGAGTATATGTGACACAATAGCCTGGGGTGTAGGACTGACATGTTGTGTCAGAGAGGCTTACTACTCCATTCTGACAACTAACATACTGATAGTCTCAGCTTATGTTTACAACAATTTACAATTATATGAGATAATGAACAACCTGTAAATGATTCATTGCAGGCCGTAATTTACGAATTTACTTAAATAAATAATATGTAAACGTGGTCATCCTCCAAATTGAATATAATAATTCAGTTTTATTTTATTTCTGGATAATTTGGGATAACGTGGGACATTTTTAGAAAATATGACAAACAATATACTGATGTCAATAATTCATTTAGTAAATATTTAGTAACGGTATTTATTTTTCCTGCATGAAATAAAGAAATAAATAAATGATTGCTACACATTTCCCTATTTGCTGGATCATACAACGTCGATCACTCAACATTTATTTATTTTTCTGTTTATACAAAAACTGTATATAGACGGGGCGAAGCTCTTCTCTTCTGACATTACTATTCGTGTACAATTTTCTCCAATCTAGGTGTTTGGGCATATGTTATTCCTTCATTAAGTCGAAAATATCAATAGATTTAACCAATTGTTCACCGATAACGAGTTCCTAAAAGAAGTTAGTGAAATTACTTTTGGTTACAGATTTCCAATTTCTTGAAAGAAGCGTTTTACTGACAGATGACCCTATATTCATGAGATGTTCCCTAAGAAATAAAAAATCTCGTTTTTACAAACTTGATAAAGTAATGAAAGCTGAGAAATCTCGAAACTTTTTGGTTTTTAGTTTTCAAGGGACTATCCATTTTTACCTTCCCCGAACCCAATTTAACAACTATTGGTCTGTACGTATCTCGGCATGTTTAAAAAACGAGTCGCTTTAGAATTTAAAAATTTCATATTTAAGGCTGATGTACCGTCTTGTTCTGCACCTACCCTTTTGAGCCGTAAGAGGTAGAGGCGAGGGAGGTTTAGAGGATGGAGGAAATTTAAAAAATCAAATTTCTTTGTACTTATTATAAATACAAATGATTATTATAGAGCTATTTAGTTTATCAAGGAATGATCTATTAATTATGTTTTATGACATTTTATGTTACTATTCAATTGAATGCCGATACCTTATATCACTATTATATGAAATTTATTAAAACTTTGAGTTTATTTTATTTGTGGTAAAGGAAGTTATGTGGTGCATACATCACATTTTTGTAAAATTTCTTACTCTTTGAAGTGAATGGGGATTTTTTTTTCCAGTCATTTGTTTAATGTTTATCTTTTATTTAATATTTTATATTGAGTATGTGTAGGGATTTATATTATACAATATTATTAACACTGGCCGTAAAGTAGACTAAAGTTGCTCATCAAAATAATAGAATTTTTTTAAGATGACTTGAAGACAGTAATGAGAGATGAAGGTGAAAGGGGATTGTGAATTCTTCCCTTGAAATGTCCCCCAACTCTAATGCAATATTACGACAGAAAATCCGTGTGACGGTGAACCCATTATACCTGCCACGAAGGCCCTTCGTCAGCCATTACTGAACCAAGTGGGAAAGTAAAAGGATTTGACTGATTTTTCAAATGGCTAGCTTTTTGATTCTCTCTCAGCGATACTCCATATTGGCACATTTCAAAATTCATTCTAGGCTTTCAGAAAGGTTTTTAAAAGTCATTGTCTTCACCGGGAACAGCCTACCTGAATAGTCATTTGAATGAATCTATTGACTTCTATATAAGAGCGGTTGCTCAGTGGAATTATTTTGGTAAAATGTAACTACACATTTTTGTGTTTGTATGTATGTAGGACCTCAATGCACTAATTAATATTATTCAAAACTAAAAGCTTAAAATTATATTGAAGATATCGAATTTATTGACTTTATAGTTTCCAATTTTAGAAGTTTCTCTGTATTATGCAGCTCTGAAGATGTAGGCAAATGACTCGGAAGCAATAAAATGAATTACATTTATGAAAGTCACCTGTTTCTTTCAGTTCTAACAAACTGGTACTTCGAATATCAGAAATGTGCTCATGAAACACAAAAAAATCATTGGATATACCGTTGAAGATGTCACACTACAAGTATAATTTATATTCTTAACTGTGAAATTTCAAGTACTGCTCTGCTGATGGGTAGAATATCGTAGTTCCAATTCGTATTGTCCTCAATGTGAGCTGAAATCGAACCATGTGTTCAAAGGCATCAGGTGGACTTCGTTTTAAAATGAGGTGCTCACGTCACACATGTGTATTAAGACGTTGGCTTAGTACACTTCCAACAACTCACTCATTTGAAAAAAAAAAAAAATCAGACTTTGAAAAAGAATTTGATAGCGATCATTTTCACTGCACATAACAGCGTATACGTTACGAGTTAAGCAACGAAATCACTAGAACGTTTTGAAAGTGTCAACCATATTAATTTTAACTAAATTAAATAATGGAATTGCACTCTACTAATTTCTTCGCGTTTTTATGATTTATCATTAAACTTTGAGTGAATTTCTTCAATGAAAATATTCCGTTTGATTTCTATCGCTTTTAGCAGATTTACCTTAAGGGAAATCAGCTTTTGAAGTCATACTCATGGCTCGAGTTTTGAAAAATTTCCTCAAATGTCCATCGATCCTACCCAGGAGATGACAAAAATAATGAAGTCCGTTCATGTACATATAGCGGTCGCAATTTTGGTTTAATTGTTACCAAACTCGATATGTAATCGTCTTATGTAAAAAGAAAGATCAAGTTTGGTAATCCGACTAGTGGGAGGGGGAGTTTAGCGGCGGTATTTCGAAAATTCTTAATATGTCCGTTGTTGTGCGTTGGAACGAAAAATGTACAGAACCAATCTTATTGCAAATGTTTTATGAATGTTGGTATGTACGTTTTGTCAATATCTTGATTATCAGCCGAGATATGTGCATTTTTTAGTTTTCAGCCTTTAGTAAACCCCCACCCCTACTCCGTCATGTTAATGTTATATTATGAAGCCTAAATACCATAAATTGTTCTCATTGAACTTTTACCTTTTGAGATTAATGCAAGTAGATGACACATTTGGAAAATCTGCTCATTTAACGCAGCCCCTGCGTGACGGACTCTTTTTTTCTTCTCGTAAAACAAAGAAAGTCTAACTATCTTACTGTGCCTAAGTGGAGTCGACGATACAGACTTCTCGATATTGTTAGTTGAGTAATACCGGAATAATTGAATCAATAACCTACTGACTCGATCCATCGATTATTCAAATCAGATACAGCAGCCACGAGCAAGTGGGGTACTTATCCACAAAACAATAGTAAGCCAAGTCTCAATGACAAAAGGTTGAAAGGGGAAGTCTACCATCGGTCGTGAAAACATTAGCAATAATGTCTCTTGCACAGGTTATATTCTTGAAATTATCCTTATCTTTCCTTCAATCAATGTCTCTCTACTCCTTAAAGATATATCATAATGTCTTTTTATTCCTCTATCGTATGTAAAACGTATACAGTTATTCAAAATAAACGTCACTCACTTATTTATATGCGGATTTTCTATTAATTGAAAGAAAAAAGACTAAATTCTCTACAAGGTTGGCAGCAATTTATGTGTCTTACTTGATTAAATTCATACATTTTCAATGTTAGAGGCGTAAACATTACATTTATTCACGCGTGAATCACACGATAATTGAATTACAATCCTGAACCTTAATACAAAACGTTGTGAACTAATTTAATTATGCACATATCCTATACGCAAACACACAAATCATTCGGATATGTCACAGTTTAGTTGGAAATGTATGGTGGGACTAAGTAATTTGCCTATATCTGTCTTGGGATTTCTTTTCGTAATCACATTTTATTCATTTTTGGCCTCAGATCTCAGTACTTTAAAATTTAACCTATCTGCAGATTCGTTCACAATTATTATTCAAAGGGAAACATGGTAAAATTCTAATTATACGAATTGAAATTGTTGTATTAGCACATTTTCATAACAAATTAACAAAACAAAACTAATACTAATAGTTTAGTTATATTTATACATAGAGTGATAATTATTTGCCCTTATTGGATGAGGATTGACGTATATGTTTTTATTTCCGAATTATGATATTATGTAAAAAAAATTGATATTATATATATACAAAACAAAACAAAACAAGCTGCCCTTCTGAAGGGTTCCCCTCAGGGACAGCCTCCTAATCGGCCCAAATGGGTAATGTTAAAAGAAAAATATCACTTTTTTTTTTTTAATATTTCTTTTTGAAACAAGAAATTTGTTGTTAAATTTTGATGGGTCATGTGGAAAGGAGTGGAATGCTTTATAATGGTTGTAGACAAACTCTGGAGGTCGTTCGTGGATAATCCCAGTTCTTTTAAGAGTTTCGGCTGTCCTTTGGGATATTGCACCTCTTGCACCGATCAGCAAGCCTTTTGCACTCCATTTTTCAACTGAATATTTTTCCTTGAAGTGCCCACAGCAAGGTTCGTAAATCTTTCTCTTTTCCTCGTCTATTTCTTTCGACTGGTTGATATTGGTTTCGAACCTTACTGTGGGATCTAGGATGATTCCTTCGTTTGCTACTCTTTGGATAATGACGATATCTGCCCGTTTCGGCGACCCATCTGATGATTTGCATGCAACCTCTTCATAGATTTCCCAATCTTTGTGGTATCTTTTTATTAGTTGGGCTATGTCTGATCTTATTTTATGGTGACGGCTGTTGCGCATCAACTCTCCCCATTTGCATATTGTATATAAGAATTGGCACATGGTCGTTTGCTGTTTCAATTTTTAACTAGAGTTAATGTGAATTTTTACTATTGCAGTTTTTACTTTTTTCTTTGAGAGAATTTACTCTCTTTTCAATGTATTATTAACGGGCAACAACAAAAAATGAGAATGGAAACTAAACCCATTCAATTCGGGTACGACTGAATAAAACTGCTTTCTGTTTTGTATTTGACGTTCATACTTTTTGTATTAATGACCATACGGGAAAGGCTCCAAAGATTTTACTTAATTTAGTTCTTCTTTTCCAACTAAAGAATTAACCTTCACAAGTTTACTATTGATTCGGCCAAAATGTTATGTTACAAGTGTATTTGGATTTATGTTGATGCCATAATTTAACTTTTATATCGTCTGCAGAGTTCTTTATATTTCTACTGAAGTGTTAAATCATTTACTGATTCTTTATATGATTGTTCTGAAACTAGTTCTCTTCTCCTGTGACATTTCAATTGACCTTCCATTCTGAACACAATTGAAATGTGCAGCTTTATCAAGTTCAGCGGGGCTTTCTAATTTAAGCGACACAGAAGGGCACTCACCATTGTCAGCAGTAGCAACTTGCTACCTAATAGACAAATACCAATGAGCTTGTCGGATTCGGTATGTAAACTCGAAGTTGACAGTTGACACTTCTTTAAATATGTAAAATGTAGTCATTTGGTTTGACTTTTTAAGAGTAGAAGGACCTTTGGTAAAGTATCAAAAATTCAAAGCACGAATTGGTTCATTTTTTTAAAAATAAACTATTATTATTCGTGAACCCTCATTTTAGATTAAAATATGAGGTACCGAGGAGTATTTTGAACTTTGAAATTTCAAATTTTCACCGAATTCATATCTTAATCGTATCACATTTTGTATTATTGAACATTCTAATTAGCTAGTAAGAATAAAACTTGGCACCTACTCAATATATACATTCAGGAATGCCTTAGTGCTTTTAATTTGTAGGAAACACGTTATAATTATTTTAGCAAAATAATTTTGGTTTGATAAATACAGGATTTAAATTTAAACTGGCTACAAGCTTTCGGAGTATGTAACTTAATCTATTTTCCACAAACAATACTTCGAATTTAGTTTGAATATATAATTTTTCGAGCTCCCAATTTTACGAATAAAATACGTAAATGAGATACTCCTACGTAATAAGTGTATTTCTATAGGAGAATGTGAATAAGTCAGAAACTTTCAAACTAAGCTCCAATTTCTGTTCATTATACCCTTTCATTTACAAACAACAAAGAATATTAAACAAAAGGATTAATTTCATTATTTAGAGTCAAATTTAATGAAATTAATTGGTATATAGAAGGCTTTGAATGGGGCTTTCCTTTTATCAGAAGTTCATTGAAAACCAAAAAATAAAACCTACCTATACTCCTTTATATATGAAATATTATATATTCGCGAATTATTACGCAATTGTAGAATATTATATCTCTTATTTGTATATGAGAGTATAGAATTTTGTGACTAAAAAGCTAATTTGGATATTGCATGTTCACTATTTCATTGTCAGTTTCTTCTTGAACCTGAAAAAGGCCTGTCAATATGTTAATATTGGAAGCTAGCTTGCTTGCAATAAATGAAGTATTTCAATGGTGGATATTAATTTCAATTTATAATCCCGGATCCCGAGACCGTAGATTCATGCAACATCAACCACAAATCTGATCTAATTACAAATATAACGAATATTTTTAAAGGATTGAACGACCGATGGTGAAATTCCTCTATGTAAAATCCTACATTCAGTTATATCTTGATTGAGTGAAAAACATTATCAATTCGAATTATATTTAAAAGCTCAATGTGTGCCACATTTGATGACATTTGAGGCAACGCCAGTGAAAAAGAGGACATAGTATGTTCTTAAATTGAAGCAAGAGACATAACAGATCAATTAAAGATAATATCGTCCTTGTCGTATTAAAAATAAATTAATTGATCTCTTAATTATTAACCAAGTTAACAAAATAATTGGCTTCATTTGTAACCAGCTTCATGTAGCTCTTATTCATCAATTGACTTTTAGCCTTTGACCCTCTATTTTATGTAATGGATTGTGGATATCATAGCAGATGGCAGCTATACATTTGCATTAGTATTTGTATAGAAACGTTTTAATCGTCCAATTGCTGTACGAATTAAATAATAAATAACCGTTTTAATGTGGCTGAAGTGTTTAAGAGCAACTATACTTTTGGTCATATCATAATGTAAGAACGATTTCATTCGCCACAGTACAGAGAATTTATTCCTGCAAGCCACTTGGGCTACAACTACAGCCGAGTAGTAACCCTTGTCATCAAATCTTCATTCTCACTTACAAAGTCCGTCACGCAGGAGCTGCGTAAACTAAGCAGATTTCCCACGTGAAGTTTTACAATAGAGAAATCTGCCAAAAAAGAAGTGTAGTAAGTATTAAGGGATCACTAAAATTATACACGAGGGACGAATAGTTACGAAAACGGCCGCCAGAGCTCTCTTCGGAAAGTACCAAACAGCTCACTCCTGCCGACCAATGCAGAATACAAATGCAAATATCTCGGTTAATATTCAAGATACAGAATAAATGTATAGAACAATATTTATAGTAAATTTAATTTTCAATAAGATTGATTCTATACAATTTTTCGATCCGACGCATAATAACGGAGATATTTTGAATTTTCCGATAAACCCCCCCTCCCACTGGTCCGATTTCAGCCATTAACGAACTTGATCTTCCTTTTTACATAAAACGATTAAATTCCGAGTTTGGTAACGATCAAACAAAAATTGCGACCGCTAGAGCGTTAACAGATATATACATATATATATATATATATATATATATATATATATATATATATATATATATATATATATATATATATATAAACGGACCTCATTTTCGTCATCTCCTGGGTAGGATCGATGGACATTTGAAGAAATTTTTCGAAACTCGCGTCTTGAGTACGACCTCAATAGCTGATTTCCCTTAAGGGAAATCTGCTAAAATGTCGTTGGGGGATAGATTAAAGTTGTAGCCTCCATACTCATACTTGCTAATAGTTTATCATTAGTCAGATTATGCTAAAGGCTACGGAGGGATGGGCAACAACTCTGGCCTTGAACCAAATTTTCTCCACTCATACGTTTACTAGTTTGACTGGACTTTTCCTCATGATGCCTTTATTGTTCGATGGTCTAACGCAGAAGGCAATAGATAACCATTGCGTGTCCTTGTGACCCTCTTATCCCCTTGTTTGGTCTCGTCAAAATCAGGTTTATCTGTTCACGAGATCAATTACTAGGTGTAGCCTGTAAATACTACTTATAAAACAAATGTATTTTAACGTTTTATATAGAACTAAAAATGAAGTTTATTGTCGTTATCGAAAGTGGGGTAGTGAGGGAATATACAAAAGAAATAGCGTCAAAAATTGAAAATATCTTCGTTAATATGAGTCGGTCTGTAAAATATTTTTAATTAATCTGGTTATGGTTGTAATAATAGTTGTTGATCAACTTTATTCTTCTATAGCTCAATAATTAAAGAATTGATGTGTATTTTATAGTTTTCACTTTAAAGTAAACCTCAACTCCTACTCGTCTGACATTTACAATATGCAAATATATCATGAGACGTCCGAAAATGATAGAGATTTTTTTTTATTTTAATGTGAAAGAGGTCACTTGATTTTACATTTTTCTTGAAAATGTTTGGCTCTACAGCCCATCAAAATACCGAACCTTAACCACATGCAAGTGTTCAGGAGGTATCCAGGATCACCTGTTTTAAATTGCTAATCAGGCTAGAACCTTCAATTAATTCTTGAAAGTATTTATTTCTGTCTTAACACAACATTTCGACGTACGTCCCATAGTATTAGATTTTTTTTACATTTATTTTTGGCATTCCTACGATATACCGAGACATAAAAAATCAAGCCAATTTTTTTTCTGACACTTGTTTCTTGCATTCTCTTGAACTTGGCCGTCGATATTAGCCGTCGTAGGGGGGTCAGAGCTCACTAGTGTTCCTGAAGGTGAGATCTGAATACATTCTGGTAACACAATGATATCTCCTTCCTCACATATATCTCTGCTCTCCAATCTTCTACACCGATTTGCATACAATAGGCCACCGAAGGTCCTCGCTAAGCCACCGCGTAAGCTAGTATTGACTCCTCCTCGTATCGATTTAATTGTACAATGGGAACAATGTATTCACGCCTTATCAATTTCTGTGACGAGCAAGATGGCATATGGCATCCAGAAATATAGTTTGTCGATGACATATAATATTTGGCTATTTATCCCTATACTGTTAAGGGGCTCAGAAGCACCCTTCTAAACCTAGTTGTATCCCTACCTAGGAAGTTTGAAAGCTGCTTTGTGATTTGGCATTTAACTCTTGGCAGTTATTAAGCTTTTAAATCGAAATTCCAGAAGTTATTTGAAGCTCTAATTATATTGGTAAAGTTAAATATTTAATATCTATTTACATCTGGTAACATCTTTTATGTTGGGCATTATATGTACAATCAATTTTTATCGATAATATAAATGATTAATGTCTTTTTAGTTAACGTTCGCCACTCAAATTCATTTTAAATAGAAATTACTAAGTTTGAGTTAAATTATACTTTCATTTGGAGGTTTTTAATACACAATTCAATTCAAATTATATTTCCTTTTGATTGACCATAATAGAGATATGTAGAACGTTCATTTAATATAAATTCACCATACATTCTAGAACTTCAATTAACTATACTATTCCCTATATCTTCACTAAACTCATATTTATGGTGAGGACTAAAACTCCTTCGAATCTATTTTGAATGTATGCAATGTATCAATATTATAGTGTCATTTTGAATTTTTCTTGTCAGCCTGTGTCTCAATAGTACTTGTATTAGTACCGTTGAATCTAAATTATGATTTTCTAAAGTACATATTAAGTTTGATATAATCTCTTTCATGTGGATTTATACAGTTATTAAATTATTTAATTGCAGGTGGGGCTCAGGTTAGCCATGTGAGTTAAAGCGTTAATCTCATATGGTAAACCTAGAGTGACGAGTTCGATTCTTGCTTGGTCAAAGGAAATTATTTAGTGGTGAAATTCATTAAGTAACATTCATTAAGTAACATCCTAAAATCCCACCCTGGCTAGAGAAGGGTGGTAACCTGTAGATAACCCGTCCCAATTAGCCTGAGTTGCAAAAAGTGGACGTTAATAAATAATAATAATAATTGCTGATGTCTTCTGACATTGTTTGTTAAAATAAAACCTAATAATAACATCAAAAGCATGGAATCTTAAAATCAATTATTGTTCAAGTTTGTTAAATCTAAGAAATTAAAAGTAAGTAAGTAGAGAGAAAAAAAAAACGATGTTGTTAGAACATTTTGTTGATTCGGCCTTCGGAAAACGCACAATGTTGGTACTAAAAGGACCTATTAGAGAATACAGGCCCTAAAAATGTTCCGTAATATAGTCCTTTAGAGGCGATAGCCCAGGTTTCCACTTTGTATGGAGCGCCAGGAATTTTATAATGACTACAACGAAGAAGGTGGCCGCTGTGTAGGGTTCGATTCGCCACACGAGGTAAGGGAGAAAGGCAGTAAGTACCTCATACTCCGGTCCGGGGGTTCACTGAGATACCTTAGCGGTTATACAATGGCTGCATATGCCGATTAATACGAGACTCCAGTAATTGTCTTGGGTTTTAAATGGGCGGCGTGACCTCTCCCGCTGACAGTCCGAGCAGATTACAGGCCGTGCTCAGAAGGAAAGTTGTTTGTATTTCCTTCCTTCAAATGTCACTAAAGGGTTCACGTAGTCCCCTTGTTGGACATTGTTCCTGTCAGCGTGTCCTACAGTGCCACCTAATGATATTGTGTTTGAAAACGAGACTGACTCATGTGTTTGACCTCTTTAATGTATATTCATGCATATGGATTGCATTCATGAATGTCAGCCAAAATGCAAATGACTTACATCTTTGGTATTGTCTTACTACCTTTTAAGAAGCACTTTTATTTTTTTTTTTTAATTTATTCATGAATTTCAATGCTGGTTTATTTTGTTCTTTGGAATAACGAGTTTGATCCTCATTGCTTATGAATACTTTATAAGCTCAGTGGAATTGCAGAATTCATATTAATAGATATATTCATGTAAGACTCACAAACGTGTAAAGTTATTCAAGCTGGTTTGCTAAGTTTTAGTCCTAAAACACTAAAAATTAGACTCAGATTAGCCATGTGAGTTATAAAGCGTTGGACTTAATCTCACATTGTAATCCTAGAGTGGTGAGATCGATTCCCGCCTGGGCAAGGGAATTTATTTAGTGGCGGAATTAATTAAATAAAAACCATAGTCCCACCCTGGCTAGAAAATGGAGTTAACCTTTAGATATCCCTTCCCAATTAGCCTTAGTTTATTAAATAAAACACTAATATCGTCATTAAAGGACATTATTATGCACTGAACAGAAATTCACCCACCTGATTTATGACTCAAGACATTCAAAGACTCATATTCCCGCATGGCCTATCAGTCACGATATTTTATTTTCAAAACACCTAAATTGGTTAAAACAATAGCTTATGCTATTTTTAAGCTGAGAGAGGAAGAGATAATATAATGTATTTTTTGTTATTGTTTATTCTAATTGTATTCCGTAACTGTTCTTATTTAATGTTTTTTTTTAAAGTTTAATTTTCATGTTCTTATTTACATTTTTTAGTATGTATATAAACCATTATATAAAAATTGTTAAAAATTTTGACAAAATGCACATATAATGCAAATATGCATGGACACTCCAAATAGGCTTACAATGCACAGGAATTACGTAAAAAAAAAAGAAAAGGACACATTCCAATCGTAGGAAAATAAATAAACGTTGCCTTCCAGAAGCAATTTACGTTGTTCAGTGAGTAACCAACTTGAGATGCGTGTAAAGATTCAGCACTGCCTTTACTATCAAGTAGAATCTAGCGACTTCCTTGAAGAAAGCTCTGCAATTTCACATTCCTAACTGATTCATCATGCATTAATTGTTCCCATTTCCTTTTAATGAAATTATTTTAATTAAATGTACGCTGATAAAGAGAAATAATTACTTAGTTGGTCTTTAAAATTAATACAATATTCATCCTCCGATTGTATGAATCCATCGCTTCATATTTTGGAAAAACATTTTAATTTCCTTTTCTGTTAAATGACTCTAGATCAAACGTAAATTGATTTGGTTGGAGACATTTAAATGAGAAGAAGTTTGGTATAACATTTAAAACAAATTAAACAAGATTGTACCTTTTTTTGTAATTACAAGATTAAAGAGTTTTTCTTCTTATTCTGGACCCAATATTTTTTATATATTCTTCATATTGTGTGGCAAGGTTCAACATTAAAAGAAATGTTTTTCGGTGCAAACTTTATTGAAACTGCCCTACATTATTCGTGGCTTAACTCCTCAGGGGCTATCCCTTTTGAAAAAATAAAAATATAAAAAATTAATATCATTAATCTAACAATACCCTTAAAAATTCGTTGCTAGATATTGTATTAATGGGTGCCTAAATCTATGATATATTTATTAAATTTAATAAATCATGTCATTGGCAAGTAATCCACAAAACATGTAGGGCAGTCTCAATAAAGTTTGTACCGATTTTTTTTATTTTTATTGGTGACCCTTGCCATACAATATGAAGAAGATTAATGAGGTATTAAACTCAGTTTCGCTTATAACACTAGCATGAACAAAAACATATTCCAGCCATGAAAGTTAGTCCATAATCCAAGTATAAATTATATGCATTCCGAGTTACAATCTTGGTAGAAAAACTAGGCCAATGGTTGGCAAGTTGAACAGCTGACTTGTGAGATGATGAAGCTCACAATAGAATGCGGTGGATGAAACTTGCCCTATGAAAGTCTAATGCCTGCTCCAAAGAAGTAGAAGATGCCCATATAGGAAGATATAGAGGATAGAAAGTGAGAACGGTACAACCATATCCGCTACGTTGTGGCGTAACTTCTTGACCCCCTTCTTATCTTTATCTTTGTCTTCATCCCGTTTTGTTTTTATATCTCGGCTCTTCTGCTCACACGGGATTTGTTTGCTGTTGGGTTTTTTTTTTTTGTTTTTAGATTAAGATGTTAGTGTTACTTCCTCCATGTTTGCCGGCCTATCGCCCTATCTACTGTGTACTGTTTTTTTTACTGGATTATTCTCTTATCAAGCAAACATTAAATATCTAAGGAAAACACCTCCTTATTTCACTAAAAGTTATCTTATACCGTCGAGGGGCTGTACGACGCTAGGGTAGCTCTTCGTTACGGGGTTTTAGCTGCTTCATTATACGCTCTAGTTTTCTGGGATATTAAATTTCTGGGCCATTACGTTCAGTCTACTTTGTGCCAGTAATTCATTGGCTTCTTTATAACTTCTTTTCGGATCATTTCCTTGTTACTTTTCAAGTTACTCTTTGGAGAGCTCGTTCCATATCCAAACATTCATCTCGAGAATTCTTTCATCTTGAAATAAAGGAACCGTACCATTCATTCTTTTAAGCAGATAGAATTCACGAAATATCTGAGAGGTAAAAAAGTATGTCCTCATAAACTTCGACCGACCTAATTTCCACAGAGTAAGGCTGCACTTTTCATCATTATTAAGTATACGACGTATTTGAGTACGTTGACATTGTACTATAGCTAAGAAATACCACAAACTTTAAAATAGATTTAACATTCAGTAATTATTCATATTATGTGGAAGTTTCTTCACAGAAAACTGATGGTAAAACCTCCACATCGGGGGAAAATCCAACTGATTAAACATTTCTATTTATTTATTACAGTATACATCATCTACTATTGTCATTAGCGGTAGGTGGTTCTATATTTCTTGGAACAAACAAGTTACAGTTAAAAATACAAAAAGTTTTTTAATGTCTCTAAGGAGTTCTTTTAGGTTCGGTTTAAGGTTCAAAGCTCTTCTTGGAAGATCATATTTCTTACAATTGAGGAAGAGATTTGAGACGGTAAGATGGACATTACAACAATCGCAGGTTGGTGGGAATAAGCCCTTCAATAAATAACTATGTGTTAATTTTGTGTATCCAATTCAGACACGGGCAAGAACGACCTCCTCTTTTCGGATTTTTCTACTTGCAGTGTTCCAACGCTCGGTAATTTCTTTGATTTGTCGCAGTTTATTGTCGTGTTTCTTCGTCCAGTCTGAAGTATGAGCTTTTGGAACTCTCGTTTATAATCGTCTGGAGAGATGAAATATTTTTATTTGACTGCTTTTTTAATTATTTTTATTGGAATGCTTCTTTTATTATTTCTATTTAAATTGGTACCTATCATAGTTGTTTTAAGCACAAGTGCATTTAATATTTAGATAATTCCGTTGGCATACTTAAGCTTGTATACTTTTTAAAGATGGATAGGTGTTACTGGTTGTTTTCTTAAATTTCCATTATAATATTTTCGAGCATTCTTATCATTGGGTACTGCCTGTCAATAACCCGGTTTTTTATAAGGCCTCAAGTATGTTCAGTTAACATCGTTTCATCCTAATACATTATTTTATATTACAATATTATTAATATTGATTAAATTAAAGAATTATTGTACATAATTCTGGACTACAAAAGTTTCTTCAAGCCAGTGGCTAGAAGCTAGATAGCATATCAGTTAAGCAAAAATGTAATTTAAGAAATTACAAGAGATAATAACACTGAAGTGTGTCAGCACGCACTGATAATGAATTTAAAACATAATTATGGCACCAATTAAATTAAAATGCCAATGCACAACTTTCAACTTCAAAATTGCTCATATTGCATACTCCGGCCTCTCATACCACTTTTCCTGGGATTGTACTTGTTTGACTTCAATTATGTTCAGCGTTTACGCTGTTATTTTTGCTAATGATAATTATGTAATTATATCCTCTTACTCAAAGTTTTTCTAATTGAAATTTTTTATCACATAAGCCATATGTACGTCTGAATGACATTGTTAACAATTTTGTTTTCTCCCACCGAAGTCTGTGGACTTTTATATTTCATTGTATGATTATTGATATTTCATGGAATACTGTACATTTTCAATGGAAAATGTTATAATATCTCATCATCAGATGCTTACGATTTTTTTATTAATGTCGAGTGTGGTTGTAAGACTAAAGTTGACCTCTTGAGGAGACAAAAGTATTCGTTTCTAATTGTTGAAAATGTCGTTCACTACTAGTTCACTGACATTCAACCCCTCAACTGAATCGAACATACTTTATGACTGTAAAGAAAGAATCGGTTTGATTCATACCTCAAGTGCCTACAGTCCTTCACTATACGCGTCACAACTCATTCATAAGAGAATATATAGTCCTCGTAATTCTATCAATGGAATAGTCCGCCATATTACAATAAAACCTTGGTCAATTAAATATATTTATGTTTATATAGAGAATAATATTCTTGTAAATGTCTGTTAATGCGGGTAATACGAGGCTCATGCTCTACGCCATTGTGAGAAATAGTGCTTTGTGTGAAAAACAAAATGGCTTGGCATTATAAAAAAAACAGATATTCAAGCCCTGTATAAATTATAGGCTAACTTGGCCGTTGCATTCACTAGTGTAGGTCAAGTTCATGAATACGAATAGGTTCATTAATATCTGGTTCAATAACTCGTTACAAATATGCCTGCAAAATGAACTCAAATAAAAAGCAAAGCCAGTTATACTTTCTCCTTTTGCCGCTGGGGTGTATGTTATTTCTCACCTCCATACACGCATTAGCATGCATGTTAGTAAAACTTGCGTACGAAGTATTAACTCAACTCGACACCTACTCATTAGAAAGTCATATATATTTGACACGAATTACTCAATATAAAATACTTGTCAAAATTGACAGAAACATATTGAGAATTGTCTAAGAGAGATGCTTCACCTTGCAAATGTTACACACACCTAAGGCAATTTTAACATCGTTTAGCAACACAGAATAGTGTATGATTTCGCCTCTTTGCTTTTTTTATTAATGAGACTTTTCCTTTCTGTCTAATTCTTGCTAGGATTCAACGAAGTAGTCGAGGTTTTATAATAAACTATAGTACGATTAATTTTTTTAATTCCCTTTTTGTTTATATTCTGAAGTGAAAAGCTATAGACTATTGCTAATTATTTCATCCTGGCACATTGTTTATTAATTGAACTAAATAATCAATTTTTAAATGTTGAAGTGAAAATGAGATTATTTTATGACCAGTTCTACAATGTTTTAGCAGATTTCCCTTAGGCGAAATTTATATTGAAAATTCGAAATATCTCCGACATTATTCGTCGGATCGAAAATATATATAGGATATGTCTTATTGCAAATGTAATGTTCTATAAATTTTGTTATTTACCTATTTTCATTATCTTCATTATTAACTGAGGTATTTGCATTTTTATTTTTCTGCCTTCATTAAACCCCCACACCTACTCATGCCATATTAACAATAATCTTTTATATTATGAACACTTTATTTGAAGCCTAAATACCAAAGATTGTTCTCATTGAACTTTTACGTTTTGAGCTAAATGCAAATACGCAACGTACATGAGAAATGTGCTATGTTCACGCAGGTCCTGCGTCATTGTATTCGTTATAACCCTAAATAAGAAATTTTCATTTTATTACTTTAAACAAGTTTTTACTCCTAAAGTTGGACTATTTCAATGAATAGTATTTATGTCGGTAAATCTAGAAATATATTTTATATATGTAATTATTTTACTTAGGCCAGTTCTTCAAAATAAAGTAACTTTCTGAAATTATATTAATAAATATATATCTTTGAGATATGCTTATTTTTTTTTTAGTGGTCTCATCGTTAGTTGATATGAGTTTTCGGAATTGTTTGTAGAATACATCTTAAGATAGTTTAGTTAAATTCCAGGTATTTGTTCTGTCCTTGAACATGCTTTATATATGGATTTGTACCTGTTACAATTAATTTCGATTTCTCAATCTTGTACATTTACCTCCTTGGAGTGCCATGTGTGACAAATGCCATCGTTGAACCAAACAGTTGTCTAATATAAAAGGCGGGAAATCACTGCTTGAAAATACTCTCTAACGCTTGACGTGAAAGTTATAACTATTTTTGCAATATTTCTGTGGTCAACATACTATGGAATTCGGATATCTAAGTCCTCTTGCAGTCAGAAGGTCCACTCTCCAGTGACGGTTAAAAAGGCTTATTTGTTTTCCTTACAATGAGCTTCTTTTCAACTTTTAATACGATTATTTATTTTTAATTGTTATTCAGAAAACTTGTGTAGTTTCAATCGACATACACTTTGGCAGCTGATAGCTATTGTGTGTGTTTTGGTAGTGGATGAACAAATAAAATGTAGTGGCATATTATTTTGACATTAGAAATGGTATACTTGTAGTGAAACTCTAAAAGCCTGCTAAGAGCTTCTTCTAACTCGTTGATATCTTAATTATCAATTTTTTCGACCACCATTCGTGTGAATTACCTGAAGTTTTCGTTATAATGAATCGCTTAGTCAAATGTTATAGAACCATTCTTGTGAAACAATTAATGTTCTATATTTGTTTTATTTCTCTACACATCTCCATTAAAATGTACCGTGTAATCATTATTTTCATCATTCTCCGTTTCTCTTTCTTATTCATCCCCTATTTTTTTATTCCTTCTTCCTATTAATTATTCCACAACTTGAATTAACAGTATTTTTACAGCTACAATTTTCTGGAAGTTTTGACTAGAAAATAATTCTTTCGTCGTCATCGGTGGTTTCATTTCATTTTAATTGGAAAAGCCGTTTATTAATTTATAATTATCTGAAAGATTGTTTTATTTTTTGGATGGTGGTAAATGAATCATGGTAAATTTTATATTGTCTCTGGTAGAGGAGGCTGGTGCGACTGATCAACAGTTGTTTTAAGAGAGTGTGTCTACATGATTCTGTCAACGAACTACGGAAGTGTGCTGAGAGATAATGAGAGCGGGTCATTTCAGACCACTCAGTCAAACTATTATTATCGTGAAAATTCCATCTTTCCTCGCCTTATCGGCAGTTTCGGGGAAACACTCCAGGGATGCGTCACTACTTGTTCTCACCTCGCTGTTTATAGTTTTTTTTTGTTTCGCTGATTCAGTATTTACTCTGCTGTAGAACAGTGACAAGCGCTTTTGTCATTCGCTTCATGCCGAAGAATGTCTATAAGAGGATTGAGGTAAATAATTATTTTATTTATATAACAAAATAAATTTGATTACCCCAAAAAATAAAGATGTTTTCTTATTCAAGACAAATTTCATCTGAATTAAATATGTCGTAAGAAATCAGGACAAATATTGAGTAACACGGACTGAGTGAGACTTTATCTTCACTATAAAACAATATGAAACTAATAGAAAAATGGATTTTAGTTATTCTCAGTTAAAAACCTTAATTGATAAATTTAGATGATTTCCCTTAATAAACATCACCTATTGAGGTTTTATATTTAGAAAAACTTGGAATTATCGTTCTAAAATATAACACAGTGTTCATGAAGTTTACAACTTAATATTAGTTTTATTAATTTTCATTGATTGAGTAGATAATTTTTATTTTTTTTCTCAGAAAATTATGATTTCATATTCCCAATCCCACTATGGTTCCCTTCGTATTATTAAATTAGTTATTGGGTTTTTTTGAGGGAAGAGAATAATTACTACAACAAATTCTAGGATCGCGAATGCTAGGGAAGGTATTCATGTCTACCATATATTGTAATTAGGTCATAAAAAATGAAGAAAAAAAATGACCTCTAAATATTATATGTTTCTAGTATTATTTTACTGTTTAAGATCGCGCATTTAACTTAATTTTATTTTGATAATGTGATGTATCACTCTCTATCCCTTTCGTATTCCAATTTCTTCCTAAGAGTTGCCCTATTTTTTTTAATTAACTAGTCTCATAAATTAACAAATATAATTCATTTCAGTTATTCCATGACTTCATTAAATTCTCCTTCCTGAGTACATAGTGCTCAAGAAATCATAAAATATAAGTTAGGGGTATTATGGCTTTTTATAATATAAAACGTTTTTAGAAACTCACTGAGTAATGATTTCCTAGCATGTAAAAATGAATTGACCCATTTTTAGGATTCTTTATCGGCAACTATGAGTCTACATAGTCCCTAAGATTCATTTTATATATTTTTAATGACTAAATATAATTAAATTGTGCGAATGATATCTTAGAGTACTCATAAAAAATACTGGGATTTGAATTTTAGTCTCCCTCTCTCTTCTAATCTAATTCTAAGTAGCTGATTTTTGCCATTTTAATGGCGTGAAAGTCTCGTAGTTGCTATAATTACAACATATTTTGCCTAAATATATTTTTTTTACTTGAACCCTGTTTTAGACACAATATGGTTATTATAAGTGCAAAGAATTTGTTTATTGTGAATATAATTAGTTCAATTTTTGATGGTATATTTCCTTGATAATATGTTTTATTGTTAATATAAACGTCTTTCTGTAAACTATCTATAATTTGCGTTCTCAAAATCTCCTTTCTTCCTCCAAAGGAGGCCGCATTGGCTGGAAAACAAGTAGAAAGTTTCGTGAAGAACAAAAATAGGCAGCTGAATAGTCAAGACTGTCCCAGGAGGAGGTCAAGCTGGGGACCCATTGACCAAGTTGATCAATTTGAGATAATGACTCAAACTAAACCTTCCATTTATACTTTTACTTCAGTAATGAGAGCAATAAAAGAAACCACTAAACCGTGGAAACATCCTTTCTCTTCCATTCTCCCTTTGACATTCATTACGTTGGTCTTTTCTTTTGACACTTTCCTTTTCTTCGTTCAGTCCCGGGATTTTCTTACGAAAATTATACCTTTCTTCTTTGGTTCAACATTTAGATAAAACTTATTCTTCTTATAATTATTTATATAATTACGTGGGAATGCAATTGACGCTAGCTTCATTAAAAAATAAATGAAACATCTCTAATGGAGGAAAGAACTTTGTATTAACTGCCTGTGTACTCTACTTAAATGTCATGTTGGTGGTTCATTGAATGCTAATGGTTAATGTTCTGAAGGCTGCATTTTTTTTGGTCGATTGTTGTCAAATTCGATACTTTAACTTTTCGTGTAATATCTATAGGCTACATAGTTAGTGGCTGAAATAGGATTAAAAGGCGTTTAAACCCTGCCTCAGGAACTGGCATATTTCTCTGTTAAAACTGTAATACAAGATTCTTGTTGATAATGCGATTTTAAACAATGGAATAGTGGGCAGAATGTGATATGACGACATCTATACGCCATAACTGGGAAAATTTTCTTACTTTAGGGAACTCTTGCGTGACAAACATTTGTACACGATACAGACTATCATTTCCATTAAACATTTGCAGGGTAGATTGATGAGTCTATGATGATGTCCTGGTAATTAAACATGGTTCTTTATAATTGCACAAAACATAGATACACATTACCTAACTAATCTATAAAAAGCTCACAATTTACGTTAGACGAACACCTTCTTTCCTGAAGGAATTATTTAATCTCTCCCAAAAAGCTGTTTTTCTTGCTGACTGTTTTTACACTATTTGTTCTTTTCTTTTTGGTTTTTGTTTGTCAGCAAGTACTGACGATAAAGCACTGACTCTGAAATTGTACTTTGCATAAATTAAAACACATAAGATGAGGCCTTTCTATTGACCCTGAAACATTTAATATTCTCAAAAAATATCATTTCTGAGTGTGTCAGTCGTTAATGATTTAAATTGATTATTAACTCAAAAATCTATTTTAAAACATCATAAATTATAATAGGGATTAATGAAAAATTGATTGTTATATTTACAGTATTTTTATTGCAACATGTTGAAAGTTAATATTCAATAATACATACGTTCGCCACCTTTTCTCATGCTGGGCGACAGCAATTTTCCCATTCTGTCCCCTGTGTTTAATCTTATTTATGTTGATATAAATTCATATCGATATAACACTCTGAAGGCGAGCCATATATTACATTTATTGGCACGCCCACTTGTATCATAAAAAGCTGTTCCAAGAGTTGGCAAGATATAGATATGCTAATCCGCCATATTATTATGATAACTTTATCATTAAATGCATTGCAGGGAGTATTATTTTTGTAACGTGAGATACACTTCACTATATTGTACTCTAGACTGTAGATATATATTGTAAAAGTTATATAGTTTTCTTTATTCCAGTGTTTACGTCGTTGTTAATTCGAATATGTAGTCATGTGGACGCTCTTTTCAAAAGCCGTTCATTTGTGTATAAAGTGCAGGTTGGGAGCATTCAATAGCAAAAATGTATTTCTTGGGAAGGCCATGTATAGAATAGACTTCGCAAAAAATTATTCTGGTGTCAATGCAACTGAAGCTGTTGCTGACAATACACTTTTAAATGACTTCTTAAACATAGAATTCAATTTCACTTTATTGCAATTAATTTTTAAGTTTGCCAGGAAATATAAACAATAATTTAAATATTGTATATGTGCCAACAGGAAGTTTTGAATCTCAAAATTGTATCTGTCTCCTTCAGTGGATGACTATAGTTGTTATGCATTTGCGAGGGTTATCTGACCCCTATTATTATTAATATTATTTATTTATTTCAATAAATGAACTCCCAGCTTCGAAAGGTAATTGGACTAGGTTATCTACAGGTTGCTATCCTTCTAGCTAGGACGGATTGACAAGTTTATTTGATATGTCTGTCAGTAAGTAAATTCTCACGGCTATACACAAGATTAAGTTTTTCTGATTATGGGAGATGATGTACCTCAACAAAGTGGCTATCCTATCCAGTTCATAACGAATTTCAGCAAACCTGGCTATTTTCAATACTGACACTGAAATCGCATTTATTTCACACAAAGATGTATCTCACTCCCTCACTCTCTCTCTCTCTCTCTCTCTCTCTCTCTCTCTCTCTCTCTCTCTCTCTCTCTCTCTCTCTCTCTCTCTCTCTCTCTCACACACAAACACACACACACACACACACACAGACAAACGCGCGCAAGCACAACACCATCACGACAAACTCCTTAAAGTAAATTCCTTATTTGTATTTGATGTGTTATTAATTGGATTATAATTAAAGTCTCCATTTTTGTTTCAGGTAAGTGACGCCCAGGGCACAGCACACTGGAGCTGGAGCCTACTGTGTATGTATTCAGTTTAAATGACATCTAAAATTTTAATTAACATATCAGCTTTCTAAGAACGATCCAAAAGAGTCATGCGAAATGCTCTTTTTCTTTTCACTCGAATTTTCTCTGTCACATATCACTTTAATATGTGTACAACAAAGTAATAACAAGTTATGTAGTACAATAAGAGTATTGTACTTTATTTGATGAGCTTTTTAATATTCAAATGTATACATACATGTATAAAACATAGTGCGAAGGGAATATATTAACTCCGAGAACAACGTCTCCTTGTTCTTTACTGTTAATGTAGTCACCGGTTTTTTTTTATGGTTACACAGTCTGGTTTCATTTTACATTTGCAGATCCCCTAGAGATTTATCTTTATATCTTGATACTTAAGATTTTAAGTGAAGGCTTTCAGAAGTGAAAGCTACCGTATGAGACTCGCAAACATTTTACATTTCCCAAATGGGTTAACAGCTTCATCTTTCTCTTTCGTTAAAGGCTAGGATATGATTTGTGCTTTGCATATGTAACCGGAATATACAGGCCCTCTCACTAGAGCTGATCCAAATTATATGTGTGTATGGTTGAGAGAATATATATATACATATATTATACACGCGGAAATATATGAATAGATGGTCCATGATTGAAAAATGTATTTACAGTGCATCTTATAATCATATAATACGATAAAACAATTAAGAAGCAATCTTAACAACTTATGTTCCATTTCATTCATGCTGGAGGACAACGACCTTAAAGTGAAAATCTCATTACTTTTCAACTCATAATTGATTAATGCTATCGTGCTCCGAACTCATAACTGTGGGTTTCTTTTTGAAGTCGTTATGAAAAAGCAAGTGCTTATTTCGAACAAGTAATTTACTTCATGCTTTCTACACACTATACCATCTGCTTTACATTCAGTGCGCTACCGAACCAATATATTTCTTTCAAAGCATACGAACATATATGAACATTATGCAGTGTTCAAGAGCCATGGAAATAATAAATGGGAAAATTCCAGTTGAAGGGGAAAAGAAATGATTCATTCCGTATGCTTGGAGTAATTCCATTTTCAAAAATTTTCAACAAAGGCAGGAATTCGAACCCATGGCTCTTAGTTTATTGAGTACATTGACTCCGCGCCGTAAACCAAGTGATTTCCAAAAACACCAATTCTTTTTGACAATGAAAATGGTGATTAAACATTTAACATAACAGTATGCACGATATATACTGAGTAAACTAAGCAGACATGCAGACATACAATGGACAACCTTCAGGGGGCCGTCTTAGGAATTGCACACATGTCAAATAGCTATCATATGAAGCCTTCAATCTCGTATTTCTCTATTAGACCAGGATCAATGTCGAAATACTATTATTTGAATCAGTTTTTTGGTGTATTAGGTTTGGGGTAAATTATTAATAATATCAAAATGTTTCTTTACAGACATTTGCTATGACTAGACTTGGGCAGCTGAGGGCTTGCGTTAGAAATGATTGAGTTGCTAATTACTTGTTTTATTCATATTCACACTGTGAGTGGAGTATTAGTTACTTCATTCATTCATATAGCTCTGTGAGTGAGATGTTTGTTGTTTATTTATATATATATATATATATATATATATATATATATATATATATATATATATATATATATATATATTTGTCTTACCGCTCTAGCGGTCCAATTTTTGTTTGATCGTTACCAAACTCGATATTTAGTCGTTTTATGTAAAAAGAAAGATCAAGTTCGTTAACGGCTGAAATCGGACCAGTGGGAGGGATGGTTTAGAGAGGAGGATTTTCGAAAATTCGAAATATCTCCGTTACTATACGTCGGATCGAAATATTGTACAGAATCGATCTTATTGCAAATTAAATTTACTATAAATATTGTCATATACATTTATTCTCTATCTTGAATATTAACAGAGATATTTTATTAAATTTGGGCCGATAACGGATTTTTGAATTTCCCGCCAAAAGCTAGTTCGGCCCTTTGCCGTAACTGTTCGGCTCTCGTATGGAGATTTCTCTATTGTATAACTTCACGTGGGAAATCTGCTTAGTTTACGCAGCCCCTGCGTGACGGACTTTTATTCATATTCTCTCTGTGAGTGGGGTATTAGTTACTTCATTTATTCATGTAGCTCTGTGAGTGAGCTATTTGTTAGTTATTCCGTTCATATTTACTCCGTGAATGTGCTACTAGTTACTGGTTTTATTCATATTCACTCTGTGAGTGGAGTATTAGTTACTTCATTCATTCATATAGCTCTGTGAGTGAGCTGTTTGTTAGTTATTTCGTTCATATTTACTCCGTGAATGTGCTACTAGATACTTGGATTATTCATATTCTCTCTGTGAGTGGAGTATTAGTTACTTCATTCATTCATATAGCTCTGTGAGTGAGCTGTTTGTTAGTTATTTCTTTCATATTTACTCCGTGAATGTGCTACTAGATACTTGGATTATTCATATTCTCTCTGTGAGTGGAGTATTAGTTACTTCATTCATTCATATAGCTCTGTGAGTGAGCTGTTTGTTAGTTATTTCTTTCATATTTACTCCGTGAATGTGCTACTAGTTACTTGTTTTATTCATATTCACTCTGTGAGTGGAGTATTAGTTACTTCATTCATTCATATAGCTCTGTGAGTGAGCTATTTGTTAGTTATTTCGTTCATATTTACTCCGCAAATGTGCTACTAGTTACTTGTTTTATTCATATTCACTCTGTGAGTGGGGTATTAGTTACTTCATTCATATAGCTCTGTGAGTGAGCTATTTGTTAGTTATTTCGTTCATATTTACTCCATGAATGTGCTACTAGTTACTTGTTTTATTCATATTCACTCTGTGAGTGGGGTATTAGTTACTTCATTCATTTATATAGCTCTGTGAGTGAGCTATTTGTTAGTTATTTCGTTCATATTTACTCCGTGAATGTGCTACTAGTTACTTGTTTTATTCATGTTCACTCTGTGAGTGGGGTATTAGTTACTTCATTCATTCATATAGCTCTGTGAGTGAGCTATTTGTTAGTTATTTCGTTCATATTTACTCCATGAATGTGCTACTAGTTACTTGTTTTATTCATATTCACTCTGTGAGTGGAGTATTAGTTACTTCATTCATATAGCTCTGTGAGTAAGCTGTTTGTTAGTTATTTTATTCATATTCTCTCGGTGGGTGATCGTTCTATTTGCATGTTCTGTGAGTGAGCTGCTAGTTACTTGTTTCGTTCATATTCACCCTGTGAATGAGCTACTAGTTACTTGTTTTATTCATATTCACTATGTAAATCAGATCCCGTGAAGGGTATTTAAATTGTATTAAAGGCTTATGCGGACGGCGCAAAGGTAGGCTCTGAAGTGAATGCTTGCAATTACTTTTGTATAAAACCATGGGAATCGTCGCTTCTTAAGAAAGGCAATATCATGAAAATTTACTTAATAGAAGTTATTTATGAATTTTAGTTTGTAGAGATAATTAACAATAAACGGACAGTCACTCCACTATAAGAATAAATAAAAAATACTAGTTTTTATAGTGGTTGATTAGCATTTTATTGAAAACTTGATGATGAGACCCCACCATCCAGTGACAACAGATATAGAAGTAAATAGACAAGTAGCTTCAACAAATTTTTGAATCGTTCGTTCACTTTTGACATAAACATAATCACAGATACAGCCCACCATGCTTGCTTTATACAACCACGCCATTTGACGCGGAAAAAAAGAGACCAAGTCAAATGAATTTACGCCTTGCAGAACAGGCGGATGGAAACCTTTCGACTCATTTGGCCGTTGTACACAGCGGCATAGCACTGCTATATGAGGGCTGTACGAACGAGCTGGACAATGGGGGAGCACTTCGTCACAGTGTCGAAAGCTAAGGGTTGGCCTTGGTCTCAAGTAGGCATGGGTCACTTCTATAAACTATATTCCCCTTTGTGTGCTTAATCTTGTAAAGGCACGCTATGTGATATACGGTAGTCTGCCTCCATTGGCAAGGACTGCTCAACAAATATCACCCCGCTCCTGACTCAAAACTTATGTATACCTCAGAACAAACACATAGGACGTTTTTTTCTCTCTTTCTATGTAGTAAGAGAGAAAAAAATGTTCGATGTCAAATACAATGATACATATATATCATTGGATCGCTACTGCCAAAATGCATTCTTCCTATATATGTATATTAAATTTAAAATAAAGTTTCCAAAAAAGTAAAAATCGAATCTTAGCTACGTTTGACATTTGTACAACAAAATTACTTAAGAGTTTATAGTTTTATTTGCCATCCCCCATCTATAGAACTATATCCAGCTTCAATATATCCAGCCCGGAGAACTACCTGACATTTAAAACAAACATAAAAAAGCTAAGATCTGTTAGCCAATTAAGAGTATCAAGCTCAGAGTACACAAAACTTCAATCACGAAACAAAACTTTTTCATTCAAAGCTCTGGAACCTTGCAATTTTTGTAAACAATTCATCCCTAATAGCCTGTCACATATACTTCTCTACTGTGAAAATCTCATTGAAGATAGAAATAAATATCTACGAACACTTTCCTCAGCAGTCAGTGATGTACATAAAATTGAATAGATACTTAGTATCGAATGCCTCGAAAAACTACACAACATTTACTACTTCATCACTTCAGCATGCAATACTCTGGAATCTATAAGTGCTGATGGACCACACTCCAGTTAAATGTTATAATAAGACGAATTTATATAATTATAGAATGCTATTAGTTATCTTTATGTATTATATTTACTGTTTACTCTACATTGCTTTTTTTTTGTTTTTCTTTTATTCTCTTTTTATAGCCTTATTATTATTGAACTCAAGAATTTGGATTTAATTTATTTATTTAAAAGACATAATTGTTATTTGTTTATTTAATTTGTACAAGATATAAATCTTTAACAAATAAATATATATTCTATTCTATTCTATTCTAGTTTTATTTTAGCCTGGGCATTTTATTTAGTGACGAACTCTTTAAATAAAAACTTTAATCCCACCATGATTAGAAATGGGGTGTAATCAGTAATAAAGCCAATAATAAAATAAAACTGCTAATTTATACTTCATATTGTCACTTGTATTACAAGCCTTTTTTTTTTCTTATATACCTCAAACACTTTTATTCTGTGGACCATTATTGGGTTTTTCTATGATTTTGAATAAAAATGGTAATAACCTGTAGATAACCCGTCCCAATTAGCTATAGTAGCAATAAGTGGACGTTAATAAATAATATATAAGTAAAGAATCGCTCACAGAAAACATACATCTTTTTAAAAACGTTCTAGAAGGCTTTATTTGACCAGTGCATTGGAACAGAGGAATTATAGAAGTGAGGGTTTACTGAAAGCTAAATACTAAAAACGACTAGCTCCATTAATATTCCACTTATGAAAAAGTTATTAAACAACAAAGCGCCAACAGAATTCCAAGATTGGTTCTTTAACATTTACACATAATAACGAATTTTGAAATTTCTAATTCCTCTATCAGGGGCGCTTTCAGCCATTAACTAATAAGATTTAGATTTAAATGAAATAATTTAATATCCAGTATTATGTAGATTAAACTTTTTCGAATACAGAACCATACTTGATAAGTTATTGATATTTAAAAAAAAAATTGTATTTATTTCGCATGATGAAGGCAATAAAACAATATTAATAGTAAATAAATAAATATTTTAGTGACGAAATTCATTAAACGACATCCTAAAATCCCACCCTGGCCAGAAAAGGGTGGTAACCTGTAGATAACCCGTCCCGATTAGCCTAAGTTGCAAAACGTGGACGTTAATAAATAAATGATAATAGTAAATATCGAAACTTAGGTATAGTTTGACATTTGTACAACAAACTTACTTAAGCGTTTATGATCATGTGAGTAATGAATCACTCAAAAAAAAAAAATATTTCATAGCATTCTGGAAGGGGGATTTTGGGGTAGATTCGGACAGGTGCACGGGAGGTTTTTGGAAATCATTTAATTTAAAAGAAACTAAATAACGGATTGCTATTCAATGTCTGAATTAAAACGTGTGAAAATGTCGCATGAGCTACAGGACACATAGATAATAGTTGTAACCAGACTTCGAAATATACATTCATAACTAACACCAAGGTACTTATTGACGAAAACTGGTAAAGCTTGCTGATGGACTTACAGCATTGGACTAACAGGCATATATATACTTACTGACTGCCTAAAACAGAAGGAATGATTTCTTATTACCGTTTGTATTTATTCCCTTAACATTCACAGTGGTGTTACGAGTTTGTAGATATCTGTTGTAAATCTCCCCTTGGGAAATCTGTTTAGTTTACGCAGCCCCTGCGTGACGGACTTTTTAAGGTTACTCTATTAAATCTATTTGGCCTTGTCTATTAGAAGTACAAGGAAGCTGGCGATGCTAAGTCGATTGAGTAACAACTATGAGTCAGTCTAGTTTTATCACTGGGAGTGACAGCAAGTCATCTCCCCCCCCCCTCCCTCGCTACCTCTTCTCTCTCTCTCTCTCTCTTGCTCTCTCTCTCTCTCTCTCTCTCTCTCTCTCTCTCTCTCTCTCTCTCTCTCTCTCTCTCTCTCTCTCTCTCTCTCTCTCTCTCTCTCTCTCTCTCTCTCTCTCTCTCTCTCTCTCTCTCTCTCTCTCTCACACACACACACACACACACACACACACACACACACACACACACACACACACACACACACACACACACACACACTCGCACTCCTTATCCGTTCATAGTCATTCTTTATTTCTGCTCTTCCTTTTAAATAACAGCTGTCACTCATTCCTATTAATTTTTTTCCGATACTCAACCATTGCTTTCTCCCGGGGATGAAGCATAGAGAAGCATATAAAATGAACGGCGTGAGTTAACTTCCTCTAGAAGTGCACAGTGGATATCCGAAGATCTTGATCTAATTTGATTGTCAAAAAAATATTAATAAATAGTACAGACAATTTATTTTCTTGGCAGCGCTTCTACTACTACATAGACTCGATGGACATTTGAGGAAGTTTTTTTTTAAAAATCGCGTCATGAGTTCTACCTCAATAGTTGATTTCCCTTAAAAAACGGATTAACTTCATTAAATTATACATTTATTGAATGAATATATTGAATTAATGCGGTGTTGTACAGAGTTTTAGCTACCCTCTTTTCTCTTTTACTGGTTTGGCTCTTCATTTTCAGCTTCCCCCGCTCCGAAGGCGACGAAAAGCGTCGTAAACTGGAAGTTAGGAAATACCTTGTACATTATCTATCGGTAATTGTTATTGATGTTGCAGCGATTAATCGATAGTGATATACCGAATGGAGTTGTTGTACGGTCGATACTAGGTATGTAACTTGTTCCCCTTGGAGAGATAAAGCCGATATAAGCACACCACCTCTCCCCTTCACAAGACAATAGCTATTACCTGTTCAGCACTTAAACTCCTGTTCGTATTCCTTTATTTATGACGCCGGCCTACGAAGAACTCGGCTCAAGATGGTTCTCCTCGATAAACTCTACAATTCAATAATATTTCCCTCAGCTGAGTACTGAAATACGGACAGAAGATATAATACGTAAGTGGAGGAACTATTTAATACGAACGGAACAGCTGATCACTGAAATGTCTCATATTCGCCACTAGCATCACTCAGTCCGTTTATTAATTATTTTTGAGTAAACTTTCACTATTCACCCAGAACATAATACGTAAATTATTTGATTCACTAGAGTATAGAAAGGCACACATTTATCTACAAGACAAAGCATAAATAGTACATCAGTAATAATAATAATAATAATAATAGGTTATGCAACAAATCGTATGAGTACATTCAACATATTATGGCTGGATGTGAAATACTTGCTGGGTCCGAACAAAGGCACAATAACGTGGCAAAAGTATACCATCAAGCTTTAGCGGAGAAATTCGGCATGGTAGACAGAAAGGTCGCTTATTATCGCTATAGTCCTCAAAAATTATTGGAACAAGACAATGTTAAGATGTAATGGGACGAAGCGATGATAACTGATCATACTGTATGACTAGATCAATAAGACTGCTGATATTATTGACATTGGCTATCGAACTAAAAGAGGTATACAAATTGAAATCTACTATAGTCACGGCTATTATAAACTGCTCAAAAATGAATAGTGATATTGGTAGGTTGGTAGGTTTTGTGGTATTTATGGGGCCTAGCATTTTTTTTAATTATAAATATCATTAATATTTAATATAAATTATTGTCTTTTCCCCCCATAAAAAATTTATTTAATTAAGGTCGATTTAATTAAAATTAATAGGATAAGAAAAAAATAACCAATATCCCTATTCATTTTTGAACAGTATAGTAAGTTCAAATGGACTCGTGGCAAAAACGTAAAAAATAGCAGGCACCAAGTATTTAAATTTGCCAACAACAATTATAAAAGAAGCCCAGCAAGGGGTACTTCTTGATACTATAAGAATTGTGCGAAAAAATTTCAATTCCCCTTAACATATCACAATCACAAACTCGATATCGGTTGGATTTTCCCCCGATATGAATTTTATTCCAGTTTTTACTAAGTATAAACCTCCCCCAAGTTAATAATATATATATATATATATATATATATATATATATATATAAAACACAATCGATAAAATATTATACAATGTTATTTGATTCGTTTAATTTAAATTTTAAACGCGTGACTTCAACCGAGAAGTCAGTCTTCCAGAGGCTACGTAAACTAAGCAGATTTCGTATAACACAAGGTATAACACTTGTGATCTCATATCACCACTTTTTTTTCTATTTATATGGGATACTGAAGGAAGAAAGTACGACTAACTCCCTTAATACTTGAGTTACCAAAAAAATGCATAGAACCGCAATTGTAGAAAATGAAAAGTTTAACAAGATTGGTTCTATAAAATTTTATGATCTGACTCGTAATAACGAAGACATTTCGAAAATAGACACCAAGGAATCTATTAAAAATTGTGTGATGAGTACAACCACAATAGCTGATGTTTGTCATCTGGACAAATTTGGATAAAACTACTCAAAACATGGTTAAATGAAAATAAATATTAGAGAAATAATGAAGGAGCTATCAAACAGCTGGCGATTAGATGTGGATTCAGATTGTACGGAATGCAGGAAATTTCTCCGCTAATGGCATTATCTCCGATTCAAGATAATATGTGATTTGTAGTGGACTCTGGATCAGCCTCTTGCCTTATAAATCATAGCTTAAACCACAATAAATCAGATTTTCTGCCGCATTTCACGATAAGATACTTCACCATGTAATGCCGTGACGCCACGTATAAATGCCATATATGCATATATTGTAAGCGGAGAAAAGTGCCAAAAAAGAAAGATAAACGATTGGCAAATGTGTGTAGGTAGCTTTTCGTACGAGCTCCATAGATTCCCATGCTAGGAATTGAGCCCGCCGACCTGGGAGTGAGATGAAAAAACAGGAAGGATGTCCCATTTCCACTGGATGGGGGTACTCCTGACTAACAAAGGACCTCCCGAACCATCCTCGTTCCAACTATATCACTTGCAACACGATACTCTCGACACGATAAAAAGGAGTATCCGATATAGCGCACAGACATAATTAATAAATAAATAAAACCCTGTGAACCATTGCACTATAACATTCAAGTAGAGAAATCTTCAGAATGCAGTTACTGTCTACGTCTATATCCCGTAACTTATCACGAGAGTTAACCTCAATAGCTTAAGAATTTTTAACAGTTTAATAAATAGTTACTTATTTTAAATAAAGCTTAATTCGTTCTTATAATTACTCTAATTGAAATAGATGTCATTAGGGGTCAAGAACAGATATTTCCAAACCATTTCTTTTCTTACGGACTGTATGTAATACAAAACTTTGTCTTACTGTAACCAATGAGAAAATTACTCAATTTCCATAACTAGTATTCATGCTATTTTTTTATTCCTTAAAATTTCAAGAGAATCATTTTATTGTAGAAATTTTTTATACAGTTTGTGGGGCTGCTCAATTACATTAAGATACTGAAGCACACAGCAACTTAGTCAATCCCTAGGACAACAGTAAAACAATACATATTGTATTTAGTCAGCTCAATAACTAAAATCAATCGAATTTAGTATAATAATAACATTGGTCTCTTAATATAACACTCATAATAATTGTAGAATCAGAATTAACTCTTCATAGTCGGCTTCATTACGTTGATATTCACCCTGTTGGGTACATGGGGAAAACATTTCGCAGAAGTTGGGTTAACGAAGCAGATTTCCCAGTTGAGTCACCTACTTGCATTTATCTCTAAACGTAAAAGTTCAATGAGAACAATATTTGGTCTTTAGGCTTCAAACAAAGTGCTTCATAATATAATAGCTTATTGTTAATATGACATGAGTAAATATCTCGGATAATAATCAATATATTTATAACATTTTGATCGGACCTCATTTCGTCAACTGCTAGGTAGGATTGATGGACATTTGATGGAAATTTTCGAAACCCGCGTACACGTACAAAAAAAGATTCGTAAAATCCCCTTAATTATTCATTAATAAAACCATCTTAAGCAACGGTCGTTCAAAACTATGTTTCTGACCCACTTTCTCATCGATTAAAAAGTACCAATTAGTAAAATATTTTCCCAAAATTAATAGAGCACTTCTTTCAGCCAATAATAATCAAAAGCTTAACGTTACTCTGAACCTTTGTACTTGAGGTATGTAGATGTTTAACTGACGAATACAAAAAACATAAAATGCACTGACGTGGCTTTACAAAAGATTTGAAATTTTCACCATAACTTCGAATACAAACTAGGTTACATAAGAGTTCGTTTCATTGTAGCAGCAAATATAATAGATTTTTTCTTTAAAAAAGTGTCCAACTACTTTAACACTCCAAAATATCCACCATATTGAGAATATGAAAATAAAAACATATGCTATTGATTTGCTACGACTTCGTGATCAGTTTAAGTTCAAAATGCTTCACTGCTTACCAATTTTTTTTTTTTTAAATAATTTGATCTATATTGTTATTGTTCATTGTTGTTTGTAACTCAGTGAAATAGCTGGGCAATAAGATTAGTGTTATTCAAATTCAAGTACGTAGAACTTTTTTTTTAATGTCGACTTTATTTGACTTAGGCGAATCGGGGATATATAAAACAATTGTGCAATGATGGCATATAATTTCTACTTTTTAAACAATCACTTAAATATATTGCTCAATAAAATGTAAAGTGAATACTACAATTATTTAATTATTATTATTATTTTTAAAAGGTCAATGGCTCATTGAGCAGAGCCCTATTAAAGAAATAAATCCTCCAAGAAACGCAACAAGTTGTAGTGTTGCAACTATAATAATAGTTAAGTTAATTACTTACATTGAAGTAAATGTTACACAACAAGAGATTAACATTGTCATAAAACTTTGAGTAGCATAAGTACTTAAAAGTATATGAATAAAATCACTTTGTTCTATCATGTCGGTTAGAATATTTGAAGGTGGTACATCTGTATGTTGTTAGAGCCGGCAACTTAAACAAACAAAAAAAAAAAAAAAAAAAAAAAAAAAAAAAAAAAAAAAAAAAAAAAAAAAAAACCTGAAAAAAACTTAGAAAGAGTAAAAAAGATCGTTGAGAGAAACCATTGGACCTCGGAACTTCTTGTAACTTTTAAATGCCATTGTAACTAAATTTAGCTTAGATCTTTGCGACTTTGAACTGTGGTTGCTTTTAGTTCCACGTTCGTTTTCGATACATATTATTTATGTTAATTTGAAACATTAAACTTGAGTAAAAGCTCCATTAGCTTTCCAATCGTATATAGATGTTTGCCGTTTGGAATTGTGGAAATAGAATCTTCGTAGATCCTAGGCTATTTAGTTTTGTTACTGCTAAATTTAATTTTATTTCATCTTATTTTATTTTTTTAGCATATTTTCTTAAACCGAGGTAAGCAAGTGTTTATTTTTATTTAAATAGGATTTTAGAGTGTAAAATCTGTAACAGAACTGAATATTTTTTAACAATGTTATTGTTGAAGGTACTTGGAATGTAGAAAATATCCAATTCTTCACATGGTTTTTATTTCAGCGGTAAGCCCTTTCAATGACTATTGCCTCCATGTGAAGAACTACTTTCACGCATTCATTGGGACGGACAGTCTTCCCAATGAGTGCATGCAAGTAGCTTTTAAGATGGAGACAATAGTCATTGAAAGCGCTTACCGCTGAAATAAAAATCTTGTGAAGAATTGGAGGGTTTCTTCTCTCCAAGTGCACGATATTCTTCACTTCCAACAAAACTACTGTGAAATATTCTTGAAGGCTTCAACATGGCTGTCAAAGCATTTCAGGATTATGTAATCTTGTTGTTACTTGGCCACTCTTTTTACACTTAGTAATTTGGTTATTACCTCCAAATTCCGAACAAAGGTTTTTCTAAGCATGAGCTAGTGACATTATAAGATTTCGTGTTAAATGTTGTATACCCGCTGTTTGTGATGTGGAGCAATATTTGGAGCTGGGAGGTGGCTGTATAAATAATCGGGCCCGAGCTGGCTGGCGATACAGACCGGTTAGTCCATCAGCACGGTTCATTCCACCTAACCGCCTCCTCGTTCTTTATGAAAAATACCTCGTATATCCTAATTTTTGTTGACGTTTCCAACAATATTTATTTAATCAAGGCTCATACAGCTCTGAATTTATCATATTTCAAATTAGGTGTTATAATGTAAAAAAAAAGTCCGACACGCAGGGGCTGCGTAAGCAGATTTCCCTCGTGAAATTTTGCAATACATACTGGTAACACCTGACACCACCATGAATATTAAATGAATGAATACAAACTGCAATGAGAAATCTTTCAGTCAATTTTAATAACCTCTCAACCGAAAGCGTCTGAATTGTAAACAATAAGTCCGCTAACCTCGCATAAATGAACATATAGATCGAAATATTCTTCATCGGAAAGAAAAGCAATTACTGAAATATAACTGAATGTAACATATTAATTTTATTAAAAACTATTTACTATATCTAGTACTGTAATCTATGATGAATCAGAATAACTTTTATTTCAATGACTCAAATTTTAGTAGTTCAAGAACTTAATACCTCGTATAATAGGACTTAAGTATCTCGTATAATAAAGGTCTCTTGAAAGCAATATTTGGTATTAAATCTTCAAATGTAGTGGTTTATTATATAACGGAGTTTGTTGAAGGCTGGAAACTGGAAAATGCAAATATTTCTGTTAATATTCAAGATAGAGAATAAATGATTATGACAATACTACAGTACAAATAATTTTTAATAAGATTGGTTCTATACACTTTTTCGATCGACTTAGAGTAACGGAGATATTTTGAATTTTCGAAATAATAAGGGAAATCTGCTTAAAAAGGAAAAAACAATTGGACGAAATGAAATCATTTCCTTTTTAAGAGGGCTGCGCACATGTTGTGACTACACTAATTTCACGTGGAACGCAGAGATGAACCCAGGCCTATTGGTTTTAATGAAAATGTCTAATAACAACTACAGGCCATTACAAAAGTAATATACAAGTCGTTAGCACAAATATTTTTGTGTTTTCATTAATTTTTGTAATAATACTTTGCAGCTTCAAGTTCATCCCAGCATTACGTTACTATTATTAATATTATACAAACTTAGTTGTATATCGACCAAATTGGGGTAAAATTAAGTTTATGGGTGCCATTTTTACACTCTATCAACTATAAAAAAGTTAACCAAATCTTTGATTAGCAATTTGGAATTTATAAAAAAAACGTGCACGTCATGTACAAATAATTGCTGTCAGAGACCACAATGAAGATAGTGAATTGCCACAATACCACAAGATATTATTTAAACACCTGTCATAGAATATTTTATTACCAAAACGGTTAAAGTTAAAAAAAAAAAATTTTAAAAAATGCAATCATGCATTACATTACACCAGTATTAGGAATAATAACTTGTTAATTATGTGATTTAAAATTAATTGTACAGTTTTATTTTCCATATTTAGCCCAGGTAGTTATGTCAGAACCAACCGAATGATATTTCGTATCGAAAGTTGAATTTCAGTTAAAATGGTTGCACCTTTCTCCTTACATTTTCGAGGTTAATCTGTCTTATTTTTCTATTTTAACTCAATTTAGTTACTTACTTTACTTTAATGATTCATTTGGTGCTCTTTAGAGTTATTAATGAGATTTCTATTCTATTTTTGTTGTTTTTATAATTTTCTAAGGTCGTTTCCTTGGTTGTGTATTCCATCAATATAATCCTGTTCTTAATCGATTCACTGCCTTTATTTCCAGTCCCAAGCTCATTTTGACGATTTATTCTATACTATATCATATTCTAAATTGTTTTCATATGGAATGTGAGCAACTGTTAAGCTACTCTGTTAAGACGCAGCCAGAAGGGAATTCTGATCAGATTTTCTGTAGTAAGGAGACAGCTGTTGATAGAGAGGTTGAGTGCAGGCTATAGCTTGCATAGCATCACGCATCCCGGCGATTAGCTGGCACTCTACTCCCACAACCGTCACAGCTCCCAGGACACCATGTAGTCGGATTATTCTTCTCAACGGGGCTTATCTCTGGAATACCAGTCGACTTTAGTTTGAATCACATTAAACTGTTATATAGGTTATTTCTTTGTCAGCCAGAAGTAACAGTTACACAAACAGGAAACGAAATGTTCTACGTTGATATTCTGGCCGGTGGAAGTATATTATAGTGCAGGTAGAGAATAAATGACCACAATTCCACAGTAACAACATTTAATTGAAGGGGCAGAACGCTTACGATGCAGTGCATCATGCAAATGAAATGTATTTATTTCCATTAAATGTTAACAGAACATAATAGGATTCGACAAATATTTTTGTTCAAAAAAACTAATATGATGTTATCAGTGTAAATTTCTTTACATAATGTTAAATATCATATATACTTATATAGTACGTTCATTATAAAATTAGCTCAAATTCCACGAATACATTTTGTAAAATCAATTAATTTGATAATTTTAAAAATTAAATACATAACCTTCTTAATTTCATGGCAAGGGTCACCAATAAAAAATATTTTTCCGCGAAAACTTTATTCATACTGTCTACATGTAATTTTAACACACACGCACGCATAAAAACACTTAAATTTGAAAACAATAGTGTGGTTTTGGCAACTTATAGTAACAAAATAAAGTGTTACCTTGGTTCCGGGCAAGGACTTTCTCAAAGTAACCTGCAACAATATGTTATTAAAGAATTTTAAATGAAATACATTAGAAGTAGCATAACAAACATTCTACCGCTTATAGGTTTTTTGATTTTTATATTCAGTGGGATATAATTTGATGTTATTGTAACAGAAACTTTTTTTTACATAGGCATTTGACTTATAAGATTTTTACATCACAATAGATGTATTTCAGGGCAATGTGCTTCAAAACAGCGTTAGTGATACTCCTAGATTCCACCAACTCAGCTTTCAATTCACTGAATATAGGGTGAGATTTAGCTTGTCCCTGTTGTTACTCTCAACCAGCAATGATTAATGGTGATACTTTATAGATACAAATGTTACTTTCATGTTAATATTAGTATTCAACTAATATACAATAATTCTTCTGGTCCATTCTAAATATTTGTTCAAGAAATGTCTACTTCTTCTGAAGCTACCTCATTCTTAAAGCCATCTTCATCATTTACATACAATGAGGAGTCAAGTAGTAAGTTACCACTGAGCTAACATATTAACATATCCATAAAACTGTTGTGTGAGTTATAAACGGAAGTCCTGCCCACTCAGCCACTATTACTGCTACTGAGAAATCGTCAAAATTTCTCACGCCAGGATCTCTGTGCCTTGAATTAATATAATTTTGGATACTAAAATGTCTTAAATATAATTATTCTCTTATTAATTAATTATCCTCTCTTGGTGTGACCAATATGTACCTATTTGAACATGTAACTACCTATTTATTAATTTTTCAAACTCAAAGAATAAGGATTTTACATATTAGCAGATTTCCAGCTATTGGGGTCAATCCCATAACGTAATTTTCGAAAACGTTTCTCAAATTTCCATGGATTCTACCCAGGACAATACGAAAATGAGGTGAAATTTCTCTCTCTCTCTCTTTCTTTCTCTCTCTCTCTCTCTCTATATATATATATATATATATATATATATATATATATATATATATGTCTGTTAACGCACTAGCGGTCACACGTTTTGTTTGATCGTTGCCAACATCGATATTTTAACGTTTTATGCAAAACTAAAGACCAAGTTCGTTAATGGCTGAATTCCGACCAATGGGAGATGAGGCTTAGAGAGGGAATTTCGAAAATTCTTATTATCTTTGTTATTATGCCTCAGATAGAATCCTATAGAACCAATCTTATTGCAAATGTAATGTTTTATAAATGTTGTTATGTACGTGTTTTTTTTTTCATTATCGTAATTATTAACCGAGATATTTCCATTTTTTAGTTTTCGGCCTTCAATAAATCCCCAGTCCTACTCATGTCATATTAACAAAAAGCTTTTATATTATGAAGCACTTTATTTAAAGTCTAAATACCAAATATTGTTCTCATTAAACTTGTACGTTTTGAGATAAATGCAAATAGATAATATTATAAAATATATGAACTTATTATAATTTTGATATATTATTAAATTCGTTTACAACATTTCATTGGGGAATTTTTAACATTTCTAAACTCGATTGTAACAATCTATCGTTACGTACCAGGTTTTGGTGAGGGGTTGTCTCTCCTGGTTATGGAATGACTCCGATTTTCGTACTAAGGATAATGTACTCCTGTTGAAGCGTAGAAGTAAATATTTACTAAAAACGTGAAACGTGATAATAAAGTGAATGAAGGGGAAAGAGTGTTTTTATAAGGTCTAGCCCAGTACCTATAAATGATATCAGATTCTATTGTTTAGGTCATTTCTGTTATCACGAACATTCATCATGCTGGGAATTTTTACAAAAGATTTATTCATTTTGATTCAGTCAAATTTTAAGTAAGATATTTCTGATTCTTAGATCCATATTAAAACATATTTATTTATATTACTCTGTTAAAAACTAATACTGAGTTGAAATTAATGGTTGACTTCAAAGTACTATTTTACAAGACTTAACTTGTCATTGCATAACTTGTACGATATCGAAATTTGAAAACAGATTAAACGCCACAGTGTAACGTTTTCAATGAATTTAGTATAGTTTTCCAATATCATTTTAAAACAGGTTTTTATATAATTTATGCAAAGAATATCCTTTGTAGATTCTTTTAGCAGATTTCTTCTTAAGGGAAATCAGCTATTGAATTCGTACTCATGATGCGATTTTCGAAAATTTCTTCCAATTTCTATCGATCCAACCTAGGAGATGACGAAAATGAGGTCCGTTCAAAATTATATATATATATATATATATATTTGTCTGTTACCGCTCGGTCGCAATTTTTGTCTTATCGTTACCAAACTTGATATATAACTGTTTTATTCAAAAAGACCGATCAAGTTCGTTAACAGCTGAAACGGACAAAGGGGGAGGGGGGGGGTTAGAGGGGAAGAATTTTGAAAATTCTTAATATCTCCGTTATTATACGTTGGATCGAAAACGTGTATAGAACCAATCGTATTGCAAATTTAATGTTCTATAAATGTTAATCAAATTGTTTCACTATCTTGGTTTTTAACTGAGATATTTGCATTTTTTAGTTTTCGGTCTTCAGTAGAGCTCCACTCCTACTCATCTCATATTAACAACATTCTATTATATTATGAAGCACTTTATTTGAAGCTTAGATACCAAACACTGTTCTCATTGAACCTTTAATTTTTTAGATCAATGCAAAAACGTGACGCACGTGGGATATCTTCTTAGTTAACGCAGCCCCTGCGTGACGGACTTTTATACTTAAAAACAGTTTCTTGCATTGTGATATCATTTCTGTAATAAACAATTATTTTACGTAATTAGGTAACGCGTTCACTCAAATATACAAAGTATGTTACTAAAACTTTGTAATGGGTATAATTTTATGGATTTGAAATTCATCTATCATGAATAAATTTAGGTGCGCTATTTACCCATGGCATATTAAGGCCGATAGCTGTTCAGCTGCTATTAGTTGTTCCAGATCTCATCTATAGGTGTTTATGAACTTCTTGAACAAGTATTTCTCAAGCAAGCTTTGGAACAAGGTTAAGCCCTTTCACTACCAATCTGTCTTGTAGTCTAGTCATTACCTTATCTTTTGAGTCAAACAGCTATAAAAGCAATTTAGACTTATGTTGCAATAATAATTATTATGAGAAAAGTAGCAATTGCAACTGCTCATTAATGCAGTATTGAATATAATCAGGAATGCAAATTTAGGATGAAATGTAATAATAAAATGTTACGTATAATTTTTTTTTTTAAATGAATATTTAATGAATGAATAAGTATGTAAAACATCAAGTAGATAATTCGAAAAACGTATTGTCCAAGCATTCACACCCTGTGCTTTGCCTATGCTCTTTTTATAATATGGTTTAAAAAACTGCTAATTTGTACTTCATATTGTCACTTGTATTACTATTATTCTTTTTGTTGCTTACATACCATAAATACTTTTATTCAGGGACCATAATTGGATTTTTCAATGATTTTGTATAAAAATGGGGATTCATTAATCAACTTTGTGATTATATGTGTCTGAGCTATTGTTATATAATTTCAGGTGCCATATTAAACTTTACAGAGATTTGAGAGTGAAAGATAATAATAATGAATAAATTTTGAAATGATATGATCCGGTGAAATCTGGTAAATCAAATAAAGAGTTGACACCCCTAGTACATATGACACTGTTGTTGAAATTATAAAGATACAATCTTATTGCAAATGTAATGCTCTATAAATGTTGTTATATATATATATATATGTTTTCTCTACATTGAATGTTAACCGAGTTATTGCCAATTTTTTTTTATTTCGGTCACCAGCAAACCCCCCACTCCTACTCATGCCATATTAACTATAAGCTGTTATATCATGAACCACTTCATTCCAAGGTTAAACAGCTAATACGGTTTTCATTGAACTATTACTTTGCGAGACACATGCAAATACGTCGTGTGATGACGTCATCTATTAAGATATTTCGTTCCTTACTCAAAAGGGATTATTTGATCTATATTATAATTGATATTTCGCCGCTTTAGTCAACACTAAAGATCATATTGGTTTTTGGCTGAAATCGGACATGTAATAATGGTAATTTAGAAAAGGGGGGATTAGAAAATTCAAAATATATTCGTTATTATGAGTCAGATCATAAAATGTTATAGAACCAATCTTGTTAAACTTTTGATTTTCACCAATTGTTGTCCTATCCATTTGTTCGGTAACTCAAGTATCAAGCGAGTTATTCGTACTTTCTTGATTTCAGCCTTCAGTAACACCCTCTCCCCTTCTACTCGTAGGTTTTTTACATATAAATAGAGAATACGTGGTGATATGAGATCACAAGTGTTAGTTTACGCAGCTCCTGCGTGACGGACGTTTTATATTCAAGACTTAGGACTCAATAATGCAGTCAATAATTTCTTTCATTTTCTTTTTTCCTTATTTAGGTCAATTCTTAATGGCAACTTCGTTTCTATATACCCACTATTTCCTCAGACTACTGCTCATTTGTATATGATGTTTTCTTCGTCCATAATTGGGATGTGGTGAAGCAGTTTCCATTAGCCGAGTCCCTTCCTCGTTGTGACGACCTCCAAGAGGAACCGTATATCAGGCTGTTGACGGGAGACTAACACACTTTCTCTGCCCCCAAGAGACGAGGGGTTTCCTCGTTAATCGGCAGTTCGCCCCTCCCAGCTCTTGCTACACACGGAACGCTACATACTCGCTTGATATATTTATTGCAAAGGGCTGTCTCCCCATACGCAACCTCCCCCTACACCTCGCGGCCTTACACCCTCCCCACCGATCGATCCATACATATTCTTAATATGTCTTGTGACCTTTTCATCTAATTTTTAATATATCATATATTCCGCCCATGAACTCTCTGCTCCAGGTATGCTGGAATGCTTTATAGGTTCCTTGTAAGTTATTTATTACTGACAGTGAAGGACTACGTATCTTGTTTACATTAAGCCTCTAGATACTTTTAATGGAATATTTAGTGGTAATAGAAAACACTTAAGTATGCTACGATATAAGTGCCTAATTATTGTTTTTTTTCTGGATGTTTTCCATTTATTTAGAAGAAAACCGCAGAAATAAATACGGCGTTCATGCTCACTTAATCAGAATTACATGATACCATTGATAGATATCATTTGCCATATAATAACAAACCACTAATTCTTAACAACTTGTGCAACTTCCCTGGACATCCTCATTTTCAGGTACGCTTTAAAGCCATATTTGATCAAAATAAGCCAATTAATTTATAACTGGAAATGTTATAAACTAATTAATTCCAATACTAATTAATTTATAAACGGCTCATTGAGAATGTTTTAATGAGCTTATGAAAGAAAGAGTTTCTTGTGCAAGCTACATTTATTAATCTTGTAATGTATGTTTTTCTTTAAATAGGGTAAAGTTCACTCCCAACTCTTGAGTAACAAAAATTGAAGTATTTGATGAAAAAAAAAATTTGGTCATGGCTAAAATAATGAAATATGCACTTATAAACTTTTCTAATAAATAGATTAATACCATCATGGTCATAGTCGACATCGTTAATGATGATGTTGCGATAACGTTTATTATTCAATTCACTTGTCATGAGGAAATCCGTAATATCTAAATGATAATAATTAATGAAACCTTTAAAAATCCAGTCCTATCCATGCCTTAGGTTTCTTAGGTAAAAATAATTTAATTTAAATTATGATATGTGAGTAGCTTTTTCAATTTCAAAAATTAAAACATTATTAAAATTTATTACTATTATAATTCTTTTTGTTTCAGTTAATTGTTAAATAAGTTGTGTGTGTTTAATTGATTTTCTTAGTTATTTTTGTAAGCTGAAACCTGTTTATTATAACATTTTAAACTGATTTTGAACGCTACTAAAGATTTTTTAATAATTCAAACGCAGTGAACAAAAAACTCCGATTTAGGTACGGTTGTTACTGGCAAAATATATTTTCTTCTTTAACTACTTTTCATTCGGCCATATTTCCTTTCTTAGCTATTTTTCCGACGGCCATTTTTTCTTTCGTTATAAGTCTATAAGAAATGAATGGTATTCACTTTTCTCATTCATCAGATTCTTATCGTTGATTGCCTCATCATATACTGCTCATGAAAACAAATCAGGTTTTACTGCGTATAAAGGTGTACTTGAAAGAATTCGGCTATCGATACGACGTAAAAATATTATTAGTTTGCTCTATTGGTAGTATAAAAGCATTCACTGTTTTCAAGATTTAGGCATCAGTAGAAATAAATTACTACGCCTACAATTTTTAATTTATGTGAAACTCGTTATATAATAATTCAAGGAGTAGTAATATATATGTTACGGTGAAACACCAAAATCTGGAGAATGTCCACATTCACCGGTGAATGTCAACATTCTCTGATTTCGGTCTTTCACGGTAACATATATACAGGTTGCCTGAGTATAACGGTGTTTTTGGGATATCCTATGTCGGAATTATAGGGAGGACAAAAAAAATATAAATATTTTTGTTTCCTTGCAATGGCCACATAGTTGCATTGGTATTGTATGACTGATTTTTAGTTGTATTATTGGTAAAGAAAATGATTCTATACATATTTTCTTTACACCTATTGAGAAGGGTATTGGTAGATTTTAGAGATGCTTTTAAGAGCTTCTGAAAAAAATATACAAGATTTTAAAAACCTTAGGCTAGAAGTTATTTAAGAATAATAACTATCTCTCTATTGAAATCTGCCGTATTTCTTATTAATCCCATTTCCATGACTTCCATTACTTCCTTTCCTTGTTTCTCCAATTGTCACATATGCTGGCCATGACTGAAATGGAGCTCGCAATGCTTATTTAAAATAAATAACACTATAATCCAGGTATTTTCTTGATATCTAGAACACATTCCACACCACATACTTCATATGCTCTAAACGCAGCTGTATGCAGTACATTGTATTATATAATAATTACTTATGTTTATTATACTTTGCATAGGATAAGCTCCCTCATTTTCACGTATATCAACATATGTATAAACATGGATGAAACATTTTCAATTTCCTCCTTGTGTTTCTTCTTTGCTGTGGCGGAACGAAACTAGGATTGGATTAAGGTTTTTTTTTTCTGTACCGTTTTAAATGCGGTGAGAAATGCGCAAAGATCGGACAGCAATTCGATTGTGGCGGTCGGATTAGTCTTGGCACACTTCTCGATAGTAAACGAGGTCATTTGGCCTGATCCTCCGATCACCTCCATTGCCCAGTAAGAGTTCCACTCCACCGACGAATCATTCTCGTACAACTTGCTACTAAGTGAAAGTCCTATCTCCACTGACTAAGGGTATTTGTACAACATAGGCTCTAGCTTTTTTGGGGTTTTTATAACTTTTTTTCGGGAGGAAGAGAGAGAGCATGGAATGTTTTGTTCCTTCTGAAAGTACGTCGCTTCAACGGTTTTTTTTTTCTTTTTCAATTTTTCACCTTCTCTCTCTCACTCTCTCTCTCTCTCTCTCTCACTCTCTCTCTCTCTCTCTCTCTCTCTCTCTCTCTCTCTCTCTCTCTCGCTCACACACACACACATGTATGAATATATATGTATGTGTGAGTGTGTGTGTGTGTGTGTGTGTGTGTGTGAGAGAGAGAGAGAGAGAGAGAGAGAGAGAGAGAGAGAGAGAGAGAGAGAGAGAGAGAGAGAGAGAGAGGAGAGAGAGAGAGAGAGAGAGAGAGGAGAGAGAGAGAGGAGAGAGAGAGAGAGAGAGAGAGAGAGAGAGAGAGAGAGAGGGGGGAGAGAGAGAGAAAGAGAGAGAGAGTGAGAGAGAGAGAGAGAGAGAGAGAGAGAGAGAGAGAGAGAGAGAGAGAGAGAGAGAGAGAGAGAGAGAGAGAGAGAGAGAGAGAGAGAGAGAGAGAGAGAGAGAGAGAGAGAGAGAGAGAGAGAGAGAAATATGGAAATTACGTCAATAGAGCCCAATATACGTAGAAAATTAGAACTGCGACACAGTGAACATTAGAATGTTATGTACATTTATTTCATGTTAAATTTAATTATTTTTTCTTAAATGTGCAGATTTACATAATCCAAATTATATATATTCTCGAAACATTTTTCGGACATTAATAATTTCTTGTAGAGATCTCTGGCCATCAGCTCATATACCATATATGCTCTTTAAATCAATTACAGTTACTTTAAAAATATAAATATTTCCAACAATATATTTCATGAAGTGGCAAAACCTATATACCTTACCTGTAGATCAATTCACGTTTTGTAAACAATTAAAGCAATGCGTCGTGTTGTTGTTTTAATTATTTTCAAATTCCCCAAAACTCCAATATGTAATCGTCACTCGTTTTTAAAGTTAGGATTTGGAATATATAAGTTTATTAAGGTTTCTGTGTGAGTGTCTCAATTTCAATATTTTCAGATACTGATTTAAAATGTCAGTGCCCGAAAGGTGGTTATTTTGACCATTTTATTGAATTCAGGGGAATTAGTCACCACGATACTAAATAAAAAACTACGGAGTGGCCGAGTTTTAGACAGACAAATACTGTATTGAGCCTGACGCAAAAACACAATGACAAAACGCTGTACTTTAAAAGTATTTTGACTTTAGTATTACTCGTACAAAGGCTTTTGTAACTGAAAGGAGACTAATTATCGCTCTTCGGAACTGAATTTGGTATTATTAGTCATAATTAGCGTTTCATTTAGAATTTCCACCCTAAGGAAGTAATTATGGATAATAAAAGGATGATACGTTTATGCTTTTGGTGTTACCCTTCATCCAGAGAGGATGTCGTCTGACATACTGGTTTCGAGTTCTTATTCAAACATCTTCACACCCATTCTTGTATCAGGTAGTCGATTCGATATTAGGGCTACACTGAGCATCCTAATAGGGTTTACAATACGATATTCGACCCTCTGCATCTTACTGGTATTCAAATCGCACTGTAATATGGTGTTAGCCTGTCAACCTCCCTCATGTAAGTAGTCTACTTACCTGACGAGTTACCATTTAACTAATTGGCCTGTACTGTAAACCTGTTACAAAAGCTGTACTCTCGAATTCTCACAATGCTCTGTGTGTGGGGGTGTGTTATATATTTTTATATTGTATCTGTTATCTTATGGAAAATGTAAGAAAACTTACAACGTCGTAGCTTAAAAAATTCGTTTTAAAAATAGCTTTTTAATGAAATAAAAGTACGAATTTATTTCGTTGTTATCACTCATTGCTAAATTAAAATTTAATCTTGTCATAATTAAACTCATCACATTTCGAAAACGTTTCTAGCAATAAGTATTACTGTATTGAATACGTTTAACACTAAATTTATATGTACCAAATTACAAAAGTCCGTCACGCAGGGGCTGCGTAAACTAAGCAGATTTCCCACGTGAAGTTTTACAATAGAGAAATTTCAGAATAGAGATTCAAACAGTTACGGGAACAGCTCGAACTAGCTCTTGACGAAACTCACGGCTAGACCCGAAGTTAGCCGATCTCATCTCAGAAGCTGAAAACAGAAAAATGCAAATATCTCGGTTAATATTCAAGATACAGAATAAATGTATATAAAAGTATTTATAGTAAATTTAATTTGCAATAAGACTGATTCTATATAATTTTTCGATCCGACGTATAGTAACGGAGATATTTTGGATTTTCGAAAATTCTTCCACTGGTCCGATTTCAGCCATTAACGAAATTGATCTTTATTTTTGCATATAACGTTTAAATATCGAGTTTGGTAACGATCAAACGAAAATTTCGACCTCTAGAGCGTTAACAGACAAATATATATATATATATATATATATATATATATATATATAATTTTGAATGGACCTCATTTTCGTCATCTCCTGGGTAGGATCGATGGACATTTGAAGAAATTTTTCGAAACTCGCGTCATGAGTACGACCTCAATAGCAGATTTCCCCTTCTGCAGGGGAAATCTGCTAAAATACCTAATGTAATTAATTGTTCATATTTAATCTAGAGTCATAGGTTTGATTTCCTCTTTGATAATTAGATTTTATTTTACTATGAAATCTCTAAATAATATCGTTTGTCTACCCAACTAAAGATATCCCGTCCTGATTAGCTTTTGTAGCACTAAGCGGACGCTTATAAATTAATAGAAATCAATTTTTTATATGAAATGATATCTTTGTTCTTAGGTTTCTTAGTTATTTAATTTTTTTTTGTTATAAAGTAATTACAAAATCGTCAAAATAGTCAATTAAAACTCTTAAAAAATATAAATTATACAAATTATCTAGGATAAACTGAAAATAATTTAATATATAAGATGTGTTCAACTACAAAATTTTAAAACAAATATGGTATATGCAACTGCCAGATGAGTCGTATCTAGGTTATTCGTCACCTATCATCGAGAAAAATTCTCTTCTGGAAGTTGTGTAATAATATAAAAGTCCGTCACGCAGGGGCTGCGTACACTAAGCAGATTTCCCACGTGAAGTTTTACAATAGAGAAATCTGCCTAATAATAACAGTAGTAGTAACGAGTCTCTAAATCAATTCACGAGAGACGAACAGTTACGGAAACGGCCGAACTAGCTTTCGGCGGAAAGACCCGACTTTTGCCGACCACACACACAATACAAATGCAAATATCTCGGTTAATATTCAAGATAGAGAATAAATGTATAGAACAATATTTACATTAAATTTAATTTCCAATAAGATTGATTCTACGATCGAATTTTGCGATCCGAAGCATAATAGCGGAGATATTTTGAATTTTTTAAAATCGCCCCCTTTAAACCCCCCTCCCACTGGTCCGATTTCAGCCATTAACGATCTTTTTTTTACATCAAACAGTTAAATATCGAGTTTGGTACCGATCAAACATATATATATATATATATAAACTCGCGTCATGAGTACAACCTCAACAGGTGATTTACCTTAAGGGAAATCTGCTAAAAGAGACCATTATTGTTTTATCTTTTTGCTTTAAATCTCGATTCTTTTAACTTGAAATAAACAGATTGCAACAATAGAACGCATTAAAGAAGAATATTACAAATATATAAACCACAGGTGCAAATGAAGTATGTGATTATTAGCACATTCGTTTGTGGCACATGTCTAAATTTTCTCTCCTCGAAAAACGAAATGGAACCAATAAAATGCCATGATTTATAACTACACCATTATTTATATTGCATTTATGTTATTAGCGGTCAATTAGGTAGTGAATTGTTTAATTTCTAGACATGCAACTGCCTCCTGAATGTTCAATGCTCGAACAGGAACTCCCAGTAAAATAGTTTAACTGAACCAGTCTTTAATGAATTAGCTCTCGACCAGGAGCAGCGCACGTCCACCGAGCTAGACAAGCAACGAGAGAGACAGTACTTAAAGCGGTTTACTATAAGTAAGAAAGTACTTCTAAAAAGAGGCTGGCAAGGAAATAACTTACCTCCCAAGTAGTTGGTGTACGGATAAAAACTTGTAAGTATCCGTCTCGGCGCAATGCCCAGTTTTTGCGGGTAGTCTCTCCGCTTCCTACTTGCCCTTGCTTCTCGACGATATATCCTCTCGTGTTGAATAACGGTACCTGCTAATACTGAGTACTTGATAGCTCTAGTAAGACTCCTTATACATTGGTAGTATTACGGAAAAAAAATCTTCGTTTCTGCTGGTTTAGATTTTAGACTTCTTAGTTATTGGAATGACTGTTGAATAGTGTTCGCTCGACGAAAACGTGGTTTATTCTCCGAGTTGCATTGCATGTGGGTCGAATGCAGGGTCTCAGGCCGACTTGTGGGCTGGATTCAGGATTTATATGTTCCTAACGGGACATATGTTCATTTTAATAACTTGTAGAAGTATCCTTCTAATTATTAAAGACACCTGTATAGATAGGATAAACAGAAATATAATTTTCTAAGCAACTTTAATCCGCCAACAGGGGAACATGATATCCTTACGGTCTCTACAGTATTTTTATTATAAAATACAAATACTGGTATTATGAACATTCAATATTTATAATCTATTCATTATTGTCTTGATCAGTCATAATTTTATCATCAATTGAATATGAAGTAAATCAATAATTAATTAAGCTTCTCTTTGTTTAGTACAATGGCTGATTGGATGATTATATTGTGTTTAATATAATTCCTCAAGATATACACAACATTAAAGAATTTAATATTTTTTTTCTTTAAAAAGAAATGTCACCTAAAACTCTAATAGCTAAAAGCTTTCTTACAAAATCATAAATATATAAAACATCTTTTGGAATTTTCAATGTTACTAAAAACTATTTTTTCTTGAGCTTTGAGACTAAAATAATAATATTATTCTCCTCTGTTTTTTGGATCCTTAATCCATTTGTTATTTATGGCAATTATTGCAGTTTAATTTCAGATTGTCTTCTTAAATTTCTTCAATTAAATTTTGACTAAACAATAGTTTAAGTAACTACTTTCCTCGCGTTATGCGATAGTGGGAAAAACATCCAGTTGTCAAGCCGTTTCCATGAATTTCCATCCATTTCGGAGAAAATATGTTGTTACTGAGCACAAAAAAATTAATGAAAAAAAAAAGTTATTTCTCAACAGGTAATGATAATGGCACTGATAATCTCTGAAAGTGCATTTTGTATTGTAATGTGCTTGTAGAGGGAATTAACTTTCATTAAATATTACTTTAAAATATTGTTTAATCACTTTAATATTTTACAAATGTTTTCATATTATTCTTTAAAGGTACAGTAGTTGGGAGGCCGGTGATCGTGTGCATTAAGGCGTGGGTACACTTCCCTCAGTAAGCTGAAGATAAAAAAAGGGTCATGTTCGATCCTCGGCAAGGGAGAACATTAATTAGTTCACGAGTTCGCTACCGGAGCGCCCCACTGTCCAGGAGCCTGCGGATAGCGGGAGTCTAGAAAGTATATATGTCTGACAGCCCCTCGAGATGACTAACGATTATGACTCTCTTAGATCCTGACCACCTAGGCGAGCTGGCCACGGTTGAAGTAATCACTTGACCCTCCAGGGAATAATCCCGTCAGCCTGCTAGGGAAGAGTTGTCTGAATGAGGTAGTCCACATCGCCCTTGGTTAACGGAAGTTGTACATCAAGTTGTTCACAGACTACGTAAAACAAATCCATTGAGTCTCGCTCTCGAGGGTGGCTATATAACTCATAGGTATATAGTGCAAACCGAATTCATCGGTCCTAGAATTTACAATAAGATTGCCTATATACAAGTTTTCTGTCTGAACCATAATAACGGAGGAATTTAGAATATTCCCCTTCCGCCCCATCCCCGAGATTGAAAACTACTGCAAAGCTTGGCGCATAACGATAAACGAAAGTAAATCTCACCAAATCTCTTTTTCCCTTCGGCGCAGTTCATGCCCTCCTGTTCATTTCAAAAATATTCACTTACCACCAGACGATTGTGTACGCTATCTTGGATTACATTTGGACACTATACTTACTTAGAGATTCCAAACAATAATTAAAAGACATGAACTTAACAGATGTTTCGGATAAATCTACCTACAGATAAATAGAATATCTTAATTGTCTACCGACAACAAACTAACAATATAGAAATTACAACTCAAACCAATATGGACATACGCTATAAAAGTGTGAGGTACAGCAAAACTTTCGAGCATGAGAACCATCCAGACTTACCAATCCAAAGTCCTGCACACCATAGTAGATGCTCCATTTTATAATTCAAACCACACATTTCATAAAGATCTACATATCCCATTTGTAAAGGACCTAATTCCCTTAAGATTCAAAAAAATCCACAGCAGGCTATCCAATCATCCTAATCCAGAAGTCCTAGTCTTACTAGTACCACTTATCCTTATTCGCCTCCATGGAGCCTCAAGAGACAATGGCCCAGAGATCTCCTATTGAAGTGTAAAGTGAAGTGATAGCAGTGGCTATTTTCTTATCAAATGCCATTCTTCCTTAGCTCTTGACTTCCTTGCCAGACAGGTAGGTGCTGCTCCGCTCATTGTGGTGAAGGGGTGTATCTTCTGTCGAGAGTGGTGGAGGACGATTGTACAGTGACACATTACCAACATTTTCTTAATAAAAATATCTCAAAGGAAAAAAAATCTATCCCACCCTCCATAATTGGGCCGATTTGAGCCGTCAACGAACTTGATATACAGTTTTACATGAAACGCTAAGTAGTTTAATTGGGCAGGAGAAATCTTTCGAAAATCTCGTCATTACCCGCCTCAATAGCGGACTTCCCTTATGGTTAATGTGCTAATTGTATAAATCCCCTTCAATAGAATGGGAGAGCAAACCCGCGTGACTCGGAGGTTGCGTGCTCTCGGGGATGATCCTGAGTAGGAACTTATTAGCCAGCAGTTCAGATAATACATTATTCAAGTGGACGTCTCCCCACTCTTCGCGCATGCCTCTCCCCTACCAGCGACGATTTCTTTTATATCCGCGCGGCTTTTAAATCACCTGCTTTATTGAGCCCTGCTCTTGTAGCGGTATTTCTACGGGCTGAGCTCTCTCACCCGTCAGCACTTTTCATGTACCTACTAATGCATACAAAATACAAATATATTTTTAGTACTGTAACACGCACTCTAATTACAGCAATTATTGGACGTTTAAGACTAAGTATATACGAACACAAATCATGGTTGATTTACATTCTAAGGTCTAACATTATTGAAGAAACTATAAAAGCCTCCGCCCGAAGAAAACCTTTTATAGTAAACCTGGCTAGAAGGACTTCATGTGCTTAAGGCCACCGCCTCGAGGAGCTTACAACATTATGATTACTTATCATTAAACTTCAATAAAACATTGATTTATTGTGTATACTTTTAAATGATAAAAGCGTATATATATTGGGTTGTAAAATAAATTCGTAGCGTTTTTGCTGGTGATTTCAATAAAAACTTTAGATTCTTGTAAATATGTTTAATCAACTATATATGCCCCATTTGGATCTATTATGCCATCTTTCACGTAATTTTTTAATTTCGTCCTCCCAGAACTTCTACGATTTTTCTGCAATGAACTCCTCTTTATGAGTTTATCGACTTGTATACGAATTTCGTGTGACTCAGAAACTTAAATGTGGAAATTTCATATTTAGGATAATTGTACCGCCAATTTTTGTTTATAATAAAAAGATGTATACATTATTTGAATTGTTTTGACTGGAGCCTACGAATAGAGAAATGATGTCAAGAAAAGGGAAGAAAAACATTTTGTTTATTTAATTTAATTGGCATACAAGGAAGTCATATAGCACTCGAATCCTGGACGACTATTCCATGCCGTATCAGAAAATGTCTTACAGTGATTGCAGGTAGAGGAAAAATGGCTATACGTCCATAGTAACAGTTTATTAAAGCACTTCTGTCGCATCAATATCAGTGCTCTGTTGACTCGCCAGAAAAACAATAAGTAACCTATCTCTATTACAGTATTTAAGAAAAAAAAAGTATTTCACAGTGGAATAGATACACTCATAATACAATAAAAACTATCTTTTCTAATACTATATACCAGCTCATTGAAACCTTTCACACAATCAACAAGCAATTTTTTTAATAAATAAAGACAGAGCAGCAAAAGCATCCAAATACCTAACCTAGACTATAGAGAATAATAGAATGAAAACAAATTCTTAACTGTACAAGGGAAAACAGTCAGTTTACTGATCACGTTATTAAGATCCTTATTTACAAAGAGAGAAATCGGGAATAGAATTTCACCTGACGCCACTATTAAATGAAGGCAGTGAGTGCATTTCGAATTGAATTTGCTTTTTATGAATGTTTCATGTATCTACTGAAAACAGCTATGTATGGTGGTAACTGTACCACACAGGGACGGGACTGTAATTTTTGGGCATTAGCCCATTATGCATGGATAAACATGTTATTGGAGCAAATGTATTATTCCTGATAACTGGAACCTTGTATCTAATAAAGTTCTAAAATTAAATAAGGATATAAGTCATTTTCTAAGTTTTCTGCGTTACCTTTATTTACTAGGTTGCATCAAGCATACTAGAAGGATATGATTGTGTTCGCATTGCGCCAAAGCGTGTCACTGGAGTATTATAGGTTCGGAATGGAAAATCCTATATTTATTAATAGATAAGAAAGTAGCCATTTTGCTTTAATTAATAAGTTGACACTATTGGGGGCAGTTAAGTACATAAAAGGCTATTTTGTATGAACAAGGAATGTCCATTCCCACGACAGGCCCCAAGTTCCTGACCTCTTTTTCCCATGGAGATACCATGTGTCATGCTCACATAAGAAACTCTTAGTATCCACATTTCCGTTGACGCCAAACACGTGCTCCTTAGGAATCTTCACACCGGCACTCGGCATATGTATTTATCGGATTTAATTATTGGAAACCAACTGAGAATGATTCCATATTGAATTTAATGAATATTATGCAGTATAGAATAGAATATTAAGAGATTATGGAAAAATTGTATTTTTTTTTTTCCTTTTTACACTTCATATTTTTTCCTCTTCAGCTTTGAGCGATTCGTATCCCCGGCGGATACATTAATAAAGACCGCCACGCAGAGGTTGCGTACACTAAGCACATTTCCCACATGTTGGATTGACAAACTACTGATCCCATATCAGTATACATAAATAATTCCCCACCATATACATTCTCTATTTAAAAAAAAAAAAAAAAAAAAAAAAAAAACATGACTTACAAAAACGTTTGATCGATAACAGTAATAACATAAACACAATCATTTAACATCTAAAAAAAACATTAACATTAAAACACACTGTAGTCTACAATTTTTACATGATACGCCTTATTCCTCTTCTTCATTAACAGGGTGTAAACGCTTCTTTCTTTTTTTTCCCCCACTGCTATAATAATATTTTCATTTAGTATTAGTATCACTATAATATTATTTCCATTACCCTGATGTTTCCATTCACAGTATCATTTTCTATAAAAACTGCCATGCCAATGAGCGGTTTCAGGAATCACCGTAGTTCTATAGTTCACTCCTTTTCTCTTTGTCGTTTTTTTTTTTTTTTTGCTGTTTGATTTTTTGAGCACACCTGGTTAATGAGAGAATCGCCAGCGTTGCGGAACTTATTTGAATAAATAAACTAAGTCGCATCCCTAGGAAAGTCATGATTGTGTTTTGGGGCGCTGTCTACTCCAGCAGTCTGTTCAGTGGATTCTTCGCTCGTTTCGTTCAGGCAAACAAGCAAAGAGGTTTATTAGAGAGTATTGACCATTATGGGAACACGTTTTGTCGCCAATGTGACAATGTTTGAAATGTCATAGTGAAGGGGTTTTATAAGTTTGTCAGGCGCTGTGAACATACAGTCCTAACAAACTGATAGTCCAAACGTTTACTTGAAAATATTTATTAATTATTAAAATTACTACTGAATGATCAGATTAAAATGTTTAAGATGAAGATAAATAATCGATGTGTTTTTTGTATCGTAAAATTTGATTCAGGTTGAGATATAAGCTGGAAACATTAACTTGATTTATCACTTATTTTTTCCACAGCAAACTGTTTCCTTTTTCCAATATTCGCACGTTATGAGATATAACTTTTATTATAAACCAGTCTCGATACTTGATTCCTCAGTTCCAAATATTTACATCCAAATAGTCCACACTCTTACTTGTCATTTGCATATAAACAACCGAATGCTAATTTCTTTGAGTCGGGTCTCTTTGAGGACGGACTCATAAACAGCGTACCTACTAATTCAGACCATTCGTTCGCCCTCGTTTATTCTGATTCATTCATTATTTATTTCTTGCCTCCAAAATGGTACTTGAGTCGGACCCCTATAAAGATCCGTTGGCCATTGTGTTAGAGCGAGCAGTGAGGTAAATTGATAGGCCCAGGAAGGCATGTAGGTGGGACTAAGGACATTGTGCAGGACACCGTTAGCTTGTCCGAAGGGATTTTAAGTCCCTCGACCGGGCCCGATTTTATGGCGACGAAAAGACTTGTCCTTTTTCTCGTTTCGACTATACTTGCAGCTGGATCTGTTCTCGTTTCGGGGCCAAGCATTCCAAGATAATCGGCCAGTGCACCTCTCCCTCGAAGCCTGTTCTTGGACATTTTTATTATTCACTGCTCTACTCTACTTCCCAGTTTATATCGCCAATATATAAACATTTATAACACAAAAAAATAATAGAATTAATTAGATCGCAACTATTACAATTTTTTTTTAAACATATAGTTTTAAAAAATTAGTCATACTCGCTGAAAAAAAAAATGTTTTTCTTCCTTCAGTTTATCTTATTTATAATAACATTTGAACCACCTATTGTATTGTTCCGCTTTTACATCACACAGGGCAAAATTTCTTGATAAATACATAGTGCCTCACAGAGAATGCATGTCATTGGTAAACTTTTTGTATGTCAACTGTGAAAATAAAGTTAATGATGTTTTCTGTTTCTTATCAAAAGTTTGCGAAAGTTAACGGTATTAAAGAAAGAATTTTATTATTGTTATAAGGGTTAAACAACAATAATCGGCACATTATTTATTATATACAACAATACTTATTATTATTCTGTTAGTTATAAATCTTAGAGAAGAATTATGTAAATATGATATTTCAGAAAACTTATCTTTATGTAGAAATTAAATGAAATTATTTAATCTAGATTTACAATAAATTATGATTTATTGGATTGCGTATAATTATTTAGTTTAATATTTATATTATATTACATACCAATGTATATGCGGTTGATTTGCTCTTTAGAAAATATTATTATTATTATTTATACATTTTTAATATGCTATATTATATTAACAAGCTTAATAACAGTAATTAGCCAGACTTTTGGCTACATTTTTATAAACATAAGCCAATAAAATATCTATCTATCTATCTATCATCTCAAACGTGGTTCGAACAACGTAGACCCTTATCAAGTTCCTTTCCCCTTAAAATTGTAATTTAGAAAGTATTTGTATATACTCTTTTGCAATATCTACCTTATTATTATTTCATTGCTTTATCATTATGTATAATTCTGCTTAATTAGCAATGTCACGTGTATTTCTCAAAACCTATTAGTATATATAAGAATTTATTTTCTATTCTATTTTAAAAATGTGTTCCAATATATTCTATATTGGTAGTATTGTAGCAGGTCAATAATTAGAAATTTAAATTAAATGCATATAATATTAATAGGTTTTAAGAAGAATTTGTAAGAATGCTAATTAAAAAGAATTCTTTCTACGTAGGTAAGGAAATATTATTAATCGGTACATGTAAAAAATAGCCATCATTTCTAATTGGTAATTTTAAGGTAAAAGGGAACCCTTAATAAGGATATACACTGCTCAAAATGCACTGAATTTGAAAATGAATAAGATATATATATATATATATATATATATATATATATATATATAGATAATGATATGCTTTCACCAACTGTTCATCAAGTCAATAAAACACTGCATTAACGCAATCGCAATACAATAAGAATTTTTTTTTCATATCAGCTCTATATCATTTAATAAAACAGCTGATAGCCAACAAACAAATTATTACGATGTAATTTTAGTTGTAAATTCGTTGCTTTATTTATTGTTGTCTTGTGTTTGTGAATAATCCATGTTCAAATTTTTAAACCTTGTCGAAAATATTTACAATGCCCCATGTGGAGCTTCAATTAACTAAAAAAAACAAGTATTGGAAGCTGATTAATCTGTCTGATTGAGAAGAGGCACCTTTTACAGCGATTTATTAATAAACGCATTAATGACGGCAACTTTTTTTGGCAACCATTATTTCCTCTACCATTATTGTACTGATGTTATGCGTAAGGGACTCTGGCTATTTGGAAATTAATTTTCTACTTCTTTACAAGAAAAACGAGAATTGAAATTAAATTAATTGGTGTCACATGTATGAACCTTAGCCAATGGGTTAAAAGCTTTTTCAACTATTTATAATTAACATTTTCAAAAACATTGATAGGTTTAGTGTTCCTGTGACCTAGTAGGCTCCACTCTATTACAAAAATAGTTAGTTTACCCAGCCAACTCTAGTGAGCCTTCTTATGGGGTATCCACTAAGGTAATTTGTTTTGGGATTCATGTCACAAGTATCACAGTCCGCTTTTCTTATTATCCCATATTATTTGTAAATACATAAATCCTTCAAATTGTCCAGCTGCACATTTCTATTCAAAATGTTCCAAAAACGTCCTCCATTAATAGACTAAAATCACAATCATAAAATTTATATTTCATTCTTATCAAAGAATTTCAACATGCATAAAGCATTTTTATGAGTCATGTCCTAGATGAAGTGGAATTAATTCGCCTTGGAGGTTACATACTTTGTAAAATAGGTTTCTATTATCGCCAGTTTTTCTACCCTTGAGAGAAAATATACCGCGATTTTCAACTCTACTTCTCTAATAAAAAGCAGTTGAGAAACATTCCTTTACCAAGGCTTCCCATTATGAAAAACTATTGATCTTATACGTGATTGATAAGATCTCTTAATGAATAAAGGTATCAAAACTAATTAACATTCTTTTCTAGTTTTTCATTTTTAATTAAACATTATTTAACCATTAACTTTATTTAGCAGTGAGGGTCTTTTTATACATCTGTAACGCAACCAGAACTGATGAAAGAGTAGTGCAATAGAGAAAAGTTGAGTAGAAGTAATAGATAAAGCTACTCATTTATCAGATACAACGAAACCGTTAAAATAAAAATAAAATGGACAACAGACGTCATTAAAAGTAAACTAGATGACACTAAGGTCGATATGAATCTATTCGCGCAAAATATGCATATAGTTACTGGTAACTAAGTATTGGAAAAGAGGTTAAAATGCATTAAATAAAATATATTTTGGCAAGCCAAATATACATTCATAAGTATTCAATTATTTTCCATTTATTATTTTATTTCTAGCATTTGGATAGACACTAAAGAGCCATAAGCACTAAATTCATTCGCGACAGTTGTTTAAAAAATAAACATTTTGTTAATGGACAAGTATTTGAGCGTTATTTATTTGATTTAAAGGACTCAAAAATTGATGAAGAAAGAAAACATCTCACACCTCACTGAATCTGATGTAAGATATTCACGGTAACAAAGATCATCTAGTTGAAGGGAACTCCTAGATTCAATAAACGTTTTACATGGATGAAAGTGAGTCACATGGATTTGCAGATGTTATCCTTTTTCTTGAAAATGAGATTAATCAACAATAAAGACATCGTGACTGTTTACTCCACATAAAAAGTGGACTCCAGTCTAGGCTAAAGTTACTGTAAGCTATTTCTCAGGTGCGGGTATATACCGATTGCTAATTAGCATTTCTGTTTGCAAAAATATTCAACTAAACTATTTAATACACCTCCGCAAATTGAGGATAGTGTGGGCATAAATCGAAGATGAAAAAAGATATATTTTACGGCATATTTCTCTAAAATATACTCTGGCTTATAAAATAATGTGTATTAATTCAACGTTTCCTCCCCCTTCCAAGATACACCGAGAGCGTTGGCGTGTGATGTATATATAAATAAGATTATATATAAGACATACCTATATTATTTGTGCTGATTTATCTATTGAGTTAGTTCCCTTGTAGGAGAAGAAAAAAACGAATAAAAAGAATGTGTTTTTATTAAAAACATAAAAGTATTATATTAACATTTTTTTTATTGTGGAAGAAAATATGGAGACTGTATGATATTGGCTGAACTCGCTCCGAGGAAGAATATGAAGAGGATAGGGGAGTTGATATTTATTCTTGCAATATCCCCCAAGAAACTTATACCTTTCTTCCATCTTCCACCAGTTTGATAATCCCCATAATTCACTATTCTAAAACTTTTTTAGCTCTATGAATTTTTCAAACCGATTTTATCAAAATAAGTATGCCTCTTAGTTAATGTCTGTGTCTTTCGGTATATAATTTACCCTTTTTTTATCGAGTTATGATCTGCTCCATCATTCCAAATGAAATTTCTATAAATGGGCTTAAACTTCCTCATGGTTATAGTTATCTGTATCTCACAAATATTTCTTTTTGCACTTTGTAATATTTATACAATATTTTTGGTTGTTTTAGTATATATGTTTTTACAAAAATATGTGAGTTGTTTGTGATCCTTGAGTTCCGACCATGAATCTTGAATTAAAAAAATCTGTCTCACAGGGGCTACGTTAACTAAACATATGTATTTCTAAATAAAAATGCAATGAGTAAAAGTGTCTACTGAAGATTGAAAAAAAAGAAAGGACAAGTAACTCACTTAATATTTAAGTCGCGAAAAAATAAATAGCACAATAATTGCAGAGCATCAGTAGTGTAACGATATAGTTTTTTTTCGACAACATTTTTCGATTCAACTCATAACAACATAGATATTTTGAATTTTCGAACTAATCTTCCCTTTTACCTCCTATTACTGGACCAATTTCAGGCATTAATGAATATGATGTTTTGGATCGAATGAAATTGTTAAATATCGAGTATGTTATAGATCAAATAAACATTTTCTGGGCAAGAAATTTAATTGATGAAGTCAACAGACAACTTAATATCATGTATTTTATATAGTAAAAATCAGTTGAAAACAATATTTCGTAATTAATCTTAGAATAAGACGACTTATGATTTATATGCTTATTATTACAGTGCAATGAATACATGTGACCTTGATCTCACATGGTAAACCTAGAGTGGCGAGTTCGATTCTCGTCTGTGCAAAGGAAATTATTTAGTGACGGAATTCATTAAATAACATCCTAAGCCCCACCATAGCTTGAAAAGGGTGGTAAGATAACCCGTCCCAATTAGCCTAAGTTGCAAAAAGTGGACGAATATAAATAATAATAATAATAATGAATACATGTGGGGGTTTAATGAAGGCCAACAATTATAATATGTACTAATCTTGGTTAATATTAAAGATAGAAAATAATGAAAAGAACAACATTTAAAGACCATTAAATTTGCAACAAGATTATATAAAACCTTTATATCCGACTCATGATACCTGAGATATTTTGAATTTTCGATTTTCTGGAGGCCCACAAAAGCCAGAAAAGGATAGTAACCTAACGATAAATTTCTGTTCAGCCTTCATTCAAATTATTTTTTAATGAAAATGATCTTTTTGCCTATGATTTGTCCTCGGCATTATTTCTTTTAGTTTTCTAACGATCTAATATTTATTTTAATTATTGTTTTTATCTTGCTTTTAGTTCTTTTTTTTTCTATTTCTCATTGATTGGATTAGAAAGGAAAATCGCCTTGTTTGCGAATGATCCCAAATAAATAATAAAGCCAAATAAATTAAGCGTGTATAGTAAAATAAAGAGATATGAATGCATTTTCATAAATCTATAACGAAGTTCCTAAAATAGCTAGCCTTTTCATTTTCTTGGAGCCATATAAACCACTGGTGTCAAAGGGAGATGGGAAAATTATTCTGTGATTATGAAGGTCACACTATCGGGTTAGCAAGTATTGAAACCTTATATGTAGAGAGGCTCTAGTAGTTAGGTTCCGGTTGGGTGTGTATTTATTTGCTCAATTAGTACTGCTAGTACCTTGTACTTTATCATAACCGGTTATATATCAGTACATTAGACAACTGCTCATAACTGTACTAGGCTCAGTAGTACTACATCAAAGGCTGTCTCTTGAGCCACATATTTATTCGACCTAGTTCCCCGTTTTAAAATTTATTTACATCTCTTGACCGAAATTAACATTTATGAACAAGAGAAACTTACATCAATTTGCCCCGTATATGTATATTGTAGAAACCTGTTGATACTATTAATTGGATTAGGGTTACGGGAGGGGGGCTATCATATTATATAATTTATTGGGATTAAGACATCAATAGATCTAAAAATACCTCCATCATTATATTAAACATTAAAATGTATGTTTTGTCGTGTTAAGTAGTCATTGTTGTTTTATTTAGATTTCTAATACATTCGGTGAAGATAAACTAATACTTAGTTTTACTTTGATTAAAAAAAATACTGGATACAAATTTCCTAGTTGACTTTGTTTTGTTTGTCGAAGAAGTACTAAATTTCCCATCATAAATATGCGATTAATTTCCATGTTCAATGTGTAATTGAATTCAAATGGTATTAATTTAATTATTGATTTAATTAAAACCAACATCTTTCACTTATTTAATTAAGAGCCGTTGTTTTACATTCAGGCGTAGGCCGCCAACAGCCTTGCGGGCTAGGCTTAGGAGCACTTGCAAGTACACGAGGTTAGAAAATACGTGTAGGTTCGATTCCCTATGGGCAATACTTGGTTCCCCAGAAAGCGTTACCGCAGGACTTTAGGAAGGAAGTTGGTCGGCATATCTATTCTCCATTAGGCTCTGGTCATGCACTTCTGCACCTGAGTCTTAGATAGATTTTTAGGCCCGTCGGTGTATCGGGCAAACTCCTTTTATTAGTATTAGTTATTAACGTCCACTTATTGCTACACTAGCTATTTGGGACGGATTATCTACAGGTTACCACCACTTTCTAGCCAGGGTGGGACTTAGGATTTTATTTAATCAGTCCGTCACTACATAAATTCGTATTGCCCATGTAGGAATCGAACTCGCCACTCTAGGTTTACCATGAGAGATTAACACTAACGCTTTGTCCCCTATGGCTAACCTGAGCCCCTAACTCCTTTAAGGTCCTCTTACTTAGTATGTGTCGTATTTTCTTTTGGCCTCTTTCTCCCCCAACCACAGGGGCTTTATGAAGAACAGTGGTTGTAACAGATTTTGATATAATTATTCACTTCCCCAAGTGAATATGCCAATCATAATTATAGATTCTAAAGATTGGGTATTTTAGGGAAACTCTAAAAGTAATATTTTATTTTAAGTTAGTTATTTTATTTTAATAGTTTACTATAGTTCATTAATATAATTACAGTTCATTAATAGTTATAGTTCATTAATTAGTGACGGAATTCATTAAAAAAAATCCTTAGTCCCACCCTGGCTAGAAAAGGATGGTAACCTGTAGATAACCCGTCCCAATAAGCCACAAATGCTAAAAGTGGACGATAGTAAATAATAATATTAATAATCAAACATTTAACAGATAACATTGACATAATAACAAAATGTTTGTGCAGGTAAAGTTAGATTAAGACCGAGCTGGTCATAAGGCCTCCCAAGTCTTCTTAACCGTTATAGTGCAATTTTGACAGTTTTACTCAACCTGCAATATACTTCACCTTCCAGAAAACTAAATTAGAAACTGTTTTTGGCTATGTTTGACTAAGTACAGTAACTGAAAATACTATCTATGGTGCTTTAGATGAACTCCACCGCTGAAGACTCAAAAGAGCAGCAAGTTTCTCGGTAAGCCTGGAAACTGGTCATACATTTTATGTAAGTATTCAGGGATTTTATGGTTTATTCGCGTATTGTAAGTTACTAAGTATTTTCCATAAATCGTAAATTGCACGATCACCTATTCAACATTTTGCTAAGTTCCATTGAACAACCACGGCTTTTCTCTTTGTTCATAATCTCTTGGATAAAACAAGAATGAGTAAATATGATAGAATAATATACAATACTCTCATATGATACTGCTTAATAGTCTTGTATAGCTCCTATTTATTTAATTAATCTGAAAATACTATGATGTTTTATATCAATACCACCGTTTAAGGCTCAAAAGTGTTGTAATTATCTCAGTAGACCTGGTAACTGCGAAATTATCTACCTAATCTGGACATTTATCTCTATTTATTGTTCAAATCTGATGTTGTATGTATTGAACTACGCTGTGAATCGGAGTGGATATCATTTTCAGGAGTCTGGGTGTTTGTAAAAGATTTAAGTTTAGTGTGAATAATTGCTTAGTCTCCGTTGTCACAATTCTTCTATTGGACTTGTCTGGATACCGTCGAGCGAGACACACAACGTCGTGCGACGAACCCGACGATATCTGCAATACCAAATTGCAAATTGCCGTACTGCGGAAGAGCCTCGGATCAGATGGCAGCGAGGAAGAGCTTCGTCCGGCGTGACAGCTGATAACGAGGAAGCGTGGACGGCAGGCTGATTGACATAAATGAGCTGAGTGTATAGGTCGCCCACACCCTCGGTAACCTTTAGCTTGAGAGCGGTGTGCTCTAGGTAAACATGAGTAAGCATTCCCCTGCTCAGCGGCATCCTCAAGGAGTAACCTTTCCTCCTCAACTAGACAAGCACATATCCTCTATACAGCAACACACTTTATAGTATACATCAGTAGAGCTGCAACAGAACGTGGAACACCACAACTAGCTATAATATTTACAATTTTACAACTTATTACTAAATAATTTAGGTAAAATTACTTCTTACTTAAACCCTATATACAAATACTGCATGCAACAAGCACCTAACCAAAAAAAGTCCGCCACGCAGTGCTACTAAGCAGATTTCCCACGTGAAGTTTCACAATACAGAAATCTGTATACTTGTAACATTAGTAGTAACGAGTCTTAGAGATTAAATGTAAATAACAATATTTATAGTAAATGTAATTTGCAATAAAATTGGTACTATACAAGTTTTTGGTCCGACTTATAGTAACGGAGATATTTCGAAATTCCTCCCCTCTAAACCCCCACCCTCCTCCCATGGTCCGATTGCAGCCGTTAACGAACTTGATCATTCTTTTTACATAAAAAGACTAAATATTGAGTTTGGTAACGATCAAACAAAAATTGCGGCCGCTAGAGCGGTAACAGACAAATATTATATATATATATATATAATATATATATATATATAAGTATATATAATACAGTTTTGAACGGACCTCATTTTCGTCATCTGCCGCTAGGTAGGATCGATGGATATTTGAAGAAAATTCCATCATGAGTACAACCTCAATAAATGCTGATTTCCCTGAGGGAAATCTGCTAAAATTGCGACCGCTAGAGTGTTAGCAGACCAATATTTAATATAAATTTAATTTGAACGGACCGTTTTCGTCATCTCATGGGTAGGAACGATGGACATTTGAAGAAATGTTTTGAAAATCGTGTCATGAGTACGACCTTAATAGCTGATTTCCTTTAAGCCTTGACATTCCCTACGATATGTTCACATTCTTAAAAATCTCTCGATGTTTATTGTTGTTAATTTTGCTGATGGTGAGAGTTACAAATCTGGTTTAATATATATATATATATATATATATATATATATATTCATAAGTGCTTTAGAACACTCAGAAATATACATTGCCACCTTCAGATCTACAAACAATAACAAACAAAATAAAAACAAATTTGGTCTGAAAATTAAAATTGTCCATCTCAATTCATGAATTAATGATAATAAGAATTGGCTTGATTGTTGAAGTGGGAAGTTGTCCATTGACAATACCACACTGGAACGAATGGGCATTTGAAGTTATACTGTGCACTATACAAGAAGATCTCTTGTCCACTTACGCTTCAGACATTGTCTTGGGTTTTCTGGAAAATGGGTAGGTAAAAGTGATTCGACTAAAGGATTAGGATGTAAGGGGGTAGGGAGAGAGTGGAATTTCTGATATCGGGATTTGGCGAGGCTATGGACAAAGATTTAATGTTGAGGTCGTTATGGAGAGTTAAATTGGATACGTAAATGGGGAATCTGTAATTTTGCGGAGTATTCTCGATTGGAGGGTTTGGATTTTGTAGGAATTTGAATGTTTAGTGGAACCCAAAGTTCAAGTCCGTATGTCCATATTGGTCTGAGTACTGTCTTATAAATCACCATTGATTGTGTAGTGATAGTTTAGATATGTGTTTACTTAGAAGTAGTCTTTTTTCTTCTCCTGTCGATTATCTGCTCCAGCGTTCTTCATCGTCTTTTTAATGTGATGTGAGGTTTCCAAGTTAGTCACTTGTCTATTGTGAGTCCTATCTAATTTATGATTTTTGAGAAATTAGTGCGCTGTTGAGTGTAACTGGTGGGCAAATGGAACGTCGGAGGGTAAATGTTATATGGGTTGATTTGCTACTGTTGACCTTGATCCTCCATAGAGCAGTCAGGATTCTAGCAGAGCTAGGTGTTCTTGTAAAATGCGGATGCCTTATTTGGGTCTGCATCCACCCGGCCTTATTCCGGTCAGAGTTGTAAGTCAAGATTGCAATATCATCTACATACGTGAGAAGTGAAGTTTCGGGATGGGATTTGAAAAGCTAATAATAAAACTAATTGTAATTTGTATTGTTTGTATATCTTAAGTTGTAATATAAATTGCTGATAGCGCTAGGCGCTTATAAATATCTTGTGAAGGGCCACAACTTTGTTCTCTTGTTAAACCTGATAAGATGTTTAACATATCATTTTTTTTATTTTTGACATATAAACAAATTTAACTATTTTTACTTTTTACGTTAGTTTCAGTCATCCTTTTTAGACATTCTTGTGTTTATGCAAGTATGGCTTTGAAAAAAAAAATCCTATTGAACGTCGAGTTACTGGAGGCATCTGGTCATCGTTGATTTGGCCGGTTGATATGTACAAATGTACATGTGCAAGAGTGAGTTATTCACATACTGTAGACTGCAAGTGGCAGACACATGTGCACATGGTAGACACTCCCGGCCACCTGTACTCCTATTCCTAGGTTCAAATTTAGACCCACGCCACTATTAACTGCACCCTTTAATATGAAGTCACACTTCATGTTCAAATATTACTCATGTATTCAGCTAATGTATTTCTTATTTTTAAGACAACTCTTTAGTTATTCCTCTGTACGTCAACCTGTCGGCGTCTGAGTATGCTCTCTCTCTCTCTCTCTCTCTCTCTCTCTCTCTCTCTCTCTCTCTCTCTCTCTCTCTCTCTCTCTCTCTCTCTCTCTCTCTCTCGTATAATCGTAGTCAATTTTACATTCCTTACATTCCTCAGAGGAATTGGAAGTGTCTTATTACAGAGAAAGGCATTCCTTCCCAGAAGGCTAGCCATTGACTTGACTTCCATTCCGTTTTATCAGCTTTGAAGTGGCTTAATGGAGGAAGTTACTAGAGAGCATTCTATTTCTGAACACAATCATTGTTATTTAGAACATTTCTCAGGAATAGACTTTTAATATGAGATCCATCAGATGATAGATGGTATTGGAAAATATAGCTTCAGGCGGAAGTGAATGTTAGGTCTATTAACCAAATAGATAATTTGGATCCGTATAATACATTATTAGTATACATTGTACCGTCATATTACTTTTATTGTTAGTTTAGACCAGAGCCATTCATTTTATGTTGGTAATCTGGAGTTTTTGTGGTTTAATCGCATATTAAGTAACTAAATTTTCCAGAAATCGTAACTTTAACGATTAAATATTTAGCTAAGTTGCATTGAACAACCACAGCTCTTCTCTGTCTTCATAAGCACTTGAAATAAAAAATGAATGAGTAAATATAAAAGTATAATACAGAACAATATCGTATGATACTACTCAATAATCTTGTATTGTCTTAATTGACGAGAAAAAATTATTTTTAAAAAAGACATCTTTATCTGCTTTATTGTATGGAATTATCAACCGAATATACTCCTTAGTTTCAATTTTGTTTTACAGTATAGAAAACAGTAATAGAGTCCTGAAAACGAATAAATGCTTAATATTATTTATGCCAGGATGTTTTGATTTATCTGTTCTTCGAACAGATTTTGTAACATTTGAAAAAACAGCGGATGGCCAAGTTGCGTGATGGTAATGACCTATATAAAGACCTCTTTCTCCAGGTATGCTAATTAAATAACTGTGAATAACTTCATTAATTCAAGAGATTACCTTAACTTAAAGATTCTCACTCGAAATTATTTTAAAACCAATATATATATAGTTCTGGAATTTACCTCGTTGCTGCACTTAGCTATAATAATTTCGAAGAAGGAACTCATGAACGTTCTATTCTCCGTATCGTGTGCCCATGAAAAATGGACTTTAGTAACTTCAGGAGACAACTTTCAATTACTATCCAATCTATATTTGTAAATAAAACGCCTGAACGCCCAAAAGCACAAATATGTAAATTAGCATTTTTTTTTTTCTTTTTTGTTACAAATTTACCTACACTCAGGGTCTCTTCATGGCAACTCTTTTATAAGCTGTTATCAAACTTCGTTTGTTAATGAAAAAGTATTATTTCCACATTATGTGTACGAACTAGAACATACGAACTGTTTCCGGACACTCAAAATTGGCAGAAATTGTTTCGGGGCTTCCATACTATTATGAATTAATTATAGTGTTTACGGTTGCTTTCAACTAATGATCTATTGGACAACAAAATTAATAGAGCCAATTAAGTATTGAGAGAGGACACAAACTCAGAAATAGATTTTCTTCTCCTGGATCTTGCCGGAAAAGAGATGGGTTCTGCCTACGACCATTAATCAATAGAAAACGTCCGAACAGGAAATGCTGTGAATTGCCGAGTTCCGAAAATCGGTTGATTATATGTTAGAAGAGACAGTTTATGTCTTGTGAAGGATAAGATTGAATAAATAATATTCCGAAAAGCAAGGCCTTAACAATTACATCGGTGAATAATTATTAATGTTATTGATTAACATCTAAGGATAAGGGTGGTAACCTGTAGATAACCCGTCCCAATTAGCCTGAGTTGCAAAAAGTGGACGTTAATAAATAATATTAATAATAATAATAACATGAGGATGCATCTAGGAAGTAAATTTCATTGACAAAAGTACCTTGCCGAATCACAAGTAGAATCATTACATAAATTAACAATCAGTTCCTTTCTCAAAAATAACAAAAAAATTAAAGATCCTAGATCCTTAATAGTTTATTAAATGCGAAGTGATCTGGGCAAAAAGTCAAACCTTTCTGAAGTAAAGAAATATATATATGGATTTTAGAATCAGAGGTCTGCAATGGAAATTTTACTGAACCTCCTGATTATGTTTTACACTTTTGGAAGTTTAAGATATTCTAGTCCAAAATCCAGAGTTTAATGGAAGACCTTTCATCAATGTACCTGTGGCATTCTGAAGAAAGGCTGTAATTCTTGGGAAGCCTCAAAATATATGGAAAATGAAAACCTGAGCCTTCGAATATTCCAGGGGGGCATGTGCTCGGTCCCCAGTAAGGAACGAAGGAACGCTTATCCTTTGTAACTTGCACATCCTGGAGAATCGCACCGTTACATGATACGATCACAAACTGAAGATGTGCCTAGCGTCCACGTTAGAAAATTCCTAAAGCGAGATCAGCGACTAAGAAAAACTGGCTTGTCTATTCAATAAAAAAAAATCTAGGAATAACTCTAGCTCCATCGGCATGGTTTGAGATAAATAAACGAGAGAGCATAAGAAGTGAGCACAAAGAAAAGCAAGAAGCCCTCGAACTGTGCATTAACTACTTCCGGTAAAAGTTTAGTGGAAAGAAATGAACAGTTAAAGAAGGTTATTATTTGGGTCAAAGGATTTATACCTTCTCCAGCAACAACATTGAAAGAGAATGGAGCTCAAACTGAAGAGATAATTCCTTCCCTGAAATACTGAAGGACTCAGTAAGAATTCTAAATTACGATCTATTTTATTAATAAATGTTTAAACTAATTATTTTCCTGAGCCTACAATAAGCATAAACAATTTATTTTTATTACTGTGTATTCCACAGTTGAGTTTATTTGTAAGGAGCTTTCAATTTAATTAAAACTTTATGACAGAGCCTAGAAGAGAAATCCTGTATGCTTTACTTTATATTTATGGGTCAGTGTGAATATGTTATTCTTCAGTAGATTAACATTTGACACGCTTTTGCAGCAGCTGCTTCTTCTATATCCCATAGTCGTGAAATCGGGATGTGACAGCGGTTTGAAACACAACGTCAACTCAAGATTTTCTTTAGGTTTTATTTATAAAATGACTTCGTGATGTTTAACTAAATGTTCTATGTAACGGTGATAGTGAAACTACGATGAATATAAAATTGGGGGGGACTTTACATAAAAAATGTTGTAATCGCATAATTTTCTGGAATAATTGTTCTTTACATTTAACTGTGAATATTATATTAAAAGAGTTGTTTGAAATTCTTATTCAGCCTTCTATAAACCCCTACTACTACCTAACCTCTACTAGTCCTATATGACTTATGACTAGTTTAAGTTTCAAATCTTCCTCACATTGATTCATAACAAACGGGTAAAGAGAAAAGTGCCAATTGGCGCTACTTGACATCCAGCAAGATCAGAAATCAGTTAGTTTACACAGTAACGGCTCCATACCATTGGGTATTGTCAGCCATGTTACTTTTACCGCTTTAAACGAGTGAAATATTTTATTTCGTCTGACAATTCGCAACGTCACCCTTTTTATCCGTTAATTCCGACTCTATCCCGTCAGGTTCATATCACTCTGGGCAAACTAATTTAAACATTGTTCGGCAAAGAGCAAATGTTCAAATTAAAAAAAAAGTTTCTTTAGCTGATTGTACTTTAAGCTGTTATACAGCTGTCAGAGTTGCGAGTGGGACGATAAACTTGATGGCATCTGATCTCCCAATTACCAAGATTTGTACTTTCTCTGTCATACAGTTGGTTATGAAATCTCTTTGAGTATGATTTACCTTTCTCGGGATTCTTTTCCTTGTTCTTGCTGACCAAGTCTCCACGCAGATGATGGAGCAATTTAAACGCCAGCAGTATATATTTGGATATGTATCTTCTTTATTAATAACAGTACAAAGATTTTTAGCTGACAGGAAATCAGCTATGGAGATCTATAATTTATTTTTTGGACAACTACCAAAGACGATATTTAAACAATTCTAGTGAAACTAAAAGATCAATTCGGTAACGAATAAGAGAATTAAGGGCTTAGACGAGGATAAAAATACGAAGAAAAATACCTCCTCTAAAGATGTTCATGGACCTCGAATATTAACTGAGTTGTTTGTATAGCTAAATACAAATTTTGTTTGCGGAGAAACAATGTATAGCATTAGAAACAACAACCATCAATTTTTCTCGAGATTCTACCAATTGATCAGGATCAATAAAACACCTTGTTCTCATCAAGTACTTTAATTGTATATGCAGAGTCCACCTACAGGGACCAAGCTCCATCATCAGTGACTGCTGCCAAACAAAAAACCTTAGGATAAACTAACAAACATATCATGGGCAACAGTGTAGAATACATTAAAAAAAAACAACATTTCTAGTATAAAAGCAATAGAAAATATTTAAGAAATATAGTCAACCAGAAAATATTAAAACTCTATCAGCGTATGTCATAAGTCTAGGTTTACAACCCATCGTGACATAGTAAATATAAGGTTTGTATCTATTAATTAGTTTGTTTTTAATGTAGATAGTTTTATAGTGTTTTAGTTTTATATGACGTACGCTGATGGGGTTTTTATATTTTCTGGTTGACTATATGTTTTAAATTTTCTATTGTTTTTTTTTTTCTGTGACTGTTTTCTTCACTGTTGACCGTGCTATGTTTGTTAGTTTTTCTTATTTATTATTTTATGTATATCAAGGTCTCTGAATGTGAATTTGGCATGTATTAAAGAACTTGTAGAGGACAAGGCGATTTATTGATGCTGAGCGTTATCTATGTTTCATTGCGGCCCTCGTATGACGGTCTTTTAAAAACTTCACGAGAGCGTTTGAATATGGAATTAGAATAAAGAGCCTTCGTTTAATTTGTATACGGGCGGTAAGGATGCTTTGCTAACATATGGACATAAAGTGGCCAATGACGATGACTAACACGCAGTAATTGCATGCAACGTTTACTTATGACAACATTATTATGGCAATAACACTGTGATGGACATGATTTCGCCATTTCTTGTAGAATGGGCTTTGAAAGTATGAGGTGGAGATTTGGAGAGACCTATGATGTTGCAATGCCTTTGAAAGCGACTTTATCTTAAGTTCGGTGGTATCCCTGAAATGAGGGACTATGTTTATATAATCTCTCCAGTCGTATGTCCTATCTTTCGATATTGCGAACAGTTGGTTATTTATAATAATTGTTTTACTTATAGTGCAAACTAGGATTATATATACAAAAGCTATTAAAATCATGTAACGATCATTAAATTCACTTAGCGAGTAATGTAAGAGACTTCGTTCGTTTGGTAAATAAATATTTGTGGACGTTATGCCAGGCTGGTATATTATTTAAAAGTCCGTCACGCAGGGGTTGCGTAAACTAAGCAGATTACCCACGCGAAATATTACAATAGAGAACTCTGCCTAATAACAACAGCAGTAGTGAGGAATCTCTAAAGCTATACACGAGGGACGAATAGTTACGGCGACGGCCGCCAGAGCTCTCGCATAGCCGAGTCCTGCCTACCGCGCACACAATACAAATGCAAATATCTCTGCTAATATTCAAGATACAGAATAAATGTATAGAACAATATTTATAGTAAATTTAATTTGATAAGTAAAATAAGATTGATCCTATACAATTTTTCGATCCAACGTATATTAACGGAGATATTTCGAATTTTCAAATATCCCCCCTCACACTGGTCCGATTTCAACCATTAACGAACTTGATCTTTCTTTTTACATAAAACGATTAAATATGAAGTTTGGTAACGATCAAACAAAAATTGCGACCGCTAGAGCGGTAACAGACAAATATATATATACAGTTTTGAACGGACCTCATTTTCGTCATCTCCTGCGTAGGATCGATGGACAGTTGAAGAAAAATTTCGATAATCGCGTCATGAGTACAACCTCAATAGCTGATTTCCCTTACGGGAAATCAGCTAAAAATCAAGACATTAGATAACCACATCAAGACTTCATTACAAACCCTTCAATTATAAACATTTTCTTTGCTCGTGACCAATAAAATGCTTATAACGACGAATAGGACAAAACGCAGGCAATAATTTAAAAACCTTTAGTGTTAAGCCATTCCTCCAACCACGTTTGTTAGGGTAGTTAAAACTCCTTCACCCTCTGGAATAGTGTTGAGGTAGGATGTTTACACAGGCCGTGGCTACCATCTTACCCGTCAAAGTAAACATACCTACGCCCCCTTCTAACAATAAACATAGTGCCAGAAGTGTGCTTCTGGAATACAACATTAATTTCATATGGTCCAATTTAGTTCCCGACCATTGACTCCTAGATTAAAATGTCCACGGAAATTCGTAAGAGGAGATTATACTGACTTAAGACCATTTTTACGATAATATCAATATATTTTCTTGTACAAATGTTAAATTAACATTCTACAATTCTTTTCTCAAAGCCTCCAATATTTAGATAAGTGCATAAAACAGATTTTACATGATGTCTTTTAAATATCATTATTATCATTTGATTTACCAGTATTCCGTTAGCACATATACAGGGTATTAAACAGGGTTCGTTTTTATTCCCCATATATAAATATTCTTTGTGCTTTATGATTTTTCGTCACTTTTCTAAATGCACTATACTTTTTATGCTTTCCTACCAATTTTCCCTGGGAAAAACATTTGGTTAAAACCCTACCTCCTTTTATTTGAATAATAATGAGTTAAACAGTATTTCTTGAAGACATATAAACGTGATTCATCATACTCGGACAAACAACTATGAGTAAAATCAAAAATTCTTCTTGGCGTTCTTTTAAAATCTTTAAGTAAGAAACAGTTTGGACATATACTCAACGAAGATAATAACTATAAATATCATTTTTAAGTTTGATCCTTAGATTTGCACTATATATATGTATTAGAAATATACTATCACAATGCATTTAATTCATGGAAAAGTAAAAACTAAGAAAAAAAATCTAAAAAATTCATGAAAATACCAATAAATTACCATTCAAAGAATGTCATTCGAGTTTATTATATTTAAACGATAAATTAGCAGAAAACTGTTGTGGTAGCAGCGAATTATCAAGTTTTACAAGGATAACTTATGCGTTATCAAATCCTAATCTGGCTTTCCAGCAGTTTTTTATGGCTGTTTAAAATGTGTTTGGTTTGAAGAGTGAACCACTCATAAAGAATAAAAAAAATGATTTATTTGTTTCCTGGATATTTTTAAGTAGTAAAGTTTTGACGACACAAAATACGCTAATATTTTTATTTTAACAGCGAGTGCAGTGAAATTGTGAAGCACATTATTTGAAGCCTAAAAACCATCTATTGTTCTCATCAAACTTTTACGTTTTGAGATAAATTTGAATACGTGACGCATGTGGAAAATATGCTTAGTTACCGCAGACCCTCCGTGAAGGACTTTTTTCTATATTGTTTATAACATAATCAATATTTGATAAAAACTAGGATACATTTATTTTACCTAATCACTTGTTTTTAAACGTACACTTTTAAACGGGGGAGGGGGGTTAACCAATAAATGTTAAATAGAGAGTTTTATTTACAAATATCTTATTTTTTCAGGGGGAAGCGGCGTGATGGCCGAAGGGTGGCGGAGGCCCAAGCATACAGTCAAACCCCACCAGATACAGGGCAAGATAAGTGTAAGGTAAGTCACACCTCCTAAATTATTTATTATTACTATATCCTCAAAGGCATATTTTAATACAAATATTTAAAAATATGAGTACAAACTAGAAAAGCTCTTGATAATTATCGCTTCTATAATCAATTATGACACATAGCAAGTTTTTTGGAATCTATCCTTCATTAAAATAGTAATTAATTAAAAATTTTATTTATTTTTTTCAGAACATTTTTTAATTGATTGGTTTTGATTCTTTTAAATTGCCCACAGCTTTTCAATAAGTTTGACGTGATTATTTATTAAACCATGCACAGGCTTAAATACAGATCTTTTAGGCAAGAATGATAATATAATAAGGAAATAACTGAAGGAGAATCCCATCATTAAAAAATAACATGCATAAATATAATAAATTTCCAGAAGTTGATTACGAAATTAACTTTCATATACATACATATATATATGGACGAAAGTATTCATTTTTTTATGTAGTTGAAATGCTGGAATTAATTCAATATTTCTAATATCTTTTAATTTGAGGATAGATTAACCGCGGTTTCCTGTTGTGGTAATGATGGAGAATGACGCACCTTTACACCAACTCGAATAACAGGGTGTTTCAAAAAGAATATACGTATTACAAAGTATAGTTTTGTCCAAACTATCGATCGCTGCGCCTCGGCTGGGCTGTTGGAGAAACAAATACATTGTCTAGCTTATATTATAGCCACTAGATGCTGATTTTGAAGGAAGTTCTGAAACTGTTTCATGTTTTTTTTTTCTGTCAGTTCGCTGTCAGTAATGAGATGTTCATATTCATATTTGATAATAGGTTTTGCACACAAAGTCACTTTTATTGTCATATTTAAAATCGAAATACTTAATTGAAATACTTTGAGGATTTCTCTGGAATATGCTGGATGGTAGAGGAACCAATTGATAAGGATCAATAAGAAGGCCAAGTCCTCTACTGTTTTTTAATATTATGCAGAGTGCACTTTCGGAGTCAACGCTCCATCGTCAGTGCCTCCTGATTAAAGCTGTGTAGTCTGGACCACGACCAGACGGCAGTCGACCGGCGGTCGTCGTCCAGACTACGCAGCTTTAATCAGCATGCACTGACGATGGAGCGTTGACTCCGAAAGTGCACTCTGCATAATATTAAAAAACAGTAGAGGACTTCGCCTTCTTATTGATCCTTATACTTTGAGGATTGATCTGCACAGCAAGTACTTGGCTGGTTTTTAGAATTTTGGTTTTCCTCGGTGCCGCATCCAGAACTTTCGCGATTCTCTCAGACTTTATGGCATTCGTTGTAATTTAATTAAATCTACATGCTTGTTTCCTGTCTGTATAATCTTTCCCTACCCGGGTCGTAATGTAAAACAATGGTACAGCTGTGGGCCGTAGGGAAAATATAGAAAGGGCCGAGCTAACGATGCACCAGGGAGCTCACCAACAGCCCTAACTCAAGGCCTGCCTCATATCTAATTCAGCTACTACACATCTTAGTCCTTCTTCAACCATCTTTAGTACCGACCTCTCCCTCTTACTCATTTCGACCCTCGAAATTGTGAAAGAAGGAAAGATTGTTGTGGTCAAGTTAGCCCAACATAAACCTATACTGACATTTTTATTTGAAAGGGCTAGTCCCTTTCGAGGTGAAGTAAATATACTTCCATGTTGAAATAGAAAAAGTTACTCTAATATAGCTCAACTATAAAACTATATATTTGAACAATGTTCAAGATATTTCATCATATAGAATCAACGACCTCCCTGAAGCAGCACAATAGTTTACTATGGGCAAGGATGCTGGAAAATAAGATGTCGTCGATATAAAAGAAGGAATTATCGACCAGCTAATTATGCCTGGTCACTTGTCCAAGTTGCCAGTAATTGCCAATCAATTTGCCGACAATGGCGGCAAGGTCATCTGAAATAGGCCTCAGTTCTGCCTTCCATTTAATAACCCAGGTGAGAAATTGGATTCATATCCTCTTTTTTCTCTATCTTCTGTTTTTTTAATATCTTGTCAACCAGAAAACAAGGGGCTCTTGTCTTTAAACTCAATATTACGAGCGGAAATCCTCAACGCAACAAATTTATGTGAATTTATAATATTCTTTCAGTCAATCAATTATATCCTTTTGTCTGTTAAATAAATGTATAATATTGTTCGTTTTATCAGGATTCCCTTAAGGAAAATCAGCTATTAAGGTCGTACCCATGACGCGATTTTCGAAAAATTTCTTCAACTGTTCATCAACCCTACCCAGGAGATGTCGAAAATGAGGTCCGTTCAAAATTGTATATATATATGTCGGTTAACGCTCTAGTGGTAGCAATGTTTGTTTGGTCGTTATCAAACTCGATATTTAATCATTTATGCAAAAAGAAAGATGGAGATCGTTAATGGCTGAAATGGACCTGGGAAAGGGGGTGTATTACGTTATGAAGGGGGTGTATTACGTTATTAAGGGGGTGTTGTACTACTACTACGTGTAAATTTAACATATACATTGACCATAAACACATCATGGTAAAATGTAAAAAGGCCTTATTCTCAACAAAGCAAAGTGCACTTTCAAAGCGTGACGTCCGTCACCAGGGCTTGTTTGTCTGGAGCAAAGCAGCTAGATTACTGGCAAGCCAAAGAATTGCCCTGAAATTTTGCTCAAAGCAACATCACTTTACTCAGGCACAAATGATAAGAGCTTATGCATTGGAAGTGCTTATTCCATAATAAATATTTTTATAGGACAAGGTCGTTCCGCATTGATGCTGATCAAATGAAAAAAAAAGACTATTATTCCTTATGCCAGTTTAAATTTTAATCTCTATTACATATAGCTTAAATCGCTTATGCTAGTACTAACAGTTCTCCGTACTCCGTATTAAGAGTGGAGCTGTGTTTGACCTTTTGATCCTTCCGTTGATGATGGTCCACCGGCCAGCCCAAATCCCGAATTCTCTGTCAGTTTATTTTATTTTCTTCTTTAAGGTAACTTTAAGGCCAAGTTAATTTTGTTTTGAAGCTCCAACAATTTGCATAGCGTAAAAAAAGTATTGGCTTGGGCATGGTGAAATATCAAAACAAGTCTGCAGGTCACCATTTTAAGAGAACTCGCCGGCTACAGTTGACAAACCCAATAGACTTGCCAACAACGTTGGATGCCAATGTACGTTTTTAATCTTGGGTACTTGCATTAATGCAGCCAATTAAAGATAACAATTATCCTTGGAAGAACGGTTGTCTAAGAGGAAAGGCAGTGAAGGTTTATCTGTCTGGGAATATTGCAGTTAGAAGGAGTAAGTCGCACGAACATTGATCAGGAAGAAATTAATAGACCGCAGTTCTCCGTTAGATCTATCCGTTCGTTGGTGGTTTCACCGCATTCCGACATTACCATCCACATCCTTAGCTTTACGCCCCTAATATGACCTTTCTTAATTTCAAACTCGTGGGTATTATTCTTCGAGAGTATTTGCGAATTGATGGATTCCATGAAAAATGCGCCAAATTTACTAAATAGACATATTTGTGATTTAGGGTGTTACGTTTCACTGAGCAGTATGCCTAAGAACTCCTGCCTGCCTAAGACATTCAAAGAAACTCGTGATTGTAAAAAGGTTCTTGTATCCCCCATGATAGTATTCCTGAGTACAGGAAGTCAAGGTTGGAAATCTGCGCGAACATTCACACATTAATTCTCCGAGGTAGTGAAATCAGTATTAGGGTTGACAAAGAAAAAGTAATTCCTAGCACTATAAAAGTAACTTTTTGACACACATAAGCTCTCAAAATCAATCACTTTCTGCTAATCTATATATATATATATATATATATATATCTATATATATATATATATATATATATATATATATATAAATGAATGTTTGTCTGTATGCCCTTATAGAAGCGTAAATGGCTGAACCTAATTTTATGAAACTTGGCATGCATATTACTACTAACCCAGCTTAAGTTTTAGGCTATATTAATACTCTCTGAGATGAACATGAGTCGGGGTTACAAGGGAGGCCTGAAATTAAAAATAGCGATATTTCGTTTCCTATTGGTTTTTCGGCAAATATTCACTAAACAAAAGTTATTTAGTTTGTTATTTAGAGTAACTTTAGTTGTATTCACTTATGTCGTATACCGAAGTATAAATGAGTTATACGCTAAAAACTATGGTGGGAGTCAACAATTTTATATTGCAAAAGACTCAACCGAACGAAACGGAATTCCGTACGTGACTTGGTATTAACACCTTCCTGATTTTAAGCTATATTAAAACTTCGAGGTACGAACAAAAACAGGGGTTATAAGGGTGGACTGAAATATAAAATCGCGATATTTCGTAACCTATTCATTTTTCAGCTAACGTGCATATAACAAAAGTTGTTTGTTTTGTTGTTATCGTTATTGCCGTATAACGAAGTACCTATGAGGTACATACTAAAAACTATAGAAGGGGTCAACAATGTTATGGGACACAAATGACGAAATCGAAATCACCGAAACCCGTAGTTTTGACTATAAACTATATTAACGTTTTTAGGAACGAACAGGAGTGGAGGTTGTTTGAGAGGCATGAAATGAAAAATCGTCATGTTCCGTTTCCTATTGTTTTCTTGGCGAACGTGCACGTAGCAAAACATGTTTAATTTGATATTTAGAGTAACTTTTATTATATACATCTTTATCGTAATTTAGAATTTTAGTTGGTGGCGTTGCAACGCTCGCAGGGTACAGCTAATATATTAATAAATACATCTTGCTTTCTCCTGCTGAAGTTCGAATCCTTCTTCACAGGTTCACACAAGTTTCAAATTCAAGATTATTGTGGTTATTTATTAACACCCACTTTATGCTGTTAAGGCTAGTCTGGACGGGTTATCTACAAGTCACCACTCTTTTCTAGTCTGGTTGGGGGCTAAGGATTTTACATAACGAGTACGTCACTAAATGAATTCCTATTGCCCCGGTGGGAATCGAACCCACGATTCTAGGTTTATCAAGCGGAGAAGAGATTGCAGGCGTCACCCTGTGAAGTCATCTGTGTTCCATTCCTCGACAAATGAAATATTTAGTCTATCCAGCCCCTCCGTAGCGGACATTTTACAAATAGAGGTCCATATTTTCTATTCTTAATTATACAATTTGTAAAACTCATATAGAAATTTAAGTATATCTGGACCGTTACATTCTGCCTATTTCACCGTTATGAACATATTTCTTTCTGGTACTACGAATTATAAGCACTCGGCTATCTTTTGAACGCAGCTGCAACATATATTTTTAATATGAAATATATTCGCTTAACCAGGTTGTTAATATTACCTCATGAATCGTTGCATTTAAATACTGCTTTTAATAAGATTTATGCGAAGAGGACAGCTGTTAACTTTGTTTATAGAGTTTACCTATTTCGTCGATAACTTGTTGTAAAAAGGTTAAAAATCCAGTAGCCGCGTGCCTATTAATACGAGAGGCGTATGAATTAAACGAGTCCTCGTTTCCTAGTCCGCCCACAGGGACCGCTCTCCTCATCCATCTCTTTTCATTTCCATATAATCACTTTGTTTACCGGTTACCCTCAATGTCAGGCCAATGCAAATTTGTCCCCTTTCCAGCGATATTTAATTGAATAAATGTTTCATCATGAAGAATGCAAGTCTTTATAGACTAAGACAAGCATTGAGCATTATTAGTCCGACCTCAGAATAAGGGTTTTTTTTATTATATATATGCATTGCGACATATACCGGAAACCCACTACTTCTTTTGTCCTACGCTTTTTAATAAGTAAACATTTCTGACATGGTGGTAAATTGAAACTGAAAAAATGAAGAAATCGAATAAAACTATGTTAATTCAAGCTAGTACGAAAAAAACAAATACTTCCCAACTGATACATATTTAACATCTTGAGCATATCATTACATATTCAATGTAGGAAGACAGCTGGGATAACCTAGAACATGACACAGAGGTAATTAAATGAGGGATTATTACATCTGTTGCAGCGCATTACTTGTTCTGTTCCTTGAAACATCCTTTAATGGGTTTACACCAAGGTCCTAATCTGCATTGATGCACATAATGTTTTCTTAAAAGTCACTATTAGTATCACAAAAAAAAAAAGGGCGACATTTAGACACACACATCTACAGGTATATCTCATTAATAAGTCAGTCTCATCTGTAAGTAGGATATATCTGCTAAATGATCATGCGAACAGGTATATCTGATTTTCTCTGGAACGGAAAAGGAAATAGGAGGATTACAAGGATTGCAGAGGTTTCCTGCTTCATTCTGCATTTTACTAATGTCGAGTATTTATTACCGGATGGTGAAAGAATTATTGGCTCAGGTTTGAAAAGAAAGACCTCGTTCCTTCAAAGAAGTTTAATCTATGCGCTTTCAGAGCATACGCTCCATCATCAGTGCCCTGCTGGCAAACATTAACCATTAAAAACGTCGTATAAGATGTCATTAAATTAAAAAATAATAAATATATGTACATATTGAAGGTCAAGAGTTAGAACATAAAACTTAAGAATACAAATTAGTGGCCAAGTGAATATATATGAAGAAAAATATTTTTACAGATTAAAATTAAAAGCTTACCAGTAAAATACATACAAACAATTTTAATAAATAGTCAAAATAAATAAATAATAAAAAGTGAATATTTACAGTTAAAAAGTATAAAACAGGATAAATAGTAAAAACCAAATAGTCAAATAAAATTTTTTTTAAAAAACAAAAAGTGAAGTCTTTGGGACAGAGCGCTTTCAGAACATAGCTTCCAGCATCAGTGCCCTGCTGGCAAACATTTACCATTAAAAGTGATCAAATTTAAAAAAAAGAAATATATGTACATACTGAAGAATTAGAACATTAAACTTTAACAATACAAATTAGTGACCCAGTGAATTTTGAGTTTGTAGTTAGTATGTTATATTTTCAGATTATATATGACGAAAAATATTTTTACAGATTAAAATTAAATTTAAAAGCTTACCAGCAGTATATGTACAAAATTTAAATAAATAGTCAACGTACATAAATAAATAAATAGTGAATATGTACACTTAAATTGTATAAAATAGAATAAATAGTAAAAACGGAATAGTCAAATTAAATGTTTTTAAAAACCTCCAAGTGAAGAAACATCCACCCGGGAGGAGCTACAGAGAGCGATACTTATAAAAACGCTTAAAGAAGAAAAGAAAAAAAAAGAAACCAAAATATAGAGAAGCCAGACAATGACTTAGCTCTTCACAAGGATGTTACTGGAACCAAGGATTCCCTGTGACTGACGCCTCGGGATCGGAAAGAATAGATAATTGTGAAGGAACGAGTCCTTTGTTTTCTTACTAGAGATTTATCTTAACATTATTAATTTAATTCATAATTCTTTGAATTACTCTTTTTTTCTTTTGTTTTTCTTTTTTATTAAACCTTAACTTTGTCATTATATTTTCTTTATTTTTAACACAAAACATGATAACAAAAGGGATTTTATATAGTTTTTTAGGTGCATACAGAATATAAAACCTCTTTGTACATAAATACAAAGGAAAAACGGAAAAGGCGGTTCAACAGTTGGACAATACTTTTATCAATACAGATAACTTCAGTTACTTTAGGCCAGTTTTCCTGATAAGCGCTTTCCTTTTAGGAACTGTTGATATTGAAGCTGAGTGAGACGAGTTGACTCCCATGTTGAATGCTACGATCCTGCTCGTGTTCCCCGGGTCGTCACGCGATGGCTTGTCGTGTCGCCTCCTATTAGCTACTCATTCAACAAGCTCTTTAACTTACCTCCGATCTGCCTGCACTAAAATCAATCCACACTTTTCAGCCAATACCAAAACTAACACAGAAAGGAATCCAGCTCATATTGCTCGATTTTCTTCTTTTTTTTTCAATAGATAAATCATTTATGGACCTTTGGTTTAGCAGATTTCCCTTAAGGGAAATCAGCTATTGAGGTCGTACTCATGACGCGTTTTTCGAAATTTTTCTTCAAATGTCCATCGATCCTATTTAGGAGATGACGAAAATGAGGTCTGTTCAAAACTGTATAATATATATATATATATATCTGTTACTGCTCTAGCGGTCGCAATTTTTGTCTTATTGTTACCAAACTTGATATGTAATCGTTTTATACAAAAAGAAAGATCATGTTTGTTAATGGCTGAAATCGGACCAGAGGGTGGGGGGGGGGAGGTTAGAGGGGAAGAATTTGGAATAGCCTTAATATCTCCGTTATTATTCGCCGGATCAAAAAATCGTATAGAACCAATCTTATTGAAAATATAATATTCTATAAATTTTGTTATTTACATTTCTTCACTATCTTGATTAATAACTGAGATACTTGCATTTTTTTTTGTTTTCGGTCTTTTGTAAACCCCCACTCCTACTCATCTCATATTAACAATATTCTATTATGTTACGAAGTACTTTATTTCAAGCTTAAATACTAAATATTGTTCTCATTGAACTTTTTAGTTTTGAAATAAATGCAAATACTTGGCGCACGTGGGAAATCTGCTTAGTTTACGCAGCCTCTGCGTGACGGACTTTATTTTTTTTTCAATCGATAAATCATTTATAGACCTTTGTTTTCTGAATCTCCCTGACGGGTTCACGATTAGTACGTCAAGAATGCAGTGCCTAAGCGCTAAGCAGGTTTCCTGCGTTACAGGATGTCATATTGGCAAAGATGTGGTGATCTACTCATTCTATCCTCTCTTTCTGTATGGAAACAAACAGTAAAGACAAATTGAAACTTACGTTGAATGCGGAGATTATTAAAAAAACTGCATAGGATTATTCCACATCAGCTCAACAAACCCATTTTACCCCACTATTTTAGAATTTCCAAAAATTGTGTATGCTTGTATTAGGCACTGAGACTAAGTTGGCGCTTTTTTCTTATCTTTAGGAAGCCTTATTTCAGAAATCGTTTGAGATAAAAAAAAATGGAAATTTGATATTTTTCTTATTCTCAGCACCAACTACCATTATACACAATTTTATAAAATTCTAAAATAGTGTCTCAAAATGTTAATTCAAAGTGTATTGAACTGACATTGAACGACTCCAAACGGAGAATTAACATTACTCCCTTAATTTTCTACTTGTAGGAAGCATAGAATTGCACTTGCTGAACTTTACAGTTTCCGTTGTTTTATTTTACTCCTTATATGCATACATTTATTAATTTATTTACTAATTTGCATAAGGTATCTTACCTGTAGGTTTAAATTACATATGTGTTAGGAGAACGTATTTTAATTAACGTGACTAGCTTATGCAGCTTAAGATGGACTTTAATAAATATGTTTATTGCAATTTCTAAAGTATAAGTTCGTGTAACGTAACTATAGAAAAGTAGATTAATTTAAAAATATGGATAAATGTCATGAAAATTAATGGGAATATTTTCCGACCGACTTCACTCTGTAACTAGTTAAACTTGGTTTGGAGAGTGTCCAAAACGGATAATTATGTCTATATCTTAAAACCGAAAGTATCGCAATTAAAAGGCTTTCTTTTATTTCTTAAAAGGGACTAGAAAAACGGCAAAGTCAAAGAAAACTGAAAATGTATGGTCCGTTGTATTAAACTTCGGAAAGATACTATAATTATTTAATTGAAGGCACTCGGGTTTATGATGCATAATTTATGTAAATAAAAATAAAATGTTTGCCAATATGGCTTCTCATGTTTTTTCTTTCTTTTTTATGATAGACTCCATTAATAAGAATAATTCAATGGAATACATCAAGATGTGGAGTTTTTGAAAGGATACTATTTTGCCGAAACCTCCCAAGAGGTTTATTGTGATGTTATTTTTAAGGCAGCCTCTGGTTCGATTTCTCATGACACTAACAGTTAACATTGAATATTGTTAACTCTAATAAGCAATTTGGTAATCGTGGCTTAGGTTAGCCATGTGAGTTAAGGCATTGGTCATAGTCTCAATTGGTAAACCTAGGCAATAGGAATTTATTTAGCGACGAAATCGCTAATTAACATCCATACTCCTTGCTACAAAAACCTGGTAACCTGTAGACAATCCGTTCCAATTAACCATAGTAGTACAAAGTGGACGTGGATAATTTTTTTTTTCTTCTCGAAATATCTCGAGTAGAGTATAACAGAAAATTTATTCGTGTCACCCAGACAAACAAGTATTGACTACATTGGAAAACGCCATTGTGTTGGATTCATTCCAGTTTCTCAGTAGAATCTGAAGGAATGACGTAGCGTCGGGTTGGTCCCTGGCCACTATTTTCCCACTCTTACTCTTATTTCTTGAATCGTTTCCAAGTCCGGCTCAAATCATTACATTTCTTCTTCGGGTTCGTGTTTTTTCAAATTTTAGTTTAACTTAAATAGTAGTTACTATAGAAATGAATCCTTTCAAAGCTTTTAAAATTTGCAAAACAATTACAGCAGTGTAGTAAGTCAGATGGAAGCAGGAGGTTTTAAAATAGCATAGCGTTAAATAAATTGTTCTGGTGTTTTGTTTTATATTGATCTTTTTTATTCGTGTATTTTGATGTTTCTTTTCTTCTTTAGTATCTTTAGCTATCAGATCTATTGTGTATAGGTGCACTTGCCTTCCAAGGGTGAGATTGTGAGATTAGGAAAATGTTATTCCTTGAATTTGGGAAGTAATATTTGCCCCAAGTAAAAAGCAGACTATCGTCTTTTTCGCTGATTTCACATAAGGGAAATCAACATTATATTATATGTATATATGGTGATGTTGTTTTTTTGGAGGTTTGGTCACTGTTAAGGAAAAAAAATCTTAGTTTATGCCGATATTTCGTGAATTATATTTTCTCTTCTTCAGGGCTGTAAAAATACAGGTGGTACTTTATAATATGGCACATTGTTGTTCAAGTAGCACCTGTATTTTTACAGCTCTGAAGAAGAGAAAATAAAATTCTCGAAATATCGGCATAAACTGAGATTTTTTCACCAGCATTGACCAAACCCCCAAAACAACAATACCAAATATAAATATAACCTGGTCGAAAACATCAACACAATTATATATATGTTATCGCTCTAGCGGTCGCAATTTTTGTTCAATCGTTACCAAACTCGGTATTTAATCGTGTTTTGTAACAAGAAAGATCAAGTTCGTCAATGGCTGGAATCGTACTAGTGGGAAAGGGGGGGGGGTTAGAGTGATGATTTTCGTAAATGCGGAATATCTCCGTTATTAGGCGTTGAATCGAAAATTTGCATAGAACCGATCTTAATTCAAGTTTAATTTTCTATAAATATTGTTATCTATTGTTTTTCAATATCTTGATTATTAACCGAGATATTTGCATTTCATAGTTTTCAGCCTTTTGTAAACCCCCACTCCTACTCATGTCATATTGACAAGGAGCTGTTATAATATGAAGCACTTCGTTTGAAGTCTAAATAACAAATATTGTTCTCATTGAATTTTTACGTTTAGAGATAAATGCAAATACTTCACGCACTTGGGAACTCTGCTTAGTTGACGCAGCCCCAGCGTGATGAACCTTTATGATCCAAACCGCACATTTACAAAAAATTGTCTAACAAGGCAAGAAGATTTGGAGAGGACTTTGCGGCTGCTATTGGTGTCCAATTTGTTGTTGAAGCACGGACACTTGTAGCGTCGGGCGGTAGATAGGAATCAGCTGAGACACAACGCGGTGGGTACCGAGACACAATGAACAATGGATAATGAGACTCGGTGTAGTAGCCACTACATCATCCAGCGGCAATTGTGAACTAGCCCTTATCGCCACCTGGCAGCCCTTGGCCATTTTAGGACAATCTCGCCGGTGTCTTAATGGCAAGAAATAGCACCACTACTCGGAAAGGGATTCATGGCCTTTGGGAATGCTTCCTCAATGTGATCTAAGTCCTACGAGGTCAGCTACTCAATATGATTCAAATGTTTATTTCTGTCTTATTCCTGATAACATTAAAATTCTGATATGAAGGATATTTTGGTGAAGAAGTACTCAATCAGTCAAAATAAATATGAACTGCGTATGTTTGTACTAACAGTTTCAGGGAACATGGGTATCCTTCTTCAGAGCAATATTGTCACTGAGGTAGAGCAGTGAGATACTTCCTTATGGCATGGTGGCTACGTCTTAAGAAAAAAGAAAAAACGAAAAACTTATAGCACAAAATAAAAAGTCCGTCACGCAGGGGCTGCGTAAAGTAAGCAGATTTCCCACTTAAAGTTTTACAATAAAGAAATCTCCATACGAGTGCCGATGAGTTACGGAAACGGCCGAACTAGCTTTCGGAGGGAACCATAGCTCGTCCGTTACACTTAATAAAAATGCAAATATCTCGGTTAATATTCAAGATAGAGAATAAATGTATATAACAATATTTATAGTAAATTTAATTTGCAATAAAATTGATTCTATACAATATTTCGATCTGACGTATAGTAACGGAGATATTTCGATTTTCGAAAATCCCCCCTATAAACTCCCCCTCCCACTTGTCCGATTTCAGCCATTAACGAACTTGATCTTCCTTTTTACATAAAACGATTAAATACCGAGTTTGGTAACGATTAAACAAAAATTGCGACCGCTAGAGTATTAACAGAAAAAAAAAATATATATATATATATATATATATATATATATATATATATGTCTATATATATATATATATATATATATATATATATATAATTTTGAAAGGACCTCATTTTCGTCATCTCCTAGGTAGAATCGATGGACATTTGAAGACATTTTTCGAAAATCGCGTCATGAGTACAACCTCAATAGCTGATTTCCCTTTGACTTAATAAAAAAGTTATTCACAGTGGCAGCATTTAAGCAGTTTTCGCACGTGCGTCGCGTATTTGCATTTGTCTCAAAATGTAAAAGTTCAATGAGAACAACATTTGTTATTCAGGCTCAACTAAATTCAAATTCTGATTCACAAATCAGCCCGGCAGATGGAGCAGGAGTGGGGGTTGTAAGGGTGGCTTAAAGTTAGATAGATAGATAGATAGATATTTTTATTGGCTTCTGTTTACAACATGTTGCCAAGAGTCTGGCCAATTAGTGTTAGTATGGTTATTAGTATATTATACTTCTTAAAGTATGTGTACATAAAATAATAATAATTCCTAGAATTACAACTGAACACCATATGCATTGGCACGTAATACAATATTAATATTAATCTAAATGATTATAATACTGAATTCAATAGGTTATAATTTAATGTAAATGTAAATTAATTCATTCTTTTTTAATGTCTAAATAAAGATCAGTTTTCTAACATATCAGATTAACATGACTATTATCTAAGATAAGTATAACTCTTCTAATAATAAGTATAACTGCATATAATAAATAATTTTTCCGATTATTATTGAATAAGCACCCCCATAAAAAATAATACAATTCTTTCTTTTATATTGTTACCTTTCACAAACTTTCAACCACGAGTTTACCCCGCTTATTAACCTTTGTATGGTTAACAGTTCTTGAGCCGTATAGGTTGCTCCCTGTAAATAAACCATCGTCCAAACTATTCAAATCTCCTACGTGCCCATTAAAATCACCACAGAGAATTATATAATGGTTAGGACGGTTTTGATATTGAGATATCAAATCATAAATTTTATTCAAGATGCTTTCGAAGTCACATTCTGGCGGTAAATATACATTTCCTATTATTATAAATTTGTTGAAAATATTCAATTTAACTATAATCATGTAACGGTCGCACGCTATTATAGTGATATCTCTTGTATCTTTAATTAGGGCTTTATTTATGAACGTTATAATACCTCCACTAGACCTTCCATATAGATTGGTTCAGACAGCATTACTGACAACAGGATGATAGTTAGCCAACCAAAGTGGAGTGTTGAAATTTAAGTTATCTAACTAAGTTTCGACTAGACATATCGCTAAATTATTTGACAAATCGTCTATCTTAACAGTAAAAATATTAGAATAACCATTAATGTTACAGAATATTAAGTTTGATGTGTGTTTTATAGGCTCTGTAAACTCTAATGTGTTAGTAGTATTAGTTACGAGGTTCTTTGGTGACTTTCTAGAGTTATTCGATCGATTCTGGGTCATATGAGGCCCATCCAATTTTTCGAGTTGTTTGTGTCAGAGAGTACTTCCAGGGTGGCTTAAAGTTAAAAATAGTAATATTTAGTTTCCTATTGGTCTCTTTTTTTTTGGCAAATATGCACAGGATAAAAGTTGTTTATTTTGTTATTTAGAGTAACTTTTGTCGCATAACGAAGTATAAACGAGATATACACTAAAAAATTAAAGTGGGAGCCAACAACTTTATACCGAACTTAACAAAACTCTATATGTAAATTAACATTTATTCTTCCATGATTATATTAAAAGTTATATTAAATTTTATAGGTTCGAACGGGAGTGGGAGTTATAAGGGAGGCAGGAATAAAAAAATAGCGATATTTCATTTTCTATTTGTTTTTAGGAAAACGTGCACTCAACAAAAGTTGTTTTTTGTGTTATTAAAAGTAGCTATTGTTTTAGACATAATATTATTAAATTTAATAACCTAATCGCTTGAAATATCATGCAGGACACCGTCTGTGGGGTCTGCTAGTATATATATATATATATATATATATATATATATATATATAATTTTTGTAATTTACTCGGAAAAACGATAGGCATTTAAGGATTGTTTTCTAAAATCGCGTCACGAATACAACCTCAATAGCTGATTTCTCAAAAGGGAAATTTGCTGAAATGTTATATCTATGGTATATTTCCTACTGGGAATACTGGAAGAACTTTCCTTGCGGTCATAGGGGTTAGAACTTGCCAACGAAGAGTTCCAGTCAAGCTTGCCTTCCGAAAAGGTGGCATGTACAAAAACAAAGCAGAGCTAAGCGAAAAAAAGAAATGACGTAATAAAATGACGTGATAAAAGATCGGCTGAAAGTAGATAAGGAAAAGCGCGAGAGGGTAAGGAGTGTTAGTTAGACACCTGGCCGGCAGATAGCATCAGCTGACCACGATTTATATGTCAATTAGTTGTGGGTGTTGTACGAGAGATGGCAGCAGGGAGAGAGAAAAAGCCCGCCACTAGCCTCCCGCCCATTATCAGATGGGGATCCTCCTTTTTTCCTCCCTCTTCCCCACTGTCTTCCTATATCTCTCTTCCTTCTTCCCTTTGTCTTTCAGCACTTCATTAGTGTTTACTCTCACCAACGCTCCCAGACACTAAATCTTGCATCGTTTAGTGTTCTATGTCTGTACGCTATCCACATTACGACAAGACTGTTGAATATCTCAAAACTTTTCTTTGAGCAGATTTCATTTAAGGGGGTTCAGTTGTTGTACTCCAAAAAATGCCTACAAATGTCTTACCCAGGAGAAGGGAAAAACGAGGTCCGTTCAAAATTAAATGTATATGTGTATATACACTTCGCTCGGGAATTCATTTGAGGGTGAATGGTGATGGTATTTTTTTGGCAAGGCTTTACTTTGCACAATATTTTGACATTTACCCGTCCCAGTGTTTAGTGTAAATACCCATCGTTTCTGTGGATTTGTTAATAATAAAATTATTTTTATATGTAAGACTTCACTGTCCTCCATATTGTCATATTTCCTATGTATTATGCATAGATTTGAATTATTAAGCACAAAATATTAACATACATTTGAATTAATTTTTCCCGGTGAGGTACCTGGTAGTTCCAAAGAATTGTTGAGCAGATTTCTCTAAATAACAAAATAAACAACTTTTGGTATGTGCATATTTCCCGAAACCCCAATAAGAAACGAAATATCACTATTTTTAATTTCAGGCCTCTCTTATAACCCCCACTCCTGCCCGTCCCTAAAAATGTTAGTATGACTTATTATAAGGAAGGCGTTAGTGCTAACTCACATACCGAGGTTGGTTTAGTTCGGTTGAGTTTTTTGTGCCAGATAAAATTGTTGACTGCCGCAGTAGTTTTTAACGTGTAACTCATTTATACTTAGGTATACGACAAAAATTACTCCAAATAACAAAATTAACAACTTTTGTTATGTGCATAATTGCCGAAAATGCAATAGGAAACGAAATATCGCTATCTTTAATTTCAGGCTTCCCTTATAACCCCCACTCCTGTTCGTCTCAGAGAAAAGTCTAAGTTGGGTTAGTAGTAATATACGTACCAAGTTTCATAAGGTTCAGCCGTTTGTGCGTGAAAAGGAAACAAACAAACAAACAGACAGACACGAAAGAAACAAAATGCAGTTATGATGTCTATGACATGTGAAACGAAAAGTTATCGTGAAATTTTGCGAATAAAATCAATGTACAGACAGAGGTTACAATTTTATATATATATATATATATATATATATATATATATATATATTATTGTGGAAAAAATAAACAAGAACAGATAGGAAAATTGCTATGGAAACAGAAAAAAAAGAATAAGAAAAATAGAAATTTATAGAATAGAACGCACCAAAATCACAAATGAAAGAAACAATAATTGAAAGCACAAAAAATATCGATATAATTAAAATCAGTCATGAATTAAAAAATATGGACGTAAAGAAATAAATAAGACTTAATTATATTTGCTAAGGCTCTCTAAAATCTGACATACGCACAGAAACGCAAGCAGAAAGTAAAAGCAACAAAGCAAACATATAATTACTTACATCTGTTAAATGTAACATTTATAAACCTTTGTGTGTATTAATGCTTTTTTTTTTAATTACTGTGGTATCAAAGAAAGTTCAAATCTTTTTTAAGTCTGCTAGTGTTTAATTTTAATAGGAGCATTACAAAAATTGCATTGAGGTATTATTTAATAGGTAGCCATGGATCAGGAGAGTGTGGCCTATTCGAAGCCTCGTAGCCACTACTTCTTCTTATCATATTCATGCGTCATGTTTATCATCCGAAGGCTTAATTATTGCAATTCTTGGAGTACGTAAGTTTTAACGGAGTTGTCTTCAAATTTCAGTGTAAATTCATTAATGATTATATTTGTCTTATAAATCTATTCACCGGGTCATGATAGCCATTGGTTCATTCAATACAGATAATTAAAATTGCATTGCAGCTTTTGCATTTAAGATTAAGATTTAACACTATTTCGCCGTGTAAAACTAAATTATGTTAAAGGTACAAAAGGCGACGGAGTCATTTGAATATTCAAAAGCACTCCCTAAAACACCTAAGCCATTCAAAGTCTGAGAACAAAAGTAAACCCCTCAGCCTCTGAGAATTTTATCAGATCCAACAGTTTCCTCAGTAATTAACTCTACCTAATCAGTAGAGAATATTTCAGAAAGGACTCCTCAACATTCTTTATATTTAAATCCTCTAAAGCCCTTCTCAGCCCTCTTTGTGTAACAGTTTGTAATCAAGTTAATAACTTTGTTCACAAATAACCTCTTATGTTTGAAGAAAACGAAACACTCTATCTCTTAATGTAATGCTGTTATTTTTGCAATAAATGTCTTATCAAAATATTTGTATAAATGCTGATATTCTCTATGTATAATGTATTGTGTGTATGATATGCTCATTATTTCTTGTTGCCACTCCATATTTTGGAGTTAACAAGGCCAATTTTAGAAATGGTTGGTTTATGTTCATGTACATAAAATTAACAAATACATAAAAATGAATATATATACCCATTCCCATTTGCCATAGTAGCAAAACGTGGGCGTTATGTATGCAACTACTATATATATATATATATATATATATATATATATATATATATATTTGTGTGTGTGCGTGTGAAAGAGTTTAAGACTCCAGCGCTCCAATTCTAATTTGATCGTTTCCATGTTCCATATTTTAACTTTTTAGTTAGAACTCTTCCCTCAATGAGTTACACGGGCTAAAGTGTAAAATCGTATATAAATCCGCTACCATAAGTTGCTAATAAAAAGTTTATTATGAGGGACCATCATATGAGGAAAAGTGTTGACGGAGTAATTTCCTAAAACTCTTCATTTATACTTTTTCTTCTCTCCCAATTATTTTTTGTAAGGAGTTATTGTCATGTTATTTCTTTTCATCATGCAGTAAACTAGTGGTAGACACGTAAAATACAGTGATAGTTGACTATGTGAAAGTAGGACATTATCATAAGTTTTCACACCACCAGTGCATGGAACTTTTAAAAATCGAAATTACCTACAAACAAAATAATTTTATGCATTAGAGAACTGTTTTGTGGGGCAGAACCACCTGAACCAGTTAGTAGTTCCGAAGAAGAAGTTTTAAATGTTAAAGAAGTTCAACTCAAGTCACCGAGAAAGGAAATATATATGAGATATTATATGAATATGTTTTCAAGAAACTTGGAAGATAATGTATCAGGAAATATGATATTTCAACAGAAACCAGATGTTGCCGCTACAATACCTAATTCTTGTGCTGAGTTCAGTCGCTTGACATATGAAAGCAAGATAATGTCCATATTAATCACAAATTGGGGCTTAAATAAAACTTTGTAGCAATACTTTTTCTTGTGTATATTTACAGTTTCCCCTCCCTTATCACGATAAAAATACCATAAATTAACCCTAGCACGATCCCGCCATTCAATCTCCCAATCAGCTCTTCGATTTTCACTTAATATTCAGTGGCCGACGGAAGTTTTCATGTATTGTACATACATCGCAAAGAAAACCAAAACCGTCACAGTGCATCGCCACAACCGTGAGAAACATTTATTTACCAGTTAAACACTACCGGTACTGTCACTCCCTTTAAAGACTACCTATCCGCCCGAAAAGGTTCGTTTCTTAATCAGCTACTAACTCACGATGGTATCACTTACTGTCTGTCAAGCCATCAGTCACATCTGTTATACCTACACTCAAATGATTTTAAAGTTTTTTTGATGACTCATTTCAACTGGGATGTTTCAATATCGACATCCAGACTTAAGAAGAGTGTAAACCCATTTAAAAGATTTTTCTCGATTATGGTTGTTGGTAGGGAATTTTTGTTGGAGTTATGCGTAACTGACTGCTTAAGGCAGATGATGAAAGGGAAAGGACCCGGTCCTTTGCATTTGTAGCGCTGACTAAAGAGCAATGCAGGTCAGTAAAGCAGAGAGAGATATTGAGCTATTATGAGGGGAGTAATTGGCCCAGCAAGAGAAATGATGCTGTTCTCTGAGGTCCGACAGATAATGATCAAGGATTGATTATGGAGAGAGTCTCTTGACATCTATCAGCTGGCCCGGTAGGCGGTCGTCCCGATGATGGAAGGCAGCTAGGAGTATCCCGGGACACAGTCCCTAGTATGTAGCCTTAGTACCCGCTCGGCTTGGAGCAATAAATAAACCAGGCCATTATGGGCTCTCCCGTCTGGCTCAATAGTAAAGCAATCGTATTAAATCAAGAATACTTTCCTCACGTGGGCGTCCAATCAAACCCTACAATATTTAGTTTGGTTCTATTGTCGTATATCTATTCTCTTCGCTACAGTCAACACATACATATCATGCAATAGTAGATTAAATATTACAAATGGATGCTAACTGTTCTTTGATGAGGAGTGCTGCAAGGGGTGATTCATAGGTTATATCTGCTCTCAACAGCTGTGCTTTACATGGGGCAATGGAACCCAATCTTTTTCCCATTCATCAGTTGGAATATACTTAATACTATGTTACGGTGGTATTCACTCACTGATAGTTCTTATTTGTCTGTCTGCATGCATTCCTTATTGTCTATTTGTAGAAGTGAGGATCCTACGCTAGCTAAGTTACCATTCTGGCAGTCAAGAGCTTCAAAAAATTCCGTCTACAGGTCTTGCGTAAACTAATCAGATTTTTAACATCCTATTAATAAACACATAGGCCGGTTAAATACTTCTTACTAGAGTTAATGAGCATCTATATGAAAATGTTTGTTTCTACGGTTTCTGACGTCATGCGCACTAGCAAAAAATCAAAAGCAAACAAAATAGTTTGAGAATTGAATTTTCCTTAAGAATCTGTCATCATAATAGCAATTGACTCGGAAAATCAAGGCATAATTGCAGGGTTAGATGTTCAAACCTTATCATCTCCGTTAATATTTAAAACGTTTAACAGGGCCTAATTTTTAACTTAATGTTGGTCTTCAATATGTATCAAGTTGTATTTGATACACAGCTTCTTACTGAAGGTAAGTAAAATCTCACATGCTTAAGTGTGTTTTTTTACGGCTTTGTCGATTTATGCTTAGATTTAAATCGACGGTACCACCTCATTTTGTTTTAACGCCAAAAATAACTTCATGCTTCACAACTTCCGAATATCATTTCCAAATTCTCAGAACTATTAAAAAAAACGATTGAGTAGGAAAACTCTCTGTGTGTATGTAAAATATACGGGAGGATCTCATTTTCGACATCTCTTTGTCGTTCGTGGTGCATTAGAAGACATTTTTCGAAAACCACCTCATGAGTTCAAACTCAATAGTTGATTTTCCTTAAGAAATCTGCTAAAGTACAAAAAAAAAAAATTTATTTGTTTATTGAATTATTTAAACACATACTCTTGAAAATATGTCAGGATTCATTGACACATAGAAAAAATAATTGTTACACAACTCCCAGAATATTTACATTCCTGGTTGGAGTACCGAACTCTATCTTGTTGCATTGTAATCAATCAATAATAGGATTATGCCAGTATTCATTGATTTAATTAATTTCTACTGCACGACGTACGTAGATAGATGTTCGTGCATCGATGTTCTTGTCAAAGGTAATATTTTGATTGGGAATTGTGTGTCTGAATAATATTGCCAACAGTATCCCACTAGAAAATAACATTAGTTCCTTCCCTTTATCCGTCCCAATAATTGAATTACTGACAGATATTGACCCTTCAAAGGATTGTCATACGCTGATAATATTATTGTTCACCGGCTAGGAACATTTTTTCAAAGCATATAAATGAATGTTCTTATCATTCTAAATAGAAAATGAAACAAATACTCTGTCCGTAGAGAAGACCGAATCCATACTCTCCTCCAAGGTTGGAAGCCTTCCAGCTTCTATAATACTGAATAACATCACCTAAAACTATATGACTTTTTTTTTTTAAGGGGGGAATTAGAAATGTGTAGCACTCAGCGATTCAATTTCGTTAGGAAGTTGTGAGCCACTACATTGTCTTGAGATAGAGTCAAAAATTTGATTCTTCATCGTAATTCAGCCTGGGTTAGGTATTAGGCTGCCTCAAACATCTGATGAGAATTGTGAAACATGAAATCACCATTCCATTATGACCCTATTATTGATATTTTTTTATGCCGACTTAAAGAAGAATTAATTCGAAATTTATAGCTTTTGTGCACATATCGTACTTAATTTTCGCCATAATCTTTATATTGCACCCACACAACGGGCTTTAATGACTCATGACTTGAAGATTGTCACGACAGAAAAAGAAAATCATGAAAATAAAACAAAGCATATAAATCCCTCTTAGAAAGAAAACACGTAGACAAAACTCTATAAATAAGAACTTTAACGACCGCTAGAAAACCAAATGTCCATGCACCCACTCATGGCTATCGATTCCTTTGATTGTTTTTTATGTTTATCCATAGTAATAACATCTGTAATTCTAAAAAAAAAACAGAATTGTTATTTTAAACTTGGTGTTATAATGGAATATTTCCTGTAAAGGTAATTTCCAAATGAAACAGGAGTTTACGCAATTATTTTTTGTGTGGATTAAATTTAGCTGACATAGTGAAATATACAGTATCTCCATTTCATGTACCATAATTTCTGTTCCCCACAAAAAGTCTCAAAATCCAATGGACTGTTACGAACGTGGATTTTAACTTCTAATTTTCCATGGAATCAAATATTTCTATTAAATTAGTTTTTATTTTATTCGTTTATGTCTCTTGTTTTCTAAAATAACTCTTCATTTGTGTCACAGTGGTTAACATCAACCTAACTGGAACTAATACCACTAATACCTACTATGGTATAGTTACTAGACGTCCACGATGGTTATGGAACTTGTCCCAGAGATTTAGCTTTGCCTTCAAGTTGTGGGACAATAAGAACTGTCCTACAAACTGAACAAAGTGAACGGAAACAGGTTTGCCCAGAATCTAGAGGTGTTACCAATGATATCTATGAACAATCAAGAAGATGTGGTTCCACCATTTAAAGGTTACGGTTGTTGGGTGCGGCGTATGTCCAGTGGTGTCATTTCTGTGGTGTCCCACGATATTTCTCCGATTTTCCAATCGGCATCTTCCGGTGGTCATGTTATGTGTTGCCTCGTGGCAGCTCCTAAACTTAGTGCTTCCACGAGCCAACATATTACTTGATACTGGGAGAAGGCAATTGGAAATTTGGCGAAATATCGTGGGATGCCAAAGAGACTTCGCCACTGGAGATATAACAACTTCTTCAAATACCCTATACGGCAGATGACAATAATCGGGTCTTTCAAATTTCTTTGTGTGTGGGTGTCGGTGGCCCCTCGGCCTTTATGACAAGTGTGGGTACGTCAACGCAGTATGATGCATGTAAAAATAGGAGCAAGTTCGATCCCCGCCAAAGGGAAAATATAGTTCATGGGTTTTTACCAGAGCGCATTCTACGCAGGTGACGTCGCATTTACCGATTAGCGGGAGTCTCGCGCGTAAACACGTCTTGCAGGTGGGATGAATAGGGACTAGTTAGGAGATAGGTTAAATTAAAAATTGTTTAATTAATTTGGAGGATCAATGAACGTTTCCAAAATCAATCTTGTTAGTAATGTAATGTCATTTAACAACGATTGTTTGATCATTTTTTATTACACAAAAATTAAAAGAATTAATTATAATATTTCAGCCTTAAGTAAACCCTCACTCCTGCTAGACTAATCCACATCCTAATAGACTAATACATAACGAATCGTGTTTTCACAGTCAAATCAGATTTGACTTTGTCAAACATGGATTACTGTGCAATGTAAAGCCATCAGGATACACTATGATTATAATATAATCACTATTTAACTGTTCTATATAAAACTGAAAATCAAAATCCATTAACACGAAATCACACCAAAGAGATAAAACATTTAGAGGAGGGTTCAAATAGAAAACCGTTATATCACCGTTTTTATGGATTGTATCGAAAAGTAAAATTTAAGCAATCTTGTTGATAGTGTAGTGACCTGCAATTGTTGTTCGATACATATTATTTTCTAGCCCTTGTATTGATTGACCAGAGTTACTATTTATAATTCTTCTTCTGGATCCAATCTTTTTATATATTCTTCATAGTTTCCAAGTTTGGGCGGAAAAAATGTTTTTTATTGGTGACTCTTGCTATAAAACTATGAAGAACAAAGTTTTTTTTTTTTTTTTTTTTTTTTTTTTTTTTTTTTTTTTTTTTTTTTTTTTTTTTTTTTTTTTTTTTTTTTTTTTTTTTTTTTTTTTTGTATTTTCATTGTATACGATTTTCATGACTTTAGACTATTATCACTAGTTTTCTGCAACGTAGATACAGAAGTATATCAATGCGTATCTATTTAAATAAATGTCTAGTATATTGTTTGTCTAAGAAGTGATTTTAATTTATTTTTTATTCTAATTTTCCACATGTATATTGACATTTTTTTTTCTTTTTTTCAGAGCGCGCAGGAACTGTTTGAGCTACTAGAAAGGGTACAGTCTAGCAGATTAGACGATCAACGTTGTGTACTACCCGCCTACTTCTCACAGGTAAGTCAATACTTTCATAATATTTAGAAGGATTTCGGTTACAGAATAAGATGGCACTGTAATAAAATAAATCTCAAGTTCGGCCGCAAAAATTCGAAAAATCTCTGTTATTATACGTTGAGTCAAAAAAGTGTATAATCTTATTCTACACAAGTATCAATCATATTGCAAATTTTATTTCCTATACATGTTTTTCCCCTCTATCTTGAATATAGACATATTAACTTACTCATGAAAGCTTTTATATCATGAAACATTTTATTCGAAGATTAAATAAGAAGTGTTATTTTCATTGATCTTTTACAGTGTGAGATATACGCAAATATTTTCGTTGTGATAATAATCAACTTTATGATGGCCAGTGAATTAAATGAATCTGTACTTTCTGCTCAACACTTCAGGACGCAATGCATTCATTATTACACCTCTTACAAAATATGAGGGCACAATGGATGTTTGCCAAAATTAAATGCATGCTTTTTATTTAAAGGTAAAAGGGGAAAAATGGCTAAATATGATCTTTTTAAACTACTTACTAAATTGAATAATTTCTGGAAGAGTTTGAAAGGAGAAATTAATTAAAGCGGGAAGCCCATGTAGTTGCTGGCGCTGTCTTGCGGAGTTTCAATGAACTCTCGCTACAAGATGTAGTTCCAGTATCCACCGCTAGATGCCTTCCCAACCCCCAATCTCTTTAACACCACTTTCAATGACATATCTAACAAATATTTCTGTGCTACAATTTTTATTACATTAATTAAAATCATTGTGCGTTATTACAATGATAAACCTACATTAATTGTATCGCGTAAATACATTCATTTAAATATATAGGGTCTTTGTAACGAAACTTTAAATGCTTTTGAGAGTTAGCGAGCTCGCACGCGAACCTGTATGTGTGTACTATTTGTTATTTATTATATAAAATCTTATATAATAAATAACAATCTGTTTTAAAATGAAAAAATAAAAAAAAAACTTATTGTATAAAAATGATGTTATATATTAACGTTCATTTTGTGCAACTGCGGTTAATTAGAGAGTTCTTCACTCAACAAATTCCTATTCCCCACACGAGATTAAACCAACGACTCCAGGTTTATCAGTCTTTCGTTTATATATATATATATATATATATATATATATATATATATATATATATATATATATTCTCTTTTTTTCAGAATGATACACAGACTAAAATTGATTAGCATCCAATAAGCTTGCGCATAGCAGTTTGTCTTGTAGGCGCTGTGAAAACTTAAAAGATTTCTAACATTTTAGAGCAAGTCTCAGATGACGTCATCTTATATTTTTTACAACATTTCTCCCCTTTTATGTATCCTCTGTGTATGTATACTTGAGATGTAAGTTAGACTTGAAAGTTTTAGTCATATAATTCCTTAAAGTGAAAACTGCACAAGGAAGCCTCCGCTCATGATAATCCTAGTTAAACTAAATTTGATTCATAAAAATCTGTAGAAAATGATTTCATTACATTTAAAATGTTTCGATGTTGTTCGTAATAACTTGATTACTTATTAAAATTTTTGAATTTATCTCATTTTCATAATAGTTATTAGTTATGTAGATCCCAGAAAGCAAATTGTAACTAACATGCTTCGTATTATATAAAACATTTTTAGTAGTTTAATATGACTTAATGTTCTTATAAATTATCGTCTGCTCAGAAAGCCCACACCAATGCTAAGTGAAAATCGGTGGATTGCATAGAGAGCAGCTGATTCTACTGAAATCTCCTGATTTTATATTTACCAGTTGATTTAGCAGAGATCACCTTTACAATAATCAGGACATGTGTAGATCTGCTAAAATGTAATCAAATAATAACACACACACACACACACGCAGTATTTTAATTGGTGGTGTTAAAAGATACGCTTGTATTTTGCCATCATAGAATAAAAAATGTAGTGTTGGTATTATGCCAATATTGAAATACGATGTTCAATGCTGGAAAAGAAAAGAACTGACATTTCCAATAATTATATCAAATTAAAATCCCATTACCATTACTTTATGGATTAGCTGAATGATAGATGCTGTATTTTCCTGGTTGCTTTCAAGTGGATAGTTGTATCATTATGTAATTATCTGGATGTATTAAATGTAGGGCTTCCTGTATTTCCATTCAGATCTAGGAGCACGTGGGTCGTGATCACGTGGGTCTGCAGACATAACAGTGCTGGGGCAGAAGTATGCCCCTTGATCATAATGGTAATCCGTTACCTCATAGCTATTACCAACTGTCAAACGGCAGTGGCGTAACTGGTGGAGAGTGTTCAATTGCTCATTTGGGAGACGGAGGGAATTAGTTGGCCTGTGATTGTAGCTTTCATAAGTATGATTTGTTTATAGCTAAGAAACTCATGCGAGTTTCGAACAATGTCTTTGAATGTCCATCGGTCCTACCAAGGAGATAACGACAATGACCTGGGACCGGGGGTTTTAGAGGGAGAGGGATATCGAAAACTTAAAATTTATCCGTTATTATGAGCCTATTCGAAAACTTTTATATAATCAATGTTGTTGTAAATTGAATTTTCTGTAAATGATATTCATACAAACTTTCATTATCACAAATAATAACAGAGATATTTGCATTTTTTATTTGCCAGCTATCAGTAAACCTCCACTTTTAGGCATCGCTCGTTAACAATAATCCATTAAATCAGGAAACGTTTTAGCAGATTTCATGACGGAATTTTCGAAATTTTTCTTCAAATGTCCATCGATCCTACCTAGTAGATGACGAAAATGAGGTCCGTTCAAAACTGTATATATATATATATATATATATATATATATATATATATATATTTGTCCGTTACCGCTCTAGCGGTCGCAATTTTTGTTTGATCGTTACCAAACTCGATATTTAGTCGTTTTATGTAAAAAGAAAGATCAAGTTCGTTAATGGCTGAAATCGGACCAGTAGGAGGGGGGGGGGTTAGAGGGGAGGATTTTCGAAAATTCAAAATATCTCCGTTACTATACGTCGGATCGAAACATTGTACAGAATCAATCTTATTGCAAATTAAATTTACTATAAATATTGTTATATATATTTATTCACTATCTTGAATATTAACCGAGATATTTGCATTTTTATTAAATTTGGGCCGATAGCGGATTTTTGAATTTCCCGCCAAAAGCTAGTTCGGCCCTTTGCCGTAACTGTTCGGCTCTCGTATGGAGATTTCTCTATTGTATAACTTCACGTGGGAAATCTGCTTAGTTTACGCAGCCCCTGCGTGACGGACTTTTTTTTTCAAGCTTCAAATCTAAATATTGTTTTTAACGTATCTTTATTTATGTGAGGTACAAGCAAATACGTTATGTTAGTAAGTCATTAATTAAGATTTTCGTTTTTGTTTTGAAAATATTTTATTATCTATACCACGTGCGTGTCACATAACACTAAAGATCATTTTCGTTGGAAATCGAACCATGAACAAGGGTGAGACTAGGTGGTGAGGGAGATTTGAAATTCAAATTTTCTCCGTTATTATGACTTGGAGCAAAATATGTTTTACAGCCCAACTTGTTAAATACATTTTCTGCGATTGCTGTCCAACATATTAGCAGATTTCCCTTAAGGGAGCTATTTAGGATTTGCTCATGATGGGATTTACGAAAATTTTCTTCAAATTTCCAACGGTCCTACCCAGGAGATAACGAAAATGAGTGCCGTACAAAATTATATATATATATATATATATATATATATATATACACATATATATATATATATATTTCTGTATCGCTTTAGCGGTCGAAAGTTTTGTCTGATCGTTACCAAACTCGGCATTTACAAATTTTATGTAAAAAGGAAGATGAAGTTCGTTAACGCCTAAAATTGGACCAGTGGGAGGGGGGTGGGGGGTAGAGGGGGTGAATTTCGAAATATCTAAATTGGTATGCGTCAGATCGAAAAATTGTGTAGAATCAATCTTATTGTAAATGTAATGTTCTACAAATGTTGGTATATACGTTTTTGGTTTTTTTTTTTTCTTTTTTTTTTATAATTAACCGAGATATTTGCATTTTTCAGTTTTCGATCGTAAGTAAACCCCCACTCCTACTCATTTCATATTAACAACCAGCTTTTATAATATGAAGCACTTTATTTCAAGTGTAAATACCAAATATTGTTCTCATTGAACTTTTATGCTTTGAGATAAATGCAAATACATGACGTACGTGGAAAATCTGGTTAGTTTACGCAGCTCCTGCGTGACGGACTTTTAAGTGTTAGCGTGAGTTTGTGTGTGTATGTGTGTGTGTGTGTTTGTGTGTGTGTCTCAGACGGGGCGTCAGAAATTACCTGACATGTCTCTCATATCTTGTAATTAATTAGACTTCTTATTTGTAAGTGGTAAACTTTCACATCATGCTCTGGTATTTATTTTACTAGTTAAATAAGTTTTATAATAAAAATTGATACCATAACAGCAAACATATTTTTGGAATTTTGAAAACCTGAAATTTTCAACTTCAGTTGCAGTTGGTATAAGTTGTGTTTAAATTTCTCTGACTTTGATTTTCATAAATGTAATTACTGTTGGACTAAAAATGCATTTATCTATTGCCAACAGAAACTATTATTAACTACTATTATACTTTATTGCTATTAATAACAGCATTTACCTCTCGTCGAAAATTGTCAATGCAACCAATTTTGATACTCACCTTACTTTTGTAACTATAATTCTTTAGATTTTGGACTAATTTAAATTTCCAGAGAGAAATTATTTTTTGTCCTTAAGCTTTGTATAAACCACCTACTCCAATTAAGGGGTTTTATGTTCTTAATACAGCACTTGAGTTCTTACAATACTATTGTGCAAATAGAAAGTACAATATCGAATGTAGCCCGCTAGGGAAATAAGCTTAATATGTATACACAACCTCTCAGTATGAAATTTATTAAGAATAAATTGTCATGCTTTTTAACATAATACACACTCGTTATGAATGTATGACGTTATTCGAGGAAGGTTTCTGAGAAAATCTTTATACAAAATTTATGAGAAGATATATTTGTTATGTATGTTATGTAACCGGAATATTCGGACATGTGTTGGAGGAGTATTTTTTTTTTCAAGAGTGAAATGTGCGAATGCCCTGGAGTTCGGTCGGGTTTTTCTTTTCAATTTTTCACTCATAGCTGGGATGAACTCCAGCTCACCGTCCTTTTCATGTATTTTATTTAAACATCTCTGGGTCTCGTGAAATGAGTTTTTATGGCTGTTACTATGGTTTTAGACCATTACTTGTTTATTTTTTCTGAACCTTTTTACACACATTCGTTGGGATTTTGTATTTTACTGAATGGATTGCATTTATGAAAGCCGAGACTGACGTATCAGATAAAGATTTGGTAATGTCAACACATGAAAGTCTGTCACGCAGGGGCTGCGTAAACTAAGCAGATTTCCTGCGTCCTGTTATGACATACTATTGATCTCCTCTCACATTATATTTTCTGTTTCGAAGTAACAATCTGATGAGCAGAAGGGGTGGGGCTACTGAACGCTTAATAACTGGCTAAATATTTGAGCTATACGAAAAAACGTATAGAACAACAATTGTAGAGCACCAATTTTTTAACAAGATTGGTTCTTTAACCTTCTTCGATAAGACTGACACCAGCGGAGATATTTGGAACTTTCGAAACTCCGTTATTCTTAGTCTGATTGCAGCGATTAATGGCCCTGAACTTAAGTCTTCCTCAAACGGTTAAATATGGAGTTTAAGGCGTTTCATGATTCATATTTATAATATGACATAAGTAGAATTGGGGGTTTACTGAAGGCTGAAAACCAAAAACGTCCGTCACGCAGGGGCTGCATAAACGTAAGCAGATTTCCCTCGTGAAGTTTAACAATAGATAAATCTACAACCGGTAACAACACCTCCGTGAATATTAAGTGAATAAATACAAACTATAATAAGAAACCTCCCGGTGAAAGCTTCTGAAATGTAAAAAAAACAGGTCTGACATCGGCTCAGGGGAAGGAAAAAAAATAAAAATACAAGTAACACAACCTTTAATGCTCAGTAAATGTACAAGTTAATAACCCCTATAACGGAAAGTGGCTGAATTGTAAATAAACAGGCAAGCCAGCCTCGTAGCACTCCATAGATAGACCGGAAAGACAAACAATTAATGAAATATACCTGAATATAACATTAATTTTATTGGAAATATTTTACTAAAACTAGTGCTGTAATTTTTAATGAATCAGAATAAGTTTTATCTCAATAACTCCAATTTTAGTAATCCAAAAACAAAAGAAGGGAAGGAGGGGGGGTCAACAGAACGTATTTGCATATATCTCAGAATGTAAATGTTCAATGAAAACAATATTACGAATTTCCCCGTCCTGATCCAATTCATACCGTCCGTGAGTATTAGTTTTACGTGAAATACTTATCGAGTTTAGCAACAATCAAGCAATAATTGGGACCGTTAGAACTGCAAGAGACCTATATAATTTTGAATGAACCTCACTTTCGGTAATCCTAGGTTGTATGATCGATGGATACTTGAAAAAGTTTTTGTATATCGTGTCGTAAGAACAACCACAATAGCTAATTTCCCTGAGGGGAAATCTGCTACGACACTACTGTCAAATCTGTTGATAATGACCGTGGTTATAAGCTTGTTCCACGTAAATTTACCTGTCGTATGTTGTGTAATTTTTTTATTTTTAAAGTAATCATTTTAAATATAGTTTTTACGTTTCATCTGTCTTGTTTGGTTCCTTCGGTGGAGTCATCCCTTGAGGTATATTTATTAATTTTTCTGGCGTATTCCTTGTTTGTGGAATTCATTCGAAATGGAATGATGGGTTTCCAGAGTTGGTTTAACCTCTATCCATCTTCATTCGTGATGTTCTTAGGGCATTTTACGATCTCCATTGATTCTATCACTATTCTATCTTGCATCTATCAACTTTCTTCAGCACCTTAATTTCATCAATTTGATATGTTGCTTATTGGTTGAAGTTCCTGATAATACTAATCTTATTTCCGAAAGAATTTCATACTCTGGACGTATTCCGCGACCCTGCTGCCAATCATAATAACAAATAAATGTACTCGATATTCGTTCTCTTCGTATATCAAATAAATAAACATTCGTTCGACAAATTCCATTCGTTATTCGAAATGTGTGATTACAGTACCCTACGCAGGTCTAGGATCACGATATGAGATCCTCTGTTGTGTTGGTTGAATATGCATCCCCTGGAGGTTCGGCATTACTGGTAAGGAGATTAGAGGTAAAGTACCATTAGCAAGCATCAATTAGGAGTAGGATAATGAGCCGGAAGTAGGGGTACGGCAGGTGGTTCCACCGGCCCGTGCCCGACACCTGCCCCCAGATACTCCAACCAGAAATCCGCCCGCCCCCCCACCCTCACTTTTGTGCTTTTTTTCCCCCTTTCAATTCAATTCACTTTTCTTCCGTTCTCTGATAGGACTTGCTGTGTAATTTATACTCCACCTTCCTATCGTTTAAGGAAATTTCGGCAGACTTCCATTATACAATAAATACCTAAGGCTGCGTTATATATGAAATTGAAGACTTTTTGTGAATTTACATTTAGGGAAATCAGCTGTTAAGGTTGTTCTGATGTGGGAATTTTCAAAACAACCCTCAAAATGACCAGTTGTTAATGAAAATGAGATCCACTAAAATTTATATATACATACATACATATACACACACACACACACACTAGCGGACCCGACAGACATTGTCCTCCATGATATTTAAAGTAATATCATAGTATATTAAATTTAATAATATTATGGTTAAAATAAAACCTACCTTTAATAACACAAACAATACTTTTGTAATGTCCACGTTTGCTTAAAAACAAATAGAAAATGAAATATCTTGAATTTTTTTATTCAGGCCTCCCTTATAACCCCCACTCCCGTCCGTACCTAAAAACTTTAATATAGCTTATAAGCATTAAAGAATTAATTCTAATTTGCCTATAGAGTTTTGTTAAGTTCGGTTCAATCGTTAGTGGCCAATAAAATTGTTGGCTCCAACTTTAATTTTTTAGTGTATATCTCGTTTATACTTTGTTATACGACAAAAGTGAATATAACAAAGGTTACTCGAAATAACAAAATAAACAACTTTTATTCTGTACATATTTGCCGAAAAAACAATAGGAAACGAAATATCGCTATTTTTTAATTTTAGGCCTCCCTTACATCCCCCACTCCTGCTTCATCTGCCTGGCTGATTTGTGAATCTAAACCATCCAGGGCGTCACCCAAACGCACACAAAATAATTCATTTATTCGGTTCAGCCGTTTAGGAGGAGTTCAGTGACATACACACGTACAGTAGAATTATATATACATATATTTATCTTGCTCTAGAGATTACAACTCCACAAACATGTCAACACTTAATATACGATCGCAGACTTTTGACTAACGAACGACAAAATCTAAAACAGGACTTTGAACGACAAATAGGCAAATTTTCAATAGAAAAAGTCAAGCTTAGAATAAATAAAATAATTTCGGAAGTCCTACACAGGGATAGCTAATTATATTAACCCTTAATAAATAGTTATTTATTATATAAGTGACGAAAGTAGATCATTTTACAACTCGAGTGAAACGTTTCCCAGTGTTGTAAATTCTACTTTCGTCACGAGTGTAATACTAATTTTTTTCTGTAATCGTGTAATACATGATCAGATCTAACCAGAATATGAACAAAATGAGGATGTTGTGAAGATTATGGTATGTTGTTGGTAGGTTATAATCATGGTTGTGAAAGGTTATAAGCATAGTTATAAAACAACTAGTGATGATTGTGAAGTAGTGCAGTTATAAACAAGTGCAGGTTATAAACAAGGAAGGTAATTATTATTATATTTAAATTTTAAAATATATTGATTATTTCCACCAATAATTCATTCACATTTCAATTTATTTTGTTAAAATAAATTCTTACAATGTTAAGAAACATTTAAAAGCATTTAATTTCCAACTTCAAATTATTTTTTAATTTATATTTATTACTAATTAAGAAGGCAATTCACTTGTGAAGAAAGTGATTACTTTCTTCACTCTATTGCAAAATGTTTCACTTTCTTCACTCATTTCAGTTTAGTAATGTTACCATTATTCAACGATTACAGAAAAAATATATTTTAAAACCTCAAAATTTCGTCCTGCACTTTATAATAGGATTTCTCTGTTATCAGCCATGTGTTACAATTAATTTTCGTATTCCATCCGTTTTGACCTAAAGCTGTTTGCTAACTTAATTTTTATTTACCTTTTGTTGTAACACTTTTCTGTGGTCAATTTTCATTTTTTGAATAATTTAGACCCTTTGTGTTGGATCTGATATAAATTGGCGGGTGTCCCAACTACAGTGAAATGTGAGTAATAAATCATTTGAGAGCATTTGTCATTGATATAGAGGTGCCCTGACGTTCGGGAAACGTTCGGAATAAATTAAACCTACCTCAAACAGTTTTCCCAAATTGTATTCCTCGTAGAAATGGGACTCATTGCCTTTTCTTAAACTGAGATGGTGGCTTCTGTTTCAAGATCTTCGTTTTATACGGTCAAAATGAAAACAAATGGTGTAAAAACACGAATTTGACACTTAACAAGGCATTTTAATTATTTATCAACAGCTGCCTTGAAAATACATTTGAAAATATTCAGTAGTGGACATTTCGCTAGCAATAAATTAGAACGTTCACATTAAAACTACCTGTGCCACATTTCAATAACTCCCATGGAATAGCAAGTATATTAAAGGATAACATTATACAACACTCATAACTTTAGCCATAAATAACATATGCATTCATACTAGTAATAGTTTGAAATAACACCCCGTGAAGGCCTGCCAAACATTGCAAATGATGATTGAGCATTATGTAGCCAAGTAAGTGGTTTCTCAAGCAAAGAACACAGTTTCATTATTAAAGTAATTCCCTACCGATGTTGTGGTAATAATCTTAATTTTGTAGTTTTTTTGTCCCTTAATTTTGTAGTAGGTCCCTTAAGGGAAATCATCTATTGAGATCGTACCCATGACGCGATTTTCGAAAGTTCGCTAATGGCTTAAATCGAATCAAGAGGTTTAAATGAAAACCCCCAAAAACATTTAAGGGGGATATTTAAAAAAATTAACGTATCTCCGTTATTATACGTGGAAATTACATGGCAATAATGTTACTGCAAATAAAATGTACTATAATTATCGTTGTATACATTTATTCTCTAATTTTAATATTAACGGAGATATTAGCATTTTTAAGTTTTCAACCTTCAGTAAACCCCCTCCCCCACACTTTCCATATTAGCAATAAACTGTTATATCTTGAACCCTATTATTCGAAGCTTAAACACCAAATAATGTTTTCATTGAACGTTTCCTGTGTGAGATACGTAATACAAATACGTAGTGTAATGAAGTTAGCAGTTAAGATTTTAGAGTAGTGAATAAAAATTATTTATTTCTTCTGTAGCATACTCAATATTTAACTGTTTTATTCCACAATGGAGATGTTATACAGTTAATGCCTGAAATCGGGAATGGAATTGGGGGGGGGGTTAGGAGGGGGTTCTGAAAATTCAAAATATCTCTGTTATTCTGTGCCGGACCGAAAAATGTTATAGAACTAATGATGTTAAACTGTTGATGCTCTACAATTGTTGTTCTATATATTTGTTCGTAACTCTAATATTAAGCGAGTTATTTGGGTTTTTACAAAGAAATAGAGAATATGTGGCTCAGATGAGAACATAAGTGTGTTGTACCAGCACATGAGAAATGTGCTTAGTTTACGCAGCCCCCTGCGTGATGGACTTTTATTATACTATAAAGAGTCAGTGAGGAATTGTTCACACCCAATTAAATTTTAGTTCTTCATTTTAAAGCGGCTTTCGCAGACATAACTTTTTTTTGTGTCCCATTAATTTCAATTAACGCCTCGCTATTTTATTATATATCTTCAAGTACTTCATTGACTAGTTCCTAACAGACGAGAAAGCCGTCATTTTTTTTTTCTAGAAGCAGCATGGAGGCGTTTATCTGGTTTCCCACCAGCTAGTCTCACGCCTACCCCGTGCCTCTTCAGCCATACTTCCGCCGGATATAAAGCACTTTTTTTTCCTCCGCTTCCATAATCATTGCTCTCATTCTTCCATTGTCCCTGTTCAGTTTGATCACCTTATGCTTTTCGGGGGAAAGGTAGCCCAATATACCTTTTTAATCACCCCCCCCCACTCAACACAGTCATCTGGTAAACGCGATACACGTTATCAGGGCCATACACTTAAAAAGTCCGTCACGCATGGGATGCGGAAACTAAGCAGATTTCCCAAGTGAAGTTTTACAATAAATAAATCTGCATACTGGTAAAACTTAACACCACCGTATAAATATTAAATACAAACGGTAATGAGAAATCATCCAGTCAATTTTAATGACCTCCCAACGGAAAGCGTCTGAATTGTAAACGAACAGATCTGCCAACAGCTCAAAGCTGAACAGATAGATAGAAATATTCTTCAGTGTAAAGAAAAACAATTAATGAAATATATCTGAATATAACATATTAATTTTATTGAAAACTATTTACTACAGCTAGAAGGTACTGTAATTTATAATGAATTAGAATAATTTTTATCTCACCCACTTAAATTTTAGTAATCCAAGAATAACAAAAAAGGGGAAGAACACCAGAATATATTTGTATATATCTCACAAAGTAAAAGTTCAATGAAAACAATATTTGGTATTTAACCTTGTAATGAATTCATTCACGATACGGTTTACTGAAACCTGAAAACTATAGAACAACATATGTAGATCATTTAATTTGCAATAAGATTGGTTCTATACAATTTTCCAATTCGACGTATAGTAAAGCAGATATTTCGAATTTTCGAATGTTCCAGATGTTTAGTGACTCACATAAGTAGATCGAAATCAGATGAATAGAAGTGGGGATTTACATAAGTCTGAAAATGGAAAAAAATTCAAAAAATTCCCTTATTTTTATTCGAAGAAAACATGTATACAAGACTAGTTATCGAAAATTATAATTCCAATTGCGTCGGTTATTAAAAATTTGTCATAGTATCCGAGATGACTAGACTCTTAACCTCTCTATTTTTGAGGTGCTGGATGGTGAAGGAATTATTATCTCAAGTAAGAAAAAACGCCTCGTCCCTTCACTATTCTTTATTCGTTGTGACAGAATATTTTTAAACGTAGAATATACTATATATATTCTACTGACAAGTTTTTAATTTTTAATTTAATTCTGTGAAAATAGTTTTTCTTATTTCTGTAAATATTCACTGGGACACTAATTTTTAGGTTGTAATTTAAAGTTGTATGTTTTAACTCTTGACCATCGACATGTACATATATTTTCTAAATTTCTCAATTAAATGACATATTGTACAACGTTTTTAAGGTATTTGTTTGCCAGCAGGGCACTGATGATGGAGCGTATGCTCTGAAAGCGCTCTGTCACAACGAATAAAGAATAGTGAAGGAACGAGGCGTTTTTTCTTACCTGAGATCTTAACCTCTCCTACCCTAGGTCGATTTCAGCCATTGCCTACTGCAATCTTATAATATTCAAACATGTCAAAAGATGAATTGCCATTGTAGCGGCATCTCAAATAAATAATAATAATACTGTAATCTTTAGCCTTCTAGGAAACGGTTAAATATCGAGTGTAGTGTTGATCGAATAAAAATCGCGTAATTTAGAACTTAATGTCTTAACACCGAAGACATTTGTATGTATCTCACACAGTAAACGTTCAATGAAATCAATATTCGATAATTAAGCTTCCAATAAAGTTGTTCATGATGTAACAGCTTATTGTTAACTTGTAATTAGTTGGAGTGGGATTTTCCTGAAGGCTGAAAACTATAAAATGCAAACACATCGGCAAATATTCATGCTAGGGGAAATGCATATATAACAACATTTATAACATTTATAGGAATAAATTCACAGTAAGATTGGCTCTAAGCAATTTTTTAATCAGAATTAAATAACGCAGATATTTTAAATTTTAATCGGAATTCCTCCTCGCCGCGATTCAATAGCAGCCTTTAACGAACTAGATCTTTGTTTTAAAATAAAAATCACATAAATCGAGTTTGGTAACGAAAAAACTGCGACCGCTAGACATATATATATATATATATATATATATATATATATATATATATATATATATATATATATATATAATTTTGAACAGACCTCCGTCAAATTTTCGTCATCTCCTAGATACATTTGAAGAATTTTTTCGAGCGTCATGAGTACGTCCTCAATAGCTGATTTCCCTTAAGGGAGATGATACGATTGACATTTGAAATAATTTCAATAGGACCCCACTAGCTGATTTCCTAAAATGATATAAAGGAAGAGTACGAATTAGTATTAATTTATACCCTGGCTAAAGGCTTAACGAAAACCCTTTTACCAACAAAAATAAATAAAATAACAAATAATTATATATTTACTCCAAAGCTCTTACTGAAAACATAAATAAACAACTTCATTAAGCCCCTCAAGTCTTTTCGGCCATCACAGTTTTCTATTATTAACTACTTATTTTATCCCTTTTTACTCTTGCGTTGATTATAACGTCTAAAACCTTCCCTTTATATTATCAGAGAGCAGATCCTAAGTTCTCGTAGCCCGCAGAGCCACTTCGATAATTCCCGTAGCAAAGCGGATTGCGGCTTTGCAAGTAGTCAGGACTTCGTCGGGACTTAAACCCTTTCCTCTTAAATCTCCTTTTATTATAGCTGTGAGAACTTGAGCCTGTACTCGGGCGTTTCTTCCTTTTAGGAGAATATATTTTTTTAAAATTATAACCACAAGAAATAATTAATACCCATTAATTGCAAAAATAGGTTTTGCTTAGTTATTATTATTTGTCTTTCGATAAATGAACTTACTACTAATTTAATTTGATTATAAGTTATTAAAAAATTGCACTCATTGCATATAATCTGAAGTAAAAAGTCGTCTCTCTCTCTCTCTCTCTCTCTCTCTCTCTCTCTCTCTCTCTCTCTCTCTCTCTCTCTCTCTCTCTCTCTCTCTCTCATCACACACACACACTCTCTCTCCCTCTATGAAATATTCTAACAATATATTACATATTGTTTCATATATTGCTTTGAATGCGGCTGGGGAAATCTCTCGTGTGTATGCATTCCAAATAACTAGGTAATCGGAGTTGGAACAAAGGATCCCCGGGCTGGGAGTGCTGTTTGACATCGTGCCAGGCTCCAGAGGCTCCCAGTGTTCGTGACAGCTAACCTCTTCCATCCGCCCTTCCGAGATTTACGCTAACTCGATCCTCTTCCCTTTCGACAGGGCTAAATTGTTATGGGTTCATCGGAAAGTGGGTTATTGGCCTCTGTCCGTATGCCTCCAGTTACCATTCAGCAAATAGTCTTAAAGCAGGTTACAATCTCTTTCTCAGAGATGCTAGTAATGGACCTGACAGTTTCACGTTTTTGTTCCCATAATAGACATGTATTGTATAAAATGTCAAGCGATCGATTTTCGGTACCCAGCAATTTAGAATAACAAAGATTAACACTTCCTCCTTTAAATGCATATACAATGTTTAATGCTGGGGTCTACATCTTTCTTATCCTCAAGTGGATTTTTAATTAACGGCTACTTTTATGATTCTATGGCTAATTGAAAGGATTATTTTCAGATTGCCTCACTTTTCTTGGATTTTATTAAGTCAGCAAGACATGAGCCTTACTCATAGCTCTAGTTTATTAAAACCGTCTAAACTCACGTGCCTAACCTGTTCCCCTGACAAATAGTCTCCTACATTATTACCCTTAGAAGATTTTTTGGATCGTCATAGGTCACACAGTTTAAGTATTAATTCATTTTTACAAAAATGAAATAAAACATATTTTGAGGTTAAGAAATCAACTAGAAAGTGTGAGAAGCTAACATTCGCTTCTCTCGTATAAATTCTATTTTGCATAATATATCATCCTTGGTTCCTTGCCATTAGTATTCATTCTTTCATTCACTGCCTTCAATCTTATTAACAGGTTATTGTAAATGCAATATGAGTAGAAAAGGGGGTTTACTGAAGGCTGAAAAATAAAAAAAACAAATATCTTGGTTAATATATAATTGGAAAAGAATAATATGTGTATAACAACTATAGGTAATTAAATGTGTGGGCTCAGGTTAGCCATGTGTGTTAAAGCGTTGACCTTAATCTCACATGTTAAACCTAGAGTGGCGTGTTTGATTCCCGATTGTGCACTAGGAATTTATGTAGTGACGGAATTCCTTAAATAAAATCCTTATTCCCAACCTGGCTAGAAAAGGGTGGTAACCTGTAGACAAACCGTCCCAATTAGTCTTAGTTGCAAAAAGTGGCCTTTAATAAATAATTTAGATTTAATTAAATGTGCAATAAGATTGATTCTGTACAATTTTTCTATCCAAATAAAAGATATATTTTCGAAATTCTCCCTCTCTAAACTATCTCTCCCTCGTACTGGTCGGATTTCAACCGTTAACGATCTTGATCTTTTGTTTTACATAAAGCATCTAAATATCAAGTTTGGTAACGATCAAACCAAAAATTGCGACTTCTTGAACGTACCTCATTTCCGTCATCTCCTGGGTAGGATCGATTGACACTTGAAGGAACTTTTCGAAAATCACGTTATGACTACCACCTCAATAGCTTATTTCCGTTAAGGCAAATCTGCTAAAAAGATTACTTTATCAGTGACTCATGTAAATTAAACACAATATTTGACACAAAATAATGCAATACTAAACTAACTCTATTAAAAAAATATATAATCTTGTAAATGAGATGGAATTTCTTGGTTTTGAAAAAATGTCACTTCAAGTGTCTGAATTCTTATTTAAAACGGTGTATTGGATGTCGTGCACTATTTCTTGTGGGATTCATGAATTTCGCGATTAAAATATTCATATAGTTTATTTTTTCCGTCAATTAACAACTGATTGGCTAAGCTAATTTTAAATAATCCACTCACGCAAGGGCTGCGAAAACTAAGCTGATATCCGAGATTCTGCTATGACACACTACTAATCTCATTTCACTATATGTGAAGAAATGTTTCGAAAATCGTGTCAGGCGTACAACGTCAATAGCTCAGTTTCCGTAAGTTAAAGCGGCTAATAATAAGCTTACATTTAATAACGTCCAATTTTTGGTAAATCTAATATTCTTATGTTGTGCAAAGGTAAATAATTTCTGAATTTAAACGATCTACGTGTTACGTAATCTCATAAAATGAATCAGTTGTTAAACTTCTTTAATGTGAAAGTAAGTGGCATTGCTGTGGGTGAGAGATCATTAATGTTATAATAACATACCTTCGACACTTCCTTATCTGCTCATTCGTAAACAATAACAACCACTGTTAGGCAAATCTGCATGCTCAGCGAATTTACTTCTGCGCTTATCACATTCAGTGCTTCAGTATTTAGAAGGAAATTCACGTACAGGAAAGGAACGTATATGTGACTAGAAGTCGGTATTTATGTTTATAGGAGTAGTAAAATTTGTGCAGTATTCGAAGCATATATGCCATAATGAAGTATAAGTCGTGAGACAGGTATTAAAAATAATTTTTATTTTGTTTCTAAGCATATGATGAAAAATATTATAGGTCTAAATTTGAAGATTTTTTTTTCTTACAACAAAAACAAAGAACCTGTACTAAATATCCGTATTCTTAATAGGTGCTGAGAGATTTTCAATATTAGGTATGTTAGCAGCAACAAACCAGGCAAACGCATGATTCTTAATGAGTCTTCAACCTTCAAACAATTTTTTTAGAACCATCCTGGCTAGAAATGACCGTCTCCAGAGGCTGACTGAACTAAACAGATTTCCCATGTAGTGGATTAGCATACTTTTGGCCTCACCTCAACACATATTCTCTATTTCTATGTAAAGAAAATTGATAAGTACAAGTTGGGCTGGAAATACAGAAGTACGAATAACTCGCTTAATATTTGAGTTACGAAAAAATATAGAAAACAACAATTGCAAAGTATTAATAGTGTAACAAGATTGGTGCTATTACATACGATCCGACTCATAATAACGACATATTTTGAATTTTCGAACTCCCCCCCCCCAATCTAAACCCCCACTATTACAATTTCAGCCACCTAACAAATATGATCTTTAGTGTTGACAGAAAAGGTTAAATAACGAGTATAGCGTAGATCAAATCGACATTTTATAGTTAGAACGTAAAATCTTAATTGATCATGTCATTATTCAAGGAATTTGAATGTATCTCGCATAATAAGGTCTCTTGAAAACTATATTTGGTCTATGAGCCAAGAATAAAATGGTTCGTGATATAAAAGCTTATTGTTAATATTACATGAGTAGGAGTAGTGTTTTACTTAATGTTGAAAACTACAAAATCCAAATATCTCATTTTATACTCATTGCATACAAAAAATATTTATAGCAGCATTTATAGGTTATTCAATTTACAATGGGGTTGGTTATGTACAACCTTTCAGATATGACTTATAATAACGTAGATATTTCAATTTTTCGAAATCCCCCCTCTCTAAGGACCTCTCTCTCCCATTGGTCCGATTTTTGCCATTAACAAACGTGATCTTTCTTTTAACATAAAATGATTAAATCGTAAATATCCAGTCTGGTAACGACCAAAGATACACCACTTGACTCTTGTGGATATAATTTTGAACGTACCTCATTCTCGTCATCTCGTGGGCAGGACCGATGTAAATTTGAGGAAGTTTTTTTCTAAAATTATGTAATGAGTATAACCTCAAGAGGGTTATCTTAATGCAAATCTGCTAAAATGGCGATAACCTTAAAATTAGCCATACTATTTATTTTACTGTGAACGTTAACAAATAACTTATCGTACTTATAATTTCATTCTACATTCCTTAGCTAATTTATTGGTTTTTTTCTTAGACATGTACTAGGTACGATTTTTGCTCTCTATCAACTATGTAATCATTCTATAAATAACATTGTAGGAAGAATTGTCTTTTATTTACATTTTTACAACATTTGTATTATAAAAATTTGTTGTACTTAGCTGTTATTTAATTTGCTCAAAGTGTGTTCTTGTTTATGAGTAATATAGTCCCTCAAAGTACACTACACTATAAATAAAATAAATAATTTGTAGTCTCAGTCATTATAATTGTAATTGCTCTAATAACAGTTATTCATGTAGTTTCTCTTTAGAAGGACGGGGAAGAATTATTACTGAGGCTGTGCCCTTGAATTATGAAATTTTATTTTGGAGGCAGGAGGTGGAACAACCGTGGAGTGAAAGAGTTAAGAGAGAGGGGTGGCTCCCAGCTAAGGAAGGCCCTATTAATATTTCAGGGTAGTAAGCCCTTTTCAAATGAAAGGGATTTTCCAGCCTTGTACTACCCCTTTCCGTCACATTTTCACTTTTCCCCTTATATTTTATTTTCCAGGTATTCAAAAGAAATTAAAATGGTTTCTGCTTTTATGTCCCACTATTTACTAAAGGAACTCTTCCCTTATATATGTACTTTTATGATAAAATATTATAATAATATAGTTTTGAAATGAGTACTTAAAACTCCCAAGTTACAATTCATTCTGAAACCCGTGTCACCAGTAGATACAATAAAACATACTCATTTCCTCTCATTTTTTTTAGCAGATTTCCCTTAAGGGTAATCAGCTATTGAGGTTGTACTCATGACGGAATTTTCGAAATTTTTCTTCAAACGTCCATCGATCCTACCTAGATGACGAAAATGAGGTCCGTTAAAAACTCTATATATATATATATATATATATATATATATATATATATATATATATATATATTTGTCTGTTACCGCTCTAGCGGACGCAATTTTTGTTTGATCGTTACAAAACAGAAACAGCTGTATCGTTCGTTACAATTTTTGTACTTTTAGAAGATTTCCCTCAAGGGAAATCAGCTATTGAGGTTGTACTCATGACGCGATTTTCGAAATTTCCTACCCAGGAGATGACGAAACTGAGGTCCGTTCAAATCTGTATATATATATATATATATATATATATATATATATATATATATATATATATATTTGTCTGTTACCGCTCTAGCAGTCGCAATTTTTGTCTTATCGTTACAAAACTCGATATTTAGTCGTTTTATGTAAAAGAAAAGATCAAGATCGTTAATGGCTGAAATCGGACCAATGGGAGGGGGAGTTTAGAGGGGAGGATTTTCTAAAATTCGAAATATTTCCGTTACTATACGTCGGATCGAAAAATTGTATAAGATCCATCTTATTGCAAATTAAATTTACTATAAATATTTTTATATACATTTATTCTCTATCTTGAATAATAACCGAGATATTTGCATTTTTATGAAATCGGGGCAGATTATGGATGAGAGTAAAACTTCACGTGGGAAATCTGCTTAGTTTACGCAGCCCCTGCGTGACGGACTTTAAAAAAGTAAAGTCCGTCACGCGGGGGCAGCGTTAACTAAGCTGGATTTCCCACGTGCGTCATGTATTTGCATTTATCTTAAAACGTAAAAATTCAATGAGAACATTTTGTATTCGGGCTTCAAATAAAATGCTTCGTAATATAACAGCTTAATGTTAATATGACATTGGTAGGAGTGGGTGTTTACTGAAGGCCACAAATTTAAAAATGCCAGTATCACCGTTAGTACTAAAGATTGAGAATAAATGTACATAACAATATTTGAGGAGGTAACATTCAAACCGTGCTTTGTCCGGATGAATGTACTTTTTAGGAAACCATGAAATTGAATATGAAACATATATATATTTGTTTTTTGTAATGAAAAATACTCCTATATGGTTTAAATAAATGTTTTATCAATGAGATACATTGTTAAAATAGTTTAGCGTAATAAGTATAATAAACATTAGATAATAAATTGGACCAAGCACACTTTGCATGAAACAAATGGACAAAGCACGGTTTGAATGTTACCTCCTCATTTATAGAACTATATAAACTATACCATTTTTCGATCCGACGTATAATAATGGAGATATTTCGAATTTTCGAAATTCTCCCCCTCTTAATCCCCCCCTTCCCACTGGTTCCCTTTCAGACATTAACGAATCCAACCTTTAGTTTTGTATTAAACGGCTATATATCGAGTTTGGTTACGATAATATAAAAATTGTGCCCGCTAGAGTGATAACAGACAAGTGTGTGTGTGTGTGTATATATATATATATATATATATATATATATATATATATAAACAATTTTGGACGGACCTGATTTTCGTCATGTCCTAAGTAGGATCTTAAGGGAAATCTGCTAAAACTTTTTTTTTTTCTCTGAGCTAGATTTTTCTTTTCTTCTTGAACTACAATTACTTTCTTGAAAACTACAAAATATATACATAAAATATCTCTTTAGAGACATCAGTATTAGAAGACTGTTGTTTGGTAGCCTAGAGCGAACATTGAAAATATATTAACTATTTATCATTTATATGTTAAATCATTTAATGTTATGTTATGTTGATATTTGATAAATTTCCCGCAATAATAGAGTGAAGAATTATTCAAGTTGTGGAAGCGGTTGGTATTTCCTGCCAGTAGTTAATAAATAATTTAATTTTTTTCATGAGACATTTATTTTTTGCAAGGGTATCCTGCTAATAGTTGGTTAGATGGAAACTACTTTCAAAGCTTGGAAATTTTTCTTTCCTCAAATCATAAGCTTTATTAAATGGATATATTTATTTTAACTTTTGATTAATTCCCTTGGGGAAAAGCTTTCATTTAATAGAACGTTGAGAAACTATATTTCATTTTCACAAGAATATTCCTTTGAAATAATATATTAGCGTTGTCAGTTAATTGTAGTTATCTTTTTATCTGCTTGGCTTTCTATTGTACACAGAGTCAGTGCAATTATGATGTAATTTCTAGATCACCATCTTATGAATAATTCTAGACCAAATTACTCCGAATTTCCCAGAAACATCAATTCTCTGATGTTGCGTAGGCCTGACAGGAGACTCAGTATTCACAGGCATAGACTGAATAATGCTATGCTGCAACATAGTTACTCGCGTACAAAAATATTGTTTACGTTACAGCTTCTGAGCATTATTGGATCCTAATCCATTTTTTTCGGTTCGCATTATAGACCTTGGAGATCTTTAGCAGCCCCTCCCAGCGAGAGATTTATTTTATTTATTTATACAGGAGCACCCGCGACTAGGCAATGATTTTGACCTCGTGAGAAATTTCAAACATAACATCTTACGCCTTTAATCTACTGGAGGCTCTCCAGCTTCGACAAAAATACAATTGAAAGGACTTGTTCGGAAGCCCCTGTTGATATTCTAATTCCAGCGTTGTGTATAACGTCCAATGCTTTGAGCATGCTACAACTGGCAGATGATTATGATATGCAACCATAATTCAGTATAGACCTGATAAAGGCCCTATAGAAGAGTAGCATAGTACACCTATCAGCTTCCCATTTAGTATTACATACTTAGAATCCTCAATGATTTCTTGCATTTATAAACGATATCTTTGATAAGGGGTAAGTATGTCAAGTTCTTATCAAACCTCATACATAAAAAGTCCGTCACGCAGGGGCTGCGTAAACTAAGCAGATTTCCCACGTGAAGTTTTACAATAGAGAAATCTTCCTAACAACAGCTGTAGTAGTAAGTAACCTCTAAACCTATTCACGAGAGGGACGAATAATTACAAAAACGGCCGCCAGAGCTCACGGCGGAAAGTCCGAACATAGCCACTGCTGCCGAGCACACGCAGAATACAAATGCAAATATCTCAGTTAATATTCAAGATAGAGAATAAATGTATATAACAATATTTATAGTAAATTTAATTTGCAATAAGATTGATTCTATAATATTTTTCGATCCAACGTATAGTAAAGGAGATATATTGAATTTTCAAAATTCCCCCCCTCTAAACCCCCCCTCCCACTGGTCCGATTTCAGCCATTAACGAACTTGATCTCTCTTTTTACGTAAAACGCTTAAATATGAAGTTTGGTAACGATTAAACAAAAATTGCGACCGCTAGAGCGTTAACAGACAAATATATATATATATATATATATCTATATATATATATATATATATATATATATATAGATAGATATATATATATATATATATATATATATAGATATATATATATATATATATATAATTTTGAACGGACCTCATTTTCGTCATCTCCTGGGTAGGATCGATGGACATTTGAGGAAATTTTTCAAAACTCGCGTCATGAGTACGACCTCAATAGCTGATTTCCCTTAAGGGAAATCTGCTAAAATTGTATTGTTGTGCTATAAGACATTTTGGTGAAATCCAATAGTAAATTTGGCTGAACAATGTAAAGTTTTCTGGAGAATATTACACTTTTTTTTTCTTCTTTTGAAAATTGAAATCCAGTTCTATTGCGCCAAATCTGTAAGGAATTTATCGTATTCTGAAGATTCTCTTCCAAGATATTCGTGTCTTTTGACAAAAAATAAAGTAATATATCGTGAGCATAAAGGCAGTAGTATATATTTCGTGCAATAAAGCCAGCAACAGTGTTAAACCCGACACTGAAGAGTGTGGGACCCAATACACCACCCTGAGACACTCCGTTATCTTGCATTCATCAGAGAGCACATCTCCAAGTTTTTTTAAGCGAGAGATTTGTGATCACAGCTTTACGTAGTGAGCGATCAACTCGACGTTCAACCCCCGCTATCCTGGAACGAGCTGCCTCCAAAAGTCTGACGTGCCTCATTATTTCCAGGGGGTCGTGGGATAGTTCACCCTGCGTTAGCTTGCATGTGGACGGGATCTTAGAGAGTCATTATCACTAACTTTAGTCATTCCGAAGGACTGTCAGACGAATATACTCTTTTGACTTCCGCTTATAGACAAGCAATGTGACACTAGCGCGCTCTGGTAGCGAGCCGCAAACTACCACTGTCGACAAGTGATAGCTGACTCCCATAACCATGGACTGTTATTTTAGTTATTTATTGTGGATTAGTTGTATGTGGTTTGATGAAGAGAGTTATAATATTTAAAACATTAGTGGAAAGCAATATTTTCGTTCTACAGACTAGTTCTGTGAAAAATAGGCTCACTACTAACTCATACATGAATTCTCTTTAAACCTGGTGCTCAGATTAGCTATGTGAATTAAAGCCTTGACCTTAATCTCAAAAGGTAAACCTAGAGTGGCGATTTCGATTCACCCCTGGGCAGAGGAATTTATTTTGTGACGGAATTCATTAAATAAAATCCTTAGTCCCACCCTGGCTAGAAAAGGGTGGTAACCTGTAGATAACTCGTTCCAATTAGTTTTATTTGAAAAAAGTGGACATTTAATTCTTTAAACCTAACTTCCTTAAACTCGATGCCTTGGCGTCAGCCTTTGGAACAGGAGGTAAAAATTACGTGGCTCCTCACTTTAAATTGTATTTCCCCTAATGTTTTCGGCAATTTTAAACCGCTATCCCCACAGCTTAAAGCGATCTGAGTATCTTAGCAAGAGTAGGACTACACGCATGATTTTTTATTCACCGGAGTTCTTGAAGAATTTTTTTACTTCTTCGAGTCCAGGAGTTAGCGTGGCACGTGCATGTTAGTATTAAGAATATGACCAATACATGCTTGCTCTTGTACAATAAGATCAATTCATGGAATTTAATATCAATTCAGGTAATGCTTATTATTATTTATTATGCATTTTGCAATCTTGATGAAATAAGGGCGGATCTGTTATGCTGTAGTTCTAGAGATAATAAAATGGTATTCCAGTGTCATTCTCTTAACCCTCGAGTGCATATTCACATAAACATTCTAGTTTCTTAATATATCCGGCATTGTATTTAATAGTGTTAGTGTTGATCTTTTAAAAATATAGTTATGTAATATTTTTTTTAAAAATGGTGGTGCATTAAGCCACCAAAGTGTTTGCGCCATTTACAAAGCAGTAGGATAGGTAGTAATGAAAATATGTTCGACTGCTATAATTAAAGCGCTATAAATACCTCTCTCGCATTTTTTAGTATTATGGATTAACAGAGCCCTATAATAAAATAACACTGAGGCAATATTTTAATATAATAATGACACACTTTTTTTTCCAACTTAAAAAAAAAATGTTATTTGTAGCAAATACTTAGTTTACATCCAATGAACCTAATAAATTTTCAATTACGGCCGACTGTGATTTGAATAATTTACTTTCATTTGTATGGATAACGAGTATTTTAAAAATAGTGAGAGCTGGAGAGATTTAATGAAGAGAACAAATAATTCTGGAACGCTGTCAAAATGAATAATCCCCCTCACCGGCTCGTTTATCTTCCTCTTCTTCACTCAGGAGAATTAAAAATTACATATTCATCATCTCGAAAGGAAATCGTGTTTTAAAAGTTCTAAAGATGTTTCTCCATGAAAGTGAGATGTCGCTTTTTCATTCGCGTTTGACTTTGTTCTCAATGAGTTGCTACGCTCTTCTTTCTACTAACATTTACCTAGTTATATCCTAGGAAAAAATACCCTACCTCCTTCAAATTTTCCGATGAACCCAATACGTCGTATTTACGCTCGAAATAAGTTGTTACGTTATTTATTAGGGTATTGCTTATGTAATACGAGCAGGAGTACTAAAGGCTGAACAGTAAAATGCCAATATCCCTGTTTGAACTAGCGATAACTAAAAACTAATGTATAACTCCAATTGTAAGAAATAATATTTACAATGATTGTAAGTATTTTGAGTACAATTTTCGTTCCATCTCATTATAACCGAGATTTTTCGAATGTTATATTCCTCCCTTTATCCCCCCTTTCTCTTCTCTTGTGCCATTTCAGCTTGAATTGAAACGTTTAAATATCGAGTTTGGTAATGATCAAACAATAATTGCGTCATGAGTACAATCTCAACAGATGATTATTCTTGAGTAAAATCTGCTAAAAATAGAAATAACTCCATTAATAATCGTTCATCGAAAACCAGATTAAAGATTAAGTAGTAATGTTTAGTTATTTTTTCAATCCTGAACGGATTGAAGAAGATTTTGTATATTAATTACTCCGTATTTAAATCCCCACTCCTCCCGGTCCGAAACTTCATCTTTAATTTGGCAAGAAATATTTAAATATTATGTTTGGTACCGATTAAATAAATATTGGGAATGCTAGAGCTTTAACACACACATATATATATATATATATATATATATATATATATATATATATGTATGTGTGTGTATTCATCTCATATCGGAAGCTTTAACAAATATTTTTCAAAAATCGTTTCATGACTGCAAACTCAATAGATGATCCTTTAAGGAAAACCTTCTAAACCTGCCAATACAAGGTAGAAATCACTTTAGATAAGAATTTTAATATTAACCATTTCATGTAGCTCATGTGACATGGTTTTACCAATGACAGATGGGGGGGGGGGATGTATACATGTGTATTTATTAATTATCGTCCACTTTTTGTGACGTGGCTAATAGGGACGCGTAATCTAAAGGTTACCACACTTTCCTAGCCAGGGTGAGACTAAGGATTTTATTTAATGCGTTCGTAACTAAATCAATTCCTATTGCCAATTGGGAATCGACTTCGCCATTGTAGGTTTATCATGTAAGATTCATCAATAAATAAATAAAAAATATTGTTTATACTTTAACAGTGTTGATATTAATAAAAGCATCTCTTAAGGTCGCTCTAAAGACTAATAATTCCGGTGAAATTAGTTCTTTTTCCAGGGAGGAATTTTATGATCTTGATAAAGGTTGAAAGTTCTTTTATAAAGGAAATTCTTATATAAGGCGATTGAAAGACGGCCTTGTTAATTAAAGATAGGCCAGGTAAATATCCTTTAGTGGGCTGGAAATAACTGAAGGTGTAATGAAGGATACCGGGCTGGAATGCTGGAGAAGACCCGTCAATACTCCATCACCAGCCAATCTCCTGGAACACTTCCAGAACCTTTCTCTTTCCACCATTTACTTCTATTTAGCTCTCATTCCTTGCTAATTTGTATCTTCATTAACTTCTTTTCCATTCTGCCCATGGATTTATCCATAGTTTCCATACTTGGTTATAACGTCATTAATAATTTATACAATTTTGTGTCTAAACCTTTTTAAAATTGAACCGCATAGGTAGGCGATGGCTTGATAAGAGATTAGGAGGACTCAAAGTTGATTTCTGGCAGATGGAAGTGAATTATATTGCAGATTGAGTAAAATGGCCAAACCCACAATGAGTTAGAACGACTGTTAATAAGTTTACTCATTCAAAATGGAATATATTTTGATAAATGTTTTTGTTATCCAAGGAGTTTACTAAATAAACATAGAAAGACAGATTCAGGCTATTTCTGAATTTATTTTCGTCTTTTCTCTAAAACACTATAATATTTAAATACAACTAATTTAAAAAAATAAAATAAATTAGTTTAAGTCCTTACTAAGGGACTAGTCTGTGTCAGGAATACATAAATTAAAACACCCAAAATAAAAAAGTAAAAGGAGTAAGTGTTCCTGCAGTCTCTAAACTCCATAAGTAAATAAAAAACATTTAAGACTAATACAAATCCTAATGATAGATTGCAATGCATCAAGTCAAAAGTAGAGCAAAGTGAGAGTGAAAAAGTGAACAATTTCAAATAGTTTAGCAACTACCTTCTTTATGAAATATGTTTGTCATTGTCTTGGGGAATAAAGGAAATAAACTTTGAATCTCGGACCAAACTGAATTTTAATTTATGTAAAAAGTAAAAAAAGTATTGTAATTGCTACAATTTTTGGTTTTCAGACGTCAACAGAATTATCCGCTTTGCCCCTCCCTAATCCCATTCTGCTGTAAATCTGAACGTATGGACGTATCTCGTATAATTCAAAAATGTCTAGTCTTAGAATGTCGAAATATTTTATTGGGGGCTTTGGTATCATCTAGCTGTGAGATTCCTCTTTTAACCGAAATTCACTATGGTGGGGTGTTAGTGTAGTATGACATTTCTTCCGGAACTGCGTCTATGATTTTTTAACACACTGAGCCATGTATGTACAAAAGGAGCAAGTCTGCTTTCAAGTCTGTTTTCCTGTGATATAAAGAGCTGAAAATGCATCTCCGTGCTCAGCGAATTTTAAGAGACCAGATGGCGAGTTTTTTTTAGGACTCCCTCGCCATGTTTAGCTGCCACAACAAGACGATGGAGATTGCCGCCTCTTTGTAAACTCTAGCATCTGCCGTTGCATCTGCCTTCTGAGAAAATTGCTTCTGCAAGCTACGTTTATTTCGGCATTTTTTATTACATCTTCTGAAATTTCAGAAAACACTTAAAAAAAAAAAATTGAAAACAAAAGCTCACAACTGGACACTTAAAACACTCAGATAATATTTTCTAAAAATGCTATTTATTAGCGTCCACTTTATGGTCATCGGGGTGTGCATCTGTAGGTTACAATCCTTTTTCGGCTAGGGCGGGTCTAAGGATTTTATTTAGTTACTTCGTTACTAAATTAAATCCACAACTCAACGTTTATCAACTGTATTAGACTTCCATTATTGCTCTTGTATTCCTCCAATGGCTAATCTGAGCTCCTAATATTTTTGGTTTTACATATTACATTTTTTTTACGCAATATGCAATGCTTTAAAATAAAAGTAAGCCCCGTCTCAATGAGCTGCAAAATAAAAATACAACACTTAGAGTAACTTGAAATGTAATTAACTTGTAATTTTGTTGTGTTCAAGTCCCTTATGAGAAGTATTATCGGTTTGGGATAGATGAGCATTTAATTCTCTCGGAACATCAATATCTTGAGTTTAATCCCCAACATTTCTGTGTTCAGCATGATATTTTGTTGGAAAATTGGACATTTTATTTAGAATACGATCCTGGTCTTCTCCCTGACTAGAAATGCAAGGGCAAAACTACACATCCTTTTCCATTAACAATTTTTTTTTGAACTTATACACAATGGTCATGGTTAGTAATTATGCCTATCATTTCCACCCTAACTTTAACTTGTTATAGTCCGTTACGCAGGGGCTGCTTTAACTAATCAGAGCACGTGCATCACGTAGGTATTTGCATTTATCTCAATACGTAAAACTTCAATGAAAACAGTATTTGGTATTTAGGCTTCAAATAAAATGTTTCATAATATAAGAGCTTATTGTTAATATGACATGATTAGGGGATGGGGGTTTACTGAAGGAAAACTATAAAATGAAAATATGTCGGTAATAATCAAGATAATGAAAAAAACGTACATAACAACATGTATAGAAAATTACATTTGCAAAAAGATTAAAGATTAATTCTTTACAAATTTTCGATCTGACGTATAATAACGGAGTTATTTCAAATTCCCCCACCTCCTCCCACTTGTTCAATTTCAGCCATTAACGAACTTGATCTTCATTTATACATAAAACATTTAAATATGGAGTATGGTATTGATCAGACACAAACTGCAACCGCTGGAGCGTTAACAGACAAATATATATATATATATATATATATATATATATATATATATATATAATTTTGAACAGACTTGGTTTTCTTCAGCTCCTAGGTAGGATTGAAGAAATGTTTTGAAAATCCCAGAATGAGTACAACCTCAATAGGTGATTATCCGCAAGGGAAATCTGCTAAAACCAAAATAACATTACAACTTTTTAAAAGGAATTTCCTCTCCAGATTAGCTCTAGCCAACAAGAACTAATTAGTTTTCATATTGTTCATTAAAGAAATAATTATATTATTAATTAAGCATTCATATCATTTATATTACTATTTCTTGCAGTTGAGCCTTTCTAGTTTTTATCACTTATCACGAGTGCATATTTATTTTGTTCTGCCACCACAAAGGTGGCTTCACGCTTAACTTTTAGACACGTATATGCTATATGTCATGTTTCGCAAGAGATATCCTATATGGTTGACTGAATGACGGTCAGGTTTTACTGGTCAGCTGCCCTCCCCAACCGCTGTAGAAACCTTTTCTACTCTTTAATACCTTCGCTCCCCCTACAGTAACTAAATCCATTTCTTCCTATACAAGAGCACGTCCTTGCCTCTTGCGAAACAGGCCAACAGTTGCACGAGCTGGCTTCTCTTCACGATGATAAAAGTGTATCCAGAGATCATTGGCCTTTTGAAGAGCATGAAGTAAGAGAGACAGATTTTAGCATATTTCCTTTTGAGATCCTCAAAAGTCCATCGAAATCATACATCATATAAATAACTTTGTTAGCAGATTTCCCTTAAGGTAAATCAGCCATTGAGGTCTTACTCATGACGCGATTTTCGAAGCATTTCTTCAAATGTCCATCGATTCTAACCAGGAGATGACGAAAATGAGGTCCGTTCAAAATTATATATATATATAAATATATATATTTCTGAGTCTGTTAACGCTCTAGTGGTCGCAATTTTTGTTTGATCGTTACCAAACTCGATATTTAAACGTTTTATGCAAAAAGACTGATCAAGTTCGTTAATGGCTGAAATCAGACCTGTGGGAGAGGGGGGTTAGAGAGGGGATTTTCCGAAAATTCAAAATATCTCCGTTTAAAACGGACGGATCAAAAAATTGTATAGACACAATCGTATTGCAAATTAAATTTACTATAAATATTGTTCTATACATTTATTCTCTATCTTGATTATTAACCGAGATATTTGCATTTTTATTAAATGTGTGCCGATAATGGACGAGTGAGTTTCCCGCCAAAAGCTAGTTCGGCAGTATCTGTTCGGCTCTCGCAAGCAGATTTCTCTATTCTATAACTTCACGTGGGAAATCTGCTTAGTTTACGCAGCACCTGCGTGACGGACTCTCTGTTGTCTCTAGCGGTCGCAATTTTTCTTTTACCATTACCAAACGCGACATATAAGACCATTAATGTAAAACTAAAGATCAATTTCCTTAAGGCCTGTAATTGGACATGGGAGAGAAAGAAGGGGGAATTTCGAAATTGAGATATCTCCGTTATTAAACGTCTGATCGAAAAATAGTTTACAACCGATCTTAATGCAAATTTAATTGTCTATCAACGTTGTTATATACTTATCTTCTCTATTTTGAGTACAAATATTAATTTAACTTCCAGCTTTTCCCAGTAAACCCCTACTCTAATTGATGTCATATTAACAATGAGCTGTTATATTCGTGAACCACTTTCTTGCAAGTTTAAATACCAAGTATTGTTACCATTGAACTGTTACTGAAAAGTACATGCAAATACGTTGTGTTGACGCCATCATTTAAGATAGTACGCTCTTAACTAGAAAAGTCTGCGTAAACTAAGCAGATTTCCCACGAGAAGTTTTACAATAGAGAAATCTGCATAATAACAACTGTAGTAGTATGAAACCTCTAAACCTAAAACATTATATAGGGCGTAATAACCCAGTAGTTTCTAGCCCCAAAAAACAGTTAGCCTAACCTCTAAACCTATTCACGAGGGACGAATAGTTATAGAAACGGCCGCCAGAGCTCTCGGCGGAAAGTCCGAACATAGCCTACTGGTGACCACACGCAGAATACAAATGCAAATATCTCGGTTAATATTCAAGATACAGAATACATGTATAGAACAATATTTATAGTAAATTTAATTTGCAATAAGATTTATTCTATACAATTTTTCGATCCGACGCATAATAACGGAGATATTTTGAATTTTCAAAAATCCCCCCCTCTAAAACCCCCTCCCACTGGTCCGATTCCAGCCATTAACGAACTTGATCTTTCTTTTTTCGTAAAACGATTAAATTCCGAGTTTGGTAAAGATCAAACAAAAATAGCGACCGCTAGATTGTTAAAAGACAAATATATCTATATATATATATAAAACTAGCTCAGATATATATATATATATATATATATATATATATATATATATATTTTTTTTTTTTTTTTTTTTTTTTTTTTTTGAACGGACCTCATTTTCGTCATCTCCTGGGTAGGATCGATGGACATTTGAAGAAATTTTTCGAAACTCGCGTCATGAGTACGACCTCAATAGCTGATTTCCCTTAAGGGAAATCTGCTAAAATGCTTATTTGTTCTCTCCAATACTCGATATTTAACTAATTAAGTCTACACTAATGATCATATTAGTTAATGGCTAATATTAGACACAGAATATGGGGGGGGGATGTTATAGAGGAGGGAATTCAAAATATCTCCATAATTATGACTCGGATCAAAAGGGGCTCAGGTTAGCCGGATCAAAAAATGTTATAGAACCAATCCTGTAAAACTATTTATACTCTACAGCTGTTGTTCGATACTTTTTCTCTTAACTCAAATATACGAATGAAATTACAATAAGAAAATAATGATTGTTGTATTTGTAAATCAATAGAAAACAGTACTAGAATTAGACAGGAACACATTTCGATTATTGTCATTATTATTTATTAACTTCCACTTTTTGCTACATTTCAATTGGTTATTCATATAAAAACAAAATCAGCCGATAAAGCATTTAACACTGTTAATATTATTTATTAGGGGCTCAGGTTAGCCGTGTAAGTTGGCTTTAATCTCACATGGTAAAAGTATAGTAGTGAGTGTTCGATTCCCGCCTGGGCAATAGGAATTTGTTTACTGATGAATTCATTGAATAAGCTCTGAAGTTCCACCCTGGCTGGAAAAGGTTGGTATCCTGTAGATAGCCCAATTAGACGTAGTATCAAAAAGTGAACATTATAAGTATTGTAATATTATTTATTATCACCTGACAATATTTAATTGTTTGCATCATACTGGTTATAATATTTTACCATTCTAATTCATTTATGAAATGGGAAAGTTCTTGAAATTAGTTAAAATGCTAATTGACAAATGAGCATTTTAGAAAGTAGCTATTTACCTCATTATTTCAACATTATAGAACAGTGTCATTAATAATTGCATTCCTTATTAAGGTTATTTTTTAGCTCTAGCTTACTAGGATATATCTGAATTATTATCGATTTGTTGTTGCATTATATTTACTTAAATTATTTGCAGGAAAAAATAAAATAGGCGTCTAGTGTAATGCTTAGATGAAAAATTCTTAAGAAAGTATAATACAGAGTCTTTCAAAAAGAATGAACCGACTTCATTAAGCTATATCTCATTAACAGACAGTAATACAAGATTGCAATAAAGACACATGTATTTAACCGGTGTTGAAGTTTTATGGTGTCATCATCATCATCATGTTCCATTTCCAGCATCGCATCACAACGTGTTCTGCTGCGATGCTGGTGTAAAGCACCATAAAGCTTTGAAATCAGTTCATTCTTTTTGAATGACCCTGTATATCGACAATAATGACAGAAATGAAATTAACTTAAACTAATTTTCTGGTAAAATGATTCACTCATTGCACGCGTTCTCTTAAGCTTATATCAGCCAGAACATTTTGCTATTCATTTTTCAACACGATTGAATTAATGATGCTATTTTACTTTTTTTTTCGCCAAAAAAGCAGGTTGGTAAAGTTGATGTTGCATAAGACTGGAAGGCATATCGCTGAAATTCGTTGAAACCGGAGACAAGAGTTTTAAATTCACATTTTCAGAATTTGAGTTTTTATCTTTTTGACGTATTGCACGAAATATTTAGTAAATAACAAAATGTTCGACTCCTTTCGGGTGTGTCAGATTCTCGAATAGAGGTAAAAGTGGTTTAAATATGCTGGAGTGTTTAGAATTAAAGCAGAAAAAAGAAAAACTAGAATGTACATAACAGAAAACAGATGGTAACCTGGTTTCATTAATTGAACTGCTCAACGTATGAACTGGTTCCAATGCTCATGTAAAAAGTTGATAAAAAAAAATTAGAGATAAGATAATAAAAAAATCAGTGCACTTGAACCAGTTATGACTGTGCTGTGCTGTGATTATGTTATGTCTCTAATGAGTTTTGATAGAATCATGTAATTCAAAGGTTTCTGACTGGCGTGAGGCATTCATAACTATCTTGGCAGGTATGCGAGGTTTTTTTTTCTCCCTTTACCACATCATTAATAAATTGAGCCAATGAAAATTCAGTAGATGTCATTAGGCGAACACTTAATATGTATATATACATATAATATTACTTTCATGGTATTTCTTTTTTTGCTTCAATACATAAACTAGTCAAGCTTGTCTTGACGTTGTTTTTCAGCTCTGGAGTTCTTATTTATATTATTTTCTTGGTGTTTTAACTGTTCTAAATAACATCGTTGACCCAGAGTGTGTATCTTTCATATTAACGTTTATACATATAATTAGGTCCTTAACCTTTCTGGATTTTCTTATTCCATTTTCTGCTCTTTATAATTACGCATTTCTTTAGAACAAATATACATTTGCAAAGCATTTACGCCTTGTTATGCGTATTTATAATTCGTAGTCATTCTCAAGAAATTCGTCTTGTTCCGTAATGTGGAGGAGCGTCTCAAAACATTTTGTCAATGCGTTACACCACGTACGTCGTTATAAAGCTCCCGTTATACTCGATAAGTGTCCAGCGTTTGAACGAATGTGGCCATTTAATAATCCATGAATACCCTTTAGCACATAAATGGATTTTAAGAGATTTCTAATTTCTCTATAGTTTAGTTTACATTACGTTACTTCTCTAGTCCTTAACATGATCAAGTATAAATTTATTAATATGAGACAACCGAAATCTCCTAATTTTAGTGTTTACTAAAAGGTTAACCCATCTTGAGTTGAAATTATTCAGAATTAGTCATTATGGAGTGTAGAGGTTATTAAACATTTGTCCAATTATTATTAGATGTAGTGCTTCGTTACCAGAGTCTATCAGTGTGCATCTCGAGAGTGCATATTTCTAAAGACAGTTTTGTTCCCGCTTCAACTCATAAACAGTAATTAACGTGAGTGCAATAATTAGTGGCGGCACGACTATTAACCATAGTCAGGACCCCTAAGCCATGAGTTACATTTTAGCAGATTTCCCTTGAGGGGAATTAGCTATTGAGGTCGTACTCATGTCGGGAGTTTTGAAAAATTTCCTCAAATGTCCATCGATCCTTCCCAGGAGATGACGAAAATGACGTCCGTTCAAAATTATATATATATATATATATATATATATATATATATATATATATATATATATATTTGTCTGTTAACGCTCTAGCGGTCGCAATTTTTGTATGATCGTTACCAAACTTTAAGCGTTTTATGCAAAAAGAAAGATTAAGTTCGTTAATGGCTGAAATCGGACCAGTCGGAGGGGGGGGTTCAGAGGGGGGATTTTTCAAAATTCGAAATATCTCCGTTGTTATGCGTCAGATCGAAATTTTGTATAGAATCAATCTTATTGCAAATTAAATTTACTATAAATATTGTTCTATACATTTATTCTGTATCTTGAATATTAACCGAGATATTTGCATTTATATTGTGTGTGTGGTTGGCAGGAGCCGGCTATGTTCGGGACTATCCGCTGAGAGCTAGTGCGGCCGTTTCCGTAACTATTCCGGTGAATAGGTTTAGAAATTCCTTACTACTACTGTTAATAGTAGGCAGAATTTTCTTTTGTAAAACTTCAAGTGGGAAATCTGCTTAGTTTACGCAGCCCCTGCGTGACGGACTTTTATAATTGAACACTACGTCCTGGGCGAGGTTATCAAGTGACAAAGGTTACGTCAGCACGGATTGTTTTTATTTTTACAAATATAATTTTTTTTTTTGCTTTCTTGGTTAGGTTCATTCAAACATAATAACTAAACAGGATTAATTGTGCCACATAAGAAATAAGAAATATAAAATACTTGTATATGTTGTTATTATGATAAATTGAATATATCTTCATTTCGTTGAATGGAGGTGGTCATTCATTTAAACACACGTTTGGCCGATTTGTTATTTTTAATTCGGGGGCTCAGGTTAGCCATGCGAGTTAAAGCGCTGACCTTTATCTCACATGGCAAACCTAGAGTGGCGAGTTCGAATCTTGCCTGGGCAAAGGAAATTATTTATTGACGAAATTCATTAAATAACATCCTAAAGTCCCACCCTGGCTAGAAAAGGGTGGTAACCTGTAGAAACCCCATCCCAATTAGCCTGAGTTACAAAAAGTGGACGTTAATAAATAATAATAATAATTTTGATAAAGGTAGTTCAATATTTGGTTCCGTTGAAAAAGCAGGATGCCATTCATTTAGATTAATGTTTGTCCCTTTATTTTAATAAACTCTAGATGTTTCCTACCTCTTTCGGTGCTTCTTTAGGACCAAATAACTTATTACACTGTTGGGCCCATTTACATTGTAAGTGGAGATCAGCTCATCAGCCGAGATGCCAAAATCTTAGTTTTATCGGTCACAGAGGGACTGTCCTGGCGGAAAGTAGATTGAAACAGCTCTGTTTAGTTAGGTAAGCAACGGAAGAGGTGGAAACATCTAGAGTTTATTCAAGTAAAAGCATTGGTCATGCATTTGTTGAAGTGTATGAGCTCCTGCCTTTTCTCTGCAACTAGTGGTAATGGAACAGTTCTGACTTAACGTTGTAGATGAGAGAACTAGAAATGATAAACAAGGAATCCTAAGGTTATAGATGGACACATCCACCAGGAATCACAGATTTTTATGAAATTTACAATATTATACAATTTGAAATAACTTTCCTTGCCAATTGATAATAATTACCATCATAGGACTCTGATCTTGAGATTAACTCCATCAAATTGAATGATAAAACCTAACCTGGTAAAATTTCTACTCGATGTCCTTATAGAATTGTTAACTGATTTTATTTGATTCTAGGACGACGGATTTAACAACATATTAATATAGTCAATGACCAATGTCTGTATAACCAATTAATCGATAAACTTGAACCGACAAGGAAAATAAATAATTCAGTCAAACAAGCCATTATTAATTTTTTTAAAAAAAAAGTAGTGATGAGCACAAAAATATGTTTCTTTTAACAAGGAAAGCTCTTTTAGACTTTGCTAAAAGAGAATATTTTAAGGGCTTCGGGGAAAACATAAATAATTCTAAAACTCTTTCAGGAAAGTTTTTAGGCCCTTCAATAACATCAAATCAATGCCTACAAAACAGGTTATACCGAATCTTCGAGCCAAAATTATACCTTATTATATACTTTCCGGGTAATTCGTATTATGAAATTCCAGGTTTGATATAATAAAAATGCTAGCTAATTTAAAACCAAATAAACTATTTCACGAAACCTTTACATGGCGTTCACCTTCATGGATACTTACTTTTTTGAATTTTCACAAGTCTTTGATCCTGTCATCCAGAATATTTTATACTGAAAATCGGATGTATGTGCAAACAGAGAAAAATCCAACTTAACATAATCCAAATTTGTTCTCTCGCTGTAAGAACGAGATAAAGGGGGGCGATGTATTATCTGAGGAAACAGTAGTGTTCACAAGGAAACATTCTGTAACCTACATTTTTCTCTCTATACATATTTTAAATAAACTGGAGACATCCTATGGTGAAGAAGGAGTGAGTGACATCAGCATAGATAGTACACCTGACGTTAGTTTGATGTATTACGCTGATGACATTCTACTTACAGCTGATTCCAGCAGAGAAAACTCTGGAAATTCCGCCGGAAAATTTGCTATCATGATGAGGACTAAATCAGTGTCACAATGTTCAGAATAAGGGACCACTTTCGCTTATCATAAAGCCTTTTTATTCCTCGCAAACATACTCGATACTTGTGCTCAATATTATTGCCAAAAGTGGGAATTACGACTCATGGAAAACATGTATTCCTTGTTAAATTTAGAATACTGATTTCGCATCTGCCATTTAAAACTCCTTTAAAGGTTAGCTTTTAAAGGCACCTATTTTAAGCTAGATTTTCAAGATGGCTATAAAGTGTTTGATCGATATGCCGGAAAAAACAACCCTTAAGAAGTGATTCATTAGGCTATTAGCAATATACAATACGAAGTATAATCTGCCTCAGCACTACTGGGTATCCCAAATAAAACTATTAAATATCTCAGATGCGACAAAGTGTCACAGGAACCCGAGATCCGACAGTCACCAAGACTCTTTGCAGTAGCATTAGTGGGAGAAAAATTGTTTACAGCAAAAGTTATGCTACAAAAACGTGCACATTTTACCACTGCGCATTTGCCCCAAAACAATATAAGGTGGATTACCGATAATAGAAATATAGTGTTTCATTTATGCTACAGGCATTACGACTGCTATGCTTCTGTGGGAATAACTTCTTCATACATGACTTGGAGAGAGAAAAACACGTCCAATTCTTTACCAGTCTTTTTTATTTCAGCGCTAAGCGCTTTCGAAGACCATTGTCTCCATCTTCAGAACTACTTGCATGCTCTCATAGAGTAAGACAGCAAGTGACTCTTTATACATTGTTCTACGACACGAATATTTATGAAATCTTCTCTAAATAACAAAATAAACAGCATTTGTTTCACATTTATCTTCCCATTATCTTTTAGAACGAATCTCGCAGTCATTTAAAAATAGGTGGATATACTATTCATTGAGTTTTTACACAAATCAAATGTTTCGGAATTTACTTTTTAAATAAATATATATATATATATATATATAAAACATTTGAATGAATGAATTTAACCTTTATTATAAAGAGTAAAGCGAAAATAATAAATAAAATTTACAAAATTAATATATACATGATTATATGGTATAAATACAAATACACTTATAAACCATATTACTTATATACTTTGAATTTAGAAAACAGTTTGTTACACTCTTTATACGCTTTCCCAGTAGAGGGTAAGGTCTAACTTCCCGGAGTGATCAACACTTTTGGAAAGTGGTTCACATTTATCTAGCCTCAAATATTGTTTATCAATTTCGTTTCCAATATTTGTTTGAGGCTTGTCTGTGATTTGCTTCTTTTTTTAATGATTGAATTAGCCATGGCCCTATTTGTTTAGGGCCTAAATAGTAATCAGGGGGAGAGTTAGATGCGCCGTGTCGAAATGGGCAACGGGCGTGACCACTGCCCACCGCTGCCCTCCAAAGCTCATCCATGGAGTACAGCCATTCTTGAACTACTAGCATAGTTTAATCGCTTCATCACTTTCTGCAGGAACACTCCAGCATCATCAGCAACAAATATTAAACCCAAAATAAACCTGGTTTCAGTGTTTGTTAATAAATCCCACTTCAGGTAAGTATTCTATTAACTCTAGGAAACTAAACCCGGGACCAAGATAACCTTCCATTTTTATTAACCAGATAACTCCATATGCTCAAATTTAATATTGTACACATACATGAAGCAGCTTCCCTTAAACATTGAAACGGAATGCCCATGCCTATAGGTATCAGATGTTTTGAAATTTCTAAGTTCTGTAACCAGCAAAATTGGTGAAAGATAATTGGTTTTGTGGAGGGATTAGACTGTTTGTTCGTTTCAGTAAGGTTTTAGGGCTAAATACTACTAGTTTATTATCGCCCGGTAATATTCATAACTCTAGTTTTTTGATAAGTTTCTGAATTTTGTATTCACAAAATAGTGTTTATGTAAGTTGTAGTATTCTTATGTCAACATTTACATCATTACATCCATTTAAAATTTAACCTACACCTAAATTTAGATTTAATTACCATTTGGTCATTCTTACATCTATTCTCAGTTAATCTTATGTTATTAACAATGGTTTAGCATTCGTTTTTTTGGGTAGCCAACTTTCCTTTTGGTTACTGGTATTACCATTGTTTTTATGACATTGGGATGCTCCGGACCTTCCCAAAGTTTCCGTTGATTTATAGAATTGGTTTTCTACTCCCATTAATATAATCTGGAGAAAACTTAGCCGTGCTTTTACTTACGACTGTTGATATTTTTACTTCTTTTTTTTTATAATAACAAGGTGGCTACAACAACTTTTACTTTGAGTGAATGTAAATCACTAAAATTGCAACACACCTAAATAAATAAACAACAATGACAGGAAAAAATGGATTAAACTGAAAGTATTTCATCGATTACAAAGTGATTCATCGATTACATATCGACACTTGCAGAGACTACTTCATCTCTTCAAACGTAAGTTCTGCAGGTGTAAATTTAATATTAAATTTCAGATTATCATTGTAATATTTTGAATTGTATGCCATCTGAACTCTACATCTTATCAATTTCAGTATTATGCCTATGGGTAGAAGTATCATGTCCTCAACTTAACTATCAAATATAAAATAGTCTTGTTCGATTTATTGGTATAAAGTAATTTATTGTAAAATACCAGTCACGGTAAGAAATAAACTTTTTATACGCCCGAATGCATATTTTCTCCATAATCCCTTCTAGAACAGTTTATTACTCTGATTTCAGCAGTAAAAACTCCTGAACACACTTCAAGTACCAACCCACGCTAAAAGCTTACCGTTCGATTTTATTACATGGAAATATACTTTTAGAACGGGATATTTCTATGGTCATTAATCATATATTAAAATATGTCTGTTCTAAATCCTGAGTATTATGCAAAGTGTGATGGAATGCTTGATGTCATTTAGGTTTCCTCTAGCTCAGACGGAAATATCTTTAGTGGGTTTTCATTGGCATGATTCCATTGAGGCTTGAGTAAACTGTGTGCTTTTCTCAGTTAGGCCGAAATGTGTTCTTTTAATACAATTCATTTCGATCTAAGGAGTTTTTTTTTTTTTTTGTTAAATCTTGCACCCTTTGGGCATAATAAAAATTTCTGTTTTTTTATCACTTTAAGAAAGATTAATGTACTCCAGCTGCAACTTCATAGACGAATGTATATTTGGAATAAGCAAATCATTCTAGTTCGTTTAAGCTGAGTTTCATGGAAATCTGATAGAATTTTAATAACATAAATAATCTGTCATTTTGTTGTTTGTGTTATATATTTGATGTTTAGATATTTGTTATCTAGAGCAACTGAACTTTTATCCAATTTTTTTTGTTTTAATACGCAAAATGTTTTATATAATATAGGAATTCCATACTAAAAAGTTGATGCAGTCGAACTAAAGGTCGGCCACATTTTTAATTAACATTTTTTTTCGAAATGTAGTTTATTATTTATTTACGTCCCCTTTATGCTACTAAGGCTAATTGGGACGGGTTATCTACAGGTTACCACCCTTTTCTAGCCAGGGTGCGACTAAGGAACTTATTTAGTGAGAAATGTAGTTTAAGTGGGTCTCCTTTAAATTTTATAAGTGACGCATTTAGAGTTCCTACACTCTACATGTATTTTAGTGGGCGTGACATTATACGCACGACTGAACCAAAACATAAGAAGTAACTGAAGGAATTGAAATAACGGTAAGATTTGCTTAATCAGCGACAAAAGATATTCCTTCTGCTAAACATACGAAAACTACAAAACATATTTAAAAAGCATAGTTATTTGTACCAACCGAATATTATGCACCTGTATATTAAACGAAGATATATACTTGATAAACAGTAAAAATTATAATTTCTATAAATAGAATAGGGGCTCAGTTGGCCGTATGAGTTAAGGCGTTGGTCTTAATCTCATATGGTAGATCTAGAGTGGTGGGTTCGATTCCCGCCCTGGGCAGTAGAAATTTATTTAGTGACGGACTCCATTAATAAATTCCCCAGTTCCACCCTGGCTAGAAAAGAATGGTTCCCTGCAAATAAGCCGTCCCAATTAGCCAAAGTAGCATAAAGTATACGTAAATAAATAAATTTTAAAAAAATATATGAGAATATGTATTTTAAAATGTAAATTTTATCGACTATTAAAATCTAAATATATATGAAACACACACACACAAATATAAATGTATATATATATATATATATATATATATATATATATATATATATATATATTCTTCATATTAGAAAGTAATTGCCCGAGACTGATTTCGTAATTATAAATTTCTACTCATTATCTAGTCAGCCATTCATTTTTAATTATTCATAATAAACACAATGAGTATACACAGGATATACAAGGTCCATTTGAAAGAAAAGTGTTACAAATAATAATTAGTGATTCAGGACAAGAAGGAGGCACCCGTTACAAGACACGACCAGGTTGTCTAACTATCTCATTAGTTCTAGACTGGGACAAGTGTTTTCTTTTTCTTTTCTTTTTTATTTGCTTAATTGCGGTGAGTTTATGCTTTGAATAAATATTACTTTTTTCCCGAAACTTAAAAAAAAAAAATCTTTATCAACTGGAAGGCTGAACGACACACAGGTCATTGCTCTCTGGGGTCACCTGGATCTCTCTCAATTTCTGGTCGCTTCGTACACGAGAGCAGTTCTATGCTCTTCTTGGTACACTTATGTAGAAGGAAATTTAGTAAAGTTTAGTTAGTTTGTACTTTTTAAATTCCGGTTAAAGTTTGAGAACGGTTATCTAGGTTGTGAAGAATATCGTGGGCTGTAAAGTTTGCTGAGGTTTGTTCATAAGGAGTTTTTCATTTCAACCTAGTAGCGATGAGTGTGCAACTTGAAATAACAGAAATAATGTTTATATATTATAAATCTATAATGATAATTGTGTAATTATTATGTTAATCGACGAATGATCATTGATGGCAATATTACAAGGTGGGTAAAATCGTTTAACTTCTTTAGCTCTCGCAAACCAAGGAATTAAAAAAAATGCTTTATGGAGCACATAAAAAATAAAAATTTGCTTAATACAAAATTAAACTTTATTTTGAGCTATCATAATAGACCACTAAATAATTATTTCATGTATCTCATTCCCGCTTTCAAAAATTGTATGTATTTTTTCTTAGAGAACACCACAATAATTCCACCTTACTTCCTCATAGTTATTTTCATTTGATTTGACTCCTTAAAAGGGATCATTATATATCGGAATTCCTCATTCCCTGATTAAATTATTTAGCCAACCAGCAATTAAGTCGAATTGTGTAGGATATATGTGTTATTTCTTCATCGTTTATTGTAGAGAACTAATATTGAGGGACACGATTCATACATTCGTATAATCTGTGTGTTCTGGATGAGAGCAAATTTCCTATAAAAAAATGTTCAGTGGTTTCTGAAGTTTGTTCATTTTAAAAGTAAACATATTCCTCTTAGGCCTGCATATGCAAGGATGAGTTTCTCAACCAGCGAGCTACAAGTTGTGTTGAAACCGTAAGGATGAGTTCACACGCAAAAAATCTATGAGAACTGGTTTAACCTATGGGAAAGACTAACCTGAAAATATATGTAATCCGTTATAACAGTTACGCATCATTTATGGATTCAATTTATGAAAATGGCTCTTGAAATTAAGTGTCACAACATAAATGCCGTTTTGGCCTATTTCAGATATATCAAAATTTTCTAAATAGTAATTATGTTATCAAATATCTGTTGATTAAATGTCATAAAATGTTATTTTGAAATTAAGGTTCTCATACTGAGTTAACTATTTCTTTTGTTCTAATTTTATGCTCTACTTATGGTTACCTTATTTTTATGGTTTGTCACTTATTTTAATTATTTGTATAATGATAGTTTATTGCGGGAATCAAAAGACATATTCATATTAAAGTATATAATCTAGAAGTTCGTTATTTAGCAACATTCGTTTTAATTAGAAAACAGCTTTCAAAATTTAACAACACATTATTCAAACTGCCTTGATACTTATGGCCAAATTATGCTGTAAGAGCTCTGTTTATTACAAACTTGTCCCCACTAGAATACTCTGATAAATAGCTCTTGAAAGCTACTCAGCAGTTAAGTGAATCAATGAGTTAAATATTTAATAAGAAATATCAATATTTAAGTCCATATTAATATTACTTTATTATTTTAGAATTATTAGTGTTACTTTCTTGGTAACAACTGAGCCACCTGCAAAAAGACATACAATGAGATAAGAATAGTTTTAAGGATTAATGAATTTCTTTTGAAATAATTATTTCTACTTATTCTTATTATTAATATTTTCCTCACATTAGAAAAAGGAAAATAAGGACAACTAAAAATTATATTAATCCCTAACTTTTGGACTTGAAGTAGCTAAGGCGAATAAGAGATAATAAACATATTCCAGACATAACGGTTCGTACGTGACTTTTTTTTCTACTTTTCCTGCTTCATATTGCTTCAAGGTTATGTACGTCTGATAACGTGATCAGCTTACCCATTCCTTAATGTAAGCACGTAAATATTAAGAAATCCCAACCATATATATATATATATATATATATATATATACACATATACATATATATGCTCACGTATTTAATTTTTATTTATGAATGTAAGAGGCTATTAAAATAAATAGAATCACTCATATCACGACTGAACGTTTTCATGTTCAAATCTTCATCAACTCTAGATGAAGTAGAGAATCCGCTTTAGGAGAGGTTGTGGAACAATGTAGCAAGGTTTACAGTGGATAATATGGAAATGAATGTAAAAAAGGCACTTAATAAAGGCAATCAAATTAATAATAATAATCAAAATAATAATAAATATAAATGAATGATACCCGGGAAAAATGTTTAATTAAATTTCTGTTATGAACGGGACAGAGGTTTGCTGTTTGTGCCTTTGAAATTTAAAAATAAACCATCTCTCCATATTTTTGAATTTAATATCTCGTTTCCAGGGGTCAAAAGTGCTGAGGAATTGAAGGGAAAACCACAATTCACCGTACGATCAATAGTGGTGCTGGAAATAAGAATAATTGGGTTTCTTATTTTTTTGTTTTTTTAATATTTTCCCTTCTCTTCTTACCCTGGAAAAGAGAAGTTTATTTTTTCTAGGTATAGGACTTTGACATTCCCTGCATCCTCATATTGACTCCTTTGTATTTCTTTATGCATTCTTAACACGTGGTTAAAGGAAAGGGTTGGGGGTCTATAATCTAGAATAATTCAAATAATAGAAAAATATAAATATATAAGGAAATATAAAAAGTCTTTAATAAGATAACTAAAAAACATTTTTTAAATAAAAAAAAAAGTTTTCTATTAGTATTATTTATTTTGAAGGAGCCTTAGTTCCACACAGGCTAGAGTGGCGTGTTGACTTGTAGATAATCCGTCCCAATTAACCATAGTAGCAAAAATTGGATGTTAATAACAATTATTATTGAAAAATGTATCCGGATGAAGTGATGATGACGGATCATACTGTCCATCATAATAAGTCTGATATTCTTGTCATTGACAATGAGGAAGAAAAATCAGCTGGTATCATTGTTAACGCTGTTCCAAATGATGAAAACATCCGTAAGTCTTACGCCGAGAAAATAAGAAATTAATAGGATTTAACTATCGATATATACTTTACTACCTAGATTCTGTGGTTTAATTCGAAAGACCACACATTAGGCAACAAAATATTTCAATTAACTTAAGCAATTAATGCGATTGTCACAGAAATCAGTTCTGTTAGATACTGTAAGAGCTGTTTATACAAATAAACTCGCATTAAAAAATAGCAATAAATAAATGAACATAGCGGTTGGTTATTACCTTGCTATAATTAAATCAAGTTAAAGCAGCGAGTTAAAAAATAAAATAATATTATTATTGTTCTATTGAAGGAGTAGAAATGAGGTTTTAAATTATTTGTTGCCTCGGACAACTGACGTTCTATCCAATATTGTTTTAGTATGCAAAGTGTTTTAAAAAATGTAGGGACTTCATACTAATAAGTTGACACAGTCAACCAAAAAGGGTCCCAAAATGTCTGGCCTATTTTTAGTTGAATTTTCTTTTTTCGAAATATAGTTTAAGTGAGCCTCCTCTAAAATTTAAAAGTGACTCTAATCTCCATTGGAGTTTCTACTCTCCGCGTGTATTTTTGTAAGCATGGAATTAGACGTATGATTGAACCAATGCATAGGAAGTAACTGAAGGAATTGAAATAATTGAAAGATTGAAAATCAGCCTTCTTATAAACATACGAAAACTACAAAATTCCTCACAAAACTTATTTATAAGCATGAGTATTTGTACCTGCAGAATATTATGTATATGTATATTAAATGAATTTAAATACTTAATAACCAGTAAAAAGTATAATTTCTATAAATGTAAATATATATATTTTAAAATGTATATTTTATCAAATTTTAAATTTTAACTATGGAACATGTGTTTTCGTAATATTAGAAATTACAATTATATTGGAGGAATATAGATGATGTTTTAAGATTTATTTTTGTTGAGCATTTTGCTGTAGAAAAATATCTACATGAGAAGGCAGTTTTTTTAAAATCCTAATTACTAATTCTATTATAAAATCATGAAATGTACATAAAAATGATGTAAAATGTAAGTTATGGCCGTACCTAGATATCACACAGTCCCGTTTTAATCCCTAGAAAGGGATTTGAGCTTGTAGGGTGGGAACACTGTAAGGGACTCACATTTGTTTCAAAGTTAGCGTGTTTCAACAACAAATAGCGTGTTGTTGTCGGGGATTTTGTTTGTGTTGTTCCGTTTGTGAGGAGATTTTTCGAGGGGGGCATTTCGATCCAATTGCCCTTTAAATCACCGCAAGACGTGTCGGGCCAACCGACCGGTCGCCCATGACAACAAAAGACTCGGGGTCCTGGACGGTTACCGGTCGGCACGAGGGGTGGTGGGGGTGAGGGAGGCCGAGGGGAGGGGAGGCCTCAGAGGCCAGTCTGTGTACCGGTACAGTGGAGTGCGGGTCACCCTGGTGCAGGTTCTGTGTCTCGTGTCACCAGTCTCTCCCACATGCGGGACCCAGACGCTTCCAGTGAGACCAACTGGATAACATCCGTCATGGGCGTTCTTAAATGGAGGAAGTCCTCTCACGAGCATACCACCTCACTCGTTCACACTTCTGTCGTTGTTCAGGTAAGAACAACTCGGCTCAGAAATTGTTTGAAAGCTATGACATTTGACTCTACGACCCTTCGCGCCAATACCACAACGGACCTGTACATTCCGAACTACCCCTTCAAAGTGAAAGTTCCATTTAATCAAACCAATATACAGCTAGATGCTATTTACTGTTAATAGTTTCCTCAGCGATTGTTCTCTACCTTAGATCGTCTGGTTGTTCTTTTTCAACTATCAAATTATCTTCACAATACTTCACTATTTAGTAGGTTGTCCGAAACATCAAACGTCAAAATGCCTCAGGAAGGAGGTTGCAGATCCTCTCAAAATTAGAAGTAGAAATCCCTGACAATATGTTAAAATTGCTTACAGATTAAAATGGATTAGCCTCCTTAATAATTTTCACTCGATTGTATCTCACAATTCTGTGGAATAACTTCTTACTATAGAAATAAGATTTTTGATGGATAATACCACCCATCTTTAATCATAAAATCCTAAAACCCTTGCGGAAATCAGTGTCCACTGTTGTACAGTGCTAATACAGTATAATACAATGTACCTTACTAAAGTAACAAGTGTCATCAATGATATTTAAGGAAGTCAAACATTCTTGTATCTAGTACATCTGTTCAATTCGCCTAATCATATTTATGTAATAATACAACGTTTTTTTCTTACTCTTTAAATTTTTAATATTAAAGCCGATGTGCTTACGTGTTTCTTTCCAGTTTCAAAAGACAGTTTGTGTTGTTGTTTTTAATTGTGATTTAATATTTAATTTCCGATTGTTGACATTGATTGCGACCATTATTTCCCAACGAGGTAGCATAAAGATATATTCATTCTTAACTCACTCGTTTATATACGAGTTATAGTTTTGAGTACTGTAACTAATAATTAAACTAATTATTATCGTAGTTTTAATTGAATTCAAACTCCACTGTGGAGTTTAAAATATAGTAATTTTCTATTTTTCCTGCTTGAATATCCGTAGCCTTCCTTTCTAACTGCTTTTTAAATGAATTTCTCCAATTGTTGTTGATCGATTTGAGACAGCTTGCTAACTCTGTTTGTTAATAATGTTAAGGTAACTTTTCCAAAGGCAGAGCAATTCCTCTGAGTGGCATTTGATAGTGGTTGTCCTTGGAATTGAGACCTAGGTTTTGAATGGAGTCTTGTATCAGGAGAGTTTATTGCGAGGGAACTCTCGAAGAATTTAAATTACACTGCCTATACTTTCTTGCTCAAATGGTCCACTTTGTCATTTTTTTTCCTTATATTTTACTTTCCCAAGTAAAATATTGAAACTTATGTACTATTAATCAATATATACTAGCGGAAATATTTTAAATCTTAAAAGTATTTATGCCGTGCAGTATTTTGCAATGGGCTACCGCATTATTTTACATATACCATTTCTGTCGGCATGCTGTCAAAAAAAGTATGCACGCTAGTCCCTTATCTTGATTCACATGATATCTCTTTAAATTAAGAAAAATATTTATTTAGAATAGATACTCTCTAAATTCCTCAAATGATTTGACTTCAATAAGTAATGTATGTCAACCCTAGCAGTTATGAATTTTTAAGTTAAAACGCACGACGAATTAAAGACTAAATGTTGCTTGGATTTTACCACTTATCCACTTAAAAAATAAACGGAGACTTATTTATTTTTCATTCATCTCTGATTCCTTAGCATTACACTGATTTGTCAATTAGCCAATATATTATTTCATTGCCTCTAAAAATTATTGTTGTATACGTATTAGTAGAGCCGCGAGAATTTCGTGTTATTGGTCATTATATCTAATGACTACACCTGGTGCAATGACGCTTGTGAAATGAAAGTCCTCATTTCCATGAAAATGAACAAGAGATGGAAAAGGAGATACAAGAGGATCTCCAATTCTGCATGAAGCTAACCAGCAATAATGGCATCATCGGGAAGAATGGAGGGAACCTGAAATTATTAAGAGCCATCCTTCAGTAGTCTGCATAAGCTGGCTAATAATAAGCATTAGCTCATTTATTAAGTATGTACATTTTAAAGTCCTCTCAAGTCTTGCCTAACTAGGCAATTATTTATTTAATCACATAACTATAAAAGAAAATCTCCTGAATATTGAGTTTAAATGCACCCAAGATGGACTATCCGATAAATTCTCAAAAATATATTTCTTTTTTATAAATACAAATAAAATAATTTAAAAAAACACTAAAAACCCGGAAGGTTTTATAACAATACTTCGCAGAGACTAACCTTAATTCCTTAATAACGTTCTTCTAGTGCCAAAATGAGCAATGTAAAAATCAAAATTTCCATAAGTTACAATCAAAATACATGGCTGGGTCTATGAAGTTGAAGGGAAACCCAGATGTTATCTAGTCCTCAGACCGAACCTAAACCATGGTTGTTACCTTAAAATTATAATTATAGCTATTAAATCAAAAATATTTTCTCGGTATAGAATTAATTTGCGAACATGTAAACTTTATATATATATATATATATATATATATATATATATATATATATATAATTTTATAATATAGAATGTCTTAATTTGGTGGAACTTGCAAGCAAGTGATTTTATTACAGCTTCTGTATACCTCATAAATACAATAAGCAAACGTATCTTTTGGCGCAATATATATTTGATGATACCACCTTTGAGATTTAAAAAAAAATATATACAGATATACATTAATAGGGGCGGAGATAGGAGAGGGAGAGGGTAGAAGAATGCCTCCAGAACTTTAACCCAAAATAGTTATAATTAAATAATTATTTTATAAAAGAGTGAAAACATATGTATTTAAAGAATACTGTACTAGCTTTCATATAATGAGGTTTGGGAGCTCACGTTAGCCGTTTCAGTTAGAGCATTGTCCTTATCCTCACATGTTGAATCCAAAGTGGCGAGTTCGAGTCTCGCCTGAGCAATAGGAATTTATTTAGTGACGAACTCATTAAATAAAATCCTTAGTCCCACCATGGCTAGAAAAGGGTGGTAACCTGTAGATAACCCGTCCAATTAGCCATAGTAGCAAAAATTGGACGTTAATAAATAATAATAATATAATGAGGTTCAACAAGAATACCAAAAAATAACATATTGAGATTATCAATTATGAATACCTACGTACTAATAAATTCCGCTTTTAAATAAATTATACGTCAATCCTTTAGAATAGTTGACGGCAGATGACCTACCGATTTTATAGAGGTCTGATGCCTACACACTCATACGAATTCACGTGTAGTATACCTTTGCTAAAAGGTAGTGTGTAGATGTAGATATAATTACATAAACTTTGTTTGCTTATGTTTGCGTGTGTGTTTGTGATGGGAGCTCTGCAAAGTATTATTTACACGGTGTAATATTCATTGATCAAAGAGAACCTACTTGTCAGGATGTAGGTATATTATTACAAAAATGTAGAGTGTAATTTCATCTCTGTTATATTGATTATTCACTTCAGTTTCCTTCCATTTTTTGTGGTCGGAACATATAAACGTGAAGATGCTCCGTGATAAAGAATACCGAATACTGTAACAACGGGCTTCACTGTTTTAATACCTCAGTCTTTTATTTTTTACATTTTTTATTCAACTAGCTACTCAATTGCCTCGCGGTATTGAGTGTACGCCGGTAGAGCGTATAGAAGTCCACCCTCAATGCCGGTTGCGTTCATTATGAAGGCTTCATAGCTAAATACAATTTCCAGAGTAATAATAATATAATAATTCCATTACAATTTACAAAGTAATAAGTAACAACCAAGAACAACAAAACACAAAAATAGAAATCAAGAAAGAATAACAAAATGCCAAAATAGAAAAAAGGGAAGATACTTAACAAAAAGTAATACTACAACCAAACTAAAGAAAAAAATAAGTGAAACGAGATAATATATAAAAATTATATACAAATAAATAATACAAAAGGTTAAAATAAATTTAAAATATGATTAATAAAATGTATTAGGGTGGTCCGTTGTTCACTGAAGAAGAAACTGATTTTTTTTATTTATTTATTTAAATGAGTTCCGCAATGCCGGCGATTTACTCATTATGCAATTGTGCGCAAAAAGGCGAATTACAAAATAAAAGAAACAAGAAAGAAATGGAAAAGGAGTGAACCATGGCATATGGTAGTTTTTGATACGGTTTATTGGCATACCAGTTTTATATGAAACAAACAATATTGTATATGGAAACATCAGGGTGGTGAAAATAATATAAATGAAAATGCAAGTATAAGAAACTAATTGCAAAACAAATATGAAAAAAAAAATACTTGTAATAGGTCTCAAACGTTATCGCATTGCAAGCCATTCAAATAATTTTATTATATAGTGGTAACACTAAATTTAGTTATTTATTTACGTACAAATAGAATTTATTTCCCTTGATATTTGTTATATTTGAAGGAAACGACTATTTGTCGTGGAAAATAATGTTTTCCTGTTATTTCTTTAAGTGGTTATCTACCCCTCTTGATGACTACAGGTGCGTATGGAGTACTGGAGAACAGGTCTTACTGGTTCTAGCTTCGTCTATTTATACAATATCCTTCTAACCTCTTCCTCTATTCAACCCTAGTGATATCCTCCCGCACTGAACCAGCTTCACTCAAACTCGTTATCACTAACCGTATTTTAATGATAATAAGAAGGTATGGAATACCTGTAGCAGCCGTTCAATGGACGTATTTTTTTCTGAGAAATATCACACTGTCTAGGGATTGAACTTTATTTTTAAATATCATTTACCCTTTGGTCTTTAAGAGAGCAAGTGTATTATTAAATGGTCTTTTAGTAGTACTTTGAGCAGTGGACCGAGAAAAAATTATTAAAGGTTAGAAGGGAAATGGTTTTTTAAAAATGTGTGAGAACTTTTACTAACTCAAATACAAGCATTAATCTCTTGGGATTATTTTTTATATTAGCTGGTTTTACTTTAAGCACTTCTTTGCTCAGAACTTTTTAATTTATTATTATTTTTGCAATTAGACAGAGCTAAACTAAAAACATTCCTTCAAATTAATTTATTGAATAAAATACGTTTTCTGATTTTAAAAGTGTATAAAAGACGGGGCTCAGGTTAGCCATGCGAGTTAAAGCGTTGACCTTTATCTCACATGGCAAACCAAGAGTGGCGAGTTCGATTCTCGCCTGGGCAAAGGGAATTATTTAGTGACGAAATTCATTAAATAACATCCTAAAATCCCACCCTGGCTAGAAAAGGGTGGTAACCTGTAGATAACCCGTCCCAATTAGCCTGAGTTGCAAAAAGTGGACGTTAATAAATAATAATAATAATAATAATGAATAAAAGACAGTTTATTTCTTCAAAAATAAAATTCTGTAATGAAGGTAAACCCATGTATATAGAGGCATTATTTTCTAGAACTTATTTGTGGAATCGGTGAGTATTTTCAAAAAGTAAAGTTTTCAAAAATCCCACCAAGTCCTAATGTAATTCCACTAAATGTGTTTCAGTAAAGACTCAACAAAATACAGCCTCATATATCTATAAATTATGATTTCCCAAGTGGTTGTGAGGGTGGACACATGTCTGGGAGAGGTTTTTATGTAAAACTAATGATCTTTAATAACTAAAACCGGACTCGCGAGAGTGAGAGAGTTTACGGGTGGGGTCAAATATAAAATCACTGTTGGTGAATCGCGGTGTCACCGGGGTTGGGAGAAGGTGGGCTAGTGGAAGTTCAGGAACACAGATCATTGCAGCTCTGATTCGCCGAAGATGAATTCAGTGGCTGCTAAGAAGTCTTACTTTTTTTTTAAATCATGAATAAGGTATAAAGCTAAAACTTAGAAAGCAGGTTTAAGAATGATAAAGATTGATAGGATTATGAAAATATAAGCGTAGTTATCAGATTATTATTAAGTATTATTGATTGACGTCCACGTTTTGCTACTATTGCTAATTGGAACGGGTTATCTACCCCTCTTTTCTAGCCAAGGTGGGACTAAGCATTATATTTAATTAGTTCGTCACTAAATAAATTTCAATTGCCCAGGCAGGAATCGAACTCGCCACTCTCGGTTTACCATGTGAGTTTATAGCTAGTGCTTTATAACTCACATGACTAACCTGAGCCACCATTATCAGAAGCAAAGTGAATTAAATTGTTGATGTTTCATTTTATTAAGTATCTTACAGATATATTTTATTATAATTCTATACTAGTGATAATTATTTATACTTTTGAGATGTGTTAGGTTGTTATTCTTGAAGAACGTAAGAGATTGATAGGAATTTTTCCAGATTATAAATAAAGCATTCTCCTTTACACGATCGAGTAAATTGATAATCTTAATTAAAGGCTCCCATCCACCTTCCCCGTGACAATTAACTCAGATGTTGGGCGTAAACAAATAAATAATAACAATAATCATTTTATTATATTCTGGAAAAAAATACGTCTGGAGTAGATAGGAGAACATGGACGCTGGAAAAAGTTGGATTACCAGCCTTACTGGATTATAAAAGGGCTTGGAGAATGGTTTTCCTTGGATAACCCAATCTCGGAACTTCTTTTCCAATACCAATATTTTTTGTTTATTGTCGAATTATGCGGTTCTTTTTCCCCTAATCAATTATATCATTGCTCTCTCCTTCGCCTCGTCATTCACTCTGCCTCTGAATAATGTTCGCCGTATTTTATGTTTCTCTGTTGGAACCTCGTATTTTATTTTTGTTTTTATTGGAGTTATTTCTTCTAGGTTTCGTATATATTTATAGTCGGCGAGTCGGTGCTTAGGAGGAATATCAAGTTGTTTTTTACATTTCTCCGTTAAAATGTTACACTTAAATGAACATACTACTTATCATAGTAAGTATTAAGTATATATTCAAACATACAAAAGAATATTTTTAAGTATGGTTAATGGGTGTATAAAATAGCTAACTTTTAGCAGATTTCCCTAAAGGGAAATCAGATATTGAGGTCTTAATCATGACGCGATTTTCGAAAATTTTCTTCAAATGTCCATCGATCCTACCCAGAAGATGACGAAAATGAGGTCCGTTCAAAATTATATATATATATATCGGACTAGAGGGAGGGGGGGTCGAAAATTCAAAATATCTCTGTTATTATGCATCGGATCGAAACATTGTATAGAGCCAATCTTTAATGTACTATAAATATTGTTATATACATGCATTTTCTATCTTGAATATTAACCGAGATATTTGCATTTTTATGAAGTCTATGGTCGAGTATAGTTCGGATTAGGTCGGCCATTTCCGTAACTCTTCGGCTCAGGTAGAAGCTTCTTCTAACCTTACCTTACCTTCGTTACTTTGAGAGATTTATGCAAATAATTTCTGTTAAAACCCCCCCCCCCCTCGTTCTTGGACTACTAAAATTTGAATTATTAAAATATAAGTTATTCTTACAATTCAGTAGCCGTTTCAGTAGGGAATTTATTTTAATTAACTGAATGATTTCTCATTACCGTTTGTATTTAATCACGGTGGTGTTGTGTTACCAGTTTGCAGATTTCTCTATTGTAAAACTTCACATGGGAAATCTGCTTAGTTTACGCAGCCCCTGCGTGATGGACATTTTTTAATTCTTGGATTACTAAAATTTGAGTGGTTGAGATAAAAATTATTCAGATTTATTATAAATCTCTCTCTCTCTCTCTCTCACACACACACACACACACACACACAAACTCGCAGATTAGTAATTGGTTCTTTTCTTCCTGACACTAATGAAAATGAACTGTAAGGTGGCATTCATAAAGTGAGTAGGCGTATAGAGTCCCATATCCGCATGCTATTGTTCTTGTCGACTCGTAACGAGGAAAATATGCTAATGCGCATTTTAATTTCACGACGAGAACATCAATAAAACTTTTCATGACGCCAACAGTGTATGAAATATGAGTTTTGCGATTATTGAAAATTATCTTATATTCCAAGGGCATAAGTATTTTCTTATTAATATCTTTTTAAAATAAATAATATAAAACCTGACTACATTTAATTGTCGAAAACGAGTCAGAGGGAAATGGAAAATCGCATTCATTCTTTTTGTTATAATACGTATCGAAATACCCTGCGAGGTCAATCTTATTGGATTAGCCGCCGAAGATCTTTAGGAAATATTAAAATCATGGTAAAGATCCACTGGCTACCAAATTTTATTTAATGTTTTTCCAAATACATAATAGTTAATTTTAAGCTTGCAATACTTGTCTGATTTTTTTTTAATTTTACACTTATTTGTGACGTTTGTGACCCTTAGCCAGAAACGGACTTGAAATAGTGAAACACCATTGAGGCATCTTTAAAATGTTCTAAATACTTTAAAACATTGATATGAAATTCGAACATTTTATACAACATTGTATTAAAATCTTTACGACGCGATTCTAATATTTTATTTTTTTGGTCCAAAATTATTACTATTAAATTAAATTAAAATAAATTATTAATGTCAACATAACGACAGGTAGTATAATTTCTCACGAATCTGTAATTAAATTATTTATTAACGTCCACGTTTTGCAACTTAGGCTACGGGTTATCTACAGGTTACCGCCCTTTTCTAGCCAGGGTGGACTTAGGATTTTATTTAATGAATTTCGTCACTAAGTAAGTTCCCCTCCCCAGGCGAGAATCGAACTCGGCTCTCTAGGTTTAACATATGAGATTACGGTCAACGCTTCAACTCACTTGGCTTACCTGAGCCCCCGAATCTGTGATTAAAGTAAAGCAACAAAAAGAAATCGAACTAGCTAAGAACGCAGAACTAGAAAGAACTAAGTTGTTAGCAAGTAAATAGAAAACGATTTATATTTCAAGATGTGAAAGGAGCCATTCTAGAAGCAGAAAATATTTCGTTTATCTGCACTATTCTTGTATTTAGTAATTTTATGGGGCTTAGGTTAACCATGTGTGTTAAAGCGTTGGCCTTAATCTTACATTGCAAACCTAGAGTGGCGAGTTAGATTCCCGCCTGGGCAAAAAGTAATTTTATTTAGTGATGAACTCACTAAATAAAATCCTTGGGCCCACCCTGTCTAGAAAAGGATGGTCACCTGTAGATAACCCGTCCTAAGCCATAGTCGCAAAAGTGGACTTTAATAAATAATAATAATTTAAATACACTATTGTTGTATTTATATAATTTCATATACATTATTGTTGTATTTATATGATTTTCTATAGAAAGACCGCCTTCGGGCTCTTTTTGTTCTATAAAATGAAATTGATTGTATTTGAGTGAGAGAGAGTGAGTGACACCGAGTCTAGTTTGACTGATTACTCATGGCTGGGAGTGCGATGAACTTTAATTTCAAGTCATTGATCCGTCGAAATGGCGATGGTGCTGGAGTCCTCAGGACTGATATTAGCGATTTCCCTTGAGGAAACAGCACCATTATGATAACAGTCGTGATGTTTTCCCACGACAGTCAACATGCCCATTTCATGAACATTGCATTTGGTGATAACAAAACAATAGGCTTTTTCTTGTTCTGCAAGATTGTGTGGAAGTATCCGCTCCTATCATAGAGCACCATTGAAGAGCTCTTATCAAAAAAGTTATTTAAGAATATGACCATTTTGGGTAGGTCTCTTCTTATCTATCCCGCCATTTCCTGCCATATGTGTCAGTGCAGTTGTCCTACTTTTCATTTCGCCTGCCTTTATGTGCTTAAACATCCTCTCAGAACTAAATAATCTTACTGTTTTCTTTCGCGATGGGAGCAAATTTCGACAGATAAGTGCAAGTCACTAAGGAAGTTTCAAATGACAGCGGCATTTACAGTTATTTTTTTCAATTTCTTTGGGCTTTAAATAATATATGATATGTATGAGCTTCTGAAGAACTCGATCATGAATTCCCTTATCGATGTTGAAACAACTGTTTTTATTGTTTCAATTAAGAAATTATGCATAAGTTAGAAACAGTCTTCGTGTAACGATTCTGTGGAGCTAATGTGTAAATGTTTTGTTTAAAAAAAAATATTTTCAATGAGACTACGCATTTCTGTCCTATACTTTGTTAAATTCTTAATGTTGTATCATTGTGCTCTCAGATTCGAAAATTTTGAAGATCATAAGAAAAATAGATCACAAATACTGCGATATATGTAATAAGAAAAACATTAATTTCTTAAAATTTCAATTGGGAAATATCCTAAGTTGAAAATCTATTTAAAATTTAAAGCACAATAGCACACAACATCTACTAGACAATGTTATAATAAAAATGGAATGTTTCAATGATTATTACATTGTACATGGCGTAATTTTGGAACCTAATATTTTCAAAATGCAAAGTGAGTGCATTAACCTAAATTAAATTAAATCTATGTGAATTTGTCCCAGTATAATGACTCAGTAAAATTTTTGACTATTAAAAATCAGTTTATATTATTTTGAACAATTCCAAAAATATTTTAAAAAATAATTTAGTCCAAGGAACTCAAGAGAGAGAAAATAGTATAACATTAATTAATTGTTGTATTTTTAATCACAGCGGTAAATTTAGTTCGACCATTTTACAGATTTTTTTTTTTCATTTATATTATTATTTTTAGGAATATTCACATATTTTATTATTATTGTTATCTTTTTTATCATTTTGTTAATAACATTAAAAATGCTTTATAATAATTTATTATCAAAGTTAACGGCCAATATGCAGTGTATCTGTCGACCCAATTATTTTGTGCTGCATGGTTATAAATATGTCAATTAGCAATGGCCTAGTTGTATTAAGTTAAACCCTTTGTCGGGCTCGGGCTTGAACAGAATAACCAAACCCGATTAGCTGCAGTTCCAATAAAGAGGTCGTTAATTTACGCTGATTTTTTTTTTTTTTTTTTTTTTTTTTTTTTTTTTTTTTTTTTTATATAGGGAAGTTTTCTTCACGTTTATTTTGAATGAAAATTGCGTTACCTGTCTATCTATCTATGGTATAAAACCAATGTCATTGCAAATTAAATGTTCTATAAACATTGTTATATTCTTTTATTCTCTATCTTGAATTTTAACCGAGTTATTTGCATTTTTTAGTTTTCAGCCTTCAGCAACTCATGTCACATAAACAATACTCTGTTATATAATAAACCACTTTATTTGAACTTAAAACATAAAATATTATTTTCAATAACTTTGTCATACGAGATATATTCAAATATGTTCTATTGACTCCACCCCCCATTTTTAAGTTCTAGGACTACTAAAGATTGAGTGATTGAGATAAAAATTATTCTGATTCATCATAAATTACAGTTCTAGATATAGTAAATAGTTTTCAATAAAATTAATATGTTATATTCAGATCTATTTCAGTAATTGTTTTTCTTTGCGGTGAGGAATATTTCTATCTTTCTGGTCAGCTCTTGTTTGTTTACAACTCCGACGCTTTGGTTGGGTGGTTATTGACTGCAAGATTTCTCATTACCGTTTGTTACTTAATATTCATGGTAATATTAAGTGTTAGCAGTATGTAGATTTATCTGTTGCAAAATTTCATGAGGGAAAATCTGCTTAGTTTACGCAGCCCCTGCCTGGTGGACTCTTTTTTTATATATTTTTCTATTTATTTTTTTATTTTGGCATAAAAACAAGGGCGTTGCCAGGGGTCTGACCGTTTTATGTTAGAATCGTTAGGCACCACTTGCATATCTCTTCTGATTTTATGATATGGGCTTTACCTGTATGGAATATTTCAATGTATTCGCTATTACAGACTCTCAGTTGGCTTATGGTTCTTAACATTTCTATGCTGACGTTAAATTGAAGGTATTTCCAGACTCTTTGTTATATAAAACACTAAAATGACGGCTTGCCCCGTCCCAGTGCTGGTTATAAATTCAATTTCGGGGTTACAACAGTGTGATCTGCTAAGCGGAAAGCGAGAAGTATTTATTCCCTTTAAGAAGTATTGTTGTCAGAGGTTGAAGGCGGAGCTGCTGCCATATTGGGCTTTGGATAAAGCAAAGACGTAGAAACTGGTGCCATATAGGTAGGCCTGTGGATAAAGCAGAGAGGTAGAGCTGGGAGCAGAGGTTGTTGTCCTAGCGGCAGTGTCTCAGGTAAAGGCACCTTAGGATTATTTAGTGCCACCTTACCTTTCATCCCTTATTTGTCTCCACCTTAGGCACATCCTATTTCCCCCCTACAGCCCTTCTGGGCCTCCCTAGTCCCATATACTCCATTCCTTGTTCCTGTTTACAAGTACAATGTATACTACCTTCGCTGAGATTCCTCTTCTTCCTAATTCCTTTTGTTACTCTTGTTAGGAGGTGCAATCTCTCCTTGTTGCTTCTTCGTCATTCGTTCTTCAATTGGAGATCTCATAAATTAATTAACAAATGTTCTTTACACAAGCACTATACAAGTTCAGCAGATTTACCACGAGCGTGAATTTTACATCCCAGATTGTTCAAGAAAACTAGAATTCTTAACCGAAAACCTAATTTTAGGCTGACCTTACAATATTTAGTGAAATAATAGCTTCTTCAGAAAATCACATTACTAGGACTGGGCATTTACTAAACTAAAAATCATTAATATTCGGGTGGGAAGCTGAAATACGGAAGGAAAAAAATGTTTTTATTAAAATATCATGCTTGAGACAAAGGGAAGGAGGGAGGCCAAAAAGTAAATTGTGAAGTCGTCACGTATCTCATGAATTTCGGTATGTATTGCAGTATAAAAAGAACAGTATTCCAAAATAAGGCAGTGGTTGCAACTACATATATTTAAGACCGAATCTCGTTCTGGCCACCTATTAAATGAAATAGCTGTATACATCATGAAATTTCAATGAGTTCAGGGGTGAGTTAAAGCGTTGGTATTAATCTCACTTGGTGACTCCTAGAGTGGTGATACTCACCTGGTACATTGTCACACCCTGGCTAGAAAAGGGTGACAACCTGTAGATAGCCCGACCCACTTAACCAAAGTGGACGCTAATAAATAACACAACCATTCAGAACATAGGACGTATTTAAAAAAAATATGATAATATAATGAGGTTTAAATTTCCATTTCTAGGATAAATTGCTTCAAAGTCATTGGGTTTCCCTAAATGACGCGGTTTAGTCTTATTTGGTATTGAGCAATATTTTTTGAACCCTATAGATGATATTTAGAATAAAAATATTATTTTGAAGTCAAACTTTACTTTTGTTTGTTTGATACTGTAGGCTCTGAGATTTTAAATGTCCCAACTTTGAATAATGCTATTTATTGATTCCATATTTATGTACATACATGAAATATAATATTAAAATAATGCCAAGAAAGAAAGAAAGAGAGATAACTTGAAGAATGGGGGAGTCATTAACAGTCATGAATATCTCTAGAAAACGTACTAATCCATGGGTCTTTGTTTCTTGGAAATATTTTTCTGTCATTATCAAGGGCTATTGTTCAATGATTTAATTATTAGTTAACACTACACTAACTTTAATTAGATATTTCAATTATCATCTCTGGAAGTATATTTTCCGGTGTTTTTTTTTTCTTTTTTCACCCCTCCCTATTTATATTCTTTGGTGGAACAAATCTCATTATTAAATCCTTCTCCAGGAGAAAATTTCTAAGCCTACTTATTTCTTCTGTTCCTTTATTTTGAATTCTATTATCCGACTCGAGAAAGACTAATCCTTTGAATCGTCGCCTTTGTTCACAGTGTTTTTGTTCCTTTCCGCGCACAAATTAGTTCCAAGGAGAATTTTAAAAAACCTCTCTGGTTATGTATAAAACGATCAAGTTTGGGTTTTGGTTGAAGTGGTTTTTGTAAAATTTAAAAAAAAAGATGAAATGCTCATTAGCTATTGCCAACCGACATACCTCTGGAATATAAAATGTCCAAAATGATTCTTCAAATATTCATAAGTGAACTTCGGCACACTTAAATGAAAGCAAGAATAATGTTAAATATAATAAAAATTACGGTGGTGTTAAATCCTTCCCTGTCTTTAAAATATTTAAATTTTATTTTAAAACTTAATCCTATATTTTTTAGTACTTTAGCTTTTATAAAATAGTTTTGTGATATTATGGTCTGTTTTTATGCACAGTGGTTAAATTTCATTAAGAATGTCCCTCGATTTCGCATTCTTAGACTGATTTTTTCCCCCTGAACAATGAGGATTCAGCTAGAAATAGCAGAATTTACTATTACTATGAATTTCAATTCAAACTCGTTTCATAAAAATAAAAAATATGCATACTTATAGAATTATATATAGTCAAGAAAAATAACTAAAGTTATAATTAAAACTTAGCATTTAAAAATCAAGGAAAAAATATTATGTAAAATATAGACAAGCCTTTTTAGGTACGGCGCCGATAATGTATATTCGGAATCTATTTGTGTTAGTGACGTCATCCATCGATTATGTCTATTTGGGATATGGTAAATTTCCTCACCGCTAATTTAAAGGTCTGATGAGATTGCGGTCACTTGCAAGCCTTCAAGTTGATTTTACTCAGGAAACCCGGTTAACTGTGATCAATTAGTGAAGTTGGCAAACAAATTGTGATTGCTCGTTTCCATTAATCCTAGTAGTTTTAGCTGGACTATTTAATCCAACCGGAAACTACACATTTCGGCCAAGTTTGCCTATATTCAAGATACGTAGGGCTCAGTTGTATTTGTTTGTCGGGAAACATTCAACTTCAGCGGCACGGCCCAGAGTTTTCAGGCCTTGGGACCAGGCTAGACTTTTAAGAAGGTTATTGCTTCTTTGACTCTGCACATGGCGTTGGATTCGGTTCATCAATTAAAAGTTTCGAGGCATTCTTGCCTGTTGTTGTTATCTGAGTAAGAGAATAAGGAGGTCAAAAGGACGTGCAGGGGTTTCCCGATGCCCTATTCATAAGACCATCCAACAATAAAGGCATCGTGAAGGAAAGTTTCAATGTACCAAAAAAGGCTTGACTGGAAAATTTTCCACTTTGGTTTTTAGACAGTTATTCCTTCGTAGCTCGTAGCCTGGATAACCTGACCATGCATTAACCAATATGAGTAAGCAAGTTACAACATTAATTTACATAGATTTGAACATCCTTACCTACAAGATTAAAAATAAGCGCTTCCCCGTATATCATATGAAACTGATTAGGTTTTCACAAAACTCGTTGCAGCGTGTGATAATATCGCTGATACAACAACCGCATGAATGGAACAATGACCTCGCCTTGAAATTTTAGTAAAATTAGAAAAGAAGTCATTATGGTCAGAATGACTTGATCAATAGACTGAAATATTTTACGTCTTATTGACCTTAGTCAAACTTCCTTTAAAATGTTCTCGTTCTACTATATACATTTTAAATCAGGTCTTCGACGTCCCCGTAAGATTACGGAATTTACAATTATATTGACGTAATTGTTCATCATTGTTGAGCGAATTCATCATTTTCTTCCAAAATTAAATTTTCATTTTCAGTTTGGTTTATTTATTAGTTCGGATTTTTATTTATTTTTTCTTACCTACCCTAAAATCAAAAAGTACAATCTCCAATGAATTAAAATATATTTGAACAATATGTTAAGACGCCACCACAAAAATTTTGGGAAATATAATGCCGATTACAACAAACATCCGTCTTTAATTGAAGGTAAATGTTTAGTCCAGTATTATAAAATAATTAGTTTAACAATCACGTATTATTCTTTCTTGGAAGTGGTCGTTCACCAGAAATTAAATACAGAATTATATATTAGAAAGCTTATGTTGCCTTGAACTTCCGAACGACGGGATAAGATATTCTATTTTACCATCTGTTATTTCAGTTTTGGCGGGTAGTGGCCCCAGACGGGTGGGCATGTGTCGCGATAGAAACCCATGGAGCCAGTGTTCCAGCTGACTTCTGGCCTTGGTCTCTTGGGCAAGCTCGTCTACTACCTTTCTCCCACAACTCCACCCAGCTCTATACCGTTCCTTTGCTTCATTTTAGTCAACTCAGCTTATAAACACCAACAGACTGTTTTAAATTATAGTTTTAGACTAATAATGACAATTTTGTGTGGTTCATTTATAATCAAAAAATATTTTATCAGGATCCTTTAAAAAATGCGGATTTAAAACCAGTTTATTATTTTTCATTAGGTTATTAAATGGATACAATTGTTTCTGTTTTTATTCCATTAGAAAAACATTGCTTATATACAAAACGCTATTTTTATTATCATACACCGCCAAACACATTAATAAAAATTAAAACCTCATGAGAAGATCTTGAGTTTTCACTTATTTTCTGACAAGCAGTTGTGTCAAAAGTGCTATATTTCAATAAAAACTTAAGACATTAGATGCATCTTGAAAACCCTCAGATAGAATATAACATTTTTGAAGTAGTGATTAAACCAAGGAAGTGTCTAATATTTTCCGGGCCTCTCTTATCACTTGAAGTCCATAATTTTACCATCACAGTTACATATGAAGTTATTTTTTCTTAGGTTTTACTCTCCATTTTGCCTATGATTCCACATTTTATTAATTAAAATTCTTCTATTATAATTAAATAAGATATTATACCATTAATCGATTGTCACCCTGAAAGGTAATACTAGCACAGAATGATTTAAATGAATTAGCCAAATATCAATTGACATTTTTGTTCATAGACGCTTCATATTTAATGTAGCGATACATTTTTTCAATGAAGTAATTGATTTATGTTATTTTTATGATATACCTGGAACCTTCTATCTCACGTTTTCCCTCATTGATATAACTTCAGAAAATGGAAGAAATTAAGTCTCTGAAAAATTAATAGCAGGAGAAATTGAAATTTTGGCAATCTCAAGTAAGCAGCCCTTCCAACAAAAACGTTGTATAATTTATAAAACGTTAGCTACAGCTTTTTATTTGAAGTGAATTTTAGGCTTTTATCATAGATCCTACACTCCATGTGGACGACCTTTGCTAAATTTGGGCAACCAGTTTTAATCTGTGAGTAGATATTGAGGCACACAAGCCCTTCTTTCCTTTAATTAATTCCTTTTTATCCTTTTATATCGGTCTATAATATTTTGGCAGTATTTGTTAAATAATTATTCGTCTAAGAATTGATACAATTATAACACACTGATAACATCTTTAAATGACTTTTTTACGTTTTCGTACTAAGTAAAGGAAATACTGTAATTGTAAAGATTTTTGGTTTTCAGATTTTGATGGAATTTTTTTGGCCTTCCTGAACCCATTTTGTAGAAGTTTTTATCATGACGCGAAAAAAAATAAATGTTGTATTATGTCTTCGCGATGGAATGTTCGGAGATATCGTCTAGCACCTTCTAATGAAATAGTTTTAAATGAAATGCTACCTAACATTTTGTTTAGTTAATTTATTATAGGAGTATAAAGAAGTCATGAAGGTGCCTAAATCAGATTTTTATAATTCTCGGTCAGACTAACAAGATCCGAAGGTAAGCCAGTGGTAATACTGGGCTAATACCAGATCTGAAGGAAAATAGTTTGACTTAGTTAGAGTTTGAATTGCCTTAAAGGCAACTGTTTCCTCTCCAAACTTTGTCTTTCCAATGCAGACCTGTCGGCCTCGTAATTTGGTGGCCTTTGAGTTCGTTCCGCGGACGAACGCCTATTAAAGTAACCGTTTAAGCTGATGAGCGAAAATTACTTGGGTTCCAATTTATTGTTTAAAAAGTTTTCGAAAAAAAACCTGTGAAGTGTCCCTGATTTCATCGTGTTTACAGATATTCCGAAATATCAAAGGGCTATGGCAATTTTTAGCCATTGAATGATCAGAATTTCTACATTTCCTCTAGGATACAACATAAATTCAATTTTTATTTATTTTTTAACGAAAAAAGGAAGCATGACACCTTGTGATTTTGTGATCATAATGATTAAGAAACTTATACAGAATGGCAGCACTCCGTGTGCTTTACTTATATGTCATAAGTAACTCCGTATGTTTTACTTTTCGGTCATCAACAGATATACTTCACTTTATACAAATCTTATTCTCTCTTTGTCAAATACATTCTAGGTGTCAAGAAAGATTGCTTGTCTTTGAATATTGGTAAAATGTCAGAGCAAATGATCCGACAACCCCGAAGTCAAGGGTACATAATTAATTATACCTTGCGACCAAAGTTTTGGAATTACCTCAATTCTCCCCTTAGTTGTTCCTAGTTGAAAGCCGCTCATTTTGCCTTGACACAGATTTGAATTGCTTGTAAATTTCAATACTTATCCTTAAATTTTATTTTATCCATAGAGAATTTATATTAGAATGTGGATGTGCGATTTCGGGGGTGAGTTTCTACTTGCTCTCCAGTTCTCGTCAGCATCGTGAGGTATTTGAATAAGGAAGAAGCTATTTCTTATTTATTTCAAAGCAAAATATGGCAGAGAATGGGTCAAACTGACCACTTGACCTCTTGGCCATGTAGCAGTCTCCTGACCTTTCCTTAGCCTAAGCCGTTGAGCAAATGGTCTTCATCTCCTGAACAGATACAATTTACAGATGAAGAAATTATGTAGAGATTTAAAACAAGCGAGTTGATACATGTCTCTTAGTTTTGTTGTTTTCATTAGTTCAGTGTACATACGTCTAAAATGGGACAAAAATAACCCAATATTTCAGAATACTTCACCGTGGCCTTAAAAAAAATTCTAAAAATAAATATACAACCTAACGAAAATTTATGAGATACCTTAAAGCATTTTTTTCAAATTAAAGACATTAATCAGACTACTTCATAATATCCATGCGAAATTAACAGATTTTTCCTACGAAAAATAAAACAAAATAAACGAGAATATGAAATACTGCTCTCTAGTTTTTATCACTGGTATCATTTGAACTCCAATTTAAAAAAAAAGAAAACTTTATTTAAAAAAAAAACTTTTTGCAGATGGCTCCAATAGTTAATTGGAAACCCATGATCATTGTCTACCTCTCAATCCTATTGCCTCCTATTATGAAGTAAGAGAATGAAATTAAATTATTAATTAACGTCCACTTTTTGCAACTTAGGCTAATTGGGACGAGGTATCTACAGGTTACCACCCTTTTCTATCCTGGGTGGGAGTTAGGATTTTATTTAATGGATTCCGTCACTAAATAAATTCCTCTGCCCAGGCGGGAATCGAGCTCGCCACTCTAGGTTTAGATAAAGAGAATGATACATATAAATTGAACTTCTACCATTTCATAAGTCCCTTGTGACCCGAAAATTCAATACATTTTAAAATTGGAAAAAAAAACCCGCTACTATGATATAGTTCTATCGTATATTGTTAAATAATGTTTTTTTTTTTTTTTTATCTCCTGATGTACGTTGTAGAGAGTTCTTGTTTCAGGGGGTTGTAATATTCATGGGAGGTTGGTGAGTGTCAGTGAATGGCTTTGTGTATTTATTTATAATTTCTGGGTATGCATCAAGCTTCTAACACTGATCCCGCTCTCGGATTATCTGTCCATCCTTTAATATTCTCTTAGTTACTGGCTCCCCTACACACAGCTCAAACCATGTACGAGTATATTACATCTGATTTTTTATTTCGCAATATTTTGCCCATTTAATATTTTTAAATTTACCCTTAGTTGTCCGCACGCTTATGATACTCACTTGCGGAAATTTATCTTTCAAATTCCCATCGATATTAGGAAATATGGAAATCGCTGTAGGGGGGGTGGAGGTTAGAGTAGTCTTCGAAAAATCAAAATATCTCCATTATTATGGATGGGGAGCCAATCTTGTTAAAATGTTGATTCTCTACAATTGTTGTTCTATACATTGTTTCGTAACTCAAATATTTAACGAGATATTAATATTTCATTTTTTCGGAATTCAGTAAACCACAATTGTAGTCATTGGTTTTTAATTTTAAATAGAGAATATAGGTAATTTGCTTAGTTTACGCAGACCCTACTCGACGGATTTTATTTTTATTTTTTTTTCCACATCTTCCTTAAAATTGTAAACATTGTCTTATTTATTGGGTACTAGACGTGGATCCTTACAAACTAGTCTTTTCTCCTTTAGGTCTGAATATCAAACATATTAAATTTGTATGCTAAAATATTTGTGTTTTTACGTGCTCAGTCAACGGGCATTATTAAATGTATTATTCATGTCTCTGTGCACATTAATTTGCTCTGTTTCATATCCGTCTTTTAGTTTTATCAAACCATCTTTATAATTTGTAATAGTAATGCATCATTTTCTAATTCCTTATTTATATATATATATATATATATATATATATATATATATATATAATAGGTACAAATAATATAATATGGTGTTCCAAATTATAATGAGGAAGATAGTGCCTGGGATTTCGGGTACACTCTTGTATAATTCTGAAGTAGCCAAAATTGTTGACGCACAAATATTTTTTGACGTTACATGTCTGAACAAAATAAATTGTTCACTATTTTTAATGCACATTACCGCTGTCACACTATTTGACCATATGCTGTATGTGATTTATCTTTCGTGGTAGATCTGTGTCAAAAAGGAAAAAATGTATATGATACAAATTCTTCTTTTTATAATTAGTTGTTGTGCCACCAAATTGATCTAACAATACTGATTTCTCCGTTCGAATAAAGTCAAAGACAAACAATAATCATAATTTTTTTTGTTACAGGTTTGTTCTCATAAGAAGATACTTTGTCATTTGTGAGTACCATTATGAATGATGTAACTCTTTATAATTTTGTAGGTACTGTATTAATGGGATATATTTATTTCATTATTTTTCACTTACAAATAAGGTAGAAATTCTCCCTCATAATTGCGTAGACTTTTACAACACTGGAGTAATTACATTTAGAAATAAATGAGAAAACAAGAAGTATCAATTAAAAAGTGCTTTCAAAAATATTTCATACCTAATTCCATTTTTCTACTATTTTTATTATGCCTAATATACTTTGATTAGATATATCAGTATTGATTGAGTAAACATGTGTAATTTACAAAGTTATAAATGGAGCAAAGTTACATTTGCACTCAGCGAGGTATTTTTTTTTTCTTCTGTTTAGGTAAATGTTTATAAATTTTTCTTGAGTATTTTACCAAATGTGCCAAAGAAGGAAATTGCTTGTGCCGGATTCATTTGTTGTGGCCTTGGTATTTTTACTTGAACCCTTTGTGCCCTGACAATAGATGAAGAGGCTGATGGGGAATTAAAAGCTCGGAGGTAGGAAATTTGATTTAAAGGGCCAAGATGGAGGTTAATTTCCTCAAGTCTTTGCCATTAAAAGGGATGGGCTGCCCTTTGTGGGCTGGCTACACCTGAGCAGCACCACTTTCTTGCCTTTCTCAGCTGGGCTCTGTCTCTTTATAGCATTTATTTCCATTAGAATGAGTTTAATCAGAAAAAAAAAATTAATTAAATTCCAATTTAATTGAAAAAAAGAAACATGGAATGTTTGCCATGGCGCCATCTCGATTTATTTTTTCAAAAAAAATTAATAAAAAATGTCTGATATTAAACTTAAAAAAAGAAATTTTTAAAAAAAATTGTAAGACACATAATCCCATCAACGTGGGGATCTGCCCGCTATCTTGGACAATACTCTAGGTAATTTCACAAACTTCAATGGCGACTAAAGTTTAACATATTCATGTGCGTGCGCGTATTCCCGTGTTCCTTTTTGATTGAATTTCAACTGTCAAAGACATAAGTTACAGTGTATTATGAAAAAGTCCGTCTCGCAGTGGCTACTTTAACCAAGCAAATTTCCCCCGTGCCTCACGAATTAGCATTTATCTCAAAAAGTAAATACTCATTGAGATCATTATTTGGTATTTAGGCTTCAAATAAAGTTCTTCATAATATAACAGCTTTTTGTTAATATGACAAGTGTAGCAGTGGGGGTTTACTCATGGTCAAAAACCTAAACATGGATTTATCTTGGTTAATATTCAATTTAGAGAAAACTTGTATTTGGAAATATTTATAGAACATCACATTTGCAATGAGATTGATTCTATACAATTTTTGATGCGACGCATAACAACGGAGATATTTCTACTTTTCGAAATTCTCCTCCTCCCACTAGTCTGATTTTAGCCGTTAACGATCTTTATTTTTACATAAAACGTTTAAATATCTAGTTAACGAACAGACACTATATATATATATATAGTTTTGAACGGACCTCATTTTCAACATCTCCTGGGTAGGATCGATGGACATTTAAGGGAATTTTCCGAAAATCCCGTAATGAGTATGACCTTGAAGGAAATCTGCTAAAAGGTAATACTCTACAATGTTCGCTAAGTAGCTTAGTCTCAGCACAGAATATTTACTGGATCTATTATTATATAATAGTTTATTGCAAATGATAATCAGTTGCAGCGTTACTGTAATCCAGAAGCTTACCGACTCTGTTATCAATTGCAGTAATCTGCATACATTAGTGATCAAATCATTTTACCTGTGAAATTTGCAAGAACGAGCGGCTCATACGGCGGAGAGTTGTCATAGCAACTCAGCGCGACCCAAACCACCTCATCTATTTAATGGCTACACGCTTGCGCAATGACAAACCGCATTAGATTTGGCATGAATAATGAAATGCGATGGACTACTTTTAGACTAGAATATAAATTAGCTCAATTATAAGTCCATTGCTTCGCGCGCTTACACGACCTCAATTAGCCAGCGAGCGAGTTGGAATTAGTTTCGCTTTGCTTCTCCTAAAGGTTTCATTTCAACCGATGAGTCTTGTGTAAAGTTATGACTTGACTACTCTTCGATGTCTGCATAGTTTGTAGATTAAATTGCAGAATACGCTCAAAGATGTTAGAGCTGCTAATTCCATTTCATTTTAATTATTGTCTTAGAAAGTGAGGTTGTGTTTTAACTCTCCGTTCTATTTGTCCATCTCAAAATTACAGGCGGAAACGTAAATTGAATTATCAATAAGTGACTTGCTGAGAGGGAGAATCATAAGCACACATTTATTTTTAAAATTCTGGTTTTAACAGATTTCCCTCAAGGGAAATCAGCTATTGAGGTCGTACTCATGGCGATTTCCAAAAAATTTCTTCAAAAGTCCATCGATCCTAACCAGGAGAAGTCGAAAATTAGGTACGTTCAAAATTATATTATATTATATATATACATATATATGTCTGTTAACGCTCTAGCGGTCGCAGATTTTGTTTCATCGATACCAAACTGGATATTTAAAATTTTTATGTAAAAAGACAGATCAAATTCGTTAATGGCTGAAATCGTACAAGTGGGAGGGGGGTTTAAAGAGGGCATTTTCGAAAAATCAAAATATCTCCGTTACTATATGTCCGATTAAAACACTGAATTGAACCACTCTTTTTGCAAATGAAATATACTCTCGATCTTGAAATTAAGGTAAAGGTATTTACTTATATGTTACCTACATTAACTAATATCCATTCGATTGTAATTAAATTCCTTGTATATACGCATGCATAGCAAATTTATATATATATATATATATATATATATATATATATATATATACGCATGCATAGCAAATTTAAATAATGCATTGGTTGTATAATATCTCAAATTCAATTTATACATTATGTAACATATACCAGCTGTACAATTACATTAATCTTAAAAACACGTAAAATATGCATTTTAAATTTATTAAAATGTTTCTTTGTTAATCTTAAATTACTAAAAAGTGCCTTGATTTAAAAATGGTGAAACACTTTTCTCCACGTTAAAGAGATAATATACTTTCAGACAAATTATGGTCGATTTATTATTATGTTACTTAACCTAATTTGTAATTTAGTGTTATATTATTAAATATATTAATTCAAGTTATTAGTCTGATTCTCATACCATAGAATCCTTGTTAATTAATACCTTGAGATGTAGGTCTGCTGATCGCTGAACTACCATTATATTGTCTGGGAATCTTATACGAATTTCTGACATGTTTTTCCTGATTCTTTAGATTATTACGTCCTTCGTGTAAACACATACTCCTGCATAATATACTAAGGCGTTGGAGGTATTTGCTTGAGTAGCCCTAGAGCGAAAGGCCATAGAATGTCGAAACTATGGCCTGTCTCCGGGGTGACAATCGTATCGAATAGAAAGTGTGTCACCTGCTTCACTATTGTCAACTAAACCAATGCAATGCTCTTTCTTCACAACCACTCATCCTTTCAGCGCAGTTCTATAGCTGATTTATTGTTTTGAATGTCATTCCCTTTAATTGAACTTCAATAAAAGGCGTACTGTACTTTATATAATGAAGGCCACAAATTTAATAACGTTAGTTCATTAAAATTACATAAACATATATCGGATAAAGTCGCCCGGCTGCTTTGGTCCAGGCTCGACTTCTGTAATCAGGCACTGATGATGGAGCAGGAACTCTGAAAGTGCATTCTGCATAAATTAAAGCACTAGTAGAGGACAAGGCCTTTCTATTGATCCTGGTCAAATAAATTACACTTGATGTTAAAATTTGGACCAATACTTGGCAACTAATAATACAAATGTTCCAAATTTCCTGGCCTAAATTGCATTCATGACATTAAACGACATTCTGCCACATCGTCATTTGGACTAGCTGTACCACAGCCCACCCCCCATCATTAAATGCGTAAATCAAACCAGTATTTCCTTCTAAATGTTGGCAATAAGCGGTTGGTATACATTTTTCATTCCATTCTGACCTAGAAATATAGAAACCAGCAAACCTGATATAAAATACTGTAATCTTGTATTTTTTTTTCTGTTTCCAATCTATGTGCCTTCATAATGTTCTCTTATTTACTTGGTCTCCTCTTAGAGATCACACAGTTTTTAACTAGTGACACTGATCATTAACTTAAGTTAGTACAATGAAGAGCCAAGCTTCACAAAATTGATTTTCTTAGAAGAGATGGCGAAAATATATATATATATATATATATATATATATATATATATATATATATATATGCTTGTCTGATGCCAATCTAGCTGTCAAAATGATTGTTTGATTGGTACCAAACTTGATACATAAGAGTTCCATGTAAAACTAAAACCCAAGTTAGTTAACAGCTGAAATCTCCGTTAATAATAATGGGATAGAAAAATTGTATAAAATCGATCTTATTGAAAATTCAATTGCCTATAAATTTCATCGTATATACTTTATCTCTATCTCGAATATTAACCTAGATGTTTGCATTTTTTAATTTTCAGCCATCTGTAAACCCCCAGTCTTGTTCTCGGACGTTAACAAGGAGCTAATAAATTGTGAAACGTCTTTTTACAAGCATAAATATAAATAAATATATAAATATACTTTTCAATGGTTCTTTACTATGCGAGATATATACTGATACATTGATTGATACATCTCCAATTAAGATTCTAAGATCGTGACTCATAAATGTTTATTTGATCTATACCATTATCAATATTAAACAGTTTCGTTCAACACGTAATTCCTTATTTCGTACGTTTCGTAATTCCTATTGGCTGAAATCGGCCCTTGAACTACGAAATATTTAAGTTCTTATAAGTCGGAACGAGAAGTGTTACAGAGGAAATATATTATTTTTTTTTTTTTTAATTTTCTAGAATTGTTGTTCAGTACTTTTTTTCTAATATCGAATATTAGGAGAGTTATTTTTACGTTTACTGGCCCCCCATTAAACCCCCATTTATTATTGTCTCATTTTTACTTTAAAGAACTAAAGAGTCACTCTGAAACTTCCAATAATCTCATTTTCTGCGATTATTTCAATTTCCCTTTGCTTAAGCCAACCGTCGTTGCCTGTCGTGTAATTAATCATTTGTGGAATTTCCACCTAAACTCCAGCCCACCATACATTTATAAACAAAAAGTATTTACATGCACAACATTTTATATGCACAAGTGTTAAAAGAAACGGTCTGTCCTATTCCAATGATCCTTAAAACTTGCAGCAGGATTTCCTTCATACTTTATGTTCTTGGCATTGATCGATAAATATGTATTACATTGTAAAATAGGATACATTTTAGTAATACATTTGGCAACGCTACATATTCTCATCGATTTTTGCGGTATATATCTCAAAGATTCTATTACGTATTCCTATACCTTCCATTTTACGTGATCGCCATCCTGACAGGATGTTCTGACGTCAGCGGAAAATAGGTATGTCTCCGAATGTTATACAGCCTCATATTGAATTCTTATTAGTTTTCCTTCTGCCGTCTAGTTTACACTAATATTTGATGGAATTTTTTATTTTTTTACTAATTTTTAGATGATTTAGAATAAAAGTAGAGTAAAAAAAAAACAATGTTTGGGTCTGTGTCATTTTGGAGCAAACGAAAAGGCTAATACGATTATTAGTATTGCTGTTACATAAAATATTATTTGTTTTATAGTTAAGTGAAATAGCTTTTTAAAATAAAGATTGTAAATGTTACAATTTATTACATTACAATAAAAATTTATTTAAATAAATTTTAAGCCAAGAATGGCTTTTTTTTTTCTATATACAATAAAGACTAAAGCGCCTATTTTGATGGTGGACTAAAGTCAACATAAAATAAACTATTTGAAATTTTGTGAGTTTAAATCGATTCGCTATTATTTTAAAATTTTGATATTTCAGTTAAAAGCAATTTAAATTAAATAAAAGAACTATTTATTTTTTCAACTAAATGGCTAGGGAGACCCCTTTTTTACAAAGCTTTTAATGGTATAACTCTTATGGTGTAAGTGCTTCATCAGTATTTGTCTGAATCATCTCAGGTTTGTATCTGCAGAACATTGTGGCTCGTTGACAAAAAAAAAAAAAAAAAAAAAAATAAGAATAAGAATTCATATCATAGAAAATAGGAAAGATATATATTCCAGAAGAGTTTAAACCAGGAAATAAAGTCCTTATATATTCAGATGTTGACATCTGTTCGTCGCCAGATTTGTCAGTTTGCTGTTTAAATATTTTAGAATTATATCAGCTCAAAATATTATATTATATTTCCATAAATTCTCCATTTTCTCCTTTTTCCTTGAAGAAATCCTTGGTGGTTTGGTCGGATGGCATTGCAATCACGACCTTGTTTGCTCTCTAGTGAAAACATTCGTGTTCAGTTCTTCCACAAAACTATTTGTTTTCCTCGCAGATTACACGGTCATGGGATTATGATGAGGGACCTTCTTTTGTAAATGACAATGTTATTTAATATCCTTAGTCCTTGAGCCAAGGGTCCTACCAAGTAAGGAAATTTTCTAAACAGATTATATGCCTCATATAATTTTAAAAAGGTGCTGAAACATTAAAAAATATAAGAGTTACTTTAAATTAAGGTTGGAAGTAATGAAGAAACGAGAATAAATGTCCTGAAATAAACTTATTTTATGAATCCTTATAGGAGACAATTAAAGTTGAAGAAGGTTGTAGTATAGTTCAAATTAACGTTTGAGATTAGCAAGATCCCTAGTATTTGTTTTTTGACGGTTATAGATATCTTAACACCAATAGCAATTTATATCTTAAAGTACAAAAGCTTGTTAACATCTTTCCATATAAGCTATTTGTGGGTCATAGTCTTCCATGTTTAGAGTGGTAAGTGGTGGAAGAACTCTATAAGAAACGAGGAGTTTTTATTTTGGTAGGCCTTTGGCAAATGCTTGATAAAAATAAAAATGAGTTTAGTTCAGATTTCTGGCTTCCATTGAGCGGTTTGGTGTCAAGAATAAAATCCTCTGTGAGAGAAGAATGTTCGAAAAGTATTTCAGGAGGGTTGTAGAGAAAGACATGTTCAAATATACTAAGTAAGAGGTCTCTTCGCTAGAAAGGAGGATGTCAGTATGAGAGATATTACATTTTGAGAGATGTATAAGTATTTCCTCTACCCCTTTCGCTTATTCTGTGCAAAGATTTTCCTAAAAATTTGACCCGCGATTCGTGACAATTTCTAAAGATAATAAACTGAAAGATCTGAGTAAAATAAAGTACGATTCAGTGTTTACCATGTTGTTCATTTCGGAGTCTTTTATTCATTTATTCATACAATAATCGCATTTCGTTACTGGGGTGAATCAGTTATTTGACATATATAATCACTTTATTATATTTACGTAAGTATGCTCTTTTCTGCAAATATTTTCAGTATTGCCTTACATTATAATTTTTTGAAGATGTGTTTCATGTAGTGTAATATGCGTTCATTACACGGGCTACAGTCATGTAGTAATCCAGTCAAAGTGTATGGTAGGTCTATGTGAGTCCTTAGATAGCAGTCAGTAAGTATATGTTTTATAGTAAGTCTACAGTTACAGGGTTGAAATTTTGGAGTCTATTATTATTTGTAGAATAGAGAGCTGTTTTCTTCATTCTTCTAATAGAATTCTCTTTATTTTCTAAGAGATTTATTGACTTCCTTACTTTCTCTGGATCCTTTTATGTGAAAACTTAATTTAAAATCAATGGAAAAACATTTCAACCGACTTATATTTTTTGTCGAAGACAAGAATCTTGAAAGTCCAGAGATATAAAAACTAAAAGATGATTCCATGCTGATTCTGGTCTACCCCTGCATATTTCCTTCTCCATGCTGGATCACTCGTGAGGCTGTGGAATTCCCCATGAACTATGCCAGACGCGCCAAACTTCCCCCTTAGTCTATCAGTGATCTGATCAACCCCACCCGTCATGAAACCCCTCATGAACCGTCCTTATGATGAACGGTGGAATAATATGTTAAAACCGTTTTCTGCGTGATCTCCTCAATCATTCATCCAAAATACTATCATCCGAATTCTTATATTCCAAAAAAGCTAAAACACCCCCCCCCTCTCGTCTAAAACTCGTTTTGTTGAAACATTTTCCCAATTTGTTGGCAAATATATTTTTATAGCGAAATTTGTACATAGTAAGGGTCTCTACAACATGTTCTATTACTTTAGAAAGGGGAAATATTTTATTTGTCAACTTCATATTCATGAGAGTTTGGGTCCTGGAAACTAGAACCATGGACCACCGAAAATTGAGCTTGCATACTGCTACAACTACTACAATATGATATTAAAACATTAATATTATAATAAAAAAATGCAATATGATATTAAAATGCAACTAGGGGAACGAAATGAAGGAAATGAAGTTATACAGTTTCTAAGATCCGTTTAATCAATAGGTTGTCTCCAAGGAAATTCAGGGGCCATGCTCTGGCCATTTGTTCTTTTCTTTTAATAGATTATATTTTTTCAAGACACTAATTTAATAATTAATTAATAATAAATCATTTACAATTATACCTTAAAAATGTGTTTTACATTTGAAATTGGTTTTAAACGGTTTTTTGTAGTTTTATACCAATTAACCAGACCACATTTTTTTTTATTGTTAGTATTATAAATTAACGTCACCTTTTTACATCTGACACGTACATATTAACGTGGCTCAAATCGATGCTTAGATTTTTGTAAAGGTCAGTACCTGAACTTGATGAAGTCCGACATGAGTGACCTCTTTTTTAACCCTGAGCATTATGCAACTGAGGCCAACGAGGTCGGATTATCACCAGGTTACCAGCCTTTTCAAACCAGAGTGGAATTAGGGATTTTACTTGGTATGTAGGAACGTTACACAATAATTTTCATTAATTTCTTCTGACCGCTTTTCCAATAACGCTTTCTTTTGTAATCCTTTTTGAGTTGAAAAATTAATCCTTGATGAGCAAGAGTCAAAAAATTAATATTGTGTTCTCAATTGTATGGTGGTCTGTATGGTTAAATTGTTTAAATTACGTTTATTAATTTTGTAAATTATGCTTGGACTTTATTTAGAAATCATAACTCTGATTTATTATATTTATTTGTCGTAGATTAAGCTCTTTTTTTTTAAAAAAATGAATGATTTTCTTTATATAACTTGTTTCGTATTGGCTTTTTTTTTTTGTGTAATATTGATTCCACTTTACGTCTTCCCAAACTCTCTTTCAGATGACGACATGAATCTCAAGACGAACTAACGAAAATTCCTCAGGAATTTAATTAGAATATGACTTATTTCCTGTATGTGAAATTACTGCTGATAATTGACAGTTTTTCAGGAATAGCAGAAATTAATATTCTCTTAATAATAATGGTTTAAATAAAATAAAAACAGTTTTTAGGGCAGTATGTTAGCCAGTGAATTTAGGTAACCCTTTCATTCCCGACTTTATGTCAACATGCAAAGGCTTATCAAGCTTCTACTGTAGATTGCACGACAGTAGACAATATTAGAAGAATTGTCTAGAAACACAAAGCTCGACTGATATTAACTTCGATTGCCATAAGCGGGTTACCGGCTATAATAAATACCTAGAAAAAGTTTGACAACTATGTTATATTATTCCTTTACATTTTGAATGGGATTTATTATTCACTTTCGCTATGAACATGTATATAGAGAATTGCATGTATGGAATGTTAGCGCTCAGTTCATTTATTATGTGTTGAGCGCGGTAGACGTTGACGATATGTGAAGTGGTGTATTAGCCAAACAGTCATTAATTTATCATGAAATTGATTGAACAATCTGAATACTTATTTCCTTACATTTAATGCATTTAAGTAATATTTGAGTTGGGTCTGATTGATGCAGAAAGGGTTATTGGCTTTGGGGGGGGTTTACCTTTGAACCTTGATCACTAGGGTTTCAGGGTTTGTGCCCTTTGGAGGGCGGCAAGTGGAGTTTGTGAGGTTTCCTCTCCCACAGGGCACAGCTCATGTATCATGTTCGTCCTAACAATAAGGCAACCACTTTCTTTCCGACGCCACTACTAACCAAATATACAGCTTTTTCCTTCAACAACTTTTTTCAGCAACCCCATACACTGAGAAATTATGTTGTCTCGATACCCAAATAGCAAAAATAAAATGTACAGTCCCTATCCGTTCTACAAATTCCACGATGTTTCGTAGGAAACAGAAGAACTTATGTAAATTTGTAAAAGAAACCAACATGAAGCACTGAAACCAATAGTAGGCCTTACAATACTCTTGACTTCTAAGAGAATTTATGATTGAGAATACATTTATGACATCACATTCTACTCAATGAATTGAAACCTCATTTTTAGTTAATCACTTCCTCCTCAAGCTCCTCATAACGCATACAATTTTTATTAGTTATTCTCGGTAGACCGTCACGCAGGGGCTGCGTAAACTAAACAGATTCCCCACGTGCTGGTATGAAACACTCTCTTCTCACCATATATTAGCGACGAGGTCGTCGAAATTTTTCTTCAAATGTCCGTCGATCCTACCTAGAAGATGACGAAAATGAGGTCTGTTCAAAACTGCATGTATATACATATATATATATATATATATATATATATATATATATATATATATATATAAATATATATATATATATATATATTCACATATATTTCTGTTACCGCTCAAGCGGTCGCAAGTATTGTTTAATCGTTACCAAACTCGATATTTAGTTGTTTTATGTAAAAAGAAAGATCAGTTCGTTAACGGCTGAAATCGCACAAGGTGGAGGGGGGGGGGTTAGAGGGGGAGAATTTTGAAAGTTCGAAATATCTCCGTTACTATACGTCGGATTGAAAAAATGTATAGAATCAATCGTATAGCAAATTTTATTTACTATATATATTATTATATATAACTATTCCGTATCTTGAATATTAACCGAGATATTTGCATTTTTCACTTTTCAGCCTTCAGCAAACCCCCACTTCTACTGATGTTACATTAACAATATTCGGTTATGTAATAAATCACATCATTCGAAGCTTAAATACTACATATTGTTTTCAAGAGACCTTTATTATACGAGATCCATGCAAATATGTTCTTCTGCCCCCCCCCCTCCCCCTTTTAAGGTTTTGGAATTCTAAAATTTGATTGATTGAGATAAAAATTATTGTGATTCATTATAAATTACAGTACTAGATATAGTAAGTAGCTTTCAATAAAATTAATTTTATATTCAGATATATTTCAGTAATTGTTTTTCTTTCCGGTAAGAAGATGGCAGAACTGTTTGTTTACATTTCAGATGCTTTCTGTCGTGAGGTTTCATATTATCGTTTGTATTTACCCACTTAATATTCACGGTGCTGTTGTGTTGCCGGAATGTAGATTTATCTATTGTTAAACTTCATGCGGGAAATCTGCTTAGTTTACGAAGTCCCTGCGTGACGGACATTTTTGTATTTCTGACGGGTGTATGTGTGTGTATATTGCGTCGTGAGTTGAACCTCAATAGCTGATTTCCCTGAAGGAAAACTATTTGTTCGATGTAGTCAAATATTAACGATTTGTACACCAACTCTGGGACCAGCGTCATATTGCATGGATTCCCCCGCCATTGTGAGCTGGGTAATTTATATCGAAACTTTCTCGAGAAAAGTTTCATGTGGCCCGAATCAGAGTTCGTTTTCCCGCAACAGTTTGCGAAAACAACCCACACTTCAGCTAAAAAGATTTCCTTTTTACAAACTCATGTTGAAAACAATAATATATATTATTTCCAATAACCAAAAGAGTAATATAGACTCAAACTAGGAAAATAACAATGTATTTGCTATTTAGTCAGGTGGCTCTTTACCGACTAGGTTCAAGTCCACTTACGGCTTCTTAAACAATGAATTAGCAATCTTTTGTCTAGAAAGAATTATTAGAGAAGTCGTGAGATATCGCAAAACATAATAATAATTCCAACAATTTCAAAAACCTGACAACACCTTTTAGCTCAAAAAGACGGGTAATTAAACCTGTGAGGCATAGTCCAGGAAGGCAAACCCAAAACGCAATCACTGCTTCGTTACGTTCGTCCCTTCAACCTAATCGGACAGATATAAACCCATTCTATAAGATCAGATGGATCACTTTCAGTGGCCTCAACAATCTATCAGTATTTCTGATCAAAGAATTGTCGCCATGACAAGAGCGATTCAAGAATACAACGGCTTTTCTTTTAATCATTCTTTCATACTTAATTCTATTGCTCTTTTGGAAAATGTGGCAGTGGCCAATACTGCTTTTTAAGTTCTGTATTTACCAGTGAGTTTACATGTCGAAACTCTCTAAAATAAATAATATTTCATTGATATTACTGATTACAGTAGTGAGGTATGGCGATTGCCTTTTTTAAAAAAAATAGAAGAAATAAATAGTTTCAAAACATATTTTAACAACTTGCGCTAATCATTTAAATAAGATTTTTATTAATTGATTTCCTTATATCAAGTCAATTATTCTTTATTTGTTAGGCTCATGTTTTTTCTGTTTTTTTAACCATAGAGGTATAAACAGAATTATTATTCTTTCAATTTTTATGATTGCTTATTATGTGCCTTAAAGAAGTTGTTTTCCACCAACGTTTATTTGATCTTATTGATTTGGAAATCCCTCTTATATTGGAGATTTAAATTTATTTGAACACAATTTAAATACATGGACATAAAATGGATTTTTTTTTTGCGTTAAAGGCAAAAATATGTTGAACTAATAAAAATACCTTAATAAAAAAAGGGCATGAGTTATCTCTTGATGATAAGGCAAGAGTAGATATTAATTTCTCTTCTATTGAAGATCTGACTCACCCTATGTTCAGATAAAGTGAATGTCATTAATCTACATGATTGCTGATACATAAATTTCATATTAACTAAAGCTGTAACGCTTCTTATAGCGAAATGTCGACATTTTGATATTTTATGACTGAACCAATGTCTGTCGCTGGTAGTATGTGTCTCAAAAGTTTATTAATGTACAGCAATCCAAGTAATTCAAACGATATTAATATGAATATTACTCTTAAAATATCGCTTGTCAGGAATTGGTAAATTTACTGTAAAATTATAACTCTTGAATGCATGTTGTATTTTTTGTTTTCAAAACAAGTTATAACGAACACGAAAACGCATGTTGGAATGGATATGGAAATTGTATAAAAATACGACTTATGAAAATGATTTCTTTATTATCTTTGTATAAGTATCAAAAGTTATGACCTTACAAGACTTCTTAGCCAAGAAGTATTTCTGCGCCAAATTTCTGTCTGATTCCCAAAAAATTAAATGAAGCCAGAGGGATGGATAACACTTTTGATAGATTCCAGCATTATTACACTTATCAGAGGTACAAACTCAAATAGGTGATAGATAATTCTTAAAAATGTGGTGATAAAATGAAATATAATTAAATTAAAGACATTTTGTAAAATAAAAAAATAAATAAATTCGTACACATGGTACAGTTTTCGAAACATTTTTTTTCATATACCCATCGATCCTACCCAGGAGATGACGAAAATGAGGTCCGTTTAAAAGTGTATTTATATATAAGCATGGGAGGGGGCGGATTTAAGGGGAGGATTTTCGATAATTCAAATATCTCTGTTACTATACTTCGGACCAAAAAAAAGCATAGAACAAATCGTATTGCAAATTAAATGCATTATAAACATTGTTTTATATACATAAACACACTCACATATATATTCTCTTTCTTAAATATATTAACCGAGATATTTGCATTTTTCAGGTTTCAGTTTCTGCAAACCACCACTCCTAGTCATGTCATATTAGTAATAAGCTTTTACATCATGAACCACTTCATTCCAAAGTTAAACACCAAATATTGTTTTCATTGAACTTCTACTTTGTGAGATATATGCAAACATTCTATTGCTTGATTATTGAATTTCAGTGAGTGAGATAAAAATTCTTCTGATTCATTATAAATTGCAGTACTAGACGTAGTAAATAGTTTTTCTTTTCGGTGAAGAATATTTCTATCTAACTGTTCAGCTCTGAGCGGTTGGCAGATTAGGAAACCTGTTTAGTTTCCGCAGCCGCGGTGTGACGGACTTTTATTGTAATAGCGTTGGACGTTAAGAGGCCCGCCCAGCTGAGGATGGAAGGGGAACATCCTTAGCGGGTCTCCTGCTAGATCAGCTTATCTCTACGTCAGCTGTCCACCTCCCTACAGCTGTTCTATATCTCCTCTCTCTCTCTATTAGCTCTTCATTAGTCTTCTCTAGCCGTCTTAGTCAAGTTTATTCTTATTGCCTCACTGCTCCTGCCTACTATTTATAGCCGATAAATATGACTTTGGCAGATATGTTTTTATTATTACTTTAAGTACTTTCTCCACCTTTCGTAAGTCGCCATTAACTTAGTCTTATAACTCTCTTAGCTCTCTCCTTAGGGAAATCAGCTAATGAGGTCGTACTCATGACGCGATTTTCGAAACATTTCTTCACGTTTCCATCGATCCAACCCAGGAAATGATGAAAATGAGGTTCAAAACTATATATATATATATATAATTTATCTTTTAACGCTCTAGTGGCCGCAGTTTTTGTCAGATCGTTACCAAACTGGATATTTAAACGTTTTATGTAAAAAATAAAGATTAAGTTTGCTAACGGCTAAAATCGGACCAGTGGAAGTGAGAGTTTAGAGGAAGAGAATTTCGAAAATTCGAAATATCTCCGTTCTTATGCGTCGGATCGAAAAGTTGTATATAATGAATCTTGTTGCAAATTAAATTTACTATTTAATATTGTTATATACATTTATTCTCTATTTTGAATATTAACTGAGATATTTGCATTTTTCAGTAAACCCCCACTCCTTCTCTTGTCATATTTTGTTTGTTTATTATTATTTACGTCCACTTTATGCTAATATGGCTAATCGGGACGGGTTATCTACCGGTTACCACCCTTTTTTAGCCAGGGTGGGCCTAAGGAATTCCTTTAATGAGGTCGCCACTAAATAAATTTCCTCTGCCCAGGGCGGGAATCGAACTCGCCACTGTAGATCTTCCACACGAGATTAAGACCAATGCCTGAGCACCACATCTCATATTTACACTAAGCTGTTGTATTATGAAGCACTTTATTTGAAGCCTAAATACCAAATATAGTTCTCATTGAACTTATACGTTTTGAGATAAATGCAAATACGTGGCGCACTTGGGAATTCTGCTTAGTTAACGCAGCCCCTGCGTGTCTGACTTTTTACCCCGATGAAAGTGGAGTGGGGTGGGAGCGGAAATAGTGTACGTCAGCCCCCCTAAATACTTCAGGAGGCGGCACGCTGTCTCATGCAAGGAACTGCTCATTCTGATTCAGACGACGCCACTGCCAACTCTCCATTTCCTTCGCTCCATTCCTTCCAACTTAACTCATTCTCCGCTCCACCTCCGCACAACCTCCGCCCCCAATCCTAAAGCCCATTTCCTATCTCGCGCGCTTTTTTACCCCCACCCCCACCCCCTCTGGCTCTAATCATCCAGACTTTTAACAGATTTCCCGTGGGGGAAATCAACTATTGAGGTTACATTCAATTTTTGAAACATTTCTTCAAATTCAATCAAACCTGTGTAGGAAATGAGAAAAAGTCTGTCTCACGGGTGCTTCGAAAATTAATCAGATTCCCCAAGTGCTGGTATATCACTTGTGATTTCATATCACCACTTATTCTCTATTTACAGTAGACTCCCGATTAACCGAAACCTTCGGGACCGAGGGGTTTCGGATAAGCGAAAACTTCGGTTAAACGGGAGTCCGAAATTTCTGCGTGAAAATGGATCAATTAGAATAAAAAACACGTTTATGTACTTGAAAAAAAGCTTATTTTATTTAACAATTAAAATAACTACGTACGTATGCATTTATAAAACTATAGACTTAAAAAGAAAAATGAAAGAAAAAAAAACTTCATCGTTTAAAAAAGTCGGTGATTTTTCTTTGCCGAGCTTCTGAAATTTTTTTTGTCAATGCGTAGTCACGCCATTTCTGAAGGGTAAGTATATCAGAAAGGCAGGAGGTAGGTTGTTGTTCGATGTATCGAAGCACCGTCTCCAGAGCATCTGTCGCTTGGGTGTGTGTAATGCGAGCTTCTGTTCTAATTTCGACGGGATCATAATCTTCTTCTTCTTTGGAGACAATGTCTGCGATGTCATCGTCAGTCAATGTAATGCTAAATCTATCATCAGAATCGACCCATTGTTTCACATCAGTTTCTTCAATGTCTTCGCATCCTTGAGTTTTAGTGAAAATGCTAGGACGAAGTAATCCCCCCCCCTCCCTAGCAACTCAAAATGTTTCGGTTAAGCGAGAGAATCGGTTAATCGAGTTTCGGATAATCGGGAGTCTACTGTATATGTAAAAAAGCCGATGTGTAGAAGTAGGGCGAGGTTACTGTACGTAGAAAATCACACTGTACTAATAGCTCGCTTAATACTTAAGTTACCAAAAGAAAATGCATAGAACAACAATTGTAGAACATCAAAAGTGTAGAACATCATAATAACGAAGATATCTTGAATTTCTAATTCCCCATTCTCTTTTCTTTGTTCCTTTAGTTGTTATAGAGCAATTGTTTGCAAGTCTGTATTCCGTAGAGTAAGAGTTTATTGTTTCATGCCCAGTTAATAATCATGTGTCAAGTAGTAATCTGTTGATATTAATGTGTGTCCTAAATACTCTTTAATTTCTCGGATAAATAATTTCCTTTCGTAAGTGTTGTCCTTTCGTAGACGTATGCCATTTCCGCTGCCATTTATACACTGTGCCTGTTAATAATTTGTTTTTAAGTTTGATTTTGTTGTTTTTTTGTAACATTCTTTGATTGTGCTATCTTTTGATGCTGCTTTTGCTTATAAATCACTGATATCATTTTCCAAAATTCCAGAATGCCCTTTTGTCCATCCAAAGTCTATGTGCATATTATTTTGTTTTACGTGTTTTTAGTGCGTTATGTACCTGTCTGCTTTTTTTCGTTAAAGAATCATGAGTGGTATAGTTTTGAAGAGCATACACATAAAACTCCCCCTTGGTACTTGGTTAGAAAAAATATCCGAATAAAATACTAATTAGTGACACTTTTCATTATACAAAATAATAAATCAGTTAGTCTGTGTTACTATGTAATATTAATTTCCTGAAATATTTTGTACATTGGCTAACATTCCTGTCGTTTGAAACTAGGCTAATTAGAAGTCAGCCCAACGTGGCTGTTGGCTTAGGCGAAAAAATCTCCGATTTACAGGAAAACTGGCTTTATCCAAGAATAAAAACTCATACATTCCAAATATATAAACCCTGTATCGCCGCCTTAAATGTTATTTATACTACCGGTTTATTCCCCTTCTAAAGAAAAAAAAACTGAGAGTAATATTTACATAACCCAAACACACATTCTATTAAGTATTGTGGAATAAGTGTGAATGTTCTTAATAAAAAAAATCAGATATGAACGTGCAATTAATAACAACTAATTTCCCGCCCTTTGTACTTCACAATTCTTCAATTTTCCCCATTTCACACGATTCTCCTAAGACGTCGTATGAGCCCATGTATGTAGGGCAATTAAAAACTTTTTGAATAGGAGATGTTTTAATTATTTCACCCCTGCTACAAATTCCGAAGGAATAAATTAAAGGTATATAGCTGAGGGGTATCTACGAGATCAGATTTCTTGTCATCGATTACACAGGCCAACAAAAAAAACCTTTTTGAAAACTTTTTTAATTTTAATAGCTGATCTTGATAGATTTTTATGTGCTGAATCCAAATCTGCTCGTAGTTTTTATGTATCACCCTTAGTTTCCAAGCAAAATGTATTTTATTATATAGTCTAATACCCATTTACAGTATATAGGGAAATCAATGAAACACTGTAGAATCGTAAAAATGGTTTGTATTTACAGTAAAATACTTGGAATAGTAATTTTATGTGATGATACAAGGTTCACTTGTCAACTGGAATTGCTTTATATTTTCTTTCCCTTTTTTCCTTGAAGCTTCTTGTGTAGCTTTTCCTGCGATGAATAGCTTGCTGAACTTCCCGGTGAAGTGACCAACAGTAATCCCCCATCATGTTGGTATTCCAGCGGCCCTGGTAACGTTTTTCCATCACTTTAACGTCCTGGTGAAAACGCTCACCTTGCTCCTCACTAACATCTCCTAAATTTTCCGGGAAGTAATCGAGGTGGCTGCTCAAGAAGTGAACTTTCAGGCTCATCAAACATCCTAACTGTTCAAATTTTTTTAACATGTTAGCAACAATAGCCTTATATTCTGGGTCTTTTTTATTTCCCCAAAACTTGGTGACAACTTGCTTGAATGAAACCCATGCTTCTTTTTCATTTGAGGTCATTGTGGATTCAAAGTTAACGTCAAACATCATTTTTCTAATATCAGGCCCGGTAAAGACGCCTTCTTTCAGTTTAGCTTCTGAAAGGTGTGGAAACTTCTGACAGAGATATTTGAAACAAAGCCCATCTTTAGGCAAAGCCTTTACAAACTGTTTCATGAGACCTAACTTAATATGTAGTGGTGGTAGGAGCACGTTTTTTGGATCTACAAGGTTTTTGCGTAAAATGTTCTTCTCGCCAGCAGGCCAGTTCTTTCTGCACCAATGTTGATTCCGAGCTCTACTGTCCCATTCACACAAGAAACATGGAAATTTGGTAAAACCCCCTTGCTGACCAAGGAGCATGCACGTAACTTTCAAATCACCACATATCATCCAACCGTGTGCAGAATAACCTATTTTATTTAACACTATTTCTAGATTTTCGTAACTCTCTTTCATATGTACAGAATGACCGACAGGTACAGAGGCATACATGTTACCGTTGTGTAGTAAAACTGCCTTCAAACTATTTTTGGATGAATCAATAAACAACCTCCAATCTTCTGTTTTGTATTCAATTCCAAACTCATTCATTAAACCATGAATGTCTGAGCAGTACACCAAATCACCCTCTTGTTCAAAATACTTCGAAAATTGTTGTTCTCTCTTCCTATACACATGAAAGCTGGTTCCAGCCGCCAGCAAGTTCTTTTCTTTTAGCCTAGAGCCAAGCAGTTCAGCTTTTTCTTTTGTTAAGCCCAGATCCCTAACTAAGTCATTAAGCTCGACCTGAGTGAACAATTTAGGCTCTACATTTTCTGTAACACATTGGAATTCTTCATCGTGTTCATCTAACTCCGACTGTACATCAGAAAATACTTCTGTTTCAATAGAATTTAAGTCCTCTGGTGGTTCCGGGATTGGCAAATCTACACCGTGCCCTACTGGTCGGATGGCGGACGGAAGGTTAGGGTAGCTTATTACCTTCTTGTTCTTAGAGTTATGACCAGTAATATCTACACTGCAAAAGTAACAGTCATCGGAATGATTTTTTGGTTCCCTCCATATCATGGGAACAGCAAATTTAAAGTGTTTTTTCTCTTTTTTTGACCATTTCCTGAGGTCTTCAACACATACATAACATACCTTATGCGGTGCCCAAGGTTTATCCTGGTCTCCAAGTTTGGTTCCAAAGTATGCTAGATAAACCTTTTTCACAAAGTCTGTAATGTTTCTTTGGTGCTTTTTAATAACAAACTCACCACAAATATAACAAAAACTGTCAGCAGAGTTTTTACAGCCGCGATGAGACATTGCACTGAGCACATGTACAGGAAACGTAAAAGTGAGGTTATGTTGAAAATAAACAAAACATCAGCTGTTTAGCATGTGTTTCAGCAGTGCTGCTAACATCACCTTTGTTCATTAGACCTATTTTTTCATGTTATCTTAACTATGAAAAAGCTGTTAAATTCTAAAAATGTTTCTTTATTTCATGAATTTAACTATAAAATGTGAATAAATGGTGGGTGATACAACTTTTTAAGCATCATATTTGGATTCAGCAACCTAAACAACATAAGAATAAGGTATTTTCATTAAAAAAGTTTTTTCATCGTTGGCCTGTGTTATCTTTGTTGAAGGTAAAATGATGGCTGTCAATGGATGAAAAATAAACCTTGCTTTATTTAAAAATTTATTTCTCAATGACGCTTCTTCAGGACTTTTATATATGTCATAAAATGATTCGACCTAACTAACGACATGGAGACTGATAATACAAATCAGATGATCACATCGATACATTAAAAATGGTGAATAGTATGGAAATCGATTACAGAAGAATAATCGAAGTATGAAAAACCGATTACAGAAATATTGTATACTGTGCTTACATTTTGACGATTATTTTAGCTATAACTGATTTATTTCATTTACTACGATATTGGTTTATATTTTTGATTGATCATTTTTCAACATTATTTACCTTTCACTCTTAAAAAAGTAGCCCAAAAATCCAATAATATAACTTAAAGTCAGGGTGTTTTTGACGTTGTTAGTCTGTAATATCCGTGAAGCTTTGTAACTTGAAAATTACTTTTCTGATAAATTCGCCTGTGACCGAAGTTGTGGCAAATGTTGTTATCGCCCACGTCCTTGGGAGGAGAACTTTAAGAAATAGAAGAGGTCTTGGAACAATTGATCCGTACATTGTTATTAATCCTTCTTTGGAGTTTTTATTGGATTGTTCGCCTATGGTCTCGATAGTTATTCCCGTGCTCCAATTTATTTCCCAGTTTGTTCTTTATATCTCAGGAGTTTGGAAGTTCTAATAATAAGACAAAGTAAATCAGTTAGTAAGAATCAGTTTCCATTATGTGTGTTTACTTGACAGAAGATAATTTTCGTATCTCCCCAGATTAACCCAGGGGCAACACTGGTCACTCTACGTCAAAAAGGTTGTTGGTTTACAGAGACTCCCCTAATTTATTGAAAATATTAGCAAATCAATTTTGCTAATATTTTCAATACTTAATATTTATTTAAAATATTAGATATTTAATTTTTATTTAAAATATTAAATTATTTATTAGTGAAGTATTTATTAAAAATATTAGTAAAACTGATTACCGCGGATAAAATTGATGCAAGTTCTCCCATTAAAGTGTATTCTTCTTATCTTCTCCTGTAAGGCTGAAAACCGAAATGCAAATATCACTCATCTCTTCAGTAGGATTGACGGACATTTCTTTTTTTTTTCTTCATACTAACCCTATGAGGAGTTATTTATTTGAATACATGTTGTATTGTCACATGGTATATTACATGTATGATTATGGTTAATATTTTTTTAATTTTATTTCACAATATATACACGTTAATCAACTATCAACTCAAATATAGTATTAAAAATAATAATAATAATAATAATAACATATTAAAATAAGTAAGATAATTACAAATAAAATTAATAAATGAAATGAAAAAATAAATAAATAAAAAAAAAAAAAAACAAATCAATTAAAGTTAACCTCAATTTGCGAGTGTATGTTAGGTAAATATATTGAATTTTGATTCCCATTCCTCACAATCAACTTTACATTCTAATGTATGTTTGCTACATCCATATCTATACTTTTGATAAACTTTATAAGTTCTTTATTAAATTTGTTAAATATAATATGAGGTGGTTTTGGCCAATTACCTCCTTTTAAAATTATGTTCATTATTAAATTTGATCTATTTTGATTAATTGTTGTGACGTCATAAAGCATATGTAAAAAACGTTTGTATTGTTTGTGAGTCGCAAGTACATTTCTCGTCTTGAATTTTGAATCTTGTTAAATAATGTACTGCCTGTTCATGTTGATGGACATTTGAAAAAATTTTACGAAAATTGCGTTATGAGTAAAACCTCTATAGCTGATTTTCCTCAAGGTAAACCTGCTAAAAATATGTAAGAAATATTGGTGTATTCCAGAACATTTATTCATTCTTTAATGATAGATCCACAGTCTTATTACTTATTTTTAAAATGTAGTTAAAATTACTTTCTTGAATTGATGAACACGATTTACTTATTCCTTTCAACAGTATGCAACTAGGCAACGACATAGTATATACCATTATCTTGATAATTAAACACTATGATACAGAAATGTCCAACGAAGTCAATTAACACGTCACAGTAAACAAATAAATAAAAGTAAATACATATGGTGTTAAATAGTACTAATCAAATTAAGTTATAAAGAACATTAGAAGTTAAAGTACTACTTGAAAACATGAATTAAAAAAAAAATGTATTATTTTATTGTATATAGTAAGTAGGTTAATATTATGACACTAGTTGTTATGTATATATATAATTTTCTTTTAGCAGATTTCCCTTAACGGAAATCAGCTATTGAGGTCGTTCAGCTAATGACGCGAGTTTTGAAAAATTTCCTCAAATGTCCATCGATCCTATCTAGGAGATGACGGAAATGAGGTCCATTCAAAATTATATATATATATATATATATATATATATATATATATATAAACTTGTATGTTAATGCTCTAGCGGACGCAATTTTTGTTTGATCGGTACCAAACTTCATATTTAATTTTTTTATGTAAAAAGAAAGATCAAGTTCGTTAAGGGGTGAAATCCAGGCAGTGGGAAGTCGGGTTTCGAGGGGGATTTTTGAAAATTCGAAATATCCCCGTTATTATGCGTCGGATCGAAAAATTGTATAGGATCAATTTTATTGCAAATTAAATTTACTATAAATATTGTTCTATACATTTATTCTGTATCTTGAATATTAACCGAGATATTTGCATTTGATTTCTGTGCGTGGTCGGCAGGAGTCGGCTATGTTCAGGACTTTCTTCCGAAAGCTAGTGAGGCCGTTTACGTAACTATTCATCCCTCGTGAATAGGTTTAGAGATTCCTTACTACTACTGTTATTATTAGGCAGATTTCTCTATTGTAAATCTTCACGTGGGAAATCTGCTTAGTTTACGCAGCCCCTGCGTGACGGACTTTTTTGTATATTATTAGTAAGATTACTAACACAAAATGGGCCAGACTCAGGCTAAATATGTATATGTTAGCCAATAAAATCTATCTATCTCAAAAAAAAATCTATCCTTGAATCGATTGCACTGATTAATCCAAAATTACTATTAGGTACTTCTAGGCATTGCTGAATTTCAAGTACTCTGTTAATATAGTTATTACTACGTTATCGTTGATTAGCTTTGGAATATCCCGCATTTGACTAATCCGACCATTTCTAGTGGAATTCGAGTAGCTGTAAGTGGAGCTCTACCCCTTTCCAAGTTGATTTCCGCCAAATCTCTCTTGGTCTGACTAGTCGAAAGTCAATAATCAGCTGTTGGAAGCACCCTTATACCCCATTCAGAACCCATCTCCCGGCGGTTTCCTTTCCTACCCTTATCCACTCCAGCCCAACCTGGGTGCCCTTTGATAAAAGGTCAAGGCACAACTGCCAATTCCCCCGGCTCTTCAGCTCAATGGCATTCCATATTTCAAGTGGCCCTCTCGTAATGTTGCAGGAGAAACTACCCTTCGTAGTTGAATCGTTATTCCTGACTGCAAATGTACGTTAATAATTTATATTAGTAATAGTATTCTAATCAAAACTTTGCCCGAATAATAAGAAGTGTGTACTTTTATTTAGTACAACTACATGTTAAAAGTATTGGAATAAACACGCCGATACAATACAGATTTATTATTAAATAATAGAAACGTGATATTATAAATACCAATTTCGTCGTCACATTTTCAACAATATCAATGAAAGAAATTTGAATAAAATATGCTTAGTTTACGCAGTTCCAACGAGACAGACTTTTTCATTCTCACAATATATTATTATTATTGAAATTTGCATGTTCTTACATGGCATTCGTTTTCCACATTTATTTAGCGTATTGTTTTAGAGGGCATTATTTTTATTGTAATTTATTTCCTACGATATTTCCTAATCAATTTGACAAGATAAAGATAAAAATGATTAAGATAAAAAAAAGTCCGTCACGCAGAGGCTGCGTTACCTAAGCAGATTTCCCAATCTGCCCACAGATTCGTATTTGCATTTATCTCAAAAAGTAGAAGTTCAATGAGAACAATATTTGTTATTTAGGCTTCATTATGTTACAGTTTATTGTTAATATGGCATTAGTAGGAGTGGGAGTTTACTGAAGACAAAAACTAAAATAATGCAAATATATCGGTTAATATTAAAGATAGTGAAAAAATGTACATGACTACATTAATAGAACGTTGTATATATATATATATATATATATATATATATATATATATACAATAAGATTTGTTGTATACAAATTGTCGATCCGACGCATAATAACGGAGATACTAAGATTCTTCGAAATTCCCCTCTTTATACCTCCCCCCCCCTGCCACTTGTTGATTTTAGCCGTTGACGACCTTTTTACATAAAACATTTAAATTTCGAGTTCAGTAACGATCAGACTAAAATTGCGACCGCTAGAGCGTGAACACACACACACACATATGTGTATATATATAAATATGTGTATATATATATATATATATATATATATATATATATATACAGGGAGAGAAATGATTTTTTTGATTTCAGTAATTTTTAAACAAAGCTTCTTATTTGGGGAGAATTTTTTTTTTTTTTTTGTCTATTGCCTAGATATTTTAATCTTTCAATGAAGATTGTATTAGTGAAGGCTGAAATAGGACGTGGAATGGGGGGGGGATTCCAAAATTCCAATTATTTTCATTATGAGGCGGATTGAAAAATGTTATATAACTAATATTTTTAACTGTTGACGCTCTACGATTTTGGTTGTGTCCATTTTGCAATTCTAATATTAAGTGAGGTATTAGTATTTACTTGTTTTCAGTCTAGAATAAACCCCCACTACTATATATTCAATTTTGAGTCAAAAGTAGAAAATGTATGATGAGATAACATTACTAATTTGTCACACCAGGTGTGAGGAGAAGTCTGCTTAGTTTACGCAGGACTTTTTTTTTTCATCCTTCAGATTTTGTCTGGTGATTAAGGAAGGCTGATAATGAGTCATCCAAGTCCGTTTGACGGGAGGGAGATAAGAGACACCTCCTAGGATGGGAGTAGATAAGAGGAGCGGATGTCCGCTAGGAAAAGCCGCTGGAAAAAGGGACGCCGGCGTGTCGGATCTGTGTGTATAATTAGTCGGAAGCGAAACGAGGATGTGCATCCGGTCAAAGCAAGGACTTCAGGTGCTCATTCATCAATCACAATGGCTAGGCGTGTAGTGAAGATACAGCTGTATGGGAGAGAAAGCAGAAGCAACAGGCTGTTGAGGCCTATTCTACCATCTGCAGGTGGTATAATATGATGGTCAGCTGGATTCATCCGGGTCTTGAAGCTATTTTCGAACCTGATCAACTTCAAGTAAAGGGTTGGAACCGCCAGTGTAGATGATACTGTTGTCATATCAGTCAGTGATGACTGTCGTCACTGGCTGATCATCGAGTACAGTTGGCAAGCGCTTTCGATGCATAGGCACCACCTTCAAGCCGTCTAGAGTTGTACTATAGATGAGTAAATAAAAATACACATTTTAAGGAAAAAGTCCAAAACAGTTTGTTCACAAAAACAAACAAAAAAAAATTTAACAATTCCATAAACCAAATCGTTTGGTTCATTTAAAAGTTGATAATTTAATTTTTTTACGCCAGATTAAATTTTTCAATCTTGGAAATTTTGGGACAAAAACATATGTACTCAAAGAATGTTTCTTTTAGCAGATTGCCCTTGCGGGAAATAAGCTGTAGAGGCTGTATTCCCGACAAAATTTCCGAATGATTTCTTCGAATGTCCATCGATTCTACTTAGAAGATTACGAACATGAGGTTCGTTCAAACTGTGTATACTTACATCTCTTATTGCTCTTCGAAATTTCTATCAAGTTCTCTAACTCCTTAAATTGGACCAATGGGAGTTGGTGGAATTGGAAACTCGAGATATCTCCGTTACTATGCGTCGGGTTTAAATTATGTATAGATCCAATCAAATTGGAAATGTAATGTCCTATATATCTTGTTATATGCACTTAATCTCTAACTCGAATATTGACCCAGATATTTGGATTTGTTTTTAATTTAAGCCTTCAGTAAACTCCTTCTATAAGTCATAAGGACGTTAACATGAATCTTATATATAATAAAAAGTTTTATTTCAAGCCTAAATATACCAAATATTGTTTCCAACGGGCAATATATTAGTTACATGCAAAACATGAGAGAGAGGCAGAGATTTTAGCACTATTAAGACAGTTGTATTTTTTCTAAATATGATCTTTATTGTTTCATGCAGCAATTGAAATTACTCCGGTTATTCCAGGGAGAGAGTGTGGAGTGGGAGTGTTACGTACTGAGTGATTATGAGGATGGTTGGATTAATCATTGATTGGAGAGTTGCTCCTTTGATAACGATGGTGGATTAGGTTGAATGAGTGTGTTGAAGAGAATTTTTCTCTGGTGCAAAAAATGTATCAGTTTATACAGCTTTCTTCAGAACCCTTGCTCAGCGCGGAAGGGCTTCGCCATTTGAATTTAAAACAAGGGGAGCCTCGTCTAATGTATTCTACATTTCAGATTCCTTTGAATCTGCCTGTGACATTCTCACCTTCCAAATATGGCAAAAAAACTCTTTAAAAAAGTATTATTTAACACAATTTTTTAAACCTAATAGTAATATATTGGGGCTCAGGTTAGCCATGCGAGTTAAAGCGTTGACCTTTATCTCACATGGTAAACCTAGAGTGGCGAGTTCGATTCTTGCCTGGGCAAAGGAAATTATTTAGTGACGAAATTCATTAAATAACATCCTATAATCCCTCCCTGGCTAGAAAAAGGTGGTAACCTGTAGATAACCCGTCCCAATTAGCCTGAGTTGCAAAAAGTGGACGTAAATAAATAATAATAATAATAGTAATATATACTTTTTTGTAATTTCATTTCCAATTAATAACAACTTTGTATTACCGTATCACCCCAGAAATCGCGAGATAAGTACAGGTATTCCTCAAGGATAGCAAGCTTCTGCATACTAGTCTTGTATTGAAATACTTTTGAATGCTAGCTAATACTCAGTGCTATTTTTTAAACCTCCATGGAACAAAACCATAGGCAGTTAGTTACCATGCTATTAATGTGGCGTTTACTTTTTACTGCAATTTTGTGGACTCCTTCTTCCATCGTCGGGTTTCCACATTAGGACGATGTTACATATGTCACAATTTTAAAGCAAATTCTCCCCCCCCCTCCCCATCCATGTTTCTTCCCCTTCCAATCCTCAATACTCTTCCATATTCATATTTGATGTGCCCAGTGGTTAAACGTCACTGTTGGTCACCATACCTCAACTAGACGCCTTGAATATATAATATCGCACTTTCGGATCCATTCCTCAGAAGAATCTAAAGAGAGTTTGTCCCAATAGTTCTTTATCTCCACAGCTGGTAGAATAGTTACATAGAGACTGATGAATTTTCATTTTGATTTCAGTATCTTAATGAGAGAATACGTTTAGCAACAAAACTGGCAGCATTTATCATCTCGTGTATTCTTCCAATTATCTCATTGTTAATCATTATCCATTTTGTTCTATTACATCAAATAAACAATAATGGGTCAAGCAAGATCTGCTGCCACTATACCACAATGTGAAAGAAGATACGTCAAAGTGCAATCGTAAACTGCTTTCACTTTGCCCGGAGGAAGTCGAGCGATGCCTATTATAGGTCCCTCGTCTGCCTCAGCCTTCCTCAAGGCAAACACGTAGAGCCTATATACAACAGTCGAATAGCTAATTGGAATTCTTACTGGAGGACGATACGAATTCGTTCCATTTTGGCTTAAGAACTAGTCTTTCCAGTAGTTCCTTTCTAGTAATGTCTTCAATTCTGATCAATAGACTAGTACTAGTGAATAGTTTTCCTATGCTTCAGAAAGTATTTAAAGTCTGGATTCTACTTGTAAAGATAAGGATTATCGCATTATTACTATGGGCATTATTTTAACAGATTTCCCTTAAGGTCGTACTCATGTCGTAATTTTCGAATAATGTCTTCAAATATCTATCGATCATTTCTAGTAGGTGACGAAAATGATGTCTATTCACAATTGTATGTATATATATATATATATATATATATATATATATATATATATATATATATAGAGAGAGAGAGAGAGAGAGAGAGAGAGAGTGAAAGAGAGCTGTTACCGTTCTAGAGGTCAGAATTGTAGTTTTAACGCTACCAAACTTGATATACAATCGTTTTTATGTAAAAAGAAAGCTCCAGTTCTGTAATGGCTGTAATCGAACCTGAAGGAGGGGGGAGGCATATAGGGGGAGAATTTTGAAAATTCGAAATATCTCCGTTATTAGAAATTTTTCCGTTGTCGGATCGAAAATTTTTAAAGAATCTATTTTATTTGAAATTTAATGTTCTATAAATGTTGTTATATAAATTTATTCTCCAACACGTACTATTGTCACATTAACAATACTCTGTTATTTAATGAAACACTTTATTTGAAGCCTAGCTACCAAATATTGTACTTTTAATTTTTAAGATAATGCTAATACGAGACACACGTGGGAAATCTGCTTAGTTAACGCAACCCCTGCTTGACGGGCTTTTTTGTTTTACTGATTTCAATTTATGATTTATTTCCCAATCATTGTGGTGGAATCCAGGTCATTGAGGTTATGCGCAACTTTAGGTCTTTGATATAGGTACTCATTTATTGATGTTTCAAGGTTTTGTTCATCTTAAACAACATTTACCGAAGATGTAATAATAATGAACACTTGTAATAATAGTTTGTCAGAAAGGCTCTTAAGTCGTTTCTTGGAAAAATGTTATGTAACAGAGTCTTCTATAGTATTCTCTGCTTCAGCTGTCGGCCGTCCTCTTCGTTTTATGTAAGTAAAAAGAGTAGATTTTACGTTTGTCTATTGTGTGGAGCTGTACGAGATGTGAGGTTACCATGGTTGGGAATTGGAACGAGGTTAGTTGGATGGGAAAAGAAGACAATGCAGATCTTCCCCAGCCAGTCCTCGGGGCCTCATCCTGAACCGCAAGGAACCTATATATTATGTTACATGCTTCAACAGTAATAATAAAAGTATATGGTGACCCTCTTAAAGGTTAAGGTTTTATGTGGCACGTTACAATAATACTGCCTTATAATTTCAGTATGATTTATGGAATAGGTTCCTGTTCATCTGGTTTTTAGGACTCGAAGCTCTCCATTTTTTTCTTGCATTTTACTCAATAAAATACTTTCTGTAAAAGTATCCAAAACAAACTTCAATTCTCTGAAAAAAAATTCTCAATTTTGCTATTTAGAATCTGTACTACCGAAAGTATCTATGTACTATGGGAATCAATTAATTACGTCTATCTCCCCTTTATACAAAATCTAACCTGTGGAAGAAATTTAATCTTGCATAAAAGCTTATTTTTTTAGTGCCATCTAATTCATTAGTGTAATCTGAAATTCATGAATTATCATCTAATTTATAATTATTTAAAATCATCAAACAATTTGCTGAATACAGTATTGAAAGTGGGATGTGTCCTACACCCTCCACTATTAAGTGACTATATTGTTAGAATGAATGAAACCAATACCCAAAAGTACGAGACTCTTCAAAAAAAATGTTCAAGTTATTTTAATTTTGTATCTATTGCAAGCAGTGTAAATAGTTCAAGTATTTAAATAAATCTTAAATAGAAAGACCATTTTTAAGTGTGAGAATCATTTATGATAATATATCACATTTTTCCTATATTCATCCAATATTAAATAAAATTAAAGGTTTTGCTTTTTTATAAACTTTCTCTTTACTTGTGTTCCGTTTAATCAATTATTTATTTTTTGGCTTTGCCTATGCTATACTTTTCTCATATTCTAAATTTGTTTTCTATTGTTGCAGGTAAGGATACATTCTACTCATTGGCATATTCTTATTGAATCCTGTAAGTGTTTAGATACTAACACTATTTTTCAAATAATATCAATATTATGTACTATTATGAACCAAATTGCTGTTTCCTCTCTCTAGTTACATATTGTATAAGATTATGTTCATCAGTATGGCTTTTTACATTTTCTTCAGTTAACATATGGAGACGTATTGTAATATCTGATTTTTGTTTACTTAGAAATTGGCAAATTTAATATTTATGAACTTTTATTACATTTACCACTGCTGCATATTGACAATAAAAAAAAACAATTATTCAGTACTTAATAAGACACAGTTATGATTAATAAACATAACTTATTAAATGCCTAAAACATACAGGAACTACCCAATAATAAATAGGCTACTATTACATTTTTGGAAAAAAAACAAGAGGAGTTAAAAAAAAGTTATAAGAGTATACTATAAATTGAATAAATTCATTACACATACAAAATTCTGTCCTGATTATAGAATTTATTTTATTGTTGGACTATATTTCCTTAAATAGCCCAGCATTCTTCAAGGACTGAAAAATGTCACCTGTTTGATGGCCAATAAGAATCTTATTATATTCTTCATTTTGTTCATAAATTCACTTGAGAGTGATAGTCTGGTGTGGGTTGTCGGAAGTCTTTTTAGCCCTATTTCTTCTCGTCTTGAAGGTCCCCTACTTTTGTACTCGTTCATCATCAACAACTACTTTTATTGGATTATATTTGCGGAAGATGATTTCCTGGTTGAAACCACTGTTGTTGTTAATCAGGGAATACAATTTTTTTAAGTACATCTGCATATATTGCATCAGTCATTAACCCGTACTTTCCTGCAAAAAAAAGGTTTAACGGGTTCATTCTTAGTTTTTGTTTACACAGTTGTTATCCTCCCAGCTCAAAAGCAAAATGCTATTTGCTCAGTTCAACATAACTGAGGTGAATGTAATATTAGTCAAGAGGAACTGGTAATATTGAATTTAATTAAATTTTGAGCCTTTGTGTTCGTCATATTCAGGTCAAAATAACTAATAGTCGGTCTTCATTCAGTAAAGCAAACAAAACGCTTTAATCAACAAGCTATTATTCTGAAAATGGCTGATTTCAAAAACTCCTGGAGATTAACAAATACGGTAGTCAATTGGGAAGGAATGTATTTAATTTATATATTTTCGTTTCCCGTATTAATTATGGAATATTTAAGCCTTCCTTAATATATTATAGGCAGTGATCATTATTTACTCATTTAATTTCTGGTGATTTTCTTCAGTAGTGAGCCAATAAAATCAGGATACGCTTTAAATTTTTCACAATACTACTGATAATACTTCAGAATGTAAGTACATATAATCATGTTCATTTTGATAGATGAGAAGGTTGTCTCGAATTACAATATTTGAACTTACATTTAAAAAATGAGAACAATTTTTGATTTCTGTTATTCATAATGTAGCTTCAATTATACATACATTTGCACATTAATGACGATCCATGTAAGTCAGGAATATTGGTCAAACGTGTGACAGATCCGTATTCGTCCTAGTAATAAAAAGTATTCAAATCGAAAGGGGAATTTTCGCAGGGATCTCGTGTTAACCGATTTTTTTTTATTTTATATTTTCCGTTTGTTTGAACTTTAGTGTCCATTCATTCGACTAGGAGGCTAATAAAGAGAACATCACATTTGTAGCTTGGTTGTTTTATATAAATGTCAAAGCCGGCATTCTGCCATCAAAATTGAATAAAACACATTTGTATGTAAATGAGTTTTTTGCCGTGTGTTGAGTCCTTTGTCGCTGGCCATTAGCAAGGATTGAAGCCCAGATCAATAAGGACACATTTTCCCCCCGAATCCAGTTTTCCTCTTGGACTTTATTTTAGAGCATTGGCTGTTCAATCATTCATGACAAATATTTCTTTATTAGGTAGCATTGGCAGTAAAACAATCGGAAATGTTTGATATTTTATTTAAAATTGTTTTAAGTTAAATTTGCGGCTGGTGGTTATTAAAACGAAATCCCAAATAATTGAGTCCTTATCATATGATCCGCACCAATGCAACTGGAAAAACCACTGCATGAAAATCAGTTGTTCTTTTACATCAAATTGAGAACGTCCCGTTCTTGGGAACTTTCTTCAGGATTAGCCTGCAGATATATGAGCGTACGTATGAAATATCTCCCGTATCCATGTTACTGGTGTTTTATGATGATTAGAACTCTTTCAAACTATTGTTTACAACCTGTTCAGTAAGTTGGTGTTAAACGAGATCCAAGTAATTCTCTGTTATATATTACTGTCGAAATAAAAATCTAAAAGTCTCATATGTATTCAACATGACTTCCTTGTACTTCTATCAAATCAAATATGCAGATCGTTTTGTTATTTTATTTTAAAAAAGTATTTCATTTGAATATAGCATACGATAGGAAGGATGTAAAAATAGTCGAATTCGATTTTATGCGAGGAGGTGGGGGAGATCATACAAAATTTCGAATTTTTACGTTCCTAATAGGGAATCAAAAACTATTTCATCTATGGAATTGGAGAATTTACTGTTATGAAGAAAAAAAATATTTTACAGTCGGTTCTTACTAATTAAAAATAGTAGAAAACATTTACTACAGAGAACTCTTGATCTGTGTGAATATACTTAGAGCTCAAGCATTTTGATGAAGTTTATGGCGGCACTACAATATTCTGCAGACAGATTAAAATAATTATGTCCCAATAGAATAATTATGTTCGAAGATGATGAAAACAGCTTTGTATCATTGCAAAACTGTATAATTATATAGTGCGATATTCTCTGGTCGTGACGTGCCTTGCTTTATTGGAAGAGATACGATTTATTTCGGACTTCTCTACTGTGAAGACATGATAGTTATAATATACCTCAATATAATAAAGAACGTTGATTTTCGCTGTACAATATACATAATTCAGTATAACTGACCATATTACGTTATATGTTACTTCAGAATAATTAATGCTCACCTTTCTTTCTTTTTTTTTTTTGTATGTTATTAACGCCCACTTTAAGCTTCTATGACTAATTGGGAATGGTTATCTATAGGGTACCATCCAATTCTAGCCAAGGTAGAATTTTATTTATTGAGGTCATCACTAAATAAATTCCTATTTTTCACACGGCCCCATAGGTTTAGGTTTAAATATTGTATTAGGACCGGTGCCTTAACTTACATGACAACTTGATGTTCATAATTCCATCCCCTAATCTGATCCTGCTAAAATTATTGTCATCTTGTTCAACACTAAATAAAATTTTAATTATATGAACATGTTCTATGAATGATTAACCCCATTTGTAACGAAAATCAGGCAATTATTGATTAATATAGTAAAGGCATTCAATATTGTTACTTTTCTCTGAAGTACTAGACCTTCAAGCATTAGTGAAAATCATAAATCATTCTGTTCTATTCAAACATGTTTCTCAGAAATTAAATTTATTCATTGTTTATAATTTGTTTTTGTTATTTATATCGTGTTTCACTAAATTTAACCTTTCTCCCAAGACACTCCACATAGTAGGGATATGAAATGAAGCTGTTTGTTTGTAGAGAGTGTAAACGTTGGAGGTTACTCCACCTGTTAGCACGTTTCACCTTGCGTTACATCCAATCTTGATAAGACGGTGATAAGTCGGGATCACCTTTCCCGATCGGAATGAAACGGAAAAGCCATCAGGGTTGACCTTTCTCGCTCCTACTTCCATGACCTTTTCCTGCGTGGGCTCAATCCGTGACAACTCTCTTCACGCGCTTCGTATTTTATAAATATTTAATTTGAAGAAACGAATCGCTGGAGAGAAGGCACGAGGATTGCCCTATCTCTTTGGGACAAAGGCTGCCCCTCCCTAAATCTCTCGGGAAGACAATGCACACAAATTACGCATAATTTCTTGAGGTATATCTGAGTAGTTTATTACCTTCGGTGGAAGGATCCTTTTGAATTATTCATTGGTGGCTTACATTAATGTTCGTTTAATTGGTTGAGTAACTGATTGAATTGTTTTCTCTTCCCCTCCTTTTCTATGTGTCATATTCAACTACAAGGTTTCAGTAAAGTGCTACTACATGTTCAGAGTATTTCAAAATTAAATTCTTTATTTCAATAATCTCACCGTACCCATCTTAACGGTTGCGTACCTACATATAAATTTTATGAGTAAATAGTGTTCTACCAAGAGCTCCCAAGAGTGTATCATTATAGAGAGGAATTTCGCCAGTGGCCAAAATAAAAGGAAGTATTTGAATTTTGGTCTTTAGATTTCAAAGAAATTATCTATTTGACATTTACTGAACCTATTTTGATAAGCTATAATCTCTCTAAATCAGAAATGGATAACCATAGAATGTCAAAATTTCACATTTAGGCCTGTTGTAGCGTTTAATTTTGCTCCTTCTCTTTTGGTCGAATGCTACAAAGGGAGGCGTGGGAAATAAAAAATTACAATTTTACAATTTTCATGGTACCATTTAAAAATAGAAAAGCATTAATAACTATTTCCGTTATTAATAAAAATATTTATAACCTAATTATGTTCTCTGATATTTTTTTATTCCGATGCATTAAAACGGATATTAGTTTCAAATGAAATCATTATAAATTGAGTGCATCAAAAACATTTTTTTTATGCAATAGGAATCCATGGAAGGATATGAATACATTTGATGCACAAATCAATTTATTTTTTTCAGGAGATTACTTTTGTTCTCACTCATGTAAGACAACATGCTATTCTTTACTGCCCCCATCAGCAGATCTAGAAGAATTCCAGAACTGAAGATGGAATGCGATTTCTTTTGAGAAACCGCAGTTAAATTAATAAAATGATTGTAATGCACTTTGAAATATTATTCTTCTTATTGGAAATTATATCCACCACACATGAGTCATAGGATTTTTAGAGAAGCATGTTCACTTTACAAACATCCCTATATATAGTATGCGATGATAGTCATTCCACATTTAAACAAATAAAAAGATTAAAGGCAAAAGAGTTAAAGGACCACTTGATTGAATGGTCGTTTGGAAGTTGTGTATAGATTATTGGTGTTGTGGTGCTTGTTGGATGATGTTTGCCAAACCAGTATTGGCTAGGGTTTAAGCTATCAAATCGTTACGAGTATGCCTTTGAATCACTCTACTAATCGTCAGCCCGTTAACGACTCATAGCTTTTCTACCCATTAACTTCTTCAAATCGATACATTAATTCCACCAATCATTAAATCCCTATTTCCCTCAGCGAATTGTTCTCTGTTTTTATCTAGAACTGTTGCTCTGGCGATAACGTTGACGGGAATGAAATACATAATTATTAGTCATAACAAAGTATTACCTTTTTCGTCCTAGGCCAACCAGCGATTCTTTCCTTATTGTGCCTTAGGATAGTCTGGTGTTATGTCTTAGTTTAGTAATTCAGATCATTCCCCCAAATATTATAGCTTCTGTTTGTAGCCAATTTCTGCTTAAGAATTATACAATTGCTGTGAGCCGCTTGGAAAATCTGTGCCCGGATAATTTTTCCTAACCTATAGACCATGATAACTTTTCATTTCAATGCCCGTAAAGGAAAAAAAACTATTCGCCGCATATAACGCGGTTAATATTGAATGAGGTAACCATTATCCTTGAAACTCTTATACATAATTTCTTCAAAATTTGTTGATCATTATCAGTTTAAAAGGAGGAGGAGGTGGGGCATTCAGAATTGTATTCTATGTTCCATTATATTTATCGATCCACAGCATTGCAACAGTGACATTTGAAGTTTTGATCGCTCATAAAACCCACGTTTACAACATTTCTGCGATGACGGTAGTTTAATGGAATTTAATAGTCTTTCAAAATGTTTGAATGCCAATTATCGTTCACGTAAATTTCAAATTGTTACGCTACGAGGGTATTTCGAACTTCCTTCATATTTTTTAAAATAATATAAGTAGAAATTCAGTAGGATATTTGCGGACTAAGATAATATTTTTCAAGTTCAATATTCTCAATATTCTTTTAGGATCTTATTAATTTTTGGCTTGTTATTGTTTGTAGATATATTATTTATTTAAGATGCCGCTACAATGGCGATTCATCTTTTAACATTTTTGAGTATGGTTTTACAAAATTAAATAAATATTAAAATTTTTACAAAGCTAAATGTTACAAATGTACAACATAAATAGGACCATGCCGCTACAATGGCGATTCATCTTTTAACATTTTTGAGTATGGTTTTACAAAATTAAATAAATATTAAAATTTTTACAAAGCTAAATGTTACAAATGTACAACAAAAATAGGACCATGCCGCTACAATGGCGATTCATCTTTTAACATGTTAGAATATAACTTTACAAAATTAAATAAATATTAAAATTATTACTCAGCTTATTGTTTGTAGTTCTTGGACTAAAATTCTGAGCTTCACATAGAAAATATAAATCCTATAAATTACTGGTTATAAATCCCACAGAATAGTTACATAAATAAATAAGTTTAATTGGACGCTTCTGTTTGATGTGAGACTGAAGATTCTTTGCTGTTTACGATAACTTTTACATTAAACATCGAGTCTAATGCGAGACGTTTTTAATACAATTGGAATGATGTCGCTAAAAAAGAGAAACTTTGTTTGTAAACGGTGCGCCAAGACGCCCTTTCTATGCAGGTAAGTCGTTGCATGCACGAGCCAGTGCTCACTCTCGTTCGTGCCACGAATTCCTGCTAACAAGGGAAAAGTAGGTTAGGAGTACTGGGCTCCAGTTCCGGGTGCATTGAATCACTAGGGTGCGGTGTGTTTTGTGTTTCTTGCCTATTAGTGATTTTGTTGGAATATATAGAATTATAATTTTTTTTCTTTTCTTTTAGTTAGTATTATTGACCTTTGACATACTTAAACAACTCCCGAGTAAGACTCGAGGGATTCGATTGTGAATAACTCGACGTGCATCCCCGTTAACCTAGGAGGACCTGGAATGAGTTGTCTTCAGTAGACTAGCGTGCCATTTATACCCGGAGGCTCTTTTTCCAGTTCACGCTTTCAGCTTGCATGTGGTCGGGATCTAAGAGACTCATGATCGTTAGTCATCCTGAGGAGCAGTCAGAAATATATGTCTGTTAGACTCCCACAGATTCACAAGCACTGCGGCACTAGCGCCGTGGTAGCGAAATTGTGAACCGATGTTCTCTCCTGGCGGGGATCGAATCTATATCTATTAGCAGATTTCCCTTAGGGAAAATCAACTATTGCGGTTGTACTCATGATAGGATTTTCAAGAAAGTTCTTCAAATGTCCATCGATCTTACCTAGCAGATGACGAAAATGAGATATATATATATATATATATATATATATATATATATATATATCAAGAGGTCTCAAGTTATGTTTAATCGTTAAACTCGATATTTAGTCGTTTTAGATCGTTGTAGATATAGATATATCTATCTATATATTTGTCTGTTACCGCTCTAGAGGTCGCAATTTTTGTCTTATCGTTACCAAACTTGATATATTGTCGTTTTATGCAAAAAGAATGATCAAGTTCGTTAACGGCTGAAATCGGACAAGGGGGTGGGGGAGTTTGGAATGAGAGAATTTTTTAAAATTCTTAATGTCTTCATTAATATGCGTCGGATCGAAAAATTGTATAGAGCCCATATTATTGCAAATGTAATGTTCTATAAATGTTGTTATGTAAATTTTCTCACTATTTTGATTATTAACTGAGATATTTGCATTTTTTAGTTTTCGGTCTTCAGTAAACCCCCACTCATACTCATCTCATATTAACATTATTCTATTATGTTATGAAGCACTTTATTTGAAGCTCAAATACCATATATTGTTCTCATTGATCTTTTAAGTTTTGAAATAAATCCAAATACGTGGCGCGCGTGGGAAATCTACTTAGTTAACGTAGCCCATGAGTGACGGACTTTTATTTAAAAAGAACGATCAAGTTCGTTAATGGCTGAAATCGGACCAGTGGGAAGGGGGTTTAAAGGGAGAATTTCGAAAATTCTAAATATCTCTGTTATTATGCGTCGGATCGAAATTTTGTATAGAATCAATCTTATTACAAGTGTAGTGTTCTGTGTTGTTATGTAGGTTGTTTTATTTTCTTGTTTATTAACCGAGATATTTGCCGTTTTTATTTTTCAGCCTTCAGTAAACACCCACTCCTACTCATATCACATAAACAATACTCTGTTATATAATGAAACACTTTATTTGAAACCTAAATAGAACATATTGTTCTCATTGAACTTTTACTTTCTCTGATGAATTCAAAAACGTAGCGTAAGTGGGAAATCTGCTTAGTCAACACAGCACCTGCGTGACAGACTTTTTAGCTTACTGACATTAGTAGTAGATGCACCCTCGTCTTAATCCGCACGGCTAACGTATGTATATAATTACAATATTATACTCCAATTAATCCATTCCATTCTATTATTTATAAGTATATCTCATCATGTTGTAATTGTACATATATATTTAAGAAAAGTCCTTTGGTGGTAGGTCAATAAAATTCTATCTGTCTTTCTGGGGGAGTGTTTCATGTTCCTTGAAAACCCCTTGAAGAGTTTAAAGACCTCGGGTATTTTTAAAATCATTCAATTACTACAAGTTCCGCTCTCGCTTGAAGGAAATCCTCTTGCTTCTTCTCAAAGCTTTCTTTTATATTCATTTTTTTTTTTTTTTCATTTCAATTCATCTTTCTAAAAGATTCGAAACACCGAGCGAATGTAATTCACAAGACCGTAATTTTGGTTACGCTATGGGAGAATACTTAGAAGTGAATAATTAATGTAAGGTTTTATTGATGTGTAAAGAAAATAGAAAATAATTTCAAACATTTTTATCATTCTTATAAGTATTGTATAGATTTTTGATGCCAAAATTCAAAATATTAATTTATGTCCATTCAGGTTAATATAATTATAATATTTTATCTTTAAGAAGTATATAGTATGTTAATTATAGACATAATATTTTGGTGTGCTGGAAGCGACTGGAGAAAAGATGAAGAAAATGAAATATATATGGACTTATTATGTAAACCATTTACTGAAGCATTTTAACTTTCAATTTTACTTCTTATACCTTCAAATAATCGGGGGAAATAGAAATAACTGGTTATCTGGTCTATAATAGGGGTTATTTGTTACTTATTAATTTCTTCGTATAACTTTCGAAGAAACTTATGAATACATTTACTGCGAATATATAGGCCTTTTTCGAAAGGAAAGAGCCTACATCAATATAGGTAAATGCAAATCTAGCTAGTTCTTAGAAAGTAACATTTTAGTTACCAGCCTCAAACCGTTTTCAAATTAAGTTATTTCACACGTACGCTAAAATCCTTGGAGATATTACTTTTTTTAAAAGTTAATAGTTGATAAAAATTATTTTATGCTATAAGCGAATGCCGTACGTTTGCACAGTTTCATTAATATCTCAAATTGTAAAGAATAGCGAGTTCGTTTCGCACCTTGGCAATAGAAATTTATTTAGTCACGAACTTCATTAAATATTTGTAGTCCCACTTCTATTTACCAATTTGCCATGAAAATTTTTAGGCAACTTCCAGGCGGACCGGTATTTAGTGAAATAAAGAATATCCTTCATTTTCTTAGACATACTTGAAGGCTTACATTTGTTCATTAAATATGAAATGAAAGCTCTATGTTTTAGGCATTTTATTATATTAGTTCACTTTAAAATATCTGTCCAACCTTAGAATTAATGTTGGAGAAATCCCCGCAAAAAGGTCATTACAGAACTATTTGATATAATATTAAAATGTATTCATTTTTAATTACATACAATGATTCCAAAATCACGATCTCAGATAAATCATTCCCAGAGGAGTTCCGTTAAAAGATTTTGGTTTAGAACAACAATTAACATTATATAATATAAATGCTGTTGACACATCTGACGCATGCTGTAGCCATACATACATGATCATATCCTTAAAAAATATGATATTTTCATGAAACATAAAAAAAAATTGATCATGGCTCGATTTCAGTAATCTAGAAGAAAATAAGCTTTGCGAGACATAGAAGGATCTGTCAAACATCGATTTTTTTTTTAAACATGTCACTAGTGAACATGAAATATTTCTGACCTGATTAAGAATTGGTCACACATAAATAACTCAATTTTTTTTTGTTCTCTTTATCCAGCTTATCTGCTTTAACTGCCTTGTTACATAGACTTTAAAAAAAGTTGTGTCTGTCTGACAGAGTAGACAACCGAGGCTAGAAAAAGCTAAATATGAATGGCATTTCCTAGCGTTGAAACTTTATAACTTACTTTCTAATCTAATCCCATAAAACCAGTATTCAGGACTTGCAATACACTACTTCTTGTTAGACATATTTTCACTTAATACCATTAATATGACCAACACAATCAATGTGAAGTTCTAGAAGGCAGCTCTTAACCGAAATGCAGATGTTAGATTTTTTAGAAAAGATTCATCAAATAATAATAAATGGAGGTGAGCAAACTATAGTTTTTGTACTCATAAACCACAAGTTTGATTATTCCTGTTGTGACAAGGTGGTTAATATCTGGTCTAACACATAAATAGCAGCAAATGACTTTTTTTCATCTAGAGATATCGGCTATGGTCTCATCTTAGGCATTTACAAAAATGACACTTGTCTAGATATAGAGGATTAACACACGCGTTTTTTTCTCTTTATTTTAGACGCTTATTGTTAACAAATCAAATACGAGTTTCATTCAACTCTCTTGTTATAGAAATTGGCGTAAATAACAATTAAAATGAAACACCTCAATTTAAAAAGAAAATTTCAGAATCCGGTAAGGTGATAATTAAATTTTACGAAGTTATATTTCTTTTGGTATCTTAAACAAAACGCCAATTTCCCACAAATATTTATTATAGCGCTTTCAAGGCATAAGCATCATCTTCTGAGCTTAAAAAAAATGACTCAACCATATTATCGAAATGAAAATATTTACAGTAGTCTCAAGTACTCAGTAGAATAGTTGTGAACGGATTCTAAAAAGACATATCTTGTGATAAGAATACAATAAATAGATTATATAAGTTGAAAAATGTAAAAAGTATCCAAAATTAATCAAAATTCAAACCCACACTTATATACATAAGTACACAATTAATACTCTAAAATAAGTAATATAATCAAAAATCAAAAAACCTACACAAATATTCATGTACGTAAGAACACAATGCATTTGCTAAAATTAATAATATAATTTTCATAAATATATAAGAAGAAGGAAAGCTAATTTTTGAAATTTTACTAACTAAGGAATACAATATTTCTAATAGAATTATACGGCACACATAAGTGCTATTCCCGTTCAGTTTGGTGTTCACTAACGTCCACTTCAACTGAGGACGAGTTATCTACAGCGTGTCATCCTATTCTAGCCAAGAGTAGACTAATGCTTTATTTAGTCACTTTATAAATGCTGTAGCCTACACTGGAATCTTTTTTTATCAAGACGATTATGGCCAACGATTTAACGCACGAAGATATCCTAAGTCCATCCCATTATATCACTTACTTTTAAACATTTCCTAACGCTTAACAACAAATTATGGTTACATTGTGCAACATACAATAAAAACGTCGTATTTGTATACTGTGCCGTTTGCTATAAATGACTAAAACGAACCGTTGCTAACGACCTGTGTTTTACTGCAGAAACTGGCAAGAATTACGGTTGGCCAATAATTACTGAGAGGCTATAACAATAATGATTCCTTATGCAAGGCTCCATTATGGCCGGCGGCTCTTTAATGGAAGCGGAATCTGTAATAAATGCTCCTTGCTGCTAATTGCGCATCTGGAGGCTACTACTTTCCATTATAAAATGTAAATTATTTTCCCCATATAGCAGGAGTAAATCCTAGATATCAAGGATTCTCTTATAGTTTTCTCCAGAGATGCTGGGCAGTAGTGGAACCAATCCATCGGGATCAATAACTACGTCCACGTGCTTTAATTCATGCAACTTGCACTTTCAGAGTCGGAGCTCCATCATCAGTGCCTGCCGGCAAACAAAAATCTTAAGACAAAATAACAAACATAAAATAGTCACCAGTATAAAAACAGTCACAAAACAATAAAAAACAAACATGTAAATAATAAAAACCAATAGAAACTTTAAAAAATAGACAACCAATGAATATGAAAACCTGTTGTTGTTTTTTTGTTTTTACATTATTGACCATGCTTTTTTTGTTATTTTGTCTTAAGGTTTGTGATGTCAGGAGACTCATGGAGCTCTGACTCTGAAAGTGCACTTTCCATAAATTAAAGCACTAGAGGACGAAACCATTTTATTGATCCTGATTGTCAATGTCTTGTAAATTTGTTGTTCTAGAAGTAATCATCACCACTTCCGCAGATATTGGAGACTGATTCACACATGAAATAATTCTAACAAACGTTCCTCTTTAGCATTTTCACCATTTTAAAAGACTATCCTTTCTTCCTTTCAATCGTAAAGGACAATTACATATTCTTATTAAATTTGAATATATGAATTTTAACTTTTTTAGACAATTTCATTCATCTTTATCGCTTCATCGTGTCTAGTCTGCTCTCTTTCCAAAATGTGTCACCATGAAACCATTGTCGGTATGATCTTCAAATTATTTTTCATAGGGTATCTTTTAAATAATAGATATTATTTCCGTAATATCCACATGATGTAAATATAAACGGTCAAAGTTGAAATTTCAGCCTTCTCTACTATCTTTCGTATAGCTTTTCTAATTTGAGTAGCGTTAATTAACCACTTTTCTGAACATCTATTTTTAATTCGTAAGAAAGTGATAGCACAGGTAATTTAATGAGGACAGAGCAGTCTCAGTGTTTCACAATTTTTATTTTTGATTTTACGAAACTGCTTTCTAAAACTCAAACTACGAGTATATCAGAAGCTTCTGATAAATAATAAATTCATGATTAACAATTATACAATTTTTACATTTATCAAGTAAAAAAGGTTTATCAATTTTACTTAGTAAAATTATATATCCTATTATTTATAAATTATTAATATAAGTATAAAATTAATTATTGAGCTTTGAATCTACTGTGATTATAGTGTCTTGCTAGTTGTTACTCATAATAGCCTCTTGCGATTCCTGGAGAATGTTCAGGTAGGAAAGTCCAGAGGCGAGAACAATAAGAATTTAATTACCTGTCCGTGTAAAAAACTGAATTAGCATGTGCGTCGTTCCCAGTGTAATGAGCGCTCAAAGGGACTTGTCAACCTTAATGGAAGCATGGCCAAACTTCACCTAAACCATTTAGAAATATCACACTTTTGAAGTTACATTTGAACATTTTTTTTTCTTTTTGTAAATATTTATGTAATCATTAAAACTACTTTTTTGCTCATTTGTAATTCGTAGTAAATAAAATATCATTTTAAAATATATTATATAAACGTGCTATAGACTATTCGCAATTAAATTTATTTTGTATATTCATTTAATGTTTTATTTAATAATAAATAATAATAATATTCCTTCATGCTTCATTTATGTCGTTTGTTCGTTGCATTTTATATATTATTTACCGCATTCGTGTGGACTTAAATATTATTTTATTATCCAGATTCTTGTAATATTGGAATTAATCTGATGAGGAATGGGAGTTATAATTCAAAATATTTACCTTACATAGACTCGCAAATTAAACATTGGTTGAATTTAACTTTAATTGATTTGCTTTTTTTTTTGTTTTTTTATTTATTTATTTTTCATTTCATTTGTTAATTATCTTACTTATTTTAATTTTTTATATTATTATTATTCTTTTTATATTACATTTCATTAGATGGTTGATCAATGTGTATTATATTGTTAAAGAAAAATGTATTTAAACATAACCATACATGAAATATGCTATGTGGCAATGGAACATGTATTCAAATAAATAACTACTCATAGGGTTACTATGGGGAGAAAAAATAATATATTTAACTAGGTATGTTAGATTCCCCAATGGGGAAACCGCTGTTACCGCACTTGACGTGGAAGGAACTATTACTAGGAACTAGATAACTTTTTCATTTTGATGTTTGATATATATATATATATATATATATGTGTGTGTGTGTGTGTGTATATGTACATTAGGAAAGGAAAGCCCATTGGGGTAGTTTTTGAATGAAACCTTAATTAAATGGCCTTTGTTCTTCTTTCTTTATGTTTAACATCCTTTTGACGATCACTCAAGAGTCTATTCAAGGACTTGTGTATAATTTTAGCCATAATCCTAACAAAGTTGGTTCCCCTAGCCACCCTCTTCTCTTCAATATTCCTTGAATGCTGCTTCATTCTCTTTTGTAGTGCACCTATATATCCACAATCATCGACATTTCACTGTTGACAGTGTATGGAGTCCTATTGTTCAGTGTGTCCTAACATAAATTAAATTGAGAGGAATGTAACGTTGAAATGGCGCGCTTCATTATCCAGCATGTAAAATTTAGTAGCTCCTGCAGGTGGTATATTTTAACCACAATATTGCTCCTCTGAAAATATTCGTTCCTGCAAATATCTCGCACACTGTTATGCTGTAATAAACCGACTGGAAAGTTAATTTCCCCAGTATTTTCCTACTCTCATCGCAGGCACTAATGACTTTTAATGGGTATTCTTTATAAGATCAATTTTAACAGATTTCCCCAAAGGGAAATTAGCTATTGAGCTTGTACTCGAAATTCGAAAAGTTTCTTCAAATGTTCGTCGATCCTACCTTTGAGTTGAAGAAAATGGGTTTTTGAGTTGGTATTCTGGCAGGTGGAAGTGACTTCTATTGTATGGAGGACATTTTATATGTTATTAACATATAAATTTAAGTATAATAACATAATTTATAAATATAATAACATTTTATATGTTATTTAGTCCTACGAAAAATAAGTTTTTTGTTATATGTGCCTACGTATTTTAATAGAAATTTGAACTATTATTTTGTGTGTCAACAGGGCACTGACGATGATGCACTGCATCGAAATCGCTTTGCCGTTTCAATAAATTATTATAGTGGAAGCGTAGCCAACAATTTTTTCATCCTACATACAATAAAATGGATTTCGTTCAAAATTTTATATATGCATATATATTTGTCTGTTACCACTGTAGCGATCGCTATTTTTGTTTGATCGTATGTTAGCGTTTAATGTAAAACTAAAGATCGAGTAAGTTGAGGACTCAAATCGGAACAGGGAGGGGAATTTTTTAAAAGGGAAGAAAATTTGAAAGTAATTACCTTACTATAAGTCAGATCGAAACATTATATAGAACAAATCTTATTGCAAAAGTAATGTTCCATAAATGATGTTATACCCATTTTTTTCTCTACCTTGAACATTAACGGAGGTATTTCCATTATATATATATATATATATATATATATATATATATATATATATATATATATAAACGTTTCAGTGTATACATGAGTTTCATTTCACTATATAAGTACAAATTACGCGTGATTATCATAATTAAAATTTTTTTTTTTTTAAATTAAAAACTGTTTTTAAATATATACATCTACTTGTTGCACAAGAATAAAATAATTAAGAAGACTTGAATTTAAAATGTTTATAAGGAAATTTTTTGACTATTGTATGTTGTTATTTATGAAGGCTACTATCTGCTACTAAGAGTAATTGGGATAGGTTATCTACAAGCTATCACCTTTTTCTAGCCAGGGTGGGACTAAGGATTCTATTTAATGAGTTCGTCACTACATAAATTCCTATTGCCCAGTTGGGAATCGAACTAACTGCTCTAGGTGTACCTTATGCTAAATTTGGACCAGAGCCTTAATTTTAATTGGGACCCAGGTTAACCATATATTTAAAGCGTAGGAGTTTTTTTACAATTTGTATCACATAAATGGTTCTTCATTTATATATTAATTTAGTGTGAATCGCGCGAATCGCTAGACTCTTAAATAAATGTATTATTCTTCCATTTATTTATACAGGAGCACCCGCAACTAGGCGATTTGACTCAAAGTTTAACAATGTAAAATAAAAATAAAACTGATCCTACAAATAAAACATTAAACACAGTGACGGACTATTTATTGTAGATCATAGTTTTAATGCATCTTTATTTTATTTATTTGGTTTGGGCCCCGTAGCGATGTTGATTGGCATAATTACAATAATATATTTACTCCTTCATGTAGTTATAAAAGGGATTTTTAGAGGCAAGTAGTGAGTAAGACAGAAAAAAAAGACTATATTACATTCGAATAATTTGGAGTATGTAAAAGAAATTTTTGCCCAATCTGGGTGTTAATAAATAACAAATAAATCAAATTCTAACCTTGTATTAGTAATGCTTCCTTAACTTTTGCCTTTTTCGAAAGAAGAATATTAGCGGCCGAAAAGTTCCAACGAACAGGGCCAAAGAGGAAAAAAAGATTGTTTCCTCGGGATGGGAATAGTGCAATCTCGTGTTGAACTATGAGGAGAAGGAGGGAGGGGGTAGACAAGCACTGTGCTTTAGATAGGAGATGCATTAGGAAGGTTCCTCCCTTCAGACTTTATTGATGCCCAATGCTTCTCTCTCTCTCTCTTGCTTTCTCTCTCTCTCTCTTTGATAAGCCTTATCACTTGGGATAGGGAATACCTTTGTCCAACTGTTGTCCTACTTACCCCCAACAACCTAATCATCCTCAGAAACCGTTTAACATCTTGGTATTTCCTTCAAGTTTTATTCAACGCTCTTAGACGTTCCGACATTTTGAGCAGCGCATTTATAATAAATATAATTAGGGTATTTGAATCAGAAAAATACTAAGTACCACAAATAAATCGAAAAAAAATACATTTTCATAGAAAAAGTATCGCATAAATATTTCTCTTCATTATTGAAAGGAAAATCAAATTATTAATATCCACTCACTTTATTCTGAATACATAATTGCGATGATTGTTAAAACAAGATTCTACCTCATATGTTATATCGAGTATTCACACATTCTGTTTAGTTGTATCTATTATAATTACAATCGAGAAATTATTGTACAATGCAACTGTGTAACAGTAATAATTGGAAAGTCTAATAAATTATGAATAGAATTATTTCCTTTCGATTTAATGAGAGTATAAACAAGTATATCAGAGCTGGTTTCTGGAGGCTCTACCATTTTCAGTTTGTCTTGACGTGGCTCGGTTTGAAAGTGATGGTACTTGGTATGTTTGGTAGCACTTCTGCAAGGTAGGGGAGTACTTATTTAGGATTGTTCACTTTGTATTTTGCAATATCTGCTTAAGTATTTGCGTTAATTAAGTAGATTTATTACTTTGGGTTGTCTACTAGAAATCCGTGACACATTTGCAAAGGTCAAACCGAGATAAAGTACCGTCACTGGTGTGATAATCAGACTACGGCGTAAAACTATCAGTTATAAAACTCAATCCTATATTAACTTTTTATTAGAACCATTTTAGAAGTCTTATGTACTTAATATCAATAGATAAATAAATGTATTTCTATTGTTTCCTTTCTCATTCCAAATAATTTTAATATTCTAAACAAACTATGACAAAGGGTGACCCAGGAGACAGAGAGTTAGTTTTCATTAACCTATTATCAGCATATTATTCTTCTAGCCGTTTTCGAAGATAATATATACTTTACAATAACCCCATTATCAGAGACTAATATATTTCTCTTATAAACCAAATTCATATCTTTAACCTTTTAAAAATACAATTATTTGCCGTTCTAAATTGAAGTATATGTCATCAGTGATAAACGAAAGATATTACTTAGTATAATTTACTATAATCTGATAGTTTGTTTAAAAATAGCAATACAACTATGAATTCTGGTACTTTAAATTGGAGTTTTTCGTAAATTTGGTTTGTGGAACCTCTACAAATTAATCAGCAACTCATAATTAACCACTGCTATTTAAATAAATTATAATTTAACATTCTACTTATGCTTTACATCTAGAATTTTTAGAATTTAAAAATAATATGATTAATGAATGTTGATTATAATTATGGTAACGGATTCTAACTATGATTTTCCTAATATGTATATATATATATATATATATATATATATATATATATATATATATATATTAAAATAAAAATGGATTGCTTAGGTAATTAAAAATTAATTGTTTAGCTGAAATTACCTTGGAGGTTTGTTTGCTTTTGACCAGAGTTATATATTGCAGCTGTTACTGTTTTAAGAGTGACAGACACTCTGTATCAAAGCCCATTAATAATATCGTTCAGATATACTGTAAAAAAAAAAAAAAAAAAAAATTGTAATTTTATAGTGACATAAAAGCCATTAGAAGTTATCCCGTTATGGTGGAAACTGTAAATTTAGCCCGCTTATAGTGTATTTAGAGAGGCCAAAGCTCCAGAGCTACGAGAGATAGGCGTCCTTGCTATTTTTATCTGGTCGTAAAACTTTGGTGACGGGAAGCCGGCGTAAAGTACAATGAAAAATATGCGGCTAAACACAGCCGCTGTATTCCTACTTTCAGTCCGTGTCTCATCAATTCCTTTTACCCTCTATTAGCCTATTTTTTTTTCTTTTTTTGCATTAACCTAAATCTTTTACAGCCCAATTGGAGTAGGTATAATAACCCACTTTCAGGGCTTTCTATATTATCATATCCCTCCCCCCACGACGAATAATGTATTAAAGTATGATATTTCTAATTTGAATATTGATAAAAAATAATTTTAAGATGCAAGTGGTAAGTTTTAATTATTCATGTTTAGTTGCTAAACGTTTCGACTGTTTTAAGGCGTCATTTTCAGAGTTTATAAGCAGCTTTTGCTCGTTCTATTTTTACTTCTTTGTAAGAAGTAAACGAATTGTATTCGTGAAAATCGCTTCGACCCTCTTGCGACCCAGTTAGCTTGATTCGGCAAAGATACGTTTCTTGCATGACTCAAAAAAGGCTAGCTTTAGAATGTTGTAATTTCATATTTAAGACTGGTGTAGCGTTTAGTTGTTTGACTTCCCTTTTGACCGAAATGGACTAAGAAGGAGGGGAGCTTAGAGGTGGACGAAAATAAAATATTGCAAATTTCTAATTACATATTCCAGATCCATAAAACTTTATAGGACCTTTTTTGTTTGAAATAAACTAATCTATAATTATGTTCTACGACATTTTGCGATCCGATTCATTGGAACGAAGATATCGTATTTAACTTTCATAAGAAATCATTTTAAATGAGGTGTGACCAAACATTGTGGATATTTAATATTATAGGAGTTACAAGGAACTCATGTGTTGGCCACATCTGATTTTTTTTATTTTAAATCTGAGACCAAATTCTACGAAGATAGTTCTACTTTTGCTGAACTCTCTTCTATTTTAACGGGGTTTCGTGGGAAGTTAAGGCTGTGAAATAGAACTCTCGGTGTGAGGTCCATAATAACGAAGATGTTTGCATTAAATAAATTGAACTTAAGTTATAAATTACATGATGAAATACCGAATTTCGTAAAGATCAAATAAAAATTATGGTCGGTAGAGTATTACTTATGTATATATGACTTTAACGGATCAACGGAAAAAAGTTTCGAAAAATTGCACCATGTGGTAACCTAAATAGAAAATATTTCTCGAGGGATATCCCCTGAAACCCCTGTAATTATGAACACTTATATTTTGCTCTTTTTAAATTGAAGTAACAAATAAATATTTAAAGAGTCGTTGACAGAGAGGCTTAATGATTATACCTCCTGAGTGCTTAAGAATAACGTCACAGTTTTTTAATTGCAGTTCAAATGAAAGAGGATTTAACTCATTTGTACGGGCTTAAATGAAACGTAGTCATTAATGTTTTAAATCGCTCTTAGTTGCTCCCTTTTACAGATAATGACGAATTCTAATTATGTTCATTATTAATATATATAAATACGAGTATATTAGATGGAAAAATAAGCGTGTGTGTGTGAACATATTGTAAATCTTTTATTGTTCTTTAAGGAGCATGGCTTGTTGAATTTTTTTTTGCAATTTTGCAACTATTTTTTTTTTTTTTTTTTTTTTTTTTTTTTTTTTTTTTTTTAATGCCCTATACAATCTGGAATATGAGTGTCATATACCTTAAATTAACTTTTAATATTATTTTTAATTGCCACTTCAATAATCTCTCATCTTTCTGGTTTACGTGTCATGTCTAATACATCTGCAAATTGCAATGTGTTAACGAGTCTCTTATCGTTGATCAGGACTTAAGTATTCAACTAAATCGAGCCCTAAATTTTTAGAAGCAGCCGAGCTCAGTCATTCTTATTACAATTTATACTAAATATTTTACGTAGCATATTTAATTTTCAAATTGAAACTCAGTAAATTTATTGGCATAAATGACTCATAATCCGTGCTATTGTTGATTTTTATTGTTTTATAGAACTAGCAGATGTAACTTCATTGTTCAATGAGAAGATTTAAACTTATCTGGGTCATGTTTTGCGTGTTGATTACAACTAAACCAACAATTAGAATTAGGCCAGACAGAAAATCTCAGTAATGAAATTTACTAATCTCAAATATTCTCAACAAAAAAGGTTACTTAAATTCAAAACGAATACTGGAAATGAACTACGGTTTTTTATAAATAGTGAATAGAAGTTTTCATCATGACATTTTTTTTCCATGACCTTTCTTAATGAAATAGTGACCTTTAACTGGTCAAACCCAAGTATAAATATATATTTATGGAAGAAGAGAAATGAATTTTCATAAATTACAAGTACGTTGGACATACTGTTTTTGATTTGCCCATGTTTCTTCCATGAATCTGGCGAAGGGAGTTGATGTTTTACTTCTTAATCTCTTTTATTGTTGGAAATTCATATATTTCTTTTATTTTTATTCATTCGTTATATACACTCAACCGCAAAAAAAACAAAACCGGACACTTAGATTTAGTCTTATAATTTTGTTAAATACTTAATATATATGTATATTAATATTTTTAATTAAAATAATTGGTTAATCTATAGGTTATTTAAACAAAATCTGCCAAAAGTGAATAATTTTTATTGATTATTTACACAAAAATACAAAATAAAAAAAAAAGATAAATTAACATATTTAAAAAAAAAATTATTCTTCATTTTTATTACAGTGAATGGTAGACTTCGCTACCCCAAGCGTTTCGGCAATGTAACATAAGCTCCGGCCTTCCATCTAAGTTTGAAAGACCCATTATTCTGGACCGAAATAAAAATAAAACATTAATTAAAGAAAATGCTTGGTTGATAATTAAAGATGTTTAAATGTGCGAAAAACTACTTACAGTTTAGAATAGATCAACTTCACGACAAATAAATCTAATCTGAGTTTTATCTAATTGTTTACTAATCCTGAAGGGATTAGTTCAATGGACTCTAAATTCTCTGTAATAACTAGAATACCCAAATAAAGAAAATTGCTGAAAATTAGCTTTTAATACGACAAAAATGAAGTGTCCGGGGTTTTTTTTTTTTTTTTTTTTGCGGTTGAGTGTATTATTTTCAACAATATATAAATATTACAAGCAAATGATATATATGATAATAATAATTGACTTGGAGTGGGAAGTTGTCCATTACCAATACCCACAGTGGAATGGACATTGGATTTTACCATATTAGAGTTTTAGTTTTCACTACACAAGAAGATCCACTTCTTCCATCTTGAGTTCTCTGGAATATGGGTAGAATATGAGAATTATTCAACTAAAGGACCAGGAAGTGCGGGAAGGATAGAATAGAATATATGATATCGCGGTTTAAAAATTTATATAGAAATCTAATCGAAGTTTTAAGAATTATGATCTGAATGACAGAATGGCCGCCTCAGTATAAATACATCTGTTTCCTTTATAAAAAATGTAGCTATGTATTAAAATATATAGACCGATAAGTAAATAGATATTGATCTACTTAAAAGATATTTAAATAGATTATTACTTCCCACGTTAATAGGTTAGTAGCTGGCCTTGATATTTATAAGTGCCCGAAACTTTGTTTATAACGTATGCTAAAGATACTGCACTGTATTTCGAATACATTAATGAAACATACATTTAGTTGAAGGAGCATGCATTTTAAGCAAGGGAGATTATGTTACATTTGTTTTGTTTTTTTATCACCTGATCCCAGTTAGGCACATCTCTTGGGCTAAAAGGTTTCACATGTTCATTATTAAAACTCATTAACGAAGATGTCGGTATTCGGACCCGACAAAAAATGTAGTGTACATTATTTTGTAAGGTTTAATGTTCCAATATATTTTCGTAACTATTGGTATGGTTTTCTAGGGTTTCTGTTATTATTAATCAATTATATAACTTTCATGATCGTAACCGTAATTTTTCTTAACAGTTCAAGCCCACACATTCGAAATAGCATTGTACTTTTTATTTATGCTACACACCAGAAATTATAATTTTTATTTTCGTTTTTTATTTTTTGTAGAACTTTCTTTCCATAATTTTTAACTTCTATTTTGTAATGTTTTTTAGCACATTTACATTAAAGGAAATCGGCTGTTGAGGTCGTACTCATGACCCCATTTCTGAATTATTTCCTTCAAATGCCCATTGACCCTACCTCAGAGATGATGTCCAGTCATACATTTATATTTGGAGGATTCAATTTTTCTTTGATCCTCACCAAATGCCATAATTTTTATCCGAAATTAAAGTTCATTAATGATGGGAATCCTGCCAAGAAGACGTGAAGAATGTAATACTTCAAATGTTATCATTATTATTACTATAACCGAAGAATTTTATATTGCTAATATTGTTTATAATGTAGTGTAAAAACGGAGTTATTTTTATTTTGCATTTTCGGTAATCTAGTATAAAATTATCCGCAAATTATTTTCTGTATTATATCACTAAATATCATATCTCCGGCGCAAATTTCAAGATCTTTTTATGTAGGGTTCCTAGAAAGGATCAAATAGAGACCTGTTAGATATATATATATATATATATATATATATATATATATATATATATATATATATATATATATATATGCTTTCTTTAGGTAGCCCCTGCGTGGTGGACCATCTTTTCTCTATACATTATGTATTAATATTTACAGATGATTTTTTTTTTACAGAAATGTGTAAAAACGTAGGTGGGACTATCACCCGTCTTATAAAATCTTGTCTAGAACATAACACCTTAAAAATGGTTATATATTACATTCTGTGTACAAACGAGAGGGTGGCGTGTGATAAATTGTCACGCGGGATAGACCAAGAAGAAAAATGGATCTGGATGGCATATTTCTTGTCTCTGAGCAAAATTGGGAGTTCTTATTCTCTCTTATCGTACTTACTCTATCGACTAGTTATCATACGTTTATCGCATTACTAAGTGAGCTTTTTGCACCACATTATTTAATTTGACTTTTTCATAATAATAAGGAATTATTTAAATTATTTTGAAACACCTCCAATATTTTCAAGAAATGTAAAAAAAAAAGCTACATGAAGTAACTTGTTTAATGATCTATGTATCCCGTCTATGTCTGTTACCAGTTCAATTTTTTGGTACACCAGAAATATGTTAAAATCATTAAATATAAACCTTAATAAATTTATTTATAAAATCAATACCAACTGGTTCGATAAAACCAAAATAAATTGTAGAAGAACATTGACACTGACCTGTGTATGCTTGGTGATATTTATTTTATAATTGAGGAATAATATTGTTGTAAATTCACGTTTGTCGTAATGTAAATAGTCTATGAACAGTTTTCTATATTCATAATCAAGAAAATAGTATAAATTATACCAAGTTAAATTACATATTGTTTTGTGAAAACTGGATCATTAAATACGAACCAATCGAAGAAATATGCTTATTTTCATCAATTTTCATTGGAAAGGTCTTTGTTTTCTTTTGTATTAAATTAATGTCTACTTTATATGCAACTGGTGACCACAACGGGTTATCTACATGTTATCGCCCTTTTCCTGCCAGAGTGAATCTATGATGAAATAAATTCTCTTTATACGCCAAAAGAAATGTCCGTCTATTACAATTGTGCTCATTAACCGAGATTAAGTTTCCTTTTTTTCTATTTTTAGGTCTTGGTCAAAATAATTCCCAAAACTCCAAAACATAAAAGTTAGATGAAAGGGTAGTTCCAATGAAAACTCCTTTTACAAGAGGTCGCTCGGCTGAGTTGACGCAACCTGCCTGTCAGACATCGTGAATGTATCCAAGGTTTTGTGTTGAGGCATGGTAATGAGGTAGAATTATTCACGCCTCGTACGATCTGCACAGATTAATTAGAGGCAGAATGACTGAGATTAAACAAAGCTATGTTGCAGAATGGTTGGTTGCTTCTTTTCATTTTTTTTTTTTGGTAATCATTTTTTTTTTTCGACGCCCACATTGTATGAAGAAAATTGTATTGTTAGAAATTCTTAATTTGAGTATCCATTCGTAGGCTTCGCATAAATATTTTATAATATGGAATAAATGTTTTCCAATAATAGTTTTATTATGAAAGTTAACAATTGGGCTTTTGTATGTCCAAAATTAAAAGTCCATCAAGCAGGGGCTACGTAAACTAAGCAGATTTCCCAAGTGAAGTTTTGTAATAGAGAAATATGCATACTCGTAACAGTAGCAGAGCCGAACAGTAACGGAAACGGCCGAATCAGCTTTCGACGGATTCTCGAATAGAACCAACATTAGCCGATCTCACCTCGCCCGTTATCCGCATACATTTAATAAAAATGCAAATATCTCGTTTAATATTCAAGATAGGGAATAAAAGTACATAACAATATTAATAGTAAATTTAGTTTGCAATAAGATTGGTTCTATGAAAGTTTTCTATCCGACTTATAATAACCGAGATATTTCGAATTTTCGAAATTCCTCCTCCCACTGGTCCGATTTCACCCCTAACGAACTTGATCTTTCTATTTACATAAAACGATTAAATGCCGAGTTTGGTCACGATTAAACAAAAGTTCGACTGCTAGAGTGTTAACAAACAAACATATATTATATATATATATATATATATATATATATATATATATATATAGTTTTGAACGGACCTCATTTTCGTCATCTCCTGGGTAGAATCGATGAGAATTTGAGGCCATTTTTCGAAAATCCCTCAAGGGAAATCTGCTAATAGTATTTAACGTTACTTTAATCTTATTTGATACTTCCATTCATCTGCAAATGGTTATTAAACTCCTCACTCCTGAGAGAGATGTAAAGGACTATTATAACATTATTGATGAATTTGTTGGCTTTGAGGATAATTAACCCTTTTGAAGTATGGTATAAAACATTGTCCATTGACAACTTTCCTAATATAAATATTGGAGGAATTAATGAAGATTTTTTATCATTTAAATTTCATGACCAGAGATCATCCAGAATTCTGGATTAATCTTTGTTGTAAGCCAATGACTGTAGAATATGAAGGGGAACATTTACGGCTATCTTTAAGGAAGAATTTCAGTTCACCGGATCGTTACTCGGGTGCGTTACTGTCACGATTTCAATGGAGTTGCCTCAGATTAAGAGGTGCAACTGCCTCATCATGTCTTCTGGCGGTGATTTCTTTTACTCTCTCCCCGGCGTTCTGGCAGCAGACAATACCCTCTGCTGGACTGCATTTAGTGGGGATGAAGTCCGGTAGTATTAGTACTGAAGACATTTCATTTCAGGTTCAACAAGTTAGATGAGGCTTGTTGAGGAGGTTAATCGCCCAACCATTTATAAACACTAGATAACGACTCCAACGGATTTGGTACAATTGTAACCAAAATATTATGTCGAAGTCAACTTTGCATAAAGTAGTCCATCTTAACTTATTGACTTTAAACAGATCGAGGGCTACTCAAACCGTGCTAATGGAAGTTTATGTGGTGGTAACCGTAAAGTTAGCAAGACTTGCTTAACATTGCTTAAGTTTTGTTAGGGAATCATGCTATTTGAGGACGTATATGTGTGATATGAAATGTAATATATTCTCCGTGAGGGAATACGTTTGTCCCTCACGGTTTATCTCCAGAGCAACCGCGGGCAAACAGTCGATGGCCTGACAACTCCGCAGGTGTCTTCCCCACCTGTCCTTGCTTCTCTACATAAAACTTGCAATACAAAATATTGTTCTGCAACCAGTCTCAACAAGTTACAGTCACTTAATTTTATGTTCTTTGCAAGAGTTTTCATCATTCAATAATCCTGATATATATATATATATATATATATATATATATATATATATATATAGATATATATATATCGTAATAAAGTGGTACAGATAGTCAGAACGTCAGCATCTGACAGCCTTGAGCAGTGACTGCTTCAACTGATGATTGTTAAAAATAGCATTCTCTCAGACCTGTGTAGACTGAGAGACTAGTTACAACATTTTGGAGAAGAAAATTCTTTATCACATTTCGGGGTGGGCAACATCGCCACGAGAACACCCAGCTCAAATTTCATCCTTAAAATCTCTTTTGGCTCGTTACGAAACTGAATGATGAGAGTTGTGTTAGCCTCTATTATCAAGGGATAATTGATAGCTGAGAAATGATGGCATTTACACTCTAATCCTTTCACAATGTCCGAGTCCGTCTTGAGGGAATTGAGTTTCCTCCGGCGCCTCCCTGGATGTTCAGAATTGGAATCTGCTGACAGACCTTTCACAGAATAAGCCCTGTTACACATTATATAGAGGGCCCATAAAAACAGAACGAAAATTAGAACCCTATCCTAAGTAAATTTATTTAAAGAGTTTGCATCAACGCACTCTCATTCTTCAACGAAAAGTAATAGAACGAAAATGAAAATTACATTGTTCATTTGTATGGACGACAATGCGTCCATCAGAGAAATGAGACGACCTCCAGCCTAACGACTTGTGCCCGTGCCGTGCCTCTTAATATAATCATACAAGTTGGTTTATACTTAGTATATGGCGTGGTCAGTTCTGGCATGTGCCCACGGCAATCAGTCATATGGACCAATGCATCCGTTACTTAATATGATAGAAAGGAAATTTTGTTGGAAAATTTGAATATCTATAAGTTAGTGCATATAAGTTTTTCTACAAACAGATGTAATTATATATTTAAATAATGACTGCCTTATTTTACTATTCAGACAGATATTTAATATTGAATATTGTTACCTATTATAGAAATAATAAACGTTGATTATTAGGGTTCTTTTGGGACTTTGGATTTCATTTAGCGTGTCAATAAATAAATTTCTCTTGCCCACGCAGGAATTTATCCCACGACTCTAGATTTACCAAGTGTAATAAGATCTTCTATTTAACTCACATGGCTATCTGACGCCCATGAGAAAATTAAAACTAATTAAATTTAGGCAAATCGTAAATAACTGTTATCGAAAAGTGACTAATTCAATATGACCATTTATTTATTTATTACAATATACCGCATCTACTATTGTCATGCGTGGTAGTTGGATCTATATTTCTTTGAACAAACGAGCTTCAGTTAAAAAAACAAAATGCCTTTTGATGGCTTCTTCATCGTCTCTAAGGAGTTCTCTTGAGTTCAGTTTAAGATTCAAAGCTCTTCTTGGAAGATTGCATTTTCTACAATAAAGGAGAAGATGTGAGACAGTAAGATGGGCATTACAACAATCGGAGGTTGGTGAGAATAACCCTTTCAATAAATATCTCTGAGATAATTATGTATGTCCAATTCGGATACGGGCAAGAACAACCTCCTCTTTTCGGATTTTCCTACTTGCAGTATTCCATCCCTCAGTAATGTCTTCAATTTATCGCAGTTTGTTATCATGTTTCTTCAACCAGTCTGACTTCCATCTTTGAAATATGAGATTTTGAAACTCTCGATTCCAAACATCTGGGGGGATGAATGTTACTGTTGTTTCATCTTCTCCCAAATCCGCCATTTCCATTACCTTGTAAATCAAAATCTTTCTTCGTAGTCTCGCTTACCTTTCCTAACTTTGTCATTCCTGGTTAGTATTTCTATGCTTATGCTGATGTTACTCACTCACTGACTCATTGTCCTTGTATACTTTCACCTCTGTGGGATTGCGTGTCTAAGGCCCTCGCCACAATCTAACTCCTTACAATAACAATGGGTGGTACTTTTTAATTTTTTTGTCATGTTATATTCATAAGAGTGTGCTTTATTGTATGACTCATCCTTTTATGTTATTACTGTGTGGGCAGATCTTCCAGTTACAAAGATTAATTTCAACCAATAGATTTCTACTTCAAATTAATTTACGATGCTCGTGTGAAAGCTCTTTAGATATTGTATCATTGTTACTCTTAAACTTCCGCCATAATATCAAAAATTGTAATTCACCACTACAAGTAAAACTCTCGTGTTAAAATAATTTTGACGAATCTTTAGTAATATTTTAGCATTTTATGCTCGTTAGGGTTCCTTTTAAAAACACTTGGGTTATGATTCCACCATACTATATTTTGCAATTCTGTTAGTGACGGAATTCTTTAAGTAAATGTCTTAGTCCCACACTGGCTAGAAAAGGGTGGTGGCCTGTAGATAACCCGTCCCAATTAGCCTTAGTTGCAAAAAGTGAACATTAATAAATAATTTAATTTTTTGCAATTTTACTTTTTTTTCAGGATCATTCCTTGGGTTCAAACTATTAAAATATAATCTTATCTTAAACAAATTTTTAATTTCTAAAATAGTTCTCAATATTAAACCTTTATATTCGGGAAATATAAGGCAAGCCTTTTTCAAAATGAGCCCAAAATGTTCCGATTTGCAGCAAACCGTACTCGAACGACTCAAGACAATACTGTTTCCAAATATGTGTAACACCCAAGATAGGACTTAAACCAATTAGATTTTTCAACCTCGACTTAATTTTTAGAACATTCCGACTTCATTAGCAGAAGGAAATGTGAGACGTAACTTTACCTGCACTTTTTTACTTTGATGGAAGAGTATAATAAATTGAGGGTTTAGAAGCTTAGCTAATCACTGGCTTTATGTCCAAATTGGCATGCAACTTTCTTCGAAGAAGGTGAAAGTCACATTGAAGAGCCTATCATTTCTAGCGTCCTGGTATGTCCACAATCAATGACCGGTTCCACCCTTCTAGGCAGGGTGTGGCCGAAGAGTTTCTTTGGTAAACAGTTTATGGTATTCTTTGGTTAAAGGAATGCATGTAATAATACATTTCATAGGAAAGCACCATATATTCAAATAAATTGAATCTTTAATGGGCATATGAAGATAGAGAGAAAACTGGACGAAACGTCGCTTCATCCATCGTTCTGGTTCATTATGAGATGAAATCGAGACCGGAATACAGGCATTTTAAGGAAGTATTTAGGTAATCAATGCATACATATCAAAGGTTTTGAAAGTTTCTCTGATTAGATTAAGCCCGCATAGTAGATGTCTTTCATGCAGATGCCAACTGCCACTTCTTGACTCCCAAGTCAGTTTGAAGAATGTCTATAATCCTTGCATAGAAAGTCATTATATTTTCTTGAGCCATCCCTTTCTTTTATGATTGCTTTGAACTTACAAGTACTCTGATAGGATTAGTAAATCTGATTTTTCCTCTGCTTCGCCAGCCACCATGCCGCTATTCAATGCCCCTTCGAATACAACTTATTGTCATAGAGTGTGATTAGGGATTCGTGCTCAAGAATAACTGAAACGAAGAATGCGAATGTTAATTATTTTTATTTCCAATAATACATTCCAATATTCTGCTTAGTTGACTTAATTACCTAATTTACTATTTTTGCTGGGGAGTTCCTTAATAGCACTTACATTGTAATTATATTCATGCTAGTGAAAATAATGTTGTCCACTTTTTAGTCTTTACAAAGTTTAGTGTACGATTGCCATGAGCAAAATGTCTTGATATTCTTATTCACTTTAACAACTACTATGTGTTGGTAATTCAAAGAATTCGGCACTTTAATTATGGGCACTTAATTTCTTAAAACTTGGTCATTGTTTTTATTAGTTGTTCAAAGGATAGGTTTAAGCTCATAAAAACTTTAATTCATATCTTTGAAATATTAAAGTAAATATGATTTTAGAAATTGCCATTTAATACTTTTTATACCTCAGGTAAGAAAAGAAATGCCTCGTTCCTTCACAAGGAATCTTTGGTCCCAGTAACATCCTTGCCAAAAGCAGGGCACTTATGATGGAGTATATACTCTGAAAGCGCTCTGTCGCAAAGAATTAACAACTGGGAAGGAACGAGTCTTTTTTTTTTAACTGAGATACTAAATTCCTTCACTATCTAGCACCTTAACATGGTTTCTATACGTATTAATTTATTAAAGAATGGTATTTTTCTAAAAATGCTAACTGAATGGTGTGTTATATAGCAATGACTATGTGCACCTATTAATTAAAGACAATTTTTTTGTGCCGAAAACGAATTTTGGATGCACCAATTAAACATTGAACGAATGAGTAAATTTATTATCTATAGTTGTGTCTGATATGGTGTTAGTTGGTCTAAGTGATTGTGTCACCAATTGAGTAGTATTAGGTAATTGTTTGACTGAGTTCAACAGAGAGTGATGGCATTAGAGCGATTTCCTTGTTTGATCAGAGTTATTAGCGTGAAAGAGAATCCAATCGACATGTCAAATCATTCACCTTGATTTTTATTGTGTTATTTCAGATCCAATTGACACATGATTTCAACGAACAAACTAGCGTATCTAAAAGTATTTATGAAATAGCTTTTAAATAAACATATAATATATACTTCCATTCATAGTATTGCCAGTAAAAGTATTTATGATATAATAAATAATTTCATGTCCTAAGAAATGAACTAAATATTTTGTAGATTTCTAAAACCAAATTATTGTAACTACCAAGATAGGAATAAAATTTAAATTATTTATTAACGTCCACTTTTTGCAACTAAGGCTAATTAGGACGGGTTATCTACAGGTTACCACCATTTCCAGCCAGGGTGGGACTAAGGATTTTATTTAATTAATTCCATCACTAAATAAATTCCTATTGCTATTCCTGGCGGAAATCGAACTCGCCACTCTAGGTTTACCACGTGAGATTAAGGTCAACGCTTTAACGAACATGGCTAAGCTGAGCCCCTAGAGATAGATAAGAATATATTTTATTTCTGTAGCTTTATATTTAAAAATAAAAAAGAGCAAAATATCTCTTAAACTATTAAGTTCTTGTTGATAGTAGGAAACCAAACTACTTCTCAGCTGTTTGAATTTTTATAGAGATGTTTTTGGACTCTATAAAGTCTTAGGTCTTAAGGTTTAGTGTTGTCTTGGTTCGATTCTTTCTTCAGCACATAATATTATTTGGTAATGGACTCGCTGAATCAAATTATAGTCTCACTGAATCTAGGAAAGAGTTTAGGAACTTAATGACGATTAATTAATAAAACATAATTATTATTAAACCCTATAATTCATATTTACTCAATTAAGTCTTAAATAGTTCTAACAAAACATTACAAAAGATACAAGTTAGCCCGTGAGGTAAGGTAATATTGGCTTTGATCTCTAGGTAAACAAATATTTAAGGGGGAATTATTCCCACTCCGAGCAATAGAAATTTATTTAGAGACGAATTCACTAAATTAAAGAGGTGTCATGGCTAACCTGCAGATGACCCGTCCCGATTGCCAAAGCAGAATAAGTTTTAAGTTAATTAATTTCATCATCAAAAAAGAGACCTTGGTGTAAATAAACTAACTGTAATTGAAATAGACCAAGAATAAATAACAACTCTTCACAAGTTTATTTATTGAACATTATTATCTGACACATTCTTGCATAATGAACAAAAAAGCTAAGCTTATCTGTGCACATGGTCACACTGGACTAAACAATGAAACCTAAGGACTTAATTACCTAAGAAGAACCCAGTGCTTTCTTTGCAACAACCAACCACCATATGTATGAAAGTATATATATATATATATATATATATATATAAACTCCAGTAAATTACGAAATGGTACCCAAAAGATAAGTCGGTCGTAGCGTGGGATGTTGACGCCAGCTCCTCCTGGAGAGGCAAGGCCACATACTTAACATCCCACGTCCTATCCACCTATCCTCTCTCCTCTATGTTTGTGATTTGTTATGATGACAATAGTACGTCCAGATCATGTCTAATTCCGCCATGAACATGTATTATCATGATTCCATTTACTAAGGACAAGCCTTCTCTGATTTTCAATGAGCTATCAAGTAAACTCAATGATATACTCTGACATAGGCCATAGGACCTAAGGTTGGATCTTTAAGTGGTTTTTTGATGATAGTCAAAGGTTACAAGCTTCATCCAACTTATGTCAACTTCGAATTATTTTTTTTCTTTTCCTCTAACCCCCCCCCCCTCCCATTGTGTTTGTAGATATTTTGAATGGACGTCATTTTTGTTGCCTCATTGATAGGATCCATGGACATTTGTGGGAATGTTCCGAAAATCGCGTCATAACTACAACCTCCTTAGCTGATTTCTCTTAAGGGAAATTGGCTAAAACAGGTAGAATAAATATGTAGTTACTCGACTATCAGGACCATTGAGTCATATTTTCAGTTAAAATTACTACTTTAATTAAACACATTTCGCATTCGATCCTAACTATGAAGATATCCACCCTTTTATCTGGAATGAGTTCTAGCTAATGTGTCGTGTTATCTATTCGTTTGTGCTCTACTCCTTCTTTTCCCGACTTAAAGTTTCTTTTTTTTCATCCAAGAAGTCAGGTCCACTATTTTGTCTTTATTTTAATCCTTTAAACCTCTTTTAAAAGTTTTTTTTAGTTCATATGAAATTTGTAAAACAATAGTTAGCTCCATATATCAAGAAAGTGAATATGCTCCGATGATATGGAGAACTGCTAATTCCTCTGTAAGGGCTATGAGAAAAGCAAGATAATTGAAACGTAATTTCTTATATGTGCATATAAATAATAATTAGTGATTTTAGTTGATTAATAATATTTAGGGAAGACTGCTCTGTGTAGAGTTGTTGTTCACCCAGGCTAAGAAAATAACTAACCTAGAATCGAGAAACCTGAATGGGATATCTTAGTTGAGTCTCATTAAGAAACTCATTACTGCTCGTATGGAAACTATGTCAATGAGATCCTTTTTCAATGTCTCTCGTGTCTTTATATGTTTTTAGGTCTCCCTCTTGATCCTATCAACCTGCGCTTCTCAGAACACTTAATTCTATTGTATTAAGAAGAAGGTTTCGTCGTATGTAGGTGGAACATTGTCAGTAGTGACTACGGTTAGCGGTTACTGACGGTGAGATTCACTTTCTTAGCAGATTTTCCTTAAGGGAAATCAGCTATTGTGGTGAGGTTGTACTCATGACGCGATTGCATGAATCATTTCTTGAAATGCCAATCGTTCTTGAATAGTAGATGACGAAAATGAGGTCCGTTCAAAATTGTATATTGTTTTATGTAAAAAGATAGATCTAGATCGTTTATTTCTGAAATTCGACAAGGAGGGGTACAGAGGTGAGGAATTTCGAAAATACTTAATATCTCCGTTATTATACGTGGAATCGAAATATTATATAGAACTAATCTTATAGCAATTGAAATGTTCTATAAATTGTGTTAGGTACGAAATTTCAGTATCTTTATTATTAACCGAGATTTTTGCCCCCCCCCCACCAACTAATGTCATATTAACAATAAGCTGGTTAAGAAACACATCATTTGATGCACCAATACCAAATATTGTTCTCATTGAAATTTTACTTTTTAATATAAATGCAAATGCTTGGAACAGCTGAGAAATCTGCTTAGTTTGCGTCACGGACTTTATTTTGATCTCTTGATGGAAATTTCATCGAAATACCAATAACTACTACAACCAGCCTTATGAAAATTGCATTAAAGTTATACAGAGTTTGCTCAGAAAATTTTGTTAATGTAGAGGAAGTAAACCGAGAATTAAAAAAAATTGTATAGAACCATTTTTCTGTTTCATAACAATATCTATAAATCATGTTCCAAGATATTTTTTCTTCCGATAAATTGGAACGGAGATATAGTATATTAGCATCAGAAAAAATAATTTTAATTGAAGTGCAACCAAAAATGTCGACCATTTATTTTAATAAGAGCAGAAGGAAGTCATGTGGTCATATTTTTATTCACTTTTTTCTCTTAAACTTGATGATTATGTCCAATGCTTCTTTGCACTGTGCTGATAATATATTCAAAGATATTACGAGAACAGGATAGTGCAGTGAGTATTGCGTGCTTACGCTGTATCAATAATTTATGATATTCTCTGGCTATAATTCAACGGACATGAATTAGCCCAGTGCCAGCCTGACCTATTCATAATCAGCTGATTGAAGTAATTTAGTAACCTATTTTTTTTTCCGATGCCATCTATATTACGACAGTAGTCCTGATCATTTATTACGATCCGGGACTTTAAAGAGTAATAAAACTTCGAAAAAATACAAAGAAGTCAGAGCTTAATTAACAAGTATTTAAGTAAAAAAAAATGAAAACATACATCAGAATGAATTTAAACAAAATTTTAATGTGTATAGGCTTAATGGTAAATAATAAAGAACAAATACAATTAATTTAGGATGTACAGAAGTACTACTACTCCGAAAAACATTTTTAGCTTTTCATTTCGTATTTCCTTAATATACTTCATATATATTATATTAGAAACTTTATTATTGATAATGAATTACCATCTTCCGTACCTCGGAGGAGAATGCTTGCATTTCATTAATGGAGAATTGGACAAGGAAATCGTTTCATTCGCTTTCCAATATTGACAAAATATAACAAATCCTCCTTCATTATGTAACTACTTTATGTTTTAATATGAATAAACATCACCCAAAACATGTTTCCTTCATTTTAGCTTTCTCTGTTTTTTTTATGAAAGTTTTGGTTTGACTGTTGTTCTCCCCTAATCATATATGTTTATTTTTGTACATATTTTTTTTTAAATATTAGATGCAGTATTGTGATTGTTTCAGAAAACCTCTTTTAACAAAAATGTGTTTATTTTGTTTCAGGTGTGTACCATTATACTGAGTCATAACCAAAACCCTTTCTTTAATTTGTAAGTAAATTCTAACATTAGTAGTGTGTGTGTGTGTGCAAATTGTATGGTACATTTACTCATAAACGCCCTTTGTGCATGGGTAATGACCAAAAAAAAATTAAATATATATATATATATATATATATATATATATATATATATTAATTAATAAAAATGGAAATTTTAATGATCATTCAATATCATTATTTCAAGATTTTTACCAACTTATTTATCTGATGACTAAATAAGAAAAATTAATGTTGACACGGTATACATTGGGTTTATAGTATTCAAATATATTAGAGTCACTTAATGAGAAAAAAAAAAGTAACTTATTTTTTTAAATATTTTAAATTAATAAATTAATTTGCTTGTTAATTTGTTCAGGATCAATAAATATGCCTTGTCCTCTATTAGTGTTTTAATTTATTCAAAGTGCACTTTCAGAGTCTGCGTTCCATCATCAGTACCTGATTAGAGGGGTGTAGCCTGGACGACAACCACCGGGCGCATCATACCTGAGATTTTGGGAGAATTCTTTAATTTTTTGATATTATAATATTTTGATGAAAGTGATTGGTTCTAGTATTATTATTGTATTATATTGAAATGGCTTGAAGGGTTTTAAATATTTTATATATATTGGGACTCAGGATAGGGGTGGTTATAAAAATTCCAGGCTCAGGCACCGTCTCCATTGACCCAGGCTGTATTCAGAGCCTGACCCTCGCCACTGACCTACCCTCCCTCCCCCATTGATCTCCCCCCCCCTCTCCAACACCTATTCACCCTCCTGCTCTACTTTATTGTAACCACTTTTTTTTTTTTTTTTTAATGCTCTGTGGCAGGTTTGCTTTAATCATGAGTCCAGATCAAATACAGTCAATACGGGGATATATATGAAAGTTGTTCAAACATAAATAATTCCTTTTGTATATGTATTCTCACGTTGATTCATTTTGTGTTAGATAAATGTTATAAGACATGTACAAAATTATAGGGTGGTAAATTTGCTATTATGCTAAGTAGAATAGTAGCAGAACATGAAGTATTTAAGTAAAAAACTTTTTACAGGGGGTCCGAATTTTTACAAAAAAAAAAAAAAAGAAAAATTAAAACACATAGGTAGCTACAATACTTCTCTAAAGTAATACAATAATATTGGTGATTCATAAAATAAATAATTTGGCTAAAATTACAATGAAGTACATTATAGTTAAAATAGCTTACTCAACATTAGGTGATTTTAAAATTTGATACATAAGTAATCTTAAATTAATAGAAACAAAAATAAAAATAAAGAAATAGAAAGAAAGAAAAGAAAAGAAAAATAAACAAGAACATAAAATTTCATTGATCTGCTTATATAAAAAATAATTTATAGAAATAAAAATTTAAGGAGAAGAAAAAGTAAAGAAATAAAATAATAAAATAAAAATATAATAATAAGTAAATGAAATAAAAATTATATGTATAATAATAGACAAAATAAAGAGACATTCTTCTAAATCATCAATCAATTCCGAAGGCACAATATTAATTATGAAAAATAAATAGATAAATAAAATATATAAATCATAATAATAATAAATGAAATATTTACTACTTGTGTAGGAAGTGATAAATCAATCAAACATTATGAAAGCTCATACTTTACGAGCTTTAGTAGTAAAAACTACTACCTTCGTTTTTTCGACGTTTATGGAAGGCAGTATTCTTTTGGCAGTATTCTTGAAGGAGATATAACTTTCGCTAAGCACTTAAGAAAGCAGGTTAATTAGAAACATTTTTGTGGCTCCTCACAATTTATTTTTATATTCGCTTAGCGCTTTCGGGAGTTATATTCCCATCATCAGAGCATCAGTGCGTAGTGCGTGCCTATAGAGATGCCCCTTGGCTGAACTCTGCTGATGCTCTCTACAGGCACGTCCTACGCTCTGAGGATGGGAATTTAGTTCCCGAAAGCGCTAAGCATTCACAAAAATAAATTGTAAGGAGCTATAAAAGTTTTTCTGATTAACCCTGATTCATCACGCTCACCACCGGCTGAAAATAAAAATGACCTATGAAAGCATTGTGAAGTAGACAGTTTGTTTGGGTGGTTACATGAGGTCCTTCACTCGCATTACAATAAGCGGCATACAGATTTATTTGATTGACACATTGCCATTACGTTTTCCGTAATGCTAGTGTTAATAGAATCGTGACCGTTAAGCTGTTGTAACCGCATATCAGTTACTTTAGATCTATTTATGAGTGTTCGAGAGCAAAAAAAAAATCGTTTGGTGAGGAATCTCTCTGCCTTGCGTTACGGTACCGTCAGAGGAAAACTGCTGACAGCCGTCGCCTGTGATAAAGGTCCTGTGAAGATATTTTTCTTTCGCTGACGGACACGCTTCGAGTGGAGGGATTTGCACGCGGTTCTTCCTCACAAAAAGCCACCATACTCCTCCAGGTGGAAAAAAGAAGCTCTTCGCTATGTGGGAGAATGCTTCCGTTATGTCTGACTCCCTCAACGACGAGCAGGACTCGCTTGCGTCGAGTATCCTCTACGGACAGAAAAAAAAACCCCATAAGGACTAAATCCCTGACCTGTTTTAGAGTGTTCTTCCTCAACTAATGTCTCATTAATCACCCATTATACAAAACAGGTTACTTCCCTGTGGGATAATAATAAGCCCGATTTTCTTGTCATTGACAAGGGAAACAAATCAGTTGACATGAATGACATCATTATCCCAAATGGTGAGAATATACGTAAGTATTACGTGGATAAATAAGAAAGTACCAGGATTAAGCTATTAAAATAGAAACCCATTTCTAGATAAATTCTGCCACTGTCACTGGTATTTGATATCCGTTTTTCATTCCAGAAACCACGCTTAGCTCAACGAAAAATGTAAATTTACCTGAGCAATTAATAGCAGTGGCACAGAAAGATGTTCTAATTGGCTTCATGAATGTTTTTCTAGACAGGGTGGGACTAAGGATTTTATTTAATGAGTTCGTCACTATTTCCCAGGTGGAAATCGAACTCTCTCCTCGACATAAGAGATTATTATATTAACATGCATAAATAATTGCGATCTGATATTCGTCTTAATTCTAATAATATTAAAATGCACCTAATTTCGTAGCTAAGGTTGTAAATCAGATTAATAATATATACATTTACAAAATCCAATAACAGGGAATAGTTAATTAATATGTCCACTAATAAGAAATATTCGTATCCTTTGTGAGACACGCAGATACTTATAATCTTCCTGTTAATATTTGACATTCAGAAATAAAATATAGGGTTGGCAAATAAGTCCTTTCGGTTTTTGTATTCATGTTTTGTTTACAATATGTCACATTTATCTGATGCAATTAATCCCAACAGAGGATTGTTTATCCTATTTGTAATATGTAAACAGTTATGTCTGTCGACACTTGTTAAGATTAGGTCAGTATTGCGTTTGTGATCCAGCTGAGAAGATGGACGGTAATTTATTGCATTATAGGCATATTTTGCTGTATTATTTCAAAAAAGGAAAGGGAGCTGCAGAGGCTCATATAAAAAAATATGCGCGGTCTATGGGGATAAAGCCTTAACAGAGCGCACGTGCCAAAATTGGTTTGCCAAGTAAGGGCAGGGAATTTTGACGCACCACCACGACCTGGTCGTCCACAAGAAATTGAAAGCATTGATGTTAAGGCTATAGTCGATCAAAGTCCTTCCCAATCAGTGCGAGACATTGCTAAGGCCCTAGACATATCACATACAAGCGTAGAAAATCATTTGCGGAAGCTCGGCTACGTTTCTAGGCTGGATGTTTGGGTCCCCCACTCTCTGACCGAAGCCAACTTGGCAAAACGCATTTCCATTTGCGATCCCCTGCGAAAACGTCAAGAAAACGATCCATTTCTTAAAAGACTTGTGACAGGGGATGAAAAGTGGATTGTCTACGATAATGTGGTGCGAAAAAAAATCTTGAAGACCTAGCAACGAACCACCTGGAACCACATCTAAAGCGGGATTGCACCCAAAGAAGATAATGCTTTCTGTATGGTGGGATTTCAAGGGTGTGATTTTTTATGACCTGCTGCCACAAGGTAAATCAATCGATTCCACTCTATACTGCTCACAATTAACAAAATTGAATGAATCAATTCGACGAAAACGCCCAGAACTGGCAAATCGAAAGGGTGTTGTCTTCCATCATGATAATGCCAGGCCCCACACTTCGTTAGTCACCCGTAACAAATTGTTAACCCTTGGATGGGATCTTTTGCCCCACCCTCCCTATTCACCGGACCTTGCTCCTAGTGACTACCACTTATTCCGGTCTCTACAAAATTCCTTAGGTGGAAATGGTTTGAAAACGAACAGGGTGTCAGGGAGCACCTTGATCATTTTTTCGCTAATAAACCACAGATATTCTATGAGCATGGGATTATTCAGCTGATGGAGAGATGGGTTAAAGTAATAGAAAATAATGGATATTACATAGTAGATTAAAATAAAAATTATGTTCAAAATATACAATAGTTTTCTTTCAACTTAAAAAACCGAAAGGACTTATTTGCCAACCCTATACATTCATTGTGGCTTAATTTAGAAGAAAGAACAAGTTTCTTTCTGAAAAGGATAAGCCCTTGTCAAATAGCTATAAAATGTAATGTATCCTTCAACTCAATAATATTACATGGAAAGCTTACCCATAGAGATTCAGTTCTACATACAATGAAATTTGAATTTTCCGAAGCCACCATACTATCCGAGGGTTAAAAAAATGCTCCGCTATGTGAGAGAATGCTTCAGATCCCGAGAAGGACGAGCTACAATCTAAGTAGGACTAGCTACAATCTAAGCTGGATGAGCTACAATCTAAGTAGGGCTAGCTACAATCTAAGCTGGATGAGCTACAATCTAAGTAGGGCTAACTACAATCTAAGCTGGATGAGCTACAATCTAAGTAGGGCTAGCTACAATCTAAGCTGGATGAGCTACAATCTAAGTAGGGCTAGCTACAATCTAAGCTGGACGAGCTACAATCTAAGTAGGGCTAGCTACAATCTAAGCTGGATGAGCTACAATCTAAGTAGGGCTAGCTACAATCTAAGCTGGATGAGCTACAATCTAAGTAGGGCTAGCTACAATCTAAGCTGGATGAGCTACAATCTAAGTAGGGCTAGCTACAATCTAAGCTGGATGAGCTACAATCTAAGTAGGGCTAGCTACAATCTAAGCTGGACGAACAACATGCTAAGCTGGACGAGCTACTATCTAAGGAGGACGAACTACAATCTAAGCAGGACTAGCTACAAACTAAGCAGCACGAGCTACAATCTAAGCTAGATGAGCTACAATCTAAGTAGGGCTAGCTACAATCTAAGTAGGGCTAGCTACAATCTAAGCAATACGACCTACAATCTAAGCAGGACGAGAACAATCTGAGCAGGACGAGCTATACAATCTAGACACGGCTAGCTACAATCTAAGCAGTACGAGAACAATCTAAGCAGGACGAGCTATATAATCTAGGAACGGCTAGCTACAATCTAAGCAGGACGAGCTGCAATCTAAGTCGGACTAGCTACAATCTAAGCAGGACAAGCTACAATCTTGGTTGATTCCAGATCCACTGCGGAACAAAAACCCAACCCGAAAGGTCTACCTCCCTGACCTGTTTTAGATTGTTCTACGTCAACTACTGCCTAATTGGTCGCCCATCAATCCCATTATACGAAACAGGTTACCTGCCTATCTATCATACTAAAACCTTCATTATTCCTTCCTTAGGACATTCAAGGTTAAAATGAACGCGTTTCCACTTTTTCCATCAAGGAGAGGCAGTCCAGTACTCATCGGGTGACCTCTATTAAAGATTACAACTGTTCTACGATTTAGAAAAAGAAATGAATGTTGGTTTTGAAGTGAATAACTTTTTTTGCCTCTAATTACCACACCTTATCTCGCTTAAATCTTATTAAGTACCATATTCAGAAGCGCCTTCCAGTTAGAAATAAATAAAATACTACTCAATAACACAGTTATTTGCTTCCCAGACGAGTTTCGATTAGTAATCCACTCCTCATCTTTGGCTTAATTTTCGGTGTATTAGACTTTCGGAGTATATTAATTAGAAATGGCATTTTGGTCCGTCTACACTTCACTTAATGTCCACTGTACAAAAAAAAAAAAAAATAAATAAATGAAGGAGTTGGCTGGTAAACTTCCCTATGAGAATAAATAATTTACCTGATTCAATTGGTTTATTGAATTACAGTGCACAATTTATGTCGAATCGCTTAAATTGATGTCATCTCGTCAGAATTGTGACAGACAGATGGTCCGACACAGGGACCCTTGTCCGCGTAAACATAATAGTTTGAAGACAAGAAGTCCTTTACGCAGGAGCTGCGTACCTAAACAGAATTCCCACTTACTGATAAAACACACTTTTGGTCTCATCTCACCAACTATTCTCCATGTAAGAACCCGTTGGGTAAAACGGTTGTAGGATTTCAGCCATTACACTAATATGATCTTCAGTGTGGAAGAAAACAGTTAAATATCGAGTATGGTATAGAAATAATAAATATTTTCTTAATCTAAATCTTAATTGATGAAGTCATTGCAAACATATCTTCATATATGTCACACAGTAAACGTTCAGCTGAAACAAGATTAGGCTAGGAATAATGTGGTTCATAATATAACAGCTTATTAAATGAAACTCACTCAATAAGACATGAGTAGGAGTGGGGTTTACAGAAGGCTGAAAACTAAAAAATGTAAATTTCTCCGGTAATACGAAAGATAATATATATATATATATATATATATATATATATATATATATATAACAATATTAATAGTATATTATATTTGCTTTAAGTTTTTTTCGATACGACATAACGGAGATATTTTGAATTATGGAAATTCTCCCCTTCTTAACCTAACCCCCTCCACCTCTCCCTCCAAGTGGTTCAATTTCAACCATTAGCAAGCTTTTAGTTTTGTATGAAACGCATATATATATATATATATATATATATATATATATATATATATATATATATATATATATATATATAAAGTTTGGATACGATCAAACAAGAATTGCAACCACTAGAGTGGGGACAGACAATATATATATAATATATATCGGACCTTATTTTCGCCATCTACTAGTTAAGATCGACGGATATTTCAAAAAAGTATTCAAAAATCGCGTCAGTATTTCCTTTAAGGGGAATCTGCTAAAACTGACTAGAAAATACTGAATGACAGAACATCAAAATAAAGATGTAATCAAATTGTGAACTGGCCACGTAGTCTCCTGCGCATACGGAGCTAGTTGTTCTATATTCAAAACTCGAATCTTGCCAAATTATCGGTTCACGATTTAAGGAAGTTGTATTCAGGAGTCAGTATGATCTCAGCCTAACTAATGGCTCTGACTCAGGGATATCTGACTCAAGGCTCAGCTGTGATATAACCCCTGATGAAGGTGATGTCAGGCCTCGAACCCGCTCATGACTTTCAGTAGCCGGTAGTATAAATACTCCTGCATCATAACTCTTTAATAAATAATAATAATATTAAATTACCTCTTCTACCTAATAGGTAATGTTTTTCAGTGTAAGTCCGTCACGCAGAGGCTGAGTTAACTAAGCAGATTTTCTACTTGCGTCACGTGTTTGCATTTATCTCAAAAATAAAGTTCAATGAGAGCTATATTTGTTATTTAGGCTTCAAATAAAGTGCTTTACAATATAAAAGCTTAGTGTTTATATCGCATGAGTAGGAGTGCGGGTTTACTAAAGGTCGAAAACTAAAAAACGCAAATACCTCGATTACTATTAAAGATAAAGAAAAAAAAAAACATAACAACATTTATACAACATTTTATTTACAAAAAGATTGGTTCTATACAATTTTTTCGATTAGATGCATAATAACGGAAATATTAAGAATTTTCGATGTAAATTGTAAAATGTACAATTTGGATGTAGTTATTTCTCACACTGAATGGATTTTAATTTCCTCACTGCTCACCATCGACAGAAAATCGGTTTGATTGAATAGCTAGGGGTCAAATTATGATTCTTAAAATTTAAATTGTATTTATTAACGCCCACAATGTGCTACTTGGGCTAATTGGGATGTCGTCTATAGGTTACCACACAATATTATTAAGGGTTACCACACATTATTATTAAGGGTATTATTCAGGGTCTAAGGGTTTTATCTAATGAGTTCGTCATTAAATAAATTCCTATTGCCCAGAGCGGAATCGAACTCACCACTCTTCATTTACCATGTGAGATTAAGGCCACAGTAAAAAATATGTTTATATAATTTGTTTTTAAACAAGTAAATAGAAATTCATCTGGTCCACCTCTAATCCAGAATTGACTATAATGCCCAATAACACTCGGCTTAGGAAATGAGAAAGAGAAGTCTGGGGGTGGGTGGAGAGAGCATACAAGGATCAATTATTTTGGCATTGTTGGATTCGCATCTATACACGGAAGCAGATATCTCAGTTAATATTGGTGATATTTAAAATGTTTGTCTGCCGATATCAGTATTAGGCCAATAGTAAGAACATTTTTGACGGATTCAGAATATATAATCTAAACAAAAATAAGGGAAAAAATTGTGGAAACGAGGTTTTCCCATTTGGCTAAATGAAATGGACATGAGGATTGGGGAGAGGCGTGAAATCGAGCCCATTCTGACGTTTATTAATGAATGTACTCTACAATACAGTGAGCCGCTCCATTATATTCCCTCGTTTTAATATTAGACTTCCGTGTACTCCTCAAACAGGTATATGGACATGCGCACCTTCCTTAATTCTGGCTCTGGTAATGGCCGATTTTATTAAATTATCACTATTTTCAAAGCTTCTTCTATGAAGTATTAGCAGATTTCCCTTAAGGGAAATCAGCTATTGAGGTCGTACTCATGACGCGATTTTCGAAAAATATCTATAAAATTCTAAATGGCAATCAATCCTAACCAGGAGATGACGAAAATGAAGTCCGTTCAAAATTTTAGATATATATATATATATATATATCGCAATTTTTGTTTGATCGTTACCTAACTCGATATATAAACGTTTTATGTAAAAAGACAGATCAAGTTCGTTAATGGCTGAAGTCGGACCTGTGGAAGGAGGGAGGGGGAGGTTCTGGAATTGTTCTGGTCCATTATAAAATTCAGTACTAGATTTAGTAAATAGTTTTCAATAAAATTAATATTTTGTATTCTGATATATTTCCGTAATTGTTTTTCTTTCCTGTGAGAAGTTTTTACACCTGTTTGTTTACGTTTCCAGTGCTTCCGGTCATGAGGTTTCTTATTATCGTTTGTATTTATTCACTTGATTTTGACGGTCCTATTGTGTGACCAATATGTAGATTTATCTATTGTTAAACATCTCGAGGGAGATCTGCTTAGTTTACGCAGCCCCTGCGTGGCAGACTGTTTATTCCCAAAATTAGTTAAACCTGTGGAATATTCTCATGGTTACTCGTCCCTAGGTCTCAAGGTGAACTATTGGTCAATGAAAAGAGTGTACACTCTACATCCTGAATACAGGCCCTGGTTTTGAACAAAATAAATTATTAATATTTCACCAAATATGTAGATAGTAGAAACTTTTTTATCCTTGTAGAAGATCAATGCCCATTGATGATGAGTACGATGCGTAGTGAAACCATTTTATATGAGATTATATCAAATTAAATTTATACTGTGCTCAGGTTGCTGCAGATAAGCTTCTAGAATAAATCAATGTAATGACCACTAGATTCATGTTCACTCAGATGCTGTATTCAGGAGGCTCAAGACAATTTTCAAGAATGTATAAATCAAATGTACAATACATTTATATTCCTTCTGACACTGTATTAAGGACCCTTAAGACAATTTTCAAAAAGGAATCAGCTAAAGGTACACTAGCTTCAATTTCCTTCAGATCCCATATTTAGGACGGTTCCGATAACGTTCAACAAAGAATAATCCAATGTGCATTAGAGTCAGGTTCCTTCAGATTCTATAGTTAGAACGTTTCCGATAGCATTCAATAAGGAATAATGAAATGTAAACTAGATTCAGGATCCTTCAGATGCTCAATCAGGATGCTACAGACAATTTTCAGGAATGAATCAATGCCATTTATTCAGACAGTTTTTTTAAAAAAAAGAATCAGTCTACGTTTATATAAAATTTAATTTCTTTGCTGAGTGAACTGCGAATTTATATCAGTGATGGTCCACGTATAGAAAAATATTAGACGGAGAATTAGAATCTTTAAATGCACACTTTTTGCCAAATCTATTCTAAAGTGAAAAGGAGGTAGCTAATATACGTAATTTATTTCAGATCCTTTTCAGAGCTCCGGTATCCAGTTGAATATAAATGAGTAACTCAGACAAAATATAGACGGCATTAAAAACATATAAAATCAGTAAAAAGTGAAACTTCAATAAAGAAAACCTTGGGTCCAATCTTACAGCAATAAAGCACAAATGTACAAGAGAAATAGTGGCAGAGATTTTGTTTATTGATGCCATCATATATATTAATTTAAATTATAAATAAGCTTTGTACTTTATTTTTAAAATTTTTAAAATACTTGTATGCAGTAGATATACCACAATGTTATATTTCAGTAATATCTTGAGGTTCTACATTTAAATTACTTCTAAACTAATTTAATAAGATAGTTTGAGTTTCTTATTTTAAATGGAACATATATGACTGTAATAGGAATAAACTGCAGTAACAGAACTTGAAATTTGGTTAAATAATGTTACTTTTTTTTCCCCACTTAGTCTCTAAGTAGGATAACCAATTAACCAGAACAAAAAGTTAACCTTCTTACCCAAAAAACTCTACTCTCTAAGTAGGAGGATTAGTGTTAAACGGGAGGACCGAGTTAAATTCAAATAGTGTTTATTCAGGCGAATAAAATAGATTTGCTTACTCAAATATAAGTATTAACACTTTATCATCCTATACTTGTAGCTCCTGCTGCAGTCAGTCGAAAATAAATTTTAATTCTATATTTTGAAATGAATAATTGATAAATATTGCATTATATTTCTGTCATTTTTATTCAAAGCAAGGCCTCTATGTATTTCATACTGACACAAATTTGTAAGCACTTGACTCGCTTTATTGATTTTTTCTTAAATAACATCTTGTCTCAGGGAATAAAATATAATATTAGAAGTTGAAAATTAAAAGTTAATGAAAACTTAGTTCTCGGAAAATAATTCAAGACAGGTGTGACGTCCTTTTGATGTACAGGGCTTTCGTTTTATTTTCCTGAAAGTTCTCTTCGTCTAAAACAATTAGGAAGTCAAAACTAATTAGGAGCGACCTACTTTCTCGGCACATCAGCTAGAACAACCTTCATTTGACTTGGGCATCTTTTATGCCAAGTTAAAAATAGACCAGCTGAGTACAATAGAACTCGTTCAGTTGGAAATTCTTCGGAGAACCTCCGTCTCTCTTCGGAGTCTCTGATAAGTCCTGTAATTGAAACCTGGAGCGATGGATGGTCGGAGCGAATGGCTGGAATCCGAGAAACTGGGGGACTTAAGTCGGCCCACACAGGACGGCAGAGTGCTCCCACTATTGGCAGGCACGTGCCAAGCAGCTGGGCAAACGAAAAAAAGCAAAAGCAGACCTTCAGACAGGTAGTTCAACTATACCTGCTCCTCCAACCTCACTTACGGTAATTTGTCACTAACACTTTTGCGCCCCTGCCTACAATTTGTCATTAGATGTGCGCTCTTGAAAATATCGTCGTAACAGCAAAACTTTCGCTTCTCTGAGAGTGCCTGACAACTAACCTACACCGATGCAACAAGGTCAATGATGCATTACGTGATTCATGTGAACATATAACGTATGCAAAGAAGCACGGATTTGTTATTTCAAAATATCTATCATGGGCTCCGCATTCCTTCTCATGTTATTGTCACGAGAGCATAAATACTCCATCAATGAAGGGGTTAAATTCCTTCATAGATAATCGAGAGATCTATTTTCAAAGTTGGCCGAGTAGCACAATAAAATTCATGTATTAATGATTGTGCAATTCATTTTCATAGATTGCTCGTTACTCTAATTGGCATGTGATTCCGAAATTTGGCTCGAAAGAAATTTATTTTATTTATTAGAAATATTAAGAAAAGTCTGCAGAGATTGTGCGCTAAGCAGACTAAGCATCTATTCTCCATTTTCCTCAGTAATAAGAAACCTATGAAAGCAGGACTTGAAATGAGATATTTAATGGCTCAAAGTAATCAACTACTTAGTAGGAGTGATGGTTTATAAAAGACTAAAAATGAAAAGAAATGCGAATATCTCTGAAAATCCCCGCTCTAGAAAGTAATTATTTAGAACAACATTGAAGAAAATTAAATTTGTAATAAGATGTCGTATGTATCATTTTTCAATACGACCCCTCCCAATTAGCCTTAATAGCTCAAAGTGAGCGTTAATAAGTAATATTAATTAATTTTCAATCCGACTAACAAAAATTAAGGCCAATAGAGCAGTAACAGACAAATATATATATATATATATATATATATATATATATATATATATATATATATATATATACACATATAGTATTTTGAACTTGCCTTGGTTTGATTGATGAATATTTAAAGACATCTTTCGAACATAATATCCCCAATAATAACTAAATATCCCCAACAACGCTGCGAAAGATGCTATTTTCCACTCACAATATTCCATCTTATAGAAGAACGTCAATTTGTGCAAACAATTTTCGGAGATTTAGACACTCCTAGAAACAAAATTGGCCTTACAAAGAACTTCACAGCTGCTAGATAAAATCATGTCATTATACAATAAAATTTAGGTTTTGTATAATAGGATATGAGAATATTCATTTTGAAAAAAAAAAAAATGTTTGGATGTGAACATGCGTGTGCACGTGAAAAGATAGTATTAAAATAACTGTGTATTGTGTGTATTTATATAAACCGATACAAAGTAACGACAAAAAAAAAAAAAAATTTTACAATTCTATAGGGCATAATAACCACGATGTTGATTGCCCGAACAAACATCCTACTCCCCCCTCAAGGCATTTTTCATGAATCGCGTCATGGTTGTACCCACTTTGTACTTTTTGGTCGAATTACTTAAGTGATTTCCCTTAAATCATCTCAAAAATAGGTAACATACAAATATTCTACGATAACTTAATTTTGTTTAGTGTTGTGAATAATGAGCATTGAAATTGGGCAATAGTTCTTATTCAGCATCTTGAGGAAATTGATAATTACACCTCAATATTTGAAGGAGTTAGTTGCCTTATTTTTACTTTTGTAGACCGAGACCATTGTTTTGCATCTGACAGTCAATACTTCTTGGCGCATGATTTACTAATATTTTGAAAGTTAAAGGTTGCACTTTCATCTATAATTATTCTTAAGTGAGCCGTGTGAAAATTCTGCCCTATTAAACGTGTTTAAAGATGGCGGTGAATGCCATCAAGGTTGACCTTGTGAGCGTGTCGCAATGATATTGAAAGTGCAAATATGGCATTAGTTTTCTTCCGCGTGTATACGTTTCAAGACGCCTTGACCTCAAAGACTTATGCATTGGTGGCAAAACTATTTTGACTTGAATGCGATTTATGTCCGCCAAAGATCCATTTCTCTTTTTATCTTTAATGCCAAAGGTGTTCTGTGTAAATGCGTTTAATATGTCTGGAATATTTGCTATTCTCCCTTTTGTTGTTCACCTTTATATATTCAAAATCAATAGACGTTGTACAATGGGTCACGATAAAATTAGTTATTGTGTATATATATATATATATATATATATATATATATACACGCACACACACCCACATGTATGTAAAAAAAGGCAGAGAGAGGGAGAGTGCTTTGCCAGTTCGACAGGGACATTTCATTGATTCCTTTCCTATTTTGCTTGTTAATTCACCAGAAGTTCTAACCCTGAAAGAGTCATACATTAATTAATCTATTGTGCATAGATTCAGGCTAACAGTTATTATTTGATATAATGCTTCTGAATTGTCTCGCAGCTAAATCGCTTCACGATACCGCTCCGGGCGCAGGTGTGGGACGAACTGATAAACACTTATCGCCATCACAATATACACACACACATGGTGGGCCGTGCGTTTATCACCGAAGCCGGGCCTTGCAGTAGGTTCCTTTTATACAGGGCTACCACCTAATCAACCAAATTAATTATGCTCCGTAATTATAACCAGGCCCAGGAAATTGGTAACCCTTTGCCCAGAAGTTAATGAGAATGTTCCATTTAAATTTGCACATTTAAAATGTTATACAATTTAAACACAAAGAACGAAGACTTAAATAGCTTAAATACTATAAGTAGTTAATCAATTTTTAAACATTTAATACATGAACTTCTAAAACTCCTCTTATCTGATGCTAATCTTTAGCCGCTAGTTAACGGTTTGATTAGAAACCTATAATATCTCCAGCGAAATACATGATATAATATTGCACCGCTATAAGTATGCTTTTGGGTAGAAAAAGAAACAGAATTCATTTTTATTTATTTTTGTACTAGTTATATACAAATATACTTTGAATACAACCGCAACCCCTATTTGATTTTAATAGCCGTTTTTAATAAGTACACCTGTCTTAAAATGTTTGATAAACTTCCCATTATTGATTTGGTTATAACAGAGAAGGGGACTTGTAGTTAACAAAGTAGGTGTAGAATTATAGTAATTACAGACCCTAACGAAAGTTGAAATAGAATCATACAAATATGGTGATAATATTGATTATTTCTATCTGGACACATTTTGGCTTATTTTTTTCTACCTTTGGCATGATCGGCCGAAAGTATTTGTCCTCTTAAATAATTTCATTCTCAGTAGTATTATTATTTTAACTTTCTTTTGGATTGTACTACTTTCTCTTACAGTAGTTAGTGCAGATATAATAACAGAGATAGAATAAATATGTATGATACGTATCAGGTGCATTCGATGATGGTTGAGTTCGGTCAGCTAATGTCGGTACTTCGGTGGGGAATGAAAAAGAGAAAGATATGAACCGTGTGTGTGTGTGTGTGTGTGTGTGTGTGTGTGTGAGAGAGAGAGAGAAGAGATAGAAGTTTGGCAGGATTGGTAGAAAAACATGGTAGAAGGATTAGCTGCCGTCCGTCCGACTCGATACAATTCATCACTCTGGCTCTCTTTTATCCACCAATGGGTCCTTTCTTATTCAGAGATTGGGGCAGGAGTTGTATCTTTTAACGTTGCTACAGCTATCTGATTCTGAATAATAGAGCTCGTACCCATTGATTTGGATTGACAAAACTGACCATTGTCGTTTAGAATGAACTGTTCCTAATTCTTCTTTTTCGTTTCTCTCAATTCTCTATTTATTGTACAATATTGTTAAGCTTCGACAATATACAGTTCATTTAAACCACCGAAAAATACACCTATATTAGCTGACTAACACTTCACATTTATTATATCTATTTACTTTGGGTTTTCCACTTTTTGCGAGAAAGAAAAAAAAAGTTACATGCTCATTAATTACAAGTTGTCCGAAAGGTAGCTGTAATGAAAAGACAATTGTCATTATAGCACCAAGTTGTTATTCGTTCGAAATAAAACCACTTGCTTGGATGTATCCTCACGTTTTAACTACTGGTGATCTTCTTCATTCTATTTCGTGAAAAAAAAAATAATGTTTTATCTCCAAAGCCTGGACCAAGCGAAAATCAAATGTGAGTAATATCATCGAATCACCTTTGGCATTTGACGAACAAGAATTGTCTGAAATGACTCTTCGTTACAACTTTCCTTTCTTGCCTTCTTGAACTCACCAGTCTTAACGGCTGCAATTCCAATTATCTCGGGCTTCTTATTTCTTGTCTTGTTTAATTGCAAAAGAAAATCGTATTCAGTACTCTCGATGTTTACCTGCACAGTCTTGAAGTCTTAATTTGAACTTTTTAACACGCATTCAGTAGTGCTGCCTAGAAACCTGACCTGAATTATTATCATTATGATATGATGGTTGTTGTTTTGTAGCAGCGTACGAATCATAGCTTGTCATGAGATCTTCTAGTGATATTTCAGAATTCCAAAAAAATAAATAAATCAGTGAGCGTTTTAATTCTCTCGTTCCTTCCAACGACAATTAGCTCTACTAAATACTAGCTAGGTTTATTGAACGAAATTTATGAATCAATGGCATTCCACCAAAATTTAGCATGTTAAAATAATCATATGCGCTTTGAAAAGTGAGTGATTTATGCCACTCCAGCACATTGAATCGGATTATCTACAGGTTATCACTTTTTTCTATCTAGGGTGGGTATTTGTTTAGTGTGCTCGTCTCTACAATTGAGTGAGCACGTGTTGAAATGAATCGAACGACACTTAAGTCGCTCAGTGGATATCAGGAATCACAACACATGCACCAAAGCCTTACACATGTTAGATAATGCTTTAACACGTGCGTTCAGGCACGTTTGATAAACCTAGAGACGTGAATTTGGGAATCGAACTCACGAACCGGGGGCTCAGGTTAGCTATGTCAGCTAAGACGTTGTTGTTGGTCGCATGTGGTAGTCGTGAGTTCGATTCTGACCTGAGCAATTGGAGTTTATTTAATGACGAGCTCATAAAATAAAATCCTTAGTCCTACCCTGTTTACGGAAGAGTGGTAACCTATAGATAGCCAGTCTCAAATAGCATAGATAGATAGCCATAGTAGCAGAAAGTGGTGGTTAATAAATAAATTTTAGTTTGTGTTTTTTTGCCAACCGAAATTTTCGAGAATATTTAAATAAAATAGTTTAAGTGAGACCACCAATTTTCGTTGCTCCTATTATACTACATAATCCTACATTTTCCTCCAACCCTCTTGCAATCCCGCAAAGAAATTAAATTATCTCTACGTTACTGTGTATGTAAATGCAAATTTGGTATTCTAGAGATAGCACAACATTCTATTTGCACAAGCAGCTTAGCTTAATGATATGTCCACTATAATGCTACTATATTCCTTAGATGAACTAGTAACAATAATGCACCACATTTTAGTATCTAAGTTTATGAATATTATTCTCTTATGGTGCTCTATTGCAATGAATGGACTTTTGTAAAATAATTTAAATACATGCAAATTTAGCCATAATGACTTTGGACTTCCCTTAAATGGTGGAATTCTGAAGTGACTACCAATGTGCGATTAATACAGTATAGCAATGCTTCCTAAATAACATTTTAGCTCTTTTCCAAGGCAGGATGGGACTTACGATTTTATTTATCAGTTCGTCACATAATGAATTCCTATTACTCCGGTAAGAATCGATATCACTATACTAGGATTACCAAATGATAATACGGCAAAAGCCTTAAAGTGGCTAACCTGGGCCCTTTTATTTAATTTAATAGGAGTACTTGGATTGATAGCCAAATCAATTTTATTTTCGAACAGAATAGAAATGTCTTGTGCTTGGAGCGGTTGTTGATTAAATTCCATATGCTCTGGAACAGGTTTCATTGCACAAGCATAACTTCATGGTGACCTAAAGGTGAAAGTAGCAATCATTCCTCTATAAGTGAATACTCTCGCAAACTTTTGCTGGAGGACATGAGGAAGGACTACTACCTGTACAGCCGGGAAGCAAATATCTTCTATGGAACAGGAAGGGAAAGCACGGCTTGGCTTCTTGGAATTTATGAAGGATACCTTTCTCCAAGTGAACCTGCGAAACCGATTCAGTAAGGCACATATGTTTTAATATCTAATTACTCTTGGGTATTAGATATATGGGGCTAATAGCAGATTTGGAAATCAGTATTGAGGATGAAACTCATAAAGTGATCTCTTGAAAGACTTCTTTAAGTTCCCAACAATTACCCTGGGTCTACCCAGGAAATGACGAAAATAAAGTCCCTTCAAATATATGTGTGATAAAAGCCTAATAAGAAATTTGTAGTAACGCCAGAGAAAGTTCAATTCACGACAGAAGACCTGAAGTAATTAAGCTCTGTATTAGCGGTCGTTAAAATAAACATGGTTTTCCGTGAAATATAGTTATGAGACTAATGTAAACGTAGACTAATCCCTTCACTCCAACATATACCCATAATGTCCTGTACAGATTCTTTTGTTATATATGTAATATATGAAAAGGCGAATGGAGGAATATAAAAAAAAAGTATCGTTAAAATAACGATGATATTGAGAAACATAAGCATAACCCCACCCCCTCCTGTTAATAGAAGCTATGAATAAAGTGTAACACGTTGAGAACAGTCATTCCATTCAACATAAACAAAATATTTTTCAATTATACTGGAGCATTCTCATAGAACAAATTAAATTTATCATTAGTGACAGAAAATCTGAAATTTTTAAATCATAACTCTCAACTTAAAGATTGGCAAATACATTCTAAACACAATTACTTCTTTTTTTTCTGATAAAATCAATATTAACTAAGACATTTACGAAAATATATTTCGATATAATAGTAAACCCTCAGTCTTGTTTGTGGCTGTAAAGTAAAAAAAATACCCGTTGACAATACTCACATTCTTGATTCAAATACAAAAAAAACAAAAAAAAAAAACTATTCTGTATTTTAGCATATGCACTCTCGTGAAGAAAAAAATCTTTTTGGTAAACGGTTGTCGAGAGTTAAAATTTGAAATAAATATATATGTTTACCTGTTAACGGCCTTTTGGTCGAAATTTTCGTTCGTTCGTTTCCAAAAGCAAAATTTTAAACGGTCTATGTAAAACTAAGGTTCAAGTTCGTTTATGGCAGAAATCGGGCTAAAGAATTTAGGGGAGGGAATTTCGTAAATTCGAAATATCTTCGTTAATATATTGTAAATATTCTATAGAACCACTATTTTTTTTTTTAGTTTTCAGGCTTCAGTAATCCCACTCACGCAAAAATGTTATAGCTTTTACCGTGTTCATACCTGTGTTCACATAGGTTCATACAAGGTGGCATTTTGCAGTTGGTCAGAGGTGCACTATAATTAGTCTTCCTTTATCTCCCACATAGTTTCGTGTTTATAATATATTGACAAAATTGAACAAACTTTAGTATGCATAAAATGAATTTAAAGTTTCCACCTAGTTTCTAATTTATTCATTTAAAGGTACATTGCTCATGGCATATCGAGCGTCAAAAATAAATATAATCTCTTCAAGATTTATTATAACACAACTCCTCGAGAAAGTGTGAAATCTATCGATTTTAGCAGCTGAAACCTAGATAACTAAACTGTTCACAAAAAAATGACCTAATTTGTGACAAGCGGGCAACATTCGTGAAATTCATGTTTCACTTGCATGAATCGTTACATTATGAATGCCTCACTCACAGGCATTTTGTTTCATAGCTAGTTTATTGTCATATATAATTCGAATATTTTCTAGCTGATTGCGCTATGGTCTTGATGTATACCGAAGTCTAGTTATATTTTAAATCAACAACATTTTAAATAGATTGCTTTTAAAATAACTCCTACTTGTAAAAGATCTTATTTTAAAAGAAATACTTAAATAAACAAATATTTCATTAGCATAAATAACCTAAAATGTAAATAATGTTATTAATGATATAAAAGTTCATGATCATTATTCAAAAAGCAACTTTATTGATGGCAATTTTCATAAAAGTATGTAGAATAAGGTGTGGCTATATACAAGCCATTTGGCACTGCATCATATTAAACCAAACTGCTGATGGAAATCCGACTTAAATCTTTTTATTTTTTACTTCAAATTTTCTTTTCCATTTAGGAAAAAATACCAACGAAATATTTCATGGTTCTTAGTTTTTCTTGTGATTATAAGTTGTTTAAGAGTGATTGATATTAATATTTTTTTTTCGTGAGTGTCTTGTACTTTTGACAAACATGACATTCCTGGTAAAGCGAGCTTTAGAGTGACAGAGGAATTATTATCGAATAGTTATGATAGGAAATTGCTTGGCAATTCTTAATATTCTTATGGGGAAAATAAAAGATTGAGTACTACATTTATTTATTTAAATATTAGCAAGTAGAAAAATATGATTTCTTAGTAATTATCAATTTTATTGAGAATGACACCCTACGAAGTCATTTCCCTCTAACAACAACAGTTTTTTTCTCTCTCTCTCTCTTTTGCGCTCACACACTCTCTCTCTCTCTCTCTCTCGCTCTTTTGCGCTCTCTCTCTCTCTCTCTCTCTCGCTCTTTTGCTCTCTCTCTCTCTCTCTCTCTCTCTATCTTTCTCTCTCTCTCTCACTCTCCTCTCTCCTCTCTCTCTCTCTCTCTCTCTCCTCTCCCCTCCTCTCCCCTCTCCTCTCTCTCTCTCTCTCTCTCTCTCTCTCTCTCTCTCTCTCTCTCTCTCTCTCTCTCTCTCTCTCTCTCTCTCTCTCTCTCTCTCTCTCTCTCTCTCTCTCTCTCTCTCTCTCTCTCTCCCTCCCTCCCTCCCTCCCTCCCTCCCTCCCCTCCCCTCATCCCATTTCTCTCTATCTCCCGAGGCTAGCTACTCTAAATCTCTTTTGATGCCAGCCCGTTAATTACTCTGATATTACGTATTTACTTCCTGCTTTAAATGGGTTCACTTAGCCCTTAAAGTCCTCCTCTGGGGTGGTTTTGGCTAAGCCCGTCCCGGAAGCAGGTTTCCTAATGAGTCCGAGCCGGCTCCTTCCGTTGCCACTAAATTGAATCTGAATTCCACCGTTTCAACAAAGACCGGACTCGTTCAACCAGTTCAATGACCACCTCTCCCAGGTTCTCCCTTACCTTCATCACTGTTCTCTTTTCTCTACAGAATTCTTGGTCGTTTTGCTATTACTGTTCCATTTGGCACATTATATATACATGTACATGGTACTAAATGGCATTTATTTACTTGTAATTAAAACTAATAATAATTTCAGATGGCTTTATTCATACTTCTCTATTTGACTTAAATGCATTAACTTGTAATTTTCTATTATTTCTTGTTTAATGTAATAATTTCGTCCCACTGTAAATAAACAAATAAAAAACAATAATTTTCCATTTGTATTATATTTCACTCACTATATGTCCTAAATATCTGTAAGTCACTATGAAAAGTTTGATCCACAGTGTTTATAATTAGTGATAACTTCATTCTGTACTTGAGTTACAATTATCCGCAGTGGGACTAAATTCTCAAAATCAACAGACAAAGTCACAACACGAATATAATTTAATCAGATAAAGAAATAATAACAAACGATTCATCAGAAACAACAGCTATATTGTTATTATAAAAAAATAAATATAAACCAGGTTTAAAAATTTAAGAATTTCAAAAGTCATGAATTTAAGAAATTCATTATCTTGTAATTTTTGTCTAAATTCTAAATGAGGCAAAAGGAAATAGTTATCGTCGAAGTCTATATACCTATCTCCTACATGAGATAAATGTGCTTTTCGCATAGAGCGACCTTAAAAGTATAAAACAAATTTGCGGAAAATATATCCATTTTATTCATTTAAATATGACTGTAAAATGTTAATATATCTTTCAAACCCTGCTTATTGTAGGTTTGTGATTATAAATTATTAGTAATATAATTTAATAAGATAAAGAAATAATAACAAACCATTCATCAGAAACAATAGCTATATTGTTAATATAATAAATAGTAAACGGGATTTAAACATTTATGAATTTCAAAAGTCATGAATTTAATGAATTCATTATATTGTTATTCTTGTCAAAATTCTAGACAAGGCAAAATAAAATAGGTATCGTCGAAGTCTATATACCTACCTCCCACGTAGGATATATTTGCTTTTAATAGCATAGAACGACCCTAAAACTGTAAAAACAATTGCAGAAAATATATTTTTTCTGTAATCGTTGAATAATGGTAACATTACTAAACTGAAATGAGTGAAGAAAGTGAAACATTTAGCAATAGAGTGAAGAAAGTGAATTGCCTTCTCAATTAGTAATAAGTATAAATTAAAAAATAATTTGAAGTTGGAAATTAAATGCTTTTAAATGTTTCTTAACATTGTAAGAATTTATTTTAACAAAATAAATTGAAATGTGAATGAATTATTGGTGGAAATAATCAATATATTTTAAAATTTAAATATAATAATAATTACCTTCCTTGTTTATAACCTGCACTTGTTTATAACTGCACTACTTCACAATCATCACTAGTTGTTTTATAACTATGCTAATAACCTTTCACAACCATGCTTATAACCTACCAACAACATACCATAATCTTCACAACATCCTAATTTTGTTCATATTCTGGTTAGATCTGATCACGATTACAGAAAAAATTTAATATTACACTCGTGACGAAAGTAGAATTTACAACTCTCGTGAAATTACCACACTCGCTTCGCTCGTGTAGGTAAACGTTTCACTCGAGTTGTAAAATGATCTACTTTCGTCACTTGTATAATAAATAACTATATTTTATTCATTAAAATATTACTATAAAGTGTTTAATAATTTTTTTTTTTTTTTTTTTTTTTTAATTCGGGATTACAAATCAACATTAAACATTGGTCATGGCTGAAGTCAATTTTCGATTTACATCACTTAATTGACTATTAAACTAGTGTCTTCGAAATTACCTTACTGTAATTAAGGAAAAAAATTATAAAAACATTAGTATTTATTTTTTTAAATTTTATTATTTAATATATATAATCAATAACGCTTAGAGCTGTGTACTGGGTTTGAAAGTTTTTCATCTTTTTTATTTTCTCTCTTGAACAAGAGAGGACTTTGTTCTGTAGGCGTATCCTGTCAAGACAATAGGTAGATGCATTTGCATTCTGTTGATGTTTTTAGATGACTAGCTACTGATCACTCAGCTGACTGTACGTGTCAGCTTCCTCCACGCCTTCAACAGCCTTGGATATTTATGAGGGGAAAACTCAAGAAATCAAGGCAAATCTCAATAATTGGTTTTGATCATGTTATTAGTGTAAGGGAGTGAATATTATAATGAACGATTGTTATATTTATAAATCTCTTTGTAATAGTAAGATATAGGTTAGGCATAAAACATATGTTTTGTAAATTCAGAAGATAGGCTTTTGTTTGGAGTCATGAGTTGAAGAATAAACGGACACATTCTGACTTAACATTATAATCCTTCTGAGTGGCAGGCTTTATTAATCAAAGAACTGTCATGAAAGAAATTTAATAATATTTGTATAAGTATTTATGACTTTGTTTCCCGTTAGTTGGCATTTATACCGAATGGCACGTGTTATGGTCTTTCCCATAAAGAGGGACATTTTACGTAAGCACACTAGGAAAGGGGGACTCAAGGACGTGTGTAGTTCCCCTCAATTAAGTCGAAGAATTTAAATTATTTTCATTAATTTGCCAGCCTATTGTTAATGGAGATATAAAAAAAGATACAGGTCTTCAAATGCACTGCCTTTTATATCCAATATCCTACGGGGAAAAAAATCCGTCAAGCAGGTGTTGTGTGAACTATGCAGATTTTCCATATGTTGGAATGACTCGCTGGTCATCTCGTCTCACAATCTTTTCTCTATGAGTAGAAGAGCGGGTTTGTTGAAGAAGAAACATCAATTGTAGAATAATTAAAATTACAACTACTCTACAAGAAACATCAATTGTAGAATATTTCAAATTACAACTACTTTGGTTATATACAATTGTTTTGATACGACCCATATTAACCGACATATTTCGACTATTCAATTAACCCCCCCCCTAAAATTCTCTTCCTCTCACCCAAGGCTAAATTCAGCTATTTCCTGATAGATTAAATAAAAAATAGTTTAATTTATCACTTAAATTCTTAAGTAATAGTCTCTCTTCAAAAATTGTTGTATACGTCTCGCACGGTAAAAGTGTATAAAGTTATTTGATATTCAAGCTTCAAATAAAGTGGTTCATGATATAACCGGTTGTTGTTAATATGACATGAGTAGAATCGAGGGTTTACTGAAGGCTGGGAAACTTAAGGATGCAAATATCTCGATTAATATTCCAGAAATTAAAAAAAATCTATTATACACAGTTTATAGACAATAAAACTGTCTATAAAATTGGGTCTGTTTTCAAAACCCCCTATATATATATATATATATATATATATATATATATATATATATATATATATATAAATTGTACACGAACCTTATTTTCGGCATCTCCTGGGTATGATTCTCGTACTCGAAAATTTTGTTATGAGTTTAATCACAGTAGCTGATTTCCCTGAAGGGAACTCTGCTAAAATGGATTAATAATATAATTTACTTACTTGCATTCAGGTGCTTGTAGGTAATTTTACCAAAAACAGTTTGGTTTAGAGTTGTTGAGAGTCCGATGCATCGCAGCCTGCGCCATATCAACAATGGTGGACATTTAGTTATAATATGTGTATGCAAGTGGTCTGTTGTACAAGAGTCTTCGCTTGAGTTGCTCTTACAATATTGCACTTTGCACTGAAAGAGGTTAAGGATTATTCATATTCATTTTAATTATTTGCGGTAGACCCGGATATATTATTTTCTTCCCTTCGGACTTAGCTCCCTGGCGGTGTAGGTTCATTGATGTGATGAGATGACTGTTATACACCAGGTGCTCCGTCATCTGTTGCACGAGTACCAGGTGGCCGCCAATACCTGCGTTCGATGTTTTCTTCCTCTAAATGTCCTTAAAAACAAGCTCTCCGACTAACTGCCTGCTATAAAATATGCCAGATGCATTACTTAGAAGCTCAAAATTTGAATTACTTCCAAAAACTCTTGATTTGATTTAGAGTATATTTATTACATTGGCAATAAGATTTAATTGAACATGAATGTATATTATATAGAATAAATGAGTATGAACTTATATCTAATTTACATCACAATACTATTTCTGCAATAGAGGAAAAGCTAAGGTTTTAACGCATGTGCATTGTGTTATTGTTCATTGAAGGCCATATGAGTGATTCGGGGTTCACTTAACACAAACAACGTAAAAACTAAGATAGCAATGGAAGTTACTTAACAATTATTGTTAGAAATGAGACCTTCAATAATAATCGTCACAAAATAACAGATATTTTATGATTTAGTACTTTACCTTTTTCGATTTCCTTGCCCATTACCGTAAAGAGCGGTTAATTTTTGATAAAAATTTAATAAATGGAGTTTGCAAAAGATCATAAATATAAACTTCGTAAAACTTCGTCCACGAGAGCTTTAAGAGATAAAAAAATATAATTGAATGAACACATCTCAATTGAGATTGAAGAGAATTAATAGTATAACTTATAGGTTTATAAAATTACAAGAGTACTACAGTTTAAATGTATGTCTTGTTCGAGTCAAATTTGTAATTTCTCACTGAACCACAGAAGTGACTTTTTTTTCTATCAATTTTTATGCCAAATGTTTTTAATCAAATTATTTCCTCTTCCTCGAACACTCATTTTACCACACACCCAAATGTTGCCAAAATAAATATTGACTGTTATTAGGAATCGTACTGAAGAATCAGTTTTAATATACTCAAATGTGATAGAATTCATTAGTTTGTAATTTATATTCCTGCTAATTAAAAAATGATTTATTAAATTTGGTTTTATTATTTTTGTAGGTAAGGAAACGTTTGTGTTTATTCCACATCATTCATTTCAGTAAGTATGTAGAATAGTCGTTATAAATCCGTTCACTATAGAAAATACGATTATTGGTTGAAATGAAATAGAATTTATTGAAATCAAAAATGTATTTATTTTCCATTAAATAATAATACAACACAGTAGAATACGGCAAATAGTTTTGTATCCTATAAAACATAAATAAAGTAATACTATGTTTAATTAATTTCTTGACTTATTTATAATTACTTTTATACGTATAATTACTTTATAAAATTCCATGGATACATTTTAAGAAATCTATCAATTTTATATATATAATGAATTAATTTTGTTAAAGATCTTAATACAACTCTAAAGATATTACATACATTTCAAATTCATTGATTGAGATTTATTTTAAATTTATTAAACAATGACATGCTTAATAAATGATGTTAAATGTGACCTCCAATTATATTTCGAAGAATTTTTTTATATAATATTTTGTAGTTTTATTTAATAGTTGAATATTTTTGTATAGTATTCATCTTGTATAAATGAGTCTTTATATTAAATGTAGTTTTATTATATTATGTCACTGAGCTGCCGGACTTGAATGGATTACTGACTTCTTCATAGTTTGAATATTTAAGGTACTTACGATGCTCATCTCTCTCAGGAATGAATTATTACAATGTTTGCTAATATAAAGATGATCTGATTTTGTCAAATACCCTGAACAAGACCTAACACCATCTCAAACCAACTGTTGTGAACATTATTCTTATATAATATAAGCATGTATATAACACAAAATTTAAGATATATATATATATATATATGAAGAAAATAAATTAGAAGAGAATGGGAGTGATTGGAAAAGATAATGACTTGTATTGGTTGAGCCAATCCCTTTTCCACGTCAATTTCCTTTCTTTATTGGCGTCCTTTCATCCTGACTATCAGCACTACCACTTTATCTCCTAACTTTTCTATTACGTCTAAAAAAGCAATTTTCTCCCTTATTGTACATCACCCTTTATTCCCGTCCTGTATTGGCATTGATTATTTCGTCATCGATAACTTTTCTTTTCTTTCATTTCAAGGATTTGTATTCCTTACAAATTCCAATTTTCTAAAATATGCTATAATAACATTCTATATCAGATACAAAAAATGAATCAAATTATATTGTGAAATAAGTGTTCTATGTGAAATAATAAGTAATCAATGAAACCAAGAAGTAGGTCATTTCAGTGAATCAAAAAATTGGACATATAGATTTCCACAATTCAGAAGTATATGGATGATTCTAAAATTAACCTGTTCAAAATAAAACATGTTACGTTTCTTTGAGATTTTTAAAAATGATATCAGTTGGACTGTAATTTAGCGCTGTTTTGTAATTTGAAAATAACAAACATCCATATTCTTGAAAAAAAGAGCTTTTTTTCAATGCGTTACAATGTAGGGGTTATTTATGTGCCAACTTTCCTCCCATTCTATTAACACCTCCAAGAAACGTTCATGGGTTGTTTCGGATGATAAACAAATAACTCCAATAATGTTTCAGTTAATATATATAGGAATTACTTACCATTTACAATTAGTTTAGTTGTATATTACCAGTTGATTAGAGATGTTTCATATTTTGATTTTCTCTTTTTTATCAGAAGCCTCAAAATTCCACATTAAAAATACTCTTTTCAACGTACTAGGCATTTATTTCTACAAAAAAAAAAAAAGGTTTAAATGATTGAGTTTACTAACGATCAAATAAAAAATTGAGACCGCTAGAGCGTAAACAGACAATATAGTATGACACAATAGTATATGTGGTATGGACCACAATTTCGTCATATTCTGGGATATATATATATATATATATATATATATATATATATATATATATATGATTGTACCCTGAGTGTTATATTTCCTCTAAGGTAAATAAGTATATTTTAAAAAAATGGTTCAGTGGAATATTCCACCCTAAAATTTATACAATTATTGATTCAATTATTCAATAAGCCATAAATAAATAACTTTACAAAAAAAAAACATTACTTTTTGAAATCTCTGTATTTTTATAGCATAATAACAGTAGAAATTTAATGAGTATTTCAAATGTTCCAAATTCTCATATTGAATTAATTTGTTTTACATAACGCCGTTGTAAACAGTTGTAACGGTGAAAACTATTTTTAATATATATTATGAAAAATTAAATATAATCCACAGGATACGCAAATGCTTTGTATTAATTTATGAAGGGAGAGAAATATAATATTTGTAAATTTTCTCAGCATGAAATTCAATTTCCTTATAAGAAGACTGGGCCATAAACCACAAGAACAAATTGCTTTTGAATTACTTTGAGTTGATGGCTAGTTCGTCTGCTTTCGATCCCCTCTTTTCCATCCATTGTATATTTCAATTTCCTTCTTATAAGTTTTTTTTGTTTCCTTTTTGTTCGACTGTAATACATATTCTTCGTGACTTTATTATACTTTCTCTTGTCGTGCTCTCTTTTCTTTCCTTTTTACCTTACTTCGTTTTCGTCTGATTTCATTTTGTCTGTTGGGAATCATGGTATGTTCTTCAGTTCGTTTTATTTTTTTTTCTGGCATCTTAATATTTTCCTCTATATATGTAGTTTATTTTATAAAGAGGAAGTATTACATCCGCCGAAGATTTTCTTTAATTTGATATATATATATATATATATATACATATATATATATATATATATATATATATATATATATATATATATATATATTAAACAAAAACCAGGACAATGCTTTTTAAAAAACACGAAATGTCAATAAGAGGCTATAACTCATTTAGTGAATAATTTAATGTGACTTGTGTTGTAGTGGTTATTCAGAAGATTTAATCGAATAAGGTATCCGTCATGTTAATAAAACTATTAAATAATGGAATCCAATCAGCAATTGAGGTAGCACTCATGACGCGATTTTCGAAAATGTCCATGGATCTTACCCAGCGGATGACGAAAATGTGGTCCGTTCAGAACTACATGTATATATACTATCAGTCAATGCTCCGGCGTCACAATTGGATTGGCCATTGCTAAAGTCGATATTTAAACGTTTTATGTAAAACTAAAAATGTAGTTCGTTAAGGGCTTAAATCAGCCTAATGCATGCGGGGAGGGGGAGATTTTGAAATATCTCCATTATTATACGTGGGATAGGAAAGTTGTATAGAATCTTTATAGACCTTGTTTTCTCTATTCTGAAAATTAATCGAGATATCAGAATTATTCTAGTTATCAGTCCTTTGTAAACCCCCCTCCCTTCCTCCCTCCTACTCATTTCACATTAATAATAAGGTGATGTGTAGTGAATGTCTTATTGGCAGTTTTTTTATCAATGAACTCTTAATGTATGCGATACATGCAAATACGTTGTGTGATGACCTCTTAATTTTACGAAATGTTTTATTTTATCTATACCGCAGTCGATATACAACTATTTCATTCCATGCTAAGGTTCATTGTCTTTAGTGGCTGATGATATTCAACCAGAAATAGGGAGGTGGGGTTTAGAAGGAGGGATTCGACGAAATATATTATGGAGTTGTATTGAAAAATGATAATGAGCCAATGAAGTTAAACTATTTGTTTGTATCTGTAATTGTTGTACTATACAGGTTTTCGTTTGATCATATGTTAAGCGATTTATTTGTACTTTGTATTTTCAACCTTCAGTAAAACTCTACTCTTTGGATTTTTTTACTTAGAAATAGGAAACTAATGGGGAGCAGAGTTCAAAAGTATGTTATAGCAACAGGTGTAAAGTCTGCTTACTTTTCCCAGCTCCTGCGAGACGGACGTTTAGTCTCATGCCGATGTTTTTTACGTTTCGGACGTCTTGTCAAACCCGTAGATAATAATGGAGAGCATTATCAGGTTTAATTGAGTCTATAAGACATTAGCAAAGGTTAGCAAGTTTTAAGGCAATGGTTTGCATTGCGGAACAGTTGCTTGATCGTTTGTGAGCAATAAGAGAGAGAGAGAGAAGCCAATCTTGCGAGGCGTTGGAGGAAATTGCAATGCAGCCAAGCATTGACACCGCTTCGAGTCGATTGCTCTTCTTACAATCCCCGCTTATTTCAAGCAATTGCTTATGCCATGATTGCAGTTAGTTCTTGTGGCAGACTCAGAAGAAATTCAGCTTGATAGAAAGATTGCCTATCATGTTAACGCGCGCTCAATAAATCACACCAAGAGCCGATGGGACTTAAAGGGCAGTAAATAAAGGAAAATGTTCCTTAGGGTCGTATGTCAGCTGGATAAACACTATTATGAATTATTGTTATATAATAATTAAATTGACTATATCAATATAAACGTGGCCCTCGAGAGTAAGCAGATGATTCGTGTTATCAACAAACAGAATTAAGCGCACTAATTGGACAGCCCTGGTTACCTCATCACCTTAACAGCAACATAATTATAAGCTCCAAAACACTTCTAAACTCCAAAGATTTCAACTATTTGTCTTTTCATGACCTATATCCGATCTAAAAGTTCAAACGTCAGTCACACAAAGGCTGTGTAAGCTATGAAGATTTTCTTCCTGATTTTATACAATAGAGATCTTCATACTGCTTACACAACACCACCGCAAATAAAATAATGCAATCCAAGAACTAAAGATGGGGTGGGGCGATCAATAGAACGTATTTACATGTATCTCGTATAATAAAGGTCTCTTGAAAACAATATTTGGTAAGTTTTGACTAAAGTGGTTTATTATATATCAGAGCATTGTTTATGTGACATGAATAGGACTGTGGGTTTGCCCTCCCATTGGTCCGAATTCAACGACGAACTTGATCTTTAGTTTTACATAAAATGTTTAAATATCGAGTTTGGTAACGATAAAACATAAGCGGTAACAGACAAATATAATTTTGAAATTTCTGATTTATTAACTAGTTTTCTTAAATTTAGTTTTGAAGTAACTAACGCTAATTGGGGCAGGTTACCACCCTTTTCTATCCACGGCACCAAAGGTTTTAATGAGTGTTAATTTTTCTCTGTGGTGGTTATGACAGTTGTATATTCAATAAACCTAATATGTTGAAGTTCTCGGAAAACATTTTGTTTCTGGACTTCCGCTTCTGCCTGATAATGCTTTGCAGTGAGTGTGTTAAACAAGAAGCATAACTCTTATTCTAGCTTTTGACTGGGAAATTTGCGCTGGTGTCAAAAAAGGGGTTTCCTAATAGTTGCCATCGGACTGGTCTGTCTCACGGCACTCTAGCCATGAAAACCTTAAGTGTCGGTTTTTCAAACACTCAACGCACCTCTTAGTTCCGCTTTTCAACAAAGGATCTAAAAGCTGCCATCTCCGCAAAATACTCTCTCCACACATTGACGTTTCCTTAAAAGCGTGGAAACCCACGTCTGGAAATGCTTCTGAGAAACTGGAAAAATATGGCACAAGTGAAACTCAACCATACTAAAATATACAAGCAAGCCATCTCGTTATTTATGCTCACATGAGTTGTCTTCTTTATACCCAATGTAAACCTAATTATTTACATAAGTAACAATTTTATCCATGACCTGTCCCGATTACCCATAGCAGTATAAAGTGAAATTTAATAAATAATGAAACATAAGTCTAAAATGCAATTGGATTTGTTAAAACAATTAGCTACATTTGTAATAAATCTTTCACAGAAAGTTATACAACTTATATCGAATTATGCAGGAGGGTTAGGCCGTGTGAGTTAAGGCGTTAGTCCTAACCTCACTTGGTAAACATAGAATAATGAGTTCGATTCTCAACTGAGCAATAGGACGAACTCCTTAAATAAAACCCTTAGTCCCACCCTTGCTAGGAAAGAGTGATAACCTGTACCAGTGAAAACCAGTCCCAATTTGCCTTAGTAGCACAAAGTGGACTTTATAAATGATATTTAGCATTTTCGAATAATACATGCACTAATTATTTAGGAGGTATAGCGTATGCTTGTTCATATAAACATTACATTATTTCCAGTTGCCATGAAAGTGTTCTATTCATAACTGCGTTCATGTTTCATATTTTTTTATGAGGGGCTCACGTTAGCCATGTCTGTTAAGACGACGATCTTAATTCACTTGGTTATCATTGGAGCCTGGGTTTAAATTCCCGCTTTTTTAAAAGGAAACTATTCACTAATGTACTTATTAAATAAAATCTCTGGCCCCACACCGGTTTAAAAAGGGCTGTAACCTGTAGATAACCGGTGCCAATTAGCCTTAATTGCAAATAGCAAAAGGTCACTGAAATTAAAAAGAAAATAGATTCGGGCATTACATGACTTCCGCGTGCTTCAATTAAATTCAAAATTGCTACATTTGAAAATAATATACGGAATCTTCGCTCCAATGCATAGTCAAAAAAAATATAATTTAGAGATTTTTTTATGATAAACAAAAAAAGGGCTCACACAATTCTGCTGCACCTCTAACAAATTCAGAGATCCTCATCTGATGTGGTTGTCTGTTACATAGGTGGAAATTATACTACATCAGTTTGTGATTGTTTCCGTGAAATTTATTACCTTTGTCAAGACAAAACTGAACACATTAACAGAGTCCAAACGCTAAAAGAAATATTTAAAAAAAATAAACAGCTTACGCAAACAGCTGTTGAATTCTACAGCCTAATTTCACTGCTGTACTTTCCTTCCCGAAATAGTTTTTTTTTTCTTTTAGAGTTTCAACAACATTCATTTATCATTGACAAAGGCAATAAATTTTACACAAACGCTGACCAACTGATGTAATTTCATTTCCACATATGTGACCCATCAGATTAGGATATTTCCAACGGCGATCATCATCAAGGATATTCATGAAGTACAGTGATATTTGCTATATTTTATTTTTTCCCGTACTCTATTTCAATGGGAAGGATAGGTGCAACTCTAGAGGTGTTGCAACAGGGAGTACAAATTACTGAATTGTTATTACTGAAACAATGTATTATAACATTTATGCCTTGCGCCGTCGAAGAATTATGTCTTTGATCTGAGTTTACTTCGACAGTTTCTCACCCACTTACAGAGATTGGCTAACAAATTTATTAAAAATTAAATATACCTCCGTGTTTAATACTGTTGCAATATAATTTTGGGATATTATTCAATGCTACAACTGTAAAATGTAGTAAGCACCATGGAAAAAGTATTTCTCGGTCCGCAGGGAAATTAGAAGGTGAAATGAGACCTTGGCAACTTTATACTAATGCTAGACTTTTTATTTCAGGGTCTAATGAGTCTTGCCCTCTTTCTCGTTTAAGTTTGAGACTAGGTTTTCTATTGTGCAACGAATGGAGCATTTTTTCTAAATGTCAAAGGTCTTTAAGCTCCCGACCTCATAAATACACTTTCGTTTCTCTTAACTATTTCAATTACAGGAAAATCAAACTTCTGCGTGAAATTAAATTCATTTTTTAGCATAATTTATGTAAATAGTGTCCGTGTCGGAGTTCTGCCAAATCTATAGTTGAATCTTGAATAAAAAATAATGTTGGAACTAGGCTGATGTACTATCAGGGACGATGTACAAAGTTATTTTTACCTTCACAGAACTTGATTATTTTGACTAGCAGCTTTCAGAGGGTCATGCCTCCATCACCAGAGCTCAGTAAAACCTGTGTACATACAATAACATAATACGTTTTCAAAGAATACCAGAAAAATCGTCTTTAGGAAGTTGACTATGGCAGAAAGCACTTCCCATGTGACGTGAAAGTGCACATGGTTCCCATGCATCTTTACAGAGGTGCATTGCATTGCAATCATCAGGAATTGAAAGAAAAATGAAGGTGAAAATACCAGTTGTCTCCAAACAGCTGTGACGAATGGCTGCAGCTGGATGGCAGTCGGGGGAAAAAAGTTTTATTGGGTCTCGGATTGAACTGAGAAATTCAAAATAATGACTCGTATAACTCAATCGACAACAAATCTGGGTCGACTAATTCTGTTTGCATGAACCATTTTTCACGGAGTTTCAAGATTTTTAGCTAACAATTCATGATTCAATGGTTTTCATAATACTGAGTCATTCGAAGTTCTCTTCTCATTAAATGTTTTTGGATAGAATATAATAAGGGTTCATAAAAACAACTATCATCGTGGTTGTGGGGATTTCTTTTCAATTTTTTAATAGAGTATTCTTATTCTCTCGTCACTTTGTAAGATTTTTAATCAGTGGGAGAAATTAATTGTAAGAAGAATCTCTTATATGGAAATGCACAAAATTATCGCCAAGAAACCATGATAGTTTTAAGACAGCCCTTTGAATAAAAATGAATTTATATGGTTTTACGTAATAATGGAAGTAAAACACATGTTCTGAAGTAGTCATACACTCACTAACCCAAATGTTGTTAGTTGTCTGCAGTCGTATTGACCTCTGCTTTGATATTAAACATTTATTATAATTCAGTCACTTACAAGTTCTCTTACAAGTCTTGGAACACCTTCCCTTGGCACATCTTCCATGAACTTCCTGGTGTGCAGCAGTTTTTCGACCGTGTGCCGTCAATTAATTTTAGCACCTTGCCTTGGCAACATCTGTGTAGTTTTTCCAAAGGATGTCCTTAGGGAAATAAAATATAACGCAAAATCACTAATGGGTATTTCGTATCCTTTTACTATGCACGTTTCTTTTTTTTTTTAAATTTCAGTAACCTTTTAGAAATTTCCTTTTTAACTTTGTACATTTTCTGTTATGAAAGTAAATTACAAAAATACATTATTTCAAATAAAAATTAATTTTTAGTTTATTTAGGACCCGGTTTCTCTGGCAAGAATTCTTATGATCTCGTAACTGCGTGCTCACAGGAGTACATGTTTACTCATCATTTACAGCTTGGATTGGAAAGCTGCACTTCTAATTATTTAATTATCATTATGAATACATCAGTTTGAATTATTAAATTCCAATGTAGCCCGATAAATGGACGACTGGAGTCGAAATTTCTTTTTCCTTTATTCTCCCCTAACAGAGATAAATATTTTCATGGTACTTTTAAAACGGTTTCATATTTCTTAAAACATAGTTTGGGCTCCATTATTTTGTGCATTTATTTGAAATTTGTGATAAAAACTTTTTAATTGGTCGTGAAAGTTTCATACTTATATCATTTTTTTTCTGAATTGATAAATAAAATTAAATAGAATATATAACTGGTTTTGTACAATTTTAAAATGGGAACATTTTTAATTGTACTCGAAGATAATTAATATTCCGTTCTGAGGGTTGAGGGATAAAATTACATTACCTTCCTTCTCCTGGGCCAAGTGTCTTATTCTAATGAACTTTTATTAAATTTCTATTTTTTAATTTTGATAAGATAATTAAGAGCTCCCATGGTTTATGAGATTTCCGTTAATTTCGGTTTAAAAAAAAAACAAAAAACAAAAAAAAAAACACAAAATAAAAACTGCGCGGCATTATTTAAATGAAAAAAAAATTAAGCATCTTTTCAGAATTACATCTTGAGTATGTACAATATATTATAAAAATCTTAACTAAACTGCTCAAAAATGAATAGGGATATTGGCTGTTTTGTGGTATGTATGGGGCCTAGCATATTTTTTTTTTATTATAAATATCATTAATATTTATTAGAAATTATTGTCTTTTTTCTCCATAAAAAAGAAATTTAATTAAGGTCGATTTAATTAAAATTAATAGGATAAGAAAAAATAACCAATATCCCTATTCATTTTTGAGCTGTATATTTTGTTTCATAAAAATAAAAAATAAAATAATAAATAGTTAATTATTTTATTAAAATGGAATAACAAAATTTTTGGTTAAATATTACTAGAATGTTAGGATTAATTCTTTGAGATTAACCATTTTTTTTTTTTTTTGACTGTTGATGGAATATTTGCTTTGAAAGCCGTTAGACTCGAGAGCTTCCAGTGGTTGGTGGGTCACAATTACTGGGTTCAACCAGGCGTATAATCACTACACCAACGGTGAACTCTAGTTCCTGGCTTTGAACACAACTAGTCGATACAACTCAATATCTTGTCTCAATTTTACACTCTTATGGTGTAATATTTCTTCTAATCCTCATGAATATTGTAACTACATTAATTCCTTATGTGCAGACAGTTCAAATACAGTATTACAGAATAAGAAATTTTAATACCACATTTCCCTTATGAAAATCCTACTTTTCGTAAAAAGATTGCCGCCGGATTTCCACCTTTCCCTCCCAGCAGCTGACTAAAAGTGTCATCCAACCAATATTACTGCATTCCGAATCACGCTATTTAATTGCAAATATTTATTTTAAAGCCACGAGTGGGAAGCCTGCTTATATAACTGATTATATAATTGAAATGTGGTGTATAAATGAGAGATTAAACTGGTTTAATAAAGTTTTAAAAGGAACTGGACCAGTATTAAGGGATAAAGACTTATTAGTCAATAATCTCAAAGTTTTATTCAAAGACTGAGACGAGTTTAAGTGATAACTCCATTATCAGGACCAGTAGCGATGACAATTTGAAAGTGAATGCCGCACTCGACATAATGGTTTCTCGATTAATCAATGGTGGTTTCCGGATAAAACTTAAGTTGAAAGTGCAGCTCCTCTGATGCATTGAAGGCCCAGAAAATAATTTATTGTCTCTTACTGATGGAGGAAAATAACTCTTAAAAGTAACTCTTAAAATCTCTTAAGATTTATAATGACCACTCTTAGAATTGGCTAAAATAAAAATAAATATAACTTTTTGATTAGTTTTTGAACTTATTGTTAGACTTAAGTATCGTTTCTATCGACATATGACATAATTTAAGTAAATTTTATTTAGGAAGTAACCATGTGTATCAATCAATGTGTATTTCTCAGTACTTTTTTGTAATCTATTTTACTGGGATGAAATTTTCAAATTCTGTTCAGCATGAAAACGCAAAATGGAATAGTTAGTTGTATTATTTGCTTCATCCCAAAGCCGTTTTTGCTTTGTTGGTCCTATGGAGTTCTACATATTTGGTTTAAAAAATAACAAACTAATACAAAACAATTAATACAAAGCTTACCATAAGTTTGTATGTAGTATTTACAGGCTAGACCTGTTAATTGGCCTCTTGAACTAGTAAACCTGATTATCATGGGCCCGAATAAGGGAATAATAGAGTCACAAGGACATGGTTTCCCGTTGCATTCTGCATCAACCCATCCAGCAATAAAGGAAAATTCCTTTCACACTAGTAAAGGTATGAGTGGAGAAGTTCTATACAAGGCCAGAGTTGTAAGATAGCCATCCCTCCGCAGCATATAGCCTGCATAAACTGACTAATGATTGGCTATTTAACCAGTATGTGAAGGCAGACTACAATTTTAATCCACCCTCCAGTCTAGCCCAAAAGACATGTTGTAAGTGAGAATTTAGACAAGGAGGGCGAAAATTAAATTTGTGTGTGCCGTTTTTTTGGAATAAAATAACTTGCCTTCCGTATCATAATACTATTTTATCTTTGAGCTCGTTTAACCGTGAACAGTTATTCCATTGACAAGCCCAAAGGAACGCAACACGTTTGAAGTAGTGAATACATTAGGCGCAGTGCATTGGAGTGAATACTGCTGGGACCTTGGGGAAGATAGGAAAGAGGGAGAGATGCCTTTAGAAATGTAAGGGACATCTCTATACATTAATACATCCTTTGTGCTTCACCAACCCTTTCTAGGGCAGATACATCCCTCCAGGGGCGGGAGCCAGCTTTTGTCCTCTGCTTGTTAATTTTGCTCTCATATCAGACAAGAATGTTTTAATTCCGACTAGAAGAACTTTCATTTGCTGAAAAGCTCCGGGTCTTTGAGGCTTATGCATTTCTACATTCGACTACAGTTTGTACTAATGTCTCCTGCACGCCCTAAGAAATGGAGCCAACACGGGGTCGTCAGGAATTTTCATAGTCTTAGAACACGAATTTAAATGAAGAGGTTAAGATTAAATGGCTGAAGTTCGGGAAAAACATGCATAATGCACTTAGATATCCTCCAACCGAGCTGCTTCACGAACTGACTCCAATTTCTAGATCAGAACTTCAGTCGGCCTTTCATTGGAGCAAACAGTTATGAACTGAACGTGGGCTGTCTCTCTTCTCTCCATACTTTATATCACATTTATGTTTTTCGAGTTTTAATTGTTGCATTATCTTTTAATAAGTAAATTAATGGTCGATTGGCTATATTAACTCATTTTAATTTTTAAGCATTGTGCACTTTTAGTTAGTTTTTTAGGCTAAGACTATGGTTGAGCCTTTTTCTGTTGTGTTTATTTTTGTAAAGTAAATGTAATTTACTGTAACGTACTAGATTAATAGTTTATATTTTTTTTCTAACGTAACACATGGCGGACTTTTTATAAATTTTGAATGATGTTAAAAAACTAAAAATAATTACAAATGTTAGTTATAAAAACAGCAAATTTAAATTATTTACTACATACTCGAGTAGGATAAATTAGTTTCAAACTGAAAATATTTTGGCAAATTTCCAAGTTCTCATGATAGGAGAGATGTTGCTAAAAATTAGGGTTACAAAAGTAAAAAATACTGCTAACGAACTCAAAAAATATGTAAGAAATCAGGTTCATTCCAAATATTAAATTCTTAATTTTAGTAAATATCATGACATTCGGGTATTAATATTTTATATGTTTGAATTCCGGCAGATTATACAAATTCTTTAATTAAACTGTTGCAATTAATACGTTTTAGTTTCCGTAGGTTAACTGTATCCTGACTGCTGTTATGTGTTTATGACATTTAAATTCATAAACAACACAATTTATTTCATTAAACTACTAATAGTTGCTCAATTTCAAGTACTAAAAAGTTTTATTAGTTGGTGTACATAAGAAATACACTAAGCAATAGTTCCCTATGGCAGAAAATCTCCTTTACGAATTACAGAAAAAAGGAAGGAAAATTATTAGTTGGTCATGCAGTTGTTCTCCTTTGTCTTCTGCATGAGACTATCTAAGAATAAAGAATAATTCCACTTGAGGCCAAACTGGTTAGATAGCCAAAGCTTAGGAATGATTGACAATTGCCAAGGAATTGTGCATGTCCTTCAGAGTGAGAAAAATGGCAATGGAAGTATCTATTTAATGGGTTAAACTGTTATTAAGGCTTCTGGGCTATTAGGAAGATTGCTTGGGAGGGGAATTTAAATTAATTATTTTAATTACCTTCCGAGATTCTGAATAGTGCGGAGAGAGTTTGCGAGAAGTTGCTCCAAGAGCGACGTTATTAACTCGTGCGTGCTAAACAGTGCAATAGCTTTGCGGATTGCGTAATTGCAAAAAGCATTCCTTCTGCAAGTAAAAGCAGATAGTACAAATGCCGTGTCTGTTGAGGGGGCTCTTCATCATGTAAATAGGTGTTCCGCAACTGGCAATATTTCATTCAACCCTTCCGACTACTGCAAAAAGTTGGATCCATTAATCTTTGCTTATTTGTACTCGTTCAATAGGTGCATATATCAAAGTGGCTTGCTACGATAAAATTTTGTTGTTTTACAAAAGAATAGACTTGTATGTCGGCGTTTTCAGATATACGGTTTTTTTTCTTTTTTAATACGGTCTTTATTCATAACGCCTATTGATTTTTCATATTTGCTTTTGTCGTTTACCCTTCTACATCCATTTTTCAAACATAAACTAAAATAGTATTTCATATATTTATGAAAGATTATAAAAATAAAATTTTTCATTACAATGTATATCAGCGATATATGCTATTTATTTTACCAGGTGTTTGCTTGTTCTACGAACTCAAAAGAAGATCAGACGGAATACTGCTATTTACTTTCACATTAAAATGTTTCTGTTAATTATATTCTATTTCCAGCTTCTCCACAGAGACGGTTAAACAAGAAAACTTCATAAAATAAATAAACTAAGTATGAACTGAATACATAACCACCAATACCAAAGAAGCCAATATATAATGCCACTGGAGAATATTGTAATGAAATCAATTTTAATCTGTGTAACAATTAAGTCTACATTATAAAAAAAAATTGCATGGAACTTCAGGAGACACAAATTAATTTTTAATGATATGGCTAAACGTTCTATTTACGTTAAGAGAAAGGTTATTTATTTCAAGCGGTATTTTTGAAACATTACAAGGAAACCATCTAGTTAAACAGTTTTATGGGGGGGAAAACAAATTCTCTTTAAAATTTCTCCTTATGATATAAACTTTGTGATATATTTATGAAACCATTATACTTTCACAACGATTTTGTATTAATAAACTCTGGCAATTTATTAATAAATTGAGCAAGATTTCAGTGGTTTTAAGACGTGGTGGATTTAGTGGTATGTGCCCAAAGGCCATGTAGTCACTAAGCTCCAAAAGTGCTCCAATTTACACAAAAATCATGTAAGACAATGTGCATATTTCATATATTAGCATAACTCCAGAACGACCTAAAAAGAATTAACTATTAGCCCTCTATATACGAGTCACTATGATATTTAGACAAGAAATGATGTAATTTCTGTCTTGTTGAGATTCACTTTGAAGATTTTCCTACTCGACAATTTTATTAAATAATTTTCTTGATATTGTTTGTGGGTAAATAAAGATTGCAGTTCCCCTTAGTAGTAGGTCAAAAGAAGTATGTGTCAAGTATTTATTGTAAAAGTCTCAAACATTTTTGACATCCGGTGAATGAACGCAAGAAGTTGATCACGGATGTCAAAAGCTGACCTCATTGCTGTCCACTGTATCCTGAAATTTTACCGCGAATTTACCTGACGTAGACCGCTTTGGTCCCCCCGGCTTGGGAAAAGGAAAACTAATTTTCACATCGACAGTTGAGGCACATCCCCTTCGGGAAGCTCAAAGGAAGTCTGTCATGGGGCGGCTCTTTGAAGGCTGGCAGAAAATGAGTTTGCCAACCCCCGTCAGATACCGTTCGGAGAATGATCATCTCGTTAAAGGGTTGGATTTCACACTCGCTCCAGATCGTTAGGAAGCGGGCCAACAGAGGTGAGAGTGGCTAACATGACTCGTCACTTGGCAGTGCAAGCACACAACAGTGTGTGAGTGACTTTGGAATCTAGGTCACTGTTCCAAGATTGCCAATGGTCCTTCTACATACGGCACCGTGCTTTTAGTTCTAAACACCTCCAATAGTATGTGGATTGAGAGCTGATTAAATTCTTAGAATGTCATGTCATTAGTCAATTTTTATTTTTCTCTTCATTAAGATTCTTAGTGTTATTGTTATTATTATTTAAAGTGATTATTATTATTCTTAAAAAGAACTCAGATAGAACTACTTTAAAGACGATTAGAGAAAACGATTACTGTCGCTAAAAATAAAGGCGAAACAACGTATATATGATACGAATAAAACATTTTCCTTCTTGCCAATTTTCCTATGAAGTCATCTTAGTTTTAGTCTTCTGTGGGATGGCGCATGAACAGTTTAGCATCGATTAATGCCCTCTTTATCCAACCTTCTTTTTGTTGGATAGTCTCATGCAGTATGCAAAGGGACATATATGCTAATTGATACCAAGATGGCAATGTGATATCTGTCCGACACATTATTTAAGCACCGTCAAATATTTACCGTAATAATATCTTTTTATATACAGGTACTTTATGTGTGCTGTCTTGCGGTTAAATTAGTTCTCAAACATTGCATTTTCATCTCTACGGTGTCTAATTGTAATACTTTGTCTTATGTCATATTACAGACTACATATATGTGTAAAAATAATCCTAGTTTTTGATGATCACAGATTCAATACAAGCCAAAATGTTTTATCTAATGTTATTGATGAGGATCAATAAAAAGGCCTTGTCCTCTACTATTGTTTTTAATTTTATGCAAAGTGCACTTTCAGAGTCAGCGCTCCATCGCCAGTGCCTCCTGACAAACGAAAAACCTTAAGTCAATCTAACAATCGTAGCATAGTGTAAAAACCAGTCACAAAAACAAAAAATAACGAATAAAAACATTAAAACCAAAATAAATCCAGGATAAAAGTAATAGAAAATTAATAAACAATCAACTAATAAAATTAAAAAAAGTTAAAAACGATAAGCTTATGTCAAAGATAAAACTTAAAATCTAAAATAAACTATAAATAAAATAAAATAAATTAACAAAACAAATTACAGGTACTAAAACTATATTAACTTATCACGGTGGGTGGAAAAGCCTGAAATGCACACCAGAGGAACTGTAATGCAAAAGACAACTTTAAAATAATAAATGAACCACCATATACTAATAATAGAGATCAATAATGTTATTTATTTTGCAAGCCCTTCGGCATTACCCGCTAGCGGCATTGGGGGCTTAATTTTATGGGTGTTGGTTCGGGGAACATGACTGTGGTTATAGAATTTGATTTCCGGAGGACCTTGAAATGAATAAGTGCGTTAACTACTATAATAATACTGTATTGCATATTTTTTACACGATTTAGAAGGAATGGTCTATGGCTGGACATTTTTTGTTAATGTATTAGGATCTGAGGTAAAGGAGCTGGATGAATATGATGCTGGGGTTTTTCCTTGCTCCCTTCATCCAGGTCTCTCGCATGGATGTCATTTTAGTCTACTCACTCGTGGGTGGAAAAAAAAAAAGGCGAGAACGACACAAGTAAACTGCACTCAGACTAGGACGGGTCTCTTCTCTCTCCAGCCTGTTGTTCCATCTGCACTCCAAGATCTCCTCTCAGGTAGTATTTTCTGAAATATCCCTTAGAGGTCAGTGCACTCCAGGGGCATCCTTGGTTGGCCTAGATGGCAACAGATTCCCTTAATTGGCGAAACTTCAAGTTAAATACAGTTATTAAAATATATTATATCTTTTAACATGTCTTCATCACCACTGGGAAACACAATGAATGAAATAATTGCTATTATTTATTACTGTTGGCTTTAAATATCTGACTAGTTTTCAAGCTGAGTCTCATAATTGCTCATGCGTTCTATAAACTTATTGTCATTGATACAAGGGTTGATAGTATATGACAGTTCTTTTTCTTTCATTTTTCAGAACAACAAAAACAGTGCTATATCGTACTACTCTGCCGAGTTTGTAGAGTGTCCACTATAAGTGTATGTATAGAATTCCTGCTGAATTTAGATGAGAATGAAAAGTTTTATTTTTTGACCTCTTTGATTATAAATAATGTAGGATCTTTTGTAAGATAGAGCGGTTTTTTTTTTCGTTTGGAATAAAACGGCGTTCCTCATGAAGGCATGGTCTATTCAAGGTAAGTCGGCTCTCTGGTTCCATTAGAATGTTTCGGGTGAGAGCACTTGCTCGAACTAAGGGGAGTGAATGTGTTCTCTAATAGTCATTTACATCTTTCCAAAATAAAAAAACGCTTCCCACAATCTTCTCGGAAGGTTCACACTCCACTATATAGGGCTAAGGATGAGATCTGGGGCTATAAGGAAGAAATATCAGCCGTCTGCCTTAAAGCAGAAGCGGAGAGAAAGGAGTAACACACACACACTTGTCAGGAGTGTGTCATGGTGACCGTGTTTTTTGCGTCAGCCACAAACCACACCCTGGGGGCTGTTCTGCGCTCTCCTTAACCCCAGTCTAAAGCGGCAGTTTCTCTTTTACAATGGGTTTCCTCTGAGGAATTTATGTGGTTCGGTGGTTTTATTAAATTAAGGGGATTTCTGTCCCTATCTTACCAGTACTCTGCCTTCTCTCCCCTTGAATTATAGCTCTAATGCGTATAATGTTTACTTACAACTTTTGTATAAGGAGATAAAAAAGAACTGTTCGTTATCGGGAGATAAATAAGTGACTTTATTTAAAATATTCAATTCCAAACAGCGAATACGTATTACATATGAGGCCTTTGGTTTCAAAACCAGGTACATCCATTTTCAAAAATTTTTCAGGACTGATCAAAATAGATTTCATTTTTTAAAAAAGTCAGTTTAACACATTTTTTTCATTATCTGCCGGTATTGATTTTGGAAGGATCTATATGGTTTTGGAACAAACGCATCCAATACATAATTTCCAGCATTAAAAACTTATGAAAAAAAAAAATGTTTTTGAAAAGAACGGATGTACCTGGTTTTGAAACCAAACACCTCATATATAAAATAATAAATAACGAAGAGAAAAGATAGTATCAATTTATATTTTTATCAAAAAAAGCTTAAGAGTGTAACTACTACTCTTCACTTCAAAAACGTAATCACCAGACATATCTATATCACGTTTTAACAATTTTTCAACAGTTTAAAAATAATTATTGAACTCACCAATAGCATATTTTGATTTTTTTTAACAAATGTAATTTAACACAGCAAATTGTACTACAAACCCAGTCTACCTAATATTTTTCCCAGCTTTTCCTAGATAGAAGGTCGCAATAATTAAAAGATGAGTTTAAAAACCACTTTATGCCAATGAGGCAAAATGCCCTTCTTATTTTTTTTTTTTTAATAAATTTCTATAATTTTTGTTATTTACAAAGAATTCTAAATTTTTAGAACGCAATTTTCTATAAATTATAGTATATAGATATTATATGTTGAGTTAGTGGTATCCTAATACATAGTGCAAATCACTCATCCTGCTTCAGGATGTTCCTAATACTCCTTTAATCTAATGTAATGCATGATAAGAATGGCATGTACAGTTATTTTTCATTCTAATTTCTACTACTGCTAGCTTCTTCTTATTTTGGGCCCAATATTCTTATATGTTCTTCGTATTAGACCTCGCCAGTGAGGAACGGACTGTCGCAAAGAATGTAAGAGAGAACGAGCACTTCAGAACTGGATGACCCTTGGAACAGGTGGTAGCTAATACCCGAAACATGTAGAACAATATGAATAAAGTTTGTGGGGAATGAAATGTGTTTTATTGGTGACTTTTGCCATTAAACTATGTAGTACTACTACTAGGGAAATAGAAGATAACTACTAATGGGAGCTCGGGTTGGCCGTGTGAGTTAAGGTGTGGGTCTTAAACTTGCGTGGTAGACCTAGAGTGGTGGGGTTCGATTCCCGCCCTGGGCAGTGAAATTTATTTAGTGACGGACTCATTAAATAAAGTCCTTAGGCCCACCCTGGCTAGAAAAAGGGTGGTAACCTGTAGATAACCCGTCCCGATTAGCAATAGTAGCTTAAAATGGACGTAAATAATAATAAACAACAAATCATAACTACTAATGTTCGAAAAAGAAACTTAATATTAAAATATTGGGAAAATTGTCCCCCCTCAATATTCAAAGTAAATTACATATAAACAATAGTTTCTACAGGAAATAAAGGAAATACTCATGCAGCACAAGATTTTTGTTTGAAAATAACGGTAATGCTTCTATGCCTTTCAAATTGTTTTTACGTGACCATCGAAACTCGTGCTCAGCTCTCTCCTCTCTAATGTTGTGTGTATATTCTATGCCTTGATGTCGGCCTTTTGAAAGTAGTTACGGAATTTTAAAAATATAATTGCAATATATTATTTATAAAATTGCTTTTAAACTCTTCAATTAAGTGTTTTATTATAAGAAAAAAATAAAATTTGGATATCGTAAACATGAATCATTCTTCTTAAGGACGGGTTCTTCAATAACAATAACAACTCGCGGTACATGATAACCTAGTAGTTTTCCGCCCTAAAGCCTTATGAAAGAAACAACTATATGTTACTGAGGTCAATCGGACTTGGTTACTAATCAGAAGGTAAGCAGAAAGTACTACCTTTAATAGGATCAAATAAATATGGGTTTTTCTAATACCTAACCTTATAATATAAGGTTAGGTATTAGAAAAATCCATATTTATTTGATATATATTATATAAGCGGGAAATGATAAAAAAGTCCGTCACGCAAGGCACGCATAAACTAAGCAGATTTCCCACGTGAAGTTATACAATAGAGAAATCTCCATAGGAGAGTTGAACAGCTGCGGAAACGGCCGAACTAACTTTTGGCGGAAAACTCACTCGTCCTCGCATATTTAATAAAAATGCAAATATCTCGGTTGATATACAAGATAGAGAAAAAATGTATAGGACAATATTTATAGTAAATTTAATGTGCAATAAGATTGGTCCTATACAACGTTTTGATCCGTTTTGACGGAGATATTTCGAATTTTCGAAGATCCCCCCTCTAAACTCCCCCCCTCCCACTGGTCCGATTTCAGCCATTAACGAACTCGATCTGTTTTTTTGCATAAAACGTTTAAATACCGAGTTTGTTAATGATCAAACAAAAATTGCGACCGCTAGAGCGTTAACAGACATATATATATATATATATATATATATATATATATATATATATATATATATAATTTTGAATGGACCTCATTTTCGTCATCTCCTGGGTAGGATCGATGGACATTTGAAGAAATTTTTCAAAAATTGCGTCATGAGTACGACCTCAGTAGCTGATTTCTCTTATGGGAAATCTGCTAAAAATGACATCGTTCGAATAAAAATGTTCATTAATGAATTGGAGGAAGGTCACTAAACTGGTCAACTATCGGTCATTACAATTACACTCTTCCAATACCTTAGTTATTTAGAATTATGGCTTGGTCCTTGCTGTATACCTTAAGTTAGGAGTTTTTCTGATCGGCTATCAATTTTTCTCACGACTCAAATCCACTCATCAGTAGATCCTCTTATAAACACAGAAAAATAAATAGTATTTCCAAAGCAGAGTGGAATTTCAGTAGAAAAATTTCACAATTGCTTTTGTCCTCCAGAAGGAAGTCCTTTGAAAAGGAAATATGCAAAGCGGGACAAGACAACGCAAAAAATGAGCGCGGATAAGATAACTTGTGACATGTGATGTATGGGCAAAGCATTAAATGTCCGCCAGCTGCTTACCAGACATCTAGATCAAGTAATAGGTCAAGTCATGGAGACTGTAGGTCAAGCAATGTCGTCATTGCCCTATGACACTCGGCGAATAAATGCTACATTTTATTTTACTTAAGTTATCTCGACAGACACAGTATGTTACTCTCCTTATGCTCGAGGGTTGGGCAGACGCTCTGATGGTTTTTAAATATATTATACACTCAAAACATATTAATACTCTACTCAAACCGTACATCAATTTGATAAACAATTCCTGACAGAAATTCCGAAGTATTGTAATCACATTCTGTGGAGATAAATCGTATGAAAAAATAATTGGTACTATTACGTTAATAAATAAGTGCACATATTAATAACATGAATGTTCCTTTTAATTCAAAATATAAACAACAGAAAATATTTTTAGTGTAACCACAAAAAACCATATGTTAACAAAAGAAAAACAATAATCATATGTTAACAAATGTAAAACAAGAATCATATGTAAGAGATACTTTTCCAAAGTTGCTTCAGTCTTTTCTCTGTTATAGTGATGGGTATTTAGTACATAGTGTGGGCATTATAAATAGAAGGAATTATATCTAAAAATGCGTAATAGCTCCAATCTCAAGGATCGTAGCCTAACTAAATTTAATTTGGCAGTTAATTTAACAGGTTTATAGTTTTGGACTTGTATCTCCCTATACCAACATAGTATCTTAATGTAGTTGAGACTTACTGGAATAAAGAAGTTTCAACGTTGGCTCTACAATTAATAGTGCTCTAGAAGTGCATGTGAGTTCTCGCCAAAGGCTCCTTCTTGCACTTAAGTCAATGATTCCATTTTCCTTAATAATATACAGACAGTAATGATTTATAAATATTATGGAAAATAAAAGTGATATTTATTAACGTCCACATTGTGCAAGTGTTAATTATACGTTATCAACCTTTTCTAGTCAGGGTGGGACTAAGGATTTTATTTAATGAGTCCGTCACTAAATAAATGCCTATTGCCCAGGTGGGAATCGAACTCACGACTCTAGGTTTACCAAATGAGAACAAGATCAAAGATATAACTCTACATGCCGGACAGAAGTGTTAGAAATATGATAACTAAATAAAATACAAATGTGCATTTTTTGAGTTTGTAGGCTACTTCCATCAAATTTTGAAAAAGATATAGGGTGAAATTCTTTTTTGTTGGAGGGGGGGGGCGCGGGTAATGGAAACATTATCTGCGATTTTGGATGGGAGTATAAGACTGATGAAGCAATAAGTGATAGCGGCAAACATAAAATTTGGTCAATGCCGTTTTTGTTTTCATACTGAAGTACCCCTGCAGTTTAGGAATGTATTTCCCTTGCTCCATCATAAATGATAATACAGGGTATATGAGTAACTTTTTTCATCTTTTTTTTTTTAACGGCGTCAAAGTATAATACAATTTTTATATTGAAATAAAGTGGACAATGATGTTTAGTGCTGCACAACTTGTCGTTGACTTAAATAAAAAAATGTTGAGCTTTTGACTTCTAACAATAAAAATATCAAATATCCGTAATTTGTTTGATGCCTTAGTTCTTTCCCTTTCAAGCCTGGCCCTTTTCTTGGGAAAAGCAATTTCATTCCCACACTTGAATCTGTGTGTTGTATGTGGGCGGAATAAAATAACTTCCAGAACCTAGGCTAGCATTGGGAATTGACACCGACGGGAGAATATAAGCGTAATATAAAGCAAAGGATTCAGGCAGAGCTTGGAGTTCACCCGTACAGAGGCAGACTACCTTAGTTCGTATTGGATCACACTGTTGACATTTCTTATCAGTAATAGAGATCCTCGCTTCCTCTTTGCAAAGAGCGGCTCAGAGTAGCGCTTTCGTTATCGGCTTATAGGTTATATTACCTTCTTGTCAAAGGAACCAGCCCCAAGTCTATCACACATTCATCGATCTACAGGAAAAAAAAGTATGAATGTATAGCCATCTATTCGTGCAAGGACATTTTTCAAAAAATATCCTCCTTCTATAAAGGGATGAGTAAAGTCATATCATATAAAGTTAACTCGTCTATGACATCGCTCAGTTGTAACTATCCCATCATAAATTACGAAATTCAAAAATTCCCTATTAAAAAAATCATTCTCCGTCTCTTCATTAATATCTTGCTCTCCCCTCCACCTCCCCCCCCGTTTTCCGTTTTATTATTTTTAAACTTTGCAAGCGACACTAATAGTTAGTCCATACATCATAACCATGACAAACTTCGGTAGACACCAGAAATTTGTTAATAGACAATTCTAAACAGAAAATTGTGGGTGATAAAAAAATTGATGGGGTTTCTTCATAATGGAAGCTCTGCCCCTGTAGATTGAGATCCCAATATAGTTATTTAAATTAATTTAAAATTGAAGATCATCTTAAATATTTACATCTTTTTGCGTCATTATTTAAGAATGATTGACAAGCAGTGATGACTTCTCATTAAATATATTACTTCTATACTTCACCATAAATTATGAAAAAGGTGAAAGATTTATGCGTATTGAAGATAGTTCAGAGTAATTTTTACACATTTAAATTATTTTTTTTTAATTTGAATAAAACTCTAAATAAACTGGTAGGCTTTTTATATACCTGATGTGAACACACACTCTTCAGTCTCAGAGATAGCCCTGAGGAAGCTAGAAGCATGTCTAGCGAAACGTTGGCAACTAAAATGCAGACACGGTCTATACCCGAAGACCTTAACAGTATTAAAAACTCTAAATCTTCCAAGTCATAGTTGGCCCAGAGTAATCGCTGAGCATGTAACTGAAAAGCAGACTAATTGGTTACAAACGTGGAAGGTATTAGTCAGGAAATCCTAGGAGTAGATGTAAGCTGGATTAATTAAAAAGGCAGAAGAAAATAGATACAACACTGGAAAACTTAACTTGTTCAAAATAAGTTCATTATAATAAGCCATTTTATGTTTCACTGTAACTAGAAACATCTCAATTCAACTTCAGAAAATAGTTGCTATATTAGTAGCAAGAGCAGCATACATTTTATAACACTGATTATGTAAGCAAGGGGAGAGGTGTTCAATTTAAATTACTCGGTGCGTAAAACCGAAAAGTTATTTGTATGCACTTTATGTTATATGAATGAGTCGGAGAATACACTTCATTTTATAACAGTATGTCCAGTACGAATTCAGAAGGTAATTTCTTGGTTCTCCAAAACCAAGTCACAAGGGATATATTTTCTTTTTGAATGGCGAAAATTGGCGGCATTGTATAAGTATTTGAGTGTTACACAAAGGTATGGAAAATTCCTAACTGATGGGCACAATCATTAAATATTCTCTGTTTTTGCACTTTGTTAATATATACATGTATACATATATAAAACCATGAATGAATAGGCAGAACTCAAAATAGTCCAGGTTGTGTATGTTTGAGTATATATTTTAGAAGAATTTATTTTTCTTTTATTATTTGAAAAACTTGTAAATTATTAATTTATTTTGCTAATATTCTATATTAACAAACTTTACTATTATTTCCATAAATTATGTATTTTTCCACTCCATATTTCATTCAATATGCATTTATCTAATCTGATTAGGTTAAGTGTTAAATAATTAATATATTACGACGTTATATTATTTAAACATGTTTTACAACATAGTTGGAAAGCCTAGTTATAGCTAACACCTTCTAAGAAGCTTAGCATAAGCTTAAGTTCCTAACAGTAGAACCACTGTAACCATAAATTCTCAGTTAGAATTCAATTCGTTTTAACACTTAAACGATCCTTCAAGCAAATATCCAGTAAGGGAAACGTCCTCTTTACTGGTATTAAGATGCTCAACATGCATGTCCAGAGAAAGCCGGAACCACGTCCCACTTTAAAGTGTACATTTCTTGTCTTATTTTTTGACATTACCCAATTGTCAGGAAACGAGTATAGGAATTCGTGTGCTTCCAATTTTTTTTTTTTAATCATGACTATACGCCAGGTGTAGTTTTGTTTGGTTGTTGTAGCTCAGGTCCTGATAGGACTGTGCCTTTTCCACCATCTTAGACCATTTCGGTGGGCCCTAGCCTCTGAAAGCCCTTCTTCAGATCATCCAGTCACTTCTGTCAGAGACTGCCTTACCTTCTCTACTACACTTTCTTTCAAGGTTGTATACTTGTAAACTACCCCACTACTTGGCCAACCCTTAACAAAAGCTAAGACGATATTAGGATGCATTACTCCACATTTACTTCGACACTACTCGTTTTGTATCTCAATCACAACTTCAAATATCCCATGGCTCGTTTCTTCCAGACCAGTAAAGATCTCCTGTTTTACTTGTTTGGAGTCGCAAGTTTCTTTCCCGGGCGTAATTCAAGCTGTAGCTACTTCTACCATATTGGGTTTTATAAACTCCGTAACTTCTGGTTACTCATCGAGCTGTACAAGAAAACATGAAAGCGAAAGACGCGTCTTGAGATTTTGTATAGGTTTTATTTTTTCGTTTCTTTACGTACATATATTTTCTCTACGCCCCACACACATCGTGTCTTCCGACGCTATACACTTTATTAAAAACGGTTAATAAATATTATCTACATACTTGGTTAGAAGTTTCATTTAAGTAACACTTAAATTAGTGATTTCCTCTATGTTCCTAACCTTACGATCTATAATTCTTATCGAGTCGTGAAGCAACTAATTACTAGTATTTATTATCTAAGGAACGTTGTTGACTTAAAAGGATCCATAGCTGTAGGCAATATTGGGTTAAACCAATTAATTTTTGGTACATTTCTGTAGAAATGCATAACAAATACAACCACACAATATTTTAGGAGCTTTGTAGTTGAGTATGAAACCTTTTATTTAAATAATAAAATAAAAATAATATTTTCTAAAATATATACTTTTTTTGGTACTTACATTTCTGTTGAAATAGTACAAGCACACAATATTTTAGGAGCTTTATAATTGAATATGAAACCATAATATGAAAATATTTGATAATCTCTTTAAGCCTGTTCTAGTTCAATTTTGGTTTTAGAAAACAATTTAAATATTGAAATAAGTGTTCTGATTACAATACAATTAAATAAAAATAATAAAGACTGTTTATCTATTTCACAAAACCCATTCCATTGGTTTAATACTTCTAAATAAAATAGGTAAATTCTTATTTACTTTTGTCCTAAAAATATTTTTTTTTTATTTTCGTAATTTATTATAGTCTGGTGAGTAATAAGTGCGATTGAGGTGTAGTGCAACAAACAGTGCCTTAGTCAGATTTATGTTAATTATTTCCTGTGTTAACACCCTGAAAACCATTATTTTCGCACTCAAGTATATTCGGTGATGTCCGTCATGACCAAATATAGCCCACACGTTTCGGTATTGGAATGGTCGAATTGGGAACGAGACGAGCAGTATGTTGTACTCCACATAGTTGGCAGAGCGCCCTTGGCACTCGACTTCCATTCCATTGCGGAAATGTATGCCATTGCTGACCCCCTCAAGAAAGAAATATGTTTTGTATTTGCCATAGATTATTATGAAGGACCAATAGATCGTCGGGGCAATATCTAAATATCAGGCGTCATATGTGGCCAATGAAGGAACGGTAATGACTGATGCATGTGATATAATAAACCAGTCAAAACAGCCACGCAGAAAATAAATAAATAGATATAATCATTTTTTAAGCGTTTTGGATAGTCAGTTAGAACAATTTAGGGTCACACTCAATATTAACTTTATTAAAACCACGTTCTTGTATTCCCTTATTCCGGTTCTTTGGTAATTAACATATTTTATACTTCAATAAACTCAGATTCGTTAAAATGACACAACACTAATTTATAATCTACTTATCAACCAAAATTTAATCACCCTTAAGAAAATAAATCCTTTAAACAAATATTCTTCTACTTACCTCTCGTAAAGATCGAATCTGTACATTTCCTTAGTACGTTATTTTTATGTTCTACCTTCAGACAACTAGTAACAAAAAATGTTAGGTAAAAAACAGTCGTTTGAGCTTTTATAAGCATTAAGATTTTTTTAAAGTACAATGTCTTTTTAACATCCAGAACCAGCTGTTATTTTCTATTATTTCAGAATTTAGCTTTATCTATGGTTTGCATGACACGTCAGAAGTTAACATTATGCTATTAGCAAATGTATCTTTATGAAATGATCTACATTCGTAAGTCGCATGGGAAGAACACAGCCTAGAATCACGATAAAATTTAATTTGTATGCCTCCAGATACAAAAAAAAGACTATTTTATTTACGAAATTGATTTATATAAACTGAAAATGTTTCTAGGATCTTCTTCTTTTATAATGAGAAAAAACTTAAAATTAGAGTAGATGGCATTTTTTTGAGCCGAGTAAAAACAAAGTTATGGATGTTTTTTTTTTTTTTTTGGTTTTCTCCGACAACCCATGTTTAGTATAGGATATTCGTTGAATGTGCAGGCATTTGAGATAATAATTACTCCCTTAAGGAAAATCGGATATTGAGGTTGTACTCTTGACGCGATAGACGACAAATTTCTTCAAATGTTCATCGATCCTACCTATTAGATAACAAAAATGAGGTCCATTCAAATATATATATATATATATATATATATATATATATATATATATATATATTCTGTTACCGCTCTAGTGGTAGCAATTTTTGTGATATGCTTAACAAACTCGATGTATGTTTTATTTAAAAGAAAGATCAAGTTCGTTAAAGGCTGAAATCGGATCAGTGGGAGGAGGGGGGTAGAGGGGTGTATTTTGAAAATTCGAAATATCTCTATTATTATCGAAAAATGGTAGAGAATTCGTACTTTCTGGTTTTCAGTTAGAATATGTGGTGAGATAACACTACTGTGTCATACCATGACGTGGGAAATCCTGAGTGACGGACCTTTTACGATTGCTCCTGAAATTTGTCTCAATGGTTGGCGAATGTCCAGAAATTCATCATTCCAGCCGGTTTGAAGGTTGGGTGGAGCCCCTAGTTTGAGTTCATAGGAACAAGTCACGATAAGGTAAGTGTATCACGAACCTGGAGTAGACTCCTGCTCAGAACACAGCGTTATAAGGCAAGGTCTTGGATCGTGGGAATGTCAAGCTTTTATCTTCCAGTTTGAAGGGCGGCCCTTACTTTCATACTCATTCTCTTCAATTTTCTTCCTCGTTTTATTTTGATTGTTTATCATTTAGCCTTTGTTGTTATTGCTCAGAACTACATTTTACAGGTTTCATACAGAAAACTGCAATTGTTGTTTATTCTGGGGTAATAGTTATTTCGCCCAAACTTCAGTAATTGTACCATTTGGAACACGGTTATTTTGTTTCTAAGCTACGCCATAAACTAGTACCAGCATTAGGGCTCATGCTCAACTCAAAATACAGACATATAATCTAGTAACTGATTCTCCAAAAATCTTATTTACAGTTTACATTTCTATTTCTTTTTACGTAGGTTTCGTCTTTTTAAGGAAGAAATACTGAATAGATGATGTGATCAGACGACCAGAGATGTCGTTCCAGCACTTGGGAAGTCTTAGTTTACGCAGCCCTGCGTCACGGACCTTTTTTATTTGATCTAACAAAAATAGACCAACTAAACATTTTAGCTAGAGACTCTGGCAACTTCGAAAAGTTTGGAACTTTTGAATTAATCTGTTGGTTGCCTAACGTGAGTGTGACGGCTCCGCGAAAGTTCTTAAGCTATGCTTAGAACTTTCTTGTGACAGCTGTCTCGTAATATACTATTCCACAGCCACACAGATATACTCTTTTGGTATTGTTCTATGAATGAATCATTTCATACTTTTTTGTTCTTTTTTTTTATTCTTGGGAGACTCAACATCTGATCCGTAAATTACTGTATCGGTGGATAATCTACTTTATAAAGCTTTCCATGGTCAGTTTAGTTTATGTCGGGTCATTATTGAGGAAGAAGTACGTAAGCGCAGGCGAAGCAACAGCTAACTCTATTATGGTTGTTTTACCTCCACTAAATGTAACAAGGTAACAATCTGATTCAGAACAAATGGGAACTCTGCTTAGTTATTCATAAATGTAAATTACGTATCGAAAGTAATATTTATATGATTTCTGAATTATGCATTCATAATCAAGAAACGCTATTATCATCTTTGAATGTTTTCCTCTTTGATCACATAAGTCCTCATTTTCACATATTCTCAATTAGTCGTAATTAATTACGTCTGAAAAAGTTAAGAATTGTGCCAGTAGTCATTCATCGTTTACAATAGTATAATACAAATAACAGTTTATGCTATGTATTTTATTAACGTATCATTAACTTTTTTATTATTCAATGAACGGCACACACTGCTTGTATTAATTCCAGAATATGGCATATCCATTGAATGTCACACGCTGTTACTAGTTTAGATTCAAGTTATATGGCATATTCATTGAACTTCACATGCAGTAACTGGTTTAAATTCCAGATATTTGACGTAACCATTGAACGTTACATGCTGTTACTGGTTTATATTCCTGCTAAGTGGCATATTTATTGAAAGTCACACGCTGTTACTGGTTTATATTCCTGCTATGTGGCATATTTATTGAAAGTCACACGCTGATTGTATTAGATTCAAGGATATGGCATATCCATTGAACGTCACACGCTGTTACTGGTGTAAATTCCAGATATTTGACGTGTACGGTGAACGTCACACACGGTTACTGGCTTAAATTCCAGCTATATAGCATATCCATTGATCCACGCTACTACTGGTTTATATCCAAGGTTTGTTGTATACCCATTGAACGACACATGCTGTTACTGGCTTTAGTCTTCTGCGATTCAAACCAGCTCTAAAACTCGATTGGCTGATATATAGTGCCTATTAAATATATCTCACGAAAAAGTGGTCGCAGGATCTTATATACTAATCCTCCCTTGACATCTTCGCGAAAATGTTAACCGTAATCATTGGACGCAAGATTATATCTATTCCTCCATTTCTCTAAGCATACTCTCAGTGTGAAAAAATAGCTGAGTATTATTAATAGAGGGTGAAACTATCTACACGATTATCGGACAAAGAGATAGTGATGAGCTCAGAGAATAGGGGAACGCCTTGTTGGTCAGAAGAAACCCCCGTACAGCCTTTCTTCATTGTTTCTAGTGAAAGCTGCAGAAACTGGGTTCGGATCCTCCTTAGGAAAAACTAACCGACTCCCACGACTTCAGATTAGGAGAGATCAACATGCCTGCGCCAACTTTATCGCCAAAGCTTGTCAAGCGTCCAGATAGTTCTTCCGAACAAAATACCTAACACATTGGACATATTCTATGAAAGACTTACTGCATTTGACGTATTTTTAACAATATTTGTTTTTCCTACTTATATACATTATTTAACTTTACAATATGTTTCTTCTGTGGGCAGTAACTGGACAATTCGCAAGGGTATGATGTTGGCTTACATAACCTATTCTAGAAATTTTGTCAGGGTTAAATTACTGAAGATATGTAAATTTGTGGGAGTAGCCCTCTCCATATGACCTCTATAATATGTTTTGAAATAGATTATTTTTTTTATGATTTCTAATATACTTATGTCTTTACAGGTTAGTGTTCATACTGAGGAGTCTTCTTTAGTCAGTAATCAATCTGCAGCTAAGTAAGTCACAAAATTACATTACTCCTAAAACAAATATAAAAAAATGTGGGGTCTAATCATACGCCATGTGACTCTTATCACCGATTAGTAAAACTTCATATCTCATAAGGCTCATAGTCCCACGAGGTGTGCTCAAACTTCTCAAGTCTTTGGCCCTCACAGCTTTGGGCTCAGTATAATGTTAAAAGTTCCACATATGTGTCTCTTGGGCATGGGATAACAACACACTTAAATTACTCCTCATAGCACGATTTATTTTCTTTGTCTACTTAGTAGATAAAGAAAATAAATTTTACTTGCCTTACTAGATCATAGATGTTACCGAAGATCCCATTAAAATTCACTTTATTACATATTCAAAACACTGACTTACACACAATGTTGTTTTTTCTACAAGAAAAATTAATTTAAAAATGTATAAGGTAAAAAGGAAATTTATGATCGATAATTTCAATTAAGGTCGAACCAAAAGGAGGATTATGGGGTTAGAGAAGGAGTAGCAAGTAAAACCGTAAACATATCTGTGATTATATGTCTCATGGAAATACATTGTACTATCAATCTTGTTGATTGTTGAACAATGTTTTTCTTTTAACACACGAATTATTTTTATTTATTAGTTTTTAGATTTTAGTAAGCCCAATTCTGTTACTTTAGTCGTCCTTTGTACTTTTCTCCCTGTAATAAGTTGTAATACCATGTTTTACGTTGGTGGTTGTTGTTTTATGCGGAGAACAACTAGTGAACTCAGGATTGTTAGCTAATATATTAATAAATCTAATGTTGATATATATTTATTTTGGATACTGCCTCTACCCTTGTGGGCCATTGGCGAAAAGGTAAAAGTAGGAAATCACAATACACGATAAACATTAGTTTTCATTAAGAATGTGAAAACCGCATTATTGCCAGATTGGGTTGTCTCGAAGTGTTTCTATGTGTTCTTTTTAGAAATGTATAGATGTTTTCTTTCTTAGCAGAAATTATTACAGTCTAAAACACTGTTTAATAGGTAATTTCGAAAAATAGAAATCACATGTTGACACAAATTCATCGTATTCAAAGCAAAGTAATAGAGTAATTTTTTATTTAAGGCAGTTTCATTTTGTTGTCTTGCAATAATTTACATTAAAAGCCACTTAAAACAAATGTAACAGAATATTTGTTAGTTGGTAAGTTACTATGTAGAATGATAAAGAGTTGCAAAATAGCATTGCCTCCCAAATTACATTAGCTATGTGCGGTACGTTTTACTTCCACAATTTTTCTAAGATCATAGAAACTTACGTACTTGAGTATATTGAGTTTTGAACGGGAGCTTTAACTAATTCTAGTAGCCCGTTGTATAACTGTATCTGTTTGCATCTATTAATATTTGGTTGGCTGACTCCCTCCATGTTGCGGAGAGGTGCACAAACCAATATTGCCCGTTCTGTAATTAAAGCATAATTTCCACCTAAATTACCTGGATCTTTAATAATATCGAATATCCCATTCAATTGTATAATGTTATTTGGGTTGAGCTCTCTGGGATTTAATTAAACTGTTATTAACAGTCATGGAATGAGATGTTTAAAGCTTGGGTAAAATCCAGTGTTCATAATGGTTGTGAAATGCTTCTATATTTCTCTGCACATCCCATGCATATTTGCATAATATGTGCATTTTGACAAAATAATCACAATTTTTATATAATATATATATATATATATATATATAATATATATATATATATATAGAGAGAGAGAGAGAGAGAGAGAGAGAGAGAGAGAGAGAGAGCTGATAGGCCAAGCGGGAATATGAATCTTTAACTGTCTTCGTATGTCTTGAGTCAGTCTACATTCATAAATCTGGTGGGTGAATTTCTGTTCAGTGTAACAGTCGTATTTACAAGTATTTGAGTCAGTAAAAATATCAAAACGACGCTTGTTGTTTTAAGTAATTTTTAAGTCTATGAACTGTATTTTGAAAATATATAATTACCTCATATGATCATTGAGCACGGTCATAAAACATAACTTAAATAAAGTATTTTGATAAGAATCAGGGTTTTTTTGTTCATCCAGTTTTTACTTTGAAATAAGGAACTCCGTTTATAATATCACATGTACAGGCTCACAGAAGCTGGAATATTCACAGTGTATAATAAGATAACCCCCAATAGTTATTTATTCCTCCAATAAATGAAGGTAAATGAATAAATATATTTTCTTTCAAAAGAAAATTCATTATATTCAAACCAGCCAATTCTGATGTTAATTAATTAACTTTAGTGAGTCACTTTGAAATCAGTTGGATTTATTGTTTTCCTTAATTAAATTCCCTGATAATCATTAATAATTACCATTATATTGTTTTCTAATTAATAACAGAACAAAATTGAACCTTTATTGTATTATTAAAAGAAAGAAAAGTAAGCGCTCTCCATATATTCCAGGATATTTTCATAGTTAGTATTCGCATTGAAAATGAGTCATTTTAATATAACAGAAACATTGATTAATTTTATATATATATATATATGTGTGTGTGTGTGTGTGTGTGTGTGTGTGCGTGTGTGTGTGTAAAATGTACTTTGTTATCGTTGTAACATTGAAAATTCCTTAAATTTATTAATATTCCCTTCATAAAGAGTAGAAAATAAATTTTATTTTTATTCATTAATTTTTTGTATATTAAATTAAAAACCGAAATTGTTTCACGTTTGATTCCGGAAAATAATACTCATTTGGTTAATAGCAAGAGAGTATAATTGCACGCTATGTTCATTTTTTTAAAACGTTCCTGGTCGAATTATCTTCTTGGCCGGACGTTCGCATATCGTGTAAAGATAACACAACATCCACCACCTCGTCATTCTTAATAGTAATTTTGACGTAATTGCTCATTCTTCTAGGCCTGTTATTTTACATTTTCTTGATTATGTACAGCTTATACAAAAGGCAAATAAAGTTTTTGAACCCCTAGGTAAATAAATCCCTTATTAGATAATGCTCTACTGTTTTTAATTTGCAAATTATTTTTTATTGTCTATGGATTCTGCGATTTAACAAATCCTAATCTTTTTATATCATCTATTTTATTTTTATATGCCATATTTTTTTTTTCAATTACTTCACTTGCCAGTTGAACTATAAACATTAACAATGCCACGCCTAGGCTAACATACTTATTTTATAAAATGTTCCTTACTCATTAAATAATAACCCCGACCCCTCTGCCATTAATCACGGATCATTGTTACGAATAACTGTGAAGCAACCTTTCTTTCATATATCGGAATACCCTGCCAGCTTTACTATTGTGAACTTCTGGTAAATATTTTAATTTTGTAATAACTATCGAAGACACTGGTTACATCTGTTTATTCAACAGGAGAAATTGTCGATTAAAATATATGTGTTGGTAACCATTTCCATGTGTTATGAGTACTTATTAACGCCCTTTTTACTTATCATGCTTATCACGGTTATCTACCAACCTATTTAAGTAAGGGTGCGACACGTTTGTCATTCCAGTCTCTTCAGAGCTTGTAAATGAGAGAGGAAAAAAGTTAAAAATTTGTTCTTGTTCCACTATTTCTGAAAATGTGTTCCATGAGAAATTAATGATAAGTATTTTTTAATGCTTTATACAGGTATTTAAGAAAAGAATTAATTATTTACGAAGTACACTCCAGACCTTGATATCCATTAAATACAGTGTCATTTGATAAATTAATTATCTTAAAAACTGAGCTGAAGGACCTGGTTGGAAAGGATTCTTGCAAACAATCATCGGCAACAACTTTCTAAAAGCATGTTTGCACACACACATTGCCTAGTAAACTTTTTTATTTTTTCACAGACCCTAATTAGGCAAGGCAGAAGGAGCAATCCAAGTTGACAAGGATAGATGGCTCCGTTTGCATTAGGAAGCCGGATAGTGTGGCAGAAATGGCTTGATAAGGTCAAAGCTATTCTGAGGGCGTTACCTGAGATATGAGCCAAGGTAGGAAATTACCTGAATGACCTGAATCTGTAGCCAACAGGTAACTGAGGTCTCCCGCTCTATCCTCCCCCCGACACTTGGATTAATGGTGTCATCTCTCTCACAGTCAATCAATTATTCAATCAGCCGCTATTAGTTCAACCGGTCATTCACAACCCCTTCAAGATTTATTGGAATGTCCTGCTGTCGATTATTCCTCTCTGCTAATTCACTTAGCTACTTTTGCGTCATTCATTCTTGAGAGCGAGCTGGTTAAGAATTTTGAATATTCTGAAATAAAAGTTTTTTTTTTTTAAAAAAAAACAAAACAAGCAATGAATCTGAATTTGTTCGGAGTTGAAAAATGTTAGTAAAAAATAAATCTGGGATGTGTCTTACAAGTTAACATTAATTATTACCCATAAAAAACTACTCACACAATAAAATTTGAATTTATTTTTGCTATGCTAGTTTTAATATTTTTTTCTATTAATTGATTTTTTACGACCAGAAAAAATGCTTATTCATTCATCATTTACTAATTTAATAAAGAGCTCCATCATTCTTGTTTTCGCAAAAAAACTCGTAAATAGTATTCCCTCTAAGTCTGTAACAGTAGTTATATTTTTAATTTCATTTTTAAAATTGCATTAAAAATTTACATTGCTAAAGCCATAAATAGTAACTTATGGTTTTTGTTCAAGAATTTTCCTTTAAAATATATTAAAAATTAGAAGGGGGTTTATAATACAATTTGCTAGTTTTCTGTTTAACTTCTTCAAAACAATTGGCCCATATGTATACATTGTTCTGTCTTAGTCTGACATCAAAGGATCAATGGACAGTCAGCAAGGGGAAAAAATAGAAATAATGAAATTAGAAATTCTGATATTTGATGTTGCTCTTATAATATTTTGATATTAGACCTGTAAGATCTTCACTTTATGAAATTTCTGTGCGGTGGAGGTATTTCTTTTAAATTTCCTCATATCCCTTTTGACGGCGAACTTCCAGCAATAGTCACAATTTTATAGATTTCCATGTCGATTTAACATCACATTCGGAATTCCAAGAGTAACCAGTTGTAGCTAGAACCTACTTATAGGAACCTACTTACTAGAATCTACTTACTTTTGGAATAATTACCTCTTACACTATGGTGTCATAAGTGTATTTCTATATTGTTAACAGGAATTTATTTAGTGACGAACTCATTAAATAAAATCCTTAGTCCCACCATGGCTAGAAAAGGGGGTTAACCTGTAGAAAGCCCGTCCCAATCAGCCATAGTAGCATAAAGTGGACGTAAATAAATATATTGTTATTTCCACATTCATTCTGTGACCTACATAGTGAATAGTTCCATTTAAGCAATTTGATTTGCTGGCATTATATTATATTATCAAAATATTATAAAATAAAAAAAATAGAAATATAATCGTATTGTAATATTATTCATAATAACATTTGGCTTTTAAGAAGCCTACTCTCAAAGAGGTCAAGGCAACTAATATTTCCGAGAAACATCTACGACAGACGGTTCTCTAAAACAGGAATCAGATAAATCAAGCGAATTTTCTTATTATTTTAGCTGCAGAGGTGGCTTTTTAGGGACACGAATAAAGCATAATAGCAAAGTTTGATAAGTACATCGTTAAAGAATTGTGTGATTAACTACTGCCCTTTAGCAGCCCTTTTGATTGAAGTTCCTGTGGTAGTATTTCCACTACAGTTAACTTTGCCGCCACAATTACAAGTTCATAGCTCCGTATTAAATGACCTAATAATGTTGTGCTATGTCCTCTAGCAGTTCTCAGATGGATATGAGCCTAAAAAGTAGGAAATGTTTTATTCTTAGTAACCAATAAATAATATAATGTAGATATATGTATGCCATGGTGGACAGGACCACAAGAGAACTAAAAGTGAAATCGATACCAGAGGATGACACCATCTCTGAAGGAAAAAGTCTTTTTCTTCCACCATGAATAATTTATTTGCTCTATCGATTTCTCACATGAGTGCTGCTCTCAAGCGTGAAACCAATACAATGTTTCAGCGGGCCACTTTGTCACTTCCTTGCTCACGAGTCCTCCTTTATAATGAATTATTGCTATTTGTTACACTAGGTATTTTCTTATTGATTTGTACAAAGTTTGGAATAAAAATCAAATGTCAAATAGGAAATGACGTCGGAATCTGTTCTTCAGGAACGTCTTTTAAATTTATTGATACATTTAATTTATCCATTACTCTGTAAATAAATCATTACATTAAATGAAATAGTTAGTCATGACTCATATTTGTATGCATTTAATCAGTTCAGGACAAACGTTTCCACTGTAGTTGCCACATTAGAACAGGTATCAGAGTTTTCTGATTCATCAATAAAGCACCTATGTAATTGAGTTTTAGTGGTTTCAAAGAATGTTAATATACTTTGATAATATATTAATCAACTCTTCTCGAGTTTGTAACTCTATGTGAATACTTTTTCTAGACCCAACAAACACGGAAAGTATTCAAAGATAATCGATTGTCTTGATATACATTGCATTCTTTAGTAAAATGATTTCTTTTAATAAGAAAATTATAAGATAGAAGTCAAATTATAGGAAGCGACCTATGAACTATGATTTCCTAGAGATTTCTTTGGTCAGTGTGAGTATTAAGGGGAAGAAGGTAAGTCATTTACTTGTGTAGTCATAAAAGTGCTTTTTGGTTTGATTTTTTTTTTTATGTAGTACTTACTAAAAATTTGATTATTTAAAGTATCTATAATTATATTTGATGCAAACAATGTCAAATTGCAATTGACACCGATGCAATTTTAAAAAACCCGAAGAGAAGATTTTTGAGTGCTTATTCCTCAAATGATCTTTCATTTTTCTCAAAACTCTGTGAATGATTTAAAATTGTCATCTAAATATAATACCAGATAATCTCCTAATGGTGTTAAGAATTAAGAGTTACTGGCTGTTGAATTACTTATTCCATTGTCGAACCTAATATTTATCCTGGTCTGTTTAAAAAAAATATAAAAATCTGTTTATTATGGCCTATTACATTTATTAAGTTTCCCAACATTAGGCTCATTTTCATACTTCTCTTTCAAGGGTTCTTCTTAATAGTTACTTTTTTGTATGTGTGTATATATATATATGTGTGTGTGTGTGTGTGTGTGTGTGTGTGTGTGCCATTTTTTTATTAACAAGTGTGCATATATATTCAGGCTTGTTAACATATATTTTATATTAAATGTCATTGTTGTTCATTTTTTTTCATCTATTTCGTAATAATAAATTGTATATTTATTTCATTATTATTTTATTTAACATTATAACCTTGTTGGAGGTGCAGTAATGCCCACGGCCATTTACTCTAGAATGGACGAGGGTATCATCAACCTAGCTTGATCCAATTTCAATTTGTGAATTGCCCCCCCCCCCCGGTTACATTGCACCAATACCGTGTCCATTGGTAGTTGCATAATGGCCAACGGACGTCCCAAATTGGTCAAACTGAGTTTGCTCAATTATTCCACCAATGACATTAAGGCCTTCTCTCGGTGTTCCCATTTAATTTGTAGGCACTGCTTCTCTTTTCTAGCCGCCTTCCAATTTGGCTATTCCACTGGTTGTTCGATTATAGGGCTTATAGTTCTGAAGCATCTGTATATTTGTAATTAAGAACTAATTAAATTTCAATCGTTCATTAAGTGCTATTGCTAATTTATCAGACTTACGTTTTAGTTGAATAAAAATTATCCATTTATTTTAAATACTGCCTCTATCCTTTTGGGTCATTGGAAGGAAAAGTAATAAATCATAACATTCGATAAACATTATTTTTCTTATATAAGGTTAAACCCAGATTACTGTTAGTTTCAAGGTCTCAAAATGGTTCAATGAGGTTTTATTTTTACAAATATTTAAACGTGGTATGTAAATATGAAGATCAAATTCATTAACAGCTGAAATCGGGCCAGTAGGGGTGGGGGTAGAGTGGATTTCAAAAATTCCAAATATCTCCATTATTAAACGTCGGATCGAAAAAGCGTATAGAACAGTTCTTATTGAAAATTAAATTTTCTATAAATATTGTTATTTACGTTCTTTTCACTTTTCACTATCTTGATTATTACCTCAGATATTTGCATTTTTTTAGTTTTCGGTCTTTAGTTCTATTATGTTATGAAACACTTTATTTGATGCTTAAATACTGTTCTCATTGAACTTCAATATTGTTCTCATTGAACCAAATATTGTTCTCATTGAACTTCAATATTGTTCTCATTGAACCAAATATTGTTCTCATTGAACTTCAATATTGTTCTCATTGAACCAAATATTGTTCTCATTGAACTTCAATATTGTTCTCATTGAACCAAATATTGTTCTCATTGAACTTCAATATTGTTCTCATTGAACCAAATATTGTTCTCATTGAACTTCAATATTGTTCTCATTGAACCAAATATTGTTCTCATTGAACTTCAATATTGTTCTCATTGAACCAAATATTGTTCTCATTGAACTTCAATATTGTTCTCATTGAACCAAATATTGTTCTCATTGAACTTCAATATTGTTCTCATTGAACCAAATATTGTTCTCATTGAACTTCAATATTGTTCTCATTGAACCAAATATTGTTCTCATTGAACTTCAATATTATTCTCATTCAACCAAATATTGTTCGCATTGAACTTCAATATTGTTCTCATTGAACTTTTAAGTTTTGAGATAAATGCAAATACCTGGCGTACGAGGATGATCTGCTTAGTTTACGCGGCTCCTGCGTAACGGACAATTTTTGGAATATGGAGACTGTTTTTCTTCGCAGAACTTGTCAGAATCTAAAAACAATGCGTTGAACACTTAATTTCGAATGGCAGAAATTACACATTGGTTGATATAAATGTTTTAAAATATATATGTGGAGTTACCAAGTGTGGCCCAATCTTTGTCTGGCCAATATGACTTCTTCCCTTCGGGATCGACTGGATGTCCAACGGTATGAACCCTTTTGACTCATCATAATATAATGCTCGACAATTTCTTAACCTAGTGAAAGGACGAGTATAGGTGAATGACATGGGCTACGTAAACTAAGCAGATTTCCCACGTGAAGTTTTACAATAGAGAAATCTGCCTAATAACAGCTGTAGTAGTAAGTAACCTCTAAACCTATTCACGAGGGACGAATAGTTACAAAAACGGCCGCCAGAGCTCACGGTGGAAAGTCCGAACATAGCCACTGCTGCCGAGCACATGCAGAATACAAATGCAAATATCTCAGTTAATATTCAAGATAGAGAATAAATGTATATAACAATATTTATAGTAAATTTAATTTGCAATAAGATTAATTCTATAATATTTTTCGATCCGACGTATAGTAACGGAGATATATCGAATATTCGAAAATCCTCCCCTCTAAACCCCCCCCCCTCCCGCTAGTCCGATTTCAGCCGTTAACGTACTTGATCTTTCTTTTTACATAAAACGACTAAATATCGAGTTTGGTAACGATCAAACAAAATTTGCGACCGCTAGAGCGGTAACAGACAAATATATATATACGGGACACGTGTATATATATATATATATATATATATATATATATATATATATACAGTTTTGAACGGACCTCATTTTCGTCATCTACTAGGTAGGATCGATGGACATTTGAAGAAATATTTCGAAAATCTCGTCAGGAGTACAACCTCAATAGCTGATTTCCCTAGGGAAATCTGCTAATTTTTATATGGGTTTTATGGACCTATGGACCTTGGGCCATTTTAACGAGTTTCAATCAACATTATGCGGCATTTCAATCAACATTGTGACAATAAATAACTATAGTTTAATAGTCAACTATGTGTTATTCAAGATATACACTTGAAGATCCTGTGATCTCCCAGACCCGTGAGAAGACCAACTGCAAACATCTCCTATAAGTGCACTTTGTAACGATTCATTCCTACACCAGTTATATAAAGTAGAGCAGGAAACACCTTGTTGCCAAACTGCTCCTGGTATAAACTCCTATTCCAGTGTCACAGAAATCCCCTTCACCAAACACGTCCCTGAACTTTCCTCTTCAAAGGGCAATTCATACTGCTGTGGAGACTCCAATCATCTAAACTATAAATGGATAAATGGATTTAAATCATTATAAAACATTTTCAGTGCATCTGCGCAAAAAAAAATGTATTATCATAAATTTCAAATATTAAACAGCTTAATTTCTATTTATGAACCAGACTTTATGAACGTAAAGGTCATATGATCACTCAAGAAATAAATTTGATAAAATTCAGTCTGATATTGGTAGTAGATAATTCATAAGTAACTATCAATCGTCGTTTAAATGTGGCACTTCCCGCTGTTCAAATTATATTAATATTTTTCAACCATTTAATGGATTGAGTGTATATTTCAGGCTCTTGATTTTGTTGTAAGGATTATATGACATTTTTAACAACTTCTATAACTG